>BSBN01000478.1:4087631-5410262 GCA_027924645.1 Cunninghamia lanceolata
GAATCAACAACACATGAGGAAAAACACAATTAACACAATTGACACAAAGATTTTAACCTGGTTAAGGGAAAACCACAGTGGGGGTTAACCCCCAAGATTTGTACCCTGTTAAAAGTACTTGAAAGAAATGGGAAGGCACTTTCCTTTGGGCACATTGGCCAAAGCTCATTGCTCAAAGAGGCTCACTGCCTACAAGATTTTATGGTTAATACAGGAAGAATGAACTAAGAAATATCATCTTCTTTCTGCCTAGTTCAGTCCCATTGAAATCTCACAAAACATCTACTATGCCCCAAACACTTCTTCACTAACTCTTCATCCTCTACTACTCTTGTTGTTCTGCTTCTCCTTTTCTTTGCTTTGCCTGTATACCTTATGATTTTATCATTTCCGTACAAGGACAACTTTCCACAACACATCCACAAGTATTTATACACTTCATCAACCTTGGAATGAACATCAAGGTCAGCTTGACTTAATGTGAATCATTTATACTATCAGCCAAACATAGCTAGGACTTGAATCTTCTTTAATCAACATGCTATGCTGCAGATAATTGCTCTTAGCTCATCCGCAACACACTTGAAACATACGGTTGTCCAAGACTAGGAAGAATAGTAATACCAAGGAGGAAATATTCAACAACGAGCTTAATCTTCAATGCAGACCTCCAACATTGTAGGAACATGATCTAGAGACCTCCACAAGCATATTGAATTCAACAATAACATCTATACTGCTTGAAATCATCAGAATCACTTGCATCTTCATCTGGTACCTCAAGAACACTCTCTACCATGAATTTCACACTAGAAAGATTGCTTATAGACCTCCAAACCATGATCCACTTGAGTTGAGGATACACACTGACTTCCTGAACATGCCTCTAGGTCTACAATTCATAAATTTTCATTGCGGAGCATTCTAGACCAATTTCATGTTACTCTATCTCTTCTAAACACTGCAAAACCTAGTTCTACTCAGATGACCATAGCTTCTTTAAATCTTCATGTGGACCTCTCAAATCTTAATTGGAGCTACTTTAGATAATCCTCTACACAACCATATGGTCCACATACTTTGATCTTCATTCCTCTGTAAATGTGGAGCAATCTATTGTTTCCTCTGTTTCTAACAAAGGGATATGTTGACATCAATGACAACACATCATAGGCACATATTTGCAACAATCTCCCCCTTTGTCATTGATGGAAACATATGATGTGAAAATTTGATTCAACTATCAAGACACAGATTCCTCCCCCCTTCTGCAACCTGCTCCCCCATTCATTAGCAACTAGTTTTTCACATGACTTCTCTCCCCCTTTGACATCAATGGCAAAGTGAACATATTTTTAATCTTTTCTCCCCTTTTTTGTTTTAGACCGATCTCCAAAATTTGCATACTGACTACTTTTCCTAAGTAGTATCTCCTTAACATCAATCTGGATCACAAGATATGACTGTGAATTCCACCAGACTGATGCAGACTAGTGCATCTTATTTCTGAACAGGAGGGGTAATAACCCCTAGCTTCCCTCTGAGATACTTAAAAGTATCTTTAGGTAGAGGCTTGGTGAATATATCCACAATCTGATCCTTTGAAGAAACAAACTCCAATCTGACTTCATTCTCACTTACCTTCTCTCTCAAGAAGTAAAACTTGATTGATATGTGCTTTGTCTTTGAATGCAACACTAGATTCTTTGAGATGTTTATTGTACTTGAGTTATCACAGAAGATTGTAACAGGTTCTTCAAACACAATTATGATATCTTTCAACATTTGCTTCATCCACAAGACTTGAGTACAATTTCTTGCTGCCGCTATAGACTCTGCCTCTGCAGTAGACAGAGATATTGCCTCCTTTTCCAAAAAACCAATCCCCTTCCTAAGAAAAATGCACCACCACTAGTACTTTTTATGTCATCCACATCTCCTGCCCAATCAACATCTATATATGCATGAAGAGTGAAGTCATTATTCTTTGGATACCATAAGCCATAATCAGATGCTCCCTTTAGATATCTAAAAATTCTTTTGACTGCTACAACATGGGATTCCTTAGGATCAGCTTGAAATCTAGTAACAAGTCCAACTGCATTCATAAGGTCTGGTCTAGTTTGAGTCAAATAATATAGTCCACCAATCATTGATCTATACCTTTTTTGATCTACCTTAGGTGAATCATCATCTTTACTCAACTTACATCTGGTTACCATAGGAGTACTTACTAGTTTTGAGTCCTCCATTCCAAACTTTTTCAACAATTCTCTCACATACTTAGACTGAGATATGAAGATACCTTTATCTGACTGAGTGATTTGAAGAACTAAGAAGGAATTCATTTTACAAACATGGACATCTCAAATTCACTTTGCATATGATCAGCAAATTTCTTACACATGCTTCTATTTCCACCAAAAATGATATCATCAACAAATACCTCAACAATTAAGATGTGCTCATGATCAATCTTGAAATAAAGATTACTGTTAGTTGTGCCTTTGCTAAATCCTAGCTTTAGCAGATACTTATCTAATCTTGCATACCAAGCTCTTGGGGCTTGTTTAAGTCCATACAAAACTTTCCTCAATCTACAGACCATATCTTATTGATCAGGCAACTGGAATCCTTCCGATTGCTCAATGTAGACTTCTTCCTCTAGCTCTCCATTTAGGAATGTTGACTTGACATCCATCTGGTAAACTTGGAAATATTTGAAAGCAACAAATACAAGAAATAATCTAACTACTTCAATTCTTGCCATCGGAGCAAATGTTTCCTCAAAATCAATTCCCTCTACTTGACAATATCTTTTGCATACCAATCTAGATTTGTTTCTCACATCTTCACCATCTTCATTCAGCTTATTCTAGAAGACCCATTTGGTTCCAATTACATTTTTGTTTTCAGGTCTAGGAACAAGATCCCAAGTATGATTATTTTCAATTTGTATTAATTCTTCTTCCATTGCTTTTACCCAATTTTCATCATTACAAGCTTCATTCACTATTTTTGGTTTAATCTTTGAAATCAAACAATATTCTACTTGGTCTTCAACAATTCTTCTTCTAGTTTGAACACCTTTATTCTTGTCTCCTATGATTTGATCTTTAGAATGATACAACCTTACATACCTAGGGGTTTTGGGGGTTTCTTGAACTTCTAATTCTTGCACTCATTCCTTAACATTTGCACTAACTTCTTGAGTCACTGGATTTTCTAGATCAATCTGGATCTGAATCTGGGTTTGAATTTGCTTTCCTTGACTTTGACTTTCATCTTAATCATATCCACAAGGCCTGGAAGGTCTTTCTTTGTTCTCATCAACCTTGACATTAGCACTTTCAACAATCTTTTTCAATCTCTTGTTGAAGCATCAGTATGCCTTGCTTTGAGTAGAGTAACCCAGAAATATTCCTTCATCACTTCTTGCATCAAACTTGCCTAGATCCTCATCTCTTTTGATATAGCATTTACTACCAAAAACTCTAAAATATTTCACAGTAGGAGTATGACCAAACCAAAGTTCATAAGGTGTCTTACCAGAATTGCCTTTGATCTGCACTCGGTTAAGAGTGTAGACAACAGTACTCACAGCTTCTCTCTAATAGACTTGTGGAACATTTGCTTCCATCATCATGGTCATAGAAGCTTCTTGAATGGTCTAGTTCTTCCTTTCCACAACTCCATTCTGCTAAGGACTCCTAGGAGCAGATAACTATGTTTTTTTTCCATGCTTTTCACAGAATGTATCAAACTCACTAGAGGTAAACTCTCCACCTCTGTCAAATCTCAGACACTTTATCTTCTCACCAATCTCATTCTCAACAATAACCTTGAACACCTTGAATTTGTTAAGAGCTTACAATTTTTCTTTCAAGAAAGTTACCCACATCATCCAAGAGTAATCATCAATTGGCAACATAAAATATCTGTCTCCTTGCACACTTCTAATTCTAGCAGTACCACATAGATCAGTATGCACAAGTTCCAATAGTCCACTTGAAAATTGTTCTTTACTTCTAAATGAAGTTCTGTTCTATTTACCCAATTGACATTCTCTACACATGCTAGCAGTAGGTTTCACAAGTTTTGGAAGATCTCTCATAGCATGAGTAGAACTTATCTTCACAATATTATCAAAATTCACATGACACATTCTCCTATGCCATAACCAACTCTGATCAATCTGAGAAATCAAACAACTTTTGCTAGTACCACTTAAATGAAAGATGTTACCTTTAGTTTGTGTACCTGATGCAATCACTGTTCCAGAGCTTTCTAATATTTTGTATTTTCCATCCTTGAATCGGAGATCATATCCTTTGTCAACCAACTTGTTGGTGCCTGAATTGACTGTCAGTTTTCGAGCAATTTTCATGCAGGCACCATCCCAAAATATCCAAAAAGTTCTAAGTTTTGGCACCCCTTCAGTGTTTTTCAGCATCTGCATCATAGTTTTTTGAGGAGGTGGTCTTCGTGTTTTCTCCATCAGCATGAGTTCGTTTTTGTGTCTTCGATATTTCGGTTTGAACTTGAACCCCTTTTCTCAAAGTTCAATAGTTCACTAGTTCAAGGTTCAATGGTTCAAAGCTTTGTTGCCAATGGAGTATTGTTTTGGAGGTTTGAACCTCGTCGGCGTACCTCAGTATTGAACCTCGCCATTGAACCGGTTCATCGGTTCAATGGGTTCACGGGGTTGCTTTTATGTTGCCGACAGATTTGGAATCGGCATTGAACTTCTCGGTTGAACCTCTCTCTTGAACCATCGGCTTGAACCGGTTCGTGGTTCAACGGTTCAATAGTTCAGCGCTTTATGTTTTTGGTCTTATCGGAGTGATCGGCTTCATCAGCGAAAGACTTTTTGGCTGCTCCGATTGTTTTGGTCTGGCCAATGGATGTCCATCGGCGTGTGTTTGGCTATCGGCGAAGCAAATTTTTGGGCCCCCGATGTAAGGTGTTTGGCCGATGGGGTGTCATCGGCGTGGGTCTGGCCGATGGAGGAGCAGTGTGTAGCTGGCAAAGTAGGCATCGGCGTAACATTTGAGATCGGCAAGGGAGATTTTGGTTGCTCTGATGGTGTAGGTCACACCGACAGAGGTGGTAATCGGTATGACAGTGTGTGTCGGCAGGAGGATTTTCAGTTGGGCCAATGGTGGTCGTCTTGCCGAAGGCGGTGTATTTTGCTTGGCCATCGGAGAGACTTGGTAGATCGGCGAGGGTCTGGAGAGTTGGCCCGATGGTTCATCTCTGGCCGATACAGGGAAGTGTAGTGTAGCGGTCGGCGAGAGATTTTTGGGGCGGGCCGATGGTGTTAGTTTTGGCGATGGGCTTTTGGAGAAGGCTTGTGCGTTGAGTGCGGCAAAAGCACTCGACACCTTTTATGCTCGCGGCCATGTTTTTAAAGTATTGAAGGAGTCTCCGCGGCACCAATGTGGGATTAATTTCCCTACACATTTGAAACTTCATTAAAGTGCATTTTGGCGGGAACTTCTGTTTGAACGCAGCAACGGTTTCCAGGTAGGCCGCGGGTGGTTGAGGCCTTTAATGGTGACAATGCAGAGATATGGGCAATAGTACAAGCTATCAGGTTGCTCAATTTTTGAGTGAAGACTCCCAGATGGCGGCGCAAGGCTCGAGGCCTCCCTTGTCTGCTGCATTGATGACTTCTGAGTGCCATTCTTTCTGATGGATGTATCTGGCAGATTTTTGAATTCTGACTATGTAATTAATGCTGAGTACGCTTCCCTCTGGCTATTTTTAACCAGGAAGTGTTACTCATTTTAGAGGTTGGATGTTTTTGGGCTTTCTACTCTAACTCTGAACATAAGGTGTTCACATTTTGAAAGGCATTTTTTGCTACAGACTCGGTCCTTAGTCTGGTGTACTAATCTATCTTGGCTTGTAAATGATGATTTTCTCTGTGATGGCCTTCTATGCAGATTGATTTTAAATGAAAAACACATGTGTGTGTATTGTTTCTGATTGTCTCCTGTATGTCATTTGTTTTCCTTTCAAACAAGGTTGTCAAGGGCTTCCAAGTTTTTTAGTATGTGCATACTGTGTGTCTGATTTATTGCGTCTGCTCAAGGAGTGGTTAAATAGGCTTTTGATTAGATACAAAGGGAAATAGATTGCATCATAGGATCTATTAAGTATGATCATTAATGATACTCTTTCTTGGACATGTTGCTGTTAGGCAGTAGCATTATTCTTAGGTCCTCTGGATATGAATTCATGAAAGACTCCCCAGTGGTGACCTAAGAAAAATGCACCACCACTAGTCCTCTTCCTGTCATCCATATCTCCTGCCCAATCAGCATCTGTATATGCATGAAGAGTGAAATCATCATCCTTAGGATACCATAAGCCATAATCAAATGTCCCCTTCAAATATCTAAAAATTCTTTTTGTTGGTTTTTCTTCTGAATCAGCATTAGGGTTTGCCAGTTCTAATGCACAGGTAGATTCAGCCAACTGAGTACAGGAGGTTACGTGAGCTCCTCCCCTTCACTTTTGGTTCTGCCGCACCAAGGGGGGTTTCCCTATTTGATAAAAGTGTAACCTTGACTAGCTCAATGACAGAAGGATTTAACTTGACATCAACAGGCAGAATACTCTCATGTATGGACCAAGATTTGTGTAACAAATCACAAGGTTGGCAACATTCATGGACATAATGTCTGGTTAGGTATGAGAGCATGCAGAGGTTCCTAATCCTAATCCTACAACTAACAGATGGAAGGATGAGATGGTTTGAAATGGTGTTTGGAGTTATGGGACTTTCCTAGACCCATTGAACAGACAGATTCCCAAACCAGTGCCTTATCTGGGCAGCAGAGTCATATCTAAAACTGTAAATGTCTCCCCATGACAACATAAATTCATATCCAGAGGACCTAAGAATAATGCTACTGCCTAACAGCAACATGTCCAAGAAAGAGTATCATTAATGATCATACTTAACAGATCCTATGATGCAATCTATTTCCCTTTGTATCTGATCAAAAGCCTATTTAACCACTCCTTGAGCAGACGCAATAAATCAGACACACAGTATGCACATACTGAAAAACTTGGAAGCCCTTGACAACCTTGTTTGAAAGGAAAACAAATGACATACAGGAGACAATCAGAAACAATACACACACAGGTGTTTTTCATTTAAAATCAATCTGCATAGAAGGCCATCACAGAGAAAATCATCATTTACAAGCCAAGATAGATTAGTACACCAGACTAAGGACCGAGTCTGTAGCAAAAAATGCCTTTCAAAATGTGAACACCTTATGTTCAGAGTCAAAGCAGAAAGCCCAAAAACATCCAACCTCTAAAATGAGTAACACTTCCTGCTTAAAAACAGCCAGAGGGAAGCGTACTCAACATTAATTACATAGTCAGAATTCAAAAATCCGCCAGATACATCCATCAGAAAGAATGGTGCTCAGAAGTCATCAATGCAGCAGACAAGGGAGGCCTCGAGCCTTGCGCCGCCATCTGGGAGTCTTCACTCAAAAATCAGGCAACCTGATAGCTTGTACTATTGCCCATATCTCTGCATTGTCGCCATTAAAGGCCTCAACCACCTGTGGCCTACCTGGAAACCGTCGCTGCGTTCAAACAGAAGTTCCCGCCAAAATGCACTTTAATGAAGTTTCAAATGTGTAGGGAAATTAATCCCACATTGGTGCCGCGGAGACTCCTTCAATACTTTAAAAACATGGCCGCGAGCATAAAAGGTGTCGAGCGCTTTTGCCGCACTCGACGCACAAGCCTTCTCCAAAAGCCCATCGCCAAAACTAACACCATCGGCCCGCCCCAAAAATCTCCCGCCGACCGCTACACTACACTTCCCTGTATCGGCCAGAGATGAACCATCGGGCCAACTCTCCAGACCCTCGCCGATCTACCAAGTCTCTCCGATGGCCAAGCAAAATACACGGCCTTCGGCAAGACGACCACCATTGGCCCAACTGAAAATCCTCCTGCCGACACACACTGTCATACCGATTACCACCTCCGTCGGTGTGACCTACACCGTCGGAGCAACCAAAATCTCCCTTGCCGATCTCAAATGTTACGCCGATGCCTACTTTGCCAGCTACACACTGCTCCTCCATTGGCCAGACCCACGCCGATGACACCCCATCGACCAAACACCTTACATCGGGGGCCCAAAAATTTGCTTCGCCGATAGCCAAACACACGCCGATGGACATCCATCGGCCAGACCAAAACAATCAGAGCAGCCAAAAAGTCTTTTGCTGATAAAGCTGATCACTCCGATAAGACCAAAAACATAAAGCGCTGAACTATTGAACCGTTGAACCATGAACCGGTTCAAGCCGATGGTTCAAGAGAGAGGTTCAACCAAGAAGTTCAACGCCGATTCCAAATCTGTCGGCAACATAAAAGCAACCCCGTGAACCCATTGAACCGATGAACCGGTTCAATGGCGAGGTTCAATACTGAGGTACGCCGACGAGGTTCAAACCTCCAAAACAATACTCCATTGGCAACAAAGCTTTGAACCATTGAACCTTGAACCGGTGAACTATTGAACTTTGAGAAAAGGGGTTCAAGTTCAAACCGAAATATTGAAGACACAAAAACGAACTCATGCCGATGGAGAAAACATGAAGACCACCTCCTCAAAAAACTATGATGCAGATGCTGAAAAACACTAAGGGGTGCCAAAACTTAGAACTTTTTGGATATTTTGGGATGGTGCTTGCATGAAAATTGCTCGAAAACTGACAGTCAATTCAGGCACCAACACAACTATCCAACACTAAGAAGATTATGCTTCAATCCTTCTACATATAGAACATCATTAGTGTTGTTCTTACCATCAAAAGAGATGGATCCTCTACCACAAATTCTACCAACTGAATTGTCTCCAAACTTCATGATTCCACCTTCATATCTTTCTAAACTTATGAACTTACTTTTATCACCAATCATATGATGAGAACATCCACTATCAATCACCCATTGAACCTTTTCTTCAATCTGAGCAGCCAAGGTACTTTCCACATTTACACAGCTAGTAGATTTAGTAGACACTGGATCTTCTTCTTTGATGGCAATGAACACCCATTCAGTTCCTCAGTTACTTCCCATATCAGATTTATCATTTGTGACTCCTTCTTCATCAGCTTCTTAGACATAGTAACATTTCTTCTGAGTCCTTGATCTATTAGGGTTTGACTTTGAAACCCTCTACAGACACCTTGAGGCAAAATGACCAATCTTATTACAAGAAAAATATTTTAAAGGTAACTTTTCTTCATACTTACCGGATCCTCTTGGCAATCTTTTGGCAATAAAGGCTTCAAGTTCTACAAACTCAATTTCATCATCTTCAAGATCCTTCCTTGCCTTTGCAAATCTGTTTGATCTTCCTAAAGAGCTTTCACTCAGATCATATCTTTGTTTTCTATAAACACTGGCCTTAAATGTAGATTCTAACTTAGGAAGAGAATCACTAAACTCAATCAATTCAAATGCTAAAATATTACCAACCAACTGATCCCTTGTAATAGTTGTCACAGTCCTAATCTCTTCAATGGTAGTAACTTTATGCTTGTATGCAGCAGGTAAGGATTTGAGCACTTTGGTAACAATCTTTGATTCTTCCAATATTCCACCTGCACTCTTGATACCGGTCACAAGTTCATTCACTTTCTGCATGTAGGAAGTAATATTTTCATCTTCACTCATCATCAATCTTTCGTATTTACCCTTCAGGCTCTATAGCTTGGCACATTTGACATATTTATCACCTTCATACAGAGATTCCAACTTTTTCTTGATTTCATGAGCAGTTTTTAGTTCCAGGACATTTGTCATTTCTGTATCAGTCAGGGTGCTCAACAATGCTTCTTTAGCTCGAATATTGTATTCATCTTCCTTGAGATCATCTAGAGTTGTAGGGCCATTCTTCAAAATCTTATACTCATCCTTAGTTATCAACCAAAAGGTATCACCCATACATTACAAATGACACTGCATGCGCACCTTCTAAAGGGAGTAATTTGTTCCATCAAATCTTGAACTTTCCTTCTTGTAAGTCAACATCTTGGATCTCCTCAAGCGGTCAAGCTTCTTTTAGAGGAACTGGCTCTGATACCAATTGTTGGAATTAGGACAGACAACTGAGAGGGGGGGTGAATCAGTTGTCCCAAAATTTTAACATTTTCTTCTTTTAATCTTCTTTCACAACTTACAAGAAGATTAATGATGTAAACATTAAATTAACAACACATGAGCAGAAACACAATTAACACACTTGACACAAAGATTTTTAATGTGGAAACCCGGTTAAGGGAAAACCATGGTGGGGGTTAACCCACAAGATTCATACCCTATTAAAAGTACTTGAAAGAAATGGGAAGGCACTTGTCTTTGGGTGCACTACCCAGAGCTCACTGCTAAAAGAGGCTCACTACCTACAGGAAGCTCACTGCCTACAAGATTTTATGTTTAATACAAGTAGAATGAACTAAGAAATAACATCTTCTTTATGCCTGGTTCAGTCCCATTGAAAGCTCACAAAACATCTGCTCTTCCCCAAACATTGCTTCACTAACTCCTCATCCTCTACTAATCTTGTTCTTATGCTTCTCCTTTTCTCTGCTCTACCTCTATACCTTTCTTATGATTTTATCATTTTTGCACAAGGATAACTTTCCACAACTCATCCACAAGTATTTATATGCTTCATCAACCTTGGAATGAACATCAAGGTTGGCTTGACTTAATGCGAATCATTTATACTATTAGCCAAACATAGATGATAATTGAATCTTCTTTAATCAACACACTACGCTCCAAAGAATTGCTCTTAGATCATCCGCAATACACTTGAAACATCTGATCAGCCAAGACTGGGAAGAACAACAACACCAAGGAGGAAATATTCAACAACGAGCTTAATCTTTGATGCAGACATCCAACACAGTGATCCAGAGACTTCCACAAGCATATTAAATTCAATAATAACATCCACACTACCCCAAATCATCAGAATCACTTGCATCTTCATCTAGTACCTCAAGAACACTATCTGCCAAGACTGTCACACTAGAAATATTGCTTGTGGACCTCCAAACCATGATCCACTTGAGTTAAGGATACACACTAAGTTCCCAAACATGCCTTTGGGTCTGCAGATCATAAGTTTTCATTGTGGAGCATTTTGGACCAATTTCCTATTACTCTATCTCTTCTAAACATTGCAAAACTTGGTTCTACTCAAATGGCCATAGCTTCTTCAAATCTTCATGCGGACCTCTCAAATCTTAACTGGAGCTACTTCAAACAATCCTCTACACAACCATATGGTCTGCATACTTTGATCTTCATTCCTCTGGAAATGTGGAGCAATCTACTGTTTCCTCTATTTCTGACAAAGGGATATGTTGACATCAATGACAACACATCATAGGCACATATTTACAACAATAGGGTGACCTCAGTTGTAGGGACATTAGGTGTTGGTGGGGATGGTCAGTCATAGTAGCCATAGTAGCCTTAGTAGCCCCTGTAGTCGGTGCCCTCAGGAGGCAGTGCCTCCTAGGTCTTTTGAGACATGTATCATTTTGACAGTGGGATTTTATACACACCCATTATGGACATTTCTATATGTATTTTTTATGTTATTTGATATCACAGTACACTTGGACATGATTATTATTTTGATATATGATGATGATCTACATGAGTTTGATGTACTACATGCATGTGCTCCTATGGATGGATTTATTTATTATGTTTATGGTTGTATGTGATGCTTCTAAAATGTTGATGTGATTCTATTATGCACTTGATATCTATGTGACATGATGCTTTTATGCGACACGTGATGGACATGATGACCTATATGCATGCTTATGATCTTATATACTGATATGTTACTATGATCTAATGCACACTATCATGATATTGTAAAATGCAACACATGATGGTTTAATTTCCTTATGTATGGATGATGATCTAATATGCAAACACTGTGAGATCCATGTTTTTGTACATTTTTTATTTGAAATGTTTATGCAATCTATGTGGATAAATGACATAACTATCATGATTTAAATGTTAAAGGCTACTAATGCACCTAAATGATAATGAACTAATGGTGTACACACCTATTTATGATATGCAATGTGTTTTATGAATAATTTTTTTTTGTTTTCCAAGTATACTCAATCATAAAATAAAAGAACACTTAGAAGAAATGGATTTAAGAGCTAGGATAAATAGATAATTTAGAAGAAATAATTTGGATAAATGGATAAATGGATCTTTTGACAATTGGAATTTGGTCAAGGATACAATGCTTATAATGAAATGTAATGTGATATGTATGGACATGGAGTTGTCATCTTTGTATACAAGTTTTTGAAGTACTTTGTTTCATCATTTTGCTTTTCAAATGTTGTAATAAAATACAAGCATCTAGGTATAATTAAACCGAGATGAACAGAGTATCTCTTACATGGATTTTGATATAGCAATTTAATAAAAGTATCTAGTCAAAATTGAATCTAGATGACCTAAGTATGTCTTGCATGTGTCAATAGACATGGATTGCCCTGTTTCATGTTTAGACATAGAATGTCCTGAATGATCTTTTGCCGATCATGCCATTAGACAAAGTCATCAAATTACTAAAGATTGATCAACAAATAGGAAACAAATAAGATAATTATGCCCCCATCATAGCTCCTTTAGTTTTTGACATCCTTGAGTAGCATAAAAAGACATAATAACAAAAATCAAGACTCTGTGACTAAAACCTTTTTAATAAGCATAAATTTTCTTGCCATAGTTATGTTTTCTTACAATGAAAATAGATACAATCATCATGGTGGTTGAGGCCCATTGTGTCTTGTTTATAGGTCTAGTTCTTGTGTCAAGTGCTTTGTTGAAAAAGTGTGTTTGTAATGTTGCCTACTGTCTAGTGATAGTATCATGATCCTTATTGTTATCCTCTGAGGTGCGTGACATTCAAGAATCCAATTCTCCAACTAGGTCAAGGATTTACCCCCAGTCAAGTAAAGGATTGATTTATTGTGGATGAACTGACAATAGAGACAAAGAAACATGCCCTAAGGGATTGACCTAGTGCCTCGGGGGCTCATCGATGATGGCCTTGCCTACATGACGATGTAGAGGCAACGTAGTTTAGGGTGTGGACTTTGTGGACCTAGGACCTAGGTGATGGGAAATGGTGTGAACTCAGATGGACCAAAGGATGGGTGACATGGGATGGGCTAGATTGAAAAGGAGCCTCCGGGGTGCATCAATGATGGCCTTGCCTACATGATAGCTCAGAGGCGACGTAGTTCAACAATGGTTCAATGGATTGGTGTATGATGGATGACAAGATGGATGCAAGTTTGGATCGACAGCCTCATGGGAGAAGACAGTCAAGTTGAGTGAACAATAAGCCATGGTAGGTATCTCAACGTGATTAGATGGATACAGTTAGGAGGGATGGATGAGGAACAAGGTCTAAAAAGATGGAGGATGTGGTTTATCATAAGTAGCACCTGTTTACCAGGTTTTCACCAATTGCTTTTATTTGTAGGATAGCTAAAATACACATGACACATGTTTGCTATGTTTTCATCATGGTATCTATCTAAGGTGCTTGTTTACCAAGTTTTCACCAGAGGACAATTTTTGTTTTGTTGTTTTCTATTTTTTTGAATTTTTTTGCTATTTTGGACTCCCTTGTATCGAGGTTTAGGTGTAGAACTTACGAAGATGGATACTATTGATGGGATCATCAAACATTTCACCTTCTGATGTAGCCAATTGATAAGCACCTGATCCATAGGTAGCAATGATGACATAGGGACCCAGCCAGTTGGATTTGAACTTGCCTTTTTTCTCTCTATCCTACTGATTCCTGGGATTCTCTCTAAGGACTAGGTCACCAACTTGAAATACCTAAGGTTTGACTCTGTGATTGTAACTCCTAGACATCTTTTGTTGATAAGCCTTGAGATGGTTAAAGGTATGTTGTCTTCTTTCTTCGAGCAGCTCTAATTCTTGAAGTCTGGTAACTCTATATTCTTCATCAGATGTGAGGCCTTTTAATGACACTCTCAAGGATGGGATCTTGACTTCAATGGGTAAGATGCCTTTAGAGAAATAGACAAGGGAATATGGTGTTACATTTGTGGGTGTGCAGATACTTGCATGGTAGGCCCACAGTGCGGGATTCAATTGGATGTGCCAATTGCGGCCGGTATCATTGACAGTCTTTTTTAGGATTTTTAAGATAGTTTTATTTGATGCCTCTGCCTGGCCATTTCCTTGTGGGTAATATGGGGTGGAAAAGTGGTGGTGGATGTGGAATTTGTCACATATCTCTTTGACAAATTGGTTTTTAAATGGTCTTCCATTATCAGTGATAATGGATACAGGGATGCCATAGCGGCAAATGATGTAATTTAGGATGAAAGAAGCAATTTGTTTGCCTGTGACATTGGCAAGGGGTACAACCTCAATCCACTTTGTAAAGTACTTAGTGGCGGTGATTATGAATTTATGGCCGTTGGATGATGGAGGGTGTATCTTGCCCACTAAGTCAAGTCCCCATTGACAGAAAGGCCAAGGAGTCATTAAAGGATGCAACTCCTATGCTGGTGCATGTATTAGGTTCCTGTGGATTTGGCATTTCTTGCACCTCTTTACAAAATGATAGGAGTCTTTTTCCATAGTTGTCCGGTAGTATCCCATATGTATGAGTTTCTTAGTTAGGGTAGGACCACTAGAGTGGGTCCCACATATATTGTCATGAACTTCGCTTAGGGCCGTTTGATATTCCTCACTGTTGAGACACCTCAGAAGAGTACCATCTAGTCCTCGTCAATACAGGATGTTAGAGATTATGGTAAAATGGGAGGCTTAATGGATGAAAGTTCCTTTTTGGTTACTAGATAGATCAGGTGGTAGGGTGTTCTCTTTCAGATAAGTATGCACTTTTTCGTATAAGGGAAAATCAGATCCTACGATATGGAAAATGATGTGGGATTCAGAGGTGTCACATTTAGGATGGGATATTGGCTCTACCAAGAACTCATAACATGACTATCTTTTTGAGATATCAAGGAGAGATGCAATGGTTGCCATGGTGTCTACTGCTTTATTCTCTAGCCTAGGTATCTACTTAAAAGAGATCACAACAAAGTATTCTTTGAAGTCGTCTACCATACATTTGTATGGTATTAACTTCTCATCCTTTGTTTGATAGTCATCATTCACTTGGTTGATGACAAGTTGCAAGTCTCCATACACATGAAGTTCTATGATTTTCCATTCTACTACCAACTTGATGCCAATGACTAGGACTTTGTACTCCACCACATTGTTAGTGCATGGAAAGAGTAGTCTGTATGACTTTGGAATGGTGTCTCCATTAGGTGTGACCAACAAGATACCTGCTTCAGACCCATGCTGAGTATATGATCCGTTGAAGTAGAGTTTCCAGGTTGTTGTTGTTATGTGAAAGATAGACTCATCTAGAAATTCAAAGCTTAATGGGTTGTCATCTATTAAAGGTGCATCTGCCAGCTGATCTGCAATCACTTGCCCCTTTATTGCTCATCTATCTACATAATCGATGTCAAATTCACTAAGTATCATGACCTATTTTGATATTCTACCTATTAGGGTAGCTTTGTTGAGAAAGTATTTCAATGGATCTATCTTAGCTACTAGCTTGATGGAGTGTGAGAGCATGTAATGTCTCCATTTTTGTGAAGCAAAGACCACAGCGAGGCATCCAGTGTTCGACTGATGTAGTAGATTGCTTGTTCTTTTCCTTCGTGGTTCTGTTGTGCTAGCAAAGCTCCAAGAGTTGTTAGTGTGGATGAAATGTAGAGTAGCAATGGCTTGCCTTGGATTGGTAGCATTAAGATAGGTGGATTCATTAAATACTCCTTTAGATGTTGAAATACTTGCTCACACATGTAATCCCATTTGGAAGGAATGTTTTTGTGTAGGAGATGCGTGAATGGGTGACACTTATCTGCCAACTGAGAGATAAACTTTATGATGGATTGCAACTTTCCTTGTAGAGACTGCAATTGACTCAGATTCTTAGGTGGCGGCATTTCCATGATTGATTTTACCTTGGCCAAGTCCACCTCTATTCCATTAGCTAATATGATATATCCAAGGAGTTTATTGGATATGACTCCAAAAACACACTTTTTTGGATTTAACCGTACATTAAATTGTTCTAATCTTGTGAAGATCTTGTCCAGGACTTGTAGATACCCTTCTCTCGTTTATGATTTGGCTAGAATGTCATCTACATAATCTTCCATGATGGTATGCATCAAGTCATGAAAGATTGTTGTCATTGCTTGCTGATATGTTGCCCCACATTCTTTAGCCCGAATGGCATGATGCACCAACAATAGGTGCCCCACGGACATGTGAATGTTGTTTTATGCTGATCCTCTGGTGCTATCTTTATTTGGTTATAGCTAGATAATCCATCCATTAATGACAACATGGTGTGCCCTGCTGTAAGATCTACAATGATGTCAATGTTAGGCAGAGGGAAGTCATCTTTGGGACAAGCCTTTTTCAGATCCCTAAAGTCATTACACAATCTAACTCTTCCATCTAGTTTGGAGATAGGCACTGTGTTTGAAATCCACTCTGGATAGTCTATTGGTTTGATAAACCTGACATCTAGAAACTTCTTCAGTTCTTCTTTTACCATGAGTGCAATATGCGAGTGCATCTTCCTTAGTTTTTGTTTAACTGGCTTAGCTCCTAGAGCTAGCAATAAGTGATGCATTATAAGGTCTGGATCTAGACCCAGCATATCCATGTATGACCAAGCAAAGTTCATTTGTTTAGTTTTGAAGAATTTAGAGAACTCTAGCTTCTCTTGTGTAATTAAAGATTTTTCCATATGGATCATCTTTGGATTTTCACCTATGCCGACGTTGATCTATTCTACTGGTTCAATCAAGATTGAGGATCTCTCCTGATGTGTTAGATTGGGAAGAATGTCAAGCCTTTTATCCTTTGGCACTTCAGAGAGGTTTTCACCGTTGGATACATCTTTTATAGTTTTATTATTTTGATGATCTAACACTACTGCAGAGCAGTTTTCACCATTAGATCTATCTTTCATTTTTACATTTTTGAGACTAAAAGGCTTGACACTCTCTCCAAAATAAGCCCTGTCATTAAGTTCTATGGCATAGCCAACTCTGTGATCCCCTGTGGGTATATGGTCTCTAAGTTCTAGGTAATTGATGATGGCCTCATCATTCTAAAAGGTATCTAGCTTTGGGGTAGAGTCTTGCAAATCCCAATCTATTAGTTCTAGATGCAATAGTGGCAACGAGTCATCAGATTAGTCTGTTTCGAGGCTAGTGATGGTCAAGATAGATGAGTTCATGTGGTTATTGTAATCATTGACAATGCCTATGATGGTACTCTCCACAAGTTGATTTGTCAAGTGTGACATCATTCTTTCCTCATGAAACTCACTATCGTTATTATGCGGATCAAACTCTAGAGGTGTAGACCTTAAACTTTGTCTCTCATAAGTTTCATGGATAGGGATATATTGATGGACCACATCAACATATTTTTCATCACAAGATAGTTCAGAGAGACCATCCCATTCATACATTGGAGCCTATCTCACTTCAATCTTGTAGTTGGTGAATCTGCGCTACTAGGTTAGTAGTAGCTGCTTCTAGTTGTTTGCCTTTATGCTTGTCTATTCCATTGGTCTTTGTTTTGTCTTTGTAACCTATCCCTGTAGTGTTATAGGCTATTAATGAAGGAGGTTGGATAGGTTTGATGATACCTTCTTTCCTCAATCCTATAGGCCCATGACCTTCATATCCCATTCTTTGTAATATTAAGAATCCTTGACCATACTGTTCAGTTTGTAATGTGGATTGGTGGTCTTGTGGCTTGGATAGACTATCTTCATCCTTATATAGCCATTATAGGATGTCCATCTCATCACTCTCATCTTTGAGGTTTCCCCATTTAACAAACAGACCTTTAGGAGTTTCTAATCACTTGGGTTTGCTCATGGATGGCTTTCCATAGGATTTGGGGGATATAGGTAGATGTGCTAAGAAAAAGGATTGTGTGATTGTATATTCACCGACACCCTTGTCTTTGAGTTTGAGGTTGAGTTTAGATGCCTTGGATGTGGAAGGGCATGAAGTTGGGTCAACACGAGATGAAGATGAAGCAGAGGCACAGTTATTGGGAATTACAATGTCAGGTTTGGATTGTATGGAATTGCAATATTGAAATGGATTGGGATCACCTTAGATGGTGATTTCTTGGCCGTCATGGGGGAACTTGATACACTGGTGATAGGTGGATGGTACTACCTTCATTGCGTGTATCCAATGTCTTCCAAGGATTTGCTCATGGATGGCTTTCCATAGGATTTGGGGGATATAGGTAGATGTGCTAAGAAAAAGGATTGTGTGATTGTATATTCATTGACAACCTTGTCTTTGAGCTTGAGGTTGAGTTCAGATGCCTTGGATGTGGAAGGGAGTGAAGTTGGGTCAACACGGGATGAAGATGAAGTAGAGGCATGGTTATTGAGAATTACAATGTCAGGGTTGGATTGTATGGAATTGCAATATTGAAATGGATTGGGATCGCCTTGGATGGTGATTTCTTGGCCATCATGGGGGAACTTGATACACTGGTGATAGGTGGATGGTACTGCCTTCATTGTGTGTATCCAATGTCTTCCAAGGAGAATATTATATGCAAGTTCCATGTCAAGCACTTGACACACCACATCCTTTACTACAGGTCCTACTCTGATTGGCAAAACAATGGTTCCCTTTGATGTTCTTTCCTCTTCATCATAAGCTTTGACAGTGATTTTCTATTTAGGATTGATAACATTCTCTGAAAACCCCAATGCAAGGATTAGCTTTAAGGTGCAAATATTTAAACCTGCTCCTTCATTGATTAGAACCCTTTTTATTTTATGCTTGTGGATGAAGGTTTTGATGTGGAGAGATGTATTGTGTGGTTGGGTGATTGACATATCATCCTTTTCTGTGAAGGAGAGGAAATGAGGTGTGGTTAGATGACCTACCATGGTCTAAAACTGCTCTTTGGCTAGATTGGTTGGGACAGTGGTTTCTAAAATATCTTGTTCGAGGATTTTTTTGTGGGACGGGGATAGATGCAAAAGTTCCAAAATGGAAATGTGTGTGGGTGTCTTGTGAAGTTGGTCCAGGATGTTGTACTGGTTGGATGTAGAGGATGGTTTGGACGGAGCTCCCTTAAGAGTAACCTTTGCACTGTGAGTGGTCACATTACAATCAAGGTTTTATTTATAGTGATCAAATTCATATGTGAATCACTTTTAGAAATGTGGTTAACAGCATAGTCATATGACACATTTGAAGAACTTCCTTTCTCATATTTGGGGAGTGGATTCTTGAATCCTATATGATCGTCATTAGAGGCATGCTCGTCAAGTGATATTCATTTTTGATCCAACATGTCTTGAATGGTGTGCTTTAGCTTTTATCAACCATTGGTCTTGTGGCCTTTGCTTCCATGGTATTAATAGAAGTCTGTGTCTTTCCACCAAGGAGGTTTAACTTTTGGCTCATACTCCCATACCGTTGGAAGCGTTATGAGATTGTTTGATATTAGCTTCTGTAGGGTGGATTCTAGTGTTTCCCCTAAAGGTGTGAACTTTCTGTGAGGAGGAAAGTTTGTAGACTGTGATTCAGTGTTTTGGGGTTTGTTTTGTGGGGGGTTGTTTTGTGGGTTTGATAAGTTGAAAATTGGTTGCTTTGGCATCACATTTTTAGCATCAACCACCCCATCATTCATGATGTTCTTACTTTTTGTCCAAAATCGTGGCTTATCCATGCTAACACTTGCACTAGGGGTGTTCTTGTAAAGTTTTATTTGCCCCTTTGCTATCAAATCTTTTTCAATGAGTAAACCCATTTCAATGACCTTACTAAAGGAAGTAGGACATTGGATTTGTATTTGATAACTTAGATCAACATTTAGGTTGTGGACAAACATTTCAAGTATTTGTTTTTATGGAATATGATATGGACACTTGTTGGCCAATTGTCTCCATCTTTGTAAGAAAGAGGTGAAGGATTCACCACCCTTTTGTTTAGTGTTATAAAGGTCTAACATTGAGATTTCATGCTCAATGTTGTAGAAGAAATGAGTGACAAACTTATCCACTAGTTCATCAAAGGTTCGGATGCTAGGAGGTAGGCAAGAGAACCATTCCATAGCTTGTCCTCCCAAGCTCCTTGGGAATAGCTGCATGAGATACATTTCATTGTGTACGACTTCAAGACATGCTGTACTAAATTCTCTAATATGATCCCTTGGATCACCTTTCCCCTAATATTTGTCAAATTTTGGTACCTCAAAATTTGAGGGGAAAGGTATCATGATCAAGGTCTTGTCAAAAGGATATGGTGAAATATCCTCTAGAGAGTAGTGTTTCGTGGATGCTCTGGTTTGAATGTCTGTGAGCTATTGTTGTAAGGCTTGGATTTATTGTTGGATTTAAGGCATACAACTGAGAGGGGGGGGTGAATTAGTTGTATAAAACTTCTTGTTCTTTCAAACACTTGATTCTTCGTTGTTAGTTAACAGCATATCAATTAATCATCCATGAAAGCATAATACATAAACACAAGAGCAGATAAACATCAACACATTGAACACCAAGATTTTGACGTGGAAAACCCGGTTAAGGGAAAAACCACGGGGTGATTAACCCAAGGATTATTCTCTGTTAGAAGAATAAGAAAAAGAATGGCACTTGCCAATTAGGGCTCACTACTCGAGCACACTGCTCACAAAGAGGCCCACTGCCTACAAGGAGGCACACTGTCTACAAAGTGATAAGAATCACAATCTTGAACTGGAGAATGACATCTCTACCATGTCCGGATCAGTTCCATTTAAGCCCAAAAACCTCTGCTCTGCCTTTCGCACTTCTCTTCGCTATGCCACACTCATCCACACAATCCACACTTCGAAATGAACTCACAAACCGTTATTTATACAAGACATCGACTTAGGAACAAACATCTAAGTCAGCAAACAACCATAAGAGTATCCGCAAGATGAATAACACATCCGGTCGGCCACCACAAGAACATTCGCAGGATGAACAACTCATCCGGTCAGCTAAACAGAGCAAGAACTTCATCTGAAAGAATATCTTCAATTCTGGGCTCTACTATCAATGTGGACCAACAACACAACCTCAACATGATCCAAGAACCTTCACAAGCCTGCCTGAATGACCAGGTACATCCACATTTCCTTTACTTACTGAAATCTCTTATCCTCCTTATCCGAAACTTCAAGAACACTGTCTGTCGCCACTATCATAATGCAGAAGGTACTTCCGGACCTCAAAATCATACACAACTTGAGATGACACATCACAAGGACATTCCAAACACTCTTTCCAATCCACAGATTAGGATTATACAATTCTGGACCTCACCGGACCTTTCTGTGATCCTCTGTCACCTTTGAGCACTTGCCAGAACCGGTTCCACACAGACAGCCATAACTTCTTCAGGTCTTCATGCAGACCTCTGAAAACTTAACTGAAACATCTCAAGACTCATATCTGCAAACCCTTTAATCCGTATCCTCCGGTTCTCAACCTATACAATACATTTGCCTTATTCTCATCACTGTTCTTCACTGTTCCTGACTGAGGCTAATTTTCTCAATATCCTCAGCACACAGCTCATCCAATCCTTCTTGTCAATGCAATATGAGTATGTTGACATCAATGACAACACTGGTTCACCTCATACTTGCAACAATCTCCCCCTTTGTCATTGATGGCAACATATGATGTGAAAAACCATCAAGACAAGAACTTCTCCTTTCTGTCACAGCTAACTTCTCCTTTCTGTCACAGCTCCCCCTATCAACAACAACTTTTCACATGTCTTCTCTTCCTTTACTGCTCCCCCTTTGATCATCAACCACTTGTTTTTCACATGTCTTCTCTCCCCCTTTGACATCAATGGCAAAGGGCTCATACTTGCAGTTTTAACACATCAGAATCATACCAGCTACTCCCCCTTAGTAGCAGCTCCCCATCATCAATCCAGATCACAAGATGTGACTGTGATATCCACCGGATTGATGCACATCAGTGCATCCTAGTTTATCACCGGAGGGGCCATGACCCCTAACTTCTCCCAGAGATATTCAAGAGTCCTTGGGAAGAGGTTTAGTCAAGATATCTGCAATCTGATCCTTGGAGGGGACATACTCCAACCTGACTTCTTCCTTGTTCACTTGTTCTCTCAAGAAATGAAACTTGATAGATATGTGCTTAGTCTTAGAGTGTAATATCGGATTCTTGGAAATATTTATTGCACTTGAATTATCACAGAAAATTGTGATAGGCTCCGCATATTCAATTTTAATATCTCTTAGCATCTGCTTCATCCATAGGATTTGAGTGCAACTGCTTGCTACTGCAATGTATTCTGCTTCAGTTGTAGACAGAGATATTGCATCTTGTTTCTTGCTTAGCCAAGAAACCAATCTCTTCGCCAAAAAGAATGCTCCACCACTGGTGCTCTTTCGATCATCTACATCTCCTGCCCAATCTGCATCTGTGTAAGCATGAAGAGAGAAATCCGGATCTCTAGGGTACCATAGACCATACTCAACTGTTCCTTTCAAGTACCTAAAAATTCTTTTGATTGCCATAACATGAGATTCTCTAGGATCAGCCTGGAATCTTGCCACAAGACCAATAGCCTGCATTATATCTGGTCTGGTCTGAGTGAGATACAACAATCCACTAATCATTGATCTATACATTGTCTGATCTTCCTTTGGAGAGTCATCATCTTTGCTCAACTTACATCCAGTTGCCATGGGAGTGTTCATTGGTTTTGAATCTTCCATACCAAATTTCCTTAACAATTCTTTCACATATTTGGTCTGAGAAATGAAAATTCCTTTCTTTGTTTGAGTAATTTGCAGACCCAAGAAGAAATTCATTTCACCAAGCATAGACATTTCAAACTCACATTTCATCTGATTTGCAAAAGTTTTGCACATACTATCTCTTCCTCCAAAAATGATATCATCTACAAACACTTCAACAATCAAAATGTTTTCATGATCAATTTTGAAATATAAGTTACTGTCAGTAGTACCTTTGCTGAATCCAATCTGCACAAGATGCTTATCCAACCTTTCATACCATGCTCTTGGAGCTTGTTTTAATCCATACAATGCTTTCTTTAACTTACAGACCATATCATTATTGTCAGATAATTGAAATCCATCCGGTTGTTCAATGTAAACTTCTTCTTCCAGATCACCATTTAGGAAGGCAGACTTGACATCCATCTGATATACCTTGAAGTCTTTGAAGGCAGCAAATGCAAGAAATAATCTGACTACTTCAATTCTTGCCACAGGAGCAAAGGTCTCTTCATAATCAATTCCTTCTATTTGGGAGTAGCCTTTGCAGACCAATCTAGCTTTATTTCTGATTACTTTACCAGCTTCATTTAATTTGTTTTGGAAGACCCATTTGGTTCCAATCACATTCCTGTCTCTAGGTCTGGGAACAAGATCCCAAGTATGATTTTTCTCAATTTGCATTAATTCATCTTTCATTGCTTTAGTCCAGTTTTCATCATTGCAGGCTTCATTTACTGTTTTAGGTTCAATCTTTGAAATCAGACAACATTCATCCTGATTTTGAGCAACATTCCTTCTAGTTTGCACACCTTTGCTTCTGTCACCTATGATCTGATCTTCAGAGTGGTTTAGTGTTACATACCTAGGAATTTTGGGAGTATCCTGCACTGCTGCTTCTTGATCAGGCTCATTCAAACCTATCTCTTCTTCCTGATTTACCAGATCAGGCTGACTCTGTCTTACCGGAGAGGATTGAGTTCCTTGAATCTGAACACCGTCTTGGTCATCTTCATCAAATTCATAAAATCTTGAGGGCTTCTCAATTCCTTCATCAACTTTCACATTAGTGCTTTCTATCATCTTCCTCAGTCTCTTATTGTAACACCGGTATGCTTTGCTTTGAGTGGAGTAACCCAAGAAAATTCCTTCATCACTTCTAGCATCAAACTTTCCTAGATCTTCATCTCTTTTGATATAACACTTGCTACCAAATACTCTGAAATATTTCACAGTAGGAGTGATGCCAAACCAGAGTTCGTAGGGGGTCTTATCGGTATTGTTTCTGATTTGAACTCGATTTAGAGTGTAGACTGCAGTGCTGATAGCTTCTTTCCAGAACATCTGAGGAACATTTGCTTCCAACATCATTATCCTGGTAGCTTCCTGGATGGTCCGGTTCTTTCTTTCAACTACTCCATTCTGCTGTGGAGTCCTAGGAGCAAACAATTGTCTCCTTATACCCTGCTTCTCACAAAAGTCAATGAACTCACCAGATGTAAATTCACCACCTCTATCAGACCTTAGACACTTTAGTTTCAATCCGGTTTGATTCTCTACCATAGCTTTGAAGATTTTGAACTTCTCAAATGCTTCTGATTTTTCTTTTAGAAAGGTAACCCACATCATCCGGGAATGGTCATCAATTAACAACATGAAATATCTATCACCTAGCAGACTCTTGATTCTTGTCGGACCACAGAGATCAGTATGTACTAATTCCAACAATCCGGTAGAAGACTGATCTTTGCTTTTGAAAGAGACTCTGCTTTGTTTACCTAACTGACATTCTTTGCACACACTATTTGTAGGTTTCATCAATTTTGGAAGATCTCTTACAGCCTGAGTATTGCTTATCTTGATGATGTTATCAAAATTTACATGACACATTCTTCTATGCCATAACCAACTCTGATCAATTTGAACAAACAAACAACTTTTATTTGAACCAACCAGATGAAAGATATTACCTTTTGTCTGAGTACCAGATGCAATTTCAGTTTTGGAGCTTGTAAAGATTCTGCATTTTCCATTCTTAAACTGAAGATCATAGCCTTTGTCTACTAACTGACCAACACTGAGAAGATTGTGCTTCAATCCTTCAACATACAGTACATTACCTGTTTTGCTCTTTCCATCAAAGGAAATAGTTCCCCTGCCTCTGATTCTGCCAGCAGAATTGTCACCAAACTTTACCATTCCTCCTTCATACCTTTCCAAATTCAAGAACTTATTCTTGTCACCAGTCATATGGTGAGAACATCCACTGTCAATAACCCAATCATCCTTTTCTTCCACTTGAGTAGCCAAAGCTTTTTCAACAACTTTGTGATTGACAGATTCAGAGAGTATTGAATCTTCTTCCTTGATGGCAATAAACACCCACTCATTTTCAGATTTGCTTCCTAGTTCTGATTCATCATCTGTTACTCCTTCATTGTCATCTTCTTCATGAGCATAATAGCAATTCTTTTGAAACCTTTGTCTGTTAGTATTAGACCTTGCAGATCTTTCCGGACATCTTGAAGCAAAATGACCAATCTTATTGCAGTTGAAGCACTTAAAGGGTAGTTTTCCTTCATACTTACTGGATCCTCTTGGTAGTCTTTTTGCAATGAGGGCTTCAAGTTGAGCTGTTTCTGCTTCTTCTTCTTCCATGTCTCTTCTTGCTTGATCATACCATGTCATCTTCCTTGAAGAGTTTTCTCCCAGATCAATTCTCTGTTTGCCTTTCACATAGGTACTGGCTTTGAAAGCAGATTCAGTCTTAGGAAGATCATCTCCAAACTCGGTCATTTCAAATGCAGCTAGCTTGCCAGCCAATTGTTCTCTTGTGACGGTTGTGTGGGCTCTGAATTCATCAATTGCAGCAACCTTGATTTTGTAGGAAGCAGGAAGGGATCTAAGGATTTTGCAAACGATCTCATTTTCATCCAGAGTTCCACCAGCATTTCTAATTCCACACACTAGTTCATTCACTCTTGGCATAAAAGTAGTGATGTTTTCATCATCCCTCATCTTCAATCTTTCGAATTTCCCTTTCAGACTTTGCAACCTTGCACTTTTGACAAACTCATCTCCTTCATACAGAAGTTCCAGTTTAGTCAGGATCTCATATGCAGTTGGTAGGTCAATAACATTTGAGAGATCTGAGTCATTCAATGCGCTTAGAAGAGCTTCCTTGGTCCGCAGATTGTTTTCAGCTTATGTGATTTCATTCAGAGTTGTCGGACCACCTTGTGGAGGTACATATGGTTTTGAAACCATGGCCAAGTATGCTTTTCCCATACATTCTAGGTGACATTTCATGCGACCCTTCTAGAGAGTAAAATTGGTTCCATCGAACTTCGGACTATCCTTTTTGTATGACGACATCCTAGATCTCCTCAAGCGGTTAAGCTTCTTTCAGAGGAACTTGGCTCTGATACCAATTGTTGGATTTAAGGCATACAACTGAGAGGGGGGGTGAATCAGTTGTATAAAACTTCTTGTTCTTTCAAACACTTGATTCTTCGTTGTTAGTTAACAGCATATCAATTAATCATCCATGAAAGCATAATACATAAACACAAGAGCAGATAAACATCAACACATTGAACACCAAGATTTTGACGTGGAAAACCCGGTTAAGGGAAAAACCACGGGGTGATTAACCCAAGGATTATTCTATGTTAGAAGAATAAGAAAAAGAATGGCACTTGCCAATTAGGGCTCACTGCCCGAGCACACTGCTCACAAAGAGGCCCACTGCCTACAAGGAGACACACTGTCTACAAAGTGATAAGAATCACAATCTTGAACTGGAGAATGACATCTCTACCATGTCCGGATCAGTTCCATTTAAGCCCAAAAACATCTGCTCTGCCTTTCGCACTTCTCTTCGCTATGCCACACTCATCCACACAATCTACACTTTGAAATGAACTCACAAACTGTTATTTATACAAGACATCGACTTAGGAACAAACATCTAAGTCAGCAAACAACCATAAGAGTATCCGCAAGATGAATAACACATCCGGTCGGCCACCACAAGAACATTCGCAGGATGAACAACTCATCCGGTCGGCTAAACAGAGCAAGAACTTCATCTGGAAGAATATCTTCAATTCTGGGCTCTACTATCAATGCAGACCAACAACACAACCTCAACATGATCCAAGAACCTTCACAAGCCTGCCTGAATGACCAGGTATGTCCGCATTTCCTTTACTTACTGAAATCTCTTATCCTCCTTATCCGGAACTTCAAGAACACTGTCTGTCGCCACTGTCATAATGCATAAGGTACTTCCAGACCTCAAAATCATACACAACTCGAGATGACACATCACAAGGACATTCCAAACACTCTTTCCAATCCGCAGATTAGGATTATACAATTCCGGACCTCACCAGACCTTTCTGTGATCCTTTGTCACCTCTGAGCACTTGCCGGAACCGGTTCCACACAGACAGCCATAACTTCTTCAGGTCTTCATGCGGACCTCTGAAAACTTAACTGAAACATCTCAAGACTCATATCTGCAAACCCTTTAATCCGCATCCTCCGGTTCTCAACCTATACAATACATTTGCCTTCTTCTCATCACTGTTCTTCACTGTTCCTGACTGAGGCTAATTTTCTCAATATCCTCAGCACACAGCTCATCCAATCCTTCTTGTCAATGCAATATGAGTATGTTGACATCAATGACAACACTGATTCACCTCATACTTGCAACATTTATGTTGTCAATATATCCAAGGGATTGATTGTATCCTTAGGCTTCTCTGAATTGGAAGCATTTTTATCAATTTTGGGAGCATCTTTGTCTAGTTTGGAGCCATATTTCAATGCCTCAACTTCATTGGAGGTATTGTTCTCTCTTAGATTGGAGAGATCAAAATCAGAGTGCAATTTAGGTCCTTGTTGAGCTAACATGAGAAAATACTTATGAGGATCCATGGCAACTATCCTATCCATTATCTTTTAAAATTTTGGGTCTTGAAGTTGTTGAAGGATTTCCTCTTGACTAATCTCCTCATCATCAGAATTATGCCCGCTATTGTGAAGGAAACCCATGTTTTTCTTTTGTTTAGATTTAGATCTAGTTGCAACCATAAAAACCTTTGGATGTGGGTGAATGTTGGATGAAAATGCTTGTGAGTGTAAATGGATGCTCTTGGTGTGAGTGAGATGACAAGATTTTCCTAAGGTTTGAATTTTGATCTACCATTATTCAAACAAATGCGCTCTTGAGCTAAAAGGTAGTCAAAGTAGGGAGACTTGATCACCACTATTGGTATAGACTACCTCTTTTATCAAGATTACACTAGTGTAGTTCTGAGGCGAAGGATGATTTATCATATTATTAAACTATATAGATTTTTTCTTTGAACTAGGAGGATCTTAATGACACCTTAGTGGGAATCTTGTTTTGATCATTTGATAACTTTGGTTTGGACGACTAGGTGCATTATGGCAAGGTGAAATGTTTTGGGAAAATGGGTACGAAAATGGATTCTTATGGTTTTCTTTAGTTCTCAAATGAAATCTATGCAATAATGGGCATCCTGAAATGAACTTGTTTTCTCCTTAAAATGTTAGGAAATGCTCTCTATTTTGGATGCACATCTTCAGATGCGTAGGAATATTAAGCAAATACACAGTTTTATGCTATGGATGCACAACTCTATATGCATAGGACCGCATTGCATATGTGCAAGAATGCATTGCAGATGCGTAGAAAGAGTGTATGCGCAACATGACTTTACAAATGCATAGCAAGACTATGTGAAAGCACAGCAGGAGCAAATGTGCAACAATATGGGGTGAATGCACAGATCTGTAGAAGGTTTTCCTTTTTGTTTCAATTTTTTGATTTTGGCTTGTTTTTTAAAATATTTCCTAAAGCAAGTCTAGTATTTTTGCTAATGATTTGTGTCAATTTGTTGCAAGAAAACACAGCAAACAAGAAGATTCCATGTTTGTTATTACAAATTTTTTTGACCAAAAGCAAGTACAATCATAAGGCTAGCAAGGACAATATTTGATGAGTTCCAATTTGGATTTTACCCTAGCCACTTACACAAAGGTGTGACAGACAGTAACTTGGTAGCACCGGCTCGCCTCCATGGCACTCACTTCTCACACATACCAAGTTACAATTCCTCCAAAGAGTTAAACTTTTCTATCTCCACACTAAATGAGTATATGATGTTGGACAACTCTAGAGGATTTTCCTCTTGTGTCACCAAGTAGGGTTTTTTGGCTTTCTAAACAATTGGATTTTTAGTATGGACATCCATTCAGGTGGTTACACGTGTGGCAATTCACTCAAATAAGGAGGCTTCCTAGCCTTCAGAGGTTATGCTCCACAGGGTTTTGGGGGAAACATTTGTTAGTGTAACACAGTAGCACCCATTGTTTGCAACTTTTGTCACAAATACAATTTATTTATAGCAACTTGGAAGTGGCTTGGCTTTAACTCATTATCGCTTAAGGTCATCCCACTTGGAAGGAAGGAATTCTAAGGGCAGGCCTCTTCTAAAGGTTACACATGCAAAATGATGAGTTTGACATTTTGGTCACCCAAGAAAGGGGAGAGCATAGTCCTATCATCATTTTGAAAACACAGTGAACACTGGTTCTTATCCCCCTAGTTAAAAATAAAGAAACTAAATGTGTTTAATCTACCAAGCACAATCCATCTGACTCGATAGCAATAAATTTAAAAAGATGGTTCATTTTATCTTGTAAACAGATCTATGTGAAGATTTTTTGTCACAAAAGAAAACAAATTATTTTCCTTTAATTTATTTCTAGATGAGTGATTTGTAATTGTAATATTGACTTGAAAGATTTGTTTAGTTTTTAACCACCTAAGTTCGGACTAAGTGCAAGTTGTATGCTACAAATCAGTTTACTCCTTCCTATTTTAATCTAGATGAAATTTGTATGAAGATGTTAGATTACTATCCCTTAATTAAATCTAGATGAACTAAAGATGCAGCTAAATGATGAAATAATGCTCCTACACCTGCGAGAAGATGTTAGTATGGAAATCTTTGTGAAACATTACAATATTTCTGATAGCATTTAAATGCATAGAAACAAAAGATGAATGCACAAGGCTATTTAGTGTTTGCATAGAAACACATATGTGTAGAAAGAATTAATGAATGCACAGATATGTTCAATGGATGTGCAGAAATAGTGGATGCATAGTACTGTTTCATGAATGCGCAGGAATACGATGTGAATGCATAGAACTATGGATGTGCAGAACTACAGATGTACAATAGGAAATTGTAAATGTGCAGAACTAGAACGTGGATGCACAAAATTGACCTGTTATGATAGCAGCTTCATAGAAAGCTCAAATGGAGGTTAAAATGGGGTAGTGGCCTCATGGTGGGTACTAGAAATGTTAGTGGAAAATATGAATAACAATTTAAAATAACTAAGTATCCAATAAATCAATGGAAATTGATGTAAATACAAGTAAACAAAGATTATACCTTCGAAGACCGATTTACCTCTATGCTTCCATTGTTCTCCTATCTCCTCTTGATCTTGATGGTAATGGAGCTCTCAAAAGTGTGTACTTCCTTGTTGTTGAAGATGACAAGAGTGGAACACTTGTAGGTGGATAATGCAATGAAGATCACACTACAATGCAATACTAATGGAGATGGATTGATGGAGACATGATTGGATGATGATTATGATAATGATGTTGTGTAAATGCAAATAGAGATAACTTTGCCAAAGGCACGCTGGTAAGATTTCTGTAGAGTAAGATTATGAATGCTTGAGTGGATATGAAATGAGGGGATGCGAGTTCCTTTTATAGGCTCAAGAGAGGCCAAATCCAAGTGTCAATAGATCCATGAATAGAGGAATTACCTGTGAGGTGTATAGTTGAGGAAGCTTGAGAGAATGTGTGCAAATTATGAGAGGACAAGTGTCCAAGCTCCTTTCATGAGTTATGGTAGTTAATAGAATAGATTAAAGAGTTAACTGAGATGATTGATTAGTTAACTGGGTTGATTGGAGAGTCAACAAAATAGATTGAGGAGTTAACCAATTTGACTGGAGGATAAATAGGACATGTGGGTGAGGGATATTAGCTAATTAAATATTTAAAATATTTAATTATGTGTGCAACATGGTGAGGTGGATTTATGAAATTAGGACTTTGGAATAGAGGAATTAAGGATTAATTAAATAATTTAGGATTATTTAATTATATGAGACATTAGAATAATTTAGGGATTTTTTTAAAAATACGCCTGATAAACTATTTAATGTGACCAATGATGCTGGTGCGACACGTCCTCCGGCTCCACATGAATGCTTTTGCCCGGAGAAATGAACCGGTGAGGCCATAACACATGGGACCTCATCCCCTACCAAGAACACTTCAAACTTGCGAGTTCCATGGCCCAGTGAAGGCGTAAACCCTACGAGCTCATTGGCCCAGCAGGGGTTTGAACTCTGGTGGCTACCACTACAATCAAGCGACTTAACCATCGAACCATGCCCTTATCAACAAGAATTTAGGGATTTTAATTAAATAAATTGATTTTATTTAATTATTGGATCCTAATGTGAATCATTTAAATAAATTAGGATTTTTTTTTAATTGATAGGAGAATGAGAATTAAATAAATATTAAAATATTTATTTAATTCAACTTAGCTATTTTTAGGTGTACACAAATAGCATTGTTATATGAATGGTATTCTAATTTCTAATTTTGGATGTTGAATAAGTTAATCTTGGAGATTTCACGGAAACACCTACTAGTGGTGGTGGAGTTTAAAGCTTCACTCAGGTAATAAAATAAATAGTTTAACTAATGAATTGTACTTACTAGATTTTTGTATTTTATATTCATATCATTGATTACATTGTTTTGCACATCTTTCAAACTCAAAGAATTACTAGACATTGCATAACTAATAACTAGATGTTGATAGATGAAAAAATTTCAATTACAACATAGTTATTTGAAAAAATGCCTCAAAGAAATGTGGTCTCATGGAATGCCATGACAAGTAGATGCATAGACAAGGACATCACCATGAGACCACATTTCTTTGAGGCATCTTTTCAAACAACTCACTGCCTTGTCTATGCTACCACATTTTCCATACATGTCTACCAAAGCTTGTTGATACCCTCCACACTATTCTTTGACAAATTCTCTCTAAGAAACTCATCCAATTACCACCAATTAGACCCCAGGACATCACACCAGAGAGGGACACAAGCCTATTACATCTTATATAGCATATGATTGACTCCAACATCATCTAGGTTTTAGGTATTAATTATGGGGGCAACAAGTCACCCTAACCAAAATCTTCAAATCTACACTAATCCATTCCCCTACAAACTATGTCAATCCTATTGGCTCAATTTCTTCCAACCCTACTTCTGATGCTACATCTAACCCACCTAAGTCTAATGAGGACCCTTCATTTAATACTACTATATTCTTTGAGATGAATGAGAGCACAAAATCCTCTAAGAACTCACATAAACATGTACCAAAAGATCACAACAACAATGGAGACTTGAGGAAGCATAAGAAAGAGCTATAGTATATCACCAAGGGAGCCTCTTCACAAGAGTTCACAACTAGTTGAAGAGCCAAGAGAGTTCACCATAGAATGCATGAGAATCAAAAGTGAAATTCAAAAATCCACCACATGAGATGGAAAACCTAGAGATAGAGTCAAAATAGAGACATTCTGAGCTGCAAAGAGGTGTTACTGGAATCTTGAATCATGGGCCTAATATATTCTAACAATGGACCATGACCATTTCCATTCCTACAACTTGATAATGTTTCATTAGTTTGATATTTTTATAAATGAAACTTGACTATTTTGACACAAATATCTTCACCAATGAACCACCATTGTTTCAAGCCTATAATTTAATAATTGCTTTATAGGTTGATAACTTCATCAATGAACCATGATTATTACAAACTTGCACTCTAATAAAGGTCCATGTAATTTATGTCTAAACATCAATAAACCATGACTATTTCAACACCTAAACTAAACAATTTTTCATGAACCAATATATTTTCCAATAAAATAGAACCATTTCAATGTCTACAACCTAGCATTTTCTTTTGCTAATTTCTAACTTCTTAAGGGAACCATGAACTTTTCTTAAAATTATCAAACTCCTCACTTCAAAAGTTTAAAAACTTTCAACCCACTAAAGCTTAAAATTTAATATTTTTTTATCAATAACACTAGGTTTAAACCAATCAACCTAACCAACATTAATATCTACAACTTAATAATCAATATCAATAGACCAAAAAGCACAAGACTCTATAAAACCTTAGGGTTAAAGTAGCACAACCCCTTACCCTAACTAAACATACCACCATATTTATAAGGTGTTGATATCATACAAATGCTCATGGCTCCTTTATTCTTCTTAAGGGCAAAGTAAAACACCTCTTTAAATACACAAACACCTTTTCTATGGACCCCTTAACCTTTGAAATGATCAAAGTTTCCTCATATAATATACTTTACATACTTGGAGCCTAGTAGGGTTCTAATTTCTATCCATAAGGGAGTCGATCCTATCTTCCCTATCCAAAATAAGCAAGAACTTACTTACAATTTCAATGATTGTTACCTCCAACATTCATAGTTCTCAACCCAAGAAGCTAGATCAATAGATTAAACTCTTAGTTGTGATGTTTTTGATGCCCATACCCAAGACTTTACTATGGGAATTGATGGTGAAGAATGTGTATTATATGTCTAGTTGTATCATAGTGATGCACTGGTGACAATGAATATCTATTTTTGGTACAATACAAAGCTTCATTACAATATCTATGAAAAGTACATTCTACATAGTTGGATACCTTTAAAATGATATTTGTAGAGTTAGATCATGTTATGTATTTAGATGGAGCCCTTTCCGCATAGTCAGAGTTTTTATCACTTTTAGTAATAGGTGGAATCTCTCATCCTACTATTTAAAAAAATAAAATTAAACAATTTAGCAAGTCATGATTATGCTACCCCACAACCCTACCCCACCCTACCACCAACCTAAAACTAAACTAACACCTTCACTCCCTCTCTAACTTCTTAAACCTAAAATTTATTGCTACTATGGTCCCTCCTTTGTTAACCCTTATAACACACAATAGTCATGAATCTTCATCTAATTTGTATATATGCATACATGACTTGTATGCTTTATTGTGTGTACTTCCATGTTTAGGTGAACGTGTGTGTATGTTAGGAGCCATGACTTGCATCACTATTCTAGTTTTCGTAATTGAATAATGTTGTTCTATTTTCAGACGATGCAGGTTGCGGAGACACCTCCCAAAGTTCAGAGGGCAATGGACCATGGTGTGTCATCTGTGATTCATAGCTTCATGCCTTTGATGGGGGTATGAGGCAGATTAGTAAATTTCAAATTACATTCGTTGTTATAATTGTTTATTTTAAAAAAACTCAAATGATTATTTGATGCAGGGACTTCTGGAGGTCATAACTTTTGACTGGAATGTGGGTTTGGGCTGAAATTTTATAGGTGGATGCATTATGAGGTGGCATGTGGATTCCCAACCCATCCTAGTCAATTGGACCCCATTTTGGCACTTTTTCGAGGCTTGAAACTTTCATCTTGGCCCTCAAAATGACAATTTAGTTTTTTCTTCCTAGTGTTTTAAAAGTTGCTTTTGTTAATAACTCGAAACTCATGTTTCAAATTTAGGATGTTAATTGGCTTTTCGTCCTACCTTAGTTTTAGGAAGTTTTTTGGAAAAAACTGGATTCTCAAGATATGCATGTAAAATTACCTAAAATGGCAAAATCTGACAATTGTCAAAATCTACCAAAAAAGGTAATTTTTTTATTTTTTTTGTTTTCTTGGATATAAGAGAGTTTTCTCTCATTGTAGCAGCAAAGTTGGTGAATAGAAGTTTTTTTTTTATTTTTTCTAGTTTTCCAAATCTTTGGCTCTCACACATGATTAATGGCACAATTCTATTTAGTGTATGTTGTTGGATACATCATCTAGTATCAGAGTAGGAAGATGGATGGGAGAGGAAGAGGAAGAGGCGTTCTTGCCCAGATGCATAGAGAAATACAAAATCTACAAAGGCAAGTAGAAAAACTTACAACTCAAATGGAAAACCAAAGACTAGGTAGAGGAGGAGACTTATCTGATGAAGAGATAGGTCAAGGAGGTGCAGATCAAGATACAGAACATGAAGAAGAAGAATTAGAAGGCATGAGTTTTGAAGAGAGGATGCTCAAGGCCTTAGAAGGGAAAAATGAAGGGGTCAAGGTAGATGTTTTAAATTATGCAGGTAGTCTTAAACCAGAGGAGTTGATAGACTTGTTGAATGACATGAGAAATTCTTTTGAATGGAAATCCATGACAGAGGAAAAGAAGGTGAAATTCGCATGCACCAAATTAAAGGGTCATGCAATGATTTGGTGGGATCATCTTCAAAAGGAAAGAATAAGGAAAGGTAAGGATAAGATTGGGACATGGAATAAAATGGAGAAGAAGTTGAGAGAAAAATTTTTGCCCATAGATTATGCGCAAACCCTTTTTTGTAGGTTTCAAAATTTCAAGTAGAACCTCTCTTCTATGCAAGATTATACAAATGAGTTTTATACATTGTCTATACGTATAGAGCATCAAGAAACTGATGAACAAATGGCTGCTAGATATGTGAATGGCTTGAAATTCTCTATTCAAGATGAATTGAGCATGCATCAACTCAATAGTATGGAAGAGGCTTACTAATTGTCTCTAAAGGCTAAAGAAAAACAAAACAAACAGTACCATCAGAGGAATAGAGGAGGAAGAAGGGGTACATCAACCCCATTTCGAGGAAGTTTGAATTATGGTAGGGGACAGTCATCCCATGGATTGGACAAACAAGTAGACACTCAACAAGATCCTCTGAATCAAGAATGAGGAAAGGGATTTCAAAGATGTAGAGGTTATGGTAGCAATAGAGGATGGGAAAACCAGAGAAGGCCTTTCACTTGTTTCAGATGTGGAGAAGGAGGTCACAGGGCATTTGAATGCTCAAATTATAACATGTAAGAAAGAAATCAAGGAGGACAACCTAGGGTGAACTTGATTCAAACACAGTATGAAGTGGAAGGGATGGAACTAGAGGTTCCACCAGATGTGGGAGAAAGTCTCATGATGAGAAGAGCAATGGTGATTCCAGAGAAGGAGGAAACACAAGCCAAAATCTCTGATGGTTCATGGCTTTGAACCAATATCTTTAGAACCAGATGCACTTCAGGTGGCAAGGTATGTCAAGTTATTGTTGATGGAGGTAGTTGTGAAAATATGGTTTCTAAAGAAATGGTAGAAAAATTAAATTTACACTATGAAAAACATCCTTATCCATACCGCATTGCATGGTTTAAAAAGGGAAATGAAGTCACTGTTGATAAAAGATGCCTAATTAAGTTTAGCATAGGGAAGATCTATTAGGATGAGATTTGGTGTGATGTTGTCCCAATGGATGCCTGTCTTGTGTTATTGGGAAGGCCATAGCAGTATGATAGAAAAGTTATGCATGATGGAGAGAAAAAAACATACACCTTTTGGAAAGATGGCTCTAAGGTGACTTTATTACCTCTCAAGGATGAAGGAAAAGGTGAGACCATGTTGTATGAAAGAGATCTTGTTAAAGAAATGAAGGTGACAGGGTGTTGTTATGCACTAGTAGTGAAAAAAGGTGAAGAGGAAGACATTTTAGTTCCCCCAAAAGTAGCAGAGCTATTGAAAGAATTTGTTGATGTTTTGCTTGATGAATTAACTGATGGTCTACTGCCAAAGAGAGATATTTATCATCATATTGATATGATTCTAGGAGCAACTCTACCCAACCAAGCAACTTATAGGATGAATCCAACACAACATGCAGAGTTGAATAAGCAAGTAACATAACTCATAAGTAAAGGTGTGGTGAGAGAGAGTATGAGCCCATGTGCTGTACCTACATTATTGACCCCAAAAAAAGATGGAACATGGAGGATGTGCACTGATAGCAGAGAAATTAATAAGATTACCATCAAGTATCAGTTTCCTATACCTCGTATGGAGGACATGATGGATGTCCTTGTAGGGGCCAAATATTTTAGCAAGAGCAACCTACGAAGTGGCTACCACCAAATCCAGATTTGAGAAGGGGATGAGTGGAAGACAACCTTTAAGACTGGAGATGAATTATATGAGTGGATGGTTATGCCATTCAGGTTATCAAATGCACCTAGCACATTTATGAGATTGATGAACACTATACTACGACCTTACATTGGTAAGTTTGTGGTAGTTTATTTTGATGATGTTTTGGTATTTAGTAACAGCAAAGAAGAGCACCTACAACACTTGAGGATCATCTTTGGTGTGTTAAAGAAGGATAAGCTCTATGCCAATTTGAAGAAGTGTAGGTTCATGCAGGATAGTTTGGTTTTTTAGGCTTTGCCATTTCTAAAGATGGTGTTAGAATGGATCCAGAAAAGGTTAGGGCAATTCTAGAATGGCCTAGTCCAAGCAGCATCACAGAGGTAAAAAGTTTTCATGGCTTGGCCACTTTCTATCGAAAGTTCATTCAAAATTTTAGTAGTATTGTAGTTCCTATAATAGATAGCACCAAAGGAAGGGAGTTTGTATGGACCAATGATGCTGAGGAGAGCTTTGTGTACTTGAAGCAAAAGGTAACAAAAGTACCTATACTTGCATTGCCAAATTTTGATAAGGTATTGAAGTAGAATGTGATGCCTCCCATGTGGGAATAGGTGTTGTGCTTAGCCAAGCTAGAAAACCTATAGCTTTCTTTAGTGAAAAGTTGAATGAAGTGAGAAAGAATTATTCTACTTATGATTTGGAATTTTATGCAATTGTTCAAGCATTGAGGCATTAAAGACATTATCTAGTTCCCCAAGAGTTTGTATTGTTTATAGATCATATTGCATTGAGATAATTGAACACATAGAAAAAGTTGAATAGTAGGCATGCCATTTGGGTCTCTTTCTTGCAGGCTTACAATTTTGTGTTGAAGCATAAGTCTGGAAAATGAAATCAGGTTGCAGATGTGTTAAGTAGGTGTGTTGCACTTTTGACCACAATGGAAACTAAGGTGATTGGTTTTGATGCCATCAAAAATTTGTATGAGTGTTGATGATTTTTGGGATATTGTAGAATAATTGAAGGCACCAGTATCTTGTAACTTGGATCACTTTAGGGGTGAATATTTATGCAAGATGGGTATCTATTTAAAGGAAAACAACTATGCATACCAACTGGCTCTATGAGGGAAAATATTATCAGAGAATTTCATAGTAGTGGGTTGGCTGGACATTTTGGCAAGGACAAGACAATAGCCTTGATAGAAGATAAATATTACTAGCCAAAGATGAAAAGGGATATAACTAAGTATGTAACAAGGTGTAGGATCTGCCAAGTGGCTAAGGGACATTCACAAAATATAGGGTTGTACATGCCGTTACCAGTACCAACTGCACCATGGAAAAATTTGAGCATGGACTTTGTGTTGGGACTTCCACATACTTAATGAGGTAATGACTCCATTTTTGTAGTTGTTGATAGGTTGCCCAAGATGGTTCATTTTATTGCCTATAAGAAAACTAATGATGCAACTAGGGTAGCAGAGTTTTTTTTTTTTAGAAGTTGTTTGACTACATGGTGTTCTAAAGACTATTACCTCTAATAGGGATACCAAATTCTTCAGTCATTTCTGGAGGACTTTATGGAAGAAGATGGGGACCAAGTTACAGTTTAGTAGTGCCTATCATCCTCAAATGGATGGGCAAATAGAGGTAGTCAATCGGAGTCTGGGAAATTTGTTCGAGAAAAGCCAAAACAATGGGACGTGGCATTACCCCAGGCTGAATTTGCCTATAATAGTTCTATTAACAGATCAATGGGAAAGTACCCTTTCCAAATTGTATATGGCAGGAATCCTCAGGGTGTTCTAGATTTGGTATAGCTACCAATGAAAGATAGGGCCAGTGATGATGGGGAATCATTTGCAGAACACCTTCAAAAGTTGCAGAAAGATGTGAGACACAAGTTGCAGGACAGTAATGAGAGGTACAAGAATACAATGGATGCTAGTAGGTGACATCAGACATTCAATGAAGGTGACTTAGTGATGGTATATTTGAGAAAAGAGTAGTTTCCTACTAGAACATACCACAAGTTGAAGTACAAGAAAATTGGTCCTTGCATAATTACAAAGATCAATGATAATGCATATGGGGTCAGTTTACCAGATGATCTCGATATTTCTCCTATGTTTAATATTTTTAATTTATATGAATTCCATGGTGAGGATGATCCTAAAGATAATCAACCAAAAGTGGCATGACACCACCACATTCCCCATAAGAAGAAGGAAAAGATTGCACAGGTTCTTGATAAGAAAACTATCTACACTCGGCAAGGGCATTACAACAAGTATTTAGTACAATGGGAAGGATTGCCACCAACAAATAGCATGTGGATTATAGAGTGGGAAGTGCATAGGTTAGATCTAGTCAAGTGGCAGCAGTTCGAAGACACTCACTTGCCAGAGCTGTGTTCTTTTCAACTAGAGGAGAATGATGCAGGGACTTCCAGAGGTCATAACTTTTGACTTGGATGTGGGTTTGGGTTGAAATTTTATAGGTGGATGCATTATGAGATGGCATGTGGATTCACAACCCACCCTAGTCAGTTGGGCCCCATTTTAGCACTTTTTCGAGGCTTGAAACTTTCATCTTGGCCCTCAAAATGGCAATTTAGTGTTTTTCCTAGTTTTTTAGAAGTTGCTTTTGTTAATAACTCAAAACTCATGTTTCAAATTTAGGATGTTAGTTGGCTTTTCATCCTACCTTAGTTTTAGGAAGTTTTTGGGAAAAAACTAGATTCTCAATATATGCATGTAAAATTACCTAAAATGGCAAAATCTGACAATTATCGAAATCTGCCAAAAAAAGGTAATTTTTTGAATTTTTTTGTTTTCTTGGATATAAGAGTGTTTTCTCTCATTGTAGCAATAGAGTTAGTGAATAGAAGTTTTTTTTTAATTTTTTCTAGTTTTCCAAATCTTTGGCTCTCACACATGATTAATGGCACAATTCTATTGAGTGTATGTTGTTGGCTACATCATCATTGATTTGAAGTTTAATTTCTATCTGGATGGTTTCTATAGAACATGACATTGCCACAACCTAATCCTAGTACTGAGGCAAATGAGGAGACAGATTTTCTAGTAGCGGTAAGTGATTATTTTGTTAAATGTTTCATTTTTTATAATTTAATTTCTATATATTAATGTTTATACTTGTTATTGTAACAACTACATATCCATGAACAACTAAATAGGAGGAGCAACCCTCAGGTTCATAGTACACCACCCTCATACACATCTCCATCATCTTGAAGATCAAAGGCTGCCTGTGATCTATTATCTTCACTAGGCAGAGGGGAATGACTTTTTATTTGGTTCCTTTGTTGTATGTGTTGCAAATATATGCCTAATCAGTGTTGTCATTGATGTCAACATATCCCTATTGCCATTGGTGTCAACTGTATCCTATTTTGTTACCTATTTAGAAGACTGGAATGCTGAGGATATTGTGAAAATTAATGAAGATCAATGTATGTGGACCATATGGCTATGTAGAGGATTGTCTAAAGCAACTCCAGTTAAGATTTGAGAGGTTCGCATGAAGATTTGAAGAAGATATGGCCATCTGAGTAGAACCAAGTTTTGCTATGTTTAGAAGAGACAGAGTGAGAAAATTAGTCCGGATTGCTCCACATTGAAATATTATGATCTGCGGATCTACAGACATGTTTGGGAAGTCAGTGTGCATCATCAACTCAAGTGGTTCATGGTTTAGAGGTCCGTAAGCAATCTTTCTAGTGTGACAGTCATGGCAGACAATGTTCTTGAGGTTCTAAATGAAGATGCAAGTGATTCTAATGATTTGGAGGAGTGCGGATGTTTTTGTTGAATTCAATGTGCTTGTGGAGGTCTTTGAATCGTGTGACTGCTATGTTGGAGGTCCACATTGAAGATTGAGCTTGTTGGTGAAGCTTTCTTCCTTGATGTTGTTGTTCTTCCTAGCCTTGGCTGACCAGATGATTCAAGCATGTTGCAGATGATCTAAGAGCAATTCTCTGGAGCGTGGCATATTGTTGGAAGAAGATTCAAGTCTCAGCTATGTTTGGCGAACAGTATAGTAATCTGTGTTAAGTCAAGCTAACCTTGATGTTCATTCCAAGGTTGATGAAGCATATAAATACTTGTTGATGAATTGTGGAAAGGTTTCCTTGAGTGAAAATGATAAAATCCTAAGAAAGGTACATAGGCAGAGCAAAGAAGAGGAGAAAACAAACAAGAGCAGTAAAGGATGAAGATATAGCAAAGAAGTGTTTGAGGGACAGAGTAGAAGTTTTTGAACCTTCAATGGCACTGATATAGGCATGAAGAAGATACTATTTCTCAGTTCATTATCTCTGTGTTAAACATAAAATCTTGTAGGCAGTGAGCCTCTCTTGAGTAGTGAGCTCTCGGAAGTACGCCCGAAGGCATGTGCCTTCTCTTTACTTCTAAGTACTTTTAATAGGGTACAAATCTTATGAGTTAAACCCCACCGTGGTTTTCCCTTAACCGGCTTTCCACGTTAAAAATCTTGGTGTCAAGTGTGTTCATCTTGTTTCTATTCATGTGTTGATGATTCATGCTTTAATGTTTATATCATTAGTTTGTTTTAAGTGGTAAAGAAGAATTATTTGCTGCAAGTGTCAAAGTTTTGGGACAATTGATTCACCCCCCGTCTCAGTTGTCCAGCCTAATTCCAACAATTGGTATCAGAGTCGGTTCCTCTAGAAGAAGCTTGACCACTTAAGGAGATCCAAGATGTCGACTTGCAAGAAAGAAAGTTTGAGATTTGATGGAACAAATTACTCCCTTTGGAAGATATGCATGCAGTGTCATTTAGAATGTATGGATGATGCCTTTTGGTTGATAACTAAGAATGAGTATAAAATTCTGAAGAATGGCCCTACAACTCTAGACGAACTCAGGGAAGTTGAATGCAATATTCAAGCTAAAGAAGCATTATTGAGTGCCCTGACTAATACAAAACTGGAAAATATCTTGGAATTGGAAACTACTCATGAAATCTGGAAAAAGTTAGAAAATTTGTATGAAGGTGACAAATATGTCAAATGTGCCAAGCTACAGAGCTTGAAGGATAAATATGAAAGGTTGATGATGAGTGAAGATGAAAACATTACTTCCTACATGTAGAAAGTGAATGAACTTGTGACCAGTATCAAGAATGCTGGTGGAGTATTGGAAGAATTAGAGATTGTTGCCAAAGTGCTCAGATCCTTACCTACAACATACGAGCATAAAGTTGCTGCTATTGAAGAGATTAGGACTGTGACAACTATTACAAGGGATTAGTTAGTTGGTAAGATTTTAGCTTTTGAAATGAGTGAGCTTGGTAATTCCCTTCCTAAGTTTGAATCTGCATTTAAAGCTAGTATTCATAAAGATATGATCCGGGTGAAAGCTCTTCAAGAAGATCAAACATATTTGACAAGACAAGGAAGGATCTTGAATATGATGAAACTGAGTTCGATGAAATTGAAGCCCTTTTTGCCAGAAGATTGCTAAGAGGATCCGATAAGTATGAAGGAAAGTTGCCATTTAAATGTTTTGCATGTAATAAGATTGGTCATTTTTCCTCAAGATGTCTAGAGAGAGGCTCAAAGCCAAACCCTAATAGACCTAGAGTTCAAAAGAAATGTTACTATATCCAAGAATCTAGTGAAGGAGTCAGAGATGATGAATCTGATCATGGGGGTTCCATAGAAAGTGATTAGGTGTTCATTGCTATCAAAGAAGTAGATCTAATGCCTACTGAATCTGCTAGCTATGTAAATGTAGAAAGTGCCTTAGCTACTCAGGTTATAGAAAAAGATGAGTGGGTAATTGACAGTGGATGTTCTCATCATATGACTAGTGATAAAAGTAAGGTTGTAAGCTTTGAAAAATATGAAGGTGGAATTGTGAAATTTGGTGACAACTCAGCTGGTAGAATCCATGGCAGAGGATCCATCTCTTTTGATGGCAAGAATAAAACTAATGATGTTGTGTATGTGGAAGGATTGAAACATAATCTTTTCAGTGTTGGACAGTTGGTTGACAAGGGTTATGATCGCCGATTCAAGGATGGAAAATGTAGAATCTTGGAAAGCTCCAGAACTAAAATTACATCTGCACTACTCAGACTATAGGTAACATCTTTCATTTAAGTAGTTCTGGTAAAAGTTGCTTGATTTCTTAGGTTGATCAGAGTTGACTCTAGCATAGGATAATGTGTCATGTGAATTTTGATAACATTGTCAAGATAAGTTCCACTCAGGTTGTAAGAGATCTCCCAAGACTTGTGAAACCTACTAATAGAATGTGCAGAGAATGTCAATTAGGTAAACAAAACAGAACTTCATTCAAGAGTAAAGAATAGTCTTCAAGTGGATTGTTGGAACTTGTGCATACTAATCTTTGTGGCCCTGCTAGAATTAGGAGTGTGCAAAGAGACATATATTTTATGTTTTTGATTGATGATTACTCCCGAATGATGTGGGTAACCTTCCTAAAAGAAAAATCAGAAGCTCTTGATAAATTCAAAGTATTCAAAGTCATGGTGGAGAATGAGATTGGTGTGAAGATAAAGTGTCTGAGATCTGACAAAGGTGGAGAGTTTACCTCCGGTGAGTTTGATTCATTCTGTGAAAAGCAAGGAATAAAAACATAGTTATCTACTCCTAGGACTCCTCAGCATAATGGAGTTGTAAAAAGGAAGAACTGGACCATTCAAGAAGCTGTTAGGACCATGATGATAGAAGCAAATGTTCCTCAAATCTATTGGAGAGAAGCTGTGAGTACTGTTGTCTACACTCTTAACCAGGTGCAGATCAAAGGCAATTCTGGTAAGACCCCCTATGAACTATAGTTTGGTCACCCTCCTAAGTACTATGAAATATTTTAGAGTTTTTGGTAGTAAATGCTATATCAAAAGAGATGAGGATCTAGGCAAGTTTGATGCAAGAAGTGATGAAGGAATATTTCTGGGTTACTCTCGTCAAAGCAAGGCATACCAGTGCTTTAACAAGAGATTGAAAAAGATTATTGAAAAAAGGACATTCCAAGTCTTGCAGATATGATTTAGATGATCAAGATGAAAGTCAGAATCAAGGAAGGCAAACTCAAACTTAGACTCAGATTGATTTGAAATATCCAATAACTCAAGAAGTTAGTGTAGATGTTGAGGAACAAGCTCAAGAATTAGAAGTTCAAAAAAATCCCAAAACTCCTAGGTATATAAGGTTGAATCATTCTAAAGATTAGAACACAGGAGATAGAAACAAAAGTGTTCAAACTAGAAGAAAAATTATTGAAGATCAAGAGGAGATTTGTTTAATCTCAAAGATTGAACCTAAATCAATAAGTGAAGCGTGCAATGATGATTATTGGGTAAAAGCAATGGAAGAAGAATTAATGCGAATTGAAAAGAATCACACTTGGGATCTTGTTCCGAGACCTGAAGACAAAAATGTGATTGGAACTAAATAGGTCTTCCAGAATAAACTAAATGAAGATGGTGAAGGTGTAAGAAATAAAGCAAGGCTGGTATGCAAAGGGTATTCTCAAGTGGAAGGAATTGATTTTGAAGAAACGTTTGCTCCGATGGAAAGAATAGAGGAAGTTAGATTATTTCTTGCATTTTCTACTTATAAATATTTCAAGGTCTATCAGATGGATGTCAAGTTAGCATTCCTAAATGGAGAATTAGAAGAAGAAGTCTACATTGAGCAACCGGAAGGATTTCAGTTGTCTGATTAGAGAGATATGGTCAGCAAGTTGAGGAAAGCATTATATGGACTCAAACAAGCTCCAAGAGCTTGGTATGCAAGATTAGATAAGTATCTACTAAAGCTAGGATATAACAAAGGCACTACTAACATTCACCTTTACTTCAAGATTGATCATGAGCACATTCTGATTATTGAGGTATTTGTTGATGATATCATTTTTGGCAGAAATGAGAGTATGTGCAAAACATTTGCTGATTAGATGCAGAGTGAATTTGAGATGTCCATGTTTGGTGAAATGAATTTCTTCTTAGATCTACAAATCTTTCAATCAGATAAAGGTATCTTCATATCTCAATCTAAGTATGTGAGAGAATTGTTAAAAAAGTTTGGAATGGAAGATTCAAAGCCAGTGGGTACACCCATGGTAACTAGATGTAAGTTGAGTAAAAATGATGACTCCCCTAAGGCAAATTAGAAAAGGTATAGATCAATGATTAGAGGACTGCTCTATCTGACTCAGACCAGACTTGATATCAAGAATGCAGTTGGACTTGTTTCTAGGTTTCAAGCTGATCCTAAAGAATCCCATGTTGTAGCAGTCAAAAGAATTTTTAGATATCTCAAAGGGACACTTGATTATGACTTATGGTATCCAAAGGATAATAACTTCACTCTTCATGCTTACATAGATGCTGACTGGGCAGGAGATGTAGATGACAGGAAAAGTACTAGTGGTGGTGCATTCTTTTTGGGAAGGAGATTGGTCTCTTGGATGAGCAAAAAGCAAGAGGTGATATCTCTATCTACTACAGAGGCAGAGTATATAGCAACAACAAACAATTGTACTCAAGTTCTATGGATGAAGTAAATGTTGAAAGACATCAAAATTATGTTTGAAGAGCCTATTACAATCTTCTATGATAATTCAAGTGCAATAAGCACCTAAAAAAATCTGGTGTTGCATTCAAAGACAAAGCATATATCAGTCAAGTTTCACTTCTTGAGAGAGAAGTTTAATGAGAATGAAGTTGGATTGGAATTTGTTTCTTTAAAGGATTGGGCAGATATTTTCACTAAGCCTCCACCCAAGGATACTTTTGAGTATCTCAAAGAGAAGTTAGGGGTTATTACCCCTCCTGATTAGAACTAAGATGCACTAGGGTGCATTAGTCTGGTGGAATTCACAGTCATATCTTGTGATCCAGATTGATGTTAAGGAGATACTACTCACGGGGAGCAATCAATATGCAAATTTTAGAGATCAGTCTAAAACAAAAAGGGGGAGAAATGATTGCAAATATGTGCCCTTTGCCATTGATGTCAAAAGGGGAGAGAAGTCATGTGAAAAATTAGTTGCTGATGAAAGGGGGAACAGTGAAGAAAGCAGTTGCAAAAGTGATAAGAGAAAGGGGGAGAAGTTCTTGTCTTGATGATTTTTCACATCATATGTTTCCGTCAATGGCAAAGGGGGAGATTGTTGCAAATATATGCCTAATTGGTGTTGTCATTGATGTCAACATATCCCTGTTTCCATTGGTGTCAACTATATCCTATTTTGTTGCCTATTTAGAAGACTGGAATGTTGAGGATATTAAGAAAGTTAATGAAGATCAATGTATGTGGACCATATGGCTATGTAGAGGATTGTCTGAAGCAACTCTAGTTAAGATTTGAGAGGTTCACATGAAGATTTGAAGAAGCTATAGCCATCTGAGTAGAATCAGGTTTTGTTGTGTTCAGAAGAGACAGAGTGACAACAAATTGGTCTGGATTGCTCTGCATTGAAATATTATGATCTGCAAATCTAGAGGCATGTTTGGGAAGTTAGTGTACATCATCAACTCAAGTGGTTCAAGGTTTGGAGGTCTACAAGCAATCTTTCTAGTGTGACAATCATGGTAGACAGTTTTCTTGACATTCTAGATGAAGATGCAATTGATTTTGATGATGTGGAGGAGTGGGGATGTTTTTGTTGAATTTAATGTGCTTGTGGAGGTCTCTGGATCATGTGATTGTTATGTTGGAGGTCCTCATTGAAGAGTGAGCTTGTTGGTGAAGCTTTCTTCCTTGATGTTGTTGTTCTTCCTAGTCTTGGCTGACTGGATGATTTAGGCGTGTGGCAGATGATCTAAGAGCAATTCTCTAGAGCGTGGCATATTGTTGGAAGAAGATTCAAGTCTCAGCTATGTTTGGCCAACAATATAGTAATCTGTGTTAAGTCAAGCCGACCTTGATGTTCATTCAAAGGTTGATGAAGCGTATAAATACTTGTGGATGAATTGTGGAAAGGTGTCCTTGAGTGAAAATGATAAAATCCTAAGAAAGGTATAGAGGCAAAGCAGAGAAGAGGAGTAGAAGAACAAGAGTAGTAAAGGATGAAGATATAGTGAAGAAGTGTTTGAGGAATAGAGTAGAAGTTTTTGAGCCTTCAATGGGACTGATCCAAACATGAAGAAGATGTTATTTCTCAGTTCATTATCTCTATGTTACATAAAATCTTGTAGGCAGTGAGCCTCTCTTAAGCAATGAGCTCTGGGCAGTTCACCTAAAGGCATGTACCTTCTCTTTAATTCTAAGTACTTTTAACAGGGTACAAATCTTGTGGGTTAACCATCACCATAGTTTTCCCTTAACTGGGTTTCCATGTTAAAAATCTTGGTGTCAAGTGTGTTCATCTTGTTTCTTCTCATGTGTTGATGATTCATGCTTTAATGTTTATATCAGTAATTTGTTTTAAGTGGTAAAGAAGAATTCATTGCTGCAAGTGTCAAAGTTTTGGGACAATTGGTTCACCCCCCCTCTCAGTTGTCCAGCCTAATTCCAACAGTATGCCTATATGGCATTTGTGGATATATATTTTGTATTGCATCTAGTTGACATTGTATACCTATATGGATATTTGGTTAATACAAATCATTTTTGTTGATGGTGTCCATATTTGCATTATAAATCCATGCTTCAATGGATATTTGTAGATGTTTTACTTCAAATATTTAAAGTCCAATTGTATTACATAGTAGTATTTTCTTGACAATGCATCATGCAACTAGTGTGACCATTTATTTTTAGCATTTGATATGTATTGCAGCCAAATCATTTGTTATAATAAAATGTATTTATGAAATAATTGTATCTTGTTTATTTGTAGAAATACATGTATTGGTGTGTGACACAAGGGGTTTCCAATCTATTAATGTTGCCTTGATATTCTTGACATTTGTAAGGATTTTGTGAACTTTGAGAAATGGGAAGGTTCATCCTCATATTGTTGATAAAATTTATCCAATTGGATAATTTTTGGAAGCTTCTCCAAAGTTATGTCTCATATAATGATGTAACATACATTGGGATGTCCCTTACAAGTCATAATTATCTTATGTCACCAACAAGCAGAGTAGAGAAACCACTAAAGAATTCCTCAAGCAACCTACTATTAGTTCATTCTAACAACCTTAGTCTAATGAAGCTCATTTCCTCTATATGAATGTAACAAATGAAATAATACTTTCTTGATAAGTTGAAAGAGCTTGACCCTTAAGAGGGCTAATGTCTTTTACTAGTATGTGAAGTGCTACATGAATGGTTGATGCATTGATGTTGAAAGCAACCCAATTTATTGGGGTCAGAAATAAAAAGGATGATAATGCATGGAGAACATTTGCAGAAAGTGTTATCTTGATGTTCTCATGAATACTAATGACATTTCAAACGTGAAAAGTTGTGACCCTTTGAATAAGAAAGACTATGACCCTTTTATAATGAAGGGTAGTGACCATGTGTAGCATATATGTGCCCAACTGGATGTGTTGGTGCTAACAGTTTGGGCCCACGAAGAACAACACAAAAAGTATCCTACCTTGCAACTTTACACTACATGCTTCTAATGATTTTTGGAGCAGCAAAAAATCTTTCACCACAGGAAAATTCCTTGGAGATATCAAAAACTAAGAGAGGTTATTGTAGAGGGTTTTTATGTGATTGTGTAGCCTCTAATGGAATGTTTCTAAATGACACAGTTTCTAAGTAACAACTCATCAAATATTGCTGCCTTTTTACACTTTGGTCTCTTAAGGGATATCACTGGTACAATGTACCTCAGACTATTTCAAGATGTTTGGGTGTGAAACAAGACCATGCCTAGCCTAAACATACCCATCTAGATGTGTTGGAAATTTTAGTTTGGCCACACGAGGAGCAGAATGAAAGTTACACCCCTTTGCAACTTTACACTACATGCATCTGACCATTTTTGGAGCAACAAGAAAAATTTTACCACGAGAAATGCCTCAGAGATATAAAAAACTAACAGAGGTTATTGTAGAGGGACCTTATGCGATCTTGTAGCCTTAGACAAAATGTTTCTAAGTGACACAGTTTCTGAGTAATATCTCGTCAAAGATTGCTACCTTTTTGCACTTTGGTCTCTTAAGGGATATCACTAGTACAATGTAGCTCGAACTGTTCTAGCATGTTTGGGTACAAAATAGGACCATGCCTAGCCTAAACATACCCATTTGGATGCATTGGAACTATCAATTTGGCTGCACATGGAGAAGAATGAAAGTTACACCCCTTTGCAACTTTACACTACATGCATCTGGCCATTTTTGGAGTAGTAGAAAAACTTTCACCATGGGAAAACACCTCATAAATATCAAAAAATGAGAGAGGTTAGTGTAGAGGGACCCTACATGATCTCGTAGCCTTAGAGAGAATGTTTCTAAGTGATATGGTTTTCAAGTAACAGCTCGTCAAAGATTGGAGACTTTTTGCACTTTGGTCTCTTAAGGAGTTGTCATTGATGTCAAAAGGTCAAGAGGTGTTGATCATAGCCTTGTTGGTATTTTTGTCAAAGGATCAAGATTCTCAGTTATGGTGTTCATGTTTCATGGTATGGTCTTCACAAGATGCCTTCATTCACAGAGCTCACATGCCTTTCATGCTTCAGGATGGTGTGTTTATGTTTCACAAGAACCCTGCAAGCCATGTATGCAAAGTGTGGAAACATATACAATGAACGTGAATTGTTTGACATGATGCCTCAAAGAAATGTTGTCTCATGGAATGCAATGATTGTAAGATATGCATGAAATGGATTTTTCATAAGGCTTTAAAAACTCACAAGCAAATTCACAAAAGTAAATTTCAACCAAACGCAAATGATACCTCAAAGAAATGCACAGTCCCATGGAATGCAATGGTTGCAAGATATGCACAAAATGGATTATTTGAAAAGAATTTATAAACTTTCAAGAAAATACAATTGGCACATGTAAAACCAAATTCCTATAATGTTAATTGATCATCATATTGAATATTTAATATAAACTAACATATACATAATGTCATGAACATAACATCTAGTACAAGAAAATGCAAGGACAATGGTAAGAGAAGCAAACCTATCGGATGTATACTAGAGGGAAGTAATTCATACTACCATTTATATACAAAACAAAGTACAAGTAACCATCTAGGAAAGTTTTATGAATACTTACAAATTAATCCAATGAACCATCTGGGTCTGCTCTACTCTTTATTGTGTCAAGTATTGCCTCATGGTCAGACTAACACACCTTCCACAAGGTCTTATTCAAAGGTCTACCTTGATATTATATCAAATGAACATTGGATTCCACAACAAGCTTCAAGTAATGAAGAATCTTCTAATGTGTGTCAAAATCCTAAAACAACCAAACATTAACACTCTTATGTGGGTACCTTCTAAGCCATGTTCTAGTAACAGCCACCAAGCCTATAGGGTGTTTGATGTTTTCTCCATCTATAATTGGGGCCTCTAATTTCTTTTTGGCCTCAACACAATGACACAAGTAATAATTCATTCCCTCTTCATTGTCTTCATCTACAATAACTACATAAATATTCCCTACATTGATATGTGCAGCAAATTAGATGCAATTAGTCAACATTATAAAAACACTACAAAGTAAGATAACATTAATAATTTCAAAAAATATACAAGTAGATATATTACCTGGTTGAACTAGATCTAATAAGTGGTCAAAGTCAACTGATGATTCCATCTGTGTTAGTTCTGCTATTGTCGATGGATGATATGTGTCAAGTGGGCTAAGATAACTAAACCTCCATTCGTCAACCCACTCCTTTGACTCACACTCATTCCAGGCTTGAATTGTACATGAAGAACAAAAGCATGCCATCTTCTATGTATGGATAATCCTATTGGAAACAAGGCACATAACTGAGAGGGGGGGTGAATCAGTTATCTTAAACTTCTTAACTTTCTTATCTTCTTTAACAATAGTGTGGTATCAAAACCTATAAGCATAAATAAACATGAAAATAGAAATGAAATCAACACACATAACACAAAGATTTTTATGTGGAAAACCCTGTTAAGGGAAAAACTATGGGGTGACTAACCCAAGATTGTATTCTCTGTTAAAAGAATAGAAATACAAAATGGCACTTGCCAATTAGGGCTCATTGCTCGAACACACTGCTCACAAGAGGCTCACTACCTACAAGAGACTCACTATCTACAAGGTATAAAGAAAGTAACCAAGTGTTTAAATTGATCGGAGGCATCCACATATGCTGAGGTTCAGTTTCGGTTAGGCTCAATATACTGATCTGTTGCATTTCATTCTTCCTCTGCTTAGAGTTGTTGTTCTGTCACATATCAGATTTATATAGCTACTTCCACACTGCTCTCTACTTTTCTTCACATATACTATATCACACACCTTCACATCAAAATCCATCTGGTATATATATATCTGCACCAAGGATTTCAACATCTTTCTAGTTGGCATCTGAAATACTCAAGATTTTCCCAAACATTGGTCTGTCGGCTGAATCCATGCTTACTAAGTGATGCATATCAAAGAGATAGTTATAGGAGTCATCAATCATGTTGGCCAACTATGAATGATCCCTTAAAAAACTTGAACTCCATCAATTTCTTATCCGGATTAAGGTCTGATGCTCTGCCTGTCAGTTCTTCCTCAGTCTACTCTGTCAAACAGGAACCCAACACTTAGGTGCTCATATCTTTTCACTCTTTCATCACCGGAGGTTCAAACTCTGGAATGTATCACTCATGGTACTCCTCTTGACTTTCCCAAGTCCGTACTTTGCTGAGATACTTTCTCTAAGAGATCCAGACCTAATTGTCAGACCTTGCTGCATGCTTTGTTCTTGCTCACCAGACCAAAATACTCTTTAATCTGACTTCCGGTATAGTCATACCATGTCCTACGGATGTGTGGGATGGACTTTGTTGCCATTAATGACAACACCCATGAAGCCATACAGTGTCTCTTGCCAACAATCTCCCCCTTTGGCATTGATGGCAACACTTAGTGAAAAATGACTAAGTGTCACACTACACTCCCCCTTAGTTGATGCTTTGTTCTAATGTACACTTTTCCAGAGCTCCCCCTTAGCTAGATTCCACATTTTTCACTACTCCTCACTCCCCCTTGGACATCAATGGAAAAGGGTAGAATCCGCACATCAAAATTTCCAAAAATAACCTATCCTTAGCTGCATAAGTATATATACATGTTATACTTACATATATTGAAGTATATCTACAAAGGTGGTCTTTAACTGTACCACTTCTATCACCCAACTCTTCTTCATCCTATCCAAAATTAAAGTGTGACCACTTAGCAAAAATGCAAACGCTTCTACCCTCTTTAGGTTTGCCGGATCACTAGTTTGGGCTATGGTCTGGGCATCAATTAGGGCCTCATGCATTGCCTCTAACTTGGGGATAATTATCCCTCTTAGTTCACTTAGCCTACTTATTCTATTTTTCTTCTCCTTCTCAAGCCTCTTTATCTCATTTATAGTGGCAATAGTCTAGCACTTTTGATTCATTATGGATGAGGTGAGAGGATCAAAACTTTGGGATAAACTTGATAGTTTGCCCTCTTGTTCTTCCACCTTCTTTGCAATGTCTGTTGTTATTGTGGACCAAGATAAACAAAATTTGTATAATTCTCTGCCATCTTTAAGAGCATTTTCTAGGCTCTTTATTCCAATATTCAAATTTCTCCTATCATTTTCTATTAGCCCCTATACTTTAGAGAATCTCTTACCCAAAACTCTTTCCAGACTTTTTCTTCTACTGATTTCTCCAAGGAATCAAAATGTGTGCTAACAGAATTAAGAAGATATTTCAGATTACCAGATGAAGAGGCCAAAAGATCCTTCTGGAAGGATGGCATGATCTTCTCCAACACACCAGATGCAATCTCTATCAGCTCACAGTCTTCCATGTGAGACTTTAGAAGTTTTTCTATTGCCTTTACTTGGGTAAAGGATGCTATCTTCATTGTCTGAACCAGGGAGAGGGAGTGAAAATTGAATGGTCCTTGAAATAGCTCCAGTTCATCTAATTCCATCATTTTTTTGGTCAAGAAATCTTTAACTATTTCTACAATGTCTCTTGCTAGAGACAGAGCCTTCTTTCCTTCTGCAGCTTCAGAACTGTCACCTAGGGTCTTCTTTGTTTGATCTTCTTCTCTTCCCTTTACCTCTTCTTCTTGACTGATTCTCTCTTTTTTTCTTGCTTCGCCTTCAGTTCCAGAGTCTGTTGGGGGATCCAAATGAGAGATATTTACTTCTTCATGGACTTCCTCTTCTGAAATAGAGGAATCCAGGTCCTTAGTCTTCTTCTCACCTATCTCCTTTGATTCTTTTGTAAGTTCCTCTGTAGGATCTTCCTTTGATATGCTTAGTCCTTCGACATCCATGGCAAAAGGTTCATCACTTATGTCCTCTATAATAGCAAGATTAAATCTTTTATATGCATCCTGAAGGATGTCTTCAGTCTCATTTTCCACCTGATTAGTCTCTCCAAGCATAAGCTTATTCATTCTAGCTTTGCTCCAGAACTCATCCTTGCAATCCTTGAAGATCATGATCATTTGTTTTGGAGTGATGGAAGGATAGAGATGAATCACTATGTTCCCGGATCTCCATATCTTTTTCTTTGGCATTGTCTTTTCTGAGTTCAAGTATTTTCTCTAAACTTTTGGGGATTAGAGAGATGATTTCAACAAATGCTTTATTATAGATATTCAAGTATTTGACCGTGGCTTCCTCCAATATTATTTTGTCAGTGTCATTATACTTATCATAAAATTCAGTTAATGGTTGTAGATTTCCATCTACTGTGACTACCTTGATAACTTTATCAACAAAAGGAGTGGACCTTTCAACAAATTCTTCTGCCTCTTCTTTATTTGTATCAACAGAAGATCCACCTAATGTTTTCTTCTTCTTCTTCTTCTTCATTTTCTTAACTTCCTCATCTGTTTCTGTTTCTTCATCATCCTTCTAACTCATATAGGTCCTTGTGGCCTTGGTTTTTGTTCTCTTTTCTTCCTTACTGGATGTCTTGGCTTCCTGTTTGGAGGCCTTTTGGCTCTTAAAGGTGGCAGGTGTAGAGCTTTTGGAAGATCTGGTCCGGGAGGGGACTTGCACCAGATTACTTTCTTTCTCTGCTTCTTGTCTCTCCTTCTTATCTCTTTCTAATTTTTCTCAGTTTGCATCAACTGCTTCTTTTGAGATGCCATATCTTTTGGCAACTTCCTCTACTTCCCTTCTCACTTTTCTCTTCATTTCTGGTTGTCTTTGTTTAACATGAATTTTCACACTCAATTCTTGAAAGGTTCCAACCTTTCTACCTCAGGGTCCTTGGGCTAACTCAGCAAGTGTTGGATATGCAACTCTAGGATTTTCTCATCTACTTCATACCCCATTAGCATAGTCCAAACTATCCTTGGCTCCACTGCCTCCATTAGGCATTGATCAGTGTCTACCATAAAGCACACTATATCCTTGTATTTTTCAACCATGGACTGGGAAATTCTTTCTCTGGCCTGCATCATACCTTGAAAATTCTTGAAATATCCCTAGAGAGTTGTACTTTGAGCCTTGGCATTATCAAGCCCATGCATATAATCTCTAATCTGTATGGCAACAGGTCTGTCATTTTGCCATATCCAGCCACTAGTTCCAGGTAGCTCATTCATATAGTAGAAGAATAGACATAGTATCAAGCCACTGTACTTAAATGAATTCTTCTTATCCTTCTTTATTTTCTATAAGTTCTCTAACAGTTGGTTCAGGAGAAGCTCACAAAGATCATAGTCAACATTTTTCCTTAGCATTTCATATGCAGTATAAATTGTTGTTCTAGATACTGAATTTTCCCTACTGTAGTGATAGATTTTGTAACCAATTATCATAGAGGCAAATTTGATATCTGGATCTATGATGTCTTCTATTGTCATTGCCCTCTTGTCAAATTTTGATTTAGTAGCCTCACTTATAGTTCAGTTTTTGACTGATTTGAGAGCAGGCAACCGACCGGATGAGTGCAATCTGATTACCACTCTAATTGCATCCTTGGTTATCTTGAATGGCCTTATCAACCACATGAAGTTGTCATGCATTCTTCTTAGAACATACCGGACCCATTCATCTTCTACAAAACAAGGGAAATGAATGCAATGTCCAAAATGCTTATCCCAGATGGCCTTGTATCAGAGTTTAAGTTTAAATGATTCATCTATCAGTTCCTTGTGATAGATATCCATCAGCCTAGATTCTCCAAATTCTTTAATGTTTGCATGTATGTAAACCCTAACATCTTCTACATGCAGAACCCCATGCAGAATGCTAGAGAATGCACCTAGGGGATCAACTTCTAGGGATTTGTAGGGATGTTTCTTGAACTTAGGGCACAACATATCAGTGATCTTAACAACATTTAGAGTAGCCATCTTTCAAAAGATTCAGAGAGAGATATTCAAGAGTAGAAATACCTTTTTACGCTTCTAGGGTTCACGATGAGAGCTGAAAAGATCGTTGGTTGAATCAAATTCCATAGTTGATCCTTGAGAGGGTTGAGGCAATCTTGTTGCAGAGCTCCTTCTTTCTTCTTCTTGGATGCAAATGTACAAATGATGAACAAAACAACCCTTTTATTTCAGCGCAAACCCTAATTCCATTTTGTAATAAATGCACAACTTAAGTCATTCTAGTTGCCTTGTTCTTCTTGATCTGAGAGAGATCTTTCCAGATCACTGAGATACACTTAGAGTTATTCTCAGTGATTACTGACAATCTATTTTCCTTTCTCCAATCATTCCATTTATCCGCAGATCAAGATATTTCAATTTTTTAATCATACCAGATCTAATTGTGAAAGTCCTGCTTTTAATGGATGACTGTCAAATCGGATCAATCTTGGATGATTAACCTCTTTAAAACTCCTTGCAGATCTTTCATATTTTTACCAAGGGTTAATTAGATATTTCTCTGAGGACCCTTTTATCCACAACTTTCCATGTGCCAATCTTAGGCACCAATTGACTGGCTGGGGGAATTTATTTTCCTTTATGACTCCCCCTGAGCTAGATTTCATCTATTTAGTTTTTGGAAGGAATATCAGCACCAGATTCTGGTGTGAATCCATCCTCAACATTTTTTGTGCTTCTCTTCACCCAAATCTTGTTCATTTCCCTTTGAATTTCATTCGCATTCACTTTTCCTTTTCCTTTTTCTTGGGTTTGGTTATGAAGTACTGGACCCTTTTTGTCCTGATTCTTACTTCTGCAGAATTTGGCAATATGACTGGATCAATTGCATTTGTAGCAAACATCATTTCTTTGCATATTTTACTGGTATCCTCTTGATCTACATTGATTAGCGATATGTCCCATTCTATTGTATGCAAAGCATTTACCATTGAATGAATTATTTATTTGCATATTTCTGCATTCATGAGATTTGTGACCATACCTTTTGTAGTTAAAGCACTATCCAGAAAAGGATGAATTAGTCTAATTCATTCTTATTCTGCAGTGATTTGCTTTATGACCGAAGTTATTGCAATTGTAGCAGTATCCATTGAAGGATGGATATCTTTGAGTTTGGTTGTCTTAGCGGAGGTCTTCTAGGTCTGTTCCTTGGATTTCCTGATCCAAAGTTCTTCTGACTAGATCCAGAGCTTTCACCTTTCTCATACCCCAAGCCATACTTGTCATCAACCCTCTTTTGGCTTTCAAGAAGAACTACAAGTTGAGCAAAGCTTATCTTGAATTTCTCTTTGTATTCATTTGCAGTTTGAAGATCCCTTTTAAGAGTATCTATCTGATTCTCAAGTTGTTCTTCATTGTCTCTAGCTTCTTCAAGATCAGATTCCAGATGCCTGATTATTCTATCCATTTTGTGGTAGTCTTCTAACTTCTCCTTGAGAGATTGTTTTAGATTATCTTCAATTTTTCTTTTCTCTTCAATTTCTTGGGTGAATTTCATAACTCCTGATTCCATTTCATGTCTTACCATAATGACCTATTTTGATAGCTTCTCACATGACTTTTTTTTCTCATTCAAATCTTCATTAGTATCATTGGCTTCACTTTGACTTGCTAATTGTTGAAGTAGTTCCTTTCTTTTCTTCGCTGAGATACTTAGTTTTTCTTTGAGTTCATTTATGAAGTCATCAGCTTGTTTGAGTCTTTCCCTCAGGTTAATGACTTCAAAGTGAGATTGCTCAAGATCATCTAGGGTAGACTGAAGTTGTTCCCTCATACCATACATATCCATTGAGATTCCCAGACCTTCCTCAAGCTGTTAGGCTCTGTCTAGAGGAACTTAGTTCTAATACCAATTGTTGGAAACAAGGTAGATAACTGAGAGGGGGGGTGAATCAGTTATCTTAAACTTGTTAACTTTCTTATCTTCTTTAACAATAGTGTAGTATCAAAACCTATAAGCATAGATGAACATGAAAGCAGAAATGAAATCAACACACATAACACAAGGATTTTTACATGGAAAACCCTATTAAGGGAAAAACCATGGGGTGACTAACCCAATATTGTATTCTTTGTTAAAAGAATAGAATTAAAAAATGGCACTTTCCAATTAGGGCTCACTACCTACAAGAGACTCATTGTCTACAAGGTATAAAGAAAGTAACCAGGTATTTGAACTAATCAGAGGCATCCACATATGCTAAGGTTTAGTTTCGGTTAGGCTCAATATATTGATCTTCTACACTTCATTCTTCCTCTACTTAGAGCTATTATTCTGTCACATACCAGATTTATATAGCTACTCCCACACTGCTCTCTTCTTTTCTTCACATATACTATATCACACACCTTCACATCAAAATCCATCTGGTATATATATCCGCACCAAGGATTTCAACATCTTTCTAGTTGGCATCCGGAATACTCAAGATTTTCCCAAACTTTGGTCTGTCAACTGAATACATGCTTACTAAGTGATGCGTATCAAAGAGATAGTTATAGGAGTCATCAATCATGTCAGCCAATTATGAATGATCCCTTAATAAACTTGAACTCCATCAATTTCTTATCTGGATTAAGGTCTAATGCTCTACCGGTCAGTTCTTCCTCTGTCTACTCTATCAAACAAGAACCCAACACTTAGGTGCTCATATCTTTTCACTCTTTCATCATTGGAGGCTCAATCTCTGGAATGTATCAATCATGGTACTCCTCTTGGCTTCCCCAAGTCTACACTTTGCTGAGATACTTTCTTTGTGAGATCCAGACCTAATTGTTAGACCTTGTTACATGCTCTATTCTTACTCACCGGACCAAAATACTCTTCAATCTAACTTTCAGTATAGTCATACCATGGCCTATGGATGTGTGGGATGGACTTTGTTGCCATCAATGAAAACACTCATGCAGTGTCTCTTGCTAACAAATCCTATCAGTGTACAACAATCCTCATATGGTGCAATGTTAGTATCATTAATCAATCAAAAAAATCTATGAACTGAAGATTTACCTTCATTACTTGGACCCATGAAAGCATTACACCACTCAATGATTGATTCTACATCTGTCAACTTTGCATTGTCTTTATACTTTAATTCTTCTCGTGCTATGGCTCTTTTGATACATGTTCATGCACCATCATGCTCCCCCTTTCCATGCTCGGCCTCACAAAAGTTCCACATATGATGAACACCTATAATATTATGCACCCTGCTCATCCAATATAACATGTTTTAGTTCTTGAATTGTGATGCATAGTTATCCAACCATATGATATGTTGACTGAATGATATGCCCCTTCCAGCCAAATCATTGTAGAACACCTGAAAGAAACCTTGCACAAACTCTGTAGAATGCGTACGATCATCACTAATATAAAAATGATACTCCCTTATGATCTTTCTATTATCCTCTGTACTATCATTTGCATGAATGAATGTGATGTGCACAGATATAGAAACCTAGTGGAGTTGTAATACTGTGATTGCACCTCATGTTGAGGCTATAAACTATAGTTCTCTACAAATTGAATGACTAAAACAATGCTACTAAGTGGAAATGTGTCCTTGCATAACTTGAATTGCAAGTCCAACCATCGAGCTCTATGGGTATGCCTTGCATACTCATACACTATACTGTCACGAAATGTAGACATAAACTAAGACATTGGAATCTTTTGAATAACCAAATCACACCTCTTTGCTTCTTTACCATATTTTGTATTATAGGCCACTATTTTATACTTTTCAAACTCTACTAGTTCATTTCCAATTGCATGCATGCTTTCCATATGTTCACATATTGGCATACGATGCAAGCCACCGCAATGCTGACATGTGCCATCCAAGCACAATTTCCTGTAGAATATTTGACCTTCCTCTCTTTCACATAAAATTATTCATATGAAGTCTCTTGAAGATGTTGGTAGAGCATGTATGCCACAATCCTACAAAACATTGTTAGTATGCAAATCTAAACATATAGACCAATAAACATCAAAATGGTTAGAAAATTTAATATGTAATCTACAACAACAAGTAGTGCGTGTGTGATTTATTTTGACATAGAAAGGTTTTAGCATTTCAAAATATCTTTGAGAAATTTTAATTTGAGGATACATCTCTAAAAATTTACCAAAAAATTATGTTTGAGTCATATCCAAAAAATGCTTTGGATGTGGCTCACGGTTTTGACTATCGATTCTCCTTCTTACCAAATCCCTTTGATTCAGAGATACCCTTGTGTAATTCTTCCAAAATTCTTCAATTAGTGATCTCAATGCTTCAACAATTGGTTTATCTTTTCGTGGTAGTCTCCCTGAGAACACCCATAATTCATTGGCATCGGTGTCCTCAATTCTTTGGCACCTTCCAACGGCTCTTGATAAAGTTTTTGTATTAATTATCAATGCTTGACTTGTCTTTCTAATGAGATGAGTTTTCCTTGTTTTATTACGTACTATTATCAATGTAATGATACGTCATGTGACATTATTATCTTTTGTGCATGAGGTGTTACCCACACTCTCATATGCACTCATTAGATTCTTGACAATAGATTTTTCACTTGAAGCCTCCAATGTTCTCAACCCAAGAATCTTCATGATGGACCTATACTTTATACTTCACATTATTTCAAGGAATAGTTGACATCTTGCGGTCTCATTTAAATTTTCAAAGAACACTCACCAAATCTTATGAGCATATCTTCTATAAGTGCATTTTGGAATCTTACCTTCCATTGGTTGTAAAATATTATCATCAATATCAATCAAATACTTTGGCTTTTTGTGCAAAATTCTAGGTGGTGTTAAGAAAGGTAAATTCATCTCAACATTAGGAATTTCATCAATATTTAAATGAGATGAGCTTGATGGCATACCTTTGATCAGAGATGGAATAGATGACATACCTTGAGGTTGAGGTAGGAATGATGGCGTACCTCCTTCCTCACATGTGAGTGATGATGTACTCTTAACTTGAGATGTGGTAGATTGTGTCCCTCCATCTTGACTTGCGGTAGAGGACGTGTCTCCAACTGCAGTATTTAAATATCTCATAGCATGAAGTGTCTAAGAGGTCTCATCCTTTGGGGATATTAGGTGCCAATTCTCTAGTTGATATATTGTTGTTTGGGGGGAAATCCCAAGTAGAATGTGACTAAATTATAGCTGCCTTCTAGACCCCCAAGCTAAATTGGATTAATCCTATTAGGATTTACTTGTATGATCTTGGCACCTATTCATTTGTATTGTAATTTTTTATGAAAAGACAATAGTATTTCATTATGCTTAAGGGATTGTATATTTATATGTTGTAAGGAATTATTCTTGTATAATTTGACATCATTGTATGTTAAGGTCTGTATTATTTATTACTGCACATACTTATCGAAGATCCCAAGTGTAAGATGATGTAAGTTTATGTTGCCAAGGATTTTATTGACTCCTATAGAAAATATACATGGCACCATGACAGATTGTAAGCTCACCTTATAGATTCTTTCAAGTAATAAAATCTAGAGATTTGACTTAAGGCTATCTATGTAGGTTTAAAGGAAACACACCATGACTTAACAATGATATTGTGATTGTGTCTATTTTAATTAATGTTCAACCTTGAGAAATCTTTTATTATGCATACCATGAACTGATTAAACATGGTCTATTATAAGGACATAGCATACTGCTAGATCTCTACATAATAGTTTGCATGATGGGTAGATTTGTGTGTGATGACTAAGCTCTTTGGGTAGTAAGAACTATGATTCATGGATCATGATGGGTGTTGTTTATTTACATCTATTTGTGGATAAATTTAGAGCAATAATTTACAGATGTTTGGGAAGAAATTTAGAGCTCGGACTACAAATTACCTATTAGACATGTATGCAAAATGTGGAAGCATAGACAAGGCACATGAACTATAAACACAAAATATATAAACCATACAACTGATATAAACATGTATGATAAGGCATGATAAAGTAATTCAAATAGAATTTAAGGAAAATGTAACATAGAACATGTGTAAAGACTTGACATACCTAAAAGATGGAGATTCGAATGGAGAGAGTACCCACTTATGTAGTCTTTTTTCTTCTTGTATCAAACTCCTCAATAATTTGAGTTTTTTTCCACTTGCTTCCTTTTCAACATTCAATTTAATAACACTAAAATAGAATTACCAACAACAATACAATTAACCAATGTATAATGTTAAATTCCTAAAATTCAATAACAATTAACATTGCAACACTACAAAAATTGAAACTTGAATTGATATATATCAAACTCGATGTAAAAACTATGTTATTTCCCCCTTAAGTTCGCAAACAAGAAAAAGGTGGTGGAAAGTTCATGCAAAGGTGGTAGAATGTGAAAAATGTACATGTGCACTTCCCAACAGCATGAAAAAGCTTTTTTTTTGTCAGAAAATGCACATAACAAGAAGAAAATAGAGCATGTGGACTTGGATCATGGGTATCCTAGCCTTTTTACCATTTCAATAGCAAGAAAAAACTACTCACCTTATAACGCACTCATGTTTTAGCTTTCTATACAAAACTCTATATTTTTCACTCTCTCATGTATTTCTTCTATCTCTCCCTTAACCTTAAACCCTAAACCCTAAACCCTATCCCTCAACAAGAATCCCTCAACCCCAAACCCTAATCCTTCAACCCTAAACCCTAATTCCTCAACCCTAAACTCTAAACCTCAACCCTAAACCATAAACCCTAATCCCTTATCCCTAAACCCTAAACCCTATCCCTAAAGCCTCAACCCTCAACCCTTAACCCTTAAATACTAAATCATCTCCCTAAACCCTCAACCCTCATCACTATACCTCAAATGCTAATCCCTCAACCCTAAACACTATTCCCTCAACTCTAAACCATAAACCCTCAATTGTAAACCCTAATTCCTTATCCCTAAACCCTAAACCCTATCCCTAAAGCCTCAACCCTCAACCCTTAAACCTTAAATCCTAAACCCTATCCCTAAACCCTCAACACTATACATCAAACCCTAATACCTCAACCTCAAACCCTAATCCCTCAACCCTAAATGCTAATCCCTCAACCCTAAACCATAATCCCTCAATGCTAAACCCTAAACCCTATCCCTAAATCCTCAACCCTTAAACCATAAATCCTAAACCCTATCCCTAAATCCTCAACCCTCAACACTATACCTCAAACCCTAATCCCTCAATCCTAAACCCTAATCCCTCAACCCTAAACCCTAAACCCTATCCCTAAAGCCTCAACCCTCAACCCTTAAACCCTAAACCCTATCCCTAAATGCTCAACCCGCAACACTATACCTCAAACCCTAATCCCTAAACTCTAAACCCTATCCCTAAAGCCTCAACCCTCAACACTATAACATAAACCATAATCCCTCAACCTTAAATCCTAATTCCTCAACCCTAAACCCTATCCCTAAAGCCTCAACCCTCAATCCTTAAAAATTATATCCTAAACCCTCAACCCTTAACACTATACCTCAAACCCTAATCACTCAACCTCAAACCCTAATCCCTCAACCCTAATCCCTAAAACCTATCCCTAAAGCCTCATCTATCAACCATATTAAAACCTAATCCCTCAACCCTAAACCATAAAGCCTAAACCCTAATCCCTAAACCCTAAACCCTAATCCCTATCCCTAAAGCCTCAACCCTCGACCCTTAAACCTTAAATCATAAACCCTATCCCTAAACCCTCAACCCTCAACTCTATACCTCAAACCCTAATCCCTCAGCCTCAAACCCTAATCCTTAAACCCTAAACCCTAATCCCTCAACCCCAAACCCTATCCCTAAAGCCTCAACCCTTAAACCTTAAATCCTAAACCCTATCCCTAAAGCCTTAACCCTCAACACTATACCTCAAACCCTAATCCCTTAACCCTAAACCCTATCCCTAAACCCTCAACCCTCAACGTTGTACCTCAAACCCTAATCCCTTAACCCTAAAACCTCAACCCTAAACCCTAATCCCTTATCCCTAAACCTTAAACCCTCCCTAAATCCTCAACCCTTAAACCTTAAATCCTAAACCCTATCCCTAAACCCTCAACCCTCCACACTATACCTTAAACCCTAATCCCTCAACCCTAATCCCTCAACCCTAAACCCTAATCCCTTATCTCTAAACCCTAAAACCTATCCCTAAAGCCTCAACCCTCAACACTTAAACCTTAAATCATAAACCCTCAACCCTTGACACTATACATAAAACCCTAATCTCTTATCCCTAAACCCTAACCCCTATACCTAAAGCCTCAACCCTCAAGGTCCTTAAACCTTAAATCCTAAACCATATCCATAAATCCTCAAGCCTCAACACTATACCTCAAACCCTATTCCCTCAACCCTAAACCCTAATCCCTTATCCCTAAACCATAAACCCTATCCCTAAAGCCTCAACTCTCAACCCTTAAACCTTAAATCCTAAACACTATCCCTAAACCCTCAACCCTGAACACTATACCCTAAACCCTAATCCCTTGACCCTAAACCCTAATCCCTCAACCCTCAATCCTAATCCCTCATCCCTACACCCTAAACCCTATCCCTAAAGCATCAACCCTCAACCCTTTAACCTTAAATAATAAACCCTATGCGTAAACCCTCAACCCTCAACACTATACCTTAAACCCTAATCCCTTATCCCTAAACCCTAAAGCCTCAACCCTCAGGGTCTTTAAACCTTAAATCCTAAACCCTATCCCTAAACCCTCAACCCTTAACACTATACCTCAAACCCTAATCCCTCAACTCTAAACCCTAATCCCTCAACCCTAAACCCTAATCCCTCAACCCTAATCCCTAAACCCTATCCCTAAAGCCTCAACCCTCAACCTTTAAACCTTAAATCACAACCCCTATGCTTAAACCCTCAACCCTCGACACTATACCTTAAACCTTAATCCCTTATTCTAAACTATAAACCCTATCCCTAAACCCTCAACCCTCAAGGTCCTTAAACCTTAAATCATTAACCCTATCCCTAAACCCTCAACCCTCAACACTATACCTCAAACCCTAATCTATCAACCCTAAATCCCTTATCCCTAAACCCTAAACCCTGTCCATAAAGCCTTAACCCTCAGCCCTTAAACCTTAAATCCTAAAACCTATCCCTAAACCCTCAACCCTCAACACTATGCCTTAAACTATAATCCCTCAACCCTCAATCATAAAGCTTTAAACCCTCAACCCTTATCCACCCCTCTCCTCCCCTATCTGCCTCACCCCCATCTCTCCCCTATCTTTCTCACCCCTCTCTCTAGGTTGTAGGTCTCTCACTTGTATATCTTTCACAGTTCTCTAGATATTTCCCTTCCTCTCCACCTCTCTCCCTCCTCCTTACCCATCTTTCCCTCAAGTTGTCAACTTCACTCTCTCATTTTATTATATATCTTCCCTCACCTCTGTATCTCTCACCTTTGTCTCCCCCTCATGTCTCTACCTCTCCCCTCTCTACATCTCTCATTCACTCCATGTCTACCTCTTTATCTGTCCTTAGCCATCTGGGTCTCTCACTTAACCCTAAACCCTAAACCTTATCCTAAACCCTCAACCCTCAACCCTTAAACCTTAAATCCTAAACTCTATCCTTAAACCTTGCACCCTCAACACTATACCTTAAACTGTAATCCCTTCACCCCTAACCCTAAACCCTATTCCTAAAGCCTCAACCCTCAACCCTTAAACCTTAAACCCTAAACCCTATCCCTAAACCCTCTACCCTCGACACTATACATTAAACCCTAATCCCTTAATCCTCAGCCTTAAAGCCTCAACCCTCAATCCTTAAACCTTAAACCCTAAACCCTATCTCTAATCCCTCTACCCTTGACACTACCTTAAACCCTAATCCCTCAACCCTTAAACCATTAATCCCTCAAACCTTAAACCCTTAAACCCTAAACTCTCAACCCCTAGATACCCTTAAACCCTATACCCTATACACTTAACCTTGGACACTCAACCTTGAACACTATCCCTCAACCTTCAAACCTCTACCCTATACCCTATACCCTCAACCCTATACTTATGCCCTAAACCCTCAACCCTCATCCATATGCCTTGTACCCTCAACCTTAAACCCTAAACCCTATATCTTAGACACTCGACCTTGAAAATTATCCCTCAACTATAAACTCTCAACCCTAGATACCCTATACCCTCAACCATATACTTAAGCCCTAATCCCTCAATCCTCAACACTATACCTTAAAACCTGAAGCCTACACCCACAAACCCTCATCCCTATACCCTATAACCTCACCCTTATACCCTAAACCCTAAATATTGTGCCTCAACTCTATAATTAAAACCTAAACCATACACTCTCAACCCAAGTCACCCTATACCTTATATACCCTCAATCCATATCGTAAACCCTAAACCCAATATCCTTAACCCTAATCCCCATGCCTTACACACTTAATCTTATACACTCAACAAGATGAATATTATCCATCAACTGTAACCCTGAACCCTCTACCATCTACCCTCTACCCTCTACTCTCTACCTATTACTTAAGCCCTAACCCCTCAACACTCAACCCTATACCTTAAACGCTAAACCCAAAAAACTCAACCCTCAACCCTAAAAACTATACGAGCTTAGGTCCTTATATACCCTAAACCCAAAACCCTTACATACATACATGCATGCATGCATACATACATGTACATACATACATACAAACATGCATACATATATACATATATACAAGCATGCATACATACATACATACAACCATACATGCATACATACAAGCATACATATATACATATATACATACATCAAACATACTTAAGAAACTTGAACATAAATCATTCAAAGGGAGACATAATGTGAGTGTGTTATAACGTGCTTGCGTTTTGTTGAACTGGGCAAACATCAAGCAAACTTGTAAAAAAGAAAAAAATACAAAACATAATGCAAGCGCGTTATATTTTACTTTGGGAATCCCAAGTCTTAGGCTTGGGATTTGCTTTGGATTTCCAACCCAAAGGATTGGAGTGCCTTCCCAATGTCTAAAGATGTGTTTTTGTATACTCTATAGGATTTCACATAATTTTGTTCATTCTAACCCTCAAATTTGCATGTGTTTCAAGTTCAAACAAATTGAACACCTGGCTAATGTTAGGCTTTCTCTTAGCTATTTAACAATGTAATTTTTTTCACATTTTGACAATGTTAAGCCTTTCATCTTTAATTTCTTTTGTTTGTGTGTCCGTTTTGGGCATAAATGAGTGTTTGGTCTTTTTTCATTATAAATTAATCGTTCATTGAAATTTTAAATAAATTACATTTTTATAAACTAGAGTCCATTCTAGACACATATGAAAAAAATTAGTTTTTAATTAGTTTTCAAAATTTACAAGGGTAGCACGACTAAAATTCTATTTTTTAGGATGTGTCCAATTTGAAAATTAGTAAAAAATCAATATTCATTAAAAAATTATCAGAAAAATTAGGCATAAACTACATGTTGTTAGCTATTTCTCACTGAAGCAATTTTTAAAATACCAAAAAAATGTTAACCTTTTGAGGGAGCCACAAAACATGCTATGTTATGTTTTTTTGATAGAAACAACACCAATTTCTGTGGCTCCCTTTTTTGAACCCTTTAATCTATACCATTTTCAAAAAAATTAGTAGTTTAGAAAGTAGACTCGGAGAACTACGAACATTGTTTTTGTTGCATCTTAAAATTTTGAGTGTAACTATGCTCAATTTCTCATCCAAGGTCAGTATTTTCTGATTTCAGAAAAAAAGTGGCCACTTAAGATCCCTTTTTGGCCCCCCATCTTCTTGCACTTACCAAAGTATAAGGCCAGACTGGTTGTGAGGGGGTATTCCCAGGTTGAGGGAATAGATTATGATGAGATTTTATCTCCCATTACAAAGGTGACTTCCATCAGATTATTGTTATCTCTTGTAGCAAAATATGATCTCAAAGTTGAAAAGATGGATGTGAAGACAACTTTCCTTCATGGTGATTTGGAGGAGATTTATATGTCATAACTTGAGCACTAGATTGTTGAAGGTAAATAAAATTTGGTTTGCAAGTTGAAAAAGTCTTTGAATGGTTTGAAATAATCTCCTAGGATGTGGTACCAAAAGTTTGATGTCTTTGTGTTGAGTTTGGGATTTTGGAGATTAAAATCATATCATTGTGTTTATTTTAAGATGAATAATGATCACATTCTCATTATTTATTTATATGTTGACGATATGTTATTTTTTGGGAATGGAAAGAACTTGATTTATGATTTGAAGTATTAGCTTTTAGCATAGTTTGAGATGAAAAATCTAGGGGTAACTTGGTACATTCTAGGAATGGAAATAAGAAGAGATAGGGAAAATAGAAAACTCTGGTTGAACCAGAGTAATTATGTGAATTCTATGTTGGAGAGATTTAGCATGGCATCTTGTAGACCGTTGATTGTTCCTCTAATGTTGGGAATGAGGTTATCTATTTTGGATTGTCCAAAATCTCCTACTGAGATGGAGGACATGATGAGAGTTCCTTATGCGAGTGCTATCAAGAGTTTGATGTACACTATGGTCTATACAAGACCCTGGATAATCTTGGATGGGTGCATTGGGATGTAGTGAAGAGAGTGATCAGATATTTGTGGAGCACTTCTGAGTATTCCTTATGTTATAACAGGTTATCCTACAAGACCTCAAAATTTTGTGAGTATTCGTGGATTTATGGATTGAGATTGGGCTAGAGATATTAACACTAGAAGATCCACAGTGGTTAAGTTTTTACTATATTTGGTGGTGCAATTAGCTGGATGAGTAAGTGACGAGTTGTCATCACCTTGTCCACTGCAGAAGAAGATTACATGGCAGCAACTCATGCTTGTAAGGAAGATTATGTTCTGACATTGGTTTTGTTGTAGGGATGATCACTATTTGTTGTGACAGTCAGAGTTCCATATGTTTGGTGAAGAATCCTACTTTTCATGTGAGGACAAAGCACATTGATGTCCAGTACCATTTTGTTCATGACATGGTAGAGGATGGGAAGGTAAATTTGGAGAAATTAACACTTTGACTAATGTTGTAGATTCCTTGACAAAGCTTGTGAGCATGAAAAAGTTCAAATGGTGTTCAGAGTCTATGGGCCTCTCGGGCCCTAGCAGTTAAATCATACATAATTTCATTAGCTCTTACAAGGTGTTCGACAAGTGGGAGAATGTTGGGAATTAAGGCGTCTCAACTTTTACAAATTCCTAGCATTGTTATTTATTTAATTGTTATTATTTTCCTATGTTTGTAATTATTCATGTATATTTTAAATTATGTCACTTTATGGGAGCTGGCATAGTGATCTGTCATCCTACGTGGAAGGTGGCTAGATGATATTTTCCCTCAGATGATGAAGTAGGCATCCCATTTTGTGGTAGGAATATTTTTCCATGTGTTGGCATCTCTCTTGTGTTGTAAGAGGTTTTATGATGGTTTATGATGTGTAAGAGTACATGATAGATTCTATGACATTGTAAGAGTTGGAAATGGAGATTCTTATGACAGGTACATGACAAGTGTCACTAAGAATCTTTGCATGGGAAGGTGGCCAAGTTTGGGATATGATGGGTTGTAAGAGAATTATTTATTAATAGTTAGTTATGATGGATTCTCTTACAACTATAAGTGTTGTCATATATGACAGATTTTATGATAATGTAAGAGCATCTGTCATATCTATTTTGGGCAAATTTGAGGCATCCAAGTATGAAAGGTTGTAAGAGGTGTAAGGGAATATTGTACAAGTGTCACAGGAGTCAAACATGTGTTTGGAAAGTACATCACATGGATTTGGATGTCAATATCTTGTTGCTTTCTCTAGAAGCTTCCTTCATGCTTGTATCTCTCTATAAATAAAGTGCTTGTTGGAGTAGTTTGTATGGTTGATTCACAGGTGTTGTTATGGTACCATAATTGCTTCATATACTATGTGTTTGTGAACTCCTTGAAGAGCTTGGCTCTATAATTGTATTGTAACCATTATTTGATTACGGAATAATACATTGGGTTGTGATTTGGAGTGTGGGGTTTTTTACCTAAAAAGTTTTTCCTCATGTACATCTTGTGTTATGGTGTTATTGATTTAATTTATGTTGTGTGTCTTCTTCTATATTACTATAAAGATTAAAAATTTGCATAACTGTCCCCTCATTAGTTCAGTGTAGGAAGCTATTCTGTGTACCTTTCTTCATTTCATATGTTGTTTGATAGACACATAAACCTATAAATAAGAGGTTTGTATATAAAATATGTTATCTCGGGGCTATGGTTCAGACAATGTGCAAAGGCCATTTGATTGGCAAGGTAGGGTTTACTTCAAACTTGGAGCTAATGTAATCCTAATGTCAAAATAGATGGATAGAAAACAAGCTAATAGATAAGACAAGTTAAAAATAGAAATCAATTCTATGTTAATGGAAATTCATTTGATATATGAGAAAATATGATTATTTTTAAATTATAGCATAAAAGAAACAATTTAAACTTTAGCATTGTTGTTTCAAACTTTAAATACTTGAAAATAATTGGTTACATGGAAAAAGAAATTGCCTCCAACATATGTGTTAGTATACCTACCTGTCAGTAGGAACTAATAATAATAACAATAAAATTATCTTGCCCTACATTGATGATTCAGAAGAGAGGAACTCATGTTGTCTTGTTTGTTGACCTTGAAATCAATGATTTGTTCCAATTCTACTAGAATTATACATTCTGTAATGATCTTTGTTTATTGATCCATCCTTGCAATACCTGAAGTATCCAACAAAAGTGAAACTATGGATGCAAGAGTACTGCATTAAAGATTAGAAGAAAACAAAGGCAGGTAGCAAGGTTAAGCTCAAATGCATTATCTCCTATTTCTTTGCTGATGGTGTAGGGCCCATGCCAAATTAGGTGAAGCTGACCATAAGGCTATGTGTAATGTCCCCATTTTCGTGAGCATTAGAGTTTGGTGGATTAGCCTATCCTATTGACCCCCGTAGGCTAATACTCTTGGTCAAAGGGTCCTGTGTGGCAGTTACTTGGTGTTTCTGGTGGCACTATTCTTCTCCAGAGTAGGGTATTGTTCAGGTTTGGCCTTTGTTTGATGTTCAGATAATGAGGGATTTACTATTTATAGTGAATCAGTGGTTGATAGAAAGGGACCCCTGCTAGTTTTGGTAAGGCGATTGGATATACGAAGGATATCATGGTGAATCTCCTTGATCAGACATAATTGCAAATCATAAGTATTTAAGGAGTTATTAATTTTTAATGTGGCCTAAATGATATTTAATTATAAAAGGTATATTATGAAGTTAAATTATAAAGTAAAGTGTACTTTATAATAAATGGGGCCATGACCCTCAATTACAAACAACTTAAAGTACATTTATGTTTATTGAGTTGAGTGCCCAAGCATAAGAGGAGATAATATAAAGTTTTTATTAAAAACCTAAAAAGTGGACTTCAAAGGCAAATTAAATACACTTCATTTGAAGAAGTTATAAAAAGGCCTCAAAAAACAAATCAACCTCATTATTGAATGATCATTTGAATTTGCCTTTGTGGTTTTCTAGAGAAGACAAGGGTATCAGTATATCAGCCATTGAAGAAAGAAAACTCTTCAATGTTTTTGCAATTTTGAGGCTGTGAGAGACCAACTGAATCATTGCTTTAGGAGAGATTCATTCTGGAGTTCTATTTTTTCTTAAAGGTGAAAGATATCATCAAGGGTTTGAAGATTAATGAAGAATAATTAATTACAGACCTATAGCTTCATTCTTGGCATCTATTATCAATCAAATTTCAAGCTTTTTATTGCTTCTACAGTACCCTCGTGAACATTACCCGTGCTACAGTGACATGAGGAAAGAGATTACCTCTAAAGGTCCAAAACCACTTTAAGATAGCTGCTATTACCTCATATAAGGTCGCTAGGGCTTAGTATTGAAGGACGTGGGTCCGTGGCTTCATTCTGGGTGGCTACATTCATTTCCACAAGCCTACTCCAGATTTATGTGTGCTATTTCTAGGTCTGATCATTTTATTGTGGCCACAACTTGTAAGTTCATATCTAAATAACCTGTATGTGAGTATATACTGAAGTTGGCTCCATGCCTTTGTAATCTGAGCTTTCATTGTGCATGACTTTATGAGTAAATATGTTCAGAAATTATGAAATGTATTTGCTGCATCTTTTCATATAGCAAATTCTGTTGATGTATGTAACGAACCTATATCTCTAAGCCTGGTCATTAATATTGGGTGTTGCCATAGTAAGTAAAGTGTGATCTCCTCTGAAAGAAGGTATTGTTTTGACACTGGTTGATACTAGATGATAATAACTGTGCATAGCCTCATGTTAAATTAGTCATTTCCACTACTCAAAAGCTATTGAAATATCTGTTGTTCATGTATTTCAGTCCTTTTAGCACTCAAAAATTGGTATCAAGTCTGTTGTCATAAAATTACAGTCATTTCTATGTCCTAAATTTGCATTTTTAAGATTGGCATTGAGTGACCAAAGTGAATGGAATACACCTAATACTGTCTCAGAAAGTTTGTGCAACTTGGTAATGCCTATGTGTACTACTGTTTATGAAATTGTAAATGTAAAAGTGACTATTACAGCTCATAACTGGGTGTTCCTTTCCTCTCAAGAATTATATCTATACACAATGGATATTATTGTTTGATAAAACGAAGTCCTTCAAATGGAGCAAAATAGCAATAGAGATTGTTCCATCTGGGGTGGGACATTACACTATGCCAGTCTTTACTTCCATAGGTCTAGCCAAGCCCTATTTCTTTGCTGATGGTGTAGGGCCCATCCCAAATTAGGTGAAGATTACCATAAGGCTATACCAGTCTTTACTTCCATAGGTCTAGCCAAACCCAATCACTAAACCCAAAGGTGTATAGTGTTTGATGCTTGTCTTGGCACTACTTGGAGTTTGCATACATATTAAAAATAAATAAAAAATTACATCCACAATGTAGGTGTATAGTGTTTGATGTTTGTCATGGCACTACCTACAATTTGCATACATATAAAAAAAAAAATTGCATCCACAATCATGGCACTACCTGCACTTTGCATACATATAAAAAAATAAAAAATAAAAAAAATTGCATCCACAATGCATTAAAAAAATCCGTTTGTTTGTAAAAAATCATATACATCTTGTAAAAATAAAAAAATTCATCCACAATATATTAAAAAAATACATTTGCTTGTTCAAATCACAATAATTGAATAATAACAATAAAAAATTTAATAATAATTATAACAATAAAAAATCCATATGCATCTTTAGTAATAATAATCATAATAATAATAATAAGATTTATTTGCTTGAATTAATAAATTCATTTACATCTTGTTGGCTTCTTGCCCATGCCATTAATTGTCTCACTTACTCTTCACAATATCAATTAGTCTCACTTACTCTTCACAATATCAATCAATCACAGAACATAAATTTAATATTTTCTAAATTATAACATCAACTAAATGATTTTAAACTTTAACAGTGTTGTTTTGAACTTTAAATACTTAAAACACAACTAGAAAAAGAAATTGCACCCAAAGGATGTCTTAGTATCTATAGCAGGAACTAATAATCACTATGTATTTAAATTGCCGCATCTTTTTGTTACTAAGATTTATTATTCTGCTTCGTAACCATTAATATGCATACAACAAGCAAGCTCACAAGTTGGATATGTGCAAAGAAAATTTATGATGCTGGTCCACCTGAATTATAAATAACCGATAGGAGTAGATACAACATAGCGATAAAACACAACACACAACATAAAACACATTCAAATAATAATAAATATAATTTCAACAAAACTAGTGGTTGGATGTACATTCATCTTGAAGTTGACACGAACTGATGATAAGAAATGCAGCAAAGAGTTCATGATGTGTGGACAATTCAATCTAAATTTGGTAATCTGAGAGCAACTATAAAGATAGCAGCTTAAATAGTACATGATTTTTAGTAGCAAAACAACCAAACATTTTAAAATGAAAAATAAAACTCTACCAACTTCACGTCTATTTCTGGCGGCCATTTATTACGTGGGATATCTCCTTCCATAATGTGTTACACACAATAGAATTTTACACATAATGTTTTATATGCCCTCCCATCTTTTAACCTTCATGCATTTATTGTTACAAGAATGGTAAGTTATGAATTAACTTCTGACTACCTACACCATGATTCTCCTTTTGCTCCTGGATGTGGCTTCCCTCTGAAACATTGGATTTGTTTGACAGAAACTGAGTTTTTCTACTACTCTGACTACTGTAAAGGGATGATGCAGAATGTAATGGAGTTGACAATCTTTCCAACAAGGCATCACAAAAGGCATAGAAAGTGTTGTAGAGCCTGAAATATGTTGGAAGAATTAATCTTCCGTCAGAGAATTTAATGCTGACTGCCCCCGCGTCAGACTCCAGCACCGTTGGCCTGCCAAAAGTTATTGAGGTAGGTGGATTTGAATTTAAAAGTGTTTGAGCGCCCATTTTGCTAGGTATGAGACAAAAGACAAATGAGAGGGAAACGAGTGTGTTGACTGTAAGAGAGAATGTTAGAGAACATCCTGCAGCAGCAGAGAAATTAGAAGGTTCCAGGAGAGAACAACAGAAGGAGAACAGCAGAGAGGAATGTTGCAGCAGCAACAGTAGACAGCTACGGAGTTCGCACAGGCAGCTCTGGATATATAGTGTGCAGCTCCAAAGATTGGGGCAGTGTAAGAAAATAGAGCAGCAGCTCTATCTGTAGTTTGTACATGAAATTTGAATGTAATCAGGAAATAGAGAAATATATATAAAGATATATTGCTGTCCTTCTGTGTTTTGGTCTCTCTCCTTTCTATCTATTTGTTTTATGATGTCCATCACACATTGCTGTAGCATTATCTTTTGTAATTTTTTTTGGTGGTCTTTGTCCTACCTCCCCTGCTCCGTCCCCCTGTTTCTGCCAACAAGTGGTATCAGAGCCCTGTTCTTCTAGGCAGTCAAGTTTGTGTGGGTATTTCATAAGCCCTAGTTTATCTAGGCATTCTCTGCCTTCTCAGTTTTGAGAAGCATGGCAGGTGGGGACAGCAAAGGATGGCAACAGCCACCGAGTTTTGATGGGCAGAACTATGATATTTGGTCCAAGAAGATGAAGACCATTCTGGTTGCGAACGACCTATGGGATTTAGTCACTAATGGGTTCACAGACACCACAAACCCAGCAGCCTTTGCAGCCCTAACGAATGCTCAAAAAAACTAGTTGAAGGAAACTAGGATGAAAGATGCAAAAGCCCTCAGTCTAGTTGAGGCAGCCTTAACAGAGGCTATTTTCCCCTACATTGCAGTAGCAAACTACTCTAAGCAAGCTTGGGAAATATTACAGAACAGCTACAAGGGAACTGATAAAGTGAGATCAGTCAAGCTCCAGTTGTTTAGAATAGATTTTGAGATGCTTCAAATGAAGGAGAGTGAGTCTATTTCAGACTTTCACACCAAGGTTTCTACCATGCTAAATCAACTAAGGATAAATGGAGAAACCATGGATGAACAAAGGATTGTTGAGAAAATCCTAAGGAGCCTACCTTCTAGATTTGACCCTATTGTCATAACCATTGAAGAGACAAAGGATCTGTCCAAGATGACAGTGGATGAGTTGATGGGCTCTCTACAAAGCCATGAGCAGTGGTTGAATAGATCCACTCCTTCCCTTGAGCAAGCCTTCAAGGCTCAGACCAATGCAAGAGGTCGGGGAAGAGGAAGAAATAGCAGATGTAAAGGTCAAAGAGGTAGAGGAAGAAACAACTCTGGAAGAGGAGTTTTAAATAGCCAAGAAGAGGCAAGCGCCTCACAGCCAAGCTATCAAGGAATGAAGAAGAACAACAGTTTGAATCAGAGGTATGACAAGAATAATATTCAATGCTATTACTGTCATAAGTTCGGCCATTATGCTAGTGAGTGTAGAAAGAAACAACAAGACCATGGAGGCCAAAATGCTAATGTAGCAAATGAGAATAGGGTTGAAAATGAGAAATAGTCCAAGGTATTTATTGTGTGCAACCTTGCTGAGAAGAGCAACCCTAAAGTCTGGTATTTGGACAGTGGGTGTAGCAACCACATAAGTGGTAATGAAAACTTGTTTGCCTCCATTGACAGAAATGTCAAGTCTGGAATCATGTTGGGGAACAGTCAAAAGGTTCCTGTCATAGGAAGAGGCATCATCATAGTCCTTAGAAAGTAAGGTGAGAAAATGCAGATCCATGATGTCTACTATGCCCCTGGCATAAAGCATAACCTCCTAAGCATTGGACAGATGGTCCAAAATGGTTATAGAATCCTGATGGAAAATGGAGGGTGCACCATATTTGATAGAGGAGGCAGCAAGAAGGTCATTGCAGTAGTGCAGATGATGAGAAATAGAATGTTTCCCCTGTCGTTGACTCCGGCACCATCTCCAGTGCTAACTCCGATGCTATCTCTAGTGCAATTTCCTGCACTATCTTCGGCACTCACAGCAATGGGACAGCAAACGGCCTTCAAGATAGTCATCAAAGACCCATCCAAATTGTGGCATTTGAGGTATGGGCACTTAAGCTTTTCTGGTTTAAGTTTATTGTCTAGGAAAGGCATGGTTAGAGGGCTACCGAATATTGTAGAGCCCGATGGAAAATGTGAAGCCTACATTTTAGGAAAGCAGCATAGACAACCCTTTCAATCAGGGTATTCTAGAAGGGCAAGAGCACCACTAGAGTTGGTGCATTTAGATTTATGTGGCCTTATGAAAACTCCCACATTAGGTGGGAATGTATATTTTATGACCTTCATTGATGATTACAGTAGAAAAATATAGATTTACTTCTTAAAGAACAAATTAGAAGCTTTTGAGAAATTTAAGGAGTTTAAGGCATCAATTGAAAAGTAGAGTGGTCGCTATATCAAGGCCCTAAGAACAGATAGAGGGGGAGAGTATGTCTCCAAACAATTTCTAAATTTTTGTAAGTATGAAGGCATTCATAAACAGTTCACTACTAGGTATACTCCACAGCAAAATGGAGTTGCTGAATAGAAAAATAGAACCATCACAAAGATGGCAGCAAGCATGCTGAAGTAAAAAGGACTATCAAATGATTATTGGGGTGAAGCTATAGCAACAGTGGTCTACCTATTGAATAGGTGTCCTACAAAGGCCGTACGTGATCGGATTCCACAAGAGGCGTGGACAAACTGCAAATAGACAATTGAGCACCTAGGAATTTTTGGGTGTGTGGCATATGCATTCGTGCCTAAAGAGAAGAGGCAAAAATTTGATGATAAAGGTGAGAAATGTATCTTCACAGGTTATAGTGAAGAATCACAAGCCTACAGATTGTTTAATCCCATCACTAAAAAACTTGTGATCAACAGAGATGTTGAATTCATTTAGAATGAAGCATGGGATGGAACGGTGGACAGCACCATGGGTATTTCTATCACAATACCCCTTGAAGATGAAGAAGCTCCGGAGGACAGCAACTCTGGAGGAGCTACAGAGAGCAGCAGCTCGGGGAGAAACTACCGTAGAGTACTAGAAAACAGCAGCTCCGGAGATGCTCAGCACAGTAGCTCCAGAGGTAGACAGTAGCATTGCAGCTCCGGAGATCAGCAGCTTTAGAGGTTTGTAACTCTGAAGAATAGCAGCTCCGGGGGACGTTATAACAGCAGCTCTGGAGGTCTGTGTAGCAGCTCCAGAGGTCATCAGAACTATAGTTCCGGAGGTCACAGCAGCAGCTTTGGAGGTCGTCACAACTGCAGCTCTGGAGGTCAGAACAGCAGCAGCTCCAGAGGCAATTCAGACCCCACACTCACATCAATGATCCCATGGAGGACAAAGAGTGTGAAGGAGATTTATGACAGCACAAGGTATGCTGATGATGATGAAGATATGAATTGTTTTCTTCTAGTGATCCAATCTACTTTGAAGAAACTATGAAAGAACAGAAATGGTGTGAGGCCATGGATGAAGAATTAGATGCCATAGTGAGGAATGACACATGGCAGCTAACTGATTTAACCAAGGGTAAACAAGTGATTGGAGTTAAGTGGGTCTATAAGACCAAGTCTACTGCTGAAGGAAAAGTAGAAAGATACAAGGCAAGGCTGGTTGTCAAAGGGTACAAACATCAGCCTGGAAGAGATTATGATGAGACCTATGCACCAGTTGCAAGGCTGGAAATAGTTCAGGTAGTCATTGCAATAGCAGCCCAACATAATTGGAAGGTGTTTCAGATGGATGTAAAGTCAGCCTTCTTGAACGGAGTGCTAAAAGAGGAAGTGTATGTGGAGCAGCCACCTGGCTATGAAGTCCCAGGGCAAGAGGATAAAGTATACAGGCTCCAGAAAGCCCTCTATAGGCTGAAACAAGCACCTAGGGCATGGTACAACAAGATTGACTCATATTTGTTGAGCAATAGCTTTAGCAAAAGCAGCAGTGAGCCTACTCTCTACATCAAAGCAGCCGAAGGTAAAATTTTGATTGCTGTTTTGTATGTAGATGATCTAATTTTTACTGGAAATAGTGAACTTTTCATTGTTGATTTCAAAGAGGCAATGAAGAATGAGTTTGAGATAACAAACTTAGGTCTGCTGAAGTATTTCCTTGGTATTGAAGTCAAGCAAACATAGCATGGCATATTTATTTCGCAAACTAACTATGCTAGATAGATTGTGAAAAGGTTTAAGATGGACAACAATAAACCTGCCTCTACACCAACAGCCATAGGGCTAAAATTGAGTAAAGAGCACAGCAGCAGGGAAGTAAACCCAACCCTTTACAAGAGCATGGTCGGAATTCTCATGTACTTGACAGCAACTAGGCCTGATTTGATGTATGTTGTAAGCTTGATTTCTAGGTTCATGGAGAAGCCTAAGGACACACATTGGCAAGCAGGAAAGAGGATCCTAAGGTATGTCAATGGCACAACAGGTTATGGCATTCTGTATGATGTTTCTGATGAGTTTAAGTTGGCTGGTTTCACGGATAGTGATTGGGCAGGAAATGTTAATGATTGGAAGAGCACATCCAGCTATGTATTTCACATGGGTTTAGGCGTGATATCATGGGCATCCAAGAAGTAGCCCATTGTTTCTCTCTCTATAGCAGAAGCTAAGTATATTGCAGCTAATGCAGCAGCTTATTAGGCTATTTGGTTGAGGAGGATCCTTGCAGACTTGTACGAGCAACAAGAAGATGGTACAACCATTCATTGTGACAATATTTCATTAATAGCCTTGACAAAGAATCCAGTCTTCCACGGACGAAGTAAGCACATTGAGATATGTTATCACTTCATAAGGGAGTTGGTAGAACGAGGAGAGATTGAGTTGCAGTATTGTAGATCTGAGCAGCATCTCGCAGATATTTCACAAAAGCATTGCTGAAAGATTCATTTGAACGCCTAAGTGATAGGCTCAGCATTGTGGACAGCTCTGGAGGTGTGCAGCCCCGGAAAGAGGATAGCTTCGAAGATTCAGATCCAGAAAGATAGCAGGAGAACTCTAGAGATTCAACTCTGGAATGTATGTGCAGCTCCAGAGATGCTCTGGAGATGCAAAAAAGGGACTCTGGAGTTGCAGAGAGTCAGCTCTAGAGATGCAGATAGGGAGCTCCAGAGATGCAGAGGGCAGCTCCAAAGATGTTGCAGCACAGCAAAAAGTACTCCGGAGATCTGCTCCAGAAAGGCAAAGGCAAATGTATATCTCCGGAGATCAATTTCGGAATGAAGATTGCAAATTGACGTCTGACTTCAGATTAAGGGGGAGTGTTGGAAGAATTAATCTTCTGTCAGAGAATTTAATGCTGACTGCCCCTGCGTTAGACTCTAGCACCGTTGGCCTGCCAGAAGTTATTGAGGTAGGTGGATTTGAATTTGAAAGTGTTTGAGCGCCCATTTTGCTAGGTATGAGACAAAAGACAAATGAGAGGGAAATGGGTGTGTTGACCATAAGAGAGAATGTTAGAGAACATCCTGCAGCAGTAGAGAAATTAGAAGGTTCCAGGAGAGAACAGCAGAAGGAGAACAGCAGAGAGGAATGTTGCAGCAACAACAGTAGACAGCTACAGAGTTCGCACAGGTAGCTCCAGAGATTGGGGCAATGTAAGAAAACAGCAGTGTAAGAAAATAGAGCAGCAGCTCTATCTGTAGTTTGTACATGAAATTTGAATGTAATCAGGAAATAGAGAAATATATATAAAGATATATTGCTGTCCTTCTGTGTTTTGGTCTCTCTCCTTTCTGTGTATTTGTTTTATGCTGTCCATCACACATTGCTGTAGCATTATCTTTTGTAAATTTTTTTTGGTGGCTTTTGTCCTACCTCCCCTACTCCATCCCCCTGTTTCTACCAACAAAATATAGTCTACTGATAAAGGTTTAAATGATTGTAGAGCAAAGAGGAAGAAACTATCCTCTTCAAAGCCAAATGTGGGACAACAAATAGTAAGACATGAATTTTTTTTTCGTTTTGAAATTATGAATTATGAATAGAGACTTTTTCATGGATGGATATGGTTGCAGAATCTGAGTTCTTGTTTGAGTAAAATCTAAGGTTCATATGACATCCCAATGCAAACAAAGAATATTTCTTTATGTGAACACACCCATCTCCTCTTAAGAGATTGTGAATGTGGCGTGGTTGATTTCTAACAGGTTTCTAGAATAATTTCATTTGTACTTCCTCCAATGTGCCATAATAGAGTTAGTTAAGCTTTGGGCTATCTGTAGAAGTCTCTTCACAATTACTAAAGGCTTTCGTATCTAGTTTTTTTTTGGGTTAGACTTTTAATCTCATTTCTTAATATAATTAGACTGAGTAAAATCTCATTTTAATTAAACACTTGAAGCAAAATTATTTATAAGCAATAATTATATCAATTTAAAAGAATTATAAGTAATGAAAAGAAACTAAAAGGTAAAGTCATTTTAGGAGAACTTAGAGCACACAAAATCTTGTTAAAATTAAATATTTTAATCATAGAGCCTGTATATACAATAATAAAAAGTTGCTATTTGTTTAATTTTTATATAATCTATTTTTATATATAAATTTTAAAATATATCATCTATCAAAATTTTAATATAATTTAACTAATTCAAATTAATTATAAAGTTCATTATATTCATGAAATTTAATATATATTCATGAGATTTAATAGATATTCATGAGAAAGACACTTTAATGAAATTTATTTTTTTAACATTTCAAAGATTTTAATATCTTATAATAAGTATAATATTTTTCATCTTAAAGTTAGTATATAGATCATTGCAATGTAAAAAGTGTATATTTTATATTTTTGTGATTTGCTTTATGCCTTTTTATATGGATGTCTAAAATATTTGGTTTTAGCACATGATTTTGATTGATTTAGCTATTTTTTTTAACCAAAATTCTTAAAACAACTCTCAGAAACATAACATAATCTCTTTTCAAACATTCTCTAGTTTTTTAAATATCAATTCACATTCTTGGGTCGAATCTACAATGCATATTTGACCTTCTTATTCAAAACTTATTTTTTTCTTGAACCTAACCCAACTACCTTCCAGTTAGTCATTATTCATCATTTCATGTGTTAAAGCACTCAAATTGTAAGTCTATGTCAAGTATAAAAGGACATCATCCCTAGGTTATTTGCATTCGTTGGTGATTAAGCAATTCATCCATCATTAAGACAATCCCATCTCATCTATTTGTCATAAGGGATCAAACCTTCATTATTTAGCTTTCCACATTAGTCATGTTATCTCTTGTATCAACACAATGCAAAACCTTAGCTCCTACACCAGGTCATTACAATATTCATTCCACTCTCATCAAGTCACAAGCCTTGATCACTTAGCATTGTCATAGCCACATCAATATCACTTGCATTTGTTGTTGCTTATTTTCTTCTAACTCTTTTTAAAATCATTGAATCAGATATAGGGGCTTGTCATAAGGAGAAGATCCTCAAATAGCAAGCCCCCATAGGTGTTTGTAAATACTACTAGTTATTTATCGATGGTCTAAACATCAAGGCAAAACCTTGTTTGTAGGTGTAGAAGATCTAAAGACATATGAGACAAATTTGTACTAGAAGGTTGAATCTATGCATCAGAGGATCAATCCACATGAGCAAAGATCACATATGTGTGCATGTGGAAGTGACCTAAGTTGATAGAAAGTTTCAAAATTCATAAAGTGTGATTGTATTCATTTAGTCATTCAAGATCTAGTTTCTAGTTTCAAGTAGCAATCATATATCATAGTCAAATCCATTTCTTATTCATCAACATCTAGGTATGCATTTATTATTGGTATTTCATTATATTTTCATATCTAATCAAGTATGCACAATCTATCATAGTTATTTTTTTATCTATGCTGAATTATGTATTAGTGCTTATTTTTATTTATTTACATTGGATATTTTATTTAGGGATGTTCCATTGTCCTAAATAAAATGGTGAACTTGGCATTTAGGCCCCTCTAGGGTTTTACCAAGTAGGGTTTAGACTTTACTTGTATCTTTAATTTTTGAATCTATATTTTTATTGCTTGCATTAATTTCATATCTAATTAGGGGTTGGATCCATCCTCATTTGTGCTTCATTAATTTATACTAATTGGGGTTTTGGCTTTTATTATTTGTTTTCTTTTTTTGTCCTTACCTAGCCACCCTCCCTTGTGCACTTTCATTGCTAGATATGTAAACCATGTCTTTTCCCCTTCTTAGCCAAGCTCACTTCTAATGCTACTATTCTTTATGATAATACCTCTTTTACAATCACCTATGATAGTGACTTAACTACTATTTCAGCCCTATATTCATTTGATGTAACTAAGGCTTTTGACTCATGAGATCTTGTACCTAGTGAGCATATTCATTCTCCATCTTATGATAGCTTTTCTTTTTACGTCTATGGATTATCCTCTGTGTGATTATCTTGCTTCTTCTTTCCTTGAGGAGTCTAGTGATGTAGATACATTTGTTATGTCTTCACATGAGGCCAGCATCCATTCTTTTAAACATCATTTTCAATCATGGTCTATTATGATGTATTCAATGAGGAGTGTAATTATACTTAGATTTATCTTCTCATGATGAGGTTCATGAATCTTTGCTTCATGGTGATTAGGTTTGTGATTCACATTATTTTAAAGCACTAATGATAGAGTCATATAGCAGAAATTAAGATGTTATGTTCCATGTTAGATTAGTTATGTCTTCATATTGTGCTCATATACATAGTGATGAGACATTGATACAAGCATTTGGTGAGACATTGGTTTATAGATCATAGAATAATAGTTTAATTTATGTCATGCTTCTTATATTCATTCCATGTTTTGTCATTTTCTTGTATATGTTACTTTATGACTATCTCTAGAATATGTGTATTTCTCATTATTCTCATTCTTCATCTTATAGTGGCCTTTGGTTAGGGGATCTCATGGATTTTTCCATGTATTGTGATGATAATCACCTTTAAACATCCATGGGTTTTCTTCATTAGGTCATTTTATATTTTCCCATGATATTTCTTTGAGTACTTGTGGATTACCATCTTCTACACATCATCTTGCACATGACTTATACATACATGAAGAAGAACATAAGGATCTCTTACAAATTTTACTTGGTATACGTGAGCATAATGGGCCCCTAGCTGATAATATATCTTTCTCCACAATTACACATAATATGCATATACTATTGAGAAAATTGGTGAACAATAATGGTTAAATTATAAACTTAAAGTGTATAAATATGATTAACCTAATTAGAGGTACATATGATTAACCATTAAAACTAAAATAGAAGATAAAAAATCATGTATAACAACAATAAGAAAATAGAAAACACATATGACACCTAATATATGTGGAGAAACATTTTTGAGAAAAAACTCCAACATCAAAGAGATATCAATCATGTATTAATCAAGTAAAAACAAGTGCATCCATACAACTCTTACAATCTTCTTCAATCTAACAAGATTTTGGCACCATGAGAGTACTTACACAATAATCATACCTCCTCCATACTAAGAACTCAAAATATAGACTTAAGGAGGCTCAGAAAATACCATAAAACAATACAATGGTCAAACATGGTCTCAAAATATCATGGTAAAACTTCTCACAACCCACTAAATGAGAGTGGTCTCCAAAATATAAAGTAACTCCTCTTACACACTAACACATCATATATCTCATCATAAGATTTCATTAAGCTCACTTTCACTTTTCTAGGCACTCCATGAGTGCACTAAATGCATTATCATTTCCTATCTTGAGAAAGATGCTCCATAGTTCTCCCTATCTTTGACTTCCTTTTGTAACCTCCCTATTCAATTCTATTATAATGGCCTCCCACATAATCTAGATAATAATAATAATGAAATAATATCCTTGAGCTCCTCATGGGAATCTAAGTTACCCATTCCAAGAAAGTTGGAGACCTGACATTATACATTAGGATTGTAATTTAGTATCACAATATCCTAACACTCTACCACTTGATATTATACATTGCAATGGCATAAAAAGAAACTGAATCAATTACTAGATACAAGTCCCATGGCATCCCCACACAAAAATAACTAATCCATGCTCACTAGTTTTATAAGTGAATCTACAACATTATCTTGAGGGTAAACCTTATGAATTATGACCTTACCACTCTCCACCATCTCTTGAACAAAGTGATGCTAAACATAAATATTCTTCATATAAGAATAGTACATGGGATTCCTGGTCAAATAGATAACACTCTAACTCTCACATTTGATTTGAACCACCCTACAATTAAAACCAACTCCTAAACACAATCTTATAACTAAAATACCTCTTTACATTTAACATGTGTAGAAACCATATACTTTTCTTTGATTAGATACAAAACAACCATTGGTTTTCTCTTAATTATCCAACTAACAACACCGTCAAATAGAGAAAACACATAGCCACTAATGGACCTTCAAATATCCAAGTTGCATACCCAATCTACATCATTATATGTCTAATAACTTGTCCACATCATTGCAATCATGATAACATATAAGAAATAATAAAAATTTAATTCCTTACAAATATCTAAATACCCTCTTAACATAAGTATAATGCTCTTTATTATGGTTAGGCATAAACTTGCCAAGAACTCCTACTACTTGAGAAATATCTGCTCTAGTACATACCATTCCAAACATCAGGATATCAACAACATTAGCATAAGACATGTTATACATATTAAAAAATAATCATTTAAATTAGGACAAATATTCAATGAAAGCTTAGTACCTATAGGTAAAGGACTAATCACTAACTTATAATCGTGCACAACATTTACCATCACAAAATAGTGTCAATATACTTATTATGTCTAAGACAAAGTCTTTTTGTGAACTCAAACCCTTGTAATTTATATTCTTTTAAGATAATTATTTTTGTTCCTAAATCCTTCATGTCAAACATTCCACAAAGTTAATTTTTAAGCTCCCTAATCATCACCTTGTTGTTACAAATAAATGACATGTCACCAATATACAAGACGATGATTAGAATTTGATCATCAATACATTTATTGTAAATGTGGAATGATCCTCTTCACTTCTAACAAAACCTAACTTAAATACAAAATCATTGAACTTATGATACCACATCTAGGACAATTTTTCTAACTAGTATAATGACCACTTTAACCAATAAACAAAATTTTATTTCCCCTTTACCTCAAACCCATCTAGCCATTGCATTTAAATTTTCTCTTCAAAATCTCCATGCAATAAAGGAGTTTTAAGATCCATTTTCTATACTTCAAAATCACAAATAACAACAATAGAAAGTAGGAATCTAATAGAAAATAATTTACCAACAAGAGAAAATTTCACCAAAATTAACTACCTTTTTATGGGGGTAGCCCTTAGCCACCAACCTAATCTTGTACTTCTCTAACCAGCTATCTAATCTAAAGTTTTTAAACACCCACTTGCAACTAATTGGCTTCCTTCCCTTGGGAAAAATCACAAAATCCCAAGTGTCAAATTTATCTAAGGCCATCATTTCCCCCTACATGATCTCCATCCAAGAATCATGTTCATCAAAAGAGAGATCTTTTTAAAATCTTAATTCATCATTAGTACATGACAAAGAAAATACACAATAAAAATCTAGTGGACTATACCTCTCAACAATCGATACTCACAACTTCTACTCAAAAGCACTAATCCAACTATGTACCACTCATCATACTTTTATCTCTAAAGTCCATTAAGGTTCAATTCATCCTCTCTATAACCTTATTCTACTAAGATGTGTAATGGGTATTCTTCTACCGAACAATAATGCATGTTTACATAAATCATTAAATTCCCTAGAGCAATAATCACCACCATTGTCAAATATCAACACCTTTGTTTTCTTATTTGATCATTTCTCTACAAGTGTCTTAAAATTCTTAAATTTGGCTCGAAAACTTTAAATATAGAGTGTAGAAAATAAACCCAAGTGAGTCTAGAGTAATCAACAGTGAATGTAACATCATCGATGAATGTAACATAGTAATACTCAAGGCTTACCCATTGAACCAACATCCACTAGACCAAACACATGTTTCAAATTTATGTTGTTCATGGCTTGATTATGGATTATGGCACTAGTTATTATCCTTCTAGTTGTGTTTTTATTTAACCTTTTTACTTTGGTATCCTTTCTCATGTAGATTCACATGAACACCTAAGTGGAGACAAAATGTAATGGTGAAAAGTGCATACCTTGCCCTTTTACTATTTATTTTATGTCACTTTGTATGGGTGTCTAAATAATTTGTCGTAGAACACAATTTTAAATTATTTGGCACCTCCTTTTACCCAAATTTCCAAATCAACCCTCAAAAATTAACTTTGTCTCATCAAATTTTGAACTAAAACTTAGATATCTTAAATATTGATATTTAAAAGACACCAAAAGATATTAGTATCAAGGCACCTATATTGGATTTGTGGAATACATCAGAGAGGAACCTTGAGATTGATATCTCTTGGTGTCTTTTACATAGATATATTTAAGATATCTATGCTAGTCTATTAGGTTTATATATAGATATATATAAATTTAGGCATAATGAAAGATATATTTGAGATATTTATGCTAGTTTATGAGGTTTCTATATGGATATATGTAATTGGACATAGTGAATGTTTGACATCTAAATGACTATCAAATTTATGGAAAGGGGTTTTTGTTATGCACTCACTCTATTAAAATCCCTTGTTACTATTGTAATTACATTTATCGACATAATTACAAAGTTTACAATTAATTTCTTAAACTAATACTAATAATCACTAGATCCTAAAAACCAATCTCTTGGTTTGGATGAATTTTCCTATGAATTTTATAAAAAAAATTGGGACACTATGGGTGAAGATCTTCACAATGTATATATAAAGGTATTTCATACAAAGTTTATAGGAAATTTAATCAATAAAGGAAATGTCAAATTCATACCTAAAGCTACCAACCTTGAAGAAATTTACAATTGGTAGACTATCACTTTGTTTAATGTATCCTACAAGATTATTCCCAAGGCTCTAGCTCTTAAGCTTGGGCATCTTCTTCCCTAGCCAATCCGCCCTAAACAAACTAGTTTCAAGAAATCCAAATATTTTCTTGACAATATCATTGTTTTTTGGAAAGGAATAGAATGACCCTGACATTCTCAGCAATCTATCATTTATTAAAATTAATTTCGCTAAGGCCTTGACCATATTTAATGGCCCTTTATTATTGTCATGCTTGAAGTGCTTGGATTTAGACCTCATTTTATCTAATCTATGCAAATGTTGTTTGATGATGCCTTAACTTGTATTACCATTAATGGTCAGCAATCCAAACCATTTGGTCTTTTTTGGTCCATCCATCAAGGTTGCCCACTTACCCCAACTCTTTATGTGCTTGAAGCAAAAGGCTTTGGTTATCTATTGCTTCATGTGTTTTCTTAAACCCTGGTTAAGGGGATTGCTCTTCCTAATTCTCCCTACCAGTTGGTCAATGGTCATTTTACTAATGATTCCTTCCTCATCCTCATTGAGGATGAATATAATGTAAAATAGGCTCTTCAATGCCTTGATACTTTATGCCAAGTCTCTAGTTCAAGTTTCAATGGCAAAAGGCCAAGTGCTATAGGTAGTCATTTCTTCCTAAGTTGGGTTGGTTAAATAAGTTTGGTTGGAAATGGATTGATCATGGGGAAGTATTTTGATTCTTAGGCATTCCATTTGTTTTCCAAGCTTCTCTCACTACCCTATGGAAAGTTATTGTTGCCAAGATTGAGAAAAAAGTTCAATTTTTTGAATCACCAAGCCTCTTTCTTTGGTTGGTAAATTCTAGATTTACTCTAGAGTTTTGGCTTCCACCCATGATTATTATTCCTTTTGTTGGGTGCCTTCAAAAAATTCTTATTTGAAGGATGAGAAATTTCTTAGAGACTTTCTTTGGGCCTCCAATGATGGGCATCAAGGATTCATCATGTTGCTTGGGAATTCTATTGTCTTCCCCATGATGTTGATAGCTTAGGATTGCACTTTCAATCTTTCGAAAAGGTATTACCTTATGTGCTAAATAAATTCTTAGGGCACTTGAGGGAAATGAAGCCTAAAAAATCTCATCAAGCATTCTATCAAGTTAGGTGTGCCTTCTGAGAAACCAACATAGAAAGACCTGGATATTGGAACTCTTCTCACCATGAGGGAACTAGTTTAGATTCAAGGCGCTTTTATCATTAAAATCATTTGGAAATTCTTAGATGCTATTAAGGCTTGGCTTCTCTAGGTGGGAAATGATTTTTGTGATGGCCTTTCAATCAATTAGCAGTCTATTTGGTGGTCTCTTGTTCTATCTTGTCAAGACCACCCTTTGGCTAAGGTGTCATGGATATATGCCTTAAAAAATTTTAAACAAGGCATTAGAGTGTTGCTAGATCTTATTAATAGAGTTACTAAAAAATTATTTCTTGGCCAAAAATTAAATGAAAATTTAAGTTGTCTAATCAAGACCAGTAGACCTTCTAGACTATTATTGATGATATTCCTCCCCAAATGATTCACAAGATTGGGATTACATCATTCATAATTGACACGCCATCTTAATTATAATCCTCGTAAAGGATATTTGTGGCTTTCTTCTCATCTTCCTATGGTTGATCATTTGAACCACCATTGGCAGCTTCAATCTTCTCTTGGCACTTGGCATCGTTGATTCCAATCTTTTTGGTCGACTATTATTGAACCTAAATTGACCCATTTTTGCCTCATGCATTATTTATCAAGACCTTCCTCTTGGTTCTGATTTAACTCATTTGGGAGTTCTTAATCCCCATCACCCATTTTGTGGATAGTTTGAGACTTTCAAGAATCTCTTCTAGTTTTGCACCAGAGCCCATGAAGCTTGGAATTTGATTCATGATTTCTCTAGGCCTTTTAGGCATAATCATTTTTCATGATATATGGTTTTGTTAGGGGATTGGCCTTCTCTCCCTTTCAACTATACCGAGATTTGACATGCTTTCAAGGTGGAAATTCCCTTTAGCATTTTGAAAGATAGAAATGCATCTTTTTTTAAGATGTTCTATTGATGCTCATTTTTCTTTTTATACTAAAGATGTAATTTGATCCAATGTGCTTATGCAAATTCAAGAGCAAGCTAGTAAAGTTGTACTTGAAGTGGCACATTTATAGGAGCTTTGGGATAACTGGGGTAATGCTCTATGCACTATTTCTAGAGTGCACTACCTCTCCCTATTCTCCTTTTTGAGGGCATTAGCAAGGTCATAGCCAATCTACCCAAAGAGATTATGGATCCTAGGCTCATGACTCTAAACCCCCAAGAAATAGAGACAATACTACTCATAGATGGTCTCAACCATCAAGGCCACCTTCTGCCTTCTCTCATGTATGTGTTGCTACTAGTTGGCTAGGCTATGGAAAGATTCATTTCCTCACCTAGATCTAGCCATTTCTCCAATTCATGCTCAGCAGATTTCAAATGACACTTCAAAGGAAGAGGATGCTCCCACTTGCTAGGAGTTGATTGATGATAATTTTTCCCTTGGTGGTATTTGAGGAAAACCTAATGATAAGGATCCCCCTCCTACTAGTGTTGCATTAGTTGCTTAGTTTTTTTATGTTCAGGCTTGGCCCTTTGTTGAACTTTCATTTTTGTTTTGAACATCATCCCACATAGACTTTGAGGGTGTGCCTCCCTACCACCCATCTTTTTTGGTGAATACTGTACTAGTATATTTTTAGTTAATTAAAAAGTTAAATAGGCTTATTAATCCAAAATAAGTATTTTCTATTATAAAAATATTCTTTTAAATGTTAAATGTATATAATATTTAAATCTAAAATATAGAAACCATATTTTTCATCTATGTAAATATATTTGATTCAAATATAACTTTTATAAACTATATCATTTATATTTATATATACTACAATATACTTTATTTGTTAAATTATTTATAATTAAAAGATGAGCACTTACTCTTTTGTGAATATTCATTAAATAAGTAATCCTTGCAATGACACTTTTCCTACTCAACAAACTATTGAAACATCAAAATATTTCAAAAAGATAAAGGGTTGTAGCTCAATTGGTTGAGCACAATTGGTGAGGATGATGGTATGTGTTGATAATGTCATCCACCAAGGTTCAAAACCCTGGAGGCATGATAGGGTCAGGTTCGGCCCCTAGGTGATTTTGATGGATGGGATCCACTTGCTCATGGTTGATTAGCTGAATGATGACTTTTGGTTTAGATGTATGCTTATTCATCATGTTGTAATCTACTTATTCATAAAAGAACAAAGATGTCAATATCTATGTAATCTAGTTGATGTACACACACACACACACACACACACACACACACACACACACACACACACGTTAGATTGAAGGGTTAATATCACATGTTAGCACCACTTTATGATTTTTGTTTTATTTTTTTAATTTTTCAGCATATGGAAGGATAGGAATGCAACTCTCTTTACTCAGTGTGTTGTTGATGCTCATTTTTCTCTGTATACTAAAGTTATCATATATTCTAATGTTCTTATGTAGATTCAGGGGCAAACTAGTAAAGTTGCATTGGAGGTTGCTCATCTTTAGGAGTTGTTGGACCACTGGGGCAATGCCCCATGCACTGTTTTGAGGGTTCCGCCTGAATACCACTCCAAGAGGTCATCGGTATGGGCGTAGACATTCAACCAGACGTGACCGTGGTGACCATGGCTCTCAATTGCATAGTCCCATGGTTCAGACTTCTAGGGATTCTGTTGCTCGTGGAGGATGGTCCCAACCCTCTAAACTACCCTTTGCTTCTTCTCCTAGGCATGGGGGAGCTGATTGTCTTGACACAAGCAAGTTTCCTCGTCTACAGCTCACCATTTCTCTGGTTTGTGCTCAACAACCCACCAAGGAGAATCCTGAAGAAAAAGATGGCACTCTAGCTGGTTGGAAGCTGATTGATGATGCTACCCTGGAGATGTGTGGAGAAAACCTGATGATCAAGATCCACCCTTTACTAGTATGGCATTAGCTACCTAGTGTTCTATGGGCTTTGCCCTTTATATTTATTCATCTTTGTTTACTGTTAGACTTTGTGAATGTGTCTTTCTACCACCCTAGTCTTTTTTTTTTAATATTGTCCTATTTTAATATTATTAATATAATGTTTAATAGAAATATTCATTAAAAAAACTAATGTTTACATAATTATAAAGTTATATATAAAAAGTTATAAGAAGGTATAAAATAAAGTGATTGTAAAACGAATTGTAAGACTGTGACTCAACTCATCTTTGGTCTAATTGAAATTTTAAATCTGACGAATGAAGAGGTAAATGAAGGACCAATAAAATCCGAACTATAATCTTTAATACAATTTATGAACTACTCTACCATACCATATCTTTCTATTGGCAGAGAGTCGTCGGTGCCCAATTTATATCGGTCAAAATAATACTTCACCCAAGTTAGTTGGTGTGGCAACGTCCATAGCCTTCACAGAGATTCACTACCCCCATGTGTCTGGAAGTAGTACAATAGTTTAAATCCTAAATCCTAAATATCATTTATATGCGACCCCCCACATTTTGATACCGTTACGTGGATTATCTACGTCCTCCTCCTCCTCCTCGCTCACTTAAGTTTGTGACCTACTCCACCATTAATTTGCATCGGGTTTGATAAATCACAAAGTATATAAAAGGAAACCTTGTGGAGACTTATCTTCATGCCTGCCTTCATTGTTGGTACTGCAATTCAAGGATTGAGTAATAAAGTAATGATGAAATTAAGAGCAGGATCTCGTGTTGGACTCTCTATTTTTTATTTTGATCACCATATTAGCTCAAAAATGTGATTACTTTTTATTAGTCGGAGGACAGAGAGTCCCCGCTCTTTTTGTGTTTCGGGATTCTTATGGAGACACTGGAAATAATGATTTTATTGGTACGACAAGTACTGGTAATTTTCCTCCATATGGAAGAGAATTCAAAGATCACATTCCCATAGGAAGGATATCCAATGGAAAGCTCATGTCTGACTACTTTGGTAACGTACATATGCCATACCTTTGCTTTTCTTCTAACTTGAGAATAAATTTGAAAGCTCTAGTTATTCTATGTGCTTAAACAGCATACACTAAGCTTTGACTTGCTTAGGTGGCTGGTGGGCCCCTCTTATTGGTCTTAGCTCTTGCTTAGGTGGCTGGTGGGCCCCTCTCTTATTAATACTTAAGAATTTGTGGTCTTAGCTCATGAACATGAATTTTATATTGCCTTTGAGAAGAGAAACAATTTAGTCATGCCAGAGTTTAAAATTTCAACTTCTCAGAATTATTGTCTTTTGTGAAGTCAAATTGGTATTATCAGTGGAAAGATTTTTGTTTATTTATTTTGGTTTGATTTTTTCTTCACCCATTTTCAAATTTCATGATATTTATAATTCTACCATTTCATTATAGCTGAAGGACTTGGAATCAAGGAACTGTTGCCCCCATATTTGGACCCTAAGCTCAAGGCCCAAGATTTGCTAACTGGTGTCTGCTTTACATCTTCTGGTTCAGGCTTAGACAATCTCACTGCCCACATATTGGTGGGCAGACATAACATATTATAATGTTTTACAGGACCTTAATACATTTGTAGGACAATGGAGGTGCAACAAATGTATGTATATTGTCAGCTTTTTCCTGTTTGCATTCTTACAAGCTGGATTTGTATGTATGAATGCAGGATGTGATACCATTTTGGAAACAAGTTGAGTATTTTAAAGAGTATAGAAAGACAATAGCAGGATTTGTAGGAGAGGAAGAGGCCACCACCATAGTTAAAAATGCAATGTTTTTCGTTGTGATAGGCACCAATGACTTCATTGCCAACTACTTCCTACTCCCAACTCGTAAACTTCAATTCACCGTTCAAGAGTATACAGATTTCCTCTTGGATACATATTCAGTTTATATCAAGGTATGGTTATAACTTCTCTCTGCCCTTTGAGTTTAGTAGTTTCCAAGCACAATTGTAGTGAATTCTGAGTCCGAATTTTGCAGGAATTATACAACCTGGGTGCCAGTAGAATTGCTGTGATAAATGTTCCACCATTGGGATGTCTACCAGTAGAGAGAACACTTAGAAGCTCTTTGAACAAGGGAGCATGTGACGAAGAGATAAACCAGGCTGCATCTGGATTCAATTCAGGGTTAAATGCCATGATTGATGGACTCAAACCTTCTTTTCCTAGGCTTCAAATTGCTTCTCTCGATTATAACAACCTGATTTCCGAGTTCATCGCAAATCCTAGCAAATATGGTATTCTACATTCTCATGCTTAATAACAAAACAAATGTCCTTATGTCTAGATGTTTTACTATATTAACAAACAAATGTCCTTATGTCTAGAGGTTCCTTGGTGGAAGCATGTGTGGAACAAATTTTTTTGGCCCAAGTATAATTTTTCTATGCGGTTGGTGGTCCAGAACCGATGTCTTACTTGGGATAACTTGTGCAAGAGAGGATTCTAGGGTCCCTCAGTGTTGTCTTATCCTGTAATTGTGAAGAGAGTGATTCTCATCTCTTCTTCCAATGTTCCTTTTCTAAGAGACTTTGGCACCTTTGGTGGGCTGTGTGGAACCAGACTTGCTGCCATGTCTTTTCTTTGGAAGAGTTCTTTGCCCAGCGGGGGAAGACCCCTATTAAGACCTCTTTTCTTCAAGTTTCTTGGGCTTTTGGACCGACTTTTATTATTTGGCATATTTGGTTGGAGAGGAATCATAGGATTTTTCAAGATATGAAGCTGATTGTTCAACATTTGTGGTGGAAGATTCTTCATTCATTGGGAGAAACTATTTCAGCTAAGTGTGACTTGGCTGAGGGTGTGGACCCTAATGAGATTGCCTATTGCACTCATCTCAGTCTTCCTATTCAGAGGGGTGCTTCTCAAAGTGTTGGATAGAGTATGAGAAATAGATGTCACCATCCTCTTAGAAAGATAAATAGGGAGAGGCATTGGTGTGCTCCTCCTCAGGGTGTGTTGAAAATCAATACGGATGGTTCTTCTCGTGGAAATCCTGGCTACGCTGGTATTGGACTGTGGAGTTTATTTTTTCTATTTATAAGGGTTGGTATACTAACAATGTGATGCAGGCCCTTGCCATTTTATATGCTATTGAGCGGGGTTGTGCTCTTGGGTGGAGATCATTTGTGAGTGAGATTCTCAGGGGATCATTTGTGAGTCAGATTCTCAGGTGGTGGTGACTTTGTTGAAGAGGCAGCAGTTAGAGGATGTAGTTGGCATTTGGCCATTATTATAAAGCATATTCTTAATTTGTGTGCTTCCTTGGATTCTGTTTCTTTCTGTCACATTCTCCGAGAATGGAATGGGGTTGCAGCTTGTTTGGCTAAATGGGCTTCTAATCATTTGTAAGATTGGAATATTGTGAAAAGGGGCCAATTACCCCTCGATTTGACTCAAAAGTTAGATTAATTAATAGAGATAGATAAGAATGTGTAATGCTCTTACTATGTATTGCTCTATTTTTGATTGAATAAATTTTTTACCCCTCTTTTTTTTAATATATATATATATATAAAATTATGTCTAACTATATTACATGCCAGATTTGGGGGTGATTGCCAAGGGTTGCTGTGGGACGGGCACCTTAGAAGTTGGATTCCTGTGCAACAAATTTACTCCCTTTACATGTCCTGATGCTTCCAAATATCTCTTCTTTCATTCCGTCCACCTTACTCAGAAGGCATATCAAATCATGTCTAATCTATTTTTAGCCAGAGATGTTCCTCGAGTTCCTAGATTTATTTGCAATTGCATATAATATGCCGCAAAGGTTATCCGTGCAAATTAAATTTTTTCTTTGGTATAAGGAGAACCATGAAATTTCTATTAAAGATTAAAAAATAAATAAAAAATTATTTGAGCCATCAACTCCACATAAATTTATTTGATATTAAGATTAAAATTATAGTTTATTTGTCAAAAGACTTTTGGTTTATAGTGAAGTTGAATGGTTCTAAGTGAGCTCACTAACGATCAAGTTTTGCTGAATGGAAAACACCTGACACCATAAGGGATGAGGCTAGTTGTGGGATGGATACCCCTTAGTTCTCAGCGTTAAGCCAAAGAGGTATTAGCTTAGACTCGTACTCTTGCAATTATAACTCCAAAATTCACTCTCACATTCCTTGAAGGCACCTAATTTTAACTATTGTAGATATGTATGTTGATCAATTTATTGTTGCCTATTTAGGAAGTGTTCATAATCTTAGAACATAATGTTATTAGAAAATCGGGATCATATACCCTGATAACATTTATAAATAAAAATTTTAATATATAAATGATTTAAATCACATTAACAAAACTCTTTTCACATAATCCATAATTTAATAACACTACTATTTATAATTTAATAACACTACTATTTAATAAATTATTACTTATTGTTTATAGTTTTTTTCAAGAGATACGGAAACTACCTACAAGTATTTCTCATCCTCTTTCTCTATATTTAAGGGGAGTTCTTTTAGGAATGATTTGTGTGAAGTGTGAGTTTATCGGTTGGTGAATTAATTGTTCACATTTGGAAGTCAACTTAATTCTTGTCTTCTATGTTTCTGTACTGTTATATGTATTAAATCTCAAAATCAAATGAATCTTCTAAATGATTTAACAATCATTACTATAACTATTGTTTCATCTTTTTTTATTATTTTTTAGGATAAGTGTATATATCATTATAAGGAAAATAATATTACACATATTCATAAAAAAAAAGGTGAAAAAAGTTTGAAAATATCAAAACAACATAAAAAAAGCTACCATGTGGCAACCTCTGTTTATTTTTCATTACCTATATTTTAGAAAAAAAATTATAATATATTATATAGATATTAATATATATTATAACATATTAAACATATATCATAAATTATATTTATGTTCATTAATATATTATAAACTAGGTTAAAAAATTTAGGGTCAAAACCCCAAATGCAAAACCTCCATCCAATCTAGATGTTAAAGAAAATGTTAATTTTACAATAATCTATGTCATAGAAACACTTAATGTTTGCACACATAAAACAAACTTCACCAAAACATTGGAGCTGACCTATACTCATAGAATGTAAAACAAAATGCTATCATAAATAAAAAATAATACCAATACAAATAATATTTAGATAACTCTATGTGGAGCTCCTTCCTTCACAAATCCTATAAACAAATTACTAAAAAATATGTTGAAATCCAAACAAACAATCTTTGAAATGCAAATTATAATATCTATGTACAATTGCCATTTAAGAAACCAAAGTGTTTCATCCTCTCATTTTAGCATCCAAGGGGTTTCATCCTCAAATTGATGAATGAGCACAAGTGCTTAAACTATTTCAGCACAGTTTTGGTATGATAAAAATGAGATGTTGAAATGAATAAAGTTGTTTGCATTTTATAGATGTTGAAGACCCAAATTGGGAAGCCAAATCTGATGCCCCTCTTTTATATAAAATAATAATTAATATTATTTTTAATATTTTCAAAAATATTCTAAAAATATCCAGAGTTACACAAGGCCTGGGAAGAATCACATACTTCATTAGAAGTTGAAATGAATAGTTAGATGAGGATTTATTAGGTAAAAAATTAAATAAGTTGTACAAAAATATTTATTTTAGGTACCCCAACTTGGTGAGGAGCTAACTCCTAGCCTAGTGGGTGAAAATCAAACATCTTTAGTGCATTAGAAAGATCTTCAATAGAACTACTCTAAAAAATGAGGATAAAATGGGTCACAAATATACTCCAAAGACCTCCAAAAATGTAATTTATATAAATTTAGAAATTAGCAAAAAATTAAATATTAAACTGAAGTTTTTTTTTATCACTTTCCCTAATCCCACGGGAAATATGGAATGGGATTTTGGGTCCCTAAATTAAATTGTTAGGAGGACATTACAAGTCTACACTTCCCAAAATTGCTTGCCCTCAAGAAAGACAAATTTGGATGCTCCAAAGTCTTTAATCCTTCCCATGTAGCATCTTCTGTAGGTAAATTCTTCTAGTGAATTAGATACAATGTAATGTTTATATTTCTTAAATTTTTCACCCTAGTATTAATAATGACATTAGGCACCAAAATGAGCTTTACCTCATCATCCATGTGTAGCAAATACAACGTAGATGCAACATGGTCCAAGTGCTCTTTTGAGGTAAGACGTATAAAATATTATGGTCCAAGTGCTCTTTTGACATAAGGCAATTTTTGGAAATTATTTATGGAAAACCATAAGAGATGAAGTAAAACCCTTTTGCAGAGGCATTATTGGAGGTACTATGTTGAATGTACAAAAAGAATTAGAGTAATATCTTTCATGGTTTGGGAAATTTTAATGCCGAAAGTTTGTCAAAAAAATGTGCTAACAATTCACGGAAAGTTTAATATTTTCAAATCCTTGAAGGATGGAGAAAAATATTTATATAGGGGACCTTGGGATATCAAGCCAAGCATCCTCGTCAATTTTTATGTGAATCAGAGAACTTTCAGTTTTTCGCCTGTCGGCACCCAACTCTCCGATTGTCGTAATTGCGCGAATGGATTTTCTTCCATCAAAATTCATAAGATTGGAGCATCCAACTATTAAAGTTTCATTAACAATCAAGTGGTAGATTTTAGTTCTTTATTTAAGAGATTTCTAGCATCATATTTAATCATAAGAGGTATATAAAATATGTTTGTATTTCAATTTTTTTTATTCCAACAAGGAAGGGCACCTAATTCAGCCAAGTGAGATGCCTCCTAAGACATTATTAAATTTCTTTATTAAGTCAAGAAGGAGGCACATGAGTATTAACATGAAATAGAGATGTAAGCGCCAAAATATGATATATGAGGTGCCACACAAAAGCTATCTTTTCTTGTTTAAAAACATAAATAAAAGGCATGAGGGAAGGTGTATCCAAGCATAGGAATTTGAAAAAGAAATCGCAGATGTAAAAATGAAAATGGAACACCAAAAGTCTGGTTTGTTATGCAAGCATATTTAAGAGGAATCTTTTACAGGTTGGAGGTTGATTTTGAAGAGGGAAATCTCAACCCATGAGAGGGGTGTAGTGAAGAGCAAGTGTTGTTTGTAGATAGAGGATGAGAGTGACTGTGTGTGCAGATTTGAGAGAAAGGGAAAGGAAGTTTCCTTTAGTATTTGAGAGGCCATTGAGAGGCCAATGTTGTAAATAAAATTGTTATAGATTTGTAGCTTCATTGTGGTTTGTTATCAATACAATAGAACATAATTTTGTGTTTTGCAATATGTTAACATTTCTTGTGTTGTGTGTGTTTTCAGTAAGAGAGGTGAGTCCTCTTACACAAAATGGTATCAAATCTAGAGGTCTTGAGCGTGTAGAGTCTACACCAGGACTTGCGGGTGGAGAAGAGAATCGGTGAAGCTATAGAGAGTAGGTTATGAACTTTGTATAGGTTGCAAGTTGTGTGAAAAGTATTCAACAAAATGTCTTGGAAGCCAAGAGAATGTTTTATGATGAAGAAAGAATTTTTGAAGCCACAAAAAGAGAAGCAAGAGCCCATCCAGAGGAGCAATCTATTTCAAACTATTTGCAAGTCAGGTGGAAAGTGTTGCAGAGTGGTTGTGGACAATAGTAGCACAGATAATTTGGTGTCATTGGAGATGGTCGAGAAGCTAAAATTAAACAGAAGAAAACATCCTAACCCTTATAGTATTTTGTGGTTGCAAGGAGATCATCAAATATGGGTAAGTGAACAATGTATTGCTAATTTTCAGATTCGTAGATATAAAGATGAGATTGTATGTGATATAGCACCTATGGATATATGCCATGTTTTATTGAGTTGACCATGGCTCTATGATAGAGAGGCTATACATAATGGCAAAGAAAATACATTTAGCATAATAAAGGATGGGGAAGAGTATGTTTTGAGTCCATTACAGGGTAAACAAGAGGAAGTGGCGAAAGAAGTTGTAGCAGTATGCCTTGAAGGAGGCATAGAGAAAGAGGTTGAAAAAGAAGAGGAAAGTGCAGTTGTGGCTAAGGATAAAGAAGAAAGAGAAGAGGCTATGGTAGAGGTTTCTGAGGATGAAAAGAAAAAGGATATAGTTGTAGATGAAGATGGCGAGATCACAACAGAGATTGAGAAACAACGTAATGTTGCAGAAGTTGAAGAGAATAATGTTACAATAGTTGTGAGTCCTTTGGAGAACATGAAGATGGTGGTAGTAGTGGATGGTGAATATGAGAAGAGTGCAATAGAAGGAAAAGAGAATAAAGTAATGGTTCCTTATTTTTGTGGTTTTGAAAATAATGTTAAATGGTGTGCAAATATGATGTTGAACATGGATGAGGAGGTGAATGCACAGAATGATGCAGATTGGTGGAGGAGGCCAGAATATGGTGGGATGGATCCCACGAAGGAAGAGAAAAGATAAGGAATCTATTAGTGGAGGTCAGGCTATGGTGGACATAGGTCAACGAGAGGAAAAAAAAGTACAACGCAGACTTGGTGGAGGAGGATGGCAAGTGTCCCGACAAGATGCCGGAAGAGGTGGAAAAAGTCTTCTAATCCTAATACAACAATGGAGTTTGATGCAAGTCATTTTCAACTTGGAAGAGTATTCCCACTACTCAACTCTATTTTGTGAGTTCTACTCACAAAATTTTCCTACCTGACATGTCTGATGCAGGAGCATCCAGGAGGACTGGCAATCAGCATCAACCCAAAAACAATTTTAGTTTGTTTCTTCCAATTTTGGTGTGTGTTGGTCACATTTGGCATCTCTCAACATTCTAAAAGCTCTCCTATGTTCAAAATTGCAAAATTTAAAATTTCACCCATTTTCTATTTTCAAGGCTTCGTAGGTAGTTTTCAAAAATTATTTGTAGAAAAATCATAAAATATGGAGTAAAACCCTTTTGTAGAGGCATTATTGGAGGTACTACATCAAATTTGAAATAAGAATTAGAGTAATATCTTTTACAGTTTGGGAAATTTTAATATCGAAAGTTTGTTAAAAAATATGTTGACAATTCACGAAAAGTTTAATATTTTAAAATCCTTGAACGCTGGAGCAAAATCTTTCTATAGGGGACCTTGGGATATCAATCCAAGCATCCTTGCCAATTTTTGTGTGAATCAGACAACTTTTAGTGTTCCGCCTATCAGCACTCGACTTTGTTGATTGTCGTAATTGCGCAAATGGATTTTATTCTGTCAAACTTCATAAGATTGGATCATTAAACTATTACCGTTTCATTAATAATCAAGTGGCAGATTTCAGTGATTTATTTAAGAGATTTCTAGTGCTATATTTCATCATGAGAGGTATATAAAATAAGTTTGTAGTTCAGATTTTTTTATTCCAACAAGGAAGGGCACCTAATTCAGCCATGTGAGATGCCTCCTAAGACATGATTAAATGTCTTTATTAAGTCAAAAAGGAGGTGCATGAGTATTAAACATGAAATAGAGATGTAGGTGCCATACAAAGGGTGCCTTTTCTTGTTTAAAAACATAAATAAAAGACATGAGGGAAGGTGTATCTAAGCACAAGAATTTGAAAAAGAAATTGATGTAAAGATGAAAATGGAACACCAAAAGTTTGGTTTGTTATGCAAGCATATTTAAGAGGAATCTTTTGCGGGTTTGAGGCATATTTTGAAGAGGGAAATCTCAGCCCATGAGAGTGGCATAGTGAGGAGCAAGTGTTGTTTGAAGACAGAGGAAAAGAGTGGCTATGTGTGCAGATTTGAGAGAAATGGAAAGGAAGTTTCCTGTAGTTTTTGAGAGGCCATTGAGAGGTCAATGTTGAAAATAAAATTGCTGCAGATTTGTAGCTTCATTGTGGTTTGTTATAAATACAATAAAACATAATTTTATGTCTTGCAATCTATTAATATTTCTTGTGTTGTGAGTGAGTGTTTTTAGCAAGAGGGGTGAGTCCTCTTGTTCCAAGGGTGCTAGATGATGTAGGCTCTATCATTCTTTTGGGGAATGTTCCTAATGCCCATTTCATGTCAAATTGTTTAAATGTATGTCTATTGCAACTAGGGATTCAATTAATATGTATCAAGTATATGTACTTGTGGATTCTAGCACATCAAGTCTATTGCTTACAATCTTGAGGTCCTTTTAGTATGAATGAGTAATACCCAAAGAAGTCCTCTCAAACATATTATTTTGAATACCCATTAATTGGTAATTATTATTATATAATTTATTATTAAAATAATACTCTAAATTTTAAATAATAATTCTTAACAAATAAAGTATTTTACCTATATGGATAAAAATTAAATAAAATTTAATAAAAAAATTTCTCTTATTAATTGACAATTCCAAATAAAGTTATAGAATCGCTTAAAGTGGTTCAAATATCTAGTCAAGCATATTGTACAAAGTGCATGCACTCCAAGTGTGGTGGGTAGTACTACAAAGAAAACTCATTAAGATTGAGCAAGGGTTTTGGACTAGAACCTCTCCCATGGATGCTAGGTCATACAATTGTAAAAATTTTAATTTTAATTTTGAAATTGTGAAAATAGTAGCAAGGGATATCATTCTAGTAAAGTCTAAAGCCCCTCAATATATGGTCACTTGAATAATTGTAACTAAAACATTTTATGGCAAGTTTTCTATCCTTGATGTTGCCATAAGTTAATAAAGATTCTATGGTTTGTGAAGGATTGGGTGATTTGGAGAACTATTTTAGTGGTTGTATTTACTCCTTTCAATCATTATGATTTTAATGTTTATATAAGATTGATCTTGGACTTCATCAAATTGAGGTAGGAGAGTACTATATTTCTAGATTAGATTTGCTACTTATCGACTAAAAAAAACCTTCCTCCACCTTAAATTGTCTATGGAAATGAAACAATCATCATTCATGTGTGTGTGTAATGTTATTGTGGATTTTAAGATGGTAACTTACTATTCATTGTACAATGATAACTGATGCAGGGGCATCTATTTAATTCATTCATATTTGCTGATTTTTGCATAGTGTTTATGTAGTAGGTAGGTAAAGGTAGCTCCTGTCACCTCAAGGAAGGAAGCTTAATAATTCGATATGTTTGCCTTTAGCAAAAGCAAATGAATAGTTATAGATTAGTGAGTAGTTAAAAGGGTCAGTTATGTTTAGCGGCAGTCTCAACTTCAATTTTGAACAGTAGCAAGGAATCCTCCTATCGCCAAGTGTCAGAAACTATGGTTCGATATTTCCTTCACTGTTGGGACAATTTCAAAGGGAAAGATGAATGGTCGAGTGAAAGAGAATGTGGTATGAAACACTTTGCAGCAATAGTTTCAGAGAAGGCAGACCAATGGTTGCAAATAGAAGGAGAATAAATGGTTAAAGGCAAGTGGCTATCGAAAGGTGAAAGGAGGCTGGCAGTTATGAAGAATAGGCTGATAATAGTAATGGCGGATGAGCATGATTGGCATGGTCTGAGTATAAGACCATCGTTAGTAGAAAGAATAAACAAGGAAGGCCGAGAGGTAGAGGCCTGAGAAAGAAAGAAAGAGGCCGAATATGCCCAAGAAGAGACGAGGCCAAACATTGCAGAGGACTATGTAATAAATAGAAGGCCAGTGATAGAACATGCAAGAGGCTGATATGTAGAGGCTACACAGAAGAAATAGAGTAGATCGTGAAGTAAAGGAGAAAGAGAGAGATTGATCAAAGAAGCCTGAATGGAAAAGAGGAGGCCAAATGTTTACAGGCGCAGAAAACTATCGGATTGTGTGATAACAACATTATAAGTGGAGCATAGAGTTTTAGTGGACTATGATAAGAGAGTCGACGGGTTCAGCAAGTCGCAGAGGGCAATAAGATGACAAAAGTTAAATTGTATAGAAGAACCAAGAAAAGATCAAAGTTATAAGGTGTAGGCTCAACAGGTGTGTAGTTACATAATCTGTAGCATTGTGAGCAAGAGGCTCTATTTGTATTTTGTAACTGAAGCTGGGTTGTCTGTAGTTAAATAAAGAGTAATGTTTTGTATTTCTGATTCATGGGCCATTACATTAGTTTCAGTTAAGTTACTGTCAATGTTGTTAAAAAATTGTATCAAACTTTAAGTTCTTATCGCATATCTGATTGTTTATGATCTGCCTTATAATGTGTAATCTTTATTGTTCCTACCTAATTCCTATCACCTTTGTGATAGGAGGCCTGTAGAAGTCAGTTGAATGAGGTGAGACTAGGTATTCCATTAATAGTTTGTAAAGGGAATTAGAGCATGTTTAGGGAAGCATGCTATCAGAGACAGGTTGGTTCTGAGTGCTGAGTAGATTGCTGAAGTGAGGCAAATTAGCCAGGACCTATGGATAAGCAAAGGAAGGAAAAGGTGAGTGTTGCAGTATTGTGGCAAATTGATAAATTGTGGAGAACAAGAAGGAAAACATGAAGAAGCAAAATACAAATTTTGAAAGAGAGCTGACAGCATTCAGACGAGCTACAGGAAATGAAGAAGTGCATAAGATGAAGAGCTTACCTGTACTCTTGTGTAGGAGCATGCATTCGAAATCATAGAGAAGAGCTTCATAAATATCTCTAATGGCAGCCTCAAACAAGAATACATTAACAAAGAGAAACCAGAGATAAAAATGTATCAGAAAGAGCATGACTGTGGCCATGAGAGCTAGGAATGCTTCGAAAAAGGAGAAACAATATCATATTTTTTACTGAGAACAACTTAGCTTTCATTTTCCTGTAGAAAACTGCATGGGAATCCTTAGAACAATAGAGAATTAATGGTTTTGACCTTAAACCCTAGCTCTCCATGGCGACATCTTAACTGAGTTCATTCCATCAAAATACAAAGTGAAAATGAGCCCAAAATGATAGGGTTAGAATGGTTTTGCTTTAGGGTTTCATAATGCCCTAGTCGATGTGGTGATATTTTATCATATCAAATTTGAAATTAGAAGCCTCAACTAATACTCTTAGGGGTATTATGTCTCCTTTGTACATATTGGTGCCTAGGCTTTATGCCTTAAGATCTTAAGGTCCTTTTTACCATATTTAAAGGTAAGTCAACATCAATATATGCCTTAGGGTTTTGTTTGCAAACCCAATGGAGGACAGCCCCTAGGGGTCTTTTATTTTTTCAAAACCTTTAATAGTGCCTTCAAAATTTTATGTTTTTTATAGAAAATCAAATGCTCAAATGGAATTTATCATACTTGGCTAAATAATCATATAAGACTTGTATTTTTTTTGTAAAGAATCAAATCGACACAAATCAGGAGATAAAACTGCAAAATCCATTGTAAAGCATTATTTAAAGCAATGTTTTATAATTTGCTTTTAAATAATTGCTATTTTAATGTAGTTAAAGCAAAATAGATATAAAGGAATCTTTCTTTTTAGTTTTACTTTCTTCTGGGTGAAATTAAGGAAAACTAGGCAAATTGGAGCTTTTATTGATCAGGTAAAGCCTAATTTGAGGAGAATTTGGTGGGACCACTTTGGATAGCATTTTGGTAGCTTTTCTCTTTAGTTTGGAGGCAATTTGGCTATTTTTTTGGAGGCTTTTTTATGGAGCTCAAAAATAGATTAGGATGGCTATTTTGAGGAGTTTTTTCAGCTTTTCCTTTGGAGATTTTTGGAGGCATATATAGGAGAAAAAACTTAGTTTTTGCTCAGTTCAGATTATTGTTTCTTCTCTCTTGTTCATCTACAAAGAGATTGTAAATAGTTTTTGTACTCAAATTCACATTTTTATATACTCCTTTCAGTTTAATAGAAACAACAGAGCATTCCTATCTTGATTTTTGTCTCATTTTACAGTGGTAGTTTGATGTTATCATTGTGATACTTTCTTTTAGATCCTTTGTATGTCCTATGATTGTAGGTGTGAGTGCAAAAGTCCATATAATAAGGGTTTCATGTTGTGTTTAATTTCAAACCTTCATGCAAATCATTTTTGTGTTGTATGCACATGTGAGATTGTGAAAGTCATTGTCCTGAAAAATTGATTGTGAGTAAAAGAATCAAAATAAGTAAAGTTCTAGTAAAATATCACCTGTTAGAGTTTAGAATTTCATTTTCAGTCAACCTTCTACCCTTTTCATAGAAAGCCTTTTAGATTAGGTGAAGTTATCAAGATAACCATCTCACTCTGGAGGTTCACTCCAAGTTTTAGGCAACCCACAGGCCTAGGAGTGTTCCCATGTGTCAATAGATAGCTAAGTTGATAGCTTAGAATTTGGGTACATACTTTGATTGACAACAAGACATGTACCAAGTTTCCTAAGTAGGCTTAACTCCTATTGTGTACACCTAGATGATTAAGGTATACACTAATAGAAGGGACAAATAACACATTTTCAAATAGGTATAGTGGTGAATGCTTGAAAATATTTCCTTTGAATCTTAAAAGTGACAAGTTGTGAAGCTAACTCATCTAGGAGATTGACCTAGGAGAACTTGACCCTAGTGATTTGACAACTTCCCCAAAGTTATTGTTAAATACCCCCATCCTTATCAACAAATGTTAGAGGTTATAGTGAATCAGGGTACAAAAAATTATTATATGTCAATTCAAATCTACACACCAAATAATATATTTGTGTTGTTCAAGATTAATCAGTAGGAAATTCTAAGTCTATTCTAATTTTGAGATAATGATTGTACTAAAAACATCATTTTTTGGACATTGGCGAATTGATTATTTACATTTTTAATTTATATAATCCAACATCTTATTGAAAGTTGAAAGCATGTATTATTATCATTTAATTTAAAATATTTATTACAATTATGGAATCACAACTATTTAAATCTAAATTTATTATAAATTTATCATTTGTATTTATTTTATTGACCTAAATTTAAATTTAAAAGATTTTATTCCATATTTCAAAAGAACCAAAAATGTGAAATGAAAAAGGAAGTACGTGAGAGAGAAATCAGGGATACTCATAATTAAAAATAGAAAATCAAGGAGATGCCGAAGAAAGTCTTTGTTCAACTTTAAAAGAAACAAAACAAGAGTTGCTTGGGCAAAATTAAATTTTGCATTGATGTGAGGGGATAACGTTGTTCACTTTTTCACCATAGAAGAACATACATGGGAAAAATAGTCCTCGATAAAACTAAACATTTTGAGGATGGCAAAACAATATTCTAATTAACCAAAGGTGAAATCGAACGATGGACGATGATTCAATCGTTCGACGCTAATCGTCAATCCTCCATATCAGCTATCTATTTGCCAAAGGGAATGCCTTCAATATAATTATTTATTTGATCAATACACTCATCTCATATTTAATAATTAATTAATATACACATGTAAAATTAAATTATACATAAATATTTAACATTTTAGGTTGTGTGTGTTTTTTTTAGCAGAAACTAGAAAAATTAATTTAAATCAATTAGAAAATCTAATGATTTATAAAATCAATTTTTAAATTATTATAGTTAATACAATAAGTACTAAATAAATCACAAATATTGTTTTTTTATAATAGAGGGTTACATTTAAGGACTTTTTTTGAAATTGGATATTTTACAAAATTACTAATAAGAAAATCTCAAATTCAACTGAATCTTCTAAATGATTTAATAATCATTGCTATGGTTCCATCTTTTTCCATTCATTTTTTCTAATAAATATATGTCTATATCATTAAAAGAAAATAATATTACACATATTCACCAAAAAAAATTATAAACATATATCATAACATATATTTATATTCATTAATATATATTATAAAATAGCTTAAAAAATTTTAAGGTCAAAACCCTACGTGCAGTCCATAGCTATAGTATGGCCATGACTACACTATCATTTTGCCAAGGGCAACAAACACTGCTATGGTAGCGCCACCAATCATCGCAACTACTATTATGGTTGCAACCATAGTGATGGTGGCTATGGTATGTGACCCCTTTCTTTATTTAAAAAAAATATTAAACAAATATAACATGTGCATTCTAGGCTATAGGATTGGCCATAGCCACCCTTTAGTTATTTTTTTCTCAAAATAATAATATTAATTAAAATACATAAAAAAAAAATCAAATTGTGTATATTTTAGGCTATGGGATCAACCAAAACATGGCTACTCATGCTAAAAAAATATATATATAACAGACAATTTTAAAAATCCTAATTACTTAAAAGAAAAATAGTATTATAACAAACATAGAAGTGTATACCTGGTTTTAAAAAATCTTCATACTTTCTCTTTACATGTAGCATGACCCAATCATATATTTTTGTAAATAATATCAAATATGAAATATACACAACAAATATAGCATGAAATGAATTGAAACAACTTCCATCTTGTAACATAAAATGTTAATTTTACAATAAACTATGTCATAGAAACACTCAATGTTTGCACACATTAAACAAACTTCACCAACAAAATGCTATCATAAATTAGAAATAATAGCAATACAAATAATATTCAAATTTGTAAACAAAACTTTGTACTTGGAGCTCCTTCCTTCACAAATCTTGCAAACAAACTCCTAAAAACTATGTTGGAATCCAAACAATCTTTGAAGTGTAGATTACAATATCTATGTGAGATTGTCATCTAAGAAACCAAAGGGGCTTCATCCCTTTTAGCATTCAATGGGGTTTCATCATCAAATTGATGAATGAACACAAGTGCTCAAACAATTTCAGCAGAGTTTTGGTTTGATAAAAATGAGATGTTGAAATCAAGAAATTGTTTGTAATTTATAGATGTTGAAGACCCAAATTGGGCATCCAAATCTAATGCCCCTTTTTTCTAGAAAATAATAATTAATATTATTTTTAATATTCTCCCTTCAAAAAAGTCCACCAAAAGATAAGTCATAATCTTCATTTAATACTTGGCTAAAAGTAGACAATAACTCTATAAAACCTGTCATAAACTATTTTAAAAATATCAAGAGTTACACAAGGCCTATGAAGATTCCCACACCTCATTAGAAGTTGAAAAGAATAGCAAGATGAGGATATACTAGCTACAAAATTAAATAAGATGTGTACAAAAATATTTATTGTAGGTACCCCAACTTGGTGAGGTGCTTGTATGCATCAAAATATAAATTTTTATTAAAAAGATTTAAACTATCGTCAAAAACCCTAAATTTATATCAAAATGCACCAACAGAAGATTTAGATAAACACTATTGATAAACAAATTTAAATAGATGTTACCGAAATGTAATGCAAATGTGATTGCTCAGATTTTTGGCATAACTCCAATGTCACAATTGTCGGGGGGGAAATGAGAATGAGTTTTTGATTTTTTATAAGGTTTGGGTAGTAGTTTGGGTAGTTAAACGGATTTTTGGTTCAGTGAACGGTAAAATGTAGTTAGGGTTATGGTAGGCATTTTACGGGTTAGGTTAATAATAAATTAAAGTTGTTAGTTTTAATTTATTATTAACGAGAGGTTTCAGGTTCCAAGTTGTAAATAATAAATTAAATTCATTGATTTTAATTTATTATTTATGGGAAAATGGTAAAAATGAAAAGGATTTAATTAATTAATTAAAATTAATTAAATCTTTAGGATTAAGAAAAATTTATGATTTAGGGATCAATTTTTTATGTCTACATTTTGCCCCTCTTTGAGACGATGTCGCGAAGCGAGGTCGTTTCAAAGAAAATCAAAGCATAGGTTTTTGGATGCAATTTAGGAAACGGAGGGAAGGATGATGGAGTTATGCTGATTAAACTTTGAGCAACCTGATGTTTGATATAGCACCTGACATTATGCACCGAGGTATAACGACCAGGGTGACGATGTGTCAAATGCAGAAAGGAGGAAAGTCGCAAGCAAGCATATGCCTAATGGCACCATGATATGAAAGACCATGATGACGGTGTGGAAGGTATGTTGCAAGGACCAATAATAGACACAAAAACATCAATGAGTCAGCACACGCAAACAAAACAAGCAAAAACATGCATACACAATGTTGCCCCTAGACAAAAAAAAGCAAAAGAAGGACCAAAAGACTTAATCATGATAAGCGGTAAGATAGGCAGTAAGATCTCAAGCCAAAGACTAACATGATAAATAGATAAGTGCCATGTTGCGGGAACGATATATCCCTGGATAAGATAAGGTAAATAAAGGATGGTTGGCTTGGGGGATCTACAACTTAGTTACTACAATCAAGATCAAATCACTAGGTGTTTAAGTTCCATAATTTAGTCTAAGAGTTTCAAAGTGTTTTTGAGATATGGCTTGGAATGTACGAGTGCCAAAAAATTGGGTTGTGTTTGTTTTATTGGAAATTTTGTGTTTGCATGAAGTGAAATGATTGGATGGAGGAGAAGAATGAGGATATAGTGCTGAAAAAATGTTATTACGGAATTGCATGAGACTGGAAAGGCAGACAAACTCAAGAGTCTATTATGAGGAACTCAAAGGTACCAAGACACATAGACCTACACAGGTGGACAAAAGAATACTAGGATGAGAGCAGGTGAAGGAATGGGAAAGGACTAATGGACAAGCTAGTGATAACGGAACGTAGAATAGCTGGCGAGATAATGCAATATGACCAGATGATACTGATTAGATACGTATGGCAAGATATGGATGGGAGCAAAAGGGAGGACATATTTTATTATGGATGGGAAATGGATGATGGCGAGACGGATGATGTGAAAAAGCTACCTAAAGGATGGTGGGGACAGCTTGAATTCTACACATGGTGCCTGCGAACAGGTTTTCACCATGGTACTTATCCAGGGCGCCACCGAAGTGGTTTTCACCATTGGACGAAATGATTTTTCTTTACTATTTTTTTTTTTTATTTTTTTATTTTTAATTACTTTTTTTTTTTACTTTTTTAACTGGGATACTCCGAGTCAGGTATAGAACCATTTGAGATGGGCTATGTTGATAGGCTCTTCCAAAGGTTGACCTTCCGGAGTGGAAAGCTGGTAAGCTCCTGATCCATAGCTCTTGGTTACGACAAAAGGTCCCAACCAGTTAGGTTCAAACTTCCCTTTCTTTGCACGATCAGCCAGATTCCTTTGATTTTCTAGTAGAACAAGATCTCCAAGCTCAAATTTACGAGGCTTCATTTTCTTGTTGTAACCTCGGCGCAGGCGATTTTGATAAGCTTTTAGATGATTAAGAGCTGTAAGTCGCTTCTCGTCCAACAATTCGAGCTCTTGTAGTCTTGATATCCGATACTCCTCATCTGAAATCAAGTGTTGTAAGGATACTCGCAAGGAAGGGAGCTCGATCTCAATGGGTAAAATAGCTTCTGAACCATATACCAAGGAATATGGTGTAGCACCAGTAGGAGTACGGATACTAGTTCGATAAGCCCAAAGAGCAAGATGAAGTTGCAAGTGCCAATCACGGCCAGCCTCGTTTACTGTTTTCTTCAAAATTTTCAAAAGAGTCTTATTAGTTGCTTCATCTTGGCCATTACTTTGCGGATAATAGGGGGTAGAAAAGTAATGTTGGATTTTGAATTTATTGCAAAGCTCTTTGACATCTTGATTCTTAAATGGGCGACCATTATCTGTGACTATGGCTTGAGGATTACCATAGCGGCAAATGATATAATGGAAAATGAACTTAGATATTTGCTTTCCCATAATGTAAGTAAGAGGAATTGCTTCAACCCATTTAGTGAAGTACTCAGTCGCAGTGATAATAAATTTATGACCATCTGAGGAGGATGGATGTATTTTTCCAATGAGATCGAGCCCCCATTGTGAAAATGGCCATGGAGTAGTGATAGTTTGCAGTTCTTGTGCGGGTGCATGAATTAGATCACTATGTTGCTGACAAGGTACATATTTCTTAACAAATTCATGCGCATCCTGCTCCATAGTAGGCCAATAGTATCCTGTGCGAAGCATTTTCTTGACTAAGGATGAACCTCCAGAATGAGCACCACAGATGCCTTTGTGTATCTCATGCAAAGCAGTTTGGGCTTCTTCCGGGTTAAGACATTTAAGCAAAACACCATCTAGTGACCTTTTATAAAGCGTATCACCAAGGAGGACATATTGGGAAGAATGACGAATGAAGGAGCGATGTTGGGATTTGGAAAGATTTGGTGGAATGGTTTGGCTATGAAGGTAATGGTAGATCTCATTGAACCAAGTGGAGTTAGGACCAACAATATCACATACCAACTCTGATTCTGGGATATCAAAAGCTGGTACAAATAACTTTTCTATTAGGAATTCGATTTTGTGATCATTCCCAGGTATCTCTATCATTGAACCAATTGTGGCCATAGCATCAGTAGCTTTATTGTGAAGCCTTGAAATCTGTTCAAATGTGATCTTGTTGAAATATGTTTTAAATGTATCCACTAGTTTCTTGTATGGCTTTAACTTTTCATCCTTTGTCTGATATTCGTTGTTCACTTGCTTGATCACTAGTTGAGAATCCCCATGAACTTGTAAGTCTTTGATATTCCAGGTTATAGCCAATTTCAATCCTTTGATTAGTGCTTCATATTCAGCGATGTTGTTTGTACATGGAAATTGAATGTGAAATGATTTTGGTATATAATCGCCTTGAGGTGTAACAAAGAGTATTCCAACTCCAGAGCCATGTTGAGTATGAGAACCATCAAAATATAATCGCCAGGAGGGAATAGTTTCTATGTCCAAGATTGATTCATCAGGAAATTCAGTTACCATTGGATGATCTGATTCTATAGGTGCTTCAGCCAATTGATCTGCTATTACTTGTCCTTTTATAGCTTTTCTATCAACATACTCAATGTCAAATTCACTAAGCATCATCACCCATTTTGCCATACGTCCAGTTAGGGCTGCTCTAGATAGTAGATATTTGAGAGGATCAATCTTTGATATAAGCTTAGTCTGATGACGAGCAACATGTAGTGCCTAAGCTTTTGTGATGCAAAGACAACTGCGAGACATGCCTTTTCAATAGGTGAATAATTTACTTCATAGCCCACCAAAGTTCTACTGATATAATAGATTGCTCGTTCTTTACCACTATCATCATTTTGTGCTAACAAAGCCCCTAATGCTGCTGATGTTGTTGAAATGTATAAAATAAGGGGTTTTCCATGAATAGGTGGTGCTAACACAGGAGGAGATCCCAAGTATTCTTTAAGTTTATTAAATGCTTCTTGGCAATTTTGATCCCAAATAAATTGTGTGTTTTTCTTCAACAAGTGAGTAAATGGTTGACACTTGTCAGCAAGCTGAGCAATAAACCTCCGTATGGATTGTAATTTTCCTTGCAAAGATCTAAGTTGTTTTAGATTTTGAGGAGGAGGCATTTCCATTATAGCTTTGACTTTTGCTGGATCAACTTCAATTCCTCTTCTGGAGACAATATAACCTAAGAGTTTTCCAGATGTTACTCCAAATACACACTTCTTAGGATTTAGTCTGACATTGTACTTTTCAAGACGATCAAAAATGTTTTCCAAAACATATAGGTGCCCCTCTCTGGTTTTTGATTTGGCAAGTATGTCATCTACATAATCTTCCATTTGTTTATGAAGCATATCATGAAAGATAATAGTCATTGCTCTTTGATATGTGGCTCCGGCATTTTTTAGACCAAAAGGCATGACAAGCCAACAATATGTTCCCCAGACACAAATGAAAGAAGTTTTATGTTGATCTTCTTCAGCTATTCTAATTTGGTTATAACCAGAAAATCCATCCATCAATGATAACATCTCATGTCCTGCTATCAGATCCACTATGATATCAATGTTTGGTAACGGAAAATCATCTTTTGGACAAGCTTTGTTGATGTCTCTGAAATCATTACAAACTCTGATGGTTCCATTTGGCTTGGCTACAGGTACAATGTTTGAGATCCACTTAGGATAATCTATCAGTTTGATGAAACCAACCGCCAAGAGCTTTTCTAACTCTGCCTTGACCATTAGAGCAATTTTGGGATGCATCTTTCTCAATTTTTGTTTGACTGGTTTTGTTCCAGGATGGACTGTTAAATGATGTACTATTAGTGATGGATCTAATCCTGGCATATGTGCATAGGACCAAGCAAAATTGATTTCTTGTTTTTTGAAGAAAGAATTGAAGTCCCGAGTTTCAAATTTTGATAATGACTTTGCTGCATATGTGATCTTGGGTTCTTCTGTAGTTCCAAGATTCATCTCTTGTGTCTGTTCTATGAGAATAGTGGACTTTTCTAGGTGTGCCCCCACTTTGGGAAGGTTAAATTCCTCATCCTCTGGCACCTCAGAAGGGTTTTCACCAGTGGATACGTCTTTTATTTTTATTTTTGCATCGTCCGAAAGTGCCACAAAGTGGTTTTCACCAGGGGACATTATTTTGAAATTTTCATTTTTTTGACTAAGGAATGTAACAGATTCCCCAAAGTAGGCATCGGAGTGTAGTTCAATAGAGTAACCAATCTTGTGATCTCTGATAGGTAGATGAGTACGAAGCCCCAGAAATTCACCAATAGCCTCATCATTTTCAAAGACATCAAGAACAGGAGGTCCGTGTTGGTCCCAGTCAATGAGATCTGGATAAACAAGGGATAATGAATGAGAGGAAGTGGACGGGGTGGATGAGGATGATGGTTGATCAAAGGAATAGGTGATGGTATAGATGGAATTATCCTCGAAAACATCGGCGGCTGCTTCAAAAGGATCTATGAAAGTGTCTCGATTAAAGGACTCAACTGCGGGAAAAGCTTTCGCCACTTCGTCTAAGATAAACTCAACATCGGGTGACTCACGCTTGGTGGATCCAAACCCTAGCCCAGCATGCTTAGGTCAGCGATGAAATTCTAAAGGCTCTAAGATTCCTTGTTGCTGTTGCCCAAGCCGACCGTCTGTATAGCCCAACTTTTTAATGATAGGATAACCTCTGTGATATATACTCAATGGTAATTGTCTCTGTTCATCTTCATCGCTATAGAGCCATTTAGAGATGTCATCTTCAATGGTTTCTTGACTTAGTTGCCCCCAATATTTGAAGTCTTTCAACTGTGGATGAGTAATCAAGACATGATTAATCGGACGAGGTCGCCCATAGCTCTTAGGTGAAAGAGGAAGTTCATTGATATGAAACAGAGTGTACTCCCCCATGCCTGTAGCACTGATCTTAGCCTTGATCTCTGATCGGGAAGTGGATGGTGTGGATGAAGAAGACGGGGTGAGGGTGGATGGGTCAATGTATTTGGAAGATGGTTGGGCAACCTCATTAGTTGGGCAATAATTTTGATGTCGATAAGGACCCTCCAGTCGTCTACAGTATTGAAATGGGCGAGGGTCTGCTTGTATGGTAATCTCATGATCATTAAATGGGAATTTTATGCATTGGTGGTACGTGGAAGGGACGGCTCTCATGGCATGAATCCAAGGACGCCCTAGGAGAATGTTATAGGGGAGATCAAGATCTAAGACCTGACATGTAGTTTCCATTGTAATAGGGCCAACCTTGATTGGGAGTTTAATTGTACCTGCTGATTTTCTTTCTCCGTCATCATAAGCTTTGATCGTAATTTGATATTTCTCATCAATGTTCTCATCAGAGTATCCCAGTTGTTTTATTAATTTGAGGGTACATAAATTCAAAGCTGATCCACCATCTATTAGGACTCGTTTCACGAAATGTTGTTTGACAATAACTTCTAGATGAAGGGCTTCGTTATGGAAATGATCTGGAGAGGAGTTTTCTGGCTCTATGAAAATGAGGCGAGGAGTGGATGTAAGAGCCCCCACCATAGCTTGGAATTGATCTACGTCAATATCACCTGGTACTCGAGATTCTATAAGGGCTTTATCCAAGATTTGTTTGTGTTGGGGGGATATTCTTAAAAGCTCTAGGATTGAGATCTGGGTAGGTGTCTTTTTCAATTGATCCAGAATATTATATTTAGGTACATTATGGGATAACACATGAGGTCTCATGGGGTTATGGGAGGAAATAGGAGGAGGATTTCCCTGAACAGTAATACGACCTCTTTGCGTAGTGACATCACACTCGGGAGTTCGACCTCTAACAGTTATAACATTGATATGAGGATATGAAACTTCAATACGGCCAACTACGCTGTGGTTACTATAGTCATAATGAACTTCATTGTGTGATGTGTTATCAACATTATTGGCTCTATTATTTTTTTGTCCATGTGGAGGAAATGGTTCTTGGTAGGCTTTGAGTTTCTCATTGGGAGACTTATGAGGTATTTGATCTATGTGTATCTCTCCTTGATCAATTAGATCTTGGACATAATGCTTCAGTCTTATGCATGAATTAGTAGCATGTCCATTGACACGGTGGTATTCACAATATTGATCTTCTCGGAACCAACGGGGTTTCGGTCGACTATCATCATAAGGTTTACTAGCATCAGGAAGTTCAATCATGTTTGCTTGTTTAAGTTTCCGAAATATGGATTCAAGAGGTTCTGTTAAATCTGAAAATGTGCGTGGTGGTCGCAAACTTGGAAGGGTAAATTTCTTCTATATATGTGGTGGACGATCTCGAGGTGTATTCTGAGTTGATGAAGAATTGAGGACAAATGGTTTGTTTTGCACATGTTGAACATGTTTTGTGTCAGTGATTCCATCATTCACAATGTTCTTGTTTCGATTCCAATATCGGGATTTATCATTGTTTTGGTTATTGGAATCGCGATTGTAATTGTCTTTGTAAATTTTGATGAGACCTTTGTTGATAAGAGCCATTTCAATCGTCTTGCCTTTTGTCATGATTTGCTCAAATGAATCAGAGCATTGTACTTGTAAGTGAAAAGCTAGCTCTTGATTAAGATTTTGCACAAAAATTGGAACTAGTTGTTTCTCAGGAATATGACAAGGGAGTCAACTGACAATATGCCTCCATCGTTGTAGAAAAGAAGTAAGGGTTTCCCCTCCTTTTTGTTTGGTGTTATAAAGGTCTTGCATGGAGGTGTCTTGTTCAATGTTGTAGGCAAAATTTTTGACAAATTCTTCTGCTAGTTGTTCAAAAGATATAATGTTTCCTGGGAGACGTGAGAACCATTCAAGGGCTGAGCCAGCCAAACTTTTAGGAAAAAGTCTCATTAAGTATGTAGGTTCATGTCGAAATTCCATGCATGCGATACAGAATTCACGAATATGATCGCGAGGGCCACCTTTTCCTTTGTATTTGTCAAATTTTGGTATTTCAATGTTTGTAGGAAAAGGTACCATGATTAGAGATTTGTCAAATAGATCTGGGTATAGTTCTGCAAATGAGTATTTCTTTTGTCAAGCACCAATCCGATTATCGATGATTCGTTCGATTTCATCTTGAATGGGCGGAGTGGTGAATGATTGATTGTGTAATTGCGTTTGAGGTGATGTTTGAGGGTGATGTTGTGACGATGATTGGGATTGTTGTACTGATTGGAGTCTCAAATTTTGTTGTAGCGATTGGGCAAGCTGTTGTTGTGATTGAGCGAGTTGTTGTTGTAGCTGAAGGATTTGGGGATCAACGGGTTTTGAGGATGAGACATTGGTAGGGTTATAATTTCGTGAAATTGAGGGTATGGAAGTGGATACCGGTTTTGGTTGAGCGTTGATGTGACGGATGTGGATAGAAGAAGTTTGAGGTATGGAAACATGAGTTGCATTGGGAATTAATTGAGATGAAGGAATGTTGGAGGTTTTCGGTATGGAAGATATAGGGCCAGATTGTGAGATCCCTACTGATGAAATGGAAGAGGTTGTGAGAGATGATCCTAATGAAGGAAATGATGAAGATGACTAAATGGGTTGAATTGCAGGGATAGATTGTGAGATTCCTAATGGTGGAATCGATGGGGGTGTAAGTGATGACTGAATAGGTTGGAGCACGGGAGGATAATAGTCGGGAGGTATCCCCAATGTGTAAGCATGTGATGAGATAGACATAGGTGTTGAAAATGATTGATGGGAAGAGAGAGATGGGATTGTAGAAATAGAAGTATCTTGTGGTCCCAAGGTAAAATTTTGTGGTGGTGTGATAGATGAGGTGGATTGGAACACGTTTGACATAGGTGTTGAAAAAGATTGGTGGAGAGAGGAAGTAGCCTGAGCTTTGGCTTTAGCTTTTTCTGCTTTTCTTCGTGCTCTTTCTCTCTCATAAATATCATCAGGGACTCTAGCTCCACAATCATAAAGGTATTGCATAAAATAATCAGGATCATGATCCATGGTGAGATGAACAAGTTGCAATGTTTCAAGATCTTGTTGAATTTGAAGTGCAATTGGATTCGTTTCAGCATAGTCATTTGTGGGTTTAGGAGTTTTGGGAGTAACTGGTTGGTCGGATACGTCATCTCAAACATCTATACAAGTTGAAAGGCCTCCAAGTGGATCATTATAAAAATGTGATGATGATCCAGTATCTTGTTGGGAAGGATTGATTTGCTCATGGATGGGCTCTTCTTTGAGGAATCTTGAGGATTGAGGTTGCCAGTTTTGAGGAGTGAAATCCATATTATTTTTCTTGGCTTGGGCACGGGTAGCAACCATGAAAATAGAGGACAATTGAAATGTTAAAAAGCTCTCAGATGGATATATATGAATGATATGAAAGACTCCAAAAGTGGGGATAAATGATATGGATCAAGATGTAGATATGAATTGTTTGATTTAAGATAGAAATAGAGTCAACATGGTGACTCAAAGAGACTGGATGGACCTTAGGATTAGATACGGATAAGGGGCTCCTTTAAAACACTTAGGGTGATGATATGCCTAAGGAAGAAAGGAGATCAAAATGCCACCTCTACTCAAAAGAAGACAGGGCTTATTGAGTAGAAAAGATAAGATGACAAAGATACACTAACTTAAGAATGGTCAGGGCCTCTTAAGCAAATGGATCGTTATGGGATTGATTAGGAAAAGGTCTATCTCTTAATTGGATGTTGATATATGATCAATAGGACAATGGGGGTCTACAAACTAGTGAAAAGAGATTTTGGGAATGGATATGGATGAATGATCAATCGAAAGAGCTTCTTGTGATTTAAAATGACAAGATTCCACTTGAGATGTGCCACGAGGATAAAAAGATTCTCAATTTTGAAAGTCCAGCTGATGATGTGGGAGACAAGTTATAATGGTGATGATGATTAAATATGCACACACAACAATCATATAAGACACACAACTTGATTGGTTATTTTTTTTATGACACCTGGATGTTTTGCAAATACTTGTAAACATGCACGATCCTAGGCTAGGAAAGGACAATACTTGTTGAGTTCCCACTTGGTTTTACCCAGCCACGCCTACTTATGGTGTATAGCTCCAGGAACTTGGGGCACGGGCTCCCCCTTATAGTGCACTCACTTCTCAGGCACACCAAGTTCCAGGTCCTAGGACGCGCAGATCCTGAGGTACCTTACTATCTCTGCCATAAGCCGCGAAAATATGGGACGGCTATCAGAGTTTCCTCCTATATCAACAAGTAGAGGGTTTTTGGCCACTACACAAAAGGGTTCTAGTGAATATCTAGGGGACCGGCATCTTACGAGCATCCAGCAAGCCACTAAAGGCTTTGACTAACCCTACTAGGAGTTTTAATATACACAAGGTACACCTCCTTTCGAGCTAGCACTGTACGGTAAGCGCTAATACCGGTTAGACTTGGCTTTCGCCTTATCCTCAATTTATATAGTGGGCCGGATGAAAGTCCCGCTTGGGGTCGCAAATGAGTTCTCCTTGCAGATGTGTCTTAAGAGCAGGCCCACTCTAAGGATAACAAAAGCAAGGAAGCACGTTGTTTTTGATCTCCCAGATCGCATGAAACGCAAGGAGAGAGCATACACAACGCTTTTGCCTCACACTCGCATGGGGTTCATTTTAATTCCAAATCCAAATGTGTGGGTGGTTGTACAAAATGTCAAAGGAATGCTTTTGATTCTCAAGATCGCTGAATGGCGCAAGAGAAGAGCATACGCATTCAATGACAAAATTGCAAGCCACAAGACATCGCAAACACTTGTTAATTTTAACCCTTGCTTATGATGTGATCTAATCTATAAAATGAAGACAGAATGTTTCAAGATTAGATTCTTTGACAAGCGGTCCTACAACACATTGATTAGTAGTTTGAAAAATTTATCTTTGACAGGCGTGTAGCTGCAAGAAAATGTTAGACCAAGACAAAACAATCCTGCAAAAACTCAGACAAAAATATTAGTGCACAACAAGAAGAAAATGTTTGATGTTTTTGAAAATGATTGAATTTCAGAGAATTATACCAGAAAATCAGATATGAATTTGACAAAATGGATTGTATCACGATATAGTTCTCTGAATCAGCTTTTCGACGCCTACAAAAACATGAAAATCTGATGACAAATGAAAAAGTTAGGCCTGTTTGAATGAAATAGCCTCCTAGGGCTAGAAATTGGCACTCTGGAGGTCTGTTAACACTGTTTTTGCCAATTTTATCTCCGGGTCACAAGAAAATGGTCTCTCCAACAATTAGGTTTTTTAATGCCACCATCAAATGGGTTGCACATTCACAGAAATGCATTAATGTTTATAATCGAAGATGTTCATTAGTTGATATTGCAACTGTTAAAATTTGATGCCCACCATGCGGTGTCCAGATGACAGAGGAAATAAGGATACTTGCATCAGTGATTATTTATATTTCATGGAGATTTGCTACAACTATAATGTAACTGGAACACTTCTATGCCAATATTCTAATAAGCAGTTTTATCCAGATCAACTTTTTGCCGTAAGTTTAAAACTTATAAAATCTACGTAGTAAAAGTGATAGTGATCCGTGGTTAAAGATTTCCAGAAAGTGGAACAAAAGCACATTAGCAAAAAGTTTCAAGATTACCAAAGAAATATTTTATAGCCAATTTTATAAACAATAAAATCAGTTATATTATATAATTAGCAGTTGCAACCAAATGTGGTTCAATGAATACGCGGATAGGAATAACTGATGAATTTAGAGACTTTTCCAGTGTGAAAATTGATTTTACGGCATAAGACAATAGGTATTAGCGCTTACTCATCAGTTCAGAAAACATTTACCAGCGTGGAGCTTTTCGTACGGCGTGAGACAAGTCTAACATTTTATGCAATTCTCCTAACCTGTGGCTGCTGTGGATTGTCTTTCAGCCTTTCCTTATTTATTTATTGGTATCTGTGTTTGATTGGCATCAGTTGGTCTCCTCTCTTCTAAACTTTGGACTACACAGACCACTCTCCACGATCCAAATCGTGGTCACCGTATAAGCAAAAGTTCACTTAAGTTAAAACTGCAAATTCCAAAATTGGAGATCAGCAATCTTCGTCCAGTAAACAAAATAAACCAATGAATCCTGAAGATGCCAAGAAATGCTAAGAAAAACCAATAGATAATGTTTGATCTGCACTGTACCTTCCAAACTAAGATATCAACCAGCTAGTAATTGCATTAAACCGTGATTAGAATTACCAATGAATAATGGCATGAAAACTAGAAAGGTAAATGTTTGTCAGCTTTAAAGCAAAAACCAGAAAGGTAAATGTTTGTCCAAATTTAAAGCAAGGATACCAGAGGAGCTAATTCACACAAAAGTATACAATAATGGAGTATGGCTGGGGGCTGAAGGGCCCCTAACTAAGAAATATTACAACTTTTCCGCAACCCATGAAAATACACCAATCCTGCACAAACTCAACAACAATAGCTTGCACAACAAACGATTAAGAAGGATGTTCACGTCGGGTTCACCATTTGTATGCATCAAAATATAAATTTTTATTAAAAAGATTTAAACTATCGTCAAAAACCCTAAATTTATATCAAAATGCACCAACAGAAGATTTAGATAAACACTATTGATAAACAAATTTAAATAGATGTTACCGAAATGTAATGCAAATGTGATTGCTCAGATTTTTGGCATAACTCCAATGTCACAATTGTCGGGGGGGAAATGAGAATGAGTTTTTGATTTTTTATAAGGTTTGGGTAGTAGTTTGGGTAGTTAAACAGATTTTTGGTTCGGTGAACGGTAAAATGTAGTTAGGGTTATGGTAGGCGTTTTACGGGTTAGGTTAATAATAAATTAAAGTTCTTAGTTTTAATTTATTATTAACGAGAGGTTTTAGGTTCCAAGTTGTAAATAATAAATTAAATTCATTGATTTTAATTTATTATTTATGGGAAAATGGTAAAAATGGAAAGGATTTAATTAATTAATTAAAATTAATTAAATCTTAGGATTAAGAAAAATTTATGATTTAGGGATCAATTTTTTATGTCTACAGTGCTAACTCCTAGCCTTGTGGGTGAAAATCAAACATCTTTAATGCATTAGAATGATTTATAGAAGACCTACTCTAAAAAATGAAGATAAACTAGGTCCCAAAATTACTCCAAAGACCTCCAAAAATATAATTTATAAAAAATACAAAATAATTAAATATTAAATTGAAATTATTTCTCTATCACTTTTCCTAATCCCACGAGAAATATTGAATGGGATTTTTGGGTCCCTAAATTAAATTATTAGAAATGGGACATTACAAGTCTACACTTCCCAAAATTGCTCACCCTTTAGCAAGATAAATTTGGATGCTCCAAAATCTCTTATCCTTCCCATGTATCATCTTCTATAGGTAAATTCTTCTAGTGAATTAGATACTCTGTAATATTTATATTTCTTAATTTCTTCACCCTAGTATCAATAACAACATTAGGTACCAAAATGAGCTTTCCCTCATCATCCAAGTGTGGAAAATCCAATGTAGATGTGACATGGTCTAAATGCCCTTTTAAGGAAAGACATGTGGAAAATATTATGCTCCTCCTATCCTATGGAAACTCCAACTCATAAGCAACTTCAGGAATTTTTATCATGATCGTGTAAGGTCCATAGAAGTCAGGTTTGATTTTTTAATCCCCACTTCTTTTGATGAAAGATTGGTTGTATTGTTGTAATCTTTGAAAAACCATAGCTCTAACCTCAAATGATATCTCTATATGATTCTAATCTACATAAAACTTTTATTGATTGTAAAATTGCTAGAGGTGATCTTTGAGTGATCTCAATATGTCTTCTCTATGCTTAACCAAGTCACTAGTTGCTAGTACTCTACTATCTGTGAACACTAAACAATTCCTACCAAAAAAATTGAGAAATGTAGTATCTCTAGATCATTGACAATATTTTTAGGCAATCCGTGTATCCTAAACACTTATTTAAAAAATGAATTCACCACTTGAGGAGATTTGAATTTTAAATAAATAATAAATACATGTGCATATTTAGTTATCATATCCAAAACAAAAGAAATGTAATCTTTGACATATCCCTTGGTCAGGCTTGTAATGAAGTCCATTGATATGCTTTCCCACTTCTAATTTGGAATAAGCGACAGTTGTAGCAATCCTGTAGGAAAGGCATGTTCCTCTTTTTGTTAATAGGTTATGTATTCTTTGATATGATTAAGGATATTCTCCTTTAGGCCCTTCCATGATAATATTTTCTTCATCCGTCTATTTGTTTTGTAATATCTTAGATGCCCTAGTAATGTTGTATCATGGAAATCTCTCAAAATCTTATCCTTCATCCTTGATTTTGTAATTAATAAAATTCATTTCTTGTAGAGGATAAGACCATTTGTCATTATATACTTGTCATCTTTCACTATCCCATCAAGGATATTAGTATAAAATACACTTTTAATATATTATGACATGATAACTAGCTTTCTAATAAACAGAAATAATAGAAATAAAACATAGAGTAGGCATCCTAGAAAGTACATTATTTATCCATTTCATGCACTCTATGTCAAAATCATAAGCTTGAAGCTTACTCACCTATTTTTTCTTCTTGTCATTCAAATTACACTAGCCAAGGAGGAACTTTAAACTATTATAATTTATCTTCACAACAAATCTTTCACAAAAAAAGTACTATCTAAACTTGGTCAATGCATGCATAATAGCCAACACTTCTTTATTATAGGTGGAGAATTCATTCTTTGATTCCTTTTAACTTCTTACTTTCAAATGTTATAGGATACCCCTTTTGTACTAGCACTACTCCAATTCCTTAAGCTAAAGCATCACACTCTACAACAAATGGTTGTGAGAAATTAGGAATGACTAGTATTGGACATGAACTCATTTCATCTTTGAGTTTATCAATAACCTCTTGTGCTATCTTAATCTATGTAAAATCTCCCTTCTTAATCATATCGGTCAAGGAAGTTGCTAAATAAAAAGAACCCTTAAAAAACCCTATGTAATAGCTCCAAAAATCAAAGAAGCCTATCAATTGTGTTAATGTGGTAGGATGTGTCAAATCAATAATGGGTTGGACCTTTTGTTGATCTACCTAAATACCTTGAGAACTAATAATATGACCCAAATATAGAATCTATATCACACCAAATTCACATTTAGTTTCTTATGAAAAAAGTGCATGTTGCTCTAATATACCTAAAACTATATCTATATGCTTCAAATGATCTTCCAAATCCTTGATGTAAATCAAAATTTCATCAAAGAAAACCAAAACAAATCTTCTCAATTTATTGTTGAATAACTCATTCATGCATCACTAAAATATGGCTAGTGCATTTGTCAAGCTGAAAGACATGGCCAAAAATTCAAAGTGTCCAAAGTGACACCTAAATGTTATTTTATACACATCCTCATCCCTTATTTAGATTTAATGGTAGTCCAATATAAAATTAATTTTTAAAAATACACTACCCCATGTAACTCATCAATTAGCTCATCAATCATGGGAATAGGGTACCTATTTTTTATAGTCTTCTTGTTCAAAGATCTATAGTCAATACACACCTATATGGTTCCATCCTTTTTCTTCATAATAACCATAGATGAAAAAAAAGGATAGAACTAGTCTTGATGTAGCCCATCTCCAAAAGCTCCTTTATGGCCTTTTCTATCTTCTCCTTATACATTCTTGGTTGCTTATTAGCAGGATAAAGCTAACTTTATAGGAGGTTTCATCCATCGCTAAAATAATATGACAATAACACATCCAAATGACATAATGAATACAAGAAGACACACTCTTTAAGATACTTGGGTATAAATATTGGCTCCACAAATGTACAAGGATATATAGAGATGGATAGAGAGATATAGATATATGAAGAGATAAGGAGGTACATAAAAGGATGTGTAGAGATAGACAAAGATAAGAGATAGATATGTATGTACATGTATATGCAGAAGATGATGCAATAGAATGGGTTTGTAGTACAATCTAATATTGTAAGAGACATATATAGTGAATGTAATTGTAGAGGGAGGAAAAGTTACAATTTAACTACTTGAGATACTAGTCAAATGAACTTTTCACTCAACCAGGTATTCAGATTGTATAGTTTTCTACTATCTACTTTTGTTCAATAGAATAACATCTACAATATTTAAAGTTATATGAATGAGGAAAATCAACTATACTAACTAGTTATGAAGATGAAGAAAAAACTCGAAAGTTATTGATTATAGAGATTTGGAAGTGAAAACAAAAAATTTTTAAATCACAAAACTAAAGAGAAGGAAACAAGAGGAATCTGATGCCAAACAAACGAGGTCACTACCTGGGATGCTAGCATGTTATGCATACATCTACGTGTCATGCTTTAGCCTAGAGAGTGAAAAAAAATATATTTTCCATGTTCCATTACACTCCACTCAACCTACATAGCAGAAGACAAGGAAAAATGTTAGTAGCTCCTAGGTGACAAAAATAAGTTGAAATTGAAATTTTTTTATCACTATTGCGCAAATAAAATGAAATGAATAAAAAAGATAAAGAGGTAAAGGAAGAAGGTTCACAAAAACTAGTGTATGGTTACAATATTCTCCTCTAAACCTAGAATCTGTAGGGAAAAACTAAGGAAGGTTGGGGCTATTTGGAGATTTGCCTTCATGTCAAATCCTTGTTTTGGTATTTCTACCTCCATGGATAGCCAATGTTGAAAGAGGTTGAGAAAAAGTGTGTGCTATTATCTTCTAAGTGTGTCAAAATAAATAATAGTAATAAAAAATAAAATAGATGAGCAATATGAAGCTAGGTAAAAGTTCAAAGTTGTGTCACACTTCATGCCAACTTATTAGCATAAATTAATTTAAGTATTTCCAACTAAAATTCAATTTTAGTGAAACATATGATCTATCTGGATTCATTCTAACTAAATTAGATCTAGGCCCCAACTTTTATAATTGAAACCATCCACTATAAACATATGTAGTATCACTTCAAGGATAATTTACCAAAAATATGAAATTATTTGAGAAACTTGATGTTCTAACAACTCCCGCTTGTGCAAATAATCATTTTTAAAAAAATCTAAAAATAGCCTTTTATAGATCTATAAGTCTACTTTGTAAAAGTATAGTTTTTTAAACATTTCAATCAGTGTTTATATTTTGTTTTTTTATTTTTACTAAAAGTATGTCATCGGCACTAAAATAATTTTGATTGTCCTCTCAAGAAAAATAGTAAAGTTTATTAAAAAAAATTGAAAAAAATATGAGGCTCTAGAGGAGAGATTCTATGTCAAGATGATATATTTTTTTCCTATTTTGGATAAATAGTTAATACAAAATTTGGCATCCCATTGAAATAGTTGTGTTTTCATTACATGTAACTACCAAGATTTATTTTAAAATATATATTTATCAAAATGAGAAAAAAAATAATCCATGCACTAAAGTTGTGAGTTATGAAGACACAAAAAAAAATAGAAGGAAAATAAATGAAATTTACTATATAAAGTGCAACATCCCATTCAATCTTATTTTTTAGCATTTTATCAGCAACTAAATTATAGTGTCAATTTTATAAAATACTACATTTAAATATAAATTTTTGAATATTTTTAAAAATACAAACATAAAATACACTAAAAAATCTACATTTCATTCATTTATATCATTTTAAAATTTAAAAAATATACATCACTTTATAGTGATTCAAGTTAAAAAGTTAGATCAATGTTGGTCATTTCCTTTATAAAAGTGTGACACAACTTTGAACTTTCACCTAGCTAATATACTCAAAACAAGAGAAACTAGTGTACTATTGGAAGGGGGAAAGGAAATGAGGTAACCCACACAATGCCACAAGCACACAAATGGATTACACAAAATAGGTTAATAAATAGGGCAAGATGGAACACAATCACCTTACAAAATAAAGATGCAAACTACCTAGATGGAAATGGAATCCCAACAAGTAGTGCTTCCAAGAAACCCCACAAAGATATTGAAAATCTACAAGATCACATAAGCTTGAATAGTGAGAAAAATATTTTTTGTATGCTATTAGAGAGCCAAGGGAGTTACCAAGAATTTTGATAGATTTCTTAAAGTAACCATGCCAAGAGCTTCACCAAATTTTTATAGGGTTTCTAGAGAGAGCAAGAAAAAGAAGATTGTTCAAAATGAAGAGCTTAAAGAGAAAAAGAGAATAGTTGGTCAAAGAAAGCCATTAAAAGGTGTAGAGTTGTTATGAAAAATCTCTCATGTCACAGGAGGTGGTAACTAACACTCTAGAAATAGTCACTTGGTGCCACATAGGCATGGGATGCTAGTGCATCGTGCATATGTTTACACTAAGTGCTAGTGTTTAAGTGACATTAGCCCCTAATTTCATAAAGCACCTTAAGATAGTGAAAAAATCAAGGCACTTAAATGAAATTTGATAAAAATAATCATAAAGGATAAAACATACCTCAAATGTAGCATTTGGAAAAAGGTTACAACAGGGCAAAAATGAATCTGAAACATACTAGGGGAGCATATTGCAAAATGATTGAAAAAAGTAGTGAGAAATTGCAAAGGTATGCAATTTTTGACATTACAACAATATATTATAAGTTGATCTAGGTTATATATGATGTGTTATCATGCATGTGTGTATGTTAGTTGATGCATTTTATTAATTTTGTATATTCTTTCCTACTACAACCATCTATAGTTCACCACATATGCTCTGATCCTCTTTTTATCCTCAACATTAGGGTGTAAATACAACAATTCAAGAAATTTAGTCCCATATCTTTGATCTACACTCTTTCTCGCCAACATCTTGGTTATGTTGTTCAGACCCTAGTAGAAGGATAAATGAGTAGTCTAAATTAAGAAATATATCATTCATGATAGACAAAATAGAAACAAGAAAGACTACCATTAAGAAGGAATGACACTTGATGAATTGTGACAAGTTGTACTCTAGGTTCTAGCATCGTGAGAGGAGGTTAGGCCAAATGAGATGGAAAATGGAAAGGCAGATCTTGAGGAGATTTGATGCAGGGGCATTTCCCCATCACACTTTGTTTTTTTTTTTTGTTTAAGTTTTGTTTGAAGCTCTATTCTCTAAGTCGTCATCTTGGCTATCTAATTTGTTAACTTCTAAATCATAATTAGTGGGCAAGGGATGTTGTCAACTTATTTATGTAATTTGTTAACTCCCAAATGGTCATTAGTGGAAAAGAGATGTTGATTAATTCCTCCTATAGCTATAGCTTGCAGTTGAGGAAACGGTTTTCTCTTTGCTACCCAGTGAAGAAATAAAAAACCTGCCACATCGATCCACGAGAAGGAAGTTAGGAAGTTACTGTTGCTAGAATAAAATAAAATAGAAATGAAGGTCTAAGGAGAGACAGTGAAAAAAAGGGGGAGAAAGAGGGACGTTGGTTGTAGATGAACAAGTAGATGGGTACAGATCCAAACTCAAGGACAATTTGTATGTGTGGGAATTCACCTGTGAAAAGTCTTTGATTGGTAATGCTCAAAAAATGTTGAGTAGTCTAATATTTGCCAACATGTGTCCTCTATTTTGCAGGTTGATTTAGTTGTCAACTGATTATGTAAACTTCTTGTTGAATCAAATTGTTGCCATTGAATATCAAAACATGTTGAGTTAGGGATTTATTTTTTTCACTGTGTTCATCAAGACACCATATCATAATATTGCAATTTGAATCTGTGATCATATTGTTGTTCTTTGTTCTACATTTGTGCTTTTAATTATTTGTAGCAAACTGGGTTGTCATCAAATTGGTATCAGAGCCCAAAGATTTGGGGCTATTGAGGAGTGGGCAAAATACCACCAAGAGTGATGAGAGGAAGAGGAGGTGTTCGAGGTAGAGACCAAAGAGGCCATGATGAAGGAATTTTTGACATGTTGTAGAATTTGGCAATAAGAATGGAAGCCTTAGAGAGGGCATGAAGGAGAGGAATAGCAGTGGATGATATTAATGAAGTGGCTGAGGAAGAGTAGTTATGAGATGGTGAAGAAAATCAGGAAGAACAAGAGGGATTTGAAGAAAAATTGTTGAGGACAGTGATGAGTGTGGGTGCCAAACCCAAGATCAAATTTCCTACGTATTCTGGAAGTCTAAGCAGTGAAGAAATCATTGATTAGATCAATGATTTAGACAAATATTTTGAATATGAATGAGTTGCTAAAGAAAGAAGAGTGAAGTTCAACTATACAAGGCTCAAGGGCCACACTGTTATGTGGTAAGACTATGTCCAATCTGAGAGACGGAAGAAGAACAAAGAAAAGATTACTTCATGGGATTGAATGGTTGCTAAATTGAAGGCCAAGTTCCTTCCAGGAGATTACCAAACAAATCTCTTTAAAAGATTATAAAATCTTAAGCAAAAAGACATGTTGATGAAATAATATATGGAGGAGTTTTACAAGTTGATGATTCGATCAGGCCATAGTGAGGATGATCTTGAAAAAGTAACAAGATATTTGAATGGGTTGAAGTATAGTTTGCAAGATGAGTTGAGTCTAGTATCACCTAGGACTCTTGAAGAAGCATATAAGCTTGCCATAAAGGCAAAAGAAAAACTTCTAAGAAGACAAAATCAACAAGGAAGGAATTGTGGAAGAGGTTGTAGAGGAAAGGGACAACAACAGCAACAAGAAGAAGGGGCTAGAAGTTCAAGTGAGATAGCAAAGCAAGAAAAAAGTGGATACCAAAATAAAGGAGGTAGATCATTTGGAAGAGGAGGTTTTAAAGGAAGAGGAAGAGGCTTTACTGGTAAGTGCTTTAGATGCAATCAATATACTGATCACAAGAGTTGGGAGTGTCCAGAATCTTCACAAAGAGGCTATACAAAATGAAAGAAGAAATTAGATTGTACAAGGGGATCAAGAGAGTGTTGAGCCACCGGCACATCACTAAGAAGAACCTGAATCTGGAGAATCATTGCTACTCAACAAGGTGTTGTTGAAGCCACCCAAGGAGAATCATGAACAAGTACAAAGGAGAGCCTTGTTCAAAACAAAATGTAAGGAAAAAGGTAAGTGTTCTAAGTTGATTATAGATAGTGGAAGTATAGATAATATAGTGTCTACTAAAATGGTAGAGAAATTGAGTCTTGAAAGGAACAAATATTGCACACCATATAAAGTTTCTTGGTTACAAAAAGGATATCAATTGTTGGTTAATGAATAGGCTATGGTTGAATTCCAAATTGGTAGTTATAAGGATAATATTGTATGTGATATCATGCCCATGGATGTGTGTCATGTGTTGCTTGGTAGACCTTGGTAGTTTGATAGGAAAGCTGTGCATAATGGGAGAGATAATACCTACACTATTTAGAAGAATGGGGTCAAGCATATCCTCTTGCCTATGCAAGAATGAGAAGAGGACAGCAGTAGTGGTAGCAATAGTAAGGTAATGTTGGTAAGTGGAAAAGAGTTTTTACATGAGATGAAGAATGAAGAAGTAGGATTTGCTTTGGTTCCTAAACTTTCTACAATTTTTACATCTACAAAAATAGATGATTTGCCTAATGAAATACAAGATATTTTGAATGAACATATGGATATTGTAGCATTTGATTTGCCTAATGAATTACCACCCATCAGGAGAATTAATCATATGGATTTGACTACAGGGGTAGCCTTCCAAACAAGGCTGCCTATAGATTGACTCCTAAAGAGAATGAGGAGATTCGAAAGCAAGTTGAGGAATTACTCAAGAAAGGTTTGATAAGAGAGAGTCTTGGCCCTTGTGTTGTTCCTATAGTTCTAGTGCCAAAAAAAGGAGGTGAATGGAGAATGTGCACTGATTCTAGAGCCATTAATAAGATAACTATTAGATATAGATTTCGTATTCCTAGAATTGAAGATTTAATGGATTGTTTGAGTGGCTCAATGTATTTTTTCTGAGATAGATCTAAAAAGTGGTTACCATCATATTAGAATTAGACCTAGGGATGAATGGAAAATAGAATTTAAAACTAATGATGGGCTTTATGAATGGTTGGTTATGTCTTTTGGGCTTTCTAATTCCCCTAGTACTTTTATGAGGCTTATGAATGAGGTCTTGAAACCATTTCTTGGAAAGTTTGTTATGGTGTATCTTTTTGACATTTTGGTGTTTAGCAGGTCAAAAGAGGAGCACTTGGAGCATTTGAGAATGTTTATGACAAGGTTACATGAGGAGAAGTTGCAAATTAACCTTAAGAAGTGTGTGTTTATGCAGACTGAACTGGTTTATTTGGGCTTTGTGGTGTTTAAGGATGGATTGAAGATGGATAAGGAGAAGGTTCAAGCCATCATTGATTGGCCAACACCTAAGAGTGCAATGGAGGTAAGAAGTTTTCATGGCCTTGCTAATTTTTATAGGAAATTTATTAAGAATTTTAGTCATGTAGTTGCTCCAATACTTGAGACAATTAAGGGGAACAAAAAGCAATTTGGATCAACACAAGAGGCTGAAAGAAGTTTTCAATTTCTCAAAAAAAAGGTGAGTGAATAGCCTATTCTTACTCTGCCTAATTTTAATAAGGTGTTCCAAGTTGAATGTGATACTAGTGGATTGGCAATAGGGGCTACTCTTAGCCAAGAAAGAAAATCTATGGCTTAGTTTAGTGAAAAGTTAAATGATGCGAAGGAGAAATATTTATCCTATGATCTTGAGTTTTATGCATTAGTTCATTAAAGAAGTAGAGGCATTATTTGCTTCCTAAGGAGTTTGTTATTTACATAGATAACCATGCATTGCAATTCATTAATAGCCAACATAAACTCAATCAAAGGCATGCAAAATGGGTAGAGTATCTTCAAAGTTTTAACTTTGTGTTTAAACATAAGAGTGGACAAACAAATAAGGTTACTGATGCATTAAGTTGGAGAAGCTTATTGTTTCATGAAATTCAGGCTAACAGTATGGGCTTTGATAGTTTGAAGGAGTTGTATGTTGATGATGCAGATTTCAAGGAAGCATTTGAAGCTTGTAGCAGTCCTATCAACAGAGATAGAGAGCCATGGATGGACTTTATGCTACAAGAAGGTTTGTTGTTCAAAGGGAACAAATTATGCAACCCTAGAAGATCAATGAGGGACAATTTATTGAAGGAGAAACATTGTGGCAGCCTAGCAGGACACTTTGGACAAGATAAAACTTATTTGTAGTTGAGTACATATTATTATTGGCCAAAGATGTGGGCATATGTTAAGAAGTATGTGGAGACGTGTAGAGTTTGTTAGTTGGCAAAATGGAAGAGTCAAAATGTTGGTTTATATCACCCATTACCAATTCCATCTAGACCATGGGACTTTGTAAGTATGGATTTTGTGTTGGGTTTACCTCATACTCAAAGGGGCCAATGATTCTATTTCTGTAGTTGTAGATAGGTTCTCTAAAATGGTTCATTTTATTCCATGTAAGATAACTAGTGATGCTACCAATATTGCTAACTTGTTTTTCAAGGAAGTGGTTTGGTTGCATGGCATTCCAAGAAGTATTATCTCTAATCATGACACCAAGTTTGTGGGGCATTTTTGGTGAACTCTTTGGAAAAAGTTGGGCACACACCTTAATTTTAGTTCATCCTATCATCCCCAAATATATGGCCAAACTAAGGTTGTCAATCAAAGTCTTGGTGATATGTTAAGATGCCTTGTTGGAAACACACCCAACAATTGGGATATGGAATTGGCACAAATAGAGTTTCCATATAATGATTCTCCAAATTGAATTACAGGCTTCAGCCCATTTTACATTGTATATGGCATGCATCCTAGAGGTGTTTTTGAACTTCAAAATCTAGGTGATATGGAGAAATGAAGTGCAGATGGTGAAGACTTTGCTAAGACCATCCATGACCTTCATGAGGAGGTTAAAAGAAACATTGAAGGAAGTAATCAATAATACAAATGGTACACTGATAAGAAACGGAGAGAACTGCACTTTCAAGAAGGTGATCTTGTAATGGCTCATCTTTGGAAAGAAAGATTTCCTACTGGTACCTATAACAAACTAAAATGAAAAAGGTTGTAAGGTCCTTAGAAAGTTTTGAGCGAATGCTTATGAACTCAGTCTTCCCTCTGGACTAGGCATTTCAACCATCTTCAATATGGCAGACTTATTTCCTTATCAAGCTCTTGTAGATGCCGACATAGCAGAGATGGAACTAAGAACTATTGAAGAGTAGTAGGGTACCACACTAGCTCTATTGGAAATTGAATGCATCCTTAACACACAACTATTACAAAAGACCTGAGGCAAGGATTATGTTCACTATCTTTTGAAATAGAAAGGTCACCCTGTAGAAGATGCTTCATGGTTGATTGCATCTGATATCTCTAAACTGGGTTAATCTATTGAGGACCTCATGAGCAGGAGCTCATGAATTCTTTCGGTGGGGGAGCCTGATGCAGGGGCATTTCCCCATCACACTTTGTTTTGTTTTTTGTTTAAGTTTTGTTTGAAGCTCTATTCTCTAAGTCATTGGCTTGGCTATGTAATTTGTTAACTTCTAAATTATAATCAATGGGAAAGGAATGTTGTCGGCTTATTTATGTAATTTGTTAACTCCCAAATAATCATTAGCAGACAAGAGATGTTGATTAATTCCTCTTGTAGCTATAGCTTTCAATTGAGGAAATGGTTTATCTCCTTGCTATCTAGTGAAGAAAGAAGAAAACCTGCCACAACGATCCACGAGGAGGAAGTTAGGAAGTTATTGTTGCCAGAATTTTAAAAAATGAAGGTCTAAGGAGAGACGGTGAAAAAAAGGGGAGAAAGAGGGACATTGGCTATAGATGAACGAGTAGAGGGATACAAATCCAAACTCAAGGGCAATCCGTATGTGTGGGAATTTGCCTGTGAAAAGTCTCTAATTGGTAATGCTTGGAAAATGTTGAGTAGTCTAACATTTGCCAACATGTGTCCTCTATATTGAGGCTGATTTGGCTGTCAACTGAGTATGTAAACTTCTTGTTGAATCAAATTCTTGCCATTGAATATCAAAACATGTTGAGTTAGGGATTTATTTATGTCATTGTGTTCATCAAGACATCATATCATAATATTGCAATTTGAATCTGTGATCATATTGTTGTTTTCTATTCTACATTTGTGCTTATAATTGTTTGCAGCAAACTGTGTTGTCATCAAGATCTTCGAAGAGATTTCAAATTTAGAAGTGGAATTAGAATAGGCCATTAGGGATGAATAAAAGGATAAATAGAACTCCAAATTAATAAACACCCATGACAAAAGGAGATAGCAAGAAGAAGAGATAAATCAAGGAAGAGATTGAATTGACAATCGAATTAAACATGGAAGAGAAGATACTAAAATAGATTCAAGAAAGGTAGGAAAGATACCAAAAAAGGGTTGAGAAGGCTAGAGAAGTTGATTATGAGTGTGCCAAGAAGGATGATACTACAAAAATAAGGATTATGAGAATGAAGAAGGAGAATATGAGCATGCTAGGGAGATTGTTGTTGAGAATGTTGAAAGTAGGGAAGAAATAGAAGACCGGCTAGTATGAGAATTAAGCATAAATGAGTGTGTCGAAGGGGCTATAGCTAAACATAAGAGTTCCATGGAGATTAGTATGACTCCACAAATACAGGAAGAAGAGTTAATTGAACTACTCTATAATAAAGACACATCTAAGTAACTCAATATCCATTCATATAAAGAAACTAAAATTATATAAGGGTTAACAAGATAGATTGAAGAATGTGTGGTATTTAATGAGTCATTAGAAGGATGTAGAAGTAGGGGTGCTCTTCCATTCAAAATTTTGACTTGAAACCCTCATTTGAAACTTGATCTATCTGACCTAAAGTTCATGGTTAATTATGGATTTAAGGAACTACTAACCCCTTTTATGAAATTAAACCCTCTAGACTTAAGTGCAAAATTTATTTAAACAAGGTGTTAAGTGAAAGTTTGGGTTTATAAAAAGAGAAAATGATGAGGGATTAGAATCTACAAGAAAATAAGGAGAATGTAGTATAGAGGGAAAATAAAAACTTGTTCAAGAACCTTTTCATAGGCACTATTGAAATAATCATCAAAGGTTGGGAAGACCTTATATTAAAAAATGAGATGCCACACTTGCATGAAGAGTTGAACCTCCTAGATCAATACTCATCCCCCTTGTTCAATAAGACAAGAAAAGTGCTTATGGAAGGAATCTATAGTGATTCAACTCAAACAAGAGAAAACCAACAATAGGAATTTGTAAGAGTGTACAGATATATTAGGAACTAAGTTCTTTGATATAAAAGTAGCAAGGGATAAAGGGAGAAATAGGAAGTTAGTAAAACAAAGGAATTGTGTTAAGAAATAAGTGAAAACATATGAAGAACAAGGCCAAAAGAAAGAAATCCACCACAAAAAGGAGAAGAACCCTTGCCTAGTACCAACAGATCTAGATAGAAAACTCTAGATATTGAACTAAATACGAAATTACTAATATTTGTAGAAGATATCACTGAATCCTCTGAAAACATTTTTGTGTTAGAACCTATTTGGAGAAAGAATGAAACTTAAAGAAATCAAGCTAAACTTTATGATTGTGTAGGAACATAAAGGAATGATGCCCTCAAATGCTATATGAAAAAGTGCCTATAATATGATAAGGAATGGCGAGAAATAAAAGGAGGAAATCCTAACTAACTTTGGATCCCCTAAGGTTCCATCAAAGAGGATTAGTAAAATGAGAGAAATGGTATAGATTGGAGAGGAAACTGTTAAGTAATTTTACTAAAAATTTAAATAAGTAGTAAGAAAGATGGAAAAACCCTTGACTAAGAAATAGAGAATCGAGTGGTTTGTGTCAAGGTTGCTACCATAAGATATCTAGAACTACATTAGATGGAAGAATCTTTGATACTTATTCAAGTGCAGTAGAGCTAGTATGCAGAATAGAAGCACAACCTTGAAGAAGAAAGAATAAGGAAACCAAGAATAAGTAGTTAGAAAAGATGAAACAATTAAAGATTAAACAAGACATATTGGCTAAAGGTGAGACTAGAATGATATCAAGTCAGAGGAGCAAGATATGGACTACTAAAAATAAGGCCATTTGAGGAATAAATGTCCAATGATGAAAGGTGAGAAAATATTTGTGACACTAAATTTGACTTACAATTAGCTCCTCGGAAGCTAAAAAATGTATATTGTGGAATTTACAATGAATGGGATAACCAAAAGACAGATGATTACTCTTCTCTTCTATTTAGACTAAGGGAAGATGAGGAAAATGAACCTTGGTGCAATCACTTATGTGAAGATAATGAGGCAATGCATAAAGGAATGGCTAGGGCTAAAGGATTAGCTTAAAGAGAACTCTATGATCATGGTTATTAAAATCCAACATGGAGGAATCAACATAATAATCATGTGGCATAGTTTGTCCCACTTTAGATTGCAACTGAACAATCTCCTGCAAGCTATCCTTCAAATGATAACAAAGGATATTACAATAACTACAAAGGATGACACAATAGAGGAAGAAGTAGTGGACAAAGAAGAAGGGAAGGTACCACCTATTTTAGATGTAGTTAGATGGGACATTATGCCAATGAATGTCAACAGGAGAAGAAGAAGAGTTATGGATTTTATAGAGATACTATTTATGACCTATTCACCTGTGCCAGTGCACAACAATATTTCAAGAATGTATCATTACAAACAAAGAGCAAAGAATTATCAAGATCTAATGCAACAAAAGGAGTTAAAGTTATAATGAAGGTACCTAAATAGAATGCTCAAGGAGCTAGAAGGTATATGGAAATTGAATTTAGTGAGGAAGATGTAGGAAGAAAATAGTCACTTATAGAACAAGAGCAATTTTAGAAAGAGAATTTGGAGAGGAAGGAAGAACTTAAAAGAAAGATATTATGAAATATAAGAAGAAAAAGAAGGTTATAGTAATAACTATAGGATGAATTCACACTACATAAGAAAAAGTATAAATAAATGAGAAAAAAGAAGAAGAGGGCTATTTTTTGAAAAAATTAAAGCATGATAAGATAATTGAAGACACTAGAAAGATCATCCTAGAGGATGTTGGAATATATATATATATATATATATATATATATATATATATATATATATATATATTTATGGAATAATGGTGTAATAATCTTCTCACCATTTCAATATGGTATTAGAACATTAATAATATCTATGTGTCTATGATTGAAAGAAGTTGGTGAGAGTAAGTTCAACCAAGATATGAGGGCATAAAAGTCATTTCACTTGTTGGTGGTTACAACTCTCATGGGAGGCACTGAGCATTGATGAGTTTTTGTTCTTTATGGAGATGCATCCATCAATTATAACATTAAAACTAGGCAACAGTTCAACGTCAATTGTTTTGTGCCTGTGAAGAGTGCGGGAGGAAGATTGTTTAGAGAGTTGTATAACTGGTACCATTGTCTATTCCATAGTTTTGATGGTTCTATAGTGGCATTTAGAAGCATGTGAAAGTCAAATGTTGAGACTAGTTTAATTTGTTGATAACTTGGAATGGATTATGATGGCCCCAACAAGTGGAAGTTCTAACACTATCATGTAGATTATATCATGCATGTGTTTGATCTTCAACGTCATAGAATTCAGAAGGCGCTAAAAGTATGAACTGCAGATTAGTTTATGTTGTGCAAGGACTCAGGTTTATTTGAGTAAGTGGCTTCGCTCCATATGTTGTAATTTTCTATGGACCTATATGATGTTTTTTATTTTCCAGTTTAATAAAAAAATTATGTTGGCGTTGAACATTTATATTGCGTGGTTTTTAAGGTTGGTAAAAATGGATTGATAACTGTTATTAATCTTCCATGAAGTGAGTTGAAGGCTTTGATATGTAATATTAAAAAGGAGATGAGTGCTTTGGTTCAAAATTTATTCTAAGGAGAGATAAGGTCAAGTGCTTTTCGTTTGATGTGATAAAGATTAATTTTGTCTGAATGGAGAAATCATATGTTATTTCTAAATTTGAGGGGTCCCACATGACTTTCATACATGGAAAGTTAAGGTACAATTGATTTTAATAGAAAAAGGTCTTTGGGATAGTGTGAGTGGAATTATTGAAAAACCACAAGATGTAGATAAAACTATAAAATGGGTAACAAGAGATCGTAAATCCACAACATTGATTGGTCTTGGATTATCTAACGCATATTTGCATCATATTGATCTAACAAAAATTTCAAAGCAAATATGGGAAGGCCTTAATTCTTTATTTGGTTCATAGGATTCAAGTGTTAAAATGACAATCAAGCAAAAGCTTTCTGACTTGAAAATGAAAGAGGGTGATGTAATATTGTTCAACATATTAGTACATTCTATTCACTTCTTAATCAACATTCTAGCATAAAATCTACAATTGAAGATGATGATGTCAAAGCTATTTTATTAAGTAGTATGCCTTCAATCTTTGACAATATTGTATTTACTTCAAATAAAATTAATCCAAGCTTAGAAAATGCGATATCCTCCTTGATTGATGAAGAGAATAGAGTCACAAAAAATCATTTTGAAGAAACTTCTTTATTTGTAAAGAAGTCTAGAAATTCAATAGGAAAGAATAAAAATTTCAAATTCTTTTATTGTAATAAAAAAAGGACACATTCTTCTAAATTGCATTCTTCTAAAAATTAAAACAAATAATGCTTTGATTACTACTAAAATTGAGAGAGAAAGGTGTTGTTTTGCAATACATGATCAAGACTCTCCTCACAATGACAATGCGGAGGAATATCTTTTTAAGAATTAAATAGGGTTTCATTGGAGGCTGGAGACATCTGAGGCATGAGGTACATTATGATCTCAAGCTAGCTTCTCACTCAGAGATGATAGTTTGCATGAGAAGCACCCAGTTTCAAGTTGTGTCCCTTCATGGAGCAAGGGGGCTTGGAAATTCTTGATAGTACTTGTGGAGTGGAGTTAGTGTATCCACTTTGGTTTAATTCCTTTTGTATGCTAGAGGAGAGATTTGGTTCTCATTGCATTGGAGGAGGGATATTGAAACTTTCAGAGGAAAGTGGACTCTTGGAGCAGGAGAGTTATTCTCTCATATGGAGGAGGGATATAGACACTTTAGGAGGAAAGTTGACTTTCAGAGGAGGAGAGTTGTTCTCTCATAAGTAGGCACTAGAGGAGGGATTTTGACTCACTCAAAGGAGTGATGGACTCTTAGAGGAGAGTTGTTCTCTCATTGTGCATGGAGGATGGAATAATGTTCTCTCATATGGTACAAAGGATTTGTCAATTTGATATTCAGGACATCCATTGATGAGTTCATCTTGGTGTGTCTTGGGTGAGCGAGGAGATTTGGTGGAGATGCTTCATTGAGTTTCTAAGTGGGTTGTTGTATTCAATCCATGCAATATTTTTTCCTTTATTCAAATTGATGTAATAAGGGGGGAATGTTGGAATAAATATTACATTATATGAAAATAATAAAATAATGTTAGGTTAGTTTATAATAGTTAGTAAATAAAAAAATCTTAGTTTTTGGGAAGTTATTCCCGTAGGTTGTTTTGGTAGTTGGTAGGGAAACTAGTGGGTTTATAAGCCAATGGAATGCATGTAAAGATCTATATATTCAAATATCAATTACATCTCTGTATTGTTCTTTTTATGCAATAATGGTGTAATCATCTATTCACAATTTCAACAGAGGAAAGAAGAAAATAAAATTATCACAAGCCTTATTTTCAGAAAGAGAAGCCTTACTATTAAAAGAATAGGAAAACTTTGTACAAGAATAAAACCTTTTAAAACAATCAAAGAAGTTTTCCAAATATTGGAATAAGACTAGAAATACTAACTGAAGACCACAAATTATAATGCAACATAAACTCCAAGGAGATGGAAGAAAATACTAATCTTGATAGAACTCCAAGTAAACCATAGACACTTTAAGAATGTATCAGTCAACTTGGGGGTAGATGTTAGTATTATACCCAAGTCAACTTGGGGGTAGATGTTAGTATTATACCCAAAAGAGTCTCGGAAGAGTTTGGAAGACCAACACTCTATCATACACCCTATAATATTGTCCTTGTGGATGGCACTTCCATCAGTATAGTAGGAACTTGGAGGAATGTGGATGTTAACTTATTAGGGATTAAGAAGATTAATTTTGACGTCATTGAAATGAAGGAACCATTCGACAGATTTAACATTTTTTAAACTTGGAGTGGTTCATCAATTGTAATGGTAAAATAGACTCCTGCAAGGAAGAATTATCATTCTTTGATAAATTACAATAGTACACATCCCCCTACGTACTTTCTTATACAATTTAAGGTTTGTAGATTCAAAAAGTTGTGGTTGTCCTTGCCAGACCTTCACAAATGGGTCTTGGATTCTTGGAAACCCCTGGTGGATGGAAAGATTGACCTCTTCCCTTGTGCTAGAGGCTTCTTCATAGTGACCTTCACATCTCCAGAGGAGTGGGATATTATGCTTAATAGCAAGGTTTGGCTGTGGGTTGTGCACTCCCTCTCCATCAAACCACAGTCTAGCTCCTTTAACCCTCTTACCAAGCCACTCAACATTAGACCAGTCTGGGTAAGGCTCTCAAATCTGCCACTCCATTTTTGGGATGATTCATACTACAAGGATATCAGTGAAACTTTAGGTTGCTTCTTGATGGTTGACTTCTCTACCTCATCCATGGGGAACTCTATGTTGGCTCGTATTTTGGTTGACATTGACATCTCCAAACCCCTATTTGGAGAGGTTATTCTAAAGGTTGTGCAAATGTCATAGACACAAAAATTAGATTATGAAGGCCTCCCATTTAGATGCAGACGGTGCTTTTCTACTGGGAACCTGGCCTCAACTTGTCCTCTATCTTGATGCAAGAGCATGGGTACTTGGTGGAAGAATGCTCTTGATGACCACTTGACCATCATCACTTCTGACGCTCTAGTTGATGTTCTCTTGTCTAATGTTAATTCCTCTCAAGATGTTGTTTCCTCTTTGCCTATTCCCCCCACATCACAAGGGCCCATGGGGATGATGAAAGGTGTGACTGATGTGTTCCCCTCTATCCCTCCAGCAATGTATTTCCTTGAATTGGTTCAAATAGTTGTTGCCCCTTCTATTTCAGGTGGTTTGGAACTTTTAGCTCTAGTTTGATATTTGATTACCCTCACTTCTTTCTCAGAGCCATCTGTGTGTGATTTTTCTATGGTTATGGCATCTGTTGAGGACTCCCTCCTATCCCCTAGTTCTGAGGATTTAGATTCTTGGGTGATTTTTTAGAAAAGGAATAAAGGAGCCCCCTTGCACCCTCAGGTTAAGGGAGCTAGATCTGCTAGGTCAAGATTTGGAGTCATCTAGATCTTGTTGTTCTTTGCTTTATAGTTGGGCTACTTTTTGTATTGTTAGTTCCATTATTGATGGTACTCATTCCATCTACCTTTTGGCTATTTTGTAAAAGGGTTCAGGCCCTTTCAAAAACCCATTTTTCACCTTTATCAAAAAACAAATATGAGGGTGTTGATTAAAGTTATATCTATAAATATGATTGGTTTGCATACATGAGTATGAAATTCATACATATGTTTCTAATGCTAATACATATGTTGTTGGGAATTAAGGTGTCTCAACCTTTGCAAATTCCAAACATTGTTATTTTATTAATTGTTATTATTTGCATATGTTTGATATTATTCACATATATTTTATCATGTCACTTTATGGGAGTTAGCACAGTGATGTGTCCTCCTACATTGAAGGTGGCTAGATGACATTTGTCCTCATATGAGCATGTAGGTGTCCCATTTTGTGGTAGGAATATTTTTCCATGTGTTTGCATCTATCTTGTGTTGTAAGAGGTTTTATGACGATTTATTACATGTAAGAGTATGATAGATTCTTATCATAGGTATGACAATTGTCACTAAGCATCTTTGCATGGGAAAGTGGGTGCTGAAGTTTGGGATATGAAAGGTTGTAAGAGAAGCATTTATTAATAGCCATTTATGATGTATTCTCTTACAGTTGTAATTGTTGTCATATATGACAGATTTTATGATGATGTAAGAGCATCTGTCATACATATTTTGGGCAAATTTGGGGTACCCAAGTATGGAGGGTTGTAAGATTTGTAAGATAATATTGTACAAGTGTCATAGGAGTTGAACATGTGTTGGGAAAGTGTGCCACATGGATTTAGACACCCATCTCTTGTTTCTTTCTCTAGAAGCTTGCTTCATGATTGTATCTCTCTATAAATAAGGTGCTTGTTGGAGTAGTTTGTATCGTTGATCTATAGGTGTTGTTATGCTGCCAGAATTACTTCAGATACTATTTTTTGGTGAACTCTTGGAAGAGCTTGGCTCTATAATTATATTGTAACCATTATTTAATTACTAAATAATACATTGGGTTGTTCTTTGGAGTGTGGGTTTTTTTACTTGAAAAGGTTTTCCCCATGTACATCTTGTGTTATGGTATTACTAATTTTTTAAGTTGTGTATCTTCTTCTCTGTTACTATAAAGATTAAAACTTTGCATAACTCTCCTCTCATTAGTTTTATGTAGGAAGACATTCCATGTGCCTTGCCTCCTTTCAATTGGTATCAGAGCCTGGCCAGTTTTGGTCCTAGTTGTTGGGTAGAGGGTTTTTTGTACTGATATTCAATTCACTGGGAGTTTGTATATAGAATTTTGTGATCTTATTGTAGGAAGGAGATGGAAAGCACATCTAGAACAATAGAGATAGAGAAGTTTGATGGCGGTAATTTTGAGTTGTTGAAACTCAAAATGGAGGGCATGCTTGTAGATCGAGATTTATGGGTTGCTATATTCAGAAAGATGCCATCAGGCATGAAACAAGAAGACCTAGATCTAATGGATCAAAAGGATATAAGGGTCTTTTGAGACTCTATTTGGCTAACTCCATGTTATTGAATGTCCATGAAGAGGCTACAACTGTAGATCTAAGGAAGAAACTTGGTCATATTTATCAAGATAAATCCCTGGTAAATAAGTTCTTCCTAAGGAAGAACTTGTACTCTCTAAGGATGGAAGATGGAGGATCTCTTACAGATCACCTTCATATAACAATTTTAATATACTTGTGTAAATGAGAAATTTGGATAAAATACAAAGATAAAACAAAACAATACAATTACCTTTTACCCAAATCTTTTGAATACCTCAAATGATGAATGTTGATTGCTCAGATTCACAGAATAATGATAGGATGAAGATTTGATGAAAGAAGATAGATAGAAGATTAGAGGATAGATAGAAGATTAGAAGAATATTTCAGCAACGTAAGGATGTAAAACTCAATCCCTACCAAATGGCTTGTGAGAGGCCATATTTATAGACTTTCTGATGTGGAGGGAAGAAGATTTGATAAGATTCGATAAGGATTGGATTTTTTCTTTATTAGAAAAAAGAGGAAATAAAACAAGACAAGGTAGGATTTTAAAAAGATAGAAAGATATTGATTTTTTGTTTTAAAAGAAATAAATCCTAAAAAGATGATAGGAATAATAGATGAAATATCTAATTAAATAAATTAATTAGATATGCATGAGTTGCATTTTTAGAAAGAAAGCAAGAGGATTTTTATTAGGATTTTTTTAATTAAATAAATATTTGATTTATTTAATTAATGTGGATTGTGGTGAGGGATGATGTCAAAAGATAATTAAATAAATAAAATTTATTTAATTGTAGAAAATAGATAAGTGACTAATTAAACAATTAAAAATAATTATTTAACTAGAGTGGATAAATGGCCATGAATAATTAAATAAATCTTAATTTATTTAATTATAGAAGATAGGATTATGGGATTGAAAGGGGATAAAATAAATTAGTCAAATAAATAAAATTTATTTAACTAATTAGGTGATGGCATGGGTACCTAGGACAAAACATACTAATGACAAGGTGTTGGATATTTTTAGGTGTCTACAACTTGTTGCCTAGTTGAGCTCTATTGGAGTGAAGATGGAGGAGGAGTATTGTTGCATGAATTTGTTGTGTTCTTTTCTGGATGTGTGGGACCACCTTGTTATGGCCATTGGGATCACCACTACCACCTTCAAGATGGATGAAATGGTTGCATCATTACTATCTGAAGAGATGCGAAGAAAATCTTCTGAAATAGCTAAGGAGGCTCTTGCGGTTCATGGTCAATCAAAAGACAAAGGGGAAAAGAAGGACAAGAAAGTAGATAAAGGAAGATCCAAATCTCATGGGAGATCTAAGTCTCCTAGAAAGTCCAAGGCACTATGTTAGAACTGTAGCAAACCTAGGCACTTCCAAAAGAAGTGTAAGGAGGAGGAGAAGAAGAAAAAGATGAACTTCTCTGATTCAAATTCTGACAAGTTCCAAGATGATGATGATACTTTTGTTGATTCCCTAGCCAGCCATCCATCAAAAGATGTGATCGATATATTCTTCTTCTTCTTTCCACATGACCTCACATTGAGGTTGGTTCACAAAGTATGAAGAGTACTCTCACCTAAAGATTGTTGGCTATGGAAGGGTATTGATCAAATTCCCTAATGGATGAGTGTATTACACCCCATTTTAAAAAAACAAGCTTATTTCATCTTTTATTTTAGTAACAGCTAGTTAAGAGAAATAATTATGATCATTATGAAGATACAATAGATTAGAAATGAAATTTTATGATTATGTGATGGACTAACTACTTGTGTGTACATGAGGTGTATGTAGCCTGGATGAAGTTTATCTCCTTCAAAAGAAGACGGAGAGCATCACTAGGGAGAGGTTTATAGATCACGAGAACCTGTGATTAACATGCCATCAACACACACACATAATCACATAGAGGTTACGTTGTTTTGGTGAGTGTCTTAGTCTACATGTTTTCTCGGTCACAATAGTATTCATTTTATTTTGTAGTTATTTTCGTGTCTAGGTGGGGTCATTAATCATCATACTGACAACCTTATCCTCCATGTTGACATTCTCTTTGGTTGAGTTGCTCCATTTGTCTAGATGACCCGAGCAATCAACCTATCTCATCTATCTCAGTCATAATGACTTAGTCAGGAAAGTTGGTTTTGCATAACACTAGAGTTGTTAATATGTCAGCAAATGCTTAGTAAATCCTTTTTAATGCCTTGTCAAAGTTTATTAATAAATATTGTTTGAATCAAAAGCTTTGCAGTAAAAGTTTTAAATCTATCTAATGCCCTTACGGATAAACCTCATCGAACACTCCCCTAGAATATAGGGAGAGTGGAGGTAATGAGCGACCAGCTCCACTAAGCTAAAACATAGGCATGGTCGTAGGTAGGTGGGAGGTCAAGCTTGAAAGACTCAGAAGGAGATCTGTTTCAGGAGTCTCTTTTACTTTTGTTTAAAGTCTTTTTCATTTTCTAGGAGATGAGAATAGAAAGTTTAAAAATATCATAATTGCTGGTCCTGTTGAGTGTTATTGGAATGAGAATAGAGGAGCCTAGTGAAGAGGAGCTCCCACATCTACATTATTCACAAAAAATCTTCAATCTTTGACTCATGTTCTTTCAAACTAGCTTCATGCATGGTTATCTGTTAAAGATTCTTACATATGTAAAAGAACTAGTTATTGAATGAGCATCTAGAATTTGGTTTGTATTAAACCTATTTGTAGGACCAAATGAGTATATTTCTTGTTTGATATGAAAAAGGTGAATGATGACAACTACGATGCATACTAGATCAAACCCTTTTCCATATAACATTCAAGGATAAGACTGAGCCAAATCACTACCAAATGAAGGTGGACTTAAAGCTATAGATCTTGTACTCAAGTTTGTTATGGAGGAATCAGATTTAACTTAGTCTTTCTATCAAACCCTCTAGGTTAATAATGCATGAAACCCTAGTTTAACAATGATCAACTCATGACAAGAAAAGTACAATAGCAATCCATAATCCAATTACACAGAGATGATCAAGAAGATGATAACACCTATCTTATAGAAGCAGAGGTGTCGAAGGACTATTTTGGGACTGCCCAAGTCTTGGTTGGAAGATTCTACCTGAGGTCTGAACAAGAAAGATGTTGTAGATGCTGCCCTAATGCCAGATCTGAAGTCTAAAAGGTAGAATGACTAGGGTGCCACCACCCAAGTCTTGGATAAAGGAATATTTCTTAACTATTGTCAAATCCTGAAACCTTAATCTTCACTCAGTCTTCTTGTTTCTTCATATTCTCTAGATCTCACTCCTATAACCTGTACATAAGAAGATATAAAGGGGTTTGGGGGTTATGGTGTTTAGGGACTTGCCTCAATCAAATCCTGGAATAGCATTGAAGCTTCCCAATACCATTGTTTGATAGAGAGTGTGTGCCCTCATGGGGGTAGAGGCTATAACAATGATAATTATGATGAATCAAATGATGATAAACAACCATGATATCACCTATGTGATGATCCCTTAGAATGATGAAGATCCTTCAACTCCTAAGGTTGATAGATGATAGCTTCATGCCTGCAACAAACACACAATAACAACACACAAATCTACTCTAGAATCATAATGAATGCTCTTGATTGCTTTCTTTCAATATCATAAGTTAGCTATCTATATCTTGCTTACAAATGAACTCAAAAACACACTTATATATGCTTTCCTTCTCACAATCATGAAATTAAACCAAAAGAGTCGACAAGGAGAAACATTTTGAAAGGTCCTAGGCTGACATAACTTGAATTTAACCCTGACCAATTAGGAGAGACTTGGGTGGTACCACCCAAGTCTTCCAATCCCTTTTGAGTCTAAGATAAGATAAAATATGGGGCCCTTATTCCTAGTTTACATTGTTGTTAGGCAATTTTGCATCAGGATGAACATTTAGAATAAATAATGTAATCACAAGGACATAGGATCTAAACAAGGAGGTAAAAAGACATGTGGACACTTTTTACTCCATAATATTTAGCCCCCACTTTAATGTGTGTATGATCTTATGATCAATACATGCATTAAAGTATGGTCAAAGCATATCAAACACATCAAACACTAGAGAGAAGACACACCCTAAGTTTGGAAGACCATTTCTAGCCCCCAAGCTTAGACAAACATAAGAAAACACTTGACAATCATGAAAAACATAGAGAAGATAGTAAAGAAGCACACAATACATAGAGAAGACATGAAAGCAGTTACACAATACACAAGGTATACCCAGAGAGAAGACATGATTAACAATTATACAATCCTAACTAGGCGATGGGGGGAGCTCATCGCTATGTGCCACCATCAAAGCACATAAAACACACAGCGTGGGGGGAGTTCATTGCTACGCATCTCCACAAAACATGCAAGACACATAGTGTGGGGGGAGCTCATCAATACGCACCTCCACAAAACATGCAAAACACATGAAAAACACAAGGAATACATAGAATACACGAGTGTCATAGAGTCTGTCATAGACAAGTTCTATATGTCTTATACAAAGTAGACACAGGTGACAAGGAGGAGCTCATCACTATGCTCTTCCATCTAAGACACGCCAAACACACCTGACAATTAAGCTATGCTACCACAACCACCAAAGATATGCTTGAGGGTGAATAACTCAAGACCTAGCTCTGCCTCCATAGAGGACTTTTTCAAAAGGATGTGCAACCTACTCAAGGGTATACATCATCCCACCTTCTACAGAAGGGGTTTTTTCAAAAGGATGCACAACCTACTCAAGGGTATACGTCATCATGCCTTCTACAAAAGGGTTTTCAAAAGTATACAACCCCACCTGCATCCCGAAGGTGCCTTACAGTGAAAAGGAAGTATACTCAAACACACAACAAAGTACACAACCCCACCCGCCTTAGAAAGATGCCTTACAGTGAAAAGGAACTATACGCAAACATAATTTATCATAATGTCTAAGATATCTAGGCATTTACCACAATATATGCCCCCACCTTAAAATGATTGCTCCTTCTTGCCGATAGTAATCACATTTAAGGTAAGGTTGAAAACATGTGAGGGAACAAAAGCTTTTGCAAAGCCCATGCCTGAAAGTGACATGTGCTTACAATTTTTGAATCGTTCCCAACAATCATGTCGACGTGTGATATAATATCATTTGCTAACAACCATTGATCAACAATAAGCTTTGGTTAGAAAATCTATCCTAAGATAATAACCAAATCATTTCATGAAACTGATACAAAAATAAGGCAACATATCACTTAACAAACCAAGGCTATACTTATGGGTTTGGAACCAAGTATAGCCATGAGGTTATACTTTAGGTATCTCAGAACTGAGTGTAGCTACAAGGTGAGACAAAAGCAATTCAAAATGCATAGAAGCAGATTTAGAGTATTGCAAAGGCTTGTTACAACAATTTCACAACACGATACATGATCACATCACAACACAAAGTGATTCTACTAGTCAATTGTTAGTTAACAAATTACCCTCATCTTCATATATGGACTAGGTCCATTTTTTTTTCTTATTAGGGACGCATGATCCTTATCAGAAGTGTAAATCTGTTGTCATCATCCATCAACTAGTAGAGCCACAAAAGAATTAAATCATGAAAAATGAGAAAGGAGACAAAAGTGACTTAGGGTCACAATGTGGGAAGATGCCCTCAAGACAACCTCTGCAATTCTATGCCCCCAAGGTACCACACACAACAATTGCAACAAGAGAGGAAAGCAGAAGAATAGAGAAACAAATAGTAGAAATGTCACAATGGAGGCAGTCTCCTTGTATCCTTGACCTTACAAGAGTATCCAGGGTCATCCAAGGAGTCCTAAACAAACATTTAACACTACACGAGGGAATACAACACAACACAAACACACACACACACACACACACACACACACACACACACACACACACACACAAAAGAAGAGGCCAAGATTGCGAGCATCTTGGAGAGGTGATCTATCAAGCGTGGAGGAATAGATGAGAGATTCATACCTGTTTGATTTTCATAGCAGTCATGCGATGCTTGATACACAAATTTTTGTATGTTTGAAATCTTTTGATGTTTGCGAGGAGGTGAATCGTTACCTTTTTCAGTAGATTTTGATGACTCGTGCCTTACACTTTTCCTTTCTTTTGCTTTCTTATTCTACTTTACTTGATGAATGAGCTTTTCATGATGAAATGGGATACTTTTCATCATTACATCTTTCTCATTTTTGTTGTGATTATATGTTATCTATTCCTTTTGCATATTTTGTGCATTTTGGTTATCTTCCAATCCTTGAAGGGATAATAGAGGAGGAACCTCAGTGCAGATACCTTTTCCTCGTGGATGAAGTGGATCTTTACATTCAGGCCGATCTTCTTTTTCCACCTTTTCTGGTTGTATCAACCCAACTATTTCATCATATTCAAGAAATTCAACTTTAGACTCTATTTCATTTTGTCGTTCCATCATGTTGTTGATGTTGTGCTTAGGAAAAGGATTTGTGAAGATCTCTAGATTCTAATTCAGAGGAGCAACCGACTTATTCCCATTGTCGTTCACACTAGTCACCTGTATTATGTTAGAATCAATGAGGTCTTGAATTTCATGTTTAAGATGCATACATCTTTCAGTGTCATGTCATGTTGAATGATGATATTGGCAAAAGGCATTAGGATCAAATGAAGGTCCTTTCATCTTGTTACTGTTTATTGGAAGAGAAGGAGGAAGCTTCAAAAGATTGTTGGTTACTACTTGAATCATTATCGAATGAAGAGAATCTAATAATGGAGTGCATTGTCTTTATTGCTACCTGAATTTGAATGGAGTTCGATTTGAAATAGCCACCACTTGTGATTAAAACTTTTTTGACTGTTGCCCATTAATCTTGATGAAACTTTTGTTATTCTTCTTGAATGATTGTTGAGATGTTCCATCTTTGGAAGGACCAACCGAAGTCAATGAGTTATGATTCTCATACTGACTAGCTGAAAGTTGGTAATCACAGAAAGTTGTGCATAGATGTTGAAAAGAACTATACTTCATCAACAATATCTTGTCATGTATGTTTGGTTGTAGATTCATAATGAGTACTTTTTAAACATCCTCATCTATAATTAGATATTGTATTTGTGTGAAGAGATCTTGCTACTGACTAATGAACTCTGTTAATTTCTCTTTCATACCTTGTTTACAATGGACCAAGTCAATCAATGAGACAGGAGGTCCAATGTTTTCTTGGAAATGTTGCAAGAATTGATCAACTAGCTATGAGAAGGAATGTATTGAATTAGGAGGTAAAGAGAAAAACCATTCCAAAGAGGTATCTTTGAGAGATCATAGAAAGAGTTTTGCTAACAATGCATCATCAAAGAAGAAATCACTACACATTGCCATGAATGCTTCCACATGATTATTAGGATCACCTTTGCCACTATACTTTTCAAAGCGGGGAGTCTCAAATTAACAAATCATTTGAGCTCTTAAGATTGTATAAGATAAAGGACTATGCGCATGATATGTTCGTATATTGGGTTGAGATGAAGCAGTGGTCATATTCGCTACATTTTTTTGCAAGGATGTTATACTCTACAAAAGTTAGTTTAGGATTGCATCACTAGGTGATGTGGTTTGTGTATTGGATACCATGTTATTGAATGGTGCAATATTGGAATTGAGGGGTGGTTAAAAATAGTTATTCATGGGTATAGACACATGAGGTGGTAAATTTTGGTAATTGTAGTTCACGGATTTGTAATTGTTCACATTATATGTTCCCATGTTAGTAGTAGCATTGCCACAAGCTTGTGTATTAGTGAGAATTGTTGATGTATAAGTAGATACTCCCATAGTCGGTATGGGTGTTGATACTTGTGTACCATTTTGTTTCGGTGATGACACATTTTTATAATATTCACGTAGTTAGCCACAGATATAATGTTGTTATCCACTAAATGGGCTATTCCACATATTACATCAATAACGTCTTGTCCTTCTTGTAATAATCCTCTTATACCTTCAATAATAGGTATTGCTTCTTGAGCTAGATGTTCTTTTCCCATAAATTCTTGAAAATTGGCTAGTTCTTTGTCTAGATTCTTGATTTGAGCTTGCAGTAACTATGCCAATTATGTCCTCAGAGTCATGAAGTGTTTGTTCTTCTGACACATTGGCATTAGTGACATTTTACAAAGATGTTGATTCATCTTTCGTAAATTAGTTGTGAAATGGATTTTTTGATGTTTGCATATCATTGCTATTGAAAGCACTAGAACCCATCAATCTACAACTTCTTCTTACCAAGGTATTGGTGTTAGGGCAGCGGGTTATACAAATCATGCAAACTTTTATAACACTCAATGCACTAACCAAAGATACAATCAATAATATTATGAAAATTAAGGTAGTTATGATTGTTAAAATACACTATGTGTAATTGCAAGAATATGAATTTTCAAATGAAATAATATAAGATTACCAATGCCAAATCAGATTTGATGAATATTTAATGCAACCAATATGATTATGCAAGATAATTTTTGAAACTCTAATGCAAGATTTTTACCAACATGTAAGCGTTTTAAGGCCTGGATATGCACTTTTTTCCAAATTATGCAATATTTTCAAATGAATATGTAATGAATCAATGCAAGATCATATTTGAAGAATCAACAAGATGCAAATGCTCAAAGCTATAGGTTCACCAAAATGTTTGATATGAAAAAGGTGAATTATGACAACTAGGATGCATACTAGATCAAACCCTTTTCCATATAATATTCAAGGTCAAGACCGAGCCAAATCACTACCAAATGAAGGTGGACTCAGTTACAGATCTTGTACTCAAGAATGTTATGGAAAAATCATATTTAACTTAGTCTTTCTATCAAACCCTAGGTTAATAGTGCATGAAACCCTAGTTTAACAATGATCAGCTCATAATAGAAAAGGTACAACAAAAATCCAGAATCCAATTGTACAAAGATAGTTAGGAGGATGATAGCACCTATCTCCTAGAAGCAGAGGTGTTAGAGGACTATTTTGGGCCTGCCCAAGTCATGGTTGGAAGATTCTACCCAAGGTCTGAACTGGAAAGATGTTACAGCTGCTACCCTGATGCCACATCTAAAGACTAAAAGGCAAAAAGACTAGGGCGCCACTGCCCAAGTCTTAGACAAAGGAATATTTTATAACTATTGTCAGATCTTGAAACTTTGATCTTCACTCAGTCTTCATGTATCTTCATATTCTCTGGATCTCACTCCTATAACCTACACACAAGAAGATAGAAAGGGGTTTGGGGGTTAAGCATTTAGGGACTTGCCTCAGTCAAATCACGGGATAGCATTGAAGCTTCCCAAGACCATTGTTTGATCACGAGTGCATGCCCTCATGGGGCATAGGCTAAAACCAATGATAATAATGATGAATCAAATGATGATAAACAACAATGATATCACCTATGTGATGATCCCTTAGAATGATGAAGATCCTTCAACTCCTAAGGTGGATAGATGATAGCTTCATGCCTGCAACAAACACACAATAACAACACACAAATCTGCTCTAGAATCACAATGAATGCTCTTTCTTGTTTTCCTTCAATATCATAAGTTAGGTATCTCTATCTTTCTTACAAATGAACTCAAAAACACACTTATATATTCTTTCCTGCTCACAATCATGAAATTAAACCAAAAGAGTCGATAAGGAGAAACCTTTTGAAAGGTCCCAGGCTGACATAACTTGAATTTACCCTTGACCAATCAGGAGAGACTTGGGTTGTACTGCCCAAGTCTTCTAGTCCCTTTTGAGTTTAAGATAAGATAAAATATGGGCCTCTTATTCCCAGTTTACATTGGTGTCAGGCAATTTTGCATCGGGATGAACATTTAGAATCAATAATGTAATCACGAGGACCTAGGAGCTAAACAAGGAAGTAAAAAGACATGTGGACACTTTTTACTCCATAACATTTAGCCCCCACTTTAATGTGTGCATGATCTTATGATCAATACATGCATTAAAGTATGGTCAAAACATATCAAACACACCAAACACTAGAGCGAAGACACACCCTAAGTTCAGAAGACCATTTCTAGCCCCCAAGCTTAGACAAACATAAGAAAACACTTGGAAGTCACATAAAACATAGAGAAGAGAGTAAAGAAGCACACAATACATGAATAAGACATGAACATAGTCATGCTATTAACATTTCTTTTAATTTTCTTTAAGAAGGTCGAGAGCCTTTAAGTATTTAAATTGTTTATAATGGCTGATGGAAGGCTAATATCTCACAGTTATCGTGTATCTATGTTAAAAATTCATAAATATATAAGACTACGTAATCTTTAAAGGCCTCTCGAGGGTTGGAATTTCAAAAGGCCATGAGCCTATTTTTTAAACCAATCTCTTTTCCTGATCAAGCCAACTATCAGAAAGAAAGGCCATGCTAAGGCTGAGGGAAGAGAGTACTCCTCTATAAATTTAGTTCGACTATTGTAAAATACATTCACAAGAATTGTAAATTTTAAATATGTCTTTAATAATGGTGTTTCATTGTGTAAATGGTAGTAATTGTGAACTACCCTTATGTGCAAGGTATGTGAATCCTAGTTTCAAAAAGGCTAATACCCATGTGTATCTTACACAGTTCTTGTTTGAACAACAGTTTTTTATTAGTAAAGTCAACCCTATGAAAAGCTATATACTTGATTAGGAAGATGTTTTAGATAGATGTTGATAGACAGTATGGTCTAGAGGTTGAAAGCCATAAGTTTATGCTTAAGTTTGTGATGGGAAATACCCATCTTTATTTGTACTCATCACATGAGGTTATCATGCTCTTTTATAACTCTTATGTGTGGGCTATGAAATCTATTCTATATTTATCCTTAAGCATGTGGTAGGGTGACTTCACTATATTATGGAGTAACACAATTGTTTAGAAAACAATTATTGGCATCTTGGTAAGGCCGAATGGCCAGTAAGTACAATACTCTTAATCATGTGAAGAAGAACTTACGTATTGCCTTATGAAAGTTTATATTAAAACAACATTAATATGTTTATGAAGGATTGATCTTGACTATGAATAGCCTTGAACCTATTATGTAATTTGGCTAAGATTGGTCAATGCTTTATCATGGCAGAATTAAGGCCATTTGATAAAATAAATATGATATCTATGAGAATAATATTGTCATCAAACATTCTAATTAAAGAGAGAAGACGTGATTAAATACCCTATAGTTAAGTATTACAACAGACTTTAAACTGAAACAACACTTTGTGTCAGAAAGTTCGTGTTTTACAAATAAGTTATATAAGAAAGAGTATGTTCTAAACCCTTCAACTAGTGTTAGTCAAGTATAAAATTTAGACTAAGATAGTTTATCCTTGGTAACAAGGGCATAAAGACCATAGTTGGAAAATGATAATGCTATATGTCAAGAACTAGCATAAATAATTACTACCCAAAACATCTTGTTTACTCCTTGAGCATGAAATCCAAGTTGACTAGACATTGAGTAGTTGACAAGTTGTGATAGACTTGAGATTGCAAGGATGTAGAGAGGGGCTCAATGCAAGTACTTAAGTCACCTAGGCTCTTACCTTAAAGCTGTCTAGTTGACCTATAGTAGAGGTTATACTTAAAGCCATTTAGACAGGTATAGGGTAAAACCCATCAAGTGCCTTGATTTATCTTTAATTTAAAAGTAAATAGAAGAATGTTTGTCTCCAAGTCAAGAAAAGAGTGTGTGAACATGTGACTTATTTATATGAAACTTTGGCCAAAGTAATGCAAAAACCATGCTTGCATTACCAGTTCACCGTGTCCTCAAAATGCACAAATAGTCAGATGGGTTGTTCACATCTAGAGCTAGAATATAAGCTAATCAACTAATTATTTATGATAGGATACAACACTAGTTCTCAGATGGTACAATTAATTAACTTGATTCTCATTATCTAAATCCTTGTAAAGGGTAGGGCCACTTCCAGTAGGAAGTTGTGCGGGGGACCAACAGTTTGTGGTTGGAGGAAAAGCACCAAAGTGATGCTCACCCTCTTGCAATGGATTTGCCGAAGACTTGTGATGCATAAAACATTGCTTCATTTGAATATGTAGTTGAATATTGTATGTCAAAATAAATGCAACCATTAAATATTGTAATAAGAACTCTGATGTAATTATGAAAAGTATAATGTTGAAAAAATTTCTTTTTGGAACAAAAATTTTTATAATGGAAAAATGGCTACTATTTGCGTCATTTATTTTTCATAATAGTGTTTTATTCAGATGTGCTTGTTACATATGGTATTAGAGTTACTGGGTTTAACACTTGGACCCAGGAGCTCATTGCAAGATTTTGCATCTTGGAAAGGTATGTTAATGATAAATTGATTGTTCTTGTGCCAAAATGGTAGGAAAGAGAAGGACAAGAAAATGAGCCAAGAAAACAAAACCTAGGAATATGCCTAAGGTGTCTATTAATAAAAAGTCATATCATTGATTCTAAAACACTAGCTGACGCAAGTTCAAGCATATCCACCTTGAGAGGATGAAACAGATTGAGATAAAAGAAAATTTGTCAACTCCTACTATTATTAAGATTAGTAAACCATCCACCCACCATGACTTGTCCTTTGGGTGTGGTAGTAATGCACCTATAATAGGAAAAAGGGTGTTGGTTGAGTACTCTCAATTACATCCACCCTCTAAGGTTGTGTTAGTTGATTCTGATGGGGAAGAGTAACCTGAAGAAATCCCTCTATCTGATAGTGACCTGTAGTCACAATTGTATATATATATATATATATATATGTACATAAATAGAAAGTTTTGTATTGAGATAAGGATGTAAAATCTACTATGTGAATAAAGCAAAATTTTGGTTTTCTATACAAAATTTGTATATGTGAAATATTTTTAAGCATTCTGTATTTAAAATTATGAAGTTTTATTTCAAGCATAGAAAAGTTCATTTTTAATGAATATTTGTGCAAATTATAGGTGTGGATAAAATACCATCATGGATTACTCTAGAAATCATCCAAGAGGGAGCCAAGATGGCCCAAAACCTGAAGATAACCCAATGGAAAATTAGACCAAATCTTGTCTATTTTGAACAAAACTATTTAGAGAGATTGGAAACCCTATCTAACAAGAAGTAAGAGGGGGAGAAAACAATCATAAATGTTACTTTGAAAGAGGGGAAGAACGTAGTTTTTAGAGTGAACCAAGAGTAAGTAAACAAGACTCTCTGGTTCATAGTGAAGTAAGAACTCATCTCACCAACAAGTTAACTAGAGATATGAACAAGGTTACAACCTCGGAGGTTGATGGAACTGTGAGTGGAGATGTCGCTGAGGCTTGGCTAACAAAGATGGAGAAATATTTTGAGATCACTAAGGCTATTATGGGGAGCCTACCAATTAGCAGGAGAAGCATCCACATGGTGGATGAATAAGAAAATGGAATTAAGGTTGAGTTCCTTAAGTCTAACATGGGATCAGTTTGTGGCCATTTTCATGAAAAGATGGTTTCCCAAATTGTATTTTGATCAGAAACTGACAGATTTCTAAAATCTACATCAAGGAGGTATGACTGTCACTAAATACTAGGAAACATTTACAAGGTTGTTTAAATATGTACCCCAATATCAGAAGGATGAAATATTTAGGATAAGGAAGTTCATTATGGGCTTGAATGCTCAAATTGGTGGAGAAGTAGACACCCGTGGACCCATGACCATGGATCAATTCTTTGAGAAAGCCATCAAACAGGAATAGAAGCTCAAATATATTTCTGCATATTGGAAGAAGTCCTACAAGAAATTCAATTGAATCATTCCTTGACACCCTTCAAAAGGAGAAACAAAAATAAAAAATCTAGAGGGAGAAATCATGATAAAGGTTCTAGGTAGAATATAAATGAACCCAGGGATGGGAACAAGGACAATAATTCTAAAAAGAATGATGATAATCCTAGCTGCCCTTTGGGAAAGAAAGGTCCCCCTAGATGATGTTTTACGTGTGGAGGAGACCACTATGCTAATTAGTGCCCCACTAAGAGTGAAGGAAACCAATATTGATATGGTAATCCTTTGCCATCATAGAAAACATCTTTTCAACAAAGGATCCATGCCGCTTTGGACAATCACAAAGTAGAATACTAGATCACTCCCATTGAAACCATAGGTAACTTATTTGGTATTCCAATTTCAATTCTCATAGATGCATAAGCAACTAAGAATTTTATTACACCTAGCTTACTTTGTAAAATTCCTAGATGAGCTGGATTCATGGAAAAGCCATGGTCAGAAGAGTATGCAAACAAGACAAGAGCTCAGGTAGAGAAATGCATGTTCAAAGCTAGATTGAATCTATCCTACGTTTGTGTATAGACTATATAATGCTTAACAAAGCAAGGATTAATAACAAGTATTCTCTACCATGCATAGATGATCTTTTTGATCAAATGCGTGGTGCAACAATATTTTCAAAGATCGGCCTAAGGTCAAGCTATTACCAATTAAGGTTGAAGTATAAGGACATTCATAAGATAGTCTTTCAAACAAGATATGGGCATTACCAATTCACGGTTTTAGCTTTTCGGTTAACTAATGCCACAACTTTATGAATCTAATGAATAGTGCCTTCCAAGACTATTTGGATAAGTTTGTGTTAGTTTTTCTTGATGACATCTTGATTACTCCCACAATGAGGAAGTGAATTATTAACATTTGCAGATAGTCTTACAATGTCTTAGAGAGCACAAGTTGTATGGTAATCTATCCAAATGTACCTTCTTTCAAGAGGAAATTTAGTATTTGGGCCACATAATCTCTGAAAAGGGAATTGCAGTGGACCCTTCTAAGATGAAATCTATCCTAGAATGGTCTGCACCTAGAAATGTGCATGAAGTTTGTAGCTTTATGGGCTTGGCTGGATACTATAGGAAGTTTGTTTTGAACTTTTCCAAAATTTCCCACCCCATTACTTCTCTACAAAGAAAAGGGAAGTGATTTCAATGGTCAAAGAAGTGTGAAGAGGCCTTCAATATCCTTAAGGAAATGTTGACTTTGGCATCAATCCTTCGAGTTCCAAATCTAGAAGGTCTTTTTGTTGTCATAACTGATGCCTCTAAAGAAGGATTAGGTAGTTTATTAATGCAAGAAGGTCAAGTAGTGGCCTATGAGTCAAGAAATTTGTGACCCCATGAACAAAATTATGCTCCACATGACTTAGAGTAGCTAGTAGCAGTTGTGCATGCCCTCCAAGTATGGATACACTATTTAATTAGAAAGCAATTTGAACTTAAATATGATAATCAGGGTTTGAAGTATAGATTCACCCAACCAAACCTTAATGCTCAACAAAGAAGGTGGTTGGAGCTTATATCTTATTATGATTTTGAGATTGGGTATATTAAGGGCAAGGAAAATTGAGTAGTAGTTGCCCTAAGCCATAGAAGGCATATTACGGCTATATTGTTAGTGCATTTCAATTTTAGAGAGCAAGTATTGAAAAACTCAGTAGGAGACGAGTATTATGAGCAAATCCTAAAAGCTCTAACAGAAAATTCTCAGGATGCAAGATACAAAGGATTTAGTTTTAAGTCTGATGGACATCTGAGGTATAAGGAGAGGATGTATGTCCCAAATTGGTAAGATTTGAGGAACATAGTGTGGAAACAAGTGCACTCTACACCTTATTCTAGTCACCCAGGTGTAACAAAACTTTTAGCAAATGTAAAACCCCTATATTTCTTGAAGGAAATAAAAAATGATACTACAAGATTCATAGTAGGATGTTTGGAATGTCAATGAGTTAAGTCTAAACAACAAGATCTAGCATGACTTTTATATCCTCATGAAATTCCTAAATGGAAGTGGCAGGTAGTCAGTATGAACTTTGTTCACGGATTGCCTATGTTGTGGTATAGGCATGATGCGATCCTAGTAGTGGTAGATAATTTAACCAAGGCAGCACATTTTATAGCCAAAAATCTAACTCATGGGACACATAATTTCTAATAAATTCATTCAAGAGGTTTTCAGATTGTATGGAGTTCTAGAAAAGATTATCTCATATAGAGATGCACAGATAACCTCAAGGTTTTGGAAGACCTTATTCTCAGCGCTTGGGACTCAGTTAAACATAATCTCAGCTTATCATCTAGAAATGGATGGACAAATAGAGAGAGTTAATCAAGTACTGGAAGACTTGTTGAGGATGTACTGCATGGATCAACAATATAAATGGGAAGAGTACCTTCAACTTGTTGAAATTGCCTATAACAATTCATATCATTCATCAATAAAAATGGCCCCTTTCGAAGCATTGTATGGTAGAAAGTGTCAAACTCCTATAAGATGGGATAAGCTAGAAGATAGGATTCACCTTGGACCAGAATTGGTAATAGAAATGGAAGAGCAAGTTAAGCTAATCAGGAAAAGATTAGCAGAAGTGAATGATAGGCAAAAATCTATGATAATGCCAATAGACTGTATGAGTATTCTTATTAGGATATAAAGTGAACTCTTGAGAGTGAAACCTCATAAAAGCCCTATTAAGTTTGGGAATTTATCCAAACTAGCACCTAGATATGTGGGACCCTTGGAAGTCTTAGAAGTGATCAATCTGGTTGCTTATAGAATAGCTCTACCTCCAGCTCTTGCTCGTATGAAAGATGTTTTTCAAGTGTCTTATTTGAAGAAATATCTATATGGATTTAAGCACATCCTTGATTGGAATACTCTTTAGGTACAAGATCCAAGAGTGGTCATCATCGAGCCTCTCAAAGTGCTTAAAATTTGCAAGCTCCACTTGTGTAATAGAGGTTACTCAATGCAATGTCTAGTGGGAACAATACTCTAAAGATAGTACTACTTGGGAGGATTAAAATGAATTTTCTCAGAAATTTCCTCATTTATTCATGCAAACTTGAAACTTGAAAGAACTTATTTGTGTTATTTTTTTTTTTGATAAGTACTTAATCATCGAGGATGATATTCTTCAAGGGGGAGATATGTTACACCCCATTTTTTTAAAAAAACTTATTTCATCTTTTATTTTAGTAACATCTAGTTAAGAGAGAAATAATTATGATGATTATGAAGATACAATAGATTAGAAAAAATGAGTTTATTAATTGAAAATGTAATGAAATGAATTGATATTCAAAATCTTATTTATGAAATTTAATGATCATGTGATGGACTAACTACTCATGTGTACATGAGGTGTATGCAGGGGCAAACTTTATCTCCTTCAGAAGAAGAGGGAGAGCATCACTAGGAAGAGGGTTATAGATCATGAGAACCAAGTGATTAACATACCATCAGAGAATGCACACACATAATCACATAGAGGTTACATTGTTTTGGTGAGTGTCTTAATCTACATGTTTTCTCAGTCACAATATTATTGCTTTTATGTTTTAGTTATTTTCGTGTCTTCTTGGAGTCATTAATCATCATGTTAATGACCTTATCCTCTGTGTTGACATTCTCTTTAGTTGAGTTGCTCTATTTGTCTAGACGACCTGAGGAATTGACCTATCTTATCTATCTTGGTCATAATGACTTAGTCAAGCAAGTTGGTTTTGTATAACACTAGAGTGGTTAATATGTCGGCAAATGCTTAGTAAATCCTTTTTAATGCCTTTTCAAAGTTTATTAATAAATATTGTTTGATTTGAAAGATTTTCAATAAAAAATTTAAATCTATATAATGCCCTTATGGATAAACCTCATCAAACACTCCCCTAGAATCTAGGGAGAGTGGAGGTAAGGAGCAGTCAAATCCACTAAGCTAAAACATAGGCATAGTTGCAAGTAGTTGGGAGGCCAAGCTTGAAAGGCTCGAAAGGAGATTTCTTTGAGGATTCTCTTTCACTTTCCTTTGAAGTCTTTTTCATTTTATGGGAGAAGAGAATAAAAAGGTTTAAAATATCATAATTGTTGGTCCTAATGAGTTTTGTTGGCATGAGAAGAGAGGTGTCTGGTGAAGAGGAGCTCCCACATCTACATTATTCGTGGAAAATCTTCAATCTTCGACTCAGGTTCTTTCAAACTAGTTTCATGCATGGTTATCTATTAAAGATTCTTAAATATGTGAAAGAAGTGGTTATCGAATGAGCATTTATAATTTGGTCTGTATTAAACCACTTTGTAGGACCAAATGAGTATATTTCCTTTAATTTTCTTTAAGAAGGCTGAGAGCCTTTAAGTGTTTAAATTGTTTATAATGGCCAAAGGAAGGCCGATATCTCATAGTTATTGTGTATTTGTATTAAAATGTCATAAGTCTATAAGACTACATAATCTTTAAAGGCCTCTCAAGGGCTAGAAGTTCAAAAGGCTATGAACCTAGTTTTTAAACCAGTCTATTTTCTTGATCAAGCCAACTCTCAGCAAGAAAGGCCATGCTAAGGCTGAGGGAAGAGAGTATCTCCTCTTTAAACTCAGTTTGACTTTTGGAAAATACATTCTCAAGAATTGCAAATTTTAAATGAGTATTTAGTAATGGTGTTTCGCTGTGTAAATGGCAATAACTATGGACTACCCTTATGTGCAAGGTATATGAAGCTTAGTTTCTAAGAAGGCCAATACCCATGTATATCTTACAGAGTTCTTGTTTGAACAATAGTTTTTAATTAGTAAAGCTGACCCTATGAAAAGATATTGCTTGATTAGGAAAATGTTTTAGATAGATGTCGATAGATAGTATGGTCTAGAGGCCTAAACCCATAAGTTTATGCTTAAGTCTGTGATGGGCAATACCCATCTTTATTTGTACTCATTGCATGAGGTTATCATGCTCTTTTAATATAACTCTTATGTGTGGGCTATTATCTCTATTCTATATTTATCCTTAAGCATGTGGCAGGCCAACTTCACTATATTATGGAGTAACACAGTTGTTTAGAAAACAATTATTGGCATCTTGGTAAGGCCGAATGGCTAGTAAGTATAATAATCCTAATCATGTGAAGAACTTATGTATTGCATTATGGAATTTTATATTATAACAAAATTGATATGTTTATGAAGGATTGATCCTAGCTATGAATAGCCTTGAACCTATTATGTAATTTGGCTAAGATTGGTCGACGCTTTAACATGGCTGAATTAAGGCCATTTAATAAAATAAATATGATATCTATAACAATAATATTGTCATCAAACATTCTACTTAAAGAGAGAAAACATGATTAACCCTATAGCTAAGTATAACAACATAGGTTTAAACTGAACTAACACTTTGTGTTGAATAAAGTTCAAGTGTTTTACAAATAAGTTAAATGAGAAAGAGTATGTTCTAAACCCTTCGACTAGTGTTAGTCGAGTATAAAATTTAGACTAAGGCAATTGCTCCTTGGTGACAAGGGCATAAAGGCCATAGTCGACAAATGATAATGCTATATTTCAAGAACTGGCATAAAGAATAACTACCCAAAACATCTTGTTTACTCCTTGAGCATGGGATCCAGGTTGAATACGCATTGAGTAGTTGACAGGTTGTCATAGACCCAAGATTACAAGTATGCAGAGAGGGGCTCAATGCAAGTACTTAACTCACCCAGGCTCTTACATTAAAGCTTTCTAATTTACTTGTAGTAGAGGTTATACTTAAAGACATTTAGACAGGTATAGGGTAAAACCTATCAAGTGCCTTGATTTATCTTTAATTTAAAAGTAAACAAAAGAATACTTGTCTCCATGTTGAGAAAAGAGTGTGTGAACATATGACTTATTTATATGAAAGTTTGGCCAAAGTAATGCAAAATCCCTACTTGCATTGTCAGTTCACTGTGTCCTCGAAATGCACAAATAGTCAGTTGGGTTCTTCATAGCTAGAGCTAGACTAGAAGTTGATCAACCAATTGTTTATGGTAGGATACAACACTAGGTCTCAGATGGCACAATTAATTAACTTGATTCTCATTATCTGTTACATCCTGAACTTTTGATTAAGCTTAATCTTACTTTTATGTGGTAAAAAGTATAAATAATCTTAGATAAATGGTTTGATGTTTGTGGAAAATATCAAGTTGAATCATTGATTATATGGATTGCGATTAATGCTTAGATTAGACATGAGATTACATGTTGTTAAGATTAATTTATCATAATGATTTATGATTTAAATGATGATATACTGATCATGGTTATATGTTTGTGAGTGTAACTAGGAAAAGAATCTTCCTTCAAGAGTGAAAGGAGAGTATCACCTAGAAGAAGGAAATAGATGTTGTGGAAAAGGTCAGATCGCCATCTGAGTATCAAAGTTGATCTTTCATGAACCCATGCAAGATAGGGTGAGTATAAGCCATTTTTCCTTATAAAGTTGATTCCAATTTGACTATTGTTGTCAAGTTGATTTAAGATCTCTCGACATCATCTACATTGATTCAACTAAATAATGTTTTTAGAACATTCGTATAGTTGATAGTAACCTTTGTTGGGTGTCAAAAATTCACTTTATTTATTTATTTATTTCTATATTAAATTTTGTGAATATCACTTAATTATTTTTAACTATAGTCTAAGATAGCGAAGTGGGGGATTAAGTCTCCACCCCATGTTTGCATATTGATGTTACCACCATAACATTGGTCATGTAAATTTGGTGATAACTAAGATTATTTCAATAATCTTATAGTATCATTTAGATGTATATGACATTATGTGAGATATAACTATCTATCCACTTGTAGTGGAGTCAATTACCTTGGTTTATTAAGTTTTTACTTTCTTGTTGCAAACCATACCCACAATCCATAAAGAGTGGAGTGAGTGGAAGATGTGTTTGAGATTATCAGAAGCCTAACACCAAGCAGGATGCTCTTGAATGGGAGGTATGATAGCAGTGGTGTCAATATTCCCCTGAGGTGGATCGGGGATAAAGAAATTGTTTTACCAACATTCATTTCAAAGGTGATGGGTTTGTGTTTGTAGGATGGAAAAGCATGCAAAGAAAGGGATGATTATGATTATCATTGCTTAGAGGCTATAGGAGTAGCAATCTATAGGAAAGGGAGCTCACAAGAAAGCGCAGACAACAATAATGACAGGCTCAAACTATAATAGGTCATAACTTGGCTACGGTGAATTTCAATCAGGTATGACTGTAAGATACTGTCATGTGGTCTTAAGCTATGTAGATGTATACATACTTATTACTGTGATAACCACACACTAGATTATGGATGATTGTGTTTATTTCATATGATAGCATTTGATTTGTTTAAAGAGCTATGTTGAGGCCTTTGAGGTCGAATGTTTGAGAGCATTGTGTTTATCTCATATGATAGCATTTTATTTTTTTGAATAACTCTGTTGAGGCCTTTGAGGCCAAATGTTTAAGAGTACTATTGTAGCATACTTGTACCCCTTGAAGCTGATAAGGCTGAGGATGGTAAACAACTATTATAACCATTTGATAACGATAATGATAAATCTCCAGAAATGATTGATATCTTCTTTCATTATTTATTTCAAGGACTGTTAAGTCTCCAGACTAGAGTATGTTGATGGTGGTTTTAGCACACAGCAACGCAGATGAAATACAGGGTATTTCACCTCTCTTGAAAAAGTTATCCTATCCAAGGTAGGACTGCCCCAAGGATAATATAGCTAGGTCTTAGCTTGCAGGAATAACTTAGTTGGTATGTCTAACTGTACCAACAAGGGGTCTTACATATGATAATAGGGTTTGCATAAGATAACAGCAATGCAAGTACAGAAACCTTATGATACTTTCAACAGATTTAGAATATAGGTGCTGCTTGAAAATCTAAATCTAACAATTGTTGTGAAAGAAAATGCAAAAGAGTAAAGGGTTAGAGAGGAATCCTAAGTGACATTCACAATGTAAAGCCTATTGATGATAGGCAAACATTCTCAAGTTAACCACTTTTTGTTTTACCAAGCTACAGGAATGCTACAATGCTACACAAGATGATGCTATCTTCAATGGAGACTAAAGATTTTTAGATCACATTCATTCATTAAATACCCAAGTTATGGCATGACTTAACTTATGAAATGCAATTAAACTAAGCTCAAATCAATTGTCCTAGGCTAACTATACACAACAACTCACAATCAGCAAGAAACTAATAGTATGGACTAGAATGCTCATCAAATACCTTCAACAAACCATTAACATTGCAAAGCACAACTAACTAATTGCAGATCATGAAGTGAACCATGAAACCAAATAGATAACATAAATAGAAAATTTTTTAGGAAAACTATAGAAACTTGCTTTGTATTAACTTCAAATGGTAGAGTGTCAACATTTTAGCATCAATAATCTGTTACAATGAAAGGGCAGCCCTTTATATAGAGGAGGCTCCATACTCAATTTTTGAATGAATAGTGGAGATTAACTCAACACCAATGGTCCATATTACATGGAATTTAATGCGATACAATAGCTAAATTGTATTTTCAGATTAATATTTGTCTTGTAGGAAAAAGACGAAATACAACTTCCAAATACATTGAATCTAGACATTTTGAATACCCATTAAGCTATACATAGGGAAAAGTCAATTTCCAAGACATAATAAAGACAAAATAAGGTCACATGACCCTCCAAATATAGCATTAATTACAAATGACGAGATTCACATGTGACTCTACTGCTCATCTTCATCCAAATCAATTTTTTCCTCTTATGTATTCTTATTGTTGTATGCTACTAATACTAATAGAGTTGGGTTGATATCTGCTGGGTCTAGGTCTTTGATGTAATCAGCTCCAAACCTCAAGCTCTCGATCTCTATGGAAAATTTGTAGTACATAGCTTCCCTTGATTTTCTTCCCCTCTTAAATGCCAAAAAGTAGTCCGGAGATCATTGACTTTCTCTAGCTTTCCAACCATATTCAATGGTGATTCTCCTTGAATGACTTGGTATAATCTATCTTTACACTGCTATTCATCTATTGGGGTCAAATCGTTTAGACCAGTATTTATGCAATCTCTCAATGTATCATTTATTTCATATATTACCTTTATTACTTTGGTCTTTGCCATCTCAAAAGAATCTTTCACTTTATCAAAAATACCCTTTCTTAACTTCATCTGTTCATGCCATTCCTCAAGTTTCTTTAACCTATCCTTTGTCAAAATATTTTCTACTAGAAGAACTTCTTTAGATAGTCTTCTCATGGCTTGTGTTCTTGGGAACATATGCCCGAATAGTACTCATCAAATGGTTCACATTCATCATAAAAATCTTCCCATTCTTCTCTCAAAAGATGAAAATCTTTATGTAGCAAAGATGCAAAGGATATTACCTCACAACCTTCATTGTACACCCTATTAAACCATTCTTGTGTACCTGTAGCAGTTGTTTTGATATCATCAAACTTAGTCAATTCTTCTTTAGACAATAGGGTAGGAGCCACTCTCGGTTCTCATCAGAATTCAATGGCTTCATTAGGAACTGTATGCATGCCCAAAGCTCTTCATTTTGTTGTTTCAATTGTTGCTTTGTCATTTCATCCTTACTCAGTTGATCTAAAATTGTGGACATTGTCCCCTTTAATTCATCTATCTTTTGTCCTCGAGTGGTCAGTCCCAAATTGATAGTAGTAATTGTGTAATCTTCTACTCTCACTTCCCCTTTATTAACCTCTATGTGTAGGACAACCACTTCTGTAATCTTGGAACCTGAGGTGTCGCTATATATTCTAGACTAGATTTTTTCTTTCTTTTGTTTCTTCATCTTTTCCACCCTAGCTAAGAGCACATCTGGAAGTTTAATTTCATGATTTCCACCTGTGGGGTTTTATTATCTAACCTCAGTTGTAGCCAATATGGCATCGCGGGAGAAGAATCCTTGGGAGCATCAATGTGACTATCTCCTTTATTAGGTGATTCATAATGAATTTCCAATTCAGTTATATCTCCATCATCCCCTTCATCATCTGACTGCTCAATATTCTATAGATTATCTAATACAACTTGTTGAGCAATCCCCAGCATTGTGTCTGATTTGTCTTTATTTACTAGGTTGTCAGACACCTCAATTACCTCAATTGTTGTAGCTATTTATGTGGTTGCCTCCTTTTCTTGACACTCTAACTCTGCACATATTTTTCAATGCCTGGAAATTATGGGATAGCTAAGGGAGTAGACTCTAAAGAGGCAACAATTGAATGTGTTAAATAATCACTTATGACCGACCAGGAATGAGCATCTAGGGGAGGCAAGTAGGCATGGGATAAATTGGCAAATGAAGCAAAACCTAGTGAAGCTGGTATGAAAGTAGGAGAAGACATGGAAGAGATAGTAACAGGTGAAGAAAGGCTAAGTGATGCGAGTGAGAAGGAGGGTGCTAAGATTGTGGAAATAGGTGGTAATGGGACCTGAGTAGAGAAATAAATGGAAGAAATAGTAGGTAAAGACATGGTTGAGATGGGAGGTGATGAGGAAATAGGAGGAATGATGGTTGAAATGGTGGGTAAAGAAGAGAGGCTAGGGATGCTTACACTTGCCAATGGTGAGGATGTCATTGTCATAGATGCAATTGAAGGAACATAAGGTGCAGTGTCTTGTGGGGCAAGAGAGGCAATGGCTGCATTAGCTAGAGGTGGAGCAGCTATGTTATTGATAGAGGAAACAATAGGTGGATATGTTGCCTTGGCTTTAGGCTTATTTGCTTTTGAACTTTCTCCTTTCCCACTAGGCATCTCTTTTCTCTTTGTTGTTCTAGTCCATGTAGCCAGAGGAGGATCTTTCTTCTGTGCCTTGGGAACAATCTTCTTAGCTTTCCCTTTCTCTGCCAACGACACATGCTCCTCATTGTCGGTGTCCTTTTGATACTTCATGTTCTTCTACATTGATCACCTCCAGAGGTTAATCTTCATCTCCTGATTCCTTCTCTAAATCTTCCTCTGTGTATGTTAGTGTGACCCCTATTTGTGTCAACACTGTAATCTAGCTTTTGACCCAAACTTTATTGAGTTTGATTGGGTTCCTCATTCCTCATCTAATGTACTTTCCTCTGCATTGGCCTAATTTGGAGGAGGAATAGGTTGACTGAGCAATGCTTCCCATGGCCCGCTCTAAACCACATTTCCATCTTCCACTACCTGGTCAGGGACTTGTATGATATGAAATCTCTTTATACATTCCAAGGACAAACAAGAGTAATTTCTTCCTATTACTTCATAATCATCCACACAATCTACCCAAAAGTCTTCAAGGTGATCCTGATGGAACAACTTCTTACTCACATACTTCTCCATAGTCCCGTGGGGATCAAAGTGTTTCCTCCTTATATATAGATAGAAATTTAGTAGCTGCAATTCTTTCTCTCAGTGTTCTGCTGCTCCTAAGGTAGTACAAGAATAGTGAACCTTACTCAATAGAATTGGAAACTTAATGTTAACCCTATGCAAATGTTTCATCCTCTTTGCACAGGTGAGGAGTTGCTTAGTCAGCTCAAGGAGCACTACCTTTTAAATTGGGTACTGAGGTAGTCTGTAGGGTGCACCTGTAAAGCTTCAAATTTTTAAATAGGTGAACTTCTAAAACTGCAAGTACCATCTCCCATATTGTCAAGTATAACATTCATGGCTTCAAGAGATTGTAATGTCCCCTTCTAACAAGCCAAATTTTTTGTAACCTTGTAAACAATATCAACTTGTAAAGAGCACATTAGTATTCTATTTTCCTTTAATGCTTAACTGTAACCATATATCATTACTTTCATAACAATATGTTTTTCTTTTTATACTTCATGATTTACCTTGGATGAGATAACCTTAACTTTTAAGCCTATTATTAATCACTCCTTCCACCTCATGGGAGAAGATACTTTAGGATGTAATGTCACCCCAATCCTCATGGGTCCATCATTATTCCTTTGATTATTACATCAAAGGCCTAATCCTTTGATTCTCCAATCAAAGGCCTATTATTCCTTGGTTTGTCAACCATGGCATATTAGTCCTTGGTTCTCCAGCCAAGACCTATTATTCCTTGGTTCTCCAACCAATGCCTATTCCTTCAATACTAGATTGAAGGCTTATTGGCTTCCTTGATTCGTCAATCAAGGCCTATGATTTATCCCATGATTTGGTCAATTACATTCCTCATTATCCACCTCATCTCTATGGTTAGGTTGATTAATACTAAGGCCTATTATCTATCCCTTGGGTAATCATGCCTTTTACAAATCCATTTCATATTCATAACTATAAACTTATAACCTTCTTGTACTCATTATCTTATTTAAACAAGAATCATGCATTTATGTAGGACATCTATTAGTCTCATATTTATTTGAGTTCATAAGACCTCTGCCTTTATATCTCATTTATAATGGATCATCTTTTCTTACTTGTATGTAGTTCTAAGACTAATCTTAGATTGTTATTTTCATACATAAACATATATATATTAGATCCTTCTTAATAATCTTATCATTTATTTTTACCAATTATAGATTGATATACCTTTCCAATGGTTGCGGCTTTAATTTAGTTAACAAGGATACATATTAATAATGTTTGTCTTTTTTATTTATTATTTATTATAGTGATCACTGGTGTCCTCCTTCCTTACATATTAAGCAGTGATCGGCCTCCCCTTAACCTTTTTAAAGTATGTTATTTATATAATATATATAGTATAAATAAATACATTTGTTATTAAGTATGGGAGCACTTTTATCTTGTTTTTATTCACAAGCATATATCATGGGATAATGTTTTTGTACAATAGTGACAAGAGTTTAAAGACTATTTTGTTACTTTTCTTGTATTTAATTAATATCTTTTAGTGTAAATATTAAATTGAAATTAATGAATTTAATTTATTATTTACAAACCTAAAAACCTAAATCAAAACCTATTCGTAACAAATTGAAAATATTAAAAATTGGTGCAGTTCACTTAACTATTACCGTTCAACTACCCAAACCGCTTTTGCTCTAAAATTTTATAAATATGCTATTTTGGTACATTTATGGAGATATCAGGTGTTGCGAAAAATTTGATTTCTTTTAAAATTGTTTTTTTAGTTCAGGGGCCTTTTAGCCCCTTTATCCAGTAATATCATTGTCTTTGCTATAAATCTTTTACACTTCATACTATATTAAATTAGATTTTATCTATTCCTTGTGCTCATGTAGGAAAATTTTCTTATGCCGTAAAACAAATTCATTCTAGGTAATGAGCTTGTGCCAAGGAAACTATAAGCAGTTTCTTAACTAGTTATTAATAATTCTTTTTACAATCAATGAGAACTGAAATAGTTTTTCTATTTAAAAAATATTTAGCTATAGATGCAATTATTATAACAAATGGAAAAATTATTTTTCTTTAATCTAATTGGCAGATAACTTTTATATTGTAAGGGTGATTAATGCACATCCATTACAATAATGGCGGTAATATGCCTTATGAAAAGGGAGTCGCAGTTAATATATTATTTTATTTATGTTTAATATTTAGTATTTTTATTACATTTTAATATCTTAAGCAAACATTTCAAATCTATCCACACCCAGCTAAGGTTAGGGTTCTACACATTCTATTTTATGAAATTAGATTATTTTGCGGATTTCAATTTTATTTAGTCAAGAGTTAAAAATCTAGGATTTCAATTTTATTTAGTAAAAAGTTAAATTCGCAATGTTATTACATTTTTTATTTTATTCTTCAAACTTACAATATTTTAATGCATTTTAAATTATTTATAAGTATTAGTATTATTATATTTTAAGGAAATATTTATGTTATTTAATAGACTTTGTAAAAGTTTAGTTTTATAGGTAGGAAATATTTTAGTCCTATTTTATTTTTACCAAATTAGATTATTTTTTAGATTTTCAATTTTATTTACCCAAGATATTTCAACACTCTTAAAAATTAATTTTTCATTTATTGGAATGCAATTTGTCTATACAACCAATACCTAATCAGCAAAAAAATTACAACTAAACAAATACTATATACAACCAATAGCTAATCAACAAAAAAAAAATAACAACTAAACAAATACTATAATAACAACACTACAAACTACGTGGCACTTGTTAAGTATGGGAGCACTTTTATCTTGTTTTTATTCACAAGCATATATCATGGGATAATGTTTTTGTCTTATTAACTTTTATCTTTATATGATTTTATTTTGAGTTGACCTTTTGTTTAACCATATTACTTTGCCTTATTCCAAATTACTTTACTTTCTAGCTTTAATGGATAAGACTCTTCATTAATATTTGTAATATTTATTTTTATATATAATAATATATCTTATTAATTATTCACATAAATATTATATTAAAATATTTATATTTATAATATATCTAGTTAATTAAATATATATATTTTATAATATTTAAATATTTATATTTATAAGATATTTAATTATATTAAATTAATAATATTATTTATTAAATAATACATATATATATATATATATGTATATATATTTGTGCCGAGTAAACTTTTTTCACGTGACCGATGACGCTGGCACGACACTCCCTCTGGTACCACGGGGACAGCAAGAGACTGGACCTCGTGACCATCTTTACAGTGACAAAATTACTTAGCTAATTGAGCCAGGCCCCCGCCCTATATTAATAATATATTTTAAATAAATATATTATATATTATATTTTAATTATATTAGTTTATATAAGGCTAATTTATTATTTAAATAAACAATTCAATTATAAATTGTTAGTATAGGGACATCAAAGAGATATTCTTAGTCTAATGCTATCTTGAAGAAGCCTAGTGATATGCATATTGAATGCATCATTTACTCTCTTATAATGGATTACTGATTGAGAGATTGTCAGATGGGTCTAGCATTCATAAACCTTCAATTATTGATCCCATTCCCAACTTCTCCAATCTTCGACAGTCATGGATATTCATTTCTCCTTGCTAAGGCATAAACAGCATAGGAGGTCCATCTGAATGTCTCTCTCTCTAAAATTCACAAAGGCTTCATGCATGTTGTCACTTAGGATTTGAGCCTAGTGAAGTTTCTTGTCTCCATGTATTATCTCCTCAATGAGGGCAAACATCCATTCTTCAAAGGTAGAGGCAGTAGGAAGCCCATAGATTCTGCTCAATAATGTTACTAAGTCCCCAATTTCATCATAAATATCACTCCAATACAGTTTGTGAGGTAGTTTAGTCAAACTGGACCTTTTGTGCTTCATCCAACCTTCGTTGATTTATTTCTTGCACTTCTCTACATCTTTCTTGTATGTGTCCTCTGCATCTTTCTTGTCTAGGATGGAAAGCACTGGGAAGACAAGTATTCCAAAGATTTCTGCAAGGGAGGTTGAGCTCAAGTCTGCCAAAATCTGCCCATTTGTGGTCTGAATCATTTTGGTCAATGGATTGTATCTATCTGCACATGCTACAATGAGCTCTAGACACTGTGCAGAGGTAGGAAAAGCAATAGCCTCTGTAATACCATTATCTCTGACCTTCTTTGCTAGAGGAGTGGGGTTTGGTCTAAACACCTTGAGTCTGAAATCCTCTAGGTCTATATGACCTAAGTCAGTGTCCCCTATATTCTTCCATCCAAAAGTTATCTTGGTTTCTGGAGGGATGCTTTTGAACTCGTACTTCATTGTGTTAGCTCAGGCAGACATCTATCTTGTAAGATAGGACCTAATAAGTCAAGACTGCCATATGATTGTCCTAGATGTTCAAGATATTAGGTTTGAGTGATTGGTTACTATTCCTAATTCTTAAGTCAAGTTTGTCTTGGAATATCTACTAAGTCCTCTTAAAATGTATAAAATTTATAATTTGCATATTATCCTATCTTATAGTATCTAATGCACAAGTTAAACAAAGAGAAAAATGAAAAAGTACTTTGAAGTCCTATTTAACCCATGCAATAAATTTTAATTACTTGAAAATCCAATTCAAAACATGCAAATCACTTCAATTTCACCTCTGCAATATTTATCCTAATAGAACAGACCTTATTGCCTTAGAAATTTTCAAGAAAACAGGGCTTTTAATCTTTTTGTGCTAATTTGGGCTGCTACTGACTAAAGTGCTAGATTTGGCTTGTACTACCCTAGCACATGATTTGGAGTCTACTGACCAAAGTCAGTGAACATAGTTTTTAGCACAGGTCCGTGATCCATGTTATTAGCGCAAGGAACACAAAAGAGTGCAGGCGCAATTTTTGGCTTCAACTAACTAATAGTATCTCATGAGGTTGGTTGGTGTGGATTCTAGCACAAATCCATGGTGAATGAATTTAGCACTAAGAGTGTGAAGGAACTCTAGTAGGATTTAATGGCATCATTGACTTGCACAAATTTTTACCAACTGGAGTCGATGGAAGTGTTTTTCAGTGCAAGTCGATTGAGAGCATTTTCAATGCTAAGGGTATAAAGATGTGTAGGTGGGGAACTCAGGTCCTACTGACTTAGCACGATTTTTGATGGAGACTGACTAAAGTCAGTGAAAGTAGTTTTTGGCGTGAGTCAGTTAAGTACCAATTTAGTGCTAAGTCACTTGTTAAGCATTCAACATGGAATTTTAGTGGCACTGACTTAGCACTAATTCGACTGGTATCGGATAGAAGTCAGTTGAAGTCACTTTCAGTGCAAGTCAGATGGTCTAAAGTCTAGCATAAATGGCCTTCAAAGAAATTCCAACACCTTCTAGCCCTGCGGGATTTTCAAAGTGTATTGCCAAAAGGTGGTAGAGGGCAATGTTGGCACAAAGGCCGAAGGATGCAATGTAAAAGATTGAGTTCGAAAACTTTAAACCGAACAATTGTAAAATCAAATCAAACCTCTAAAAATTTATCTTCCAATGATTTAAACTCTTTTTATGCACAAATTAAGGTTTGATTTTATCTAAAATAAGGCTATTTCAAGTGCAATAGAAAATGACAAACACATCCCTTTACTATAAAACATTATTCCTCAAACTCCAATTTTATTACTATTCCAAAAAGATAGAATGATAAACAAATTTTAACAAAGTCTTTCATGAAAAAGTTTATGAAACCCTAGGTTGAAATAGAAGAAATAACGAGGTGCATTGTCCTAACCTGGTTTCGAGGAATAGCGAGGAACAAAAGTGAATTTGCCCAAATTACGTTCATGATCAAGTTTTCGTTGCTTCAAGTTTGTAAACAGCCACTTGTAGAGCTCTCCAAGGATTTCTCAAATGTAAAATGAGCTCTAAAACAAACACAAAACTTTATATATTTTCCCTAATTTTTGCCATAAATGCAGAGTACCCTATGATAGCTCGACGTGCACTTGGGCAGGGAAATTCAAGACTTAGCACAATTTTTTATGTTGGATGACCTGTGCAGATTTGGGGTCCATCCGAAAAAAGTTGGTAAGTTACAAATTTAATGCAAGTCAGTGATTAAGAGTTTTAGCGCATAGCCAGTGTCTTAAGGATTTAGCACTAAGGTTGGTAGGATGCAATTCTAGCACTAAGTCAGTGACATGAAGATTAAGTGCTTCAGTAGTAAGCTTGGGTTTTAGAGCAAAATCAGTACTTCAAGTTTCCAATGCAAAGGTCTATGGGAGGTGAATTTAGCACCAAGTCAGTGACCTAAGGTTTTAGCGCTAAGGTCTGTGGTGCAAATGTTTGGCGCAAAGGACCTCTTGGACTTGAATTTTAATGGCAAGGGACTTCATGATTAATGACTTGTACTCTAAGGCAATGCAAACACTCTCTATCAAAGGAAACTAAAACCTTGACTCTTAGATGGATCACTTGGTCATGCAAATTAAGCATCCTAGGACAAACAAAAATTAAGCTAACACTCCAAGCCAAAAAGAAGAAAGGGGGGTCCCCATCTAGTGAATGGGGCATGTGTGCAAGGCACAATAGAGTTTTATCGAAAGACAATGATAGTCATTCATAAAGATTACTACTATTAGAACAAGCCAAGAGCCATGCATTGTAGAATGAGAAGTCATTCTTGAAAATCATTGCTACCGACAGTGCCAAATTCATTAAGGCTTTTGAGGCACATGAAGTAGGAAGTATGATATTAGACTACTTATGAATAGTTGATATTTTGCCTTTGGGTTTATTATTTATGTAAGAATGAGTAGTATAACTAGTTAATATCAATGGAGAGAAACTAGCTTGATAATTGGTAACATTGCTTAGGCTGCACTAAGTGCATGTCAAGCCTTGAATATCAAGTGAGTAAACCCTTGACTGTCATTTAATTTCCATGTAGGAAAAGAAAATGAAAATGAGTATGATAACTTATTTATTTAAAACTGTATTATGGATATGTTTTCCTTAATAAATAGCAATACTTCGGGAATGAAGTAAAGGGTATTAAAATCCCTTTTGAATTCTTTTTTACTAAAGGTTTATTTATTATTGTTAACTTATTAGTTCTATCGACTATGATAGGATGTATTATAGTCGATATCAAGTTGATGAAATATCTTGATACAAGGTAAACATAGAGACTTAGACCGAAGATAGTCTTAATAACTGAAACCATGACCCTTTAAACTCTTTAAAAAGAAAGAATGGGAATAGAGTGATGTGAAGTCACAGGTTCCCTATTGCATAGGAAACATGACAATTAATGAATGCACTCTTGGATTCAAAGTCAAAAGTTCAAGTTAGATTGATAAATGGTGAATTGAACCAATCTTTTCTGTGACCTAAAGGGGTCAAATTATGAACACTGTAGGATGAGACAGCTTCTAAGTCAAGTCAAGGTGTGTGAACATTTGACTACGTTCATTGTGAAATGTTTATGTATATAAATCTTTGGCCAAAGTAATGCATCCATCTCTGCATGCATTAGTCAGTTCACTGTGCTCCAGATGGCATAATGCTTCCAGTAGCGTCTCACATAGTTAGAGTGGATCTATAGTTGTATGACCGCAAAGTATTATGAAGGACACAACACTAGATACTCAGATAGAAAACCTAACATTCTTATATCTATTCCCTTCGTGAAAGGTAGGGCTGCTTCCAGGAAGGAAGTTGTGCAGGGGACTGTCAATCTGTGGTTGGAGGAAAAGCACTTAGGAGATACTCTCCTTCCCAAGTAGAAGACAAGCTGAGACTTTTGTAGACAGATGTCAAAACTCTAGATATAGTACATTATTTTATATGACTTGATATTCAAACATTATATGTAAACTTATCTCATTGATGCTATAAGCAAAACATTGTAATTATATAGTGAAAGGATTCACTAGTATGTTATCTTTGGAATTTGTTGTAAATTTTAGTTTTGAATTATCCAAAAGATATACAAATTGATTATTATTTATGATCTTGATTATTACTATGCCTAATTACGATTACATTAATCATGAGTTTGTACTTAATGGTATATAAGTTGATTAATTTTGGGTAATAATAGTTGGCTTGTTACATATATGGTATAAGAGCAACCGAGTTCAAAGACCTATGAGCTCACTACATTAAATTTTTCTCTGACATTAACAGTTGCTAATGTTTCGATGTTCTTATGCCAAAATGGTAAGAATAAGAATGACACCCAGGAAGAAGGTAAGGAGAAATGGACTTTACCTTAAGGCTATGAGGGAACAAGCCTGAAGAATGAAAAGCCTTGGTAAAATTGGTTGCTTGAGAGGCACATGGTTGACTAATGATGAAACTTTTGTTGATGCTATTAAATGCATCAAGCAGGAGAAGGACTAAGTGGTTAGGGCTACAATTCCTATCTCTGAAAATGAATCAGTGAAACCCTCTACACCTAAGGAACCAAGCTTCGAAAGTAATCTTAAGGATCTTGTTGTTACTCAAGTGGTTGTGGATGAGTACCTGCAAGTATGTCCACCTCCTAAGTCTAACCTTGTAATCCTCAAGGATGAGGATAAATTTGGGAAGATATCCCAATCTAAAAGTGACTTCTAGTTGCAAGATGCAAAAGAAAATTGTAACAATTTATGGGTTATATGTAATCCCTGGAAACTATAATGCAATTTTGAATGTTGGCAAATCTTTCCTTTCTTGTTAAGATTGCATGAATGAGAATGGATTTACATTTATGAATAGATTCAATAGTATGAAAAATGAATTGAATGATTAATCTGCAAACTTCACTAGAAGTAGATTGCAACACAGTTCAGACAAAAACCAATATGGGAGATAGTTAGGAAGAAGGGCAACCTTCAAGCCACTCTAATTCTAAACTCAACTAGATCCTTGCTATGCTCCATGAGATGAGAGTGAGAATTAGAACTCTTGAGAAAGAGGTTAGGGGTCAGCATGGACCCAGGTGGGAAGCCTATCACGGGGGTGATGACAAGGAATGTCATGACGACACCACCCAAAGTGAACGTGGAGAGAATAATTCTAAAGAAAGACATGAAGAGGATAGAAGAAGCCACTTGGCTCTAGAATTGTCTAGAGATATGAAAAATGTTACACCTCCAAAGTTTGATGGGACTATAAGTGGAGATGTCGTGGAGGCATGGATTACAGAAATGGAGAAATACTTTGAAATAAGAAACTATTCTGAAATCACCAAAGCGGTATGGGGGGCATACCAATTGGTAGGTGAAGCAGCCACTTGGTAGACAAACAAGAAAATGGAGTTAAGATTGAGCTCCATGAGTCTAACCTAGCAAAGGTTTGTGGAACTCTTTAGGCAAAGATGGTTTCCTCAATTGTATTATGGCCAAAACTTATAGATTTCCAAATTTTGAGACAAGTTGATTCAACAGTGAACGAGTACTAGGAAAAGTTTACTCACCTCCTCAAATATGTTCCACAATATCAATAGGATGAAACATTTCGCATTACAAAGTTTATTATGGGCTTGAACACCTAGATTGGGGGTGAAGTTGATGTGCATGGTCCCACTTCAATGGACTAGGTTTATGAGAAATCTATTAAACAGGAACAAAAATTGAAATCTATGTTTGCATACAGGGAAAGGAACCACAAAAGGTATAATTGGTCCCAATTCTCCCAATCTTTTAAGAAAAAGGGGAAAAAGTAGGACTTTACTGAGAAAAGTGATCAAAGGTCCAAGAACAAGCAAAATGAATCCAAAGGTGACAAGAAAGGCAATAATGACTCCAAGAAAAATGGAGATAATTCTGGGAAGCCTTATGAAAGGCAAGGACCCGTGGGAGGGTGTTATACATGTGGCAGCGATCATTATGCCAACCAGTGTCCTAATAAGATGTAGAGAACTTAACCACGAGGAAATCATTTACCCTCTCAGCAGGCATCCTTCCAGCAATGTATACATGCAACCTTGGATAATAGGAAAGCTAAATATCAAATTACTCCTATTGAAACCATAGGTATTTTATCTTGTCTTCCAATTTTAGTTTTGATAGATACTGGTGCCATAGAATGTTTTATTTCTCCTAAAGTTTTGAGTATGATTTCTAGAAAAGATGGATACATGGAAAATACTTGGTTAGTTAAATATGCAAATCACACCAAAGCTTGGGTAGAGCAATGCTTGTTTGAGGCTAAAGTTGAACTTCCAAGTTTCTTTACTGAAGTGAACCTTTATGTAGCCCCATTAGGCTCATATGATGCTATCCTTGGGATTAACTAGTTATGGAGACATCAAGCTAAGGTGGATTGTTATGCCAAAACAATAGAATGTCTAGATGACCTTGGGAATAAAGTATTTCTACAAGGTAACCGTAGAGAGGTTAAACTAAGACAAATATCTACCCTACAAATGAAAAGAGCTTAGAGAAAAGGATGTCAACTCTTTGTTGTTAAAATGGAAAAGATAAATAGTCTTAAGGAAACTAATTTCCAAGATGATTTGATGTTTTATGAATCTCAGAAACTTCAAGGAGTTGAGAAGAGGGACTCCATAGATCAAGAAAGATTAGATATGGATAGATACCCTTTTCTTAGAAATTTTGAGAATGTATTTCTAGATGAGCTACCTGGATTGCCTCCTAAAATAACTTTTGATTTCTCTATAGATATAATTCTAGGTTTAGAACCTATATCTAAAGTTCCATATAGAATGTCCACAACTAAGTTAATGGAGCTAAATGCTCAATTGCAAGAATTGCTTGATAAAGGATTGATAAGGCCCAGTGTATCACCCTGGGGAGCACCAGTAATTTTTGTGAAAAGAAAGTGATGCAGGAGCATCCAGTGGTGTAACGGCAATCTTGCATCACCCAAAAAGAAGTTAATTCAAAATCATTGTAGTTGTTTTTATTTCTTTCCATAATTAGTGTTTTTGGTTCCATAATATCCAGAATAATGATGTAGGACTTTTAGTTTTTCCAAAACTGCTAAAAATAGCAACCTGCCTATTTTGGAAAGTCTACCTACTATTTTTGGAAAGTTTGTAGTTGGGCACGGATTTAAACAAAAACTTGCAGATAGTTACTAAATAGAAATATAAGACCTTTGGCAAAGGAATCAGGCAAAGATCATTTGTGAGCTGAAAGATATTAAAGTTTTTGTTTTCTGAAAAGCCCCTAAAAATTTCTGAAACGAGATATGAGGCACTAAAACTTCCCTGAACATCCCAAAAAGTTGACAGAAATCTGTTTACAAATTTTCAGTGTGATAGTTCACATCGCGAGCTTTCCGACACATAAAATGATTCGTCAATCAGACACCCGGTTCAAAAGTTATGCTTCCCGGAAGTTTACCTACTTTTATAGGGAGTTGTAAATTTCAAAATTTAGTTGGAGGCCACCAAAAAAATGTTATTTATGGCTATTTTGGGGGTGCTATGAGGGAGTAGAGTTAAGGGGGGGCAAGTGTAGAGTCAAGAATAAGTGGGAAAACAAAAACCCTAGCTGATTTGGGGGTTACAGAAGGCGAAAGATTTCAGAGCCTGGTGATGGTAGCTGTAGTGTGTTGCGGCCTATGGAGGACTGATTCCTCTTATTGTAATTAAGCATCTATAATGTAATGAGTTGCCCAAATCAATAAAAGAAAGTTCTATTCTCTATGTTCAATTTCTGTTATTGTGTGTTTTATGATTTACCCCCTTCATCAAGTGGTATCAAAGCAAGGGTTCTTGAGTGTGCAGACAGATCGCCGACCGTGAGGCAGTTTGCACCAAGACCTGAGGTTGTGGGTTTGTTGCGGAGACCAGGATGCCTCCACAAAGAAATCATGTTGGGAGAAATGCTTTGATAGAAGAGGGTTTTAGAGCCCTGCAAAGGCAAATCGATGCATTACAAGAGGAGCTACGAAGAGGGTTTGAGCCGAGGATAAGAGATGAAAGCGAAGATGAAGTTGAAGAAGAGCTATCTGAGGAAGAATAAGAAGCTGCCGGAGATCCTGCAGAAGTTAGGTTGTTGAGGGCTATTTCGAAGATCGGAAAGAGGCCCAGGATCGAGGTTTCTACATATTCTGGGGATTTGAACCTAGAACAGCTTATTGATTGGATCAATGACATGGAGGAGTATTTCGAGTATGAAGATGTGGAGGACCCAAATCGGGTCAAGTTTGCAAAAACAAAGTTGAAGGGCCATGCCAATATTTGGTGGAAGGAGGTCCAACTAAAGAGGAATAGAAGAGGAAAAGGAAAGATCACCAGATGGGATCGGATGGTGGAGAAACTAAAGAAGCAGTTCATTCCTATGGATTATGAGATGGAGTTACTGAAGAAGTTGCAAGGACTGAAGCAAGGTAACAAGTATGTTAAGGAGTATACAGAAGATTTTTATAAGATCACTATCAAGATAGGCCATGGAGAGGCCAACAAGGAGAAGGTGGCCCATTACATTAATGGGTTGAGGCTGAGTATTCAAGAGGAGCTGAGCCTAGTCAGAATGACCACCATAGAAGATGCATACCAATGTTCCCTGAAGGTGGAAGTGAAGCTGAATAAATGATTTGACAACAAGCAAAGGGGAAGAGGTCAAGGTGGAAGGACTGGTGGGAGGCCCTATGGAGGCCTTAATAAAGATCAAAAGAAAAGTGAAGAAGCTGGCACCAGTCAAAATCAGAGAGGGGATAACACCTACCGCCCTCGTGACTAGAACAATGGTGAGCAAAGAGGAAGAGGAAGAGGTAGACCTGGGCAAGGACCCGGAAGAGGAGGTTTCAGAGGAACCTGTTTCCAATGTGGGGAAGAAGGGCATCGAGCATACGAGTGTCCACAACATCAAGGAAGGACAAATAGAAGACCTGAAGGCAATGCACGAGTTGTGCATGTAGATGAAGATGCACATTCTGAGCATTCTAAAGATGCTGAAAGGGGAGAAACCCTAGTTGTTAGAAGAACCTTGCTGAATGAGGAGAAAGAACCCAATCAGAGGAAGAGTTTATTTTGCACAAGGTGCAAATGTGAAGGTAAGTGTTGTGATATTATTATTGATAGTGGAAGCATTGATAATCTTGTTTCAGATGAAATGGTTGACAAGTTGGAGTTGACAAGAAGAAAGCATCCGTATCCATATCAGATTGCATGGTTACAGAAGGACCATAGAGCTTTGGTCAATGAGCAGTGTTTAGTGAAGTTCAAGATTGGTGATTACCATGATGAGGTGTTGTGTGATATCATACCGATGGATGCATGTCATATGCTATTGGGGAGGCCGTGGCAGTATGATAGGAGCGCTGTCCATGATGGCCATGCAAACACATATTCCCTGACAAAGGATGGAGTTCATCATAAGTTGAAGCCCTTGAAGAAGGTGGAAGAAAAGGTATGTAGTACTACCAAAATTTGCTTGGTAGATGGTAGGAAATTTTTGGAGGGTATGAAGCATGAGTGTCATTGCTTTGCATTGATTCCTAAGATTAGTCAAGAGAACTGTGAAGATGTACCAGCAGAAGTTTCAGATATGTTGGAAGAGTTCCAGGACATTATCTTTGATAATGTACCGAAAGGTTTGCCACCAGTAAGGAAGATAAGTCATCAAATGGATTTGATACTAGGAGCCAGTTTGCCAAACAAGGCAGCCCATAGAATGACCCCTGTAGAGAATGAAGAGCTGAACAGACAAGTTCAGGAGTTGTTAAGGAAGGGACTGATAAGGGAGAGCCTAAGTCCATGTGCGGTACCTACAGTACTAGCACCAAAGAAGGATGGAGAATGGAGGATGTGTACAGACTCTCGAGCCATCAATAAGATAACTATCAAGTATAGATTTACATTGCCAAGAATGGATGACATTATGGATTGTTTAAGTGGAGCCAAGTACTTCACGAAAATTGACCTGAAGAGTGGGTATCACCAGATCCGTATCAGAGAAGGAGATGAATGGAAGACAGCCTTCAAGACAAAGGAAGGTTTGTATGAGTGGTTAGTCATGCCATTTGGGCTAACCAATGCACCGAGCACATTCATGCGGCTCATGAACGAGGTATTGAAAGAATTTTTGGGAAGTTTTGTTATTATTTATTTGGATGATATTTTAATTTTTAGTAAGACTTGGGATGAGCATCTGATGCATATCAGAAGAGTTCTAGAGAAGCTTAGGGAGGAGAAGTTGCTGATTAATCTAATGAAATGTAGTTTTGCAAAGGAGTTGGTATACCTGGGATTTGTAGTCTCAGAAGAAGGTCTTAAGATGGACCCAAAAAAAGTAAGGGCTATCATTGAATGGCCTACGCCAAGGAGTATAGTGGAGATAAGATCCTTTCATGGTTTGGCAAGTTTTTACAGAAAGTTTATTAGGAATTTTAGTAGCATTTGTGCACCCCTAACTGAGACAATGAGAGGGGATAGAAAAGAGTTTCGATGGACTAAAGGAGCAGACAAGAGCTTTGATACATTGAAGTAGAAAGTTGTAGAGCAACCTGTTTTGGCACTTCCAGATTTCAATAAGGTATTTCAGGTAGATTGTGATGCTAGTGGTAGTGGTATAGGAGCTATTTTGAGCCAAGAAGGTAAGCCCATTGCTTATTTTAGTGAGAAGCTTAATGATGCCAAGAAAAAGTATTTTGTTTATGATCAGGAGTTTTATGCAATAGTTCAGGCTTTGAAGAAATGGAGACATTATTTGTTGCCAAAGGAGTTTGTTTTATATACTGATCATCAGGCTTTGTAGTATCTTAATAGTCAAGGAAAGTTGAACCAAAGGCACTTAAAATGGGTTGAGTTTTTGCAGAGCTATACTTTTGTTTTGAAGCACAGGAGTGGGAAGTCCAACAGAGTTGCAGATGCCTTGAGCAGAAGGCAAAAATTGTTGACAGAAATGAAGATAGAGGTTGTTGGGTTCGATGAGCTCAAAAGTTTGTATCCTGAGGATCCAGATTTTGTAGAGGCCTGGAAAGCTTGTTTGGAACCTGTTACTTTGGACAGGACAAGATGGTTGGATTTCATAATCCAAGATGGCATGTTATTTAGAGGAAGCCAGTTGTGCATTCCAAGGAGTTCCATGAGAGAGAACCTGATTAAGGAGAAGCATAGTGGAGGATTGGCTGGACACTTTGGTTGAGATAAGACCATTGCTATTGTTGGTGAAAATTATTATTGGCCACAGCTGCAGCAGGATGTGAGGAAGTTTGTGCAGAGTTGCAAAGTATGTCAGATGGCAAAAGGAACAAGTCAGAATACAGGGTTGTATCAACCATTACCTATACCAGAGAAGCCATGGGATGATATCAGTATGGATTTTGTTCTTGGTTTACCAGGGACACAGAGAGGACATGATTCCATTTTTGTGGTGGTGGACAGATTCTCAAAGATGGTACTTTTTATTCCTTGCAAGAAGACTAATGATGCTGTTCATATTGCTGAATTATTTTTCAGAGAGGTGGTGAGACTACATGGTCTACCAAAGAGCATAGTTTCAGATCAAGCTACCAAGTTCGTTGGTTATTTCTGGAGGACATTATGGAAGAAGTTGAAGATAGATTTGAAGTTCAGTTCTGAACACCATCCACAAACTGATGGACAGACCGAAGTGGTGAATAGGAGTTTGGGTAACCTGCTATGGTGCTTAGTAGGAGATAAGCCCAAGGCATGGGATTTGATTTTACCACAGGCAGAATTTGCTTACAACAATTCTGTCAATAGGAGTACTGGTAAATCACCATTCCAGATTGTATATGGAAATAGTCCAAGAAATGCTTCAGAGTTAAGGAATCTGGATAAGGGAGAAAAGCCAAGTGCCGAGGCTGAAGACTTTGCAGAACATCTGAAGAATTTGCATGAAGATGTGAGAAAGCACATTAATAAGATGAATACTCAATACAAGGCTAAGGCAAATCAGAAGAGGAGGTATAAGAAGTTCCAGGTAGGAGATGAAGTCATGGTTCACTTGAGAAAAGAAAGGTTCCCAATTGGAACATACAATAAGTTGAAAATGAAGAAATTTGGACCATGCAGAATCTTGCAGAAGCATGATTCAGGCAATGCATATGAGGTAGAGCTACCGAATGGGATCAATATTTTCACTATTTTCAACATTACTAATTTATCAGAATATCATGAAGGTGGAGCAGAGGATGGACCAACAGAAGCGTAGTGGAGTATTCCAGCATCTACTTCAATGGACGAGATAGAAGTGATCTTGGATAGCCGTGTGGGAAGAAGTACTTGGAACAAGCAATATGAAGAATATCTAGTAAAATGGAAAGGAAGGCCTATTGAAGATTCCTCTTGGTTATCTAAGGCAGAGGTTGACCTTTTGGGTTTCCCTCACATAAACATCTGAGACGTGAGAGGGTCACTTCTCAAATTACCCTGGGTGTCTGATGTAGGAGCATCTAGTGGTGTAAGGGCAATCTTGCATCACCCAAAAAGAAGTTAATTCAAAATCATTGTAGTTGTTTTCATTTCTTTCCATAATTAGTGTTTCTAGTTCCATAATATCCAGAATAATGATGTAGGACTTTCAATTTTTCTAAAACTACTAAAAATAGCAACCTACCTATTTTGGAAAGTCTACCTACTATTTTTGGAAAGTTTGCAGTTGGGCACGGATTTAAGTGAAAACTTGCAGAAAGTTACTAAATGAAAATATAAGACCTTTGGCAAAGGAATCAAGCAAAGATCATTTGTGAGCTGAATGATATTAAAGTTTTTGTTTTCTAAAAAGCCCCTAAAAATTTTTGAAATGAGATATGAGGCACTAAAACTTCCCTAAACATCCCAAAAAGTTGACAGAAATTTGTTTACAGATTTTTGGCATGATAGTTCACATTGCGAGCTTTCTGACACATAAAACGGTTCGTCAATCGGACACCCGGATCAAAAGTTATGCTTCCCAGAAGTTTACCTACTTTTATAGGGAGTTGTAAATTTCAAAATTTAGCTGGAGGCCACCAAAAAAATGTTATTTATGGCTATTTTGGGGATGCTGAGCGGGAGTAGAGTTAAGGGGGGGCAAGTGTAGAGTCAAGAATAGGTGGGAAAACAGAAACCCTAGCTGATTTGGGGGTTACAGAAGGCGAAAGATTCCAGAGCCTGGTGATGGTAGCTGTAGTGTGTTGCGGCCTATGGAGGACTGATTCCTCTTATTGTAATTAAGCATCTATAATGTAATGAGTTGCCCAGATCAATAAAAGAAAGTTCTATTCTCTGTGTTCAATTTCTATTATTGTGTGTTTTATGATTTAGCCCCTTCATCAGAAAGATGGTACATTGTGGTTATGTATAGATTACTACATATATGGTATAGTAAGAGCTACCGGGTTCAAAGACCTATGAGCTCACTACATGAAATTTTTCTCTAACATTAATAGTTGCTGATGTTTGGATGTCCTTATGCCAAAATGGTAAGAATAAGAATGACACCTAGGAAGAAGGTAACGAGAAATGGACTTTACCTTAAGGCTATGAGGGAACAAGCCTCAAGAATGAAAAGCCTTGGTAAAACGGGTTGCTTGAGAGGCGTATGGTTGACTAATGATGAAACTTTCGTTGATGCTATTAAATGCATCAAGTGGGAGAAGGACTAAGCAGTTAGGGCTACTATTCCTGCCTCTGAAAATGAATCAGTGAAACCCTCTGCACCTAAGGAACCAATATTGGAAAGTAATCTTAAAGATCTTGTTGTTACTTAAGTGGTTGTGGATGAGTACCTGCAATTATGTCCACCTCCTAAGTCTAACCTTGTAAACCTCAAGGATAAGGTTAAATTTGGGAAGATATACCAATCTGAAAGTGACTTCTAGTTTCAAGATGCAAAAGAAAATTGTAACAATTTATGGATTATATGTAATCTGTGGAAACTATAATGCAATTTTGAATTTTGGCAAATATTTCCTTTCTTGTTAAGATTGCATGAATGAGAATGGATTTACATTTATGAATGGATTCAATAGTATGAAAAACTAATTAAATGATTAATCTGCAAACTTCATGAGAAATAGATTGCAACACAGTTCAGATAGAAACCAATATGGGAGATAGCCAGGAAGAAGGGTAACCTTCATGCCACTCTGATTCTAAACTCAACCAAATCCTTGCTATGTTCCATGAGATGAGAGTGAGAATTGGAACTCTTGAGCAAGAGGTCAGGGGTCAGTATGGAGCCAGGTGGGAAGCCTATCACAGGGGTGATGACAAGGAATGTCATGATGACACCACCCAAAGTGAACGTGGAGAGAATAACTCCAAAGCAAGACATGAAGAGGATAGAAGAAGCCACTTGGCTCTAGAATTATCTAGAGATATGAAAAATGTTACACCTCCAAAGTTTGATGGGACTATAAGTGGGGATGTCGTGGAGGCATGGATTACAAAAATGCAAAAATACTTTGAAATAAGAAACTATTCTGAAATCACCAAAGTAGTATGGGGGGCATACCAATTGGTAGGTGAAGCAGCCACTTGATAGACAAACAAGAAAATGGAGTTAAGATTGAGCTCCATAAGTCTAACCTGGGAAAGGTTTGTGGAACTCTTTAGGCAAAGATGGTTGCCTCAATTGTATTATGGCCAAAACTTATAGACTTCCAAATTTTGAGACAAGTTGATTCAACAGTGAACGAGTACTGGGAAAAGTTTACTCGCCTCCTCAAATATGTTCCACAATATCAACAGGATGAAAGAATTTGCATTAGGAGGTTTATTATGGGCTTGAACACCTAGATTGGGGGTGAAGTTGATGTGCATGGTCCCACTTCAATGGACTGGGTTTATGAGAAAGCTATTAAACAGGAACAAAAATTGAAATCTATGTTTGCATATAGGGAAAGGAACTGCAAAAGGTATAATTGGTCCCAATCCTCCCAATCTTTTAAGAAAAAGGGGAAAAAGTAGGACTTTACTGAGAAAAGTGATCAAAGGTCCAAGAACAAGAAAAATGAATCCAAAGGTGACAAGAAAGGCAATAATAACTTCAAGAAAAATGGAGATAATTCTGGGAAGCCTTATGAAAGGCAACGACCCGTGGGAGGATGTTATACATGTGGCAGTGATTATTATTCCAACCAGTGTCCTAATAAGATATAAAGAACTTGGCCATGAGGAAATCCTTTACCCTCTCAGCAGGCATCCTTCCAGCAATGCATACATGCAACCTTGGATAATAGGAAAGCTGAATATCAAATTACTCCTATTGAAACCATAGGTATTTTATCTCATCTTCCATTTTAGTTTTGATAGATACTGATGCCACAAAATGTTTTATTTCTCCTAAAGTTTTGAGTATGATTTCTAGAAAAGATGGATACATGGAAAATACTTGGTCAGTTGAATATGCAAATCAGACCAAAGCTCGGGTAGAGCAATGCTTGTTTGAGGCTAAAGTTGAATTTCCAAGTTTCTCCACTGAAGTGAACCTTTATGTAGCCCTATTAGGCTCATATGATGCTATCCTTGGGATTTACTAGTTGTGGAGACATCAGGCTAAGGTGGATTATTATGCCAAAACAATAGAATGTCTAGATGACCTTGGGAATAAAGTATTTCTACAAGGTAACCCTAGAGAGGTTAAACTAAGACAAATATCTACCCTACAAATGAAAAGAGCTTAGAGAAAAGGATGTCAACTCTTTGTTGTTAAAATGGAAAAGATAAATAGTCTTAAGGAAACTAATTTTCAAGATGATTTTATGTTTTATGAATCTTAGAAACTCCAAGGAGTTGAGAAGAGGGACACCATAGATCAAGAAAGATTAGATATGGATAGATACCCTTTTCTTAGAGATTTTGAGAATGCATTTTTAGATGAGCTACCTGGATTGCCTCCTAAAAGAACTTTTGATTTCTCTATAGATATAATTCCAGGTTCAGAACCTATATCTAAAGCTCCATTTAGAATGTCCACAACTGAGTTAATGGAGCTAAAGGCTCAATTGTAGGAATTGCTTGATAAAGGATTGATAAGGCCCAGTGTATCACCTTGGGGAGCACCAGTAATTTTTGTGAAAAGAAAGATGGTACATTACGGTTATGTATAGATTACTACATGCTAAATAAAGCAACAATAAAGAACAAGTATCCATTGCCCTGCATTGATGATCTCTTTGGTCAAATGTGAGGGGCAACTGTGTTTTCTAAGATTGATCTTTGATCTAGGTACTATCAATTGGGGTTAAAAGATGAGGATATTCACAAAAAAACCATTAGGACAAGGTATGGACATTATGACTTTACTGTCTTGACCTTTGGATTAACAAACACACCTACACTACATTTATGAACTTAATGAATAGTATGTTTAGAGACTGCTTGGACAAGTTTGTCCTTGTTTTTCTTGATGATATCCTAATCTACTCCAAGAATGAGGAGGAATACCTTCAGCATTTAAGGATTGTGCTTCAGAGGTTAATAGAGCATAAATTGTATGGCAAGCTCTCTAAGTGTACTTTCTTTCAAAAGGAAGTGCAGTATTTGGGTCATATAATTCTGGCTAAGGGAATAGTTGTGGACTCAACCAAGATTAAAGCCATATTGGAATGGCCAGCACCAAGAAATGTGCATGAGGTTTCAAGTTTCATGGGCCTAGCAGGTTATTGCAGAAAATTTGTAGCAAACTTTTCAAAAATTGCTTATCCTATTACTTATTTGCAAAGAAAAGGCAAAAGATTTGATTGGTCAGACAAGTGCCAAGAGGCATTTGACCAATTGAAGGAAAGATTGACTATGACACCTATCTTAAAGATACCAGACTTGGAAGGTCATTTTGTAGTCATTATCAATGCCTCAGAGGAAGGCTTAGGTGGTGTACTTGTCTAATATGGACAGGTTATTGCATATGAATCTAGGAAACTGGAAACTTATGAACAAAACTATGCCCCTCACGATTTAGAATTGGCAGCAGTAGTTCATGCACTACAAATGTGGAGACACTACTTGCTTGGGAAACCCTTTGAACTAAAAACATACCATCAAGGACTCAAATATCTATTCACTCAACACACCTAAATGCTCACCAAAGAAGGTGGTTAGAGCTAATCTCAAATTACGATTTTGAGATTAAATACATTCAAGGCAAGGAAAACCAATTAGCGGATGCCTTAAGTAGGAGAAGGGATATCTCCTCAAGGATATGCATACATTCTAATTTTAAGAATCAAGTATTATAAAGGTCTAAGGGAGATCAATTTTATGAGCAAGTAAAATAGGCTCTTTTAGAGAATCCCCAGGATCTAAAATACGATGGATTCTATCTTGAACCAGATGGGTTACTAAGGTATAAAGGAAGGATGTATGTTCCGAACTCTGAGGAATTAAGGAATATCGTGTGGAAAGAGATTCATTCCACATCTTATTCAGGACATCATGGAGTAAAAAGTTATTGGCTAATGTGAAGCCTTTATATTTCTAGAAGGGAATGAAGAGGGATGTTGCAAGATTTTTAGTTGGATGTCTAGAGTGCCAGAGGGTGAAGACGAAACACCATCACCCGACGGGACTTTTATACCCTCATGAAATTCTAGAATGGAAATGGCAAATCATTAGCATGGATTTTGTGAAAGGACTTCCTATGTCAAGGAATAAGCACAAAGCTATTCTGGTTGTGGTGGATAGACTCACCAAGGTGGCATATCTTATACCTAGGAATTTGACAAATGGGGCACCAGTCATAGCCCATAAATTTGTGCAAGAAGTTTTTAGATTGCACAGTATTCCTGAGAAGATTATCTCAAATAGGGATGCCCATATGACATCAAGGTTTTGGCAAACCTTATTCTCCTCACTTGGAACTCAGTTGAATATAAGCTCCACTTATCATCTCGAGATGAATGGCCAAAATGAAAGGGTAAACCAAGTGTTGGAACATCTACTGAGAATGTATTGTATGGACCAACAATACAAATGGGAAGATTATCTTCCTCTTGTGGAATTTGCCTATAATAATTCCTATCATTCCATAATTAAGATGGTTCCATTTGAAGCATTATATGGAAGAAAGTGCCAAACTCCTATAAGCTGGGATAAGCTAGAAGATATGATTATCCTTGGTCTAGAAATGTTGTTAGAAATGGAAGAGCAAGTCCATTTGATCAAGAAAAGGCTAGCGGAAGACAATGATAGGCATAAAAGTTATGCGGATGCTAAACGCATCACAAGGCATTTCTCAGTGGGAGAAAAAGTCCTTCTAAGGGTCAAACCCCAAAAGAGCTCCATTAAGTTTAGAAAGACATCCAAACTAGCTCCTAGATATGTGGGTCCCTTCGAAGTTCTCGAAGAGGTCAACCCAATTGCATACAAGATTGCTCTGTTGCTAGGTCTTTCCATGATGCATAATGTTTTCCACGTTTCCTATTTGAAAAAGTTTATTTCAAGAGATAATTATGTTCCTATTCTTGATTAGAATGCTATATAGGTGAAGGACCCTGGGGTGGTAGTGATCAAGCCCATCAAGGTGCTCGAAATACATAAGCTACACTTACATAACAAAGAGATAACTCAATACAAGGTCCAATGGGACCAGTATGCAAAAGAAAATGCCACCTAGGAGAATTATGAGGAGATTTATCAAAGATTTCCCCATCTCTTTTAAAACTTTTCATTATGATGAGTAAACATTTTTTCTTTATGTTGGATTAATCCTTGGAGACATTAAATCATCAGGGACAATGATTCTTATTGGGGGAGATATGTTACATCCCCAACTTTTGATTAAGCTTAATCTTACTTCTATGTGATAAAAAGGATAAATAATCTTAGATTAATGATTTGATGTTTGTAGAAAATATCAAGTTGAATCGTTGATTATATGCATTGAGATTAATGCTTAGATTAGACATGAGATTACATGTTAAGATTGTTATATCATAATGTTTTATGATTTAAATGATGAGGGTCTATGCAGGATCATGGGGGTCCAAAAAGTGGCGATGTGATGACAAAAAATTTGCCCTTGTGGCTGACGACTTTTTTTATCCGAATTTGATGAAATGAAAAGGGTTTATTGAAAAAATTGTCATCTTTCCACCAATATAAGATATGCCTTATTTTGAATTTAATAAATAATTATTATTGATTTTCTACATACATTATGACTAAAGTCTTGATTGATAGGTTGATTGAAAAACTTCTATGATTTTCAAACTATTTCACATTTTTTGAATCTAAAATATGCATCACATTCTATGCTTCGCATACTATAGGATAAAAAAAATTGAATTTCATAAATTTTTGACCAAGTTATGGTGGTTAGACAAACACATTTTAATAATTTTGAAATGTTCTAATAAAAAATCATAACTAATTATGTACTTGCAAAAAAATTATTAAAAAAAATGTGGCACATCTGGTCATGTGTCCTCTATTTATATTGAATGTTTCAGAAAAAATATATATTATTTTTTTCTTGTATTTAGGTTGGTTAGACATACACCTGCGTTTTATCTTTTTCTTGAAAATTTAGTACTACTACATTGAAATTTCAAATTTTCACAAAATAGATTTACTTTTTTCCAAAAAGGGACTAGTAGCCTAGAAACTACATTTAATTTGCTACAAATTATGTTCTTACATATTTTTCAAATTATGTTAATAACCTATTCAAATTTTTATGTCAAGTTTCCTAACTTTATTTTTCTGAATTTTCATTGCCACTTAAGGGCCTAGTTTGGACCCCCATGATCCTGCACTGACCCATGATACACTGATCATGGTTATATGTTTGTGAGTGTAACTAGGAAAAGAATCTTCCTTCAAGAGTGGAAGAAACTATCACCTGGGAGAAGGAAATAGATGTTGTGTATTGAAATTGATCTTTCGTGAACCCATGCAAGATAGGGTGAGTATAAGTCATTTTTCCTTGTTAAGTCAATGTCAATTTGACTATTGTCGTCAAGTTGATTTAAGATCTCTCGACGTCATCTACATCGATTTGACTAAATAATGCTCTCAGAACATTCGTATAGTCGATAGTAACCTTTGTTGGGTGTCAGAGTTTCCCTTTATATATTTATTTACTTCTATATTAAATTTGGTGAATATTGTTTAATTATTTTTAACAATAGTCTAAGATAGCAAAGTGGGGGAGTAAGTCTCGACCCCATGTTTGCATATTGATGTTACCACCATAACATTGGTCATGTAAAATTGGTGATAACTTAGATTATTTCAATAATCTATAATATCATTTAGATGTATATGACATTATGTGAGATATAACTATCTATCCACTTGTGGTGGAGTCGAGTACCTTGGTTTATTAAGTTTTTACGTTCTTTTTGCAAATTGTACCCATGATCGACAAAGAGTGGAGTGAGTGGAAGATGTGTTTGAGCCTATCACAAGCCTAACACCATGTAGGATACTCTCGAATGGGAGGTATAATAGTAGCGGTGTCAATATTCCCGCGAGGTGGACTGGGGATAATTAAAACTATTTTACCAACCTTCATTTCAAAGGTGATGGGTTTGTGTTTGTAGGACAAAAAAGCATGGAAAGAAAGGGGTGACTATGATTATCATTGCTTAGAGGCTATAGGAGTAGCAAGCTACAGGAAAGGGAGCTCACGGGAAAGAGCAAACAACAATAATGATAGGCTCAAACTATAATAGGTCGTAACTTGGCTACGGTGCATTTTAATCAGGTATGACTATAAAATACTATCATGTGGTCTTAAGCTATGCAGATGTATACATAGTTATTATTGTGATAACCACACATTGAATTATGGATGACTGTGTTTATCTCATATGATAGCATTTGATTTGTTTGAATAACTCTACTAAGGCCTTCAAGGCTAAATGTTTGAGAGTAATGTGTTTATCTCATATGATATCATTTGATTTGTTTGAATAACTCTATTGAGGCCTTTGAGGCAAAATGTTTAAGAGTATTGTTGTAGCAGACTTGTGCCCCTCAAAGTCGATAAGGCTGAGGATGGTAAACAACTATTATAAACGTTTGATAACGATAATGATAAATCTCCAGAAATGATTGATATCTTCTTTCATTCTTTATTTCGAGGACTGTTAAGTCTCCAAACATGAGTGTTATCAAAAGACAATAATAGTCATTCATAAAGATTGCTGCTATTAGAATAGGTCGAGAGCCATGCATTGTAGAAAGAGAAGTCATTCTTGAAAATCATTGCTATTGACAGTGCCAAAGTCATTAAGGATTTTGAGGCACATGAAGTAGGAAGAATGATATTAGACTACTTACGAAAATTTGATATTTTGCCTTCGGGTTTATTCTTTATGTAAGAATGAGTAGTATGACTCTTTAATATAGATGGAGAGAAACTAGCTTGATAATTAGTAACATTATTTAGGCTACACTAAGTGCATGTCGAGCCTTGAATTTATCAAGTGAGTAAACCCTTGACTGTCATTTAATTTCCATGTAGGAAAAGAAATTGAAAATGAGTATGATAACTCATTTATTTGAAATTGTATTATGGATATGTTTTCCTTATTAAATGGCAATACTTCAATTCAGTATAGGGTATTAAAAACCCTTTCGAATTTTTTTTGACAAAAGTTCTATTTATTATTGTCAACTTATTAGTACTATCGACTATGATAGGATGTATTATAGTCGATAGCAAGTTGACGAAATATCTTGATACAAGGTAAACATAGAGACTTAGACTGAAGATGGTCTTAATAACTGAAACCATGAACCTTTAAACTCTTTAAAAAGAAAGAACAGGAATAGAGTGATGTGAATTCATAGGTTCCCTGTTGCATAGGTAATGTTAGTGCCTGCATAAACATTTAGGTTTCAAACATTTAAATATGCAGGCACCTTCCCCAAAAATCCAAAAATTTCTAAGTCTTTTGGCCTTTGCAGTTGAAAAGTGTAAAAAATTCAATTGCATGCATGTATCTTTGTATATACAAAGGGGTTTGTATGTGCAAATGCAAATATACATGGGCGGGCTTGCAGAATTTTTGATCGGCCATCAAAAATGGTGAAAAATCAATTATATCGGGCTTTAAAAAGGTGCATATACATTGAGGAATCTTTCACAGATTTTAGGAATATTCCCTACTTGTATATTGGGTTGCATGTATATTTTGTGTTGTATGTTCAGACATACAACAGCTAGATACAAAGGAAAGCATGCAAAGAAAATATACATTGGCGGCATACAATCGAAACATACAAGGGTCAATGTACATCGAGACAGATGCAATGGTGAATGTATGTCCGACATACATTGGGAATGTACACTATAGATATACAAAGGGGGGCGCATATATATTTGCTACAGTGCAAGTATACAAGGCATCTTGTATATACAGCAACATACAAAGCAGCAGGAGATACATTTGGTGGGACCCGCAGGGTTGTATATGCATTCGCTTGTAGGTTTGCACATACAAAGGGAATTGCATGTATGTTCAAAAGTATGTTCGCATATACAAAAGCAGATGCAAAGCGGATGCGACAAGAAGGTTAACTGCATTGGTGAAGTGGATGAAGTCTGCGGTTGTATGGTGGGCTTGTATGTTCCCAATGCATATTTAAACATACAAGCAGAAGATACAAGTGAAACAGACAAGCGGGAGTGGTCAAAAGGTCAATAGTTTCAAATGCATGGTGGGGCCCGCAAGTTGTATGTTTCGCATTGTATATGCCAACATACAGAGATTGAAGATACATAGACTCAGATCTCAAAGTAGTTCCAATCTGCCTCATAATTATTTGAGATCCATTGAATGTATATTGCATGTTGTATGTTGCAATATACAAGGGGAATATGCAAAAGTGATATACAATCCGGATTCGATGGAGATTTCAAGCTACTTCATAAATTTTTGAGGTCCGTGGGTTGTATAAAGTGCTTGTATATGCCAATATACAAGCCGATGTGCAATGAAAAAGATACAAACAAGATTTCAAAAGGAGGTACATTCTGATTCATAATGATTTGAAGTCCACGGCTTGTATGTATGTGTGTGTTGTATATTGCGGATATACAAAGGAGAGAGATACAAGCCAAACCCAAATAAGCTTTCAACCTGTTTCATAAAGGTTTGGGGTCCACCTTGTATGTAAGGTGATCGTATATGCTTTTGCATATAAAAAAGGGGGAAAAGGGTCAAAATGCGTGCTGCGATGGAAAAGTCAAAGTTGCAAAAGCATCTACATGGCACATTCTCATTGGCCAATGACTTGCCTGTTTGATTTAAGCTGTAGATTTGGATGATGCAAAGAAAGAACGATGGCTATGTTCAAATGCAAGGTTTTCTTCATGATTGCAGTGGCGTTCTTGGCGGGAAGGCCCCCAGAGCACGCGGTTTGCTGCGTTTCCACAAGATACTGGTAGGTCGACCATTGATTATAGATTTACAGAGGCATGGGTTGATGATGGATGTGCCACCTACCAGTTTTAAGAGAAAAATCCCCAAATGGCGGCACAGGGCTTGAGTCCAACTACTCATCGCCTCTCCTTCTACCTGCTGCATTGATGTTTTGGGTGTCATTTTTGTGGTGCACTGTATCTAGCATATTTTTGAATTTTTGCCCTGTAATTAATTGCTAAGAGCATAGCCTTGCTATAAAATGCAAACTGTGTCACTCATTTGTGGTTGTTGAAAACTGGACAAATTTTGGTGATGTGATAAAATACAACTTCGTTGGTGGCTCTGTTTTGGGTGTCTTGTGAGTTTATGAATCAAATGTTATATGTTTTATGCATAAATTTACTGGTTTCATGTTGTTTTATATGACTAATGCTTCATTACATGTATTATATTATTTGTCTCCAAATTGAATGTTTTCTTCTTCCAAATCTAAACAGCTAAGGGGTGTTTAAGATTCTAGGACATGGGTTCACTATGTTGAATGCTTAGTCTTCTACTTCTGTTCAAGGAGTAGATTAAATGTTTTGGGTTAAGTGTTGGGAAGAGTATATTGCAGTGAGGATGTCTATAAGCAGAGATAACTAAATACTCAATTTTAGAAGTATCTGTAAGGCAGACACTACAAAACCCCCTTGAAACCCAGTTATTGATTTGAGTTTATGGTGATCATTCACATATGTATGTCTATTGACTCCGAGCCCTGAGATAGGCACCAGTCCAATCTTGTATTGAGGTTATAACCAAAGTCTCAGTTTTGCATCCAAATACAAAACATAAATTCATACTTCAAAATACAAACCTTTAGGACATTTAGAAGTAGTTTTAGGACCAAAATCCTCTGTCTCACAACTGAACATAAGCCTAAAGTCAGCCCCTCTGCACTTATTTTATAGTTTTGGTCTGCATATATGAGGATTTATCTACTTTGTCTCAACATCCCACCAAGTTAATAAGCACATTTCACAGATGTTGAATAGGGAATACCCCCTTGGTTCTATAGAGCCTAAAGAAGAAGAGGAGATATTTATAGAGTCTATCTACTGCACTGTTGGCCCCTGGCCCGAAAATCCTATTGATCAATGTTGGCTACCTTGTAGGAATAACTGGGAAACATCCAGTCGGATTGAGCACTAACAGGTAACATGACAATTAATGAATGCACTCCTAGATTTAGAGTCAAAAGTCCAAGTTAGATGGACTAATGGTGATTTGAACCAATCTTTCATGTGACTTAAAGGGGTCAAATTATGAACATTGTAGGATGAGACAACTTCTAAGTCGAGTCGAGGTGTGTGAACATTTGACTACGTTCATTACGAAATGTTTATGTATATAAATCCTTGGCCAAATTAATGCATCCGTCTCTGCATGCACTAATCGGTTCACTGTGCTCCAGATGGCATAATGCTTCTAGTAGTGCCATACATAGTTAGAGTGGATCTATAGTTGTATGACCGCAAAGTATTATGAAGGACACAACACTACATACTCAGATGGCAAACCTAATGGTTCCTTATATCTATTCCCTTCGTGAAGGGTAGGACCACTTCTAGGAAGGAAGTTGTGCAGGGGACCGTCGATGTGTGGTTGGAGGAAAAGCACTCAGGTGATGCTCTCCTTCCCAAGTACAAGACAAGCTGAGACTTTTGAAGATAGATGTCAAAACTCCAGATACAGTACATTCTTTTATATGACTTGATAGACAAACATTATATGTAAACTTATCATTGATGCTATAAGAAAAACATTGTAATTGTATAGTGAAAGGATTCACTAGTATGTTATCTTTAGAATTTTTTGTAAATTTTAGTTTTGAAATTATCCAAAAGATATGCATATTGATTATTGTTTATGATCTTGATTATTACTATGCCTAATTGTGATTACATTAATCATGACTTTGTACTTAATGGTAATTAAGTTGATTAATTTTGGGTAGTAAGATTTGGCTTGTTACATTATCTAAACCCTCGTGAAGGGTTGGGCCACTTCCAATAGGAAGGTGTGTGAAGGACCGTCAGTCTATGGTTGGAGAAAAAGCGTCAAAGTGATGCTCTCCCTCTTGTAGTGGATTTGCCGAAGACTTATGATATAGAAAACATTGCTTCATTTGAATATGTAGTTGAATATTGTATGTCGCAAGAAATGTGACCATTGAATATTGCAATAAGTATTCTAATGTAATTATGAAAAGTATAATGTTAAAAAATTTCCTTTTTGGAACAAAAAAAATTATTATGGAAAAATGGATACTATTTGCGTCATTTATTTTGAATAATAGTGTTTTATTTAGATGTGCTTGTTACAGAGTGAAGGGGATCAATGGTGTTATGCATATCCCTAGTTTGGCATGGAACCTTCTTTCTGTAAGTAAATTGAATGATGTGTGAGTGCAGGTTGTCTTCTTGAGTGGAGAATGTAAGATGACTAGAGGATCTATAGTGTTTGCTAAGGTTTCCAGAGAGGCACTCTATTTCAGTTGGATGCATGCACTGTTTAGTGTAATAGTTCTTCTATCTTGAAGAAGAGAGCTTCAGATTCTTCATCCTCACCACTCGAACCAACAGCGAAGAAGTGTGTTGCATCTACTTTCAATGGTCATTCTTTCTAGGTACCTAAGGGTGCTCATGCTTTAGAGATGAAACTTCTTGCAGAGAAGATAATGTTGTGGTATGAGAGACTTGGTCACATTGGTGAGAAGGGTCTTACAACCCTGAAAAATAAGAACATCATCAAGGGGTTAAATGACTGTAATCTTGAGTTTGATTTTTGCGAACATTGCATATATGGAAAACAAAACCATGTTCATTTTTTCTCTAGTTCTCATAAATCTTTTGAGGTGTTGGATCTAATTCATTCTGATGTGTTTGGTCCTGTGAATGTTCCTTTAATTTCTAAGTCTATATATTTTGTAGCATTCATTAATAATTACAGTAGAAGGACATGGGTTTATTTCCTTAGAAGCAAATTCAAAGTCTTGATTTGGCTCAAAGAGTTTAAAGCTTTTGTAGAGAATCAGACTGGTAAAAAGATTAAGTGTTTGAGGATTGATAATGATGGTGAGTTTTGTTTGGCAGATTTTGAGAAGTTCTATAAAGAACATGGGATTTAAAGATATAAGACAACTAGATATACCCCTCAGCAAAATAGAGTTGTAGAGAGGATGAATAGGATGTTGATGGAGAGGGCTAGGAGTATGCTTAGTTGAGCTAGCCTTGAACATAAGTTTTGGGCTAAAGTTGTAGCCATTACCTGCTACCTGATTAACATGTCTCCTACTTTAATGCTTGTTGAGAAAACACCCATGGAGGTGTGGTTTGGTAAATAGGATTCATTGAGACATCTTCGAGTATTTGGTTTCGAGGCATATGCACATGAAGATGTCAAAATTGGAGAACAAGGCGATTAAGTTTATCCTCATTGGCTATGGTGTGGTATGAAAGGGTACAAGCTTTGGGATGTTGTGGCTGAAAAGGTCTTGTATAGCATAAGTGTTATCTTTATAGAAGTGAAACCTTGTCGTATTATTTTGTATCTAGAAGAGAAAGAAAAGAAATAGGGTGTGGTTTAGTTTCCTCTTACACATAAGAAGATTAAATTGAAAGCTCCTATTAGACTTGACAATGAGGAGATCTCTAGCAGCTCTAAAAGTTCAAAAGAAGAAGAAGAAGAACCTCAACCTCAAATTTTAAGGAGGTCTACATGTAATAGGAGGTAACCTGAGAGGTTTGGTTATTCATTGCTTGATTCTAGTTGTATTTTTTCCTTGATTTCTAACAATAATGAGCCTAGAACTATGAAAGAGACTATGGGCATGAAAGATGTAGGTTCCTGAAAAGAGGCTATGGAAGAAGAGATGGTTTCTTTGAAGAAGAATAATACCTAGGACCTAGTGCCTTTGCCTGAAGGATGGAAACACGTTGGATGCAAAATGGGTGTTCAAAAATAAATTTGGTTTAGATTGAGTGTTGAGAAGTATAAGGCCAGATTGGTTGTGAATGGCTATTCCCAGGTTGAGGGAATAGATTATGAGGAGATTTTATCTCCCATTGCAAAGTTGACTTCCATCAAATTCTTGTTATCTCTTGCAATAGCGTATGATCTTGAAGTTGAACAGATGAATGTGAAGACTAATTTCCTTCATGGTGATTTGGAGGCAATTTATATACCATAGCCTAAGCACTACATTGTTGAAGGTAAAGAAAATATGGTTTTCAAGTTGAAAAAGTCTTTGAATTGTTTGAAACAATCTCCTAGGATGTGGTACCAGAAGTTTGATGCCTTTGTGTTGAGTTTGGGATTTCAGAGATCAAAATCAGATCATTGTGTTTATTATAATATGGATAATGATTGCATTCTCATTGTTGCTTTATATGTTGATGACATGTTTTTTAGGAATGGAAAGAACTTGGTTTCTGATTTGAAGTCTTAGCTTTTAGCATAGTTTGAGATGAAAAATCTAGGGGCATCTCAGTACATTCTAGGAATGGAAATCAAAAGAGACATGGAAAACAAAAAACTTTGGTTAAACCAAAGAAGTATGTGAATTCTGTGTTGGAGAGGTTCAACATGGTAGCTTACAGACCGTTGCATGTTCCTATGATGTTGGGAATGAGGTTATCTATTTTGGATTGTCCAAAATCTCCTACTGAGGTATCTAGGACATGACAAGAGTTCCTAATTCTAGTGTTGTTAGAAGTTTGATGTATGATATGGTCTATACAAGACCAGGCATTGCCCAAGCAGTGGGAGCCCTTAGTCGATTTATGGCTAATCCTAGACGGGTACATTGGGATGCAATGATGAAAGCATTCATATATTTGTGGGGTACTTCCAAGTATTCCCTATGCTATAACATGCTTATCCTACAAGACCTCAAAATTTAGTGAGTATTCATGGATTTGTGGATTCAGATTGGACTGGAGATATTGACATCAGAAGATCCACCAGTGGTTATGTTTTTACTATGTTTGGTGGTGCAATAAGCTAGATGAGTAAGCGATGAGTTGTCATCTCCTTGTCCACTACAAAAGAAGAGTACATGGCAGCAACTCATGCTTGTATGGAAGCCATTTATGTTAAGAGATCTTATGTTCTGACATTGGTTTTGATGCAAGGATGATCACTATTTGTTATGATAGTAAGAGTGCCATATGTTTGCTGAAGAATCCTACTTTCCATGTGAGGATAAAGCACATTGATGTCTAGTACCATTTTGTTCGTGACATGGTAGAGGATGGGAAGGTATATTCAGAGAAAATTAGCATTTTGATGAATGTTGCAGATTCCTTGACAAAGCCTATGAGCACGAAGAAGTTCAGATGGTGTTTAGAATCTATGGGGCTCTCGGCTCCTCGCAGTTAAATCTCATCATTTCACTGGCTCTTGAAAGGTGTTCAACAAGTGGGAGAATGTTGGGAATTAAGGTGTCTCAACCTTTTCAAATTCCTAGCATTGTTATTTATTTAGTTGTTATTATTTGCATACATTTGTAATTATTCGTGTATATTTTATTATGTCACTTTGTAGGAGTTGGCACGGTAATGTGTCATCCTACATGGAAGGTGGCTAGATGACATTTGTCCTCATATGATGAAGTAGGCATCCCATTTTGTGGTAGGAATAATTTTCTATGTGTCGGCATTTCTCTTGTGTTGTAAGAGGTTTTATGATGGTTTATGATGCGTAAGAGTATAACATATTCTATGACATTGTAAAAGCTAGAAATAGATATTCTTATGACAAGTATAACAAGTGTCACTAAGCATCTTTGCATGGGAAAGTGGATGCCCAAGTTTGGGATATGACAAGTTGTAAGAGAATTATTTATTAATAGTTAGTTATGACAAATTCTCTTACAACCATAAGTGTTGTCATATATGACAGATTTTATGACGATGTAAGAGCATCTGTCATACCTATTTTGGGAAAATTTGGGGCACCCAAGTACGAAGGGTGTAAGAGGTGTAAGGGAATATTGTACGAGTGTCACAGGAGTCAAACATGTGTTAGGAAAGTGTGCCACATGGATTTGGACACCCATCTCTTGTTGCTTGTTCTAGAAGCTTCCTTCATGCTTGTATCTCTCTATAAATAAGGTACTTGTTGGATTAGTTTGTATGGTTGATTTACAGGTGTAGTTATGCTACCAAAATTACTCTAGATACTACGTGTTGGTGAACTCCTAGAATAGCTTAGCTCTATAATTGTATTGTAACCATTATTTGATTGTTGAATAATACATTGGGTTATTCTTTGGAGTGTGGGGTTTTTTACCTAAAAAGGTTTTCCCCACGTACATCTTGTGTTATGGTATTATTGATTTATTTTATGTTGTGTATCTTCTTTTATGTTACTATAAAGATTAAAAATTTGCATAACTCTCCCCTCATTAGTTCGGTGTAGGAATCTATTCCATGTACCTTTCTTCCTTTCATATGTTGTTTGATAGACACATAAACCTATAAATAATAGGTTTGCATATAAAATCTGTTATCTGGGGGCTATGGTTCAGACAATGTGCAAAGGCCATTTGATTGGCAAGGCAGGGTTTACTTCAAACTTGGAGCTAATGTAATCCTAGCTTCAAAATAGATGGATAGCAAACAAGCTAACAAATGAGGCAAGCTGAAAATAGAAATCAATTCTATGTTAATGGAAATCCATTTGATATATGAGAAAATTATGATTATTTTTAAATTATAGCATAAAAGAAACAATTTTAAACTCTAGCATTGTTGTTTTGAACTTTGAATACTCAAAAACAATTGGCTACATGGAAAAAGAGACTGCATACAACATAGGCATTAATATACCTGCCTGTCGGAGCAACTAATAATAATAACAATAAAATTATCTTGCCCTACATTGATGATTTGGAAGAGAGGAACTCCTATTGTCTTGTTTGTTGACCTTGAAATCAATTATTTGTTCCAATTCTACTAGAATTCTACATTCTATATCGATCTTTGTTTATTGATCTGTCTTTGCAATACCTAAGTATCCAATAAAGGTGAAACTTGGATGCAAGAGTACTGCATTAAAGACTAGAAGAAAACCAAGGCAAGTAGCATGGTTAAGCTCAAATGCATTATCTCCTATTTCTTTGTTGATGGTGTAGGGCCCATGCCAAATTAGGTGAATCTTACCATAAGGTCACGCCAACCTTTACTTCCATACACCTAGCCAAACCCGATCACCAAACTGAAAGTTGTATAGTGTCTTATGATGGCGCTACCTGCACTTTGCATACATATAAAAAATAAAAATAAAAAAAAATGCATCCACAAAGCATTAAAAAAATCATGTTGAAATAAAAAAAATCATATGCATCTTGTAAAAATAAAAAAATGCATCCACAATACATTAAAAAAAAATCGTTTGCTTGTTGAAATAACAATAATTTAATAATAATAATAACAATAAAAAATTTGTTATTAATAATAATTTAGTAATAACAATAAAAAATTTAATAATTATTATAACAATAAAAAAATCCCTATGCATCTTTAATAATAATAATAATAATAATAATAATAATAAGATTCCTTTGCATGTTGAAATGACAGTAATTTAACAATTAATAAATTCATTTACATCTTGGTAGGTTGCATGCTGTTAATTGTCTCACTTACTCTTCAAGAATTAATAAATTCATTTACATCTTGGTACGTTGCATGGACTTAATTGTCTCACTTACTTTTCAAGAATTAATAAATTCATTTACATGTTGATACGTTGCATGCCCTTAATTGTCTCACTTACTCTTCAAGAATTAATAAATTCATTTACATCTTAGTTGTTAATTGTCTCACTTACTCTTCACAATATCAATCAATTGTCAAAGAGAAAATTTATATTTTCTAAATTATAACATAAAATAAAATATTTTAAACTTTAACATCGTCGTTTTGAACTTTAAATACGTGAAAACGATTAGCCGTATAGGAAAAGAAATTGCACTCAAAGATGCCGTAGTATACCAGGAACGAATAATCGCTATGTATTTAAATTGCCGCATCTTTTTGTTACTAAAATTTATTATTCTGCTTCGTAACCATTAATATGCATACAACAAGCAGGCTCACAAGTTGGATCAGTGCAAAGAAAATTTATGATGCTGGTCCACCTGAATTATATCTAACGATGGGAGTTGACACGACACACAACATAAAGCACATTCAAATAATAAATATGATTTCAACAAAACTAGTGGTTGGATGTACATTCATCTTGAAGTTGACACGACCTGATGATAAGAAATGCAGCGAAGAGTTCGTGATGTATGGACAATTCAATCTCAATTTGGTAATCTGAGAACAACTATAAAGACAGCAGCTTAAATAGTACACGATTTTTAGTAGCAAAACAACCAAACATTTTAAAAGGAAAAATAAAACTCTACTAACTTCACGTCTATTTGTGGCGGCCATTTATTACGTGGGATATCTCCTTCCATAATCTATTACACGCAATAGAACTTTACCCTATGAATGTGTAACGTTTTGGGTACTGGATGACCTGATATTTTATATGCCCTCCCATCTTTGAACCTTCATGCATTTATTGTTACAAGAATGGTAAGTTATGAATTAACTTCTGACTACCTGCAGCATGGTTCTCCTTTTGCTCCTGGATGTTGCTTCCCTCTGAAACATTGGATTTGTTTGACAGAAACTGAGTTTTTCTGCCACTCTGACTACTGTAAAGGGATGATGCAGAATGTAATTGAGCTGACAATCTTTCCAACAAGGCATCACAGAAGGCATAGAAAGTGATGTAGAGCCTGAAATATAGTCTGCTGATAAAGGTTTGAATGATTGTATATCTTTGCAACAAGCATGGCAAAAGAGGAAGAAGATAGTCTCTTCAAAAACCAAATGGGGGACAGCCAAATTAGTAAGAATTGTGTTTTTTTTTTTTTTTTTTGAATTATACATTACGAATAGAAGCTTTTTCATCAATGATATGGTTGCAGAACCTGCGTTCTTGTTTGAGTACAATCTAAGGTTCATATGATATAACAATGCAAACAAAGAAATTTTCCTTATGAGAACACACCCATCTCCTCTTAAGAGATTGTGAATGTTGGGTGGTTGATTCCTAACAGGTTTCTAGAATAATTTCAGTTGGACTTCCTCCAATGTGCCATGATAGAGTTAGTTAAGCTTTGGGCTGTCTGTAGAGGTCTCTTCACAATTACTGAAGGCTTTCTTATCTAGTTTTTATTTGGGTTAGACTTTTAATCTCATTTCTTATAATTTCTTATAATTTATACAATAATAAAAAATTGCTATTTGTTTACTTTTTATATAATCTATTTTTCTATATATAAATTTATAAATATATCATCTATCAAAATTTTAATATAGTTTAACTAATTCAAATTAATTATGAAGTTCATTATATTCATGAAATTTAATAGATATTCATAAGATTTAATAGATATCGAAATTTATTTTTTTAACATTTCAAAGATTTCAATATGTTATAATAAGTATAATATTTTTCATCTTAAAGTTAGTATATAGATTATTGTAATGTAAAAAGTGTATATTTTATATTTTTGTGTTTTGTTTTATTCCTTTTTATATGGGTGTCCAAAATATTTGGTTTTAGCACATGATTTTGATTGATTTAGCTGCTCTTTTGACCAAAATTCTTAAAACGACTCTTAGAAACATAACATAATCACTTTTCAAACATTCTCTAGCTTTTTAAATATCAATTCACATTCTTGCATCATATTTGACCCTCTTATTCAAAACTTATTATTTTCTTGAACCTAACCCAACTACCTTCCAATTAGTCATTATTCATCATTTCATGTCCCAAAGCACTCAAATTGTAAGTCTATGTCAAGTATAAAAGGAGATCATCCCTAGGTTATTTGCATTCGTTGGTGATTAAGCAATTCATCCATCACTAATACAATCCCATCACATCTATTTTTCATAAGGGATCAACCCTCCATTATATAGCTTTCCACATTAGTCATGTTATCTCTTGTATCAACACAATGCAAAACCCTAGTTCTTACACTAGGTCATTACAATATTCATTCCACTCTCATCAAGTCACAAGCCTTAATCACTTAGCAGTCATAGCCACATCAATATCACTTGCATTCATTGTTTCTTATTTTCTTCCAACTCTTTTTAAAATAATTGATTCCAATATAACCTGGCTTGTCATAAGGAGCAGATCCTCACTTAGAAAGTACCCAAAGGTGTTTGTCAATACTACTAGTTATTTATCGATGGTCCAAACATCAAGGCAAAACCTTGTTTGTAGGTGTAGAAGATCTAAAGATATATGAGACAAATTTATACTAGAAGGTTGAATCTATGCATCAGAGGACCAATCCACATGAGCAAAGATCACATATGTGTGCATGGAAGTGACCTAAGTTGATAGAAAGGTTCAAAATTCACAAAGTGTGATTGTCTTCATTTAGTCATTCTAGATCTAGTTTCAAGTTTCAAGCAGAAGTCATATATGATAGTCAAATCCATTTTTTATTCATCAACATCTAGGTATGCATTTATTATAATTGTTATTTCATTATATTTTGATATCTAATCATGTATGCATAATCTATCATAGTTCTTTTTTATCTATGGTGAATTATGTATTAGTGTTTATATTTATTTATTTGAATTGGGTATTTTATTTAGGGATATTCCATTATCCTAAATAAAATGGTGAACTTGGCATTTAAACCCCTCTAGGGTTTTACCAAGTAAGGTTTACACTTTACTTGTATCTTTAATTTTTAAATCTATATTTTTTATTGCTTGCATTAATTTCATATCTAATTAGGGTTTGGATCCATCCTCATTTGTGCTTCATTGATTTATATTGATTGTGGTCTTGACTAATATTATTTGTTATCTTTTTTGTCCTTGCCTCACCACCCTCCATTGTGCACTTTCATTGCTAGATATTTAAACCATGTCTTTTCCCATTCTTAGTCTAGCTCACTTCTAATGTCACTACATGCTTTATGATAATACCTCTTTTACAATCACCTATGATAGTGACTTAACTACTATTTCAGCCCTATATTCATTTGATACAACTAAGGGTTTTGACTCATGAGATCTTGTACCTAGTGAGAATATTCCTTCTCCATCTTATGATAGCTTTTATTTTTATGTCTATGGATTCTCCTTTGTGTGACTATCTTGCTTCTTCTTTCCTTGAGGAGTCTAGTGATGTAGATACATTTTTTATGTCTTCACAAGAGGCTAGTATCCATCCTTTTAAACATCATTTTCAATCATGGTCTATTATGATGTATTCAATGAGGAGTGTAATGCTACTTAGATTTATCTTCTCTTGGTGAGGTTAACGACTCTTTTCTTCATGGTTACTAGGTTTGTGATTCACATTATTTTAAATCACTAATGATAGAGTCATATATAGCATGGAAATTAAGATGTTATACTCCACATTAGATTAGTTACATCTTCATATTATGCTCATATACATAGTGATGATACATTGATACAAGCATTTCGTCAGACATTGGTTGATAGATCATAAAATAATGGTTTAATTCATGGCATGCTTCTTATATTCATTCCATGTTTTGTCATTTTCTTGTATAGATTGCTTTACTATTGGCTTTACTTGACATTTGTATTTCTCATGATTCTCATTCTTCATCTTATAGTGGCCTTTTGTTAGGGGATCCCATGGATTTTCCATGTGTCGTGATGATAACCAACTTTTGATATCCATGGGTTTTCTTCATTAGGTCATTTTATATTTTATGTGATATTTCTTTGAGAACTTGTGGATTAGCTTCTTCTACACATCATCTTGCACATGACTTATACATACATGAAGAAGAACATAAGGATCTCTTACAATTTTCACTTGGTATATGTGACCATAATGAGTTCCCAACTAATAATATATCTTTCTCCACTATTACACATAATATGCATATACTATTGAGAAAATTGGTGAACAATAATGGTTAAAGTGTAAACTTAGAGTGTATAAATATGATTAACCTAATTAGAGGTACATGTGATTAACCATTAAAACCAAAGTAGAAGATAGAAAATCATGTACATCAACAATAAGAAAATAGAAAACACATATGACACCTAATATATGTGGAGAAATCTTTTTGAGAAAAAACTCCAACGTCAAAGAGATCAATCTTGTATTAATCAAGTACAAACAAGTACACCAATACAACTCTTACAATCTTCTTCAATCTAACAATATTTTGGCACCATGAGAGTACTTACACAATAATCATACCTCCTCCATACTAAGCACTCAAACTATAGACTTGAGGGCACAGAAAACACCATAAAACAATAAAATGGGCCAAACATGATCTCAAAATATCATGGTAAAAATTCTCACAAACCACTACATGAGAGTGGTCTCCAAAATATAAAGTAAATCCTCTTACACACTAACACATCATATATCTCATCATAAGATGTCATTAAGCTCACTTTCACTTTTCTAGGCACTCCATGAGTGCACTAAATGCATTATCATTACCTATCTTGAGAAAGATGCTCCATAACTCCCTATCTTTGACTTCCTTTTGTAACCTCCCTTATTCAATTCTATTATAATGGTATCCCACATAATCTAGAGAATAATAATAAAATATTGTGCTTTAGCTCCTCATGGGAATCCAAGTTACCCATTCCAAGAAAGTTGGAGACCTTACATTATAAATTAGGATTGTAATTTAATATCACAATATCCTAACACTCTACCACTTGATATTATAAATTGCAATGACATAAAAAGAAACATGAAATGAATCAATTACTAGATACAAGTCCCATGGACTCCCTATATCAAAATAACTTATCCATGCTCACTAGTTTCATAAGTGAATCTACAACATTATCTTGAGTGTAAACCTTATGAATTATGACCTTACCACTCTCCACCATCTCTTGAACAAAGTGATACTAAACATCAATATGCTTCATATAAGAATGGTACATGGGATTCTTGGCCAAATAGATAACACTCTAACTCTCACATTTTATTTGAACCACCCTACAATTAAAACTGGAACTCCTAAACACAATCTTGTAACTAAACTACCTCTTTACAAACATGTGTAGAAACCATATACCTTGCTTTGATAAGATACAAAACAACCATTGGTTTCTCTTGATTATCCAACTAACAACACAATCAAATAGAGAAAACACATAGCCACTAATGGACCTTCAACTATTCAAGTTGCATACCCAATCTACATCAACAAAGCCTTATATGTCCAAAAACTTGTCCACGTCATTGCAATTATGATAACATATAAGAAATAATAAAAAACTCCTTGCAAATATCTAAATACCCTCTTAACATAAGTATAATGCTCTTTATTATGGTTAGACATAAACTTGCCATGAACTCCCACTACTTGAGAAATATTTGCTCTAGTACATACCATTCCAAACATCAGGCTACAAACAACATTAACATAAGGTTGTTATACATATTAAAAAATAATAATTTAAATTAGGACAAATATTCAATGAAATCTTAGTACTTATAGGTAAAGGACTACTCACTAACTTATAATCATGCATAGCAAACCATCACAAAATAGTGTCATTATACTTCTTCTGACTAAGCCAAAGTCTTTTTTTGAACTCAATCCCTACTAATTTCTATTCTTTTAAGATAAATTTTGGTGTTCCTAAATCCTTCATGTTAAACATACCACAAAGTTGATTTTTAAGCTCCCTAATCATCACCTTGTTGTTACCAATAAATAACATTCAATATACAAGACAAAGATTAGAATTTGATCATCAATACATTTAATGTAAATGTGAAATGATCCTCTTCAATTCTAACAAAACCTAACTTCAATGCAAAAGCATTGAACTTTTGATACCGCATCTAGGACAATTATATCAAACTAGTACAATGACCACTTTAACCTATAAACAAAATTTTATTTCCCTTTTACCTCAAACCCATCTAGCCATTGCATTTATTTTCTCTTCAAAATATTCATGCAATAAAGGATTTTTAACATCCATTTTTTCTACTTCAAGATCACAAATAACAATATAAATTAGGAATCTAATGGAAAATAATTTACCAACAAGAGAGAAAATTTCACCAAAATTAACTACCTCTCTATGGGAGTAGCTCTTAGCCACTAGCCTAGCCTTGCTCTTCTCTAACCAACTATCTAATCTAAATTTTTTAAACACCCACTTGCAACCAATTGGCTTCCTTCCCTTGGGCAAAATCACAAGATCCTAGGTGTCACATTTATCTAAGGCCATCATTTTCTCCTACATGACCTCCATCCAAGAATCATGCTCATAAAAAGAGAGATTGTTTGAAAAATCTTAATTCATCATTAGTATATGACAAAGAAAATACAAAATAAAAATCTAGTGGACTATACCTATCAACAATCAATACTCACAACATCTACTCAAAAGCACTGATCCAACCATGTACCACTCATCATACTTTTATCTCTAAAGTCCATTAAGTTTCAATTCATCCTCTCTGTAACCTTATTCTACTAAGATGTGTAAGGGGTATTCTTCTATCGAACAATAAATGCATGTTCACATAAATCATAAAATTCCCTAGAGAAATAATCACCACCATTGTCAAATATCAACACCTTTATTTTCTTATTTGATCATTTCTCTACAAGTACCTTAAAATTCTTAAATTTGGAGAAAACTTTAAATATAGAATGTAGAAAATAAACCCAAGTATATCTAGAGTACTCATCAGTGAATGTAACATCATCAATGAATGTAACATAATAATGCTCAAGGCTTGCCCTTTGAACAAACATCCACTAGACCAAACACATGTTTCAAATTTATGTTGTTCATGGCTTTATTTTGGATCATGGCATTAGTTATTATCCTTCTAGTTGTGTTTGTCTTTCATCTTTTTACTTTGGTATGCTTTCTCATGTAGATTCACATGAACACCTAAGTGGAGACAAAATGTAATGGTGAAAAGTGCATACCTTACCCTTTTACTATTTATTTTATGCCACTTTGTATTGGTGTCTAAATAATTGGTCTAGAACATAATTTTAAATTATTTGGCACCCACTTTTACCCAAATTTCCAAATCAACCCTCAAAAATAACATTGTCTCATCAAATTTTAAACTAAAACTTAGATATCTTAAATATCGCTATTTAAAAGACACCAAGAGATATTAGTCTCAAGGCAACTATATTGGATTTGTGGCATACATTAGAGAAGCACCTTGAGATTGATATCTCTTGGTGTCTTTTACATAGATATATTTAAGATATTTATGCTAGTCTATTAGGTTTCTATATAGATATATATAAAATTAGGCATAATGAAAGATACATTTGAGATATTTATGCTAGTTTATGAGGTTTCTATATACATAAATGTAATTGGACATAATGAATGTTTGACATCTAAATGACTATCAAATTTATGGAAAGGTGTTAAATTGTTATGCACTCACTCTATTATAATCCCTTGTTATTATTGTAATTAAATTTATCAACATAATTACAAATTTTACAATTGATTTCTTAAACTAATACTAATAATCACTATCCTAAAAAGCACACTCCTAGTTTGGATAGATTTTCTTATGAATTTTATAGAACTTTTTGGGACACACAATGTATATATAAAGGATTTTCATACAAAGTATTTAGGAAATTTAATCAATAAAGGTAATATAATCCCTTTATTATAATCCACTCACTCGATTAGAATCCCTTGTTACCATTGTAATTACATTTATCAACATAATTACCAAATTTACAATTAATTTATTAAACTAATACTAATAATCACTATCCTAAAAACCAAGCCCTTGGTTTGGATGGATTTCCCTATGAATTTTATAAAAAAATTTGGGACACTATGGGTGAAGATCTTCACAATGTATATATAAAGGTATTTCATACAAAGTCTTTAGGAAATTTAATCAATAAAGGGAATATCAAATTCATACCTAAAGCTAGCAACCTTGAAGAAATTTACAGTTGGTAGACTATCACTTTGTTTAATGTATCCTACAAGATTATTGCCAAGGCTCTGGCTCTTAAGCTTAGACATCTTCTCCCTAGCCGATCTGCCCTAAATAAACTAGTTTCAAGAAATCCAAATACATTCTTGATAATATCATTATTGTTTAGGAAGGAATAGAATGGCCCTGACATTCTCAGCAATCTATCATTTTTATTAAAATTAATGTTTCTGAGGCTTATGACCATATTGAATGGCCCTTTATTATTGCCATGCTTCAAGTGCTTGGTTTTGGACCTCATATTATCCAATCTGTGCAAATGTTGTTTGATGATGCCTAATCTTGTATTAACATTAATGGTTAACAATCCAAACCATTTAGTCTTTTCTGGTCCATCCATCAAGGTTGCCCACTTACCCTAGCTCTTTATGTGCTTGCAGCAAAAGGCTTTGGTTATCTATTGCATAATGTGTTTTCTCAAACCCTGGTTAAGGGGATTGCTCTTTCTAATTCTTCCTACTAGTTGGTCAATGGTCATTTTGCTAATGATTCCTTCCTCACCCTCATTGATGATTAATACAATGTAAAATAGGCTCTCCAATGCCTTGATACTTTCTGCCAAGCCTCTAGTTCAAGTATTCAATGGTAAAAAACCTGGTGTTATAGGCAATCATTTCTTCCTACGTTAGGTTGGTTAGATAATTTTGGCTAGAAAAGGATTGATCATGGGAAAGTATTTCGATTCTTAGGCATTCCATTTGTTTTTCAAGATTCTCTCACTGCCCTATGGAAAGTTATTGTTGCCAAGGTTGAGAAAAAGCTCAATGATTGAATTGCCAAGCATCTTTCTTTGGTTGGTAAATTCTAGATTTGCTCTAAAGTTTTGGCTTCCACCCATGTTTATTATTCCTCTTGTTGGGTGCCTTCAAAAAAAATTTATTTGAAGGTTGAGAAATTTATTAGAGACTTTCTTTGGGCCTCCAATGATAGGTATCAAGGATTCATCATGTTTCTTGGGAATTTTATTACCTTCCCCATGATGTTGATAGCTTAGGATTGCACTTTCAATCTTTTAGCAAGGTATTACCTTATGTGCTAAATAAATTCTTAGGGCCCTTGAGGGAAATGAAGCCTAAAAAATCTCATCAAGCATGTTCTATCGGTTTAGGTGTGCCTTCTAAGCAACCAGCATAGAAAGGCTTGGATATTGGAACTCCCCTCACCATGAGGGAGCTAGTTTAGATTCAAGGCACTTTTATCATTAAAAGCATTTGGAAATCCTCAGATGCCATTAAATCTTGGCTTCTCTAGGTGAGAAATGATTTTTGTGATGGCCTTTCAATCAATCAATAGTCTATTTGGTGGTCTCTTGTTCTATCTTCCCAAGACCACCCTTTAGCTAAGGTGTCATGGATATATGCCTTAAAAAATTTTAAACAAGGCATTAGAGTGTTGCCAAATCTTATTAACAGAGTTACCAAAAAATTAAAAAAAAATTAGGTTGTCTAATCAAGGCCAGTAGACCTTCTAGACTATTATTGATGGTATTCCTCCTCAAATGATTCACAAGATTGGGGTTACATCATTCAAGACTTAGTGGAAGGATTGGAAATGGTATCTTGACACACCATTTCATAATTATAAGATCCTTGTAAAGGATATTTGTGGCTTTCTCCTCATCTTCCTATGGTTGATCAGCTAAACCACCATTGGTAGCTTCAATCTTCTCTTGGCACTTGGCATCGTCAATTCCAATCTATTTGGTACTATTATTGAACCTAAATTGACCAATTTTGCCTCATGCATTCTTTATCAAGACCTTCCTCTTGGTTCTCATTTAACTCATAATTTGGGAGTTCTTAATCCCCATTGCCCATTTTGTGGACAATTCTTAATCCCCATTGCCTCATGCATTCTTGTAGTTTTGCACCAAAGCCTAGGAAGCTTGGAATTTGATTCATGATTTCTTCAAGCCTTTTATGCCTAATCCTTTTTCATGGTATATGGTTTTTTTAGGGGATTGGCCATGTCTCCCTTTCAAATATACCCTGATTTGGCATGCTTTCAAGGTGGAATTCCCTTCAACATTTTGAAAGATATAAATGCATCTTTTTTTAATATGTTCTATTGATGCTCGTTTTTCTTTGTATACTAAAGCTATAATTTGCTCCAATGTGCTTATGCAAATTCAGGTGCAAGCTAGTAAAGTTGTACTTGAAGTGGCACATTTACAGGAGCTTTGGGATCACTGGGGTAATGCTCCATGCACTATTTCTAGAGTCCTACCTCTCCCTATTCTCCTTTTCAAGGGCATTAGCAAGGTCATAGCCAATCCGCCCAAAGAGATTATGGATCCTAGTCTCATGGATCTCAACCCCTAGGAAATAGAAACAATACTACTCATGGATGGTCTCAACCATCAAGGCCACCTTCTGCCTCCTCTCATGGATGTGTTGCTACTGGTTGGCCAAGCTCTGGCAAGACTCATTTCCTCACCTAGATCTAGCCATTTCTCCAATTCATGTTCAGCAAATTTCAAATGACACTTCAAAGGAAGAGGATGCTCCCACTTGCTAGGAGACAACTGATGATAATTTTTCCCTTGGTGATATTTGAGGAAAACCCAATGATAAGGATCCCCCTCCTACTAGTGTTGCATTAGCTGCTTAGTTTTTTCATGTTCAGGCTTGGCCCTTTATTGAACTTTCATTTTTGTTTTGAACATCATCCCGCATAGACTTTGATGGTGTGCCTTCCTACCACCAATCCTTTTTGTGAATACTATACTATTATCCTTTAAGTTAATTAAAAAGTTAAATAGGCCTATTCATCCAAAATAAATATTTTTTAAATTATAAAAATATTCTTTTAAATGTTAAAATGTATATAATATTTAAATCTAAAATATAGAAATCATATTTTTCATCTATGTAAATATATTTGATTTAAATATAACTTTTATAAACTATATCATTTATATTTATATATACTATAAGATACTTTATTTGTTAAATTATTTATAATTAAAAGATGGGCACTTACTCTTTTGTAAATATTCATTAAATAAGTAATCCTTGCAATGACACTTTTCCTATTCAACAAACTATTGAAACATCAAAATATTTCAAAAAGCTAAAGGGTTGTAGCTCAATTGGTTGAGCCCAATTAGTGAGGATGATGGTATGTGTTGATAATGTCATCCACCAACGTTCAAAATCCTGGAGGCATGATAGGGTCAGGTTCAACCGCTAGGTGACTTTGACAGATGGGGTCCCCTTGCTCATGGTTGATTAGTTGAATGATGGCTTCTGGTTTAGATGTATGCTTACTCATCATGTTGTAATCTAGTTATTCATAAAAGAACAAAGATGTCAATATCTATGTAGTCTAGTTGTTTCGATCTATACATATATCGAATCTAGTTGTTTCAATATATATATATTGTTACATTGAAGGGTTAATATCACACGTTAGCACCACTTTATGATTTTTTTTTATTTTTTTATTTTTTAGCATATGGAAGGATAGGAATGCAACTCTCTTTACTCAATGTGTTGTTGATGCTCATTTTTCTTTGTATACTAAAGTTATCATATACTCTAATGTTCTTATGTAGATCCAGGTGCAAACTAGTAAAGTTGCACTGGAGGTTGCTCATCTTTAGGAGTTGTTGGACCACTGGGGCAATGTCCCCTACACTATTTCCAGGTTTTTGCCTAACTCTACCTCTCCAAGAGGTCATCAGCGTGAGCGTAGTCATTCATCCAGAGGTGGTCGTGGCTCTCACTCCCATAGTCCCCTGCTTCAGACTTTTAGGGACTCTGCTACCCGTGGAGGATGGTCCTAGCCCTCCAAATTGCCCTCTGCTTCTCCTAGGTGTGGGGGGTTGGTTGGCTTGACACAAGCAAGTTTCCTCATCTACAACTCACCATTTCTCTAGTTTGTGCTCAGCAACCCACCAAGGAGAATCCTAAAGAAGAAGATGGCGCTCTCGCTGGTTGGAAGCCGATTGATGATGCTGTCCCTGGAGATGTGTGGGGAAAATCTGATGATCAGGTTCCACTCTCTTCAAGCATGGCATTAATTGCCTAATGTTCTATGAGCTTTGCCCTTTGTATTTATTCATCTTTTTTTAGGACTTGGTCCTATTAACTTTGTAGACATGTCTTTCTACCTAATAGGAATATTTGAATATATAAAATAAAAGTGATTGTAAAAAGAATTGTGAGACTGACTCAGATAGATAGATAGATAGATAGATATATGTGAAAACAATTGTGAGACTGACTCAGACTCATCTTTGGTCTTGTTGAAATTTTAAATCCGACCAATGAATAGGTAGGTGGAGGACCAATAAAACCCGTAACTGTAATCTTTAATACAATTTAAGAACGACTCTATCTTACCATATCTTTCTGTTGGCAGAGAGTCGTCGGAACCCAATTTATATCGTTCAAAATAATTCTTCACCCAAGTGAGCTGTTGTGGCAATGTCCATAGCCTTCACAGAGATTCATTACCCACGTGTCTGGAAGTAATAGAAGAGTTTAAATCCTAAATACTAAATATCATTTATGTTGACCCCCCACATTTTGATACCGTTACGTGGATTATCCAAGTCCACCTCCTCGTCCTCGCTCACTTAAGTTTGTGACCTACTCTACCATTAATTTGCATCGGGTTTGATAAATCACAAAGTATATAAAAGAAAACCTTGTGGAGACTTATTTTCAGGCATGCCTTCTGTGTTGGTACCTAGTTTACTTTAAAAAGAGTCAAGTTTGTACTGCAATTCAAGGATTGAGTGATAAAGTCATGATGAAATTAAGAGCAGAATCTCTTGTGTTGGACTCTCTATTTTTTATTTTGATCATCATATTAGCTCAAAAATGTGATTACATTTTATTAGTCGGAGGACAGAAAGTCCCTGCACTTTTTGTGTTTGGGGACTCCTATGGAGACACTGGAAATAATGATTTTATTGGTACGACAAGTACTGGTAATTTTCCTCCATATGGAAGAGATTTCAAAGACCACATTCCCACAGGAAGGATATCCAATGGAAAGCTCATGTCTGACTACTTTGGTAACCTACATATGTCATACTCTCATGCTTTTCTTCTAACTTGAGAATAAATTTCAAAGCTCTAGCTATTCTATTTTTATTGAGCTGTAGAATTTGTGGTCTGTCATAGCTCATGAATGTGAATTTTATGTTGCCTTCGAGAAGAGAAACAATTTAGCCATGCGAGAGTTTAAAATTATTGTCATTTGTGAAGTCAAATTGGTATTATCAGTTGGAAGATTGTTGTTTATTTATTTTGGTTTGATTTTTTCTTCACCCATTTTTGAATTTCATGATATTTATAATTCTACCATTTCATTATAGCTGAAGGACTTGGAATCAAGGAATTGTTACCCCCATATTTGGACCCTAAGCTCAAGGCCCAAGATTTGCTAACTGGTGTCTGCTTTGCATCTTCTGGTTCAGGCTTAGACAATCTCACTGCCCACATATTGGTAGGCAGACATAACATTTTATAATGTTTCACAGGACCTTAATACATTTGTAGGACAATGGATGTGCAACAAATCTATGTATCTTGTCAGCTTTTTCCTGTTTGTGCATTCTTATAAGCTGGATTTGTATGTATGAATGCAGGATGTGATACCATTTTGGAAACAAGTTGAGTATTTTAAAGAGTATAGAAAGACAATAGCAGGATTGGTGGGAAAGGAACAGGCCACCACCATAATTAGAAATGCAATATTTTTCATTGTGATAGGCACCAATGACTTCATTGCCAACTACTTCCTACTCCCAACCCGTAAACTTCAATTCACTGTTCAAGAGTATACAGATTTCCTCTTAGATACATACACAGTTTATATCAAGGTACGGTTATAACTTGTATTTACCCTTTGAATTTAGTAGTTTCCAAGCATAATTGCAGTTAACTCTGAGTCTGAATTTTGTAGGAATTATACAATCTGGGTGCCAGTAGAATTGCTGTGATTAATGTTCCACCATTGGGATGTCTACCAGCAGAGAGAACAGTTAGAAGCTCTTTGAACAAGGGAGCATGTGACGAAGAGATAAACCAGGCTGCATCTGGATTCAATTCAGGATTAAATGCCATGATTGATGGACTCAAACCTGCTTTTCCTAGGCTTCAAATTGCTTCTCTCGATTATAACAATATGATTTCCGAGTTCATTGCAAATCCTAGCAAATATGGTATTTTACGTTCTCATGCTTAATAACGAAACAAATGTCCTTATGTCTAGATGTTTTACTATATTAACATATAGCTAGAATTATGTCTAATCTTGCAATGCTATATTACATGCCAGATTTGGAGGTGATTGCAAAGGGTTGCTGTGGGACGGGCGCCTTAGAAGTTGGCTTCCTCTGCAACAAATTTACTCCCTTTACATGTCCTGATGCTTCCAAATATCTCTTCTTTGATTCCGTCCATCTTACTCAGAAGGCATATCGAATCATTTCAAATGTATTTCTAACCAGAGATGTCCCTCAATTTTTTAAAATTTAATTATAAATTTATTTGCAATTGCATATAATATGCTGCAAAGCTTATCCGTGGAAATTAATTTTTTTCCTTAAAGAGCACCATGAACATGAAATTTTATCTTCCTTAAAAAGGAAAAGAAAAAAAAAATTACTATTTGACCCATCAACCTGCACATAAATATTTTCAATTATTAATTAGTTTTATTTGCAATTAAGGTTAAAATTATAACTCATTTAAGTTTTTTTTTACAGTTAAATTATATAGATATTGTATCTGTGTTCTTATATATAGTAGATTATAATGTTATGAGGAAGTGTCCATCCCAACTAAAAGTTATCATTTGGCTAAATTACTAAAAGTAAAGGGATTTTGTCCATCAAAATGACCTAGGGTCAAACCTAGCTCAATCATACCTCCAAAAGATTTGAACTTTGATACATAGTGTAATCAAGAAACACACCATCATCCTCTCAAATTAAACTCCAAACCCTTAAATAATATTTTTGAATTTAAACCTTACCAAAAAAACATAAATATTAAGTTTATGAGCTTTTTCACAAGGTTTTGAAGGTTAAAAAAAACTATAGAGTTTCTTTTACTTTTTTTAGGGTTTATTATTGGTAAAAATTTAAATTTTTATTAAAAATGATAAGTGATTTGTATAATTAAATGTTATTCTTTTGAATTATTTTTTAATATTTTTCCTCTTAAATGGTTATTGATGAGAATGTGTGGTTCATATTTAGGCCAATTAAGTATCAATTCTTGCCATGTAGAAAGACTAAACATAATAAAAGATGAGGTCAGAGTTGAAACATGTGTAGTTCAATGGATATCCCTTTATCCTTTGCTCTAAATTGAAAAGAGATTAATAATTTGTACACCCAATATCTACCATCTAAATAAAAAGTCCAAATATTTATCCTCCCAACAAACAAAATTATCCCCGATCCTTTTAAAATTTATCATTTAGAGCCTCAACTAAATGTAAATAAAATTAATAGTTCTAGAGTTAAGTGTATACCATTGTCCAACTAATATTCAATGTATACTTCAAAGAAAGAAAAGATCATCTTTTCTTTGTTTTCTAATATGTTGTTATGTGATAATGTAAAAGTGAATTAAGTGGTTTAAATCATACAAACACCTAACGAACTAGTAGTTGACTTTGATTTGTGGTCCAAACATTAATGCAAGTGCAACATAAACAATAAAATTACATGCTAATTTAAAACACCAAATAGAAAAAGAGTTTGAGTAAATACACCTTTTTGGATTAATGCATGCTGAGACCTAGGCTAGAAATTATCTAAGGAGGCTACAAACCAAATTTCATGAGATTTGGAGCTCAAGATTTGGTTGCAAGAAGGAGGTGCACCTAAGGTGGGGCCCAACAACGAGTAGAAGTCATGTCCTCAAGAAAGGCTAAATTTTTTTAAGAAGTTGATTCTCTGTCTCACAATCACTTCTTGAAATTGACACAAAGTCTAATTATTCATTGATTCTTTTCAAAATAACCCACAAGTGTAAAAGTGTCACAGCCCTATTAAAGGTAGGTCTTAATTACAATTCCAAAGTAAATGTGATATTAAATTAGAAAGAACTACCTAAAGTGGCTCCATTTTCCCAGGGAAATGTAGTGTACAATGTTATATATGCACCAATCCCTTATTTTATTATTCATTAAGCATGCTCTCACCTTGAGACACCAACCAGCTATTGAAAATGCCATCATCCTCCCTAATTCATCCTTGTCTTCTATCCAAACCCACAACAAAAGACATGCTTCCCCATGTTCTCATTTATGTCCCTTCATCACAAGAGGAAACACATGTCCACCTCTCCCTCTTTGGATTTGATCCTTTACTCTTTTCCTGATTTGGCTTCTTTGCATAGCCCTACTTCTCTTATCTCTATCCCTTCTTCAAAGGATTCTAGGAAACGCAATGTAGATGCCCATGCTCATAGTAGGAAAACAAAAATAAAGAGGAAGGGTTGGGTTCTTGAGTCCAAGGAATTACATCAAAAAGGGGAATGCAACAAGAAAGATACTAAGGGCGAGGGCAAGGTTGCTAAGGAGGATGATTTGAATGTGGAAGAAGATATTCTAGAGGTAGAGGGCCTTTTCCCTAGTACCTTAAATGAGCCTTTCAATGTGTCATGCTCCTCTAAGTCATCTTTGGAAGTGATGGCCTTAATCATCAACTTACTAACAAATAAAACATATGAAATGTGTAAGGAGGTAAACATATGCCACAAAATCCTTGATTGGTTTTTTATTGAAATAAACAAAACCAAGTGGAAAACCTTTCTTATGCAAGATTGGAATACTATGAAGGAAATTGAGATCTTAAAATTAGAGATCTATAAACAAGGATGCTAGAATTGAAGCTCCTGAGAAGGAAATGGTTGAAATCAAAAGGAGCCTAAGTAGGGTAGTGGAATTATACGTAGTTACTATAAAGAACTCAACCAAGAGTATCTAGATTCTTTAAGACAGCCTAAAATTGTATTCCACTCTTGCACGGGCTATTCCAAGTGTGAGAACTAGAGGAAGCAAGACTAAGGTGATAAAATAAGTCGAGAAGGATGACATTTCTACCATGGATAAACACCTCAAAGCATTATAGGAGGAATGGGATGCTACCATTTCTTTGAATGAGCTTTAATTTCCTTAGAGTCTTGGTTGTTTCCTAGTTTTGGTTCTATTTCTATTTATTGTGTTTATGTTGTTCTGAACTATTACTAGTTTAATATTGTTGTGTTGTTCTAGTTTCATTATAAATGGATAATTTTTTTTTTCTTTTGTACAAGGTTTGGGGCCCTTTCAAAAAAAACCCTTTTACCCTCTACCAAACAAAAACTAATGATATAAGAGTGGAATTACTAATTACAACTAAAGGGTCATAAGTCGGCACTAAACATTCAAACACTTAAACTTAGAAGACTCTCTAGGTGTTATAAACAAAGGCATAGAGTTGTTTCTACTATTTAAGAGTTATACATTATATAGAATGATGGATGGAAGAGAACAAGGCATAAATATCGTGGAGCATGAAGAGCAATTTCATTTCCCACTAAACCTAATGTAGCTAAGGCATGCATATAACCTAACGGATGTCACCATCCCTAAATCAAGTAGTCCAATAGGTAAAGAGATGCTACACTTAATTGTCAACCCAGGATGTGTTTTTTGAAATGATGTCGGTACTATATGTACAGTTGGGGAATACTGGGTACCTAGTTGTGTATAGTGCTAATAAACAAACTTAAAGCAATGTTAAATTGAAATCCAAGGAATATAAAAGCATAAAAATTTATAAACTAAATCACACATAAAATCAATAACTAAAAAATGAGTTCATAATCTATTCTAAGATTTCCAAATCTACTTGCATAAGAAGGAAACTAATAGGGAATAGCCTAACCGCAAGTGGGCCCTTGCTTGGGTTGACTTCTTCCTTCACAATTTAAATATCAATAAACACATCTACTTTCTACCTTCATTAAAACTAGGAAAAGACAAGATGCAAATGATAGAATGAAATCTCTATTGTTGGAATCGGACTTAATACAATAATCTTGAGAAAATCTGCATGTTAAATATCTAGAAAGAAAAAGATATATAGAGCTCACTTACAATTCAACCATTAACTAACTAACTATAAAAACTGATCCACTCTCCTTCATAGAAGGAGAGGATTCCTTATTCTACAGATTTATAAACAAACTAGGAAGCAAAAGTTTTTATTAACTGGAAGAGAATTCTAACTAGAATACTTAGAATGGAACCAACATGTTCCCAACATGGAAATAGTTATCTTATCCTCACATGTCCTCTCTTGAGGAGTTACTATCTTCATCATGGTGTTCCTCTTTATCTTGTCTCATCCTTTCGAAGAGATCAAGTTGCTATAGGTCAACTATGCAATAAATGTGTGCTCTACTACAGGAATCAACCTTTGGTTGCATGAACTATTGTAGGTGCAAGTGTAGAACCTTCTGCACTTTGGCTGCAAGATGCCTGTGGTGTGGCTATAGGAACTTTGTAGCATGACTTCATGATGGTGATCTTAGATGTTGCATGAAGAGTTAGTATTGCATGAAGAGTTAGTCCCAAAAAGTATCTAACCATAAAGATTATTGTAAACATACACATTCACTCACATTGCATATGAAAAATAACCATTTTAACTACACAACATCCATTGAACATTATATAATTAATATAGTGCTTTAATCAAAGTATAGCATTAAGTCTTAGCCATAATGAGATAAAAGTATCAATAGAAAGTACATGTAAATCGGTAAAGAGGAGATAAAGAGAGGTGATTACGAGGCTCATCATCAGCCCCCAACTTAAAGGTTTGCTTGTCCTCAAGCAGACAAGGAACTAAACAGATCAAACACTAGGTCCTAGAATTTAGCATAATTGCAGTTCCCCTGAAGTCATATGGATCAACATGTCCCTCCTTCTCCTTCAAGAAAAATCCTCTCTGAGCCTCAATACGTTCCCACCTGCTATTTTCAAATTCTTCCATGTATGGTCACTTGCCAGACCAATGGGCAGAAGAGGCAAATGGAAATTCAATGGCAGCCATGTCAGTCCCACTACTCTAGATAGATTTATGTACCTATGACCCCTGCTTACTGTTGCATGAAAATTATACAAAGAATGTGGTTCCTTTTGCTTCAATTCTATTGTCAATTCTTGTCACCTAATTTACAACTTTCAAAAGCAACATTTCCTTTTAGGGCCTCAACTAAATGTAAATAAAAGTAATAGTTGTTCTAGAATTAATTGTCTACCATTGTCCAACTAATATTCAATGTATACTTCAAAGAAAGAAAAAATCATATTTTCTTTGTTTTCTAATATGTTGTTATGTGATAATGTAAAAGTGAATTAAGTGGTTTAAATCATACAAACACCTAACTAACTAGTAGCTAACTTTGATTTGTGGTCCAAACATTAATGCAAGTGCAACATAAACAATAAAATTTGCATACTAATTTAAAACACCAAATAGCAAAAGAGTTTGATTAAATGCACCTTTTTGGATTAATACATGTTGATACTAGACTAGAAACTATATAAGGAGGGTACGAACCAAATTTCATGAGATTTGGAGCTCAGGACTTGGTTGCAAGGAGGAGGTGCACCTAAGGTGGGGCCCAACAACGAGTAGAAGTCATGTCCTCAAGAAAGGCTAAAATTTTGTAAGAAGTTGATTCTTTGTCTTGCAATCACTTCTTGGAATTAACACAGTCTAATTATTCACTGATTCTTTTCAAAATAACCCACAAGTGTAAAAGTGTCACAGTCCTATTGAAGGTAGGTCTTAATTACAATTCGAAAGTAAATGTGATGTGAAATTAGAAAGAACTACCTAAAGTGGCTCCATTTTCCCAAGGAAATGTAGTGTACAATTGTATATATACACCAATCCCTTATTTTATTATTCATTAAGCATGCTCTCACCTTGAGACACCAACCAACTATTGAAAATGCCATCATCCTCCCTAATTCATCCTTGTCTTCTATCCAAACCCACAACAAAAGACATTCTTCCCCATGTCTTCCTTTATGCCCCTTCACCACAAGAGGAAACACATGTCCACCTCTCCCTCTTTGGATTTGATCCTTTACTCTTCTCCTGATCTAGCTTCTTTAGATACCCCTACTTCTCTTGTCTCTAGATCCATTCTTCTTTAAAGGATTCTAGGAAATGTAATGTAGATGCCCATGCTCATAGTAGGAAGACAAAAATAAAGAGGAAGGGTTGGGTTCTTGAGTCCAAGGAATTACACCAAAAAGGGGAATGCAGCAAGAAGGATACTAAAGGTGAGGGAAAGGTTTATAAGGAGGATGATTTGAATGTGGAAGAGGATATGCTAGAGGTAGAGGACCTTTTCCCTAGTACCTTACATGAGCATTTCAATGTGTCATGCTCCTCCTCATCTTTGGAAGTGACAGCCTCAATCATCAACCTACTAGTTACAATAAAATATATGAAATGTGTAAGGAGGTAAACATATGCCACAAAATCCTTGGTTGGTTTTTTATTGAAATAAACAAAACCAAGTTGAAAACCTCACTTATGGAAGATTGGAATGCTATGAAGGAAATTGGGATCTTAAAATTAGAGATCTCTAAAAAAGGATGCTAGAATTGAAGCTCTTAAGAAGGAAATGGTTGAAATCAAAAGGAGCCTAAGTAAGGTAGTAGAATTATACATAGTTGCTATAAAAAACTCAGCCAAGAGTATCAAGGTTCTTTACGAAAAACTGAAATTGTATCCCACTCATACATAGGCTATTCCAAGTGTGAGAACTAGAGGAAGCAAGACTAAGGTGATGAAATAAGTTGAGAAGGATGATATTCTTGTCATGGATAAACACCTCAAAACATTATAGGAAAGCATTATAGGAGGAATGGGATGCTACCATTTCTTTGAATGAGCTTTAATTTCCTTAGATTCTTAGTTGTTTCCTAGTTTTGGTTCTATTTCTATTTATTGTGTTTATGTTATTCTGAACTATTACTAGTTTAATATTGTTGTGTTGTTCTAGTTTCATTATAAATGGATAATTTTGTTGTTGCTTTTGTACAAGGGTTGGGGACCTTTCAAAAAAATCCCTTTTACCCTCTACAAAACAAAAATTAAAAGAGTGGAATTACTAATTACAACTAAAGGACCTCATAAGTCGGCACTAAACATTCAAACACTTAAACTTAGAGGACTCTCTAGGTGTTATAAAAAAAATGCATAGAGTTGCTTCTACTATTTAAGAGTTATAAATTATTTATGAGTGAGCTAGAGCTCATTTATATACAATTGTGGGCCACCAAATCATGCCACCTACAATAATCAAGGTTGCATAATTAGAGAATGAGGGATAGAAGAGAACAGGGCATAACTATCATGGACCATGAAGAGCAATTTCATTTCCCACTAAACCTGATGCAGCTAAGGCATGCATATAACCTAACAGATGTCACCATCCCTAAATCAAACAGTCCAACAGGTGAAGAGATGCTACACTTAATTGTCAACCTAGGGACATGTTTCTTGAAATGGTGTCGGTACTATATGTACATCTAGAGAATATTGGCTACCTAGTTGTGTACATAGTGCTAATAAACAAACTTAAAGCAATGCTAAATTGAAATCCAAGGAATTATTGGAAAGGAAATTACAAATGCAGAAAGTAAATTGTTGTAGGAATATAAAAGCATAACAATTTATAAACTGAATCACACATCAAATCAAAAACTGAAAAACTAGTTCATAATCTATTATAAGATTTTCAAATCTACTTGCATAAGATGGAAACTAATAGGGAGCAATGTAACCACAAGTGGGCCCTTGCTTGGGTTTGTTGTCATATTTTAGCCCAGGCCAAAATAGCCAAAATATCCCCTTAAATCTTGTCCTTCTTCCATCAAAATATTTGATCTGAGAAAGCCTAAGTGAAAGAAAATTCCCCTTCAAAATCCCAAATTTTCTAAGTTTTGCCTTAGTCTTTTTGCCTTATTGGAAAAATTACAAGTTGGCAAACCAAAAGTTCATCGGTCACCAAGTTCACTGATCGGAGAAATTGTTGATAAAGCAACGGGGTAAAAGCACAAAGTTGTGTCACACTTTTATAAAGGAAACAGCCAACGTTGATCCAACTTTTAAACTTGAACCACTAAAAAGTGACATGTTTTGAATTTTGAAATGATGTAAACTAATAAAATATTTAATTTTTAGTATATGCTATGTTTGTATTTTTTGAAAAAATTAAAAAATTATTTGAATATAGTTTTTAAGAAATTTACACTATAATTTAGTTGCTAATAAAATGCTAAAAAATGAAGTTACATGAGATTTCAATCTTTATATAGTAATTTTTTTATTATTATTCAATTTTTTTTGTGTATTTATAACTTGAAACTTTAGTGCATGGATATATTTTTTTCCAATTTTGATAAATATATATTTTTAAATAAATAATAAAATGTGAGTGTATTAAAACATATACGTAGTTGGTGAACCAAAAGTTTGTCGGTCACCAGGTTCTCTGATCGGTGAAATTGCCGATAAAGAAACGGGTTTCTTCAAAGGCAAAGAAGGAAGATAAATAATTTCTTCTAAGGCAAACAAGACTTTTGTCAATGAAATATTCAGTTCACGAACCTCTTGGTTTTCTGACCAGCAAGTTTGTCGGTTGGTCAATTCGCTGACAGGGCGACCCCTCGGCAAGGAAAGTGAAATGGTTCATGAAAATAGTAATTCACTAACAAAGGAGGAAAGAAAAGGAAAAAGAAGAAGGAAGAAAGAAAGAAGTCAGCTAGGCAGATAGTTTGTGAACCAAATAGTTCACCGATCAGCTAGTTCACTGACTAGCGAACTCACCGATAAAGAAGGAAGCCTAAAGTCAAGTTCATCGATTGACTTAGTAGCCGAAAAAGGCAAGAAAAGAAGGCTAAGGCATGGTTCATGAAAGGAAAGGTTCACTGATAAAGCGAAGAAGTAAGCAAGAAGAAAAGAAAGGGAGAAACTGGTGAATCAGTGAAATCACAAACTTGTTGATTAGTTCACGATTTCTCGAGTTTGCTAATAGGGCAATTTGTTGACAAAAAAGGAAGCAACAAAGAGCAAAGTGGCTAAGTCAAGGAATAGTTCAGCAATGGAGAATTTCACTAATAAAAGAAGATAAGGGGACAACGTGGATAGTTTGCGAACCACATGGTTCACCGATTAGCAAGGTGGCCGATAAGGTAAAAGCATATAAAGGAAATCAAGCAGAAATTCAACTCCTCCCAAGGTACTGAAGAAGATTCAAAATATGAAACACTTTTCAAGTGTTGTAAAAGCTTCATAAAAGGGGTGCAATTTCCTGAATCCCTAAAATCACGCCATTGTTGCAAGATGAAGAGGTACCCAACAATTAATGTTGTAGGCCAAATTCAAATACATCTTCAATGCACAGGTACCTAAATTTAATGAGGAGGACAAGGTGGATGAAACAGGTATTGTAGGTACTAGAAAAAGGGATTCATCCTTCCCTATTCAATGTGCTAGGTACTCAAAGTGTGTGGGCAATCTTCCTCTATGAATTTTGCAGATAGGCCAAGGCATGGATGTCGTCCCAATTTGTAGATTTTTTGATAGGGCCCTGAGGCCAAATTCAATGCAGCATGGGCACACAGTTGACTAATTTTCAACGCCTAGGGCTACATAGTTATTGGGAAAAGCTATATAGACATGTGTAAAATATATATTTTTGTTGGTTGTTTTCCTACGTCACTACACAAGCAGAAGATTTGTTGCAGAAACAAACTTTGTGATATCTCCCAGCACTGTACAGATTTGATGCATTGTGCTTGATTATGGGCCTTTGAAGTCTCCATTTTCAGTTCACCCATGAATGGGAATTCTCATTTTGTGTCTATATCTTTGTGTAATGAATCTTTCTTCTTTTGTATTGGCTTCTTAGCCTCCATGATCAGTATAAACTATCATTTTGTCTCTCTCTAAAGCTTTACGTTATGTTTATTTGATAGATGTATGTTGTGTATTGTGGGTAAAACGGTCCCTTTTATAGTTTTATCTTTCTGCCCAAACCTCTATGATGTCTCCTATGAGTTTGTGTGAGTTTGTTTCAGTTTGAGATCATTGTTGTGTTAATTCAGGTTCAACTAAACACCCCAAACCTTGGTGCATCACTATTTCCTTTTCTATATTCCTCCTTCCCCTTTTCATTAGTGATAAGTAGTATAGGTTTAATTATTTTATATGAACCTTAAGTTCAGAATGAGGAACCAGCCTTCTTTGGAGGTCTGATCTCATCTGCAAGTTCCCACACCTTGAGATCAGTCCCATTGTGTCATTGGAATGCTTGAACATACTTCAAGCAGGGTGCAGTTCCAAGTGATAATAGATTTTGGCATGCCCGGTGGGACCCTCTACTCTGAGTAGGAGCTGAATTGAGAAGATTTAGTGTTGTTCTTAGTTCATTTGCTATTGTGGAAGCATTCAACAAGTACTTGGCAACTCTGTTGGTCTAGTATTTGAACCAGTTCAACATTTCATGCTTGGAGTGTAGACCAGACCTTTTTTTTCAAGTAATTTCCAATTCGTAGAGCTATCTTTTACTGATTCAAGAAGTAGATTATCCAGGTCCCTTATGAGAGAGAATAGGAGTGTTGTTCCATCTCCTTCAAGATCCTAGTCCACGCCCCCTCCTATTAGACTCTAGTATTCAGGAAGAACCCTGCATATACCCAAAATTAATTTGAATATCCCCAATTTGGCAAGAAACCTTCCTTTTGTCACCTTCAATGGGGGAAGCCCTCTCGACCTAACACAATATGATGATATTCCTACTTTAGCTCTGAAATCTATTCCATTTTTTAATGGTGAAAACTCTATTACACCTATTAAACATATCCAAGATATTTCTATTGTGTGCTCTATCCACAATGTCACTGAAGACAATGTTGTTGTGAGAAATTTGGCTTCTTCCTTAAAAGGAAAATCCCTCCAATGGTACAAAGGTCTGCTAGCTAACTCCATTCATAATTGGGACAATTTAGGAACAAGACTTTGCCAACACTTCGAAGATAAAAGTGACCACCTATCTATGATGGAATAATTAGCAACAATCAAAAGGGCTCCCCATGAGTTTATGGTGGATTTTAACTACAGATTTTGGAATACATGGGATAGGAATCCATTTTTGGTGAAGCCCTCTCCTAATACTGCATTTATATATTACCTGAAGTCTTTAAATCCTGATATTATTGTCATGATTCACTCTATGGGGGGATTGTTTGACCAAATGCATATGACATAGAAATAAGGGTAGAGAATTGTTTGATTCAAGCTGGGAAGGTCACTCCAAGACCCCCAATGTCCTTATTTCCAGATGTGCCTATCATTCAACCTATCATGGCATCAATACCTACAGCAGTCACCCTTACAATTCATCAAGTTATCCCTTCAACTAAGCAATCATAGGATAAGGATGCCATAATAAGAGGATTGACTTATAAAATAGTAGCAATGGAGAGACAACAAGCCCAGCTAAATAGGCCATATCTGCCCTTCAATCAGGCTCACCAGCCTAATAGGTAGCCTTATCAGAGAAATGTACAAAGGCACAATCAACCTAGTTATATCAGGCCCCTAAATGTCATCAATCCCAATGTTGCAAGCACATCTGGACCTCTTGTGCCTATACAAAACAATATAGCTCAAGACAGTGATTGGTGTTATACATTCAATCAGTCCTATGACCAAAATTTATGCCAAAGTGGACAGTTCAGCTAGGCTTTGATAGTACAAAACCCATCAGTCCTTCCAGAGCAGTAGCCTACTTCCAGTCAAGATATTGAGGGAGGACAAGAACAAATACAAAACAATTCTACATTGGTAAGTTGGATGTAGGATGACTTATGTGGTGTTAATTAGAGTATGAACCCAATAGCATAACACACAAGAGCAAGAAGAAGAGCGACTAAAAATGCATCAGTTCCTACAATTGGTCAAACATCTACCTCTCATGCATCCCTAATGGCTACAAATGAAGGTGCAACAGCCATGACTCCTTCAACATAAGTAGGTTGAGTTGTTGGTAGAGTAAATCTCGTTCTAGAATAGCAGCCCCAGGCCAGTCAACAATCAAAATTTAACACTGTTGTTAATAAGGTATCCCAGAAGGTTAGTCACATCCATTTCATCATAGTTGTGTTGCAAGTATGAGGTAAACCAGTGTTGTCATTGATGTCAACATACTCATATTGCTTTGACAAGAAGGATTTGATGAGCTGTGTGCTGAGGATATTGAGAAAATTAGCCTCAGTCAGGAATAGTGAAGAACAGTGATGAGAAGAAGGCAAATGTATTGTATAGGTTGAGAACCGGAGGATGCGGATTAAAGGGTTTGTAGATATGAGTCTTGAGATGCTTCAGTTAAGATTTCAGAGGTCCGCATGAAGATCTGAAGGAGTTGTGGCTGTCGGTGTAGAACCGGTTCCGGCAAGTATTCAGAGGTGACAGAGGATCACAAAAAGGTCCGGTGAGGTCCGGAACTGTATAATCCTAATCTGCGGATTGGAAGGAGTCTTTGGGATGTCCTTGTGATGTGCCATCTCAAGTTGTGTATGATTTGGAGGTCTGAAAGTACCTCTTGCATTATGACAGTGGCGACAGACAGTGTTCTTGAAGTTCTAGATAAGGAAGAGAAGAGATTCCAGTAAGTAAAGAAAGTGCGGATGTACCTAGTCATTCAGGCAGGCTTGTGAAGGTTCTTGGAGCATGTTGAGGTTGTGTTGTTGGTCCGCATTGATAGTAGAGCCCGGAATTGAAGTTATTCTTCCGGATGAAGTTCTTGCTCTGTTTAGCCGACCGGATGAGTTGTTCATCCTGCGAATGTTCTTGTGGTGGCCGACCGGATGTGTTATTCATCTTGCGGATACTCTTATGGTTGTTTACCGACTTAGATGTTTGTTCCTAAGTCGATGTCTTGTATAAATAACAGTTTGTGAGTTTATTTCGAAGTGTGGATTGTGTGGATGAGTGTGGGATAGCGAAGAGAGGTACAAAAGACAGAGCAGAGGTTTTGGGCTTAAATGGAACTGATCCGGACATAGTAGAGATGTCATTCTCCAGTTCAAGATTGTGATTTTTATCACTTTGTAGACAGTGTGTCTCCTTGTAGGCAGTGGGCCTCTTTGTGAGCAGTGTGCTCGGGCAGTGAGCCCTAATTGGCATGTGCCATTCATTCTTCTTTATTCTTCTAACAGAGAATAATTCTTGGGTTAATCACCCCGTAGTTTTTCCCTTAACCGGGTTTTCCACGTCAAAATCTTGGTGTTCAATGTGTTGATGTTCATCTTCTCTGAGTTTATGCATTATGCTTTCATAGATGGTTAATTGATATGCTGTTAACTAACAAAGAACAATCAAGTGTTTAAAGTAAGAGCAAGTTTTATACAACTGATTCACCCCCCCCTCTCAGTTGTATGCCCTAGATCCAACAATTGGTATCAGAGCCACGTTCCTTTGAAAGGAGCTTAACCGCTTGAGGAGATCCAGGATGTCGTCATACAAGAAGGATAGTCCGAAGTTCGATGGAACCAACTTCACTCTCTGGAAAGGTCACATGAAGTGTCACTTGGAATGTATGGGAAAAGCATACTTGGCTATGGTCTCAAAACCATATGTACCTCCACAAGGTGGTCCGACAACTCTGAATGAGATTACAGATGCTGAAAATAATCTGCGGACCAAGGAAGCCCTACTAAGCGCATTGAATGATTCAGATCTCTCAAATGTTATTGACCTACCAACTACATATGAGATCCTGACTAAACTGGAACTTCTGTATGAAGGAGATGAGTTTGTCAAAAGTGCAAGGTTGCAAAGTCTGAAAGGGAAATTTGAAAGATTGAAGATGAGAGATGATGAAAACATCACTACCTTTATGCCAAGAGTGAATGAGCTGGTATGTGGAATTAGAAATGCTGGTGGAACTCTAGATGAAAATGAGATTGTCTGCAAAATCCTAAGATCCCTTCTTGCTGCCTACAAAATCAAGGTTGCTGCCATTGATGAGTTCAGAGCCCACACAACTGTCACAAGAGAACAACTGGCTGGCAAACTAGCTGCATTTGAAATGACCGAGTTTGGAGATGATCCTCCCAAGACTGAATCTGCTTTCAAAGCCAGTGCCTATGTGAAAGGTAAACAGAGATTTAACTCATCAAGGAAAATGTCATGGTATGATCAAGCAAGAAGAGACATGGAAGAAGAAGAAGTAGAAATAGCTCAACTTGAAGCCCTCATTGCAAAGAGACTGCCAAGAGGATCCGGTAAGTATGAAGGAAAACTACCCTTTAAGTGTTTCAACTATAATAAGATTGGTCATTTTGCTTCAAGATGTCTGGAAAGATCTGCAAGGTCTAATACTAACAGACAAAGGTTTCAAAAGAATTGCTATTATGTTCATGAAGAAGATGACAATGAGGGAGTAACAGATGATGAATCAGAACTAGGAAGCAAATCCGGAAATGAGTGGGTGTTTATTGCCATCAAGGAAGAAGATTCAATACTCTCTGAATCTGTCAATCACAAAGTTGTTGAAAAAGCTTTGGCTGCTCAAGTGGAAGAAAAGGATGATTGGGTTATTGACAGTGGATGTTCTCACCATATGACTGGTGACAAGAATAAGTTCTTGAATTTGGAAAGGTATGAAGGAGGAATGGTAAAGTTTGGTGACAATTCTGCTGGCAGAATCAGAGGCAGGGGAACTATTTCCTTTGATGGAAAGAGCAAAACAGGTAACGTACTATATGTTGAAGGATTGAAGCACAATCTTCTCAGTGTTGGTCAGTTAGTGGACAAAGGCTATGATCTCCGGTTCAAGAATGGAAAATGCAGAATCTTTACAATCTCCGGAACTGAAATTGCATCCGGTACTCAGACAAAAGGTAATATCTTTCATCTGGTTGGTTCAAATAAAAGTTGTTTGTTTGTTCAATTGATCAGAGTTGGTTATGGCATAGAAGAATGTGTCATGTAAATTTTGATAACATCATCAAGATAAGCAATACTCAGGCTGTAAGAGATCTTCCAAAATTGATGAAACCTACAAATAGTTTTTGCAAAGGATGTCAGCTAGGTAAACAAAGCAGAGTCTCTTTCAAAAGCCAAGATCAGTCTTCTACCGGATTGTTGGAATTAGTACATACTGATCTCTGTGGTCCGACAAGAATCAAGAGTCTGCAAGGTGATAGATATTTCATGTTGTTAATTGATGATCATTCCCGGATGATGTGGGTTACCTTTCTAAAAGAAAAATCAGAAGCATTTGAGAAGTTCAAAATCTTCAAAGCTATGGTAGACAATCAAACCGGATTGAAACTAAAGTGTCTAAGGTCTGATAGAGGTGGTGAATTTACATCTGGTGAGTTCATTGACTTTTGTGAGAAGCAGGGTATAAGGAGACAGTTGTCTGCTCCTAGGACTCCACAGCAGAATGGAGTAGTTGAGAGAAAGAACCGGACCATCCAGGAAGCTACCAGGACAATGATGTTGGAAGCAAATGTTCCTCAAATGTTTTGGAAAGAAGCTATCAGCACTGTAGTCTACACTCTCAATCGAGTTCAAATCAGAAACAACACCGGTAAGACCCCCTATGAACTCTGGTTTGGCATCACTCCTACTGTGAAATATTTCAGAGTATTTGGTAGCAAGTGTTATATTAAAAGAGATGAAGATCTAGGAAAGTTTGATGCTAGAAGTGATGAAGGAATTTTCTTGGGTTACTCCACTCAAAGCAAAGCATACCGGTGTTACAATAAGAGATTGAGGAAGATGATAGAAAGCACCAATGTGAAAGTTGATGAAGGAATTGAGAAGCCTTCAAGATTTTATGAGTTTGATGAAGATGACCAAGACAGTGTTCAAGGAACTCAATCCTCTCTGGTGAGACAGAGTCAGCCTGATCCGGTAAATCAGGAAGAAGAGATAGGTTTGAATGAGCCTGATCAAGAAGCAGCAGTGCAGGATACTCCCAAAATTCCAAGGTATGTAAGACTGAACCACTTTGAAGATCAGATCATAGGTGACAGAAGCAAAGGTGTACAAACTAGAAGGAATGTTGCTCAAAATCAGGATGAATGTTGTCTGATTTCAAAGATTGAACCTAAAACAATAAATGAAGCCTGCAATGATGAAAACTGGACCAAAGCAATGGAAGATGAATTGATGCAAATTGAGAAAAATCATACTTGGGATCTTGTTCCCAGACCTAGAGATAGGAATGTAATTGGAACCAAGTGGGTCTTCCAGAACAAACTAAATGAAGCTGGTGAAGTAATCAGAAACAAAGCTAGATTGGTCTGCAAAGGCTACTCTCAAATAGAAGGAATTGACTTTGAAGAGACTTTTGCTTCGGTGGCAAGAATTGAAGCAGTCAGATTACTTCTTGCATTTGCTGCCTTCAAAGACTTCAAGGTATATCAGATGGATGTCAAGTCTGCCTTCCTAAATGGTGATCTGGAAGAAGAAGTCTACATTGAACAACCGGATGGATTTCAATTGTCTGATAATGATGATATGGTCTGCAAGTTGAAGAAAGCTTTGTATGGATTGAAGCAAGCCCCAAGAGCATGGTATGAAAGGTTGGATAAGCATCTTGTGCAGATTGGATTCAACAAAGGTACTACTGACAGTAACTTATGTTTCAAAATTGATCATGAAAACATTTTGATTGTTGAAGTGTTTGTGGATGATATCATTTTTGGAGGAAGAGATAGTATGTGCAAAACTTTTGCAAATCAGATGAAAAGTGAGTTTGAAATGTCTATGCTTGGTGAAATGAATTTCTTCTTGGGTCTGCAAATTACTCAAACGAAAGAAGGGATCTTCATTTCTCAGACCAAATATGTGAAAGAATTGTTAAGGAAATTTGGTATGGAAGACTCAAAGCCAATGAACACTCCTATGGCAACCGGATGTAAGTTAAGCAAAGATGATGATTCTCCAAAGGCAGATCAGACAAAGTATAGATCAATGATTGGTGGATTGTTGTATCTCACTCAAACTAGACCAGATATAATGTAGGCTGTTGGTCTTGTGGCAAGATTCCAGGCTGATCCTAGAGAATCTCATGTTATGGCAATCAAAAGAATTTTTAGGTACCTGAAAGGAACAGTTGAGTATGGTCTATGGTACCCTAGAGATCCGGATTTCTCTCTTCATGCTTACACAGATGCAGATTGGGCAGGAGATGTGGATGACCAGAAGAGCACTAGTGGTGGAGCATTCTTTTTGGGGAAGAGATTGGTTTCTTGGCTAAGCAAGAAATAAGATGCAATATCTCTGTCTACAACTGAAGCAGAATACATTGCAGCAGCAGGTAGTTGCACTCAAATCTTATGGATGAAGCAGATGCTAAGAGACATTAAAGTTGAATATGAGGAGCCTATCACAATTTTCTGTGATAATTCAAGTGCAATTAATATTTCTAAGAATCCGGTATTGCATTCTAAGACTAAGCACATATCTATCAAGTTTCACTTCTTGAGAGAACAAGTGAACAAGGAAGAAGTCAGATTGGAGTATGTTCCCTCCAAGGATCAGATTGCAGATATCTTTACTAAACCTCTTCCCAAGGACTCTTTTGAATATCTCTGGGAGAAGTTAGGGGTCATGGCCCCTCCGGTGATGAACTAGGATGCACTGATGTGCATCAGTCCGGTGGATATCACAGTCATATCTTGTGATCCGAATTGATGATGGGAAGCTGCAACTAAGGGGGAGCAGCTGGTATGATTCTGATGTATGAGAATTGCAAGTATGAGCCCTTTGCCATTGATGTCAAAGGGGGAGAGAAGACATGTGAAAAACAAGTGGCTGATGATCAAAGGGGGAGCAGTAAATGAGGAGAAGACATGTTGCTGATAGGGGGAGCTGTGACAGAAAGGAGAAGTTCTTGTCTTGATGGTTTTTCACATCATATGTTGCCATCAATGACAAAGGGGGAGATTGTTGCAAGTATGAGGTAAACCAGTGTTGTCATTGATGTCAACATACTCATATTACTTTGACAAGAAGGATTTGATGAGCTGTGTGCTGAGGATATTGAGAAAATTAGCCTCAGTCAGGAACAGTGAAGAACAGTGATGAGAAGAAGGCAAATGTATTGTATAGGTTGAGAACCGGAGGATGCGGATTAAAGGGTTTGTAGATATGAGTCTTGAGATGCTTCAGTTAAGATTTCAGAGGTCCGCATGAAGATCTGAAGGAGTTGTGGCTGTCGGTGTAGAACCGGTTCCGGCAAGTATTCAGAGGTGACAGAGGATCACAAAAAGGTCCGGTGAGGTCCGGAACTGTATAATCCTAATCTGCGGATTGGAAGGAGTCTTTGGGATGTCCTTGTGATGTGCCATCTCAAGTTGTGTATGATTTGGAGGTCTGGAAGTACCTCTTGCATTATGACAGTGGCGACAGACAGTGTTCTTGAAGTTCCGGATAAGGAAGAGAAGAGATTCCAGTAAGTAAAGAAAGTGCGGATGTACCTGGTCATTCAGGCAGGCTTGTGAAGGTTCTTGGATCATGTTGAGGTTGTGTTGTTGGTCCGCATTGATAGTAGAGCCCGGAATTGAAGTTATTCTTCCAGATGAAGTTCTTGCTCTGTTTAGCCGACCGGATGAGTTGTTCATCCTGCGAATGTTCTTGTGGTGGCCGACCGGATGTGTTATTCATCTTGCGGATACTCTTATGGTTGTTTGCCAACTTAGATGTTTGTTTCTAAGTCGATGTCTTGTATAAATAATGGTTTGTGAGTTCATTTCGAAGTGTGGATTGTGTGGATGAGTGTGGGATAGCGAAGAGAGGTGCGAAAGACAAAGCAGAGGTTTTGGGCTTAAATGGAACTGATCCGGACATAGTAGAGATGTCATTCTCCAGTTCAAGATTGTGATTTTTATCACTTTGTAGACAGTGTGTCTCCTTGTAGGCAGTGGGCCTCTTTGTGAGCAGTGTGCTCAGGCAGTGAGCCCTAATTGGCATGTGCCATTCATTCTTCTTTATTCTTCTAACAGAGAATAATTCTTGGGTTAATCACCCCGTGGTTTTTCCCTTAACCAGGTTTTCCATGTCAAAATCTTGGTGTTCAATGTGTTGATGTTCATCTGCTCTGAGTTTATGCATTATGCTTTCATAGATGGTTAATTGATATGCGGTTAACTAACAAAGAACAATCAAGTGTTTAAAGTAAGAGCAAGTTTTATACAACTGATTCACCCCCCCCTCTAAGTTGTATGCCCTAGATCCAACAAGTTGATCAGATGAAAAAGGCTAACTTGAATGTCACTATGTGGGATGCCTTGTTAATCCCAGCTCAAAGGGATTTACTACAAGAAGCCTTAACGATTTTCAGTCAGCCTGCCAAAGAGACAGTAAAAGAAAAAGTAGTCGCCCCAATAACCTATGCCAACCAAAAGAGAAGGAAAACATAAGTAAAATCAGTAATCCCCCTCCTTTCTATGTTTCCCTATTCATTGGTGACAAATTGTTGCATAATTGCATGATTGATTCTGGGACTGGTAGTTCTGTTATTCCAAAAAATATAGTTGATCAATTAGACATTGAATATGAACCTATGAATAAAGGGCTAGTGCAACTAGATGGTATTGTTTTTAAGATAGTAGGTGTTGTTAAAGATTTGAATCTTACCCTACATGCATGTCCTGGTGCTTGGTTTTACAAGACATTTCAGTCATTGATCTCCCTGCATACTTTGGTATATGCTTGTCTAGAGATTTTGCTACTAAAATAGGTGGATATCTATCCTCTAATTGGTCCCACATGTTGTTTAGGACAAGATATGGCACTAAGGTGACCATTAAGGCTGAGCCTATTGCCAAAGATCACATAAAGCCTTATTCCCCTAACCCTACCAACATGAACTGCACAATCCATGATGTAGAGGAGGATGACAATATCATGCACGAGGCTGCCACACCTGTGGAAGAAATTCTAGATATACTGCTTGACGAATGGGCAAACTATTTTCAATTTGATACCCTGGATCATGTAGAGGAAATATGGCTAGGTACATACTGTATCCATGATGAAGGTGCCATCATCCCTAATCTTGTGAAGTCAAAAGAGGATTCGAGTGGGGTATGGCAGATGTATTTTGATAGCTCTAGGAGAAAAAATGGAGCAGGTGCTGGTGTAGTGTTGGTTTCACCCTAAAAAGAGAGTTATTTCTCTACTTTTAGATTTTAGTTTAGCTACACCAATAATGTAGCTAAATACGAGGCCTTAATTCAAGGCATGTGGCTAGCACATAAGAGAGGAATAAAAATTTTACAGGTATTTGGTGACAATGAGTTGGTCATCCACCAAATCAAATCATCATAAGTACTTCAAGGAATGACTTGTTGAAATCATATAAACACAGAGTTAGGGATCGGATTGAAGACTTTGATGCCTTAAATATCTAGGCAGTGCCTAGAGAAAGAAACAAAGATGTTGACAGGTTGACTACAATTGGTGCCTAGTTTGACATTCCCCAAAATGTCAAACAAAACTCAGATCAGCATGTGAAGGTTGTTATGCAGCCTAGTGTACTTGATAATATATCCATCTGGCAGGTATTTGAAAATGACCAACAAATTATCAATTTCTTGCAAGAGGAGCAGAGTTTGCTACTAGTAACTAGTCAATATTGCAAGAGCAGTATGGTGATCAAGTGATCTAGCTAAAGACCAACAAGTTGCCCAAGGGATTGGGGTGTGTGCAAGAAGTTGTGTCCACTTTTTGGCCAAAAAGTGGAAGTGTTTTCCCTGATTTTCAGAATTTGTCACATTTGACCTAAAAATTTGAAGCACTTAACGGTGGAATCTTGGAAAAAGTCACTAAATATGAAATGTAGTACTCAGAGTCTAGTTTCCAAATATGTAATTTTTATCAATACCCAGATGATAGAAATTAATTTTGAATAGGCGTTTCTAAAAACCACTGTTTAAAAGTCACTTTTTTTTTACTATACCATGTATGTGTACATCATCCATATTTTGACCTAAATAATCATATTTTTCAAAATCCTTTTGGGAAAAGCTTTGTAACTCACTGAAACACGTTTTCCATATTTATTTGTAATTTTTTATTAAATAATTTTTTTGTTATTAATTTCTTATTGGTCATTTTTTGTCTTTTAAAAAATCATCGTGTATGTCACGCATAAGATGACCTAAACTTAACATTTTTTGAAATTTTTTTTTTTAAATTGAAAAGAATTGTCTAAAGTACATTTTCATACAATTTTTTTTACAAAAAAATATTTCAATAAAAAGTTATTAAAATATTAAAAAACCCTGATAATTCAAGGTTATGAACATATTTCATCAGAAATTGATTAAAAAATAGAAAAATTAATTTAATTGTAAAAAAAATTACATATTTAGAATCTACATTGTCTCCTCTATAATAGGTTTTAATTTCGTCAAAATATTCTGTAAAATAGACCTTTAAATATATGCCCAAAGTCACTATTTTGTTGTGAGATTGACAGGGCCTTCAAGTTGTAGGTCAAACTAGGTCCAGAGGTCAGGGTCGGGTCCCCAAAGCATTTTCCGAAGCAGGTTACAAAGCAAAACCCGACCCTAAAATTCAAATTTTGAATAACGGGATCCCGTTTATAAAACGCGATCCCGTTTCTTTATCCATCGGCTCTGAATAAAACAGGATCCCGTTTAATAAACGGGATCCCGTAGTAAACGGGATCCTGTTTATTAAACGGGATCCCGTTTTATATAACAGGATCCCATTTTATATAACGGGATCCCGTTTTATATTTGCCCTTTTTTTAAGAAGACTGTACTATGACTGTCATTTCTGCAACTTGCCCTACAGTACGGCCGACAGCGACACTTGCAGCATTCTTTGGCATATTTCTTTCTTTTGCAGGTCCATCAACTTGAAGTATTGTTGGTATTTTGATAGAAACCATCATGGAGACGTTATTTGAGTGAAATTTTGTTGAATTGGTACTTGTTTGAAGGACTTGAAACACATTCAAGTTTTTGACATTCATTTGTACATGCTTCATAAATTTTTTAATCATGGGATCACAAAGTCGTAATAAGAGGAAAGATAGGAAGCTATTAACTCCTGAAGAAATTGAAGCAAAGAGAGTGAAGGAGGCAAAAAGACAAAGAGATAGAAGAATAAAGATTCAATCAATGAACAATGCTAAAGCATCCAATTCCACAACTATTGAAGATAAAAATATTGAGGAGAACATGGATATAGATGATGCAAGTTTGCAAGAGGTGAATGTGGAAACTAATACGATTATGCAAACTACTCTTGGTATGTCTTCAAATCCCTCTATTAATGCTATGGAGAATGTTTCAATGGGCACAAATCCAGGTACTTCTTCAAATCCACTTTTGAATGAAATGGAAATAGTGTTGATAGGAGATTTAAAACAAGATGGATATAACAATGTTGAGATTGATAATATTCGTAGAGATCAAAATTTGAACAAATTGTAGTTGAAAATGAAAATGAAAATCCTTTTGTTGAAAATGAAAATGAAAACCCATTTGTTGTTGAAAATGAAAATGAAAACCGTTTTGTTGTTGAAAATGAAAATGAAAACCGTTTTGTTGTTGAAAATGAAAACGAAAATCCTTTTGTTGAAAATGAAAATGAAAATCATTTTGTTGTTGAAAATGAAAACGAAAATCCTTTTGTTGAAAATGAAAATGAAAACCGTTTTGTTGTTGAAAATGAAAACGAAAATCCTTTTGTTGAAAATGAAAATGAAAATGAAAACCGTTTTGTTGTTGAAAATGAAAATCGTTTTGAAGTTGAAAATGAAAATGAAAATCTAGGAAGTGATGTTGAAAATGAGAAATATTTTTTCAAAATTGAAAGAGATGTTTTGGATAATCTTCCTAGTAAAATTTCTTGGAGACAAATAAGAACACATGCCAATAGATTATACAAAGAATTTTTTTATCGTAAAAAACTATCATTTCAATGTCAACTAATGATGCAATTAATGAGAATGTGGAAAATGAGAAAAGTAATGAAAATGTTAGGCATTTTTGTTAAACCAAGAAGAAAAGATCAATCACTAAAATATGCTATGTCTACTGTTGCTAGTGCCATTGAGTCTATTGGAAGTAATAGTCGATCCAAAGATAAAAATGCAGCAAGACGAGCTATAACAACTGCTATAGTGAATAAAACAACTTTGAATAGAAGAATGGTAAGCAATATTAGTGGAATTCTAAAAATACATCCTAAAATATTGGTAAGAGCAGCAAAAAGAAGAGAAAGTATAGAAAATGATCCAATTAACCAATGTTGGAGTTTTAGTGGTCGACTTCCGAGATCTGACATGAAACTAAATGTTGAAATCAGATCTTTGATCGAAAAATATTGGCATGATAATACTAGGGTATCGTCTAATGCTAGAGATGTTTTAAAATTAAGAGTGGGGTCCAAAGTTCACGATCCTCATCCAAAACACCTATTAGATACAACACAAACTGAATTTTATAGAAAATTTTGTGATGAATTAGTGTTACCTGGTAATATTAAAATAAGTCAAAGATCTTTTGAAAAATGCAAACCATGGTATGTAAAGATTAATAAGGAATGAATATCTTGTTGTTGTAAAATGCATGTTCAATTTCGTTATTATTATGATGTGTTTCAATATATACGTTGTACTTTACATCGTAACATGATTATACAGGAATGTGATATTAATATGCCAACTGAAGCAATAAAAGAGTTTATATCAAGTTTGTTCAGTGAAAGATCTAATGAAAAAGGTTTTTATTTAAGTTCATGTATTTCTGGACAATGCACTAGTTGTGGCAATCTTTCTTTGTTAAGAGTTTGTATGCATGAAAGTGTTGAAAATGATTTTGGACAACAATTAGTGGATGTTAAAAGATTTAAGAATGTTGAATATTCTTTAAAAGATGGAAAATTTGGAAAGCGTTGTGATTTAATTACAGAAAAGGTTAGTGTGCATGCATTCATATCAGAATTTAAAAGTAAAATTGTACCAAAATATGTCAAGCACTCTCAACAAGCTCGATGGCTTGATGGACAATTTCGTGAATGTAGAAACACATTTCTAGTTGGTACTATACTATCAGTGGTTGATTTTGCAGAAAACTATACTTTAGCTCCGCAAGAGGAAATTCAATCACAATATTACAATTCAGTGCAGGTTGCTATGTTTGTTCATATTGTTTATAGACATGCAGATGATAGCATAGAGAATGAAAGAAAAGTTTTGAGGGAGTATCATTTCTATTTGAGTGACAACCGGTTACACTCGTCAAAGTTTGTTCAATATTGTTTCAATATATTTTATACAAATTTAAGAGAAAGAGGAATCTAGATGACTGAACATCTTATATGGTCAGATAATTGTACGGGGCAGTTCAAGAATGCTCGAATGTTCTATTGGTTATGTAGGGTTCACAAGGAGAATAATGTCCAACATATGTGGAATTTTTTTGAAGCTGGACATGGTAAAGGAGAACATGATGGAGCTAGTGCGTGTGTTAAAAGAATTCTTGCTAGACAACAATTAAAATTTGAGGATGCAGTAAAATTTAAAGATGCACGTGGGATTGTAGATTGGTGCAATACAAGATTATGTACACCTGGATCAAGCGAGTACTCTATAGTTCGTCGATTCTTTTGGTTGGTTGAAGAAGAAAATATTCTACCTAGACTTGATTGCCAGACAATCAGTGGATCTACTAAATGGCATTCATTTAGGAGTTCGAATGCAAGTACATGGACTATCTGGACAAGGGAGCTTGCATGTTTTTGTCAGTTTTGTATTTCAGGAGATTGGGAAGCATGTGAGAATACAGAATGGGTTGAAGAGTGGAAACAAAGACCATTGACACTTGCACAAGCACACAATCAAAGTGAAACAACAATTGAAGACAATGATCAACTGTTTGTATCAGACGATTATGACCGTGTTTCAGACCTTGTACAAGAAGGTAATTTAATTCAAATCATTTCATTTTATTTCACTTTGATTACTAATTTGTAGTGCTTTTATTTATTTATGTGTACATATAAATGCATGTATGTTGATTAGTCAAATTTTATGGACATGTGCAAGTTATTGAATCAAAATTTATTTTGTAGGACATGTGTATGCTGTTGTTGCACCAAAGAATAATGAAGAGGAAATTGAATATTGGTTGGCTCGTTGTGTGGAGACTAAACATAAGTTAACAGCACCTCGAGAAGATGATGATGGCTTTCCTTATCCAACAAGTTTGGTGATCCCCTTAAGACATCCCCTTAAGCAAATTTTGATAACAAGTCTTTGATCCCCTTAAGCATATTTTAAGAACTTCTTTGATCCCCTTAAGAAAAATTTAAGTATTTCTTTGATGATGCCTATCATTATCCAATAGGTTCAGTGGTGGTTGTTGGCACTTGGCTACGGAAATACCTAATAAGGAAGAATGGTTTACCTACATTCAAAGATTATGAAACACATAAGAAGATTATACACTACTCACATTTGGTGTTGGCAATAAATATAAAACTGGAGAGGTATCATGGAAAACCTACAAATAAAGAGCTATGGAACATTTCTATGGAAGACCATGAGACAATCATCGATGCGTTGGAAAAAAGAGAGGATGGAGATGGTACAATAGAATAAGTAAATACAGGTAAATATAGTTAAATAGATTTATATTGTTGTTTTAAATATGTATTAAATACATGTTTTGATATTTCTTGTGCGTTATTAGTTGAAATTGATTTAATTTATCCTTTTATATCCTCAGGCCATCATCACAAATTCATCAAATACTTTGAAACAAAAACTTGAGAGGCACTTGTAAATACAGGTACAAATTGTGTATATCTAGATAGTTTTATATAAATTAAAATACATGTTATGATTCTCATATATTGATAAATTGCTTGTATTATTTTTATATCAGGTGGCATGAAGACCTGCTACATTCTCCTCAAGTTTTGGATTTTCTTGAGATGGCATATAATGACATTTTGTATTTACATTATTTTGAGTTGGCATATATGTACATACACAATTACATTATTACACATTTTGTATAGAAATTTGTATACATGTGTATGTACACAATTTTATACTCTACAGTATTAAATTTATCAAAATTATTATTTTATGTATTTTATTTGTTAAATGTCCATGTTTTTCTACTTAGAATTTACTTTAAATTTGATTTATTATATTGTTCAATTTGGTTGCCTTAGGCAACTTCACCAAATTTTGAGAACTTAAGACGTCCCCTTAAGACATCGTAAATTAGGACCCCTTAAGACATTCAAAAAGTTAGCATACAACTTCCACCTTAAGTGGACACTACAAATGCAAGAAGTTGTTTAATTTTGTTGAAGTTCTACATGGAGAACTCTACAAATGTATTATCTCTGTAATCCCATTCTTGAGATAATACATTGGGTTTGTGGTCCTTTGGAGGCCAGGTTTTTTCTAAAAGGGTTTTCGCAAGGTGCATATTGTGTTATCTTGTAATTATGCTTTATTCTTCTTTTGTATTATAGATTCTGCATACTATTTAGCATAGTTTCTCTCATTAAGGTTATGTGGAATTAGTATTTGTGGCTTGAAACTCCTAACATTTGGTATCTATAAGTACTAAAATCACATCAAGCCTACATGACAATTTGATGATGATAAATAAGTCCTAATCATAGTCATGTAGGTGTGAATTACACTCCTACCAGTAGTTTCACTCTTGGTGGCATATCCTATGTGTTCAAGTCCCCCTCTTGACCATCTTTTTCAACCCCCAAATTGAAACTAGTTTTCCATCTCTCCTTTGCAACTAGTTTTCCATCTCTCCTTTGCAACTAGTTTTCCATCTCTCACTTTAATGAGATACTATAATATATAGATTGTTCAATGTCAACAAGCAATGTTGGACAAGGACCTTGGTCACTTGAGAGTTAAAAGTCCACCCATACTTTCTCGTGTCACTTTCACATGGCACACACTTGATTATCATGCTGAATTATACCATTATCCCATACCTTTATGCCCAAATCATATTTTTGAGGGTCCACCGATGTTAAGAGGAATTTGGTGGAAATATTACATCATATCATGTCCATTGAAAGTCATTAATGGTGGTCCTAAGTCATGCAGGGGAGTACTTGGGGTGGGTGGAATCTTTTGAAGAAGTTGTAGAAATTTGACTTGGGACAGGGTATATGAACTTGGCAAACTTTTGCAAAAAAATGTTACAAAACTTCAGGTGGGAATTGGATGAAATCAATTGAAGAAAGGAATGATTTCTTCAAGGCAGTTAGGCTTCTACAATTAGGAAGAAATGAGTGTTTCGATGTTATGGGGAAATCATGTAAAACTAGACAATAGGATAGGAAGTGGGATGGGATAAATCATATCCTAAAGTTAATCTAGCTTTCACAAAGTGGAGGGAAGGGAAGATACAAAGGAATATAAATTGTGGGAGAACCATATGGGACCATAGCTAGGATCATTTAATATAACTTAGTTGATCTCTAGATGAGAAGATGTGAGAGATTGATCCCTCCTAGTAGGCGAGAGATCCTCATGAACTTATCTCATTTTTTAATGCTTTGTTTTGATTTGCTTACCATTTTATTGCTTAAAATTTGACCAGGACCTAAATATGCATACCGTGAATGAATGGAGGAACTTTATTAGGACCTCATCACTACATAAATTCTTTCAATGCAATTTCTTCATTAAGCGCAAATCTAGATCAACACTCTGACACTTGTAGATTTATATATGACAATTGATTATTTCTATTGATGTCAATCTATATATCTTATTATGGTTGATCTCAAATGTTTACATTTCTTTTCCTTATGCACATGGTTAGATTAGTGTTTGATTTATGATTAAATTTAGGGATGCTTGTATATACATATATATGTGATGTTATGCTTTTATAGTTTATGATGTATATGCAATGTATGTATGCATGGATAACATGTATATATAAATATGAATGCACCTAAACTAACATGATGGTTTTACATGACTATTACTTTGACACGTATATGATTTTGAACTACAACAAGATTGCATTTATTGTGTGACATGTAAAAATATATAGTCCCTGGGAGGTTCAACAGTATATATATAAAGTCCAGGTCCATGTTCAAAAAACATATAAAGTCCACATGTTCAACAATATATATATAAAGTCCATGACAAACAGTATATAACAAATAGTCCATGAAATAGTCAAATATATAAAGTCCAGGTCCATGTTCAAAAAAATATATAAAGTCCATGTTCAACAATATATATATATATAAAGTCCATGACACAGTATATAACAAATAGTCCATGAAATAGTCAAATATATAAAGTCTAGGTGAACAACAATATATATATAAAGTCCATGACAAACAGTATATAACAAATAGTCCATGAAATAGTCAAATTATACATAGCCCATGTTTGAAATAACCTATCACATACTATCTCTATCATCAAGAGTCCTCTTCACACCATGCGAACTACTCAGATGACCTGAATCACTCTACAAAAGAGAAAGATTTATATGAAATTAGATGTAAGATGCTTAGTCCAAATCTAATTTAATGACAATTTTTAAATTTATAATTTAAATATCATAAAATTAAATTACCGTGTGAGGCTGAGAGGCATGCTCTGTTGCACCTGGACCTGTGTCTCCATGCTCTGAATCAATCTATTTAATACAAGAGAAAGTTCAAGTTGAAATTAGATATACTTGACGATTTTAAAAATGATTTAATTCAATTTAATTTATAAGAACTATCATATTTAAAAATTATTATACCATAAGAGGAACTTGTTGTGAATCCTCTATTCCAGGACCTGTCTCTACAGGCTTAGCTCCATGACATGTATCAAGCTATATTTTAAGAAAAAAGAATTTTGAATGTACATGTCAACATATATATATATATATCAAGAAATTTACTTTAAGTTCACAACGTTTATTTTAATTGTTCAATTTAAATATAATCTAAATTTTAAATTATACCGTATCAGGTTGCCCATCTCCTCTGTCCTCCTGCTCTGCATGTGCTATGTGTTGATCATGAAACGTGTCACTAACAAGTTCCTACAATGTCATTTATATTTAAGTTAGCACATGTGTGTACAAATTAGGTTTTAAAACATATATATAATTGACTTACAGTGTACATGTTATTAAATATGTTTTTCAACAACCTGAAATGCAGTCGACTCCTGATATAAACTTGGATTATCCAAGTGTGGTACAATGCCCATCCTCATAGTTGTGTCAACCTGCATAGACATATTTATAAAATATTAAATATGTATGTGCACGTTTTTAGATACACTGATATCAAAATAGAATTTAAATTTAAGTATATATATAGTTTTTTAAAACAATATACATACTATAAGAGTGTCATGTGAGATGCCCAATGATGGAGGAGCGCTCGAGACACCCTGAGATGGAGGATTCAATGTGGAAGAACCCTGAACCAGTTCATAAATAAGTTCATAAATATTTAATTGTACACACAATCAAGACTGAATTTTACAAATTTACAAATCATTGATTTAATGTACCCCAAATGGGTGCCCGAGATGAACAGGTGTCGATGAAAAATTAATTCGATCAATTGTGACCCCTGTTGCCATCATCTACACCAAACAAACCAAACAATTCGATTGTTAAAATATTACAATTTAATTGATCATCTATATGTTGATTAAAAACATGTGGTTAAAAAATTGTTTTAAATTCAACATGTGTACATAACCTATATATACCTGTGTCAAATGATCAGTGGGATGATCCTCAGCAAATAGATAATCAACAAATGATTCAGTGCCCACATTATCAAATGTTGCATGTGTAGCTGAAGTGGGTGCAACTGCCTGATCAGGTCCATAACACAACTGATTGCAACTCGTACATGTATGAGGCATCGACGCATGTGGAGTGGCACTAGGACCACTTCCATCATCAACTCCTCCATGCTCTCTAACTTGAGCTACCATCATAGAAGTCTACTCATGTAGGCTACCTGAGAGTGAACTCAATGTGCCTAGTGTGGATACCACTGCACGATGCTCAAAGGGCGAAGGAATGGCAGCAATAGGAGGGTCAATAAGAGGTTGAACAGGCACCAGTCATTGGGGATCAACCCATGCCCCCAACCTCTATTGTGGCATGCCACCACCAACACCCTGGAATGATCTAAAATCAAAGTAGTTGGGTTTTTTATTCATAACAAACTCTACATATAATTTTCTCAAAAAATATAAAGGAACCTCACAATTAGCATGAGGTGGATAATCAAACACCATCCACCATCTATCCCAAAAATTGGCAGACATTCCTTCGTGCCTACACCACCTGATTGATATTCTTTTCTTATTTGCAGGAATAGGTTCATTTGTAATGGGATGTCTAAAATATTGTGCTAAATGAGCTTTTGTGATTTTAAGATCCAAAATAGTCTTATAGGAGAGGCCATCAGCATAAAATTGGCGCCTCTCCTCTCTCCATTTCTGGAATCCATCAAAATCTGAGTCAATAGACCTCACAGAATCTACAATGTTTTGCATCAAAGATGCAAAACGTACTACGTGAGGTGGCATGAATTGTTCACTGCGAATGGAATTCAGTTTTTCTTGTATCGAATCCACATTTTCATTTATTATGGCTCGCAAGCGAGCCTGGTCAGTTCCAGGTGGGGGTGGAGGTGGAGGTGGAGGTGGGTCATCTGCAGGTGGGGCATCTAGAGGAGGGGCATTTGGTGCTAGGGGTGGGGGTGGGGGTGGGGGTGGGGGTACGGATGGATCATCTTGTGCATTAAGGAAGTCCTCAACATCAAAGTGAATATCATCTAGATTCATGATGTATATATAAAAATCTAGATATGAACCTGCATATATATACATATAAACATACAAACTTCAGTACAAATTTAAAATTAAATCAAGAATATATATATATATGTTTCAAGAAATTACACTTGAAATAAATTTAAATTAAAAACATACAAATAATGTATACATGCATGTACAAATTTCAAAATGTAAGAGAGCTATTAAGACTACCATTCAATAATGATTGATACAATGGGCAATATATATTTCAAAATTTCAATGTGCATTTAAATAAGGAAACTTCTCTAGACAATCATCATGTATTTCTTAAATGTGAATATGCATCCCAAATTTTGGAAGTTATTTTAAAGAAATATGGTGCATTTAGGAACTTGGTGATTGTTGGGGTAAAGAGGAATATATGATCATGCTAGAAGAGGCACTGATTAGGCTCATAATTGGCCAAGGTTGCTTTGAATAAGGTTAAAACAAGGAGATACCCATGTTGATATTCACACCCTTTGGTCCACACCTACATTGGGATGGATTAAGCTTGAAATTTTGATGGGTAGCCAAGGGTAATCCTAGTAGGAGGAGTATGTTTATTAAGAGATGATAAGGGAAAACCTCTACCTATCTTAAAGCTTATGATTTTGGTGTCAAGAACAATAATATGGTAGATTCTAGGGCAATGATATCCAGGGCCTCAAGATGACTTGGAAACTAAACAAGATATCCCTTAGTGTGGAAGGAGATTCCAAGATCAACATTGATCATATGAAAAAGCATAGATGAAGCTTGTGGTTATTGGAAACTATTATATATTGGAAGCTAGAAACTTGGTGAGTACTTGTTTAAATCTATCTCCTTCAAACATATCAATGGGGCCACCCTAGGATAAGGCTTGTGTAATTTGTCCCACCACCCTAGGATAAAGTTTTTTAGTTTATTAGTAATTCTAACACTACTTTGAAACTTATTACTCTAGGGTTAGGGCCACTATAATTTTCCCTACCACTAATATATCTTAAGACACCTATTGGTTTATATGTTTGATGTCATTGTAGTATATTAATTTCCCCTACCACTATTGATTGAACAAAACTATACCATATATATTAAGTACTCTAGCTCAATGATCTTAAGATTAATGAAATCAGGACTAACTATATCATCATTATGCTTAGATACACCCAACATGCTAATCAAGAACTTAATTACCTTCACAACCCTATTAGCATTGTATCACTCCTATTAGGGAGTGGACTTGAATGGGGCCAAAAGATTCTTTACCCCTTACGATTGTGACTTTGGGTTTGGCCTGGTCAACTTGGAGAGGTTGTGTCACGGCATATCCCTATAAGAGGATGAAGGGTGATAGTAGGTTGTAGGATGGCTAAAAGCATTCACATGACGATAATGTTCAAGTTTAAATTTCAACATATGCATCATGGAGACCTACAAGGTTCTCTTGTTCAAAAGGTTCATCATATTCTAGACAAGGAACTCACAATCATTGGTACCAAATTCAAGACCTCCTATTACAAGTCTCCATATATAGCTTTAAACATAACACCTATAAACACAAAATTTATAGGGCTTGAATACAAGCCCGCCTCCCAGTTAGGAGACTTCCAAATAATTGGTGAACTCACATGCAATAAGGGAATAACACATGCATACAAAATATGTAGAAGAAATCCCTGTAGCATGACTCGTGATTAATTAAAGTTACGGTTAGGGTTTCAATTAGGATCAAGCTTAGGGTTAGAATTGAGGTTAGGGTTAGAATTAGAATTCAAGGGTTGCTAAATTAGGGTAAGTATTAGAGGATATTTCTAAGATTTAATGAAGATAAACCTTCATGTCTTGATGCTAAATTGGATGATTCTATCCACTATGAGAATTAAGATGAGGAGGAGGTGACATAAATCCCTCCTATCAAATTCAAACAATGTTAAAAATGTCAAGGAAGTGGTAGAGGCTTTGTAAGGCTTGTGTAATTTGTCCCACCAACCTAGGATAAAGTTTTTTAGTTTATTAGTAATTCTAACACTACTTCAACTTATTACTCTAGGGTTAGGGCCACTATAATTTTCCCTACCACTAATATATCTTAAGACACCTATTGGTTTATGTTTGATGTCATTGTAGTATATTAATTTTCCCTACCACTATTGATTGAACAAAACTATACCATATATATTAAGTACTCTAGCTCAATGATCTTAAGATTAATGAAATCAGGACTAACTATATCATCATTATGCTTAGATACACCCAACATGCTAATCAAGAACTTAATTACCTTCACAACCCTATTAGCATTGTATCACTCCTATTAGGGAGTGGACTTGAATGGGGCCAAAAGATTCTTTACCTCTTACGATTGTGACTTTGGGTTTGGCATGGTCAACTTGGAGAGGTTGTGTGGCATATCCCTATAAGAGGATGAAGGGTGATAGGAGGTTGTAGGATGGCTAAAAGCATTCACATGACGATAATGTTCAAGTTTAAATTTCAACATATGCATCATGGAGACCTACAAGGTTCTCTTGTTCAAAAGGTTCATCATATTCTAGACAAGGAACTCACAATCATTGGTACCAAATTCAAGACCTCCTATTACAAGTCTCCATATATAGCTTTAAACATAACACCTATAAACACAAAATTTATAGGGCTTGAATACAAGCCCGCCTCCTAGTTAGGAGACTTCCAAATAATTGGTGAACTCACATGCAATAAGGGAATAACACATGCATACAAAATATGTAGAAGAAATCCCTGTAGCATGACTCGTGATTAATTAAAGTTAGGGTTAGGGTTTCAATTAGGATCAGGCTTAGGGTTAGAATTGAGGTTAGGGTTAGAATTAGAATTCAAGGGTTTCTAAATTAGGGTAAGTATTAGAGCTACAATTATGGTTTGGGTTACGGCTAGAGTTAGGGTTACAATTACAATTACAAGTAGCTCGTTAGGGTTGGGGTTAGGGCTAGAGTTAGAGTTACAATTACAATTACAATTACAAGTAGAGTTAGGGTTAGGGTTATGATTAGGGTTATAATAAGGGTTAGGGTTTGAATTGCATATAGAATTAGGGTTAGGATTAGGGTTAGAATTAGTGTTAGGGTTAGAGTTGGAATTGTATATAGAATTAGGGTTCAATCTAGCTAGAAATAGATAAATTAGTCAAGATGGTTCTAGCTCAATTTTGTTTCCTATTTCCTAGAAAATGCAAAACTAGTTATTGTTTTCTATTTAGTTGTTCTAAGTCCCAACTCTTTCCTTTTAAGAAGTATATCAAATCTAATGTAGTAGTAGATACTTCTACATATACAAGTTTCTGTTAGGAGAAAATATATTTTGCCAAATATATTTAGAGTTATCTATAGTGTGTTCCAGGGCAATCAAATGATGTAAGTCACAATTTAGAGGGTTGAGGGATAAGTTTGTGTTGAGTCTATAGGACGTGTTTTCTTACATAGACCGAGCTCCATAATCTAGGTGTCTCCATGTCTAACTCAAATGTTTCAACTTGGTCCATATTATATCCAGATTAATGATAAAATTATATATATATGGCTATGCACAAGATCCATGACCATATCAATGTTTGGTAGAGAAAAGTTATCTAAGTTGGGGTAGATCCTTTTTTGATGTCTCAAAAGTTAGTGCAAACATGAATTCCCTTAGTTTTCTTGTTAACTAAGACCACATTAGATCTACCCATTTAGGATAAGTAATAGTCTGAATGAACCCTGGACATCCAAGAGTTTATACAATTCTTCTAGGACCACGAGGGCTACTTGGGGGTGCATTTTGTGTAGCTTTTATTGAATAGGTTTGGCATTGAGGTGAACCACAAGATGATGCATGACTTTAAAGATGGAGTCTCAAGGCATAGATCACCATAAGACCACATGAAGAAATCAATGTAATATTTAACATGGTGACATGGTTATATATGCCTTCTTTGATGTCAAGGTCCAGTGGAGCTACTATCTTAGAGAGTTTAGGGTCCAAGCTTCTATTCACAGGTTGATGTTTATAGCATGTCCTCAACAAGGAGAGGGGAGTCATGTCTTGTATCTAAGTGGTATATAATGAAAGGTGAAGTTTGTCAAATTGAGGAGCTCTTGGGAAGTGTCCATTTTTATTGTATCATTTTAATTGATCACAAGTTTCTTCTTATATAGATTGTTGCTATTCTGCCTAGACTAGGGTGCCTCAGGACTAAAGGGTTCTTTCTTTCTCTCCAAAATAAGTATATATGTAGGTGTTAAGTATGGTGGAAAAGTCTTTCTTATGATTACAATGGGGATGTGGTCTTGACACTTCATAAGTTTCATGATGGCTTCATCATTTTGGATGTGATAAATTGGTTTTATTATGGTTTGTTGTAATTTTTTTACATGATAGTTAGCTATTCAATAATGCCTTTAAAATACAATGACATACATTGTTATAAGTAAATTTTATAAAAACCAAATATATATATCATCCCAATGCTATATAATTTTTGACAGTTTGTTCAAAATCTCTCCTTTCATATGATACAATCGTTTCAAAATTTCAATTGCATTTTCCAGCGAAAATGTTTAAATATAGCTATTCAACACTTAAATTGAACTCAAATTTTGACAGTTTGTTCAAAATCTCTCCTTTCATATGATACAGTATTTTCAAAATTTCAATTGTATTTTACAGCTAAAATGTTTAAATACAGCTATTCAACACTCAAAATGAACTCAAATTTTGATAGTTTGTTCAAAATCTCTCATTTCATATGATACAGTATTTTCAAAATTTCAATTGTATTTTACAGCTAAAATGTCTAAATATATCTATTCAATTCTCAATTTTAAACATAATTTTGACAGTTTGTTCAAACTCTAACCTTTTATTTGATACAGTGTTTCAAAATTTCAATTGTATTTTACATCTAAACTATCAAAAATCAACTACTGATTTCATAAACCCTAAACCCTAAATAACAATTCAAAATTTAAATTTTGATTGTATTTTACATCAAAACAAACAAAGGAAACTTAAAACAATTCATGGGTAATTTGTAGAAGTGGAAAAATCCACTTACTTGGTGGCTGGATGGTCTCTGAACTCGGGATCCCATTTTCGCCTGTCGCCTGTCGCTGTTGAAAATGGGGTCTCTGCTGTTTTTTAAAAAATTTAATACTTTTTAAAAATGGGATCCCGTTTTATATAACGCGATCCTGTTATATAAAACGGGATCCCGTTTATAACGGGATCCCGTGTTTTGAAACAGGATCCCGTTTCTGGCTTCTAGGTTCGGGATCCCAGGAAAAAATGGGATCGCGTTTTTGGTTCTAGGCTCGGGATCCCGAGGCAAAACGGGATCGCGTTTTCTATAAACAGGATCCCGTTTTATATAAACGGGATCCCGTTTTATATAAACGGGATCCCGTTTTATATAAACGGGATCCCGTTTTTGGTTCCCCGATTTCGGATTTTTTTCTAACTCTGAAACTTCCACCTTAAGTGGACACAACTTCTTGCATTTACCCATTGATCACTTTGGAGAACATATTTAGTGTTGGTGATCAACCCAAAAGGGTGAAAATGAACATTATAGTCAAAAAAGAAGACTATTGAAGAGGTGGAGATTGCACAGGGCAAATTTATAAAGCATGGAAAGGCATGTGATCAAGCTGAAAGACAAGGTTTTGTTGAGCTTTGTAATGAGTTTGATGATTTAATTGCTCAGGATTATAGAGATCTAAAATGTTTTGATCCTAGTTTAAATCAGCATACTATTGATTTAGATCCCAATACAAAACCTGTTCGGGCCAAAAGCAAATGCTAGTCAATCCCAAAATTGAGCCATTGATGAGGAAAGAGTTGTCCAAGCTCATAGAGGCCAAAATTGTCTATCCCATCAAACATTCCTCTTGGGTGGCTAACCTAGTTCCAGCTAGGAAAAACAATGGAGAAATCAGATTGTGGGTGGACTTTAGAGACCTAAACAAGGCATCCCTTAAAGACCACTACCCTCTTCCTTCAATGGAACAGATCTTACAAATAGTGGCATGAGTTGAAAGGTTTTCACTCCTAGATGGCTACTAAAGGTATAACTAGATTCTTGTAAAAGAATCAGATCATTATAAAACAACCTTTGCCACCAAATGGGGTACCTTGGCTTACCAAAAGATGCCTTTTGGATTGACTAATGTTGGAGCAACCTTCCAAAGAGTAATAGATTTGGCCTTCAAAGACCTAATCAATGATATTATTTTAGTATATCTTGATGATTTGACTGTACATTCTAAGCATGTAGTTGACCATTTAGGTCATTTGAGAAAAGTCTTTGAAGGATGCAGAGAAAATGGCATATCATTGAATCCAAAGAAGTGTGTATTTGTTGTCCCAAAAGGTAAATTGTTGGGACATGTAGTTTCAAAAGAGGGACTTGCCATTGATCCAAAAAGAACCAGTGCAATTATGTCCCTTCCCCTTCCCAGTCACAAGAAGGGCCTACAAAGGTTCCTAGGCAAGATCAATTTTGTGAGGAGGTTAATCCCTAATTTTGCTTCAATAGCAAAACCTCTCACCTTTATGCTAAAGAAAAATGGTGTTTTCACATGGTCAAAAGAAGGCAGGGAGAGTTTTAAATCTTTCAAATAAGCCATTGCACAAGCTCCTACGCTGGTGAACCTTGATTATGAGAAGGATTTTATCCTTTATGCCTTTAGAGGCAAGGAGTGTATATCAGCGGTCCTAACACAGTAAAATGAAGAAAAATTGGAGCAGTCAATTACTTTTTTCAGCTAGCCCCTCAAAGAATATGAGCTCAAGTATTTTTTCATTGAGAAATAGATTTTTTTTGTGGTGAAAGCTCTTAAAAAATTTAGGCACATGCTTTCAAACAACAAGATATAATTAATGGTAAACCATCCTAGTATGAAGGAGTTTCTTTTGAGTAGAGATGTCAATGAGAAGAGAGTTGGGTGGATCACAAAAGTCATGAAATATGACATGAATATCAACATCACCAAGTTGGTAAGGGGTAAGGGACTGTGTGAGTAGATGGTAGTAGACATTGGAGCTAGAAATGACACATTGTATGCCCTCAAATCCAGCCAACTGAGTTTCACACCCCAACTGACTGGTATCATGACATGGCTACCTTTCTACAATCAAGTATGTTGGAAGAATGAGAAGTTTTCCATTGATGTTGTTGTTGGCAATATGATCATGTAGGATAAGCACAAGGTATGCTACTATGTGTTGCAGTGTTGTCATTAATGTCAACATTATATCTTGGTATGAAGACTTTAGTGTAGATCATTTTGGTTGATTCTAACATGCTTCAAGATTTCCATAGAAGACAATTTTGCAAGATGGTTTGATCCGGTGAAGAGACTTGTGATGAAAATTGACTAAGTGTCAAATCTAGTAATTCTATGTTATAAAGCATCTAGTTTCTAGGTCCGCACTAGTCCATAAATGAACATTTCACTCTACAGTTCTAGTATATTTTTATTGGTTGATAGAAGCATATAATTCCAGAATCTCATTTGGTTTTGACCTCTGGTTTGGAAGTTATGAATGATAGAAGATTGGCCTAGCAAATTACAGTCATTTCCTATACAATGCATGTGAGTAAGAGAGTCTGCATTTCTCCGCGGATAGGATTTTGACTTTGCAGTTTTAAGGAGATGTTGATAGATGTCAATAGAGTGTGAATTAGTTGGCATGATGCTTCAAGGTACACGTGTCCAATTATGGGTATACAATTGAAGGATTTTTGTATTAGGTCTTTTGCGGTGCTGACCTAATAGATGTGAAGATATGTGAAGGTTAAATAAGCATTGTGGAGTTATGTGGGAGCTATTATAAGTCCATGTTGACTTGTTTTAAATTATCTTAAGGATTGGATCTTGGTGTGAGGCGTGTGTGGAAGGTTTTGAGCCGATAACTTATATATTGTATATTTTATATGTTATATTTAATTAGGCCAACCCAATTGATGTTATGCTTGAAGAAGATATATATGCTAGATCTTTTTCAGTGTTTTATGAAAATAAGAGACATGTATGTATGCAAAAACTATTAGAGGAGTGGGAGTTTACATTGCGAATGTTGAGTAGAAGATTAGAGTGATGTGACTGCTCTGAGGAAAGTAGATTGTAAGATCAGAATCAGATAAAATGTGTATTGAGCTTCATTGAAACTGTATCTCATGCATATGACAAATGCAATTGTAATAGTTCAATTTAGGTTGTGAGCCACAATCTCTCTTCTATCTTTTTCTCAGTGGATAATGAGTCCACTTGGACAGTGAGTTCACCTATAGTGAACACTTCTATAAATATACTATAATCAGTTATAATATATTGTGAGCTAATCCTCACCGTAGTTTTTCCCATTTTGGGTTTTCCACATAAAAATCTTGGTGTTCATGTATTATGAGTTGTTGTTGTTCATGTTTTATGCTTTATTTCAATTGAATCTGCTAAATGGATTGGATGTTTAATTTTTGAATGGCTTAAAAGAATACTGATTCACCCCCCCCTCTCAGTATTCCAAGTGTTCAACAATTGGTATCAGAGCTTGGTTCCTTGGAAGAAGCTTAACCGCTTGGGGAAGATCTTGGAGGTTGAACACATGGATACTAGAAGACTACCTATTCCTTTCAAAGAGATTCCTGCTATTGAGTTCACTAAAGAAGATTGCATGCTTGACAAAATTGGAGAAATCAAAATTACTCTTGAAGATCTTGAAAGAACTAAAAATGAAAACATAGATCTGAAAGAAAATGTCAAAGAAGCAAATGAATGCATCAAAAAATTGAGTGACCAAATCAAGAAGTTTAAAGAAAGGCATAAGGAGGTCAGTGAACAATTGAAGCAAGAAACTGAAACCATCACTGGCCTAAAGGTGCAAGTTGAAGAAAAGAGAAGAATTGAGGAATGTCTGAATACAATGGTGAAAAGCAAATTTGAAGAATGTACAAGGCTTGAACAAGAAGTTGTGAATCTGAAATTAGATCTAGAGAAAGCAAGAAGTCATGAAGACAAATTCAAGATGAGTACTACAAAGCTTGATGAAATGATTGCAAATCATAAAGGCTCTAAAGATAGAAAGTGTTTAGGATTTGAAAAGGGTGAAAGTTCAAAATTAGATTAGACATCAAATGTTGAAAATAAGAAGAACAATGGCAAGCAGATCTGGAATCAAAGGAATGAAGCTAGAAGACCACCAGTCAGACAACTAAATGCACAAAGGTACCCATATTTTAATGGTTTATGTCATTCTTGTAATAAATTTAGACACAAAGCAATAGAATGTAGAAGCAGAATGAATCAAAATGTTCCACCTTTTTTTGGTCAATGTTTTACATGCAAGAAATTTGGGCATAGAGCTAGTGAATGTAGAGGTCAAATGATGAATAGCTATAACAATGGTAGAATAGTTTAGTATTTCAAAGGCTACTGTTATACATACTATGGATTTAGGCATAAATCTAATCAATGCAGATCTAGAATGAATGGAAGGAATACTGGGTAGAAGAATGCTATATGCTACATTTCTGATAGGCCTGGACACATTTCCAAGTTTTGTAGAAGAAGAAATGTGAGGAAGAATAATCCGGTAGAGAGGAATGAACCAGTGCAAAAGATTGATCTTGCAAAAATAAAGAAGGAGATGGAAAAGATTTGCAGAAAGAAGGAAAAGACAGAGGTTAAGGATGAATCTATACCTGCATTTGGTGCAAAATTTTCCTCCAGAAACTAAGTAGAGAGCTTTGCCTCAAGGGGAGATTTAATGAAAATATTTTTCCCCTACCAAAGAAAATGGTGTTGATGCCTTAGCAAGAAGATATAAGATGTAGATCGACATTCTTGATCTATTGGTGAAGATTGAAGAAGAAAATATGATAATGCGGAAGTTTGTGGAGCATCAAAAGTTGACTGTGCATAAAGATAAGGGGTTGTCAACTTTATTGTTTGAAACATTTAATACAAAATTAGGTCAGATTCGAAGGGTTATAAAGTGATTTCACCTAGGCAAATTCATTTACAAAAGCATTTGAGAAGGAGCAGAGTAGCGAAGGAGTGATCAAGGTGATTTGAGATTTAGTGCAATCAAACCCTAGTTTGGCAAGTGAATAAAAAGGTATTTACAATCTCCAGTTTGCCCTAATTTCATAGAAAACTTTGCTTTAAAGCAATTTGAATTCATTTGCAAATGGCTACACTGAGAGTAATAGAGGTTACTAAGAATCCACAACCTAAATTCAAGAAATACCCTACAAAATCTATAGAAGACGACCCGTTGGGTGCATTTTTGTATGTTCCATATGGGGTTTTTCCAACAGAGGATATACGGATTTACATTCATGGCAAGATGGAAGAATATGATCACAGTAAGCTAGGAGACATATGGATAAAAGAACTTACTAGAGGGTAAAAGTTCAAAGTTGTGTCACACTTTGGGCCAACTTATCAACATAAACGAATTTAAGTATTTCTAACTAAAAGTCAATTTTGGTGAGACTTATGTTCTATCTGGATTCATTATAGCTAAATTAGATCTAGGTCACAACTTTTTCAATTGGAACCATCCAATAAAAACATATGTAGCATCACTTTGGGGCTCATTTACCAAAAAAAATAAATTATTTGAAAAACTTGATGCTCTAACAACTCCTACTCGTGCAAATAATCATTTTAAAAGAATCTAAAAATACCCTTTTGTAGATCAATAAATCTACTTTGTAAAAATATAATTTTTTTAACATTTCAATTAGTGTTTATATTTTATTTTCTATTTCTACTAAAAGTAGGTCATTAGCACCAAAATATGGTGTTGATTGTCCTCTCAAGAGAAAATAACAAAGTTTATCAAAAAAAATTGAAACAAATATGATGCACTAATTTTTTTTCCTATTTTGGATAAATGATGAAGACAAAAGTTAACATCCCATCGAAACAGTTGTGTTTTCATTACACACAACTTCCAATATATATATGATGAAGACAAAAGTTAACATCCCATCGAAACAGTTGTGTTTTCATTACACAGAACTTCCAATATATATATAATTGGGGAAGAAAATAATCCATGCACTAAAGTTTTGAGCAATGAATACACAAAAAATATAGAAGGAAAATAAATGAAATTTACTATATAAAGTGTGGCGTCCCATTCAACCTTATTTTTCAGCATTTTATCAACAACTAAATTATAGTCTCAATTTTACAAAATACTACATTTAAATAATTTTTAAAAAAATAGAATCATAAAATACACTAAAAAATCTACATTTTATTAGTTTACATCATTTTAAAATTCATAACATATATGTCACTTTGTAGTAATTAAAGTTAAAAAGTTAGATCAATGTTGGTTTTGTGACATGACAATTTTTCCCTAAAACCATAATACCAAAACCTAGTCACAAAGAAGCTTGATGTATGGCAATGGTTTCTGAATTTTTTTTTTTATCACAAATGGGTTAGGATGGCATTAAGAAGAATTCATGATAAGCTTGTTTGGACTGACATGCCTGGAATGATAAGAAAATAGGTGATTAGAGAGGTTACGGGTCTATACTCCACCGGACCTGTTCCTGTACTAAAATCAATCAAAAATGAGGTTGTTATGGATCTAACAAGTGCAACATTTGATAAGAGAGCTCTAACTGTCAATCACATCAGAAATATAGCTATGAGATATTTAGCGATGATGATTGGTTATAAAATCTATTTCACAAACAGAGAAAACTCAATATCTGCCACCACAATCAATGTGGCATATGAAATGGTTGAAAAAGGAATGGACTATGATCTTTGTGAACTATTGAGACAACAACTATTGCAGAACTTGAAGCAAACAAAGGAAAAGAAATATGCATTTAAGTATGGAACTCTGGTTGTGTGTTTACTCTTTTATTTCCTAAAGGAGCTTCCCAAAACTAACAATGTGAGATGGTTACAAGGAAGACCCGTGGCTCATCAGATTGCAGACTTTATGAGAATTCTTGGTGATGCAAAGGCACAAGATGATGCCCTTGTTTCCTTCTTTACAGTTTTCCAGAAGAGGATGCATGAAAGAGAGAGGATACCTACGAAAATGGTAGAAAAATATCAAAATGACATCACTTTCCTAGTATCAACAGATGAGTGCATGATGGAAGTCATAGAACCAAGGTCAGTATGGATCCCTGCATTGGGATATGAGATCAATGAACAAGATGTTATTGGTTTGGCTGATGTTTTGTTGAAAAGCCCCAAAGACACTACTAAAGCAAGGTATGGTACTTTTGAAGAAAAATCTATGGAGGTACATATGGAGTAGAGCAAACCATAGATAAAGAAAAAGGTTGAGAAGATGGTTGAGAAGTATGCGGAGGAAATGTGCATCTCAAAGGAGCAAGTGTAGCAAGCTACAAGAGCAAAGGCTAAGGCAAAATCAAGTGTTGCAAAAGGATCAAGAAGTATAAGAAGATCTGGTAGGACAACTACCACCCCTCCTACTATCTAGAAGTCCTCTAGGACTATGCCCACTATTAGAGAAAAGAGGAAATCAACTATTAGTCCTCTGGTAAAGGAGAAATCCTCTCTGGTTGTGCAAATTACCAGGGTTGAGAAGAATAAAACCACCACAACAATACCACCTATAGCCCTTGGAAAGAAAAGACTAAAGAAAAAGGTAGTGAGAAAGAGGGATATAAGTGTCAATGTACAAGAAGATGAAGAAGAGGAGGAAGACGGACCACAATTGGTATGCAAAAGGAGAAATGATGCTTCACAAGGTGAAGAAAGTACTAAAAGGGGAAAAGTTGATATCATTGACACTGATAGTGAAGAAGAAATAGAGGAAGAAAAGAAGAAATTTGTTGTTCATATGAGAAAGCGGAAGAAAGAAGTCACCAAGAAGGTGTCTCCAAAGAAGAAGAAAGCATAAACAAGCCAGGAGAAGACTCTGGTTGAAATCCAAGTGCAAAATCAATCAAAACTGGTAAGACCTCGCTCTCCCATGAAATTAGAAGCATTATTCAATAATATTTTGTAGTATGAGGCATTAGGTGAGACTGTTACCCTATACAGTGAAGCAAATGAGGTGGATAAGGCCACCATTATTGAGGAAATCATTAAATACATTATTGTTTTGGAGGTTGACATGAGAAACATTGAAAACCAAATTCCTGCGGAGCTTTGGAATATTTTGATGAAGAGGAGACAAGAAGTAATTGAAGAAGAAGGAAAAATAAAAGAGTATGCATTGGATAAAGTTGGTACTTCTTTGACTAAGGAAAACTAAGCCACATTAGTTGAGCTTTACACCACTGAATTCAGGATAAAGCAAAGGGTAACTACCCTTATGGGTAGAGATAAGAATGAATTTGAAAAGCTACAAAAGGAGACAATTGATAAAATTTCTGACATTGCACAAAAATATGGAATGATTTTAGAGAACACTGCTCCAGAATTTGTTATAGAAGAACAAATTTAAGACATTGATGCTCAACATGAGCATGCAACAAATAAAGAACATAATCAGGATAATGTCCCTCTAGTTTTTGAAGAAATAACACAGGATAATAAAGAAGTAGAAGAGAATGTTGAAGGAGAGACAGTCACTGATGAGGAAGCAGCAAAGGAATATACATCCACTCCTCCGGTACCAAATGAAAATGTTACTCCTCGAGGCAACACAGAGAACTCTGCAGAGGCAGAGAATGCAAATAAGAAAGGTGATGAAGTGAAGGTTGAAGCATAAAAGAAAGAAGAACAAGAAAATAATAAAGGGAAAGTTGAAGATAAGAATAAGGAAGCATTTGGAGATGCAAAAACAAAGGAAGAAAATCCAGAAAACTCTAGCAAGAATAAGGTAAAGGACCTAAAGGAAAAAGATGAGGAGACTACAAAAACTTTTGGTGAATCCTCTGGCTCCTCCAGAGATTCCTTAAAGAATCTACTAATTATGCAGCTCAATTTCTATCCTGTTGTGTCATCTCAACTGCTTCAACTACCGATGCAATAGGGAAATGTAGATGTAGACAAGATTTCCCCCCTCCACAAGCTATAGTTGGGAGATGTATTCCATGCATCTGCCTAGAAGGAGATCATAGAGAGTCATCAAAAGAGTGGAGGCCTGATGGAAGAAGTAGTAAAGGCATTGCAAGATGCCATACCCAGTGCAAACATTGACACATCACTTTCTGGTATGGAAAATCTAAAGTTATTAATTGGTTCTTTTAAAGAATATGCCTCTGGTCTTAAAGGACAAATTGAGAATGAGGTTGAAAAGAGAATAAGTGATAAGAGAATGACAAAGATCACTAAGAAATGTGTTCTTGCACATAAAAAGTTTCAAGAAATTCTGAAGGATGCATAAGATTGTGTAGATGAGGCAAAGGTTCTTAATCAATTTGGCATGAAGTGGCCTGGAACCACACAGAGCATCAGGAAGGAGATAGACTCCATTGAGTCCCAGATCAATAATGTCTCCAATGTCTATGATCTAATACTTGACCTAGCTGGAGATACAAGGGATGTTATAGAAGATTGGCATAAGAAATTCTTTCAGCTACAAGCTCAAAAAGAGCATATTATTTTGTAGTTCAGAGAAATAAGGGACTTAGTGAATCCCAAATTTATGTTTATTTCAAGAGCCCTTTTGAGTGCTACCAAAGATTCACAAATGAATCCTATACCTAGCACTTCGGAAGAAGAGGAAGAGTTACTGATGGAGTTTAAAACTTAATGCATATTGATTGGGGAAGCCAAGAAGGCATGGGAAGAAGGCAAATAGGAATGGCAGACCCAGGTGTAGAAGTTACAAGTGCCAACTTCCTCCAGTTGACAACATTTCTTATCTTTTATGCATTTTAAATTTTTAGTTTCAGATTCTTTGTACATATACAGAGTATATAGAGTAGTTTCTGGTATAAATTTTTGGTTTTTGCTCTAGTACATGACTTAGGGGGAGTCAATTTAGTCTTTCAGCTTGTACATATGCATATATTTCTCAGGGGGAGATCCGGTACATGTTAAGAACAGTGGTTGAAATCATCATTTTACCTTGATGTTAAAGGGGGAGAATGTTTTGGAGATATTTTTACATGTTTCCATCAATGACAAAGGGGGATATTGTTGGAAGAATGAGAAGTTTGTCATTGATGTTATTGTTGGCAACATGAGCATGGAGGATTAGCACAAGGTATTCTACTATGTGTTGCAACGTTGTCATTAATGTCAACATTGTATCTTGGTATGAAGATTTCAGTGCAGATCATTTTGGTTGATTCTAACATGCTTCAGGATGTCTATGGAAGACAATTTTGCAAGATGGTTTGATCCAATAAAGAGACTTGTGATTAAAATTGACTAAGTGTCAAATCTAGAAATTAAGTGTTATAGAGCATCTAGTTTTTGGGTCCACACTGGTCTACAAATGAAAATTTCACTATGTGGTTCTAGTATATTTTTGTTGGTTGATAGAATAATCTAATTCCAGAATCTTATCTAATGTTGACCTCAGGTTTGGAAGTTATGAATGACAGAAGATGGGCCTGGCAAATTACAGTCATTTCATGTACAGTGCATGCGAGTAAGAGAGTCTACATTTCTCCGCGGATAGGATTTTGACTTTGCGGTTTTAAGGAGATGTTGACATACATTAATAGAGTGTGAATTCCAGTTGGCATGATGCTTCAAGGTACACATATCCAATTATGGGTATACAGTTGAAGGATTTTTGTATTAGGTCTTTTGAGGTGCCGACCTAATAGATGTGAAGATATGTGAAGGTTAAATAAGCATTGCAGAGTTATGTGGGAGATATTATAAGCCCATGCCGACCTATTTCAAATTGTCTTAAGGATTGGATCTTGGTGTGAGGTGTGTGTGGAAGGTTTTGATTTGACAAGTTATATATTATATATTTTGTATGTTACATTCAATTAGGCCGACCCAATTGATGTTATGCTTGAAGCGGATATATATACTAGATCTTTTTCAGTGTTTTATGAAAATAAGAGACATGTATGTATGCAAACACTATCAGAGGAGTGTGAATTTATGTTGTGAATGTTGAGTAGAAGATTAGAGTGATGTGAATGTAGAGGAAAGTAGATTGTAAGATCAGAATCAGATAAAGTGTGTATTGAGCTTCATTGGAACTGTATCTCATGCATATGACAGATGCAATTGTAACAGTTCAATTTAGGTTGTGAGCCACAATCTCTCTTCTATCTTTTTCTCAGTGGATAGTGAGTCCACTTGGATAGTGAGTCCACCTATAGTGAGCACTTATGTAAATATACTATAACCGGTTATAATATATTGTGAGCTAATCCTCATTGTGGTTTTTCCCATTTTGGGTTTTCCACATAAAAATCCTAGTGTTCATGTATTATGAGTTGTTGAATGTTTTATGCTTTATTTCAATTGAATCTACTAAATGGATTGGATGTTCAATTGGATGTTTAATGTTTGAATGATTTAAAAGAATATTGATTTACCCCCCTCTCAATATTCTGAGTGTTCAACAAGGTAAATCCCTAGATGGCCTAGATCAAGCCAAAAGGAGGTATTTCAAACTTCAATCCATCCCCTATGTTCTTGTTGATGGTGTCCTATTTAGGAAAGACATCAATGGAGTTCTTTTAAGATACATAGAGCAAAATTAGACTAGTAGGGTGTTGGAAGAATTCCATAATGGCCCTGCAAGTGGCCATTTTTCACCAAGGACAACTACTATATAAATCATGAGGGCTCATTATTATTGGCCCAACTTGTTCAAAGATACCCATAGATGGGTGAGGAGCTACAAGGAATGTGCCTTAATTGTAGGTATACAAAAGTTGGCATTTCTTCCTCTCTATCCCATCCAGACTGATCCATCATTTTCCCAATGGGGTTTGGACTTCATTGGAATGATTAATCCACCATCAAGTGCTAGCCACAACTAGATTTTAAAAGCCACTGATTATTTTACAAGGTGGACAGAGGCATTTTCTTTGAAAGATGCCACAGAGGCCTCCATTCTAGATTTCCTTGAAGGCATAGTTACAATATTTGGTGCCCCACTCACTATCATTTTTTATAATGCTAAGGCCTTTGTATGAGCAAAAATTAGTGAATAGGCAGTTAAATATGGAATTTAGTTGAAGACATCTTCCAACTACTACCCTCAAGGGAATGGCCTAGTTGAGTCTACCAACAAAAACCTGATCAAAATCATCAAGAGAACAATTGAAGATAACCAAAGGACTTGGCATTCCAAGTTGAAAGTAGCTCTCTTGGCTAATAGAATCACTCCCAAGGGAGCCATTGGAAATTCACCCTTTATGCTTGTTTATGGAAGGGAAGCAAAACTTCCATTATCACTTGCCTCCCCTTGAGCTTGCACAATAGTTGGAACTACTAGAAAGTGATGCCATGACAGTGAGATTTGTTGAGCTGATGGAGCTAGAAGAGAAGAGGTATACTACCATGAGGACTCTTGAGGCCCACCAACATCAAGTCAAGAGGACCTTTGACAAAAAATCAATTGACAGAGTCTTCTAAGAGGGAAATTTAGTGTTAAAATGGGATGAGGATAGAGCTAAGGCTGGGAGGCTGAGAGGAACCTCCTACAACAATATAATGAAAAATGCACGAATGGTAAAACTGATAACTGCTTTGCCACAAATGACAACTCTTGGTTTAACTCACAGATGGGAACTAGTCAATCAAGTAGGGGTTGTTGCCCTTTTCGCTGGCAGGTCCTCTCAATAGATCAGCTACTTCAGGGTTCCTGTGGTACTCCTCACAATGAGTTTTAGGGCTATATGCCCAGGCACTTCCCATAGTTAAGTGGATAGGGATATTCCCTGATCCAAACCTGCAATTGAAATAAACAATACAGATGCAAAAAAGAAAGAACTACTGCAATAATCATAGCGCCTGGAGGCCACCACGGGAAAAAAAAATTTGGTAGAAATTCCACCCAGCGGGCCCAAGAAAGCGCTCTAATACTAGATGAGAGGAACCTCTGGCAACAATATAATGAAAAATACATGAAATAACAGAAATAGCAGAAACACAGAAGGAATTTATTGATCGCAGGCCACTTCGAGGGGGCAACCTGCTTTGAGCAAGCTCAATACAATAAATCCGTGGATGCCTTCATTGGCCTTAACATGTACTTATTTACTAAGTCTAATCTAAACAACTATTACTTCCCATGAATGTGGGATAATACAATATACTCACGGGATGACTTACAAAGCATATGCGTACAAATGTAATATACTAACAAAGTAAAGAGAAGGGTTAAACATGGGTTCCTAACAGAGGCATTCCAAGTTTGATTCCTTATGGAGCGGCCCATATATTATCACTAGCTACAAATAGGCCAATGCATTTCAACTCTCCAAGATAACTAGTGAATCCACTCCAATCCTAGTTAATGGGATTCATCTCAAACCTTACTTTTGAAATTAGTTTTGGGATTCTTGTAACTAATTAGAGTAGGCCTTTTTTCTATTTTAGTTTTCATTTCAATAAGTGCTCTTGCACAGGATGCATCCTCACTAGGAGTTTGTTTGCCTTGTTGTTTGGTGTGTTTTGTGTTCTTTTGTTTTGTAGAGGCATGTTCAATTTTTGTTGGTCTGGCTGACCCCTATTTCAGTATTGTTGTAGCCCCTTTGACTCTATGCCCAATGGATTGATAAGGCCACTAAATCCTAGTGTTTAGCAGGCAAACACCTATGTGTAGTCACCAAGATGTTGTCATATTTTAGCCTAGGCCAAAATAGCCCAAAGATCCCCTTAAATCGCATCCTTCTTCCATAAAAATATCTGATATGAGAAAGACTAAGTGGAAGAAAATGTCCTTTCAAAATCCCAAATTTTCTAAGTTTTGCCTTAGTCTTTTTGTCGTATCGGCAAAATTGTAAGTTGGTAAACCAAAAGTTCATTGGTCACCAGGTTCGCCGATCGGCAAAATTACCTATAAAGCGACAGGTTTCTTCAAATGAAAAGAAGGAAGATAAATAATTTCTTCTAAGGAAAACAAGACCTTTGTTAGTAAAATGTTTAGTTCATGAACCTCTTGGTTTGCCAACCAATAAGTTTGTCGATTAGTTAATCACCGACAGGACAACACGCCGAAAAGGAAAGTGAAATGATTCATGAAAATAGTAAGATGTCAACAAAGGAGGAAAGCAAAGACAAAATAGGAAGGAAGAAAGAAAGAAGTCATGTAGGTAGATAGTTTGTTGATCGGCTAGTTTGCAAACTGGCAAACTCGCTAATAGAGAAGGAAGCCAAAAGGCAAGTTCATCAATTGACTTAATGGCTGACAGAGGGAAGAAAGAAGAGTAAGGCATGGTTTGTAAAAGGAAAGGTTCACCGATAAATTGGAGAAGGAAGAAAGAAGAAAAGAAAGGGAGAAATCAGTGAATCAGCGAAATCACAAACTCATCGATTAGTTCACAATTTCTTGAGTTCACTGATAGGGCAATTTGCCAACAGAAAAGGAAGCAACAAAAAGCAAAGTGGCTAAGTCAAGGAATATTTTGGCAAGAAAGAATTTCACCAACAAAAGAAGACAAGGGGACAACATGGATAGTTTGCAAACCAAACGGTTCGCTGATTGACAAGGGGGCCAATAAGGTAAAAGCAGATAAAGAAAATGAGGCAGAAATTCTAAACCTCCCAAGGTGCCGAAGTAGATTCAAAATATGAAACACTTTTAAAGTATTGTAAAAGCTTCATAAAAGGGGCATGATTTCTTGAATCCCTAAAATCACACCATTTTTGCAAAATGAAGAGGTACCCAACAATTAATGTTGCAGGCCAAAGTCAAATACAAGTGGTTGAAACAGTACAAATCTTCAATGCACAGGTATCTGAATTAATTAAGGAGGACAAGGTGGATGAAATAGGTATTACAGGTACTAGAAAAAGGGATTCAACCTTCCCTATTCAATGTGTCAGGTACCCTAAGCATGTGGGCAATCTTCCTCTGCAAATTTTGCAGACAGGCTAGGGCATGGATGTCATCCCAATTTGTAAATTTTATTGCAAGGTCCTAAGGCTGAATTCAATGCAGCATGGGCACATAGTTGACTGAGTTTCAATTCCTAGGGTTGCACAGTAAGTGGGAAAAGCTATATATACATGTGTAAAAAATGTATTTATGTTGGTTGTTTTCTTGGGTCACTACACAAGCAGAAGATTTGTCGGAGCAGCAAACCTTGTGATATCTCCCAGAACTGTATGGATTTTATGCATTGTGCTTGATTCTAAGCCTTTGAAGTCTCCATTCTCAATTCACCCATGAGTGGGAGTTCTCATTTTGTGTTTATATCTTTGTGTAATGAATCTTTCTTCTTTTGTAATGACTTCTTATCCTTCATGATAAATATAAACTATCATTTTACCTCTCTCTAAATCTTTGCATTGTGTTTATTTGATAGATGTAAGATGTGTATTGTGGATAAAATGGTCCCTTTCATAGTTTTATCTTTCTACCCAAACATCTATGATGTCTTCTATGAGTTTGTGTGTGTCTGTTTCAGTTTGAGATCATTGTTGTGTTAATTCAGGTTCAACTGAACACCCAAACCTTGGTGCATCACCATTTTCTTTTATGTATTCCTCCTTCCCCTTTTCCTTGGTGATAATTAGCATAGGTTTAATTTTTTTCTCTGCCTTAAGTTCAGAATGATGAACTAGCCTTCTCTAGAGGTCTAATCTCATATGCAAGGTCCCATACCTTGAGATCAGTCTCATTGTGTCATTGGAATGTTTGAACAAGCTTCAAGAAGGGTGCAATTCCAGATGATAATAGGATTGACTTCTTCCTTCACAATTTAAATATCAATCAACACATCTACTTTCCACCTTTGTTAAAACTAGAAAAAGACAAGATGCAAATGATAGAATGAAATCTCTATTGATGGAATTGGACTGAATACAATAATCTTGAGAAAATCGGCATGTTAAATATTTGGAGAGAAACAGATATATATGTTGCAAATATGTGCCTATGATGTGTTGTCATTGATGTCAACATATCCCTTTGTCAGTAACAGGGGAAATAGTGCAGATCATTGAAGTAGATTACTCCTCATTTCCAGAGGAATGAAGATCAAAGTATACGAACCATATGGCTATGTAGAGGATTATCTGAAGTAGCTCCAGTTAAGATTTGAGAAGTCCGCATGAAGATTTGAAGAATCTATGGCCATCTGAGTAAGACCAAGTTTTGTAGTGTTCAGAAGCGATAGAGTGACAGGAAATTGGTCCAGATTGCTCCGCAATGAAAAATTATGATCTACGGATCTAGAGGCATGTTTGGGAAGTCAATGTGTATCCTCAACTCAAATGGTTCATGGTTTGGAGCTCCGCAAGCAATCTTTCTAGTGTGACAGTCATGGCAGACTGTGTTCTTGAGGTACCAAATGAAGATGCAAGTGATTCTAATGATTTGGAATAGTGCAGATGTTATTGTTGAATTTAATGTACTTTTGGAGGCCTCTGGATTGTGTGCCTGCTATGTTAGAGGTCCGCATTGAAGATTGAGCTCATTGCTGAAGATTTCTTCCTTGGTATTGTTGTTCTTCCCAGTCTTGGCTGACCGGATGTTTCAAGCATGTTGCAGATGATCTAAGAGTAATTCTCTAGAGCGTAGTGTGTTGATCAAAGAAGATTCAAGTCCTAGAAAATGTTTGGCCGACACTATAAGGATTTGCATGTAATACTTTGTATCAAATGAAGTCTTGTAATTTTAACATTTTGTTAGGTTGAGCTTGAAGTACAATTGTAATAAGATGTTTGTAAAGCCGACTTTGATGATCATTCCAAAGTTGATGTCATATATAAATAAATGAAATAAGGCCATCAAAGAGTAGTATGTGAGTGAAGAGGTGGTAAAGCAAAGCAGAGTGTGGGAGTAGAGCAGAGGAGTTATGTGCTTCAATGGAACTGAACGATGCATGAAGAAGATGCTATTTCTCAGTTCATTCTTTTTGTATTAAACATAAAAACCTATAGGTAGTGAGCTCTAGGTAGTGTGCTTGAAGGCAAGTGTCTTCCCATTTCTTTTAAGTACTTTTAACAGGGTACAAATCTTGTGGTTTAACCCTTACCATGGTTTTCCCTTTACCGGATTTCCACATAAAAATTCTAGTGTTATGTGTTCATTTTGTTTCTTCTCAAGTGTTGTTAATTCATGCTTTAATGTTTGTACATCATTAATCTGTTTGTAAGTTGTGAAAGAAGATTAAAAGTAGAAAAGGTTAAAGTTGTGGACAACTGATTCACCCCCCTCCTCTCAGTTGTCTGGCCTAATTCCAACATATAGATGCTCACTTACAATTCAACCATTAACTAATTATAAAAATTGATCTACTCTCCTTCATAGAAGGAGAGGATTCCTTATTCTGCAGAGTTATAAACAAAGTAGGAAGGAAAAGCTTTTATTAACTAAAAGAGAATTCTAACTAGAATACTTAGAATGAAACCAACATGTTCCCAAAAACATGGAAACAGTTATCTCATCCTCACACATCCTCTCTTGAGGAGTTACTATCGTCATCATGGTGTTCCTCTTTATCTTGTCTTAGTCTTTCAAAGAGAGTGGGTTGCTACAGGCCAGCTATGCAATAAATACATGCCCTGCTATAGGAATTAGCCTTTGGCTACATCAATTGTTGTAGGTGCAAGTGTAGAACCTTTTGCACTTCGGCTGCAGGATGCCTATGGTGTGGCTGTAGAACTCTATGGCACGACTTCATGATGGTGATCTTGGATGTTGCATGAAGAGTTAGTCCCAAAAAGTATCTAACCGTAAAGATTATTGTAAACATACTCATTCACTCACATTGCATATGAAAAATAACCATTTTAACTACACAACATCCATTGAACATTATATAATTAATATAGTGCTTTAATCAAAGTATATCATTAAGTTTTAGCCATAATAAGATAAAAGTATCAGCAGAAAGTACTTTTAAACTGGTAAAGAGGAGATAAAGAGAGGTAAATATGGGGCTCATCATGACCCCCCAACTTAAAGGTTTTCTTGTCCTCAAGCAGACAAGGAACTAAATAGATCAAACACTAGGTCCTAGAATTTAGCATAAGTGCAGTTTTGTTAGAAATTAGGATCTTAGGATACTTATCATTATATACAGAATATAAAGTAAATTTAAAAGAGAATTATACAAGCATAGATTTAACACATTACACAAGATATACATGGGCAAAACCCTTGCGGATAAAAAACCCCATAAAGCATCATTTTATTAAAATGATTACAAATATAGTTTATTAATAAATAAATTGAACCTAGGGATATACTCCTCTACATACTTCCACATGGCCAATAATATATTCTGTGCATAGTGATATAACTCACTATAAAACTCCAAATTCACACACTCTCAAATGAGAGAGAACCACCTTAAATAAAGGAGAAGTGGTGGGATAATACCTAAAGGGGTATTAGTCACACCCATTCAAAGCAACCATTTGTAAATAATTAATAATCTAATAGTTATTAGATTATTAATAATTAAATGGTATATGCTTTATAACATAAGGTTTTATAACCTTATATTAGAACATTATATAAATATTTTAAAGGTATGACCCCTAATAACATTATGTTCTAACAAGTTCCCCTAAAGTCATATGGATCAACATGTCCCTCTTCCTTCAAGAAGAAACCTCTCTAAGCCTCAATACATTCCCACCTACTATTTTCATGTTTTGCCCTGTATGTTCACCTGCCAAACCAGTGGGGAATAGGATACCATAGAAGAGGTGGATGGAAATTCAATGGCAGCCAGACCAATCCCATTGCTATGGATAGATTTATGTGCCTATGACTCCTGCTTACTGCTACATGAAAATTATACAAAGAATGTGGTCGCTTTTGCTTCAATTTTGTTGTCAATTCCTGCCAGCTAATTTTATAACTATCAAATGCAATATTTCCTTTTTTCCTAACTAATTCTTGATAAGCTACATAAACTATCCTCTGATCTCTGAGGAGCTTTGTGGCTGCACTTGGAATCTCTTGCAAAATGAACCACTCATCATCAATCTCACTAGGATCCTTCACCTCTGTCCTATTTACTAAAGCCATTAATTTCTCTTTCTCCTGATAACTTCTCATCTGCACTCCCCTATCATACTCATTTCTGATGAAGGAAGTGAGGGCTCTAATTTGTATAGCCCTAGTGTAAAGAATGGTGTTCCAGTACAATTCATAGGGAATAGATAAATCATGCAAATATAATTCACAAAGTTGAGCTTGCAGTTTTGGGCAAGATGTCCTAAAAATCTAGAAAAAGTTTTTTGCAATATCTAACAAAAATGGTAGATTACTCACAAGTTGCATAAATTGAAAAGTGAGAAATTTTTCTCTCAAAAAGAAGGTGTACACTCTAGCAGGAGGTCTACATTGCATGATTTGACTAGCAAGTTTTGCCATCTTCTCTATCCTCTGTTGCAATTCATCAATTTCTTTTTCTTTCCCTTTCAACTTTTTTGCAAACTTTTTCTCCATTTCCTCCTCTTCATTCCATTTCTTCATTATTTTTATCTCTTTGTCCCTCCTCCATAACAAATACTCAATAGGAGGACCATATGTATGTTTGTGTGGTTGCATGATGGCTAGAAGGACTAGCTAAATTGGAAGGAGACTTATGCCCTATAGCCAACAATGTTTCTTGTTCATTTAGCTCTACTTTTTCATTCATTTCTTCCATAGCCACATTGGCTAACATGTGCAATTCACTGTTACCCTACTCCTTTGCTCTCAATTCTACCTGCAGTTATTGATTAGCAATTACTTGCTCTTCCAGTTGTTTGCTCAATAAGCTTATATTTTAGAGAGCAGCTTGGAGTTCCCCTTCATCCTCTCTTTCCATATCAACAAGGACCATCCCCTGGCCTTTACTAGGCTTAGTGAATTCAAAAGAGGATGAATTAGAATCTCCTTCAGGATCAAACTCTAGGGTGCTTGACACATTTTGTTTATCCCTATAGACAAACATATCCTCTCTTTCAGAATCAGTGTCAGTTTCTACTAGAATCACTTTTGGTTTTGGAGTTGCAGATTTAGTTTGTGCCTTCTTTGTTTTGAGGCAACGTGAATGCCTAAGATTTTGAGTTGGCAAAGGCTTAATTGTTTTGGCTCTTTTTTATTACTTTTGGCAGAGAAGGGGATAGCTTTCATTTCCTTTTTCTCCTAGTAGAATAAGAGGGTAAAGGTTGTTCATGGGTAGATGGAATGTCTTTAGAAAAAAATATTTGTTGTTCACATGTGGGTGGCATAGGTTCTAGTGGAGTTTCTATCATAGGGGATGAGGTTTCAAATGCAACAAATGGAGTCCTAGATTCAGGAGATGAAGTTACATGCACAAGGATTCCTATAGGATTAGGTGTAGACATTACAGGTCCCTCTGAGGGTGCTACAGGGTTAGAGGTTGACACTACATGCCCTTCAAAAGAGGTTGCATGGTCAGCAACTAATGTTCCATGTTCTTCAGATGGTGCTTCATGAGCACAGGATGTAGATGCATGATTAGTAGAAGGTGATGCATGTATTTCTCCCACATTTTCTCCCCTTTCTTCCTAAACCTCCTCTACTTGTTGCACCCTATCTCTTCATCCTAAGCCTTTGGCCATGTGGCCCTACATCAAGTATTTTCCTTATATGATGCAAACCCAAAACTATCTCCCATGTCACATGAGGAAATTAGTTACTTGGGAACTGATCACCCAAACCTTTTTTCACTAACAATTGAATAAGTATATGGTGAGACAATGCAGTTGTGGTTCCCTTCCGGTATTCACTTACCATTCTTTTTAATAAATTAAATAGAAAATTTGGAACATTGACATTTCTTCCATGTCGGAGATGGTTAGCAACCTAAAATATACAACATGGAGATAAGATTGCCTACCTTCACAGGTTAAGTATTTGATGATGTAGGTAGTTTCTTGTGCCCACTATAGGTTGAGTGAAAAGCACTGAGTCCCTAGTGAAGTGACCTCAATATGCTCACCATCGTCTACAAACTCATTCCTGGCTGTTGTTGGATCACCTCTATGTGGAAAATTTTCCCCAGCTATTAGTAGACCTATTACTTCTTCTATGACTACTTATGAAGCATCCACACTCAGCCCTTTAACTACTGCCCTTCCATCATTCCAAGTACTTGCAAATTTTGTAGCTATATCTTTGTCATACCCATTAAGTCTCTAGAAATAACAAAACTACCCAGCATGTTGAAAGACGGCCAGCAATTCTACATCATTCTCCAAGACGGTGTGATCTATGGGCTCCCTTCTAACTAAATCATCCCCCATTCTTCATGTCAACCTTATTCAATTTTCCAATAGCTTGAAGACAGACACAATTGTCATTAGCTCAATTATGGAAGAGGGTTTACAAATAGGTAGTCTTAAACTACAATATGGTTTGGGTGTTTTTTTTTTAAACTTGGAAAACTTAGAACACTATGGGTTTACTACTGGATAATCGCAACAAGCATTAAGTCCAAATGACGCTACATGTTTGAACATCATGTCACATGATGTTGCATGTGTATGATCATCTACAACTTACAAGGTGATTATGTTGGCAAGTATGATTTAGCTTGGCACATGTCAGTTAATGATTGACAAATAATGTAAATAGTAGTCAACAAGTCTACTGCCACCCCTCAACTTAGTATAGGATGTGTCCTCACAACAGACGAGGTGTAAAAAGATAGTTAACATCAAGGTGACATGGTTGGGTGATGTGAAATATTTAAAGAACTTTATTAATTATTATGTGACAATAAATATTGCATAATGAAAAATAATCATAATTCAATGCAAAATGAGGGAAAGTAGTTATATTACTTTATACAGTGTGTTAAAATGATCTACTAATGGTGATGGGTGATGACAAAGAGATCAGAAAGTTGGTTACCATGCTACTTATTGATGATGACTGTTGATTGATGTGACAGATGTGATGGGTTGTTAGCGCACATGTATAGGTGCATTAAATGTAATGGTGGTGGAATATATGGCAAGATGATCATGGCGTGAGGCTATATGAAGTGTTCAAGTTATGTGGACAAGATGTCAAAGAAAGGATTGTTGCATAAATCATGGTGTAGAAATGTATGGTGCAGCTACCAGAAAAAGAGTTGGATACGCTGCAGGATGGAATTGGCAGAATGTGTAGAAAGATAGGTAGGTGGATGGTAACTATGGGTATTGATGTTGTAGGAGATAAGGTCGGTTGCTACAAGAAAGTAGGTATAGAATGTCATAGGATATAGGGAATGATGTTTCATGACACAATAGGTGATGTTGTAGGAAAAGTGACTGACAAAAATGATGGAAAAGAAGAGGGACAAGAAAACTGGCATTATTATGGAATAATTGACAACACGCAATGAGTTTCACTATCAATTGAATTGATTTTCTTTTTGTGTGTGTGTGCATAGTGAAGTTATACCTAAGAGATGATAGGTTCTGGGTAGAAAGGCTCATTCTCTATCTTATATTGTGCTATTGTGATCTCCATATGATTGTCTTGTACGATCTGTTGCATCAATTGATTTTTTTCAAGTGGATTTTTATAGAGCTTCAGATGATGACAATTGACCATCAGAGAAAATCTAACAAGATCAATGATGATTAGATTAATTGCCCCATTTGGAAATACTTTAGCTATCTCATAGGGACCTAGCCATCTTGTTTGTAGTTTCCCTTTGTAATCTTTATAGCAGCAGTCATCTAGAAGTGCCCAATCAATGGGCTGAAATGCTCTAGTCTTTATAAACTTATCATGCGTTTTGATTCACTGCTTTTGCACAATTATGTATGATGAAAAGCCTCTTTCCTAAATTCATCCAAGGAATTTAGTTGAGTCATCATTTCTTGTTGTGCCACCAAAAGATCTATTCCTAGCTCCAATGCTATCTTGAGGGTTTGATGTTCAAATTCAATAGTAAAACTGTTGTTTTACCATATACCAACTCATAAGGTGTAAGTCTTGTGGTAGTCTTCCATATTGTTCTATAGGCCCAAACTACTTCAGGAAGGCGGTTCACCCAATTTTCCTATGCAAAGCTACAATTTTGGTCATAATGGCCTCAATTTCTCTGTTAGTGACCTCTACTTTTCCATTAGACTGTGGGTGGTAAGGTGTAGATTTCTTGTGGTGAAGTGCATATTCCTTGACAAGTGCATCAATCAACTCAGAAGTGAACTGAGGTCCTTGGTCAGTAACAATCTCCTTAGGCATCCCATATTTAGTGAATATTTCCTCATAAAGGAATTTTGCTACCTTTTCATCTCATGCATGTGTTAGCGAGGCTTAACCTCTACCCACTTTGTCAGGTAGTCAGTACAAACCAAAATGTATCCTTTGTTGTTTGACTTTGGATCGATGGGCCCTATAAAATCTAGACCCCATTTATCAAAAGGTTCTTGCACTAGCTGAGGCTACAAGGGTATTTCATTTGTCTTAGTTGGTCTCCCCATTCTTTGATAATGGTCGCATCTTCTAGTGTAGACTACAGTATGCTTATGCAATGTTGTCCATTAATACCTGGTCTTCAAAATCTTTATTGTTGTCCTCTTTGTTACAAAGTGCCCTCCATAAGGTTCATCATGGCAGACCTTCAAAATATCATAAACCTCATCTTCTCTAATACATCTTCTCATGATGATACCAGGTCCAGTGTAGAATAGATATCCTACAATCCATGAGAATGGAAAGCTCTTTTCTACCAGTTGTTCTTTTCTCTTAGTGAGAAGTGATGCAAGGTTTTTCCTGCAACCAAATAGCTAGCAATAACTGCATGCCAAGAAAGTTGCACAGTTAATGCAAACAAATGTTCATCTAGAAATGAGTCATCAATAATGGGTTCTCTGACATTATATGTTAATCTAGAAAGGAAATATGCTACAACATTTGCTTTTCTTGGTTTATCAATAAATTTTATATTAAATTCTTGAAGTAGCAGTAACCACCTAGCCAATCGACCACTGACTATTGGTTTGTTCATTAAGTACCGAATTATTGCATGGTTAGTGTGGACAAGTATAGAATAACCTACATGTAATGCCTAAATTTATTAATTTCATAGACCATAGCCAAGAGCTTTTTCTTAGTGACAATATAATTCAACTCTGATGCTTGGAGGTTTTTGTTGATAAAATAAATGGCATATTCTATAGAACTATCTTTTTATCCTAAAATAGCCCATACAGCATAATCAAAAGCATCAGTGTGGATGTGGAAAGGTAGTGTCCAATTTGGTCCTCTTAGCATAGGCATAGTAACCAAGGAATATTTTAATGATTAAAAAGTTTCTTGACATGCAGGTGTCCAATTGAATGAACAACATATTTTGTAAGTAGAGTAAATAAAGGTGCAATTGTTTTACTAAAATCCTTTATAAATCTACAATAGTACCCTTCATGGCCAAGGAAGCTCCTAACATCTTTTTGTTTCTGGGGTATGGGTAGATTAGAAATGACTTGTATCTTGGCTGGGTCTACCTGAATACCTGTCTATGAGACATAATGCCCTAAAACTATTCCCTTTTCCATCATCATATAGGATTTATCATTTCTGAGGGAAAGATTATGGTCTTGATAGTGCTGCATGACCTTTTCTAGATTAGGTAAAGCTTCAATGTAGCTATTTTCATGAGTTGTAAATCCATCCATGTAGACTTTGAGATAGTCATGAGTAAGATCAGAGAAAATACTAAGCACTGCCCGCTAGAAAGTAGTAGGGGCATTACACAATCCAAATGGAAGGATTACATAAGCATAAGTTCCCCAAGGACAGGTAAATGTTGTTTTATCCTGGTCCTCAAATGCAATTATAATCTAGTTGTATCCACTAAAACCATCTAAGGAAAATTATTTCTTTCCTACTAAGGAATCTAGAACCTGATCAATGAAAGGTAAGGGGAAATGATCCTTGCATGTGACAAAGTTAAGCTCTCTATAGTCTATACAAACATGCCATTTTCCACCTTTCTTTAGCACTATCACCAAAGGAGAAACCCATTGGATATCTGATATGTGGTAGATAAACCAGCATCTAACAACTTCTTGAGTTCCTCTTTTACAGTATTCTGGATTGTTGGGTTCATTCTACGTTGTGGTTGTCTGATAGGTTTACAATCATCCTTGATATAAATATGGTGTGTGCAGAGGTTTTGGTCTAATCCCTTCATATCATAGTAGTCTCATGCAAAGGTGGTTTTGTAAGCCTGCAATATAGGTATCAATTCATTTTGTTTCTGTAGGGTCAATTGATTATTGATGTTTAGCATTTGACCTAGGGTAATTTTCACTTGCTTTGTGAGATATTGCATGGTTGATATGTTGGGAGAGGACATTGTGAGATAACAGTTATGGGGTAATAGGTGGTGAAAGGTTCTAATATTGGAATCAAGTTTAGGTGAGTGTTCCCCTAGAAAATATTCTGCAAGGGATAATTTACACAAGTCAAACCTACATCCATTAATGGGTCTACTCCATAGTTGTTTTGTAGTGTATTCGCAATCACATTGTCCTCATCCTTATTGACTAATAATGGGATTTTCTCTATCCCCATCAGCATTTGAATGGAGCACTGGTCAATGTCTTCTAGGTTTGGCCATATAGACTGGTCCATATCAAAGAAAGGTCGGGTCGGAGGGTACAAGACTAGTTTTTTATGACATTTCCATTGGGTATGATCATGTTCCATGACCTACAACTAATGAATGCATCTACAGTCGTTAACCATGGTCATCCTAGGATAAGTGGGTATCCTCCTAACATAGCCTTTGGCTGTAGGACCATGAAATCAGTAGGGTGTTCCTAGGAATCTAGAGTGATAACCAAATATGCTATTACTCCCTCTAGTTTGATTGTTGACCTATCTACCAACTGCAAGACAGTGGGTGTTGGCCTCAATTTCAGTAGTTACAAATGTGCCATTATTTCTTGGGTCATCACATTAATGGCTACTCATAGATCAATCAATGTACTTTTAATGAGTGTGACATTAATATACACATCTACAATAGGTCTGTCAAGGTCTACATATTTTGGGCCAATACATGTCCTAACATAATGTCAACAAGTTGTCCAATTACTTGGACAGTTTGGGGATCTTTGCATTTCCTTCTTAGCTTTTTTATGCATAGTTCTTTCACTATTTTTTTGTAAATGGGTATGTCCTTAATGGCTTGGAACAATGGAATCTTGGCACAAACATTCCTTAATTGGCTGATAAAACCAAACTCAAGTTCTGGAACTTGTTTTTGTATGACTAATCTCTCAGGAAATAGGGGTCTGTTAGTAGTTTATGCCTCTACTTGTGGTGGTAATTGCTCAAGATGGGTATGTTAGTTATTGATAGGTACATCAGTATTACCAGTATGTTCTTGATTTAAGAATTTGGTGATGAGCAGTGAAGTTGGCCCATCTAATATTCTTCCTGAATGTAATTGTCATTGCTAACTTAATTGTCAACCTAGGGATGTGTTTCTTGAAGAGATGCTACACTTAATTGTCAACCTAGGGATGTGTTTCTTGAAGAGATGCTACACTTAATTGTCAACCTAGGGATGTGTTTCTTGAAATGGTGTTGATACTATATGTACAACTGGGGAATACCAGGTACCTATTTGTGTATAGTGCTAATAAAAAAATTTATGCTAAATTGAAATCCAAGGAATAATTGAAAAGGTAATTACAAATGCAGAAAGTAAATTTATGTAGGAATATAAAAGCATAACAATTTATGAACCGAATCACACATCAAATCAATAACTGAAAAATTAGTTCATGATCTATTTTAAGATTTCCAAATCTACTTGTATAAGAAGGAAACTAATAGGGAGAAGCCTAACCGCAAGTGGACCCTTGCTTGGGTTGACTTCTTCCTTCATAATTTAAATATCAAACACATCTACTTGTCACCTTTGTTAAAACCAGAAAAAGGCAAGATGAAAATGATAGAACAAAATCTCGATTGCTGGAATTGGACTGAATACAATAATCTTGAGAAAATCCACATGTTAAATATCTAGAGAGAAACATATATATAGGCGATCACTTATAGTTCATCCATTAACTAACTAACTATAAAAACTAACCACTCTTCTTCTTAGAAGGAGAGGATTCCTTATTCTATAGAGTTATAAACAAACTAGGAAGCAAAAGTTTTTATTAACTAGAAGAAAATTCTAACTAGAATACTTAGAATGGAACCAACATGTTCCCAAAAACATGGAAATGGTTATCTCATCCTCACAGGTCCTCTCTTGAGGAGTTACTATCTTCATCATGATGTTCTTTATCTTGTCTCGATCTTTCAAAGAGAGCAGGTTGCTACAGGTCATCTATACAATAAATGTGTGCTCTATTATAGCAATCAGCCTTTGGTTGCATGGACTATTGTAGGTGCAAGTGTAGAACCTTTTACACTTCAGCTACAGGATGCATGTGGTGTGGCTGCAGGAACTCTGTGGCATGACTTCATGATGGTGATCTTGGATGTTGCATGAAGAGTTAGTCCCAAAAATAATCTAACCATAAAGATTATTGTAAACATACTCATTCACACACATTGCATATGAAAAATAATCATTTTAACTACATAACATCCATTGAACATTATATAATTAATATAGTGCTTTAATTAGAGTATAGCATTAAGTCTTAGCCACAATCAGATAAATGTATCAATAGAAAGTACTTGTAAATTGGTAAAGAGGAGATAAAGAGAGGTGATTATGGGGTTCATCAGAGCACATGACCAGACAAATGATCAATTATAATATATTTAAGATGAAGCACAGGAGCCAATAGGCATAAGAATAAATTTAAATTCACGGTACTCATTATTTGTTCAACAAGAATCTTGCTTTCTAATTGCAACTTACCCATGAAACCTGGACCACTATTTGAATAAGACAACCAAAAACTATTAGAAGGAACTTGTGGGATCTAGAAGATCCTAAATGACTAGATCCCTTCAACAGAAGAGGATCAAGTTTGAACAATGAGCAAGTAGCATCTATATTGGATGAAACTAAGTCAATGTGAGTGAATGGGAGATATAATCAAGCGAGTCTAAAACATGATGTTAGAAGAATACACTTGAAAATTATGGTCATAGATTGATTCAAATTTTTGAAGACAAGTGGGTGGTGGGCCTTGTCTATATGTTGAATCTACTTGAATTTGAAAGATCAATGGTTGGCAAGTTTTTACTTTAACATGAGCTTTGACAACTCTCTAAGTTGTTCACTTTGGCCTAGGAAAATCATCTTAAAGGAAAACCTACATGATTAGAACAATCTTTTGTAGAAAAATATAAGCAAGCCCACTTCTATTGAAAACAAGGGTCCAACAAAGGGAAAAACTAAACAAGGGGTTGGATTTTATTTTTAAAAAAGGGTGCACTAAACTGGATAACATTTTGGCAATTTGGGGGAATTTTATTTAGAAGAAATAAGAGCCTAGGCATTATTCTATTAGGCACTAAAGTCACAAGGATGTAAAATTACCTAAAAATAATAATGAATGAATGCTTGCAATGGGTAGATAAAAGAATAAATAATGCTATGTAAAAAGCTTGGCAAGAGTATTGAGTAGGACATTCCACTTGTAGTCAAAGGGTAAGGTGCACCACTTCAAAGAGGTTAGATCTAATAAGATTCACACATATAATAATGGAAATAATACAATGTAGAATATATATCACACACCACACAAGAGATTTTTGTGGGCTAAGATGCCCTAATATCCAATATATGAAAAAATAGAATAAACCCTTTAGATAGGGTAACACCATACAATACTCCGTATAGAAGAAGACACTCTGTGTTATATCTCCAAGAGATCCCAGACACATATCATACCTTTTGTATATCTTTACAATGATATTCACCTTCTTTATACATACCTCCTCCTAATAACATAAGAGAGGGGTAAGCTACTAAACACATGTAGGCCTCCTAATTACCTAATATAATTCATGACTCAATATAACTATCTTATAGGATGTGTGCCACATTTTGGCATCTACATCCACCTATATACATTATAATATCATATTCCTAGGTACATAACAAGGTCCATTAATAGATCAATGGAGGTTTTATATGAAAAAGTATATAGTTGTGACACTCTCAAGTTGAGGTCTGCCTCCAAGTCCACAAACAAGTTGATAATCTTAAATATTTCTATTTTTGGGGTAATAGGAAGAACTTTCTATGTTTAGTGATTAACCATCCTTTGAGAAAGTGCATATTAATAAGAATTCATAGCCGAAAGTAATCTATCTTTAGAAAACATGTTAACAGATACAAATTAGAAGCAAGTTAACCATAAATAAATCAACCTAACAACCTTAAAAGATTACAATAATATTTTTAATATTAATAAGAATACAACTCTCCTCGTATATAGAAAGTGAAACTCCTAGTTTGTAGATGGAGTAGAAAGAGGATACAAAGTCAAAAAAGGATTTGAACAACTGCATTGACACCAATAGGGAGTTCAACACTATTGTCAAGAGAATATTCTAGCTTGTTAGGAGATTGTGGAGCTATCCTTTAAGGTAACAAGTTACCTTGCATTCTCCTAGCATTCAAGATCAAATAATTCTTGGAAGACATGTTATTGTCCCATGTGATAGTTGCATATAGGGACAAGATACAAGACAAATACTCTTTTATTTAAATGGCACTAGCACTTAAACTATCCAATTCATCAATCAACTCAATAGATCTATGTTGGGGGAAGGTCATCACCAAACCATGTTTGAAGATGAGTATTGTCTAGCATTCATCATTATGAGGTATTATTAGTTGTGGGTTCCAATCAATTCTACCTTATTTTATTAAGACCAAAACAAAAATATCAATCTATCTCAAATTCAATTTGGAATTATTAAGATCGTGTAGAGATTAATCCTAGCCAAAGTACATAAATTAGTTTTGGTCCCATTCTTGGTGCAAATAAAAGCAATGTGCTTGGTCCCATTCTATGTAAAGAATAATATTGGAACCATACCCCAAAGTGAGACAAGGAAAATACTAAGCTTGGGCCTCATCTCCTAGTGATGGATCACAATGATCAGTCATTTATAGATACAATAGATCTATGTAATTTGTGACTACCAACTTGCCTAATTACAATAGATGTAGTTCAACATTTAATGCAATCAAGGAAAGTACATCAGTTGCAAGAAATATCAAATTCACACATTTCTAAAGATAGCATCAAGAAACTTTAGTCAAGGATCATTACCTTATGAAAGATCTTGGGTACAAACATGTGAGGCTTCTTTGGGGCATTGTCCCAATTCCAACATTTGCACTTGCATAAATATATGCATGTGATGTAGAAGGCATTATAAAGATAGATATGTTCCCCATAGTGTAGGAAGGCCACTCTTAATGTGATAAATGCATGGTAGATGCAACAAATGAAAAAAATATTGTATAGGTCTAGAATATGCAATGTGAGAAAGGCATATGAAAGTATGTATGCATAAAAACCCCAATAGAATCAACACTTACTTGCATTCCCTTCAAATCTGCAAGAATTTGCAAGTGAGATTTAAATTTTCCTCAAATTTTGAGCTTTAACTTTGTTTGGTTTTAGTTTTAGAACTTAGTTTGAATCATAACAATTTTGAGTAAGGTGCTTTCCCAACTATAACAATAGATTATTGTTTGAAAATATGAAGAGTTAAAGCTCATAAACTTAACTTTGGTTTGCAATTTTCTTTTCTTTAAATTTGAACTACAACAGCGATAGTAGGAGAGCTTTTTTGTATCACTGAAAAACTCATACCAAAAAATTTATTTAAGTAAATGGAGTCTATTGGCCCCTATTCATAAATATCCACACTTACTAAAAATTAGGATGAATAATCTCTTTAGGACCTTTCTTGTTGATAACATGTTGAGACTCACAAACAAGATCTAACATGATTATTAAACGAAAGGTTCATGAACGGATGGAAATAGTCCACAACATGAAGTTAGCATGGATCTTCTTTGTCAAAGATAAGAATTGACTTAAACATTTGTACAAAGTTTTTATGAGTTCTGTAGACACCTAAAAATGTCTTCACCATTTAACCGATCTCCAACATCACTAATATCACTGATTCCCCTGCTAATTAATTAATTAAATTGTTATTTAATTAATTATTCCCTCCAACACCTAGTTACTCACCATTTACCGCTTTAAATTGAATTAATTTAATTAATTCAATAGTTATCCCTTTACTAACATTAGCCCAATTAATTAAATAAATATGAAAATATCTATTTGGTTATTTCACCCATTTCATTAAACCTAATTAATTGAATAAATCATGTTTATTTAATTAACTCAACCTAATAATTAACCTATCCCTACCCTAGTTAATTAAATACCTATTATTTAATTAGCTAGTCTAACCTACATGACCCTAGACCTAGGATTAATTAAATTAAACACCATTTAATTAATCTAACCCCTAAATTAACACATCCACTAATTTACTACAGCCATATTAATTAGGCTAATCACTTTAATTAATATGGTCAAACCTTGTTTAACACTCCTCCCCACACCCTCTAAATAAAAAATTGATTGTTATGCCACATAAAACAATTTTTTATATACATTTGTCATAAACTCTATAAATGACCTCTTACACCACCCACTTTCATTAATCACCGCTCTTCCCAAAATGAATTAAAAATTCATTTTTAATCCTCACCTCTTCCCCACCTCACCTACCCTCATTTAATTCATACCCCTTCCCAAGGTGAATTTAAAATTTACTTTTATCCCTCCATTTTCCATGATCTAATCCAAGCCCTCTACCTCACATTCATCCTCATCCATTGATCTCCAAAATGAATCTCAACCCTTGGATCCAATATCCCTCCAAAAAGCTTATAAATACACCCTCATCCAAGCCATTTGATCATCCACCATTTGAGAAAAGTTATTATGCCAAATTCTCTCCATCAATTGAGCTAGGTTTTAGTGATTTGTAGTCTAGTTGAGAGCATTTCACATAGAAAAAACCATGGGTGAAGCAAGAATGCTTGGGTGCAACATTCTCAACCTTATCTAGGAGGAGGAGATCACTTTGAAGGTATAAAGTTTGTGCTTTTATGCATGTATTTTATGTTTTTGCCTTCATTTGGTTGTCCTTGCTCTCATTTGGCACACCCGGTGGGACTCCCAAGGTCCTAAGATAATCTTTGTGTGAGTTTTTGTGTAGAAAAACATGGTTTTGCAGGTTTCAGCGCCAAAAGCTCACTATTTGGTGCTATTTGCTCCCACAGTGGTGCCATTTACTTATCCTATGGCACTATTTACTATTGTTTTGGCACCTTCTTTGTATGGCATCCTCACTAACCTTATCCTCATTGTTTGACTTGTTAATGCATTTTTTGAATGTTTTGTGAGCTTTTGGGTTAGTGTGCTCTCTGTTTTGACAGGAAAAATAGGGACAAGGGGAGATAATGACAAAATTTCCTTAGAAAGGATTAGAATGTGTTTTTGTCTAACCCTCACTTATTTGCTTTTTACTAACACTTTTGGTTGTTTGAATCTAACGTGGGTGTTAAACAGCAAGATAGGAAGTCTTTTATGTCCTTTTAAGTTAACTTTTGCCATTAATCATCTTTTTTCCAAGCTTCTTGGAACTCTGCGTTGTTTTGGCACTATATCCACCCAGTTTGGCGCTATCAGACTCAACAGACGAGGTAAACTAAGGTAAAATGTTGTTTGGCACCATTTCCCAGTCTTGTAGCACCTTTTTATCCTGTAGCACCATTTTGACTTCATGTAGCGCTATTTTTGTTAACTATCATAAATAGTTGTTTTTAATCTATAGTGCCATTCTCAGTTTATGTGGCACCATTTATTTGTTCTGTGACTCCATTTCATTCTATTTTGGCACCTTTTTCTGTGCTAATCTTGGGATCTATGCAAGTGTTTGACAGTGTTCTTCAGGTGAAATAACATTTGTCCAAGACTTGAAATTGAAACTACTAACATGTTTTACAGGATTTTATTAGCTTAGAAACATTTATATTTGGTGCACTAAAACAAACTTTGCTTGTGTAGCTTAGACAACATTTACATTTGGTGCATTAAAATTAACCTTGTTTGCAAACAATCATAGGAAGACTTCATTTTGGGCATAAAAAGAACATAGCTTTGTTTGATGTGTCTTGTGCACTTGCACACTTGTGTTAAACCCAAGGGATAGAATCAAAGTATCCTCTCCCCTCACCTTCAAAAGGATCTTGGGTGAAGATAAATGGTTCTACTCTCTTTTTATTTTTGTTAGAGGGGGCCTACCCTTGAGACACATCCACAAGGAGAACTCATTGGTGACCCCAAGTAGTACTTTCATTCGGTCTGCTATACAAAATAGGATAAGGCAAAAGCCAAGTCCAAATCGGTATTAGTGCTTACCATTCAATGTTAGTTCGAAAGGAAGTCGTACCTTGTGTATATGATACTCCTAGTAGGGCTAGTCGAAACCTTAAGTGGTTTACTAGATGCTCGTAACATGTTGATCCCTCAAATGTTCCCTCACTAAACACCTTTGTTTTAGAGGCCCAAAACCCTTTACTTTTTAGTGTAGGAGGTCAGACCTCTGAATCCACCCTATATTGTACTATTCATTATGGAGACAAGAATTCCCTTTGTTCATAGGATCAAAGGGTAAGAGAGATTGGTATGCCCATGTCATGTAAGGGGGAGCCAGTGTCACCAATTTCTCTAACTGACCACCTTGTCTCAGTATATGGATAAATCCAAGTAGGGACTCAACAAGTAGTATCTTTTTCCTACCTTAGGTTGTACAAGTGCTTGAAAAATATCCAATTTACCACATTTCACAACAAAACCTTTGGCCATTGTATTCTCTTGTTTGGAGTGTTTGTATGCTTGCCAAGAAACCATCATTGACACTATCTAAAAACTTCCTAAGTCATTGAACTGTTGAAATATTTGACATTTCCCAAAACAAAAACAATCATTTCACCTTCAAAAAAAATCCAAAAGTTGACATCAAAATCCCAATTTTATCAAAAAATTACCATCCACTACCTTGTTTTGGTGCCAAAAGCTTTTTGTTTGGCACCTAAATATTCACTATGGCTGCTTTAGCACCATTACTCACTATTTTGGCACCTTATCCTTAGGCTTTGGCATTATTTTCAAATCAGTTTGCACACATGCTTAGAGAATTATTTTGGGACCTTTGAACTCTGCACATTCATAATCTACCACCACCTTGTCAAAATCCACTAAAACTATAGCCCATCTTTGACCATCACCCATAAACATTTTGACCCTTTCATCCATATTCCCATTTTGACCTTAGAGAATAATCATTTTCACTATTGGACCCTTCATCATACATCAAACCATTGTACCCAACCATAATCCACCTCTTTCCATAATCTTATCCATTTGATTTTTACTTTTGGACCTTAATTCATCACCCAACAAATCCATCCAAATTTCATCCAACTGTCCTAAATCAAAACCATCCAAAAATCCCATAATCAAAATCTCAATCAAATACCACCCTATCCCAAATCAACTTTTGAGCCAAGAATCAAATCTAGATTTTATCCTTTTCATCTTATTTTGCTTGTTGGTCATTAGTCTAGACCTTCAAGTAGAATAATCATCCCTTTTTGCCTAAGGTCATAAGTCTACCTTAAGTAAGAAGAAACATCCATTTTACAAATCCAAAAATCTAGACCTATTCAAGACTCACTTTTGATTTGAGCACCCTTCCAAAACATCATCAAGGATTTATCCTTTAAACATCTAAATCAACTAAGGTTTTTCTTTAGTGGATACATCATCAAAGCCATCCCAAAATCTTTTTCACTCATAGCCCAAAAATCATTTTTCCAAATCCATTCAACCTTTCACCTTTTGGTCCAAAATTGTGAAAATCAATTTACCCATTTTCCTTTTAAGGTCTTCACCTTTGAAGGATTACTTTACCATCCCCACCCTTAGGTTTCTACCTTTTTATTTATTCCCTAAAGGTTAAAACCTATACCTAAAATCACACCATACCTCTATTCATCCTTAGATTTAGACTTTAGAGATCATACTCTCTTGAAACTAAATCTTTATCCCCTTTGCACCATTTTCTCATCATCATCACTTTTGGGTCTAATATCTTGAAACCTATTCTCTAAATTCATAACATTTCATTCATCAAATCAAATCCACATCCCAAATCCATTGCATACCCATCACACAATCCCAAGCTAAGAAGAATCAAGAAATGGCCCATCTTAGAAACAACTTTGGCATAGGGATGCCTAATACTGACCAAAACAACATCCCTGTAGCCCATCAAGTACCATCATACGACACTACTGCTATGCTAAATCCATTCCCCTTTCAACCACAACCAACCCAAACCACCACCACCAAGTGGATCAAGACGTCTTAGACTGAACATGCAAGATGTCGATTCTATGGATATGCTTGATAGAGTCCTAAAATCAGATCCTAACAGATATCTTGATTTTGTCCTCAAAAATGGTGCTACCGTACCTAAAATCACCACTTCATCCCAACCATCTACATCCCATATCAACCCTAACATATCTCAAACCTAAAATGTCACTACATCTACAATTCCCACAAACTCAAATATCACTACATCTACAATTCCCACCAATGTATCGACCACACCAAATATCTCAAATGTATCAACATTCACCATCACCTCATCTATACCAAAAATCACCGTAACCATTCCCAACAACACCACACACCCTAGCACTTCCACAAGTGCCCCTCAACTCAATGCCAACACTATAGCTTTCATAAACCAACTATTTCGCAACCACCCCCTAATACATCCAACACCAACCCATGCAACAACCCGTCTTCTTACTTCACATATGTACAAAATCCCATCTCCCAAGCACCTGTCGTATCATCCATCCAAACCACACAACACAATCCCAACCAAAATTCACAAATTCCACAACATGTTCTCCAACAACACATTGCTTACCAACAACACCTAGCTCTCCAAAATCAAACCGCCCAAAATCAAATATCACAACATCAAAACCCACAAATCCCACCTTACCTCCAACAACTAATCCAAAATTCACAAACCTATGTTCCACAACCACCCCCCAACCAACATTTAGCTACCGTCATCCAAACATTAAACCAAAAGGTTGACAACATTCAACAAGGAAATAAGAGGAAGCAATATTCTTTTGAGGATATTTTCCCCTACCTGTTTGATAGAACATTATACATGCCTCCCTTTCCTAAAACCTTTGAGATACCTAAATTTGACAAATACAAGGGAAAGGGAGTTCTACATCGCTTGCCTAGAAGTCTCATATGATGATACTTACTTGATGAGACTCTTTCCTCAAAGCCTCGGTGGTCAAGCCACTGAATGGTTTGCACACCTTCCCCCCAGCATTAGGACATTCCATAAGCTCACGAAGAAGTTTGTAAACCATTTCTCCTACAACTTTGAACATGAAATATCAATGACCGACTTATGCAACACTAAACAAAAGAGTGGAGAATCCTTCGCCACCTCTTTACAAAGATGGAGAGGCTTAGAAAGCAAGCTCTCATGGCCTATTCCTAAGAAACAACTTGTTACCATGTTTGTCACTAATCTTAACCAAGAGATGGGGTTCCACCTGCAAATACAATGTGCATCAACCTTTGAAGAGGTTATCGACAAGGGAACCACCATTGAGAGGGCCCTCATTGCTAAGGGCTCCATAAAACTTTATACCTACAACAACAAAAATAACAACAACAAGGTTAATAACAACAACAAGGTTAATAACAACAACATGAACAATAACACACCATCAAATGACAAACCCCACTTTTGGGGAAAGAACAAGAACACCCTTAACAACGACGTCACTGATGTGTAAGTCGTTCAAAATCCAACACCATCCAACACATCCGCAACAAATAACAATGTCAACGTTCCCAAAGGACCGCCAAAACAAAATAACAACTCTAAGAGGAAATTCACACCTTTAGGGGAGCTAATTGAAGATGTCTTGAATAAACTTGTAAAGGTGGACATGATCATGCGCTACCCCCTATTCGACCCTATGATGAGAACCAATTCAAACCCTCTTGGTTTGATGACAATGCTTATTGTGAATACCATTGCGTAAAGGGACATAAGACATCTAGCTGCATGAGGCTAAAGCATTGTATTCAAGACCTTATAGATAGGGGTGACATAACGCTTGATGAACCGCCAAAACAATCACCAAATGCACATCTCAAAGCATACAAGGATCCACTTCTAGATCATAGAAAAGCAAAAGCCTCCTCATCAAACCAACCCTACAATGTTGTACCACCGCCTGCTTCCTTCAATTCTATTGTAGGGAGGATAGAAGCCTTTTCTAATCATATCAACACCATCACCACTTGAGCAAAAGCACCTGATTGCACCGTTACAACCTGCCATGGTCGTGTTTCCATATATGGAGCTCCCGCCGCTAATCAATGTTCCACATCCACACCTACCAATCCACCTTCCACTCATAAGTACAACCTCCTAGATCACATAAGAAATACTCCTGCACGAATTTCTATCCTTGAGCTCCTCTGCACATCCCCCTCCACAAGGAAGTCCTTGACAAAGCCTTGATTGAGACCCAAGTTCCCACCAACCTAAATGTGGATCAATTTCAAGCCATCGTGGTCCATATCACCTCACCTCACCTCCTTACCTTTTCTGAAAAATATTTACTTGCATGCAATGACACCCACAATGAGGCCCTACATATTGAGGTTCTCATCCATAAACATGTCATTAAAAGAGTCTTTATAGATGGTGGCTCTAGCCTAAATCTTTCAACTTTAAAATTGTTAAAACATTTGGGATACTCTGATGTGGTCGTGGATACTAGTGAATGCATAACCATTAAAGGATATGATGACACTGAGAGGTTGTCTGAAGGCACTATCAAGCTTCCTATCCAAGTAGGATAAAAATCTTAGAAACCAAATGTCAGGTGCTTGATCTTGACCTCCCCTACAACATTCTTCTTGGCCGACCATAGATTCATGCCATGCAAGCCATCCCATCCACATTTCATCAATGCTTGAAGTTCCCCCATAATGGCATGGAAGTTACCATCGATGCCGACCCCCATCCTTTCCAATACTATAGTTTCTTGGAAGGACATGACCACACTTTCTGCCCTTACAACAATGCCACCGAAACACCCACTTCCCTTGCAAATCCTACATCATCCACTTCCTTCATAGATCCTTCCAATATTGCTACCACTTCACAAAACCTTCACACCACCAGAGATCAAGATCAAGGTAAGCAACATGGGATGCAGTGAGTACAACCTACATGGAACCTTTTATGTGGGGCTATTACCATCTCCTAAAACATTTGGTGTTCCTAAGGAAGAAGAGGTTTCTATAGTGATCATCAAGTGCAAGCCATCACCTACCTTCGAGAAGAAGTACCTCCTTGGATAGAATGTTCTCAAAGATATATCCTAATGGTTATACAAAGAAGAAGAAGCAAAACAAGAAACCCCCACTATCTCAGCTGAGATCTATGGAAAGGGTCTTGAGATTGTCAAATACATGGGCTATAAAGGACAAGGCGATATAGGCCTTCATGAGCAGGGAATTGTGGAACCAATGCAAGCAACAAGAAACCCGTATTTTTTAGGGTTAGGATATGTAAAACGAGAGTCCATCCTTGTAAATGGTGAATGTATCTTAAGTGAGGTCGTTAAGGCCTTCCCTGCGATCGATAACATCAACGAAGTAGAGCATCAAGACTCCTTTAATGATTTCACCAAATTCTTCAAATCCTCCATATGTACCATCTACACCTTAACCACCATGCCATCCACCTCTAATGACCTACCTCTTGTATACCCCAATCTTATAGATTGGGACCAACAAGGACCTCTCATCCTTAATGTTGCACAGAACGATGAAGCAATGGCTGACATGATGGGGGTCAGAGATCATTCCCCCCATGGAGACCACAAAGTTGGGTATATCATGGAACTCAACACATCTACCTACTTTAGAGAAACCACCCATGCTTTTAATCGTAAAAACATAAAAATAAAAACAACACCCCCTAGTGAAAACCACTCAGCGGCACTTTCAGGTAAAGAAAAAATCAAAATAAAGGGCGTATCACCTAGTGAAAACCTCCATGAGGTGCTAGGAGATGAGAGCATGGGTCTTCCCAAAGTAGATGAACTATATCCAAACAGATCACCCATCCTAGTGGAAGCCTCATATGAAATGAATCTTGGAACAGAAGAAGCACCGAAAATCACATTCAGAGTAGAGTCCCTTATAGAAAGAGAATAGGAGAACTTCTTAACCTTTTTTGTCATGTTCCGATATTAATGCATTGTTTAAATTAAAGATTTAAACATTGTATTAGAAGACAGTGAAGTTACCCTTATCAATTTGAATAATAATTACAAATATTATTAAATGCTATTATTATATTTTAATTTAATTATAATATAATATATTTATTTTGATTAACTAAATATATTATTATTGTAAAATAACAAATACAAGTATAAATATAAAGATTGATCAACTTATATATTATAAGTAATAATCTAAATATTATCATATTATAAATATGAATATTGATGCTTTATGAATATTGATATAAGTATCAATATTATTAATATAAATATAAATAAAGGAAATGACTTAGAACATGGAGTCTTATTCACAAATAGAGACGCACTATACAAAGACCCTTGTGCTGCGAATAACACACCTCAGGACGTGTAAAGACAAGTTGGGTGCGATTTGCAAGGAAGATTATCATTATGATAATACAGTGCTTATATTATTCATTATTTAAGACAATTAAGGGATAGTGATCTCTCAAAGGGAGGTGTCGGTTGAGAGAAGACCACCGATCCAAAGCTATAAAGAGAATCGATGAAAGGAACCAGCATGCATGGGAGACAAGCATCGAATTACACATCAATTAATACTAACCACAAACAATCAGTCTAATTCAGATCAGCGAATAACATATCAATCCAGAATTGAATAACATAAAAAGCAGATCAGACCCTCCAGTAACTGATACGCAGCATCAAGACATTAGGCAAAAATCATTTATCAACCAATAATCGAACGTCATATACAAGGCATAACAATAGATCACCGAAGAGCCCATAAGGAATTCATGGAAGAAGGTTTCAAACCAGTTGGAAAGAGATCTTAACAGCAAGAGAACCACTATTCATATCAGCACCAATAAATATAGAAAGGTATGCATGGTTACTCCTCCTTTCATAATAACAAACGGCTACATAGGGTGCTGTATGCAAATTACTATTAAATACACATGATAATATGAGGCTGACAAAGTGTCAATACATTTTGCATTAGAAGTAATATTTTCATTTCTAAATTTTCATGTTATTAGCATAAATGGATTGCATGTATGAATAATAAGTGATGATTAACAATAGATGAAGGAATATAGAACAAGAGATTGTCTTGGATATGATCATGAATGTAAGAATAGACTATCATGATAAATGAATTTAGTTATGTATAAGAAGTCAATAATGATGACAAGAAATATGTTTATGTATAATTGACCAATTGTGCTGTAAGGCCAAGATGTCAGTCACATATAAATAAATACAAACTTATGGAGAAATCCATAACCATCTCATCACTTCCATTCCTTACGACTATCGGAGAGGTAGTCTTGTCAAGGAAAGGCGAGGTAATTCCATCACGATGGATTGGAGAGGGTTTAACGCGCCCTAGACAAGGATGCTAGGGAGAGGCGGAGTAATTCCATTCCCAATCGCATTGGAGAGGGTTCAACGTGCCCTAGACATATAATTTCCCCATCCATGGTTAAGGAATAGAAGGAAGATGATATGGGAAGATGAACTTAAATTATTACTTCTATATTTCTCTATTACTTCATCCTTAAAGGAATGTTAGGTATTGTGGGGAGAGGTGGAGTAATTCCATCCATATTAAGGCCCGTAGGCTGTGACATAGTTTCCCGTAGGCTGGGTCAAGAGATGGTTTCAGCGCGCCCTTTACATGTAAAGCCTAATTCTATTAGGAAGAGTAATAAGGAAAATATGCATGATTGAATTATGGAACGTATTATAGAATAGTTATCAATAGCAAGTGACAATTAGGAAATGAATAATCTTTCAACAAGGAATGATGTAAATACATTATCATTAATCTTATTTGATCTTATCATTGAAATTATTGATCTCTAATGTTCTAATGTCTCTTTGAGAATCACTTGAATCGAGATTCAGGTTTAAGTGTTTCCATTAGAAAGGGGACGTTACATTTTTTAAGCAAAGAAGCCATAATTTCTCATGGACCTATGTCGATATGTCAGGACTGGATCTTGCCTTGGTTGTTCACCACCTTGCGGTACGTCCTAATGCAAAACCAGTGAAACAAAAGCTAAGAAAGATGAATTCTCAAATTGTGTTCCTTGTCAAAGTAGGGCTTAAGAAACTCCTAGATGTGGGGTTTATCCGTCCAATAGATTACCCCGAGTGGGTATCCAATATTGTGCATGTAGCCAAAGTCACTAGGGGCATCTGATGATGCACAAATTTTAGAGATCTCAATAAAGCTTGCCCTAAGGATGACTTTCCGCTACCAAACATCGACATCATAGTGAATCTCACTGTTGGTCAAGAGATTTTGTCTTTGATGGATGGTTTCTCAGGCACAATCTGATTAAGATCGTAGAGGAAGATCAACATAAAACATCCTTCATATGCCCCTGGGGGATATATTGTTGGGTCGTGATGCCTTTCAGCTTGAAGAACGTAGGTGCTACATATCAAAGGGCAATGATGGTCATCTTCCATGGTCTCTTCCACAGCATAATGAAAGACTATGTCGACGACCAATTGGGACAATTCAAAACTAGAGAAGAACACTTAAATGTGCTGACTAGGATCTTTGATAGACTAGAACAATATAACATGCGGCTAAATCCAAAGAAATGTGTCTTCAGGGTCACTTCTGGAAGGCTTCTAGGATACATCATGTCAAGAAGAGGAATTGAAGTAGATCTTTCCAAGGTCAAAGCTGTAATGGAGATGCCTCCACACAAGACACTTAAGTAGCTGAGAAGTCTACAAGGAAAGATCCAATCCATCTGTCAGTTTATAGCACAACTTACCGATAAGTGCCAGTTGTTTCAACATCTGCTCCGCAAGAATACAGCCTTTGTGTGGGAGAGCCAATGTCAGAACGCTTTTGAATAGTTGAAGAAGTACCTCACTAATCCACTTGTCCTTATTCCCCCAAAACAAGGAGAACCCCTTCTTTTGTATATTTCAACAACAGAAATAGCTATAGGAGCCTTGTTAGCACAACATGATGACCAGGGAAAAGAAACAGCTATTTATTATATCAGCCGCACCTTGGTGACCTATGAGCTTAACTATACCCCAATTGAACAAGCATGTCTCACTGTCGTCTTCACTTCACAAAAGTTGAGACACTACATTCTTAATCACAAGACTAAGCTCATTGCCAAGATTGACCCATTGAAGTATCTACTGACAAGAGCAACTCTTACAGAAAGAATGGCTAAATGGATTATGATTCTAAGTGAGTTTGACATCAAATACACAGAAAGGAAAGCCATCAAAGGATAGGTAATTGTTGATCAGTTAGCTGATGCACCACTCCCAATAGAACAACCACTGCTTGTAGAGTTTCCAGATGAATACATACTAACAGTAGAACTAACAACAGAATCATGGAAAATGTATTTTAATGGGTCTTATACACATTGAGGCTTGGGGACAGGTATTTTGTTTGCTACCCCTCAAGGAGACACCATCCCCAAATCCTATAAGATCACATTTCCATGCATGAATAATGTAGCAGAATATGAGGCTCTCATCACAGGACTCCGCATGGCAATATAGTAGAAAATTGAGAGGCTAACAGTCTATGGTGCCTCCCAATTAGTCATTCAACAAGTGAATAATGAGTACAAGACTAAGGATGACAAGCTCCTACCCTATAAGAGAATGGTGGATGACTTCAAAGGTTATTTTCATGACATCCACTTTGAACAAATTCCAAGATTGAACAACAAAGTAGTATATGCCATGGCCACAGTAGGTTCCTTCATTGATATGAAGAAAGATAGCAAGAAATGTGAGTTCCTGATTAAATAGCTCCCCATACCAGCCTATGATGTCCAGCAATTAGAACTAGTGTGTGACATTGTTGGTCCCATATCTCCTTGGTATCAAGAGACTTATATGTACCTACATGATAACATCATCCCACTAAACCTATCATCTGCTCAACACAAAAGCTTTATCCATCGAACCTCTCGCTTCACCCTTATAGGAGATACCCTTTATAAAAGAAGTCTTGATGGTATGCTTTTATGATGTCTTGACTCTAGGGAAGCCGAGGTGGCCTTACAAGAGGTACATGAAGGCATTTGTGGGGCACACTCGAGTGGACCTACCCTAGCTAAGAAGATTCTGAGGATAGGTTACTACTAGCCAACTATGGAGTGAGATGCCTACAGGTTTGTAAAGAAATGTTTGCCATGCCAGCAACATGGAGAGCTAATCCATGCACCATCTCAAGAGCTGCAGCCAATAACAACCCCTTGGCCTTTTTCACAATGGGGACTAGACCTTGTAGGAAAAATTCATCCACCATCATCCAATAGCCACAAATTCATCATCACTACCATCAAATACTTCACTAAGTGGGTCAAAGCCATTCCTCTCACTTTCACCACAGGCATACAGATTGCTAAGTTCATTCTCCATTACATCATATGTTGTTATGGTGTCTCTCATTCCATCATCACAGATAATAGGAAACTGTTTAAGAACTAGGAAGTTCGCACCCTGTGTGAGAAGTTCCATATCCAACACCACTTCTCCACTCTATACTACCCCCAAGGTAACATTCAAGATGAAGCCTCTAACAAAACCATCCTATGCATCCTAAAGAAGACGATTAATGAGGCTGGCATGACTAGCACCTTCAACTCACTCTTGCCATATGGGCTTACCGCACACCTATAGGAGCTACACCATATTCCCTAGTATTCGGTTCTGAATCTATCTTACCTATCGAGGTCAAGCTCCCATCACTCAGGGTTTCCTTATAGAATATGATCACTGATGAAGAATATCAAGTTGCAAGGTTGCATGGGTTAGAATTATTGGATGAGAAATTCTTGGATTCTCTTAACCATCTTTAGGCCTACCAAAACCACCTACAAAGGAGTTATAACAAGAAAATCAAGAACCACAAGTTTGAATTAGGTGACCTCATCCTCATGGAAAACTATGAAAATTTGCAAGAGCGCAGCAAAAAGGGAAAATTTGAACCCAATTGGTTGGGACCATATGTTATTACATCCATCTATGAGTTTGGGGCATATTAGCTTGCAACACCTAAGGGGTAGCCTCTAGATGAACCCATGAACATTCTTCATTTGAAAAGGTTCTACACATGACTCATCGAGTATCCCAAAGCAAAAATGCAAAAAAAAAATCAAAAAATAGAAAAATCCAAAAAAATCAAAAAATCAAGAAAAACCCAAGTGCAATAAAGCCATCCAATGGTGAAAATCACTTCGGTGACGCCTTGGATAAGTACCATGTCGAAAACCTGTTTTAGAAACCATGTGTAGTGGCCAGTTTTACCATCTAATAGGTCATCTTTTCATCACAACATTTCATATCACATGCATCCCATGGCTTGGAATTCAGAAGCATCAAATCCCAATCCCCCTACATTATCCCACCCAAAGCTAATCCAAAAAATGAGGATCCTTGTATGCTCTCTTTGTACAGCTTAAAATCTTCTAGAAAAATCCCAAAAACATTAGAAAATCCAAAAAATCCAAAAAACATTAGAAAAAGAAGAAAGATACAAAAAATCCCACATCATCACTCTCAACATCATCGCATCCATCTGAACCATTCCCACATCATCAAGTCTTGCTAGAACTACATATTCATCTCACCCGCATCTTAAAGTTCCTTGATCCTATGGACACAGGGTATGTAGGTAGTCCAGAATATGAAGGAAATATCCAATACTCAGGTACATAAGATGCACCCATCCAACCCGTTTGGATGGTCCCTATCGTCTGAGCTTACTAAACTCATCAAGTGATACACACGCTAAGCATACTCCCAAAACATCACATCTAACGCAAAAATCATCAATCAATACCCCAACTATAATCATCACACATGACCTGACTATCCTTTTGCCTCCCTTTTGAAATTTATCCAACAATATCCAACCGATTCGCATCCTAGGATATATCATTCCTACAATGAACAAAATCCATCATCCTATCAACATCTATCTTGGCAAGAGAATACAATGGTTGTTTGTGTCATTTTGTTGATCTTTTGATTATTGATTTTTATCTTTTTGTCCTATTCTAGGTCATATCTAAAGATACCTTGATCTCATTATATCAGAGTATGTGGTGGGCAACACCTGGAATAGACATGGTCATTATTTATGTATGTTGTGCTTGTTGGGTTGATTTCATTACTCCAAGAATGGTATTCATATCTTGAAGATAGGGTTGGTTCTAGCATGGTGCTTCCCATTTGCATATCAGGTTAATCATACCTTCTATGTACTATGAGAACTTATGTTATGAGTCCCCTTCCCACATCTAGGCAAGGTTATACTACCTTGGGCATGCATGAAATCAACCTATTGTTTGTGAGTCTAGTCCATGCAAATGTAGGATAAAAAATCATCACCTAGGTCATTTCATACCTTGGTGAAATATATCCTACTTTGCTATAATAAACTTAGAAATGATCTCAATAAGTGTAATGCAAGTACTTTGCCTAGCTCATTCATCTCTCTTCATCATCTATCCAAACATACAACCTAGGCTTAGAATTTTGATCTACCCCCAAAAATATGTTCACCCTTCTCCCCCATCCATCCATTCTAACACCTCCCCCTAACTAACATCCCCCCCTCACTTACCCCATAACCCATTTAACCAACCTAACACATCTAAACCAAAACCCCTCTAATGATGTGGTGTCCAATGACCTAGCATTCCCTAAACCATCCTCACAATCCCCTTTCCTCCCAACCCATCCTTTCCCCTCCCTAACCTATTCCCCACCACCTAGCCCCATCACCCAGGGTTAAAAGAACATAACATGTATCATGACTTGTTCACTTCATTAATCATTGCATTAAATCATTATTTGCATTATCATAATCATTTAATCACAATTACATTACATCATTTAATCATTGCATTTTGGATAACACATTGCCTAACAATTTCTATTGTCTATTCTCTTACGAACTTTTCCCAAAAAAACAAAACAATTAAAGCATTGAACATCTATTGCAATAACCATTCTATTTTCATATGTTTATTAATCTAAGCATATATTCCATTTTCATCATGCATAATATATGTTTATTAATCTAAGCATATATTACATTTTCATCATGCATAATATATGTTTATTTAATCTAAGCATATATTCCACTTACATTTTATCATTGCATCATAAATCCATAAGCACAACATCGCAGGTATCCATAACCACCATATGTATCCATAATCATAAATCCATAACACATTAGGACCATAAGGCATAAATCATCACATCATAGCATCAATATCAACATACATGATCCATCACATATCACATACATCATCATAATCCATAACATCACATAAAAACATCCATCATAAGCATAAAAATCACCAACATCATAACATAAACATCATAACATCACATAATGCATAAACCATAAGTACGACCATACATAAATCATATCATCATCGATGAATATACATCGCTCAAAATCAATAAAGTCATGATACAAAAAATACATCTAAGGGCCAAAATATGCATCAATGTATGTCAACACATCAACCCTGGGCTAATGAACCCCTGCCTGACTCCGTGGGTGACCCTAGTTGTGGATGCTGCTGCTACTGTTGTAAGGGTGGCTATTGTGTCTATTGTGGTTGTTGGGATACCAGTGGTGGATGTGTTGTAGGCTGCTGAACTGACTAAATAGACCTCCTGGATCTATGGGACCCAGACATCCTAGATCCATTGCACTGACTATAGCTAGGTATACACTGACCCTCAGGCACTATAGAACAATATACTCCATAGTAATACTCAGCCTACCTACTCTACTCTAGGAGCTAATTTTGGGCTTGCTACAGCTGTCCCTGTAGTTGTGTAATTGGAGTCTTTAACTATGTAAAAATTAGACCCATACCAGTGCCTACCACCATCCCCTGTAAACTCACCACCTATGCCTCTGCTTGCTGGGCCCTAACCTCTATTGTCTGCCACAAAGCTTGCTCTAAATCCCATTCACCTATTAGGGTAGCAACCTAATCCTATGGTTGTGCCAACTGCGCTTGTAGCGCACTCACCTGCCCATCTGATCCATCTAACAATATAGTTGCCCCTTGAAGCTACACAAGCTCCTGCTAATGTCCCCATAATGTATCCTCTAGGCTCACCACTTGAGCTCAGAGAGTCCCCACCTCCTCCTCATCATTTGTTCAAGTGTGCCGACATGAGGAGTGCCCTCTCAAAACTGGCCCTGGCCCTGCCCCCGAGCTACCTACCTCCGTCCTGTCAATCCCCAGAAATGTCATAGCAACCTCTAGAATATGTTATTGATGCATCCTCTCCTTCACTTGTAGCTCAGCTATCTATCGTGTTGGTGCAGCCCTTGGCTCATGTTGCTGTAGTGATGCCCACGGAGATGGCATCAACCCCCTCTGCCCTCCCTATGCCAGCTACATAGGGGCTTGCTATTGCAATCTCTACTGTGGAGCCCGCTGTCAGGGCCTCACTACCTATTGATCTCCCTACCCCTATTGTGCAGAAACATGCACCTACTGCGGTGCCTGCTACTATGCCTATAGTGGTGGTGCCAGCTGTCATCTACCTCTCCCTCTCCCTCACCCTCTCACAGCCATCACCTACTCATATGCCACTATAGCCAACATCCCCATTCGATCATCCTCATCCTCCTCCACCTCCTCAATCACTATCTCCTCCTCCACTATATCACCCTCCTCCTTTGGCTCCACAGTCATGTTAGGCTCCTTGATCAGATCCATTAAACGGATCAGCCTCCATGTCACCCACCACTGATCATACGTAGGTGTAGTCCCTACGTCTACCAACCTGGTCCCCCAATCCCATTGCTAGGGCTGCAAAGCTGCAAAATCAGCTATCGCCACCTGTGGTGCTATAGCCAAAGGCCATCTCACATCCTACCCTGTTTGAGAAAACACTACCATCCTCTGGGGAAGATCATGTCATAAGCCAAACTGATGCATCACACAAGAAGGATGGTACATGTCAATGGTGTGATCATCTCGACCCATCAAATAATGTGGCTGCAATGTATAAGGCATATGAAGATGCTCCTATGGCCACTGCTCCACACTGATGTATGACCGCCATATCACACTAGTCAGCTCATCAAAAACTTGTCACCAATAGTGTAACCATCCAACATGAGTATATCGAAGGGGCTACCTGTATAAATAAACATAATCCTTGAACTGTCGTTGATAATATCCTCCCTCCATCCTCATAATAGCAATATACTCAAAGGCCCACACATGCAGTAATGTGACCCCAAGAGACAAAGCTGAATTGTAGTGGTATACCATGGTATGCATCTCGTGGTATAACTACCCCAACATGCATGGTCCCCATGCATAAACTATCTCATCCACTACCATCTACTCTATCACCTCTCCCCAGCCTATAGGAAAGCCTCACCCATGCTGATCGGGCATCACCACGCCTTCAATCAATGCACAAAGAAATAAGGTAAAATGATCTACACCCGCTACCAAAGTCTAGTCATAGCTCATCTCTCATCTATCCTGCATCAACTCTGGGTGGCCTGGGGCAGACGCTCTGTCTAAGGTTTCTCGTCCTCTCCTAGTACTACCATAAGTCACTCGTGCACCATGGATAGCTAACTTCAGGATCTGGTAAACATCCTCCATCATGATGGTGATCTCACCCATTGGCAAGAGGAAGGTATAAGTCTCAAGTCACCACCGCTCTACTATAGTTGTCATCATCGCCCTATGCGCCCATAGGATGGGCATATCCGCTACTATCGAAAAACCTAATCTCCCTAGCCGAGCCCGTGTAGCTCCATCAAATCCATCTAATAACTGCATCACATCGGGAACACATTGTGACTACGAACCCATGATCCCTCTTGGGACTTGCATCCACCAAATGGAAGTTAAAAACTTGCATTTTTCCTCTTGACTCAGTCATAGCGCTGATCATTTCACTTTTAGTGCCAAAATTGCTTTTGGCGCTAATCCCCCAAAAAATGGTGCTCATCCATGGATTAGCACCACTTCAACCAGGTATGGCACCATTATAGAGAATGGCATCATTCCACTCTCCTTTCATGCCATTTTGGCACAAAAACCCTAAAACCCTCCATTTCACACATAACCTAAGTGTCATTCCACAGAATGGTGCCACACTGTCAGGGTATGGCACCATTCTAGAGAATGGTGCCCCGACGCTTTAAAAATGCACCAATCTACCCCCTGGCACCATTCTAGAGAATGGCACCACTATTTCCTTAAAGGGCACCATTTCAGTGAAAATAAAACCCATGTGTTGAAGGCACTAATCAACTTGATGGCGCCAAACCTTTCAGTTTTTGCACTAATCGTACTCTTTCCCCCCTGGCGGATGGTGCCAATCCAAAGGATGGTGCAAATCCAGCCTAAAAAGGCACCAAACACTTTGTGAATAGCGCCAAAAAACCCTGGTGACCCATTTCTTGAGGTAATAAATGAGACAAATGAAAAAATAACAAAGCTAGGGTTGGTCGACGTACCTGGTCGACAGCCTCTGCTAACCTCCTATAAGAACGGACTTGCTTAGACAAGTGTTCAAAGTGCGGGAAGAGTGGGTTCGCCATCGTGTCTCTCCTTCTTCTTCATCCAAGTGGCTCAATGAGTGCAAATGTGGCACCTTAGGGCCCACTTTTTCTATTTATAGTAGGCCATGTCATCCTCCAACACACTTTTCCCTCCCCAGGGTGCAAATCATAACCTTTTTCACCTGTTTTTCTCCCTGCCAGCCTGTTTTTCCATCCTCTATCTATTTTTCACCTCTGTTTCTTCCTTTCGAGAGCTCACCTGAAAAATTGTATTTTTCACCCAACCTCTCAAGGGGGCATCCCTCACCCATTCCATGTCTTCCCAAGGCAACTGGGGCATTTTCTTTGACTTGAGGCCATATCCCTACTAGGTCACCATTGTTGGGAAACGAGGTGTCTCAACCTTGTTGCACATTTCCTGTTATAGTTATTTGTATTTAATATTTTCCTATAGTTGTTACGCATTGTCGGTGCTTTGAAAATTGGTTTATTAGGTGTCAAAAGATGCCCACATGGTAGTATATTATGGAAGGCCTATTTTTAGGCATATTATGATAGATTCTATGACATCTGTAAGGGTCAAAAATAGGGGATTCCATTTTGGACGTGAGAGCTTATTTTTAGACTGGAATCTTGGTTGAGAAGCTTCACACATGGTTTTATAAAACCATAGATGGTTTCTTGTATAGCCAGAAGTTTATAAATTGGAGGCTTGAGGAGTAGTTTGTAAAGTGTGAGTTTGCAAGTATTGTTATGTTGTTGGAATGCTGCCAGAAATCTTCTAGAATTGTTTACTGGTGATACTCCTGTAGTAAACATGCTCTGCAAGTGTATGTAATCTTATTGTTGGATTTGGAATACATTGAACAGGCTTTTGGAGTGTGGGGTTTTTCACCCGAAAGGGTTTTCCCCACGTATATCTGGTGTTTTGTGTCTCTTTGTTTATTTCATGATTTGAATGTGTGTCTAAAATTTTTGTAGTTGTTAGATCAATTTTAAAAGTTTTGTATATTGTTTCTCCTTAAGATTGGTGTAGGAAGTTGTTTCCGCTACTTTAACTTCCTTACAAGTGGTATCAAAGCCTTATCACCTTTGGTTTCAGTTGTGGGTTGTTGGGGTTTTTGTGGTAATCAAGGTTTGAGTGGGAGCTTGTGCAGAGGATACTTTGTGATCTTGTTGCAGATTTTTTTTTAGATGGTGAGCATATCTGGGAGGATTGAGGTAGAGAAGTTTTCTAACACGAACTTTGAAATGTGGAAGCTGAAGATGGAAAATCTGTTAATTGATCGGGATCTATGGGATGCAGTGGATGAAAATGTCCATAGGCCTGTGGATCCAAATTTGGCTACAAAATATGATGTAATAGATAGAAAAGCTAAAGGTCTCATAAGATTGTGCCTTGCATATTTGATTCTGATAAATGTCCATGAAGAACCCACTTTCAAGAAGCTTTGGAAGAAGTTGGGTGAGATATATCAAGCTAAATCTCTAGTAAATAAGATTTTCTTGAGGAAGAAGTTGTATTCCTTGAGAATGGAAGAAGGTGGATGAATTTCTGAGCATCTAGAAACATTCAATATGTTGGTGACTCAGTTGACCTCAGTTGGGGTGAAAATGGACAAAGAAGAAAGGTGCTAAATTTTGTTGTGTTCACTGCCAAATTCATGGGATAGCCTAGTTATCTACTCGCCAAAGAGATGAGAAGGAAGGTCTCTTTGAATGCCAAAGAGGCTTTGAGTGTTTGAGGAAGACAAAAAGAATGAGGCAAAGATGAGAAGCAGTGTGGCCGTTCCAAGTCCAAGAATAAGGGGAGATCAAAATCTCCTAGTAAGTCCAAGGCAATATGCTGGAACTGTGGAAAATTTGGACACTTCCGAAAGGAATGTAAACAAGAGAAGAAGAAGAAGAAGAAGAAGAAGAAGAAGAAGAAGAAGCAAGATTTTGATTCTACATCCAAGAAAGAAAATGGAGATGCCTTTATTGTAGCCTTGGCCACTCATGCAGGTGATAATGCATGGTTGATAGACTTAGGTGCATCTTTCCACATGACTCCTAACAGAAACTAGTTTAGTAAGTATGAAAACTATGGTGGTGGTAAGGTGTATTTGGGTGATAATTCATTCCTTGACATTGTTGGTCGTGGTAGTATTCATGCGAAATTTTTTGATGGTAGAGTTAGATGATTTGATGGTGTCTTGCATATCCCAGGACTGGCAAGAAATTTATTATCTGTTGGCAAGCTAATAGATGTGGGTGTGTCTGTACAATTTTCTAAAGCAAGTGTAAAAATGGTGAGAGGTGCTATGGTGATAGCAAGAGGAAGTAGATTGGGTACATTGTACCAAGTTGATGCATGCACGATTGAGTGCAATAGCACTTCTAATAAAATCAAGCTAGAAAGTACTTCTCTAAAAAAAGAGATGGTTTCCTCTTCTGCGGATGGTCGTGGCTTCTGGGTACCCAAGGGTGCTCTGTCTACCGAATCAAAGTTGCCTACAGATAAGACCATGTTATGGCACCAGAGACTTGGCCACATTGGAGAGAAGGGTTTGAAAGTCCTGAAAAATAAGAACCTTGTTGAAGGTTTGAATTATTGCAATCTAGAGTTTGATTTCTGTGAACACTGTATTTATGGCAAACAGATCGCATTCAGTTTTACTCGTCTTCTCATAAGTCTTCATGTATTTTGGATCTAATCCATTCAGATGTATTTGGTCATGTTGATGTTACTTCTATTGGTAAATCAGTTTATTATGTTACTTTCATTGATGATTTCAGTAGGAGAACATGGGTATATTTTTTAAAGAGTAAATATGAAGTTTTCAGTTGTTTTAAGGAGTTCAAGACTATGGTAGAAACTCAGACTAGAAAGAAAATTAAATGTTTGAGGACTAACAATGGTGGTGAGTACTGTTCTACAGATTTTGACAGATTCTGTATAGATTACGTGATTAAAAGATAAAAGAGAACTCTGTATTCTCCTCAGCAGAATGGAGTTGCAGAAAGAATGAATAGAACATTGATGGAGAAGGCTAGGAGCATGTTGAGTGGAGTTGGTCTAGAAAAAACATTTTGGGTTGAAGCTATTGCCACTACTTATTATTTGATAAATAGATCTCCTATATCAGTGCTTGTTGATAAAACTCCAATGGAGGCGTGGTCAGGGTAAAAGCCTTCACTTAAAAATCTGCGAGCTTTTGGTTGTGAAGCATATGCACATGTGCCTAAAGAGAAGAGAACAAAGTTGGATTCTAAGGCTGTCCAATGTATCTTCATCGGCTATAGCTTTGGTGTGAAAGGATACAAGTTTTGGGATCCTGTTGCACATAAGGTAATTTATTCTAGAAGTGTTATTTTTAGAGAGACTAAATCTTCTCCCGTTACTTTTCAGCCAAAATAGCATAAAGAAAGTGAACAGAAAAAAGATGTGATTCAACTTCCTTCTATGCTTGAGGAAGTTGAATCGAGGCCCCAAGATAGACAAGAAGTTGAGGAGAGCCCATCAAGCTCTGAATCTTCAGAAGAGGGAGAAGAGGAGGAAGAAGTGGAAGAACCTCCTCCTTAACTTGTTCAAAGGTCTAGAAGGCATAGGCAACCATCTGAAAGGTATGGGTATTCACCTGATGATTGGAAGTGTATATTTTCTTTGAGTACTAACATTGATGAACCGAGATCTGTGCAAGAGGCTTTGGGTATGAATGATGCAGAGTCCTGGAAAGTTGCCATGGATGAAGAGATGGCAGCCCTTGAAAGAAATGATACATGGGATCTAGTACCATTACCTAAAGGATGAAAACCTATTGGATGTAAATGGGTGTTTAAGAAAAAGATTGGTTCAGATGGAAATGTTGAAAAGTATAAGGCACGGTTGGTTGTGAAGGGATACTCTCAGGTTGAGGGTATTGATTATGGTGAGATATTTTCTCCTATTGCCAAAATGACATCCATTCAGTTTTTATTATCTATTGCAGCAGCTTATGACCTAAAGGTTGAACAAATGGATGTAAAAACTGCTTTCCTTCATGGTGATTTGGAGGAAGAAATTTACATGACACAACCAAAGCACTACGTGGTGAAAGGTAAAAGCAAGTTGGTTTGTAAGTTAAAGAAATCTTTGTATGGCCTTAAACAAAGTCCTAGGATGTGGTAGTAGAAGTTTGATACTTATCTGTTGAGTTTGGGATTTATGCAGTCAAAATCTGATCACTGTGTATATTTTAAATCTGATGGTGATCATTTCCTAGTAATTGCTTTATATGTTGATGACATGTTTATTGGGAAAGGCAAAAGTTTGATTGCAGAATTGAAATCTCAGCTCTCTGTGAAATTTGAAATGAAAGATCTTGGTGCAGAAAAACACATACTTAGGATGGAGATCAAAAGAGATCGTGAGAACAGAAAGCTATGGCTTGGCTAGAGTAAGTATGTTTGTTCAGTTTTGAAAAGGTTTAACATGCAAAATTGTAAACCACTTTGTGTTCCTGTTACATTGGGAACGAAGCTCTCTATTTCACAATGTCCTACATCCCCATTGGAGATGGAAGACATGAGCAGAGTGCCTTACCAGAGTACAATTGGAAGCTTAATGTATGTTATGGTCTGTACAAGACCAAACATTGCCCAAGTAGTGGGAGTTCTTTCTTGTTATATGTCTAATCCTGGAAGAGTGCATTGGGATGCAGTTAAGAGTGTCTTCAGATATTTGTGGGGTACAACAGAGTACTCTATTTTTTTTCATGGTATAGGAGATTAGCATTCCCTGAGTATTCGTGGTTTGGTGGATTCAGACTAGGCTAGTGATGTCAATAGCAGAAGGTCCACCAGTGCATATGCTTTTACTCTTAATGTTAGTGTAGTCAGTTGGATGAGCAAGCAATAGGCTATGGTCACTTTGTCCACTACTAAGGTAGAGTACATGGTAGCTACTCATGCCTATAAAGAAGCCATTTGGCTGAAGTGTTTGTGTTCAGATATTGGATTGAAACAAGGTGCAGTTACAATTTATTGTGACAGTCAGAGTGCAATCTGCCCTGCAAAGAACCTGACTTTTCATGCCAAGACCAAACACATTGATGTTTAGTATCACTTCGTGAGAGATATGGTCGAGGATGGGATGATGAAGCTAGAAAAGGCAGAGACTACGGTGAATGTTGTGGATGCATTAACTAAGCCCGTGAACATAGCAAAATGTAGGTGGTGTTCTGAGTCTATGGGCCTCTTGGCCCCTAGCAGTTGATCCATGATGATGTTATTCCCTTGGCCCTTGCAAGGTATTTGACAAGTGGGAGAATGTTGGGAAACGAGGTGTCTCAACCTTGTTACACATTTCCTGTTATAGTTATTTTTATTTAATATTTTCCTATAGTTATTACGCATTGTCAGTGTTTTGAAAATTGGTTTATTAGGTGTCAAAAGTTGCCCACATGGTAGTATATTATGGAAGACATATTTTTAGGCATATTATGACAGATTCTATGACATCTGTAAGACTCAAAAATAGGGGATTTTATTTTGGACTTGAGAGCTTATTTTTAGACTAGAATCTTGGTTGAGAAGCTTCGCACATGGTTTTGTAAAACCACAGATGGTTTCTTATATAGCCAAAAATCTATAAATTGGAGGCTTGAGCAGTAGTTTGTATAGTGTGAGTTTGCAGGTATTGTTATACTACTGGAATGTTGTCGAAAATCTTCCAGAATTGTTTACTAGTGATACTCTTGTAATAAAATTGCTCTGCAAGTGTATGTAATCTTGTTGTTGGATTTGGAATACATTAAGCAGGCTTTTGGAGTGTGGGGTTCTTCACCCGAAAGGGTTTTCCCCACGTATATCTAGTGTTTTGTGTCTTTTTGTTTATTTTATGATTTGTATGTGTCTAAAATTTTTGTAGTTGTTAGATCAGTTTTAAAAGTTTTGCATATTGTTTCTCCTCAAGATTGGCGTAGGAAGTTGTTTCCACTACTTTAACTTCCTTACAACGATGCCACATCAAAGAGGGGCAAATGTAGACACCTAAAAATGTCTTCACCATTTAACTGATCTCTGACATCACTAATATCACCGATTCCCTTTCTAATTAATTAATTAAATTGTTATTTAATTAATTATTCCCTCCAACACCTGGTTACTCACCATTTCCCCCTTTAAATTGAATTAATTTAATTAATTCAATAGTTACCCCTTTACTAACATTAGCCCAATTAATTAAATAAATATGAAAATATTTATTTGATTATTTCACCCATTTCATTAAACCTAATTAATTGAATAAATCATGTTTATTTAATTAATTCAACCAACTAATCAACCTATCCCTACCCTAGTTAATTAAATACCTATTATTTAATTAGCTAGTCTAACCTACATGACCCTAGACCTAGGATTAATTAAATTAAACACTATTTAATTAATCCTAACCCCTGGGCACGGGACCTAGCTCGATTGGTGAGTGCTTCATGTGGTAGGCACGAGGTCACGAGGTCCAGTCTCCCCCCTGCCCACCTAATATTGTAAGTTCGGTTCATAGCTCCAGTCAAAAGCGTTTACCCATGTTGAATTAAAAAAAATCCTAACCCCTAAATTAACCCATCCACTAATTTACTATAGCCATATTAATTAGGCTAATCACCTTAATTAATATTGTCAAACCTTGTTTAACACTCCTTCCCACATCCTCTAAATAAAAAATTTGATTTTTATGCCACATAAAACATTTTTTTATATACATTTGTCATAAACTCCATAAATGACCTCTTACACCACCCACTTTCATTAATCACCACTCTTCCCAAATCCTCACCTCTTCCCCATGTGAATTTAAAATTCACATCTAATCTACATCATCTACCCTCATTTAATTCATACCCCTTCCCAAGGTGAATTTAAAATTTACTTTTATTCTTATCCCTCCATTTTCCATGATCTATTCTAAGCCTTCCACCTCACATTCATCCTCATCCATTGATCTCCAAAATGAATCTCAACCCTTGGATTCAATATCCCTCCAAAAATCTTATAGATACACCCTCATCCAAACCATTTGATCATCCACCATTTGAGCAAAGTTATTTTGCCAAATTATCTCCATCTCTCCATCAATTGAGCTAGGTTTTAGTGATTTGTAGCCTAGTTGAGAGCATTTCACATAGCAAAAACCATGGGTGAAGAAAGAATGCTTGGGTGCAACATTCTCAACTTTATCTAGGAGGAGATCACTTTGAAGGTATAAAGTTTGTGTTTTTATGCATGTATTTTATGTTTTTGCCTTCATTTGGTTTTCCTTGCTGCCAAGTTCTTTGAAAGTTTAGTTTGTAAGGTAGCTTGTTAGACTATATCCATTGTTACTCAAGATATTGTTAGAAATGAAGGTGCAAACCATACAACGGAAATCTACTTTCAATATGTTTAATAATCTGAAATAGTGTAATATTAATAGAGGTTGTAAATAGAAACCAAACTATGCAACACAAAAGCAACAAATCAGAAAACTGATCATAGAAAACCCTTTCGGATAAAAAACTTCACACAGGAAAGAGGCCCAAGTTTGTATTAATCTACAAAAGAGAGTACAATACAACAACTACACCAATCTTTCCTTCAGTCTTTAATCCGACAGCATTTCAGCAGCACCTGTGCAAGTATGAAGCTACAAAAACTTAACATTTTACAAATGCATCACTAAATAGTAGAGCAACCCAAAATGGGCATCCAAGTTGGGAATCTCAATGCCATCCAAGGAATCTTGCATTCAATCAAGTAATTAATGCCCTTTTATACACCTTTTACACCTGTCATATTGCATGTTGCATGCATGGGTGCCTTGCGCTAAAAATAGCTCTTACACTGGCATAGATGTTGTCATAACCATCATAGAATCTTATGACAACTTGCAATTGTCATATATTCTCTTACAATGTATGACACATTCCTAAAATATCATATTCCAAGAGGTGGCACCTAGATTTTCCCAAATCACCTATTTACCTTTACCATGATGCAATAAGCAGTAAATGTAACTCCACAACTACCTTCCCCGCAATAAATATTTACTGTTGTTGGTGAATCCACTTCATCCCCTATGGGTAAATTACAAATAATAATAGGAATAAATAATTACAAGGATTTACAAGGTTAATGGCACCCTAATCCCAACATTCTCCCAATTGACATTATACATTGTGAATACCCATAGGAAACAATAAAATAATCAGGCACTAGAAACAAGGTCCATGGCCTCTCTGCACCAAACAAACTTCTCTATGCTCATAGGCTTGGTCAATAAATCTACAACATTCTCCTAAGTGTCTACCTTCTTTAGCTCAATCTGTCTATTTGCAACCATTTCTCGTACGAAAAGATACCGAACATCAACATGCTTAGTTTGAGCATTATACATAGGATTCTTGGCCAAACAAATAGCACTCTGGCTATGACAACCAATCCGAATGACCATGAAATCAAAACCAATACCTATACACAATCTCCTCAACCAAAATAACTCCTTAGATACATCGGTAGCAACCATATACTCTTCTGTGTGGTGGACAAAGCAACCGTAGGCTGCCTTTTGCTCATCCAACTCACTACTTCGTCAAACAAAGTAAACACATAGCCACTAGTAGACCTTTGACTATCCAAGTCACATTCCCAATCTGCATCAACAAATCCATGTATGTCCAAAGTTTTGTCAGCACTATCAGTACTAAAATAAATCAAACAGTAATTAGGAGTACTTGCTAGATATTTAAACACCCTCTTCGCATAATTCCAATGTTGTCTACCAGGGTTAGACATAAATCTGCTCAAAACTCCCACTGCTTGGGCAATATCTGGCCTAGTGCAAACCATTGCATACATCAAACTCCCTACAACACTAGCATATGGCACATTAGACATATACTCAAAATCATCCTCATTCTTTGGACACATATCTAATGAAAGCTTAGTACCAATGGGTAAAGGAACTCTGAGTTACAGTCTTGCATACTAAATCTCTACAAAATGGTATTCACATACTTACTTTGTGATAACCAAAGTTTTATGTTACCTCTATCCCTTTTCATCTTCATCCCTAAAATATACCTAGCTTCTCCAAGATCCTTCATCTCAAATGCACCTAAAAGTTGGGCTTTCAACTCACTAATCCTACCCTTAGTATTGCTGAAAAATAACATGTCATCAACATACAATGCAATGATCAGAATAGAATCATCAATACAATGAATATAAACACAATGATCTTCCTCACTTCTAACAAAACCTTATTTCAACACAAATGAATCAAATTTCTAGTACCGCATTCTGGGGGACTGTTTCAAACCATAAAGAGACCTTTTTAATCTACAAACCCAATGTTGTTTCCCTTTTACCTCAAAACCTATAGGTTTTTGCATGTAAATTTCTTCCTCAAGATCTACATACAAGAATGTAGTCTTAACATCCATTTGCTCTATTTCCCAATCAAAATCTGCAACAATCGATAAGAGAAATCTAATAGAAGTTAATTTAGCAACAAGAGAGAATATTTCACTGAAATCAACTCCCTCTCTTTGGGAGTAGCCATTGGCTACTAGTCTAGCCTTGTACTTCTCCAATGAACTATTTGCTCCAAAAAAATTCTTGAAGACCCACTTGCAACCTATGGCCTTTCTTCCTTTGGAAAAATGAACAAGATCCCATGTGTTGCAAGAGTCTAAGGCCATCATCTCCTCCTACATGGCTAACTACCAAGACTCACTATCATCTACATGAATATCTTCCCTATAGGATCGAAGCTCATCATCAGTACTCAATAAATAAAATACACAATAGGAATCTGGTGGGCTATACCTATCAACTAGGTTCCGTTGTCTTGTGGATCTTCTCAAAGGTGAAGTAAGAGACTATTCAGGTTCTTCTACATGCTCTTATGTACCAACTTCTTCTATCACAATAGATTCTTCCTTATCATAACTTTCACTCAAGTCTTCTTCTACTTCTTCACCCCCCAATCCATCATTTTGTTCTTTCTGGGGTTCATCTTCGTGCTCGAATTCAAAATGCACTCTCTTCACCTTTTCATCTTTTTCCTTTGGTTGTTCAAGTTCTGAAATAACACTAAGTTCCTTAAAAATATCATCTTTAGAATAGATAATCTTTTGGGTTGGTGGATTCCAAATCTTATAACCTTTTACATTATCACCATATCCAATGAAAGTACACTTTTTAGCTTTTGGATCCAACTTAGTCCATTTTTCTTTAGGCACATGAACATAAGCCTTACAGCCAAATACCCTTAAATGTGAAATAGAAGGTTTCTTATCTGTCCACATTTCATAAGGAGTTAAAACAAAAGCCTTACACAGAGATCTATTAACCAAGTAGTTGTTGGTGTGAACAGGGTTATCACCTAACCAGTTTACCCTAGTGTGGATAATTCATCTTATTTAACTATTTACTAGTTAAATAATATTCACACATCACACATATATCACACATGTTAAGTTGACTTAGTGAGTCTACTAGATGTCTAGTTGTGTCTAGTTGTGTCTAGTTAAGTCTAGTTGTGTGTTGAGTTGTTGATAGTTGGAGTGAGTTGTCTTATCCTCCACATGTGCAATTAGCTATCATCCACTAATTGGCACACGTTGTAGGAATATCTCCACTTTCCACTCCACCTTCCTCTCCACCTTCTAGCTCTCACCTTGCCTTTATAAGCAAGGCTCTCTTCATGTATTATGTAATCCAAACAATAATCTTTCTTTTGCATTCAATGATAGAATAGCATCATTCTTTCATTTGATCTCTCTTGTGCTTTCATGAAGTCCTAGATCCTGGGTGGCTCCAATCATAGCTAACTCTAACATGGTATCATCCTCTGATTGGCATTCACACTCATGCATCAAGTGTGAATCATGTTTTTGAGGAGAAGTTTGGTCACTTGAACCTTGGTGTTCTTTCACCCTCTTTAGTTCATGAGACTAGTGCTGAGCTTCCATCACCTCCACCTCCTGCTTCTTCAGATATTGACATCGACAGGGGTTCATCTACTTCAGTTGAGGAGGATCATACAGGTCTTTCAGACACAGCTTTGTGGGATACTTTCTTGGCAAGTATATCTGACTTGTTTTGTGAGTCTCATATTGCAAATTTGGAGGACACACTTGAGGGGATATCTCTCCTCTTTGATGACAGTTACAGCACAACTGTTATCCCATCTACTTCATCTTTGGAGGTTGTTCTTCATCAGTCTACACAGGATTTTGGATTGGACACACATCCTTGCATTGTGACATTCTTTCATTCTGACATGTGGACACTTGAGCAGTCTTCAGAGGCATACATCATGAGGCTTATTCCCTCATTCCTTGAGATGGAGTTTCTTCAACATCAGCCTTTGGACTTGTTTCTTCCTAAGGGGAGAAAAGTTGTTTGCAGGTACAAGACACTTTCCAGCATTCTTCTTCAGACATTCTTCATCGGCACAGGAGCTACTTCATTGTGGGGGGGACCTATAGTCTCACACTTGCTCTCCTATGGGGGGGTATTTGATTGTATATATGTGATAGACGTTGTCCTTGGGGGGTCCTGTTGAGTCCTCCTACAATCACTTCTTCTTTCACTTTCATGTTTCTACATTCTCACTTTTGGAGAGGAGTTTTGTCCCATGAGGTTTTCTCCTTTTCTCCACTTGAGATTTGTTTGTACATGGGTACCTAACATGGCCTAGTAGCCGGGACCCATCCATCTTTCCATCTTGCTTTAGTCAGCTACTCCCTAAGTTGCACTTAAGGGGGGGGTGTTGGTGTGAACAGGGTTATCACCTAACCAATTTATCCTAGTGTGGATAATTCATCTTATTTAACTATTTACTAGTTAAATAACATTCAAACATCACACATATATCACACATGTTAAGTTGACTTAGTGAGTCTACTAGATGTCTAGTTGTGTCTAGTTGTGTCTAGTTAAGTCTAGTTGTGTGTTGAGTTGTTGATAGTTGGAGTGAGTTGTCTTATCCTCCACATGTGCAATTAGCTATCATCCACTAATTGGCACATGTTGTAGGAATATCTCCACTTTCCACTCCACCTTCCTCTCCACCTTCTAGCTCTCACCTTGCCTTTATAAGCAAGGCTCTCTTCATGTATTATGTAATCCAAACAATAATCTTTCTTTGCATTCAATGATAGAATAGCATCATTCTTTCATTTGATCTCTCTTGTGCTTTCATGAAGTCCTAGATCCTGGGTGGCTCCAATCATAGCCAACTCTAACAGTAGTTCACAGTACACACAGATTCTACCCAAAAGCATTTGTTCAACTATGATTCACTTAACATGCTTCTAGCTCTTTCCATTATTGTTTGATGCATCCTTTCTGCCACTCCATCTATTGTGGTGTATATGGAGTTGTCGTATGTCTAACAATACCTACATGCTTAAAGAATTCATCAAAATCCTTAGAACAATATTCCCCTCCATTGTTAGATCTCAAAACCTTTATCTTATAATCTGATTGCTTTTCAACTAAAACTTTAAATTCCTTAAATTTAGTGAAAACTTCAAATTTGTGACGCATAAAATAAATCCACATAAACCTTGAGGCATCATCAATAAAGGAAACAAAATATCTAGATTTTCCAATTGATTCAACATCCATTGGACCAAAGACATCTGAATGAATAAGTTCCAATTTATCATTAGATTTATTATTGCCAAAAGGAAAGGGAGATGTATTATGTTTTCCAAACACACAGTGTTCACAAAATTTGAAACTCTCATCAGAATAAGATAAACCATCTAACAATTTTTTATTTAAAATAGTCTTTAAACCAGACTTACTTATGTGGCCTAATCTATTGTGCCACAACATACATGTATTTTTAGTAGTAGCCTCAAATGCATAAGAGGCATTACAAATAATAGTGGCTTCTAGCTTTAACAGAGTTCCCAATCTTTTCCCCTTCACTACCACCAAGCTTCCTCTCACTAATCTACAGCCATGCTTATCAAATGTCACATGCATTCCCAAATCATTCAACTTTGAAACAAAAATCAAATTTCTAGCCAATCCAGGAACATGCAAAACACTAGGGAGGGTTTTAATTCTCCCATCACTAAAACACAATATTACCTTCCCTCATCCAACACTAGGATATGTAGAGTTGTCCCTTAGGTACACATTTCCCCCATCATACTCTTCTTATGTGAAAAACTATTCTTTATGTGGGGTCATGTGGCATGAGCATCCTGAGTCAACCAACCAATGATCATGAGAAACAACATTACATACAAAAATTAAAACCTCATCACCTACATTCAAAGACTTATCAGTAGTGGAATCCCATTGTTTATTCAGGTTTCTACATTCCTTTTTCACATGTCCTTTCTTTCCACAATTCCAACACTTGACTCTGTTCTTCTTTCCAAGAGTCTTATAATTGACCTTAAACTTGTCTTTAGACCCCTTCTGATCTCCTTTTGGTTCTCTTTCCTTAGACTTTCGCTTGACACTAAGAGCATCCCCTGAGCTATCCATACTTTTCTTCCTTAATTCCTGTGCCAGCAGAACTGAAACAAGAGCATCCAACTTCAGATCTGTAAGGTTAGCAGTGATAGCCAAAATAACATTCTCCCATGACTCAAGTAAAGAACAGAGAAGCAATATACATTTATCTTCCTCATCCACATCAACATCTACAAATGCTAGTTGACTCAATAACAAATTAAACGAATTTAAACGCTCTATAATTGAATCACCCTCTTTCATTTTCATGGAAAATAATTTACACTTTAAATAAAGCTTGTTTACCATACTCTTGGCTTGGTAGATCTCACCCAATCTCTTCTAGAGTTTGTAAGAAGTATCTTCTCTCAAGACATTCAACAAGACGAAATATGCAAGGCATAGATGAATGGTTCCTCGTGCCTTCTTATCCAATCTATCCCACTCAACTTGAGAAACATCATCGAGTTTCTTCTCTTTTGTAACAGCCAACCACTGGTTTCTTTCTTCTAGAAAATCCTCTATTTTCAGCTTCCACAATTCGTAGCCCATGCCATTGAACTTTTCAATGTCCAACCAAGAGGTAGAAGCAATAGTGGATGCAGCCATGATATCTACACAAGATCTACAAACAAAGAACAACCAAATCTCCCATTGCAGCTAAAAAACCTTCACACTACCACCCAAGAATCAAAATTGGTCACGCTCTGATACCAAATGTTAGAAATGAAGGTGCAAACCACACAACAAAAATCTGATTTCAATATGTTTAATACTCTAAAATAGTATAATATTAATGGAGGTTGTACATAGAAACCAAACTATGCAACACAAAAGCAACAAATCATAAAACTGATTACACAACACTATATGTAGCATGGATAAAACCCTTTCAAGTAAAAAACTCCACACAAGAAAGAGGCCCAAGTTTGTATTAATCTGCAAAAGAGAGTACAATTCAACAACTACACCAATCTTTCCTTCAGTCTTCAATCTAACAGCATTCTGACAGCACTTGTGCAAGTATGAAACTAAAAAACTTAACACTTTACAAATGCATCACTAAATAGTAGAGCAACACAAAATGGGCATCCAAGTTAGGAATCTCAAAACCATCCAAAGAATCTTGCATGCAATCAAGCAATTAATTCCCTCTTACACACCTCTTACGCCTGTCATATTGCATGTTGCATGCATGGGCACCTGGGGCTAAAAATAGCTCTTACACTGTCATAGATGTTGTCATAACCATCATAGAATCATATGAAAACTTGCAATGGTCATAGATTCTCTTACAATGTATGACACGTGCCTAAAATAGCATATTCTAAGAGGTGGCACCTAGATTTGCCCAAATCACCTATTTACCTTTACCATGATGCAATAATTAGTAAATGTAACTCTGCAACTACCTGCCCTATAATAAATATTTACTATTGTCGGTGAATCCACTTTATCTCTTATGGGTAAATTACAAATAATAATAGGAATAAATAATTACAATGATTTACAAGGTTAATGGCACCTTAATCCCAACAAATATGAACGAAATCCTTCTAGTAGATGAAATCTTATAAGTCTTTTGATTCAAAAACTCAAAAGAAATCAATGCTAACTATAGCAATGTTATCACATCACATTCTTAGTCTTTTATGTAAATCTCTATAATTGACAACTGACTATAAAGAAATATTAGACTAACTCTCACTTATCAATAACTAATCTTATCTTCAAATTATGATTATGGATCTTCATTAAAAAGATATTTCTCATAAAATATTTAGCTTCATGAAACATAACAAAAAGGTTCCCTATAGAACTCAGGAAACATCTATCCAACATTTTGGATGCACATTTGACTGTATTTAAAAATTAATTAAAATTGAAAATCATGTTATATTCTAAATTTTAACTAATAAATAAATACGGTCAAATGTGCATCTAGAATGCTAGATAGACAATGCGTAGAACTCAAAGGTTCAAAACAAAGGCTTCAACTTAAGAGTGGCTTAGTCCATTCCATCAAGTTGTTACATGATAGCATTAGTCTTGAAGAACTTTTAGTAATTTGTTATATCATTATTTCCCTAGCTTTTCAAAAAGGGGTTATGAAAGTTTTTTACCTTCTTTTAATTTGACAATAAAAAATAAGTTATGTTTTTAAAGAATCAAAAGTTTTATTATGAAAATGGTAATAGAACTAGGGCAGGAGCGAGACCAGTTTGGGCAAAGGTGAGGAGGACAATGACAAAGGCGATAGAAATGATCTAAAGGAGTAGAATCTCCCATTCAATTAATATGCAGACAAGAGCCTATTGGAGCTCTAGTTGGAGGCTCAACACTCCATTTTACGTGCATAGAAGAAGACTTGTGGGAATTATCCATTTAGTTCTAAGGATGCAGGCCTCTATCACACTCTGGAGAGGGGTTTTATTTCCACCTCTCCTGTCAATAGCCAGGTTCATTTGTGGAGGCATTGATGCAGTATGTTTCCCCTGTCGTATGCTCTTTTCCCCACAGTTTGGCATCTGGGGAGGCAATTCATAAGTGGATATGTCTTGTGGTTCCAAATAATGGGGTTTCAAAGGTGGTTCCCTGTGTGAGGCTAGATGATGTATTTAGGTTTGTTGGGCTTGGTTTGATGTTTGAGACATACCCTGTTGTATCTGGCTTGTCTTTCTTGCAAGTTGTGGCTCATGAAGATGTTGGTAATGTTGTTCAATCAAAAGCCTTGGTCAATGTAGTTTCTGAATGGAAATGTTTATCTCTGTCCCTTTCCTCTGTGCCAACAGTTGTGAACTAGGTTTTGATTTCTAATTCAATTGTCGACAGAGCAATCTTACCATATAAAAACTCTCTCATTGGGAGGATTTTTTGAGTCAAGGCCCAACACTGACGCCTTTGGGATATGGGCTGATAGAAAATGGTCTTCTTGTGGCCTTGTGGAGATTGCAACCATGGGGAATGGCTTCTTTCTCATTTCATTTTCAATCTAGGTAGATTGTGGCTAGGTGGTGCAAAAACCCACTAGGTTGCCCCTAAAAAGAAAATTTGTGATAGACATTTTATAACAATAGTAATATAATTAAACAAAATTTTGTTAACAAAAACCATATCTTGAAATTATTATACATCAATTTATATAGTACCATTCAATAAAAGTAAGTAATTAACAATATTTACAAGAGTGTTACCTTAATAGAGTTAGCTGCAAGAAGGTGGTTGTTCAAAACATAGATTCAATCATGCTCTAGCATCTAGGGTGCATTATGAACCCGCCTTATGGATAAGAATTCCCTATCCACCACACCAAATGGACTTTGGCATCTGTAGAGAGAGATGCTTCATGCCAAAGCTTTAAGGAACCAAGTTGTTAGAATTGGAAAAATCTCACACTCTGCATTTGCTAGAAATCCATCTATCCTTCACATACCATGAATAAAGTCCCTCATTTTGACTTCTTGATCAAAACTAACTACCAAAATTTGTGTGACAAGATCCATCTCATAGCCCACAAAATAAAAATTTCATAAATATATCCTTTCAGATACACAGTCCTCTAATCACAGCTTAATTCTAATAGCAATTCCTCTCTATCGGCAAGACCCTAAACACTTCCCTCTGAACAAGCAAGATATACTTTTAAGTCTAATATGCACATCGGCAAGAGATAATCAATGTCTTAATGATTAAAATCTCATATGTAAAAGCTACCTGATGATCGGGGAGACATTCCATATGTATTACTGATGAAAGCTCATCGGTGTGAGTAAAACAGTCGAAGTGAAATCCTAGAGTCATACCGAGTTTATATGTCACACCGATGGATATCTTATCACCAAGAAGCCAGTGATCTTTCCTGACATAAAGTAATAAGTTCATTGGAATGACATATATGATCGGAGTAAATTCTTTAACTCCCTCCGACCATATAAGTCACCCTGATGTGAGAAGACAAAATGTTTTTAGTGAAAGTCTTGCCGATCTATTTCAATGAAGTTGGGCGAATAAGACAAAACATCAGAGACTTAACACATCGAGGAAGTGTTATATTTTCTTAACGATAGCGTCTGTTAGCCCAATAAAGGTAAAACAACTTCCATTTGTTGGGGAGACACTCACTGACACCCAGAAGAGTACTCATCAATTCTGATCACTATGTCTCCTCGAATCGATAAAATTACTAAGTGCTCTCCTTGATCAAAATAGAAAATCAAAGGGACACTTCGTAAAGACACCAACACAGTTTTGATGACTGAATTATGAACATATGAAAGAAAATGGCGCTAAACACAGCATACTGATCGGCATGAAACTAAAGGAGTCTCACTAATATAAAAAGGCATCGCCCTGACATTTTGAAATTCCTAAACTTGTTGCATTCAATTCTGGCAGTAGCCATTAATGGCTGATTGAACATGATGTTATATGAATTATTTTGAACCCTATTGAACCAAAATTAGAAAGCAAAGCGTTGCACACGAGGAGTAAGGAATTCATTAGAGGACAAGAAATTCAAGCAAAAGATATACAAGTAAGTCCTCTAAACCTCCTTGCAATTAAATTATAGTCAAATTCTAGTGTTTATCATAAAATAGAAAGTTCTTCCAAATCAAAAAGAAAACAACAGACTAAAACTGGGCAAACAAAGGATAAAAAACAAAATGTTGAAACACAAAAAGGGGAGAAAACATAGGAGAGAAAAATTAGACAAGATCTCATAGACCAATTACCCGGTTCTAGATCCAGAGCTAAGAGAACTATGCAGCTAAGGGTAGATGTTGAAAAACTAGAGGACAAATATAAGTATGTGGGGAACATATGGACCCCTATCATAGGCTATGAGCTATTCATGTTCCATTACCATCAGAGGAATAGGATGGAACCTGTGTGCAACGTCATGGATGTTTTCAAGAATATAGACCTCCTAAAACTATTGGCATACCATTACAATCCTGATCAAAAAGCTATATGCAATTTGCAAGGAGAACCCTTTATTCATATATCCAAGAATGCATTCTGTGAGGTCTTTGGTTTGAATGACACATATAATACTCCTATTTCTCACGAAGATCTGGAAAAGGAATATTTCAAATTGGACACCACCTATAAGGGGTGGAGACTACCACTGCATAGACCACGAAGTGAGGGAAATTTAGTGTCATTTGAAGAAAGGGATGGACCACCATTCCATGTTGACTTATTTAAACCTTACATGAGATATACATATTATTCAGTGGGGCAGGTGTTGGGAACTGATGTTCCTAAGCTCATGTCCATAACACCCATGGTCATCTCAGCAAACATTTAGTGCCACCATGCTAGAACATTTGACTATGCTATGTATCTTTTTAGAGGAATAGACTCAAGTCTGATGGTTGTTAAGAACAGTTCCCCAACAATAAGCTTCAGACACTACTCTACTCTCATGCATATGATTTTATATTATGGTCAAGAAGTGAATCTATGACCAGAACAATTCAACATTTCATAATTTGATAAGGATGGTCAACCACTGCCCATACAATTATTGACTTCTATGTGGGACAGTAGGTTTGTAAATTCTAGTTATGCCTATTTTGAAGAATTCTTTGTTAAGACTTTGTATAGATGTTATGGATATCCCTATAGTTATTCCTTGTCAGATAAAATAAAGAGATTTTTAAGATCCAAGGATTTTGATGGGCCACCCACTGTAAACCACAATTGGGATGATTGGTACTGATTTCTTGATTCCACTATGATCAAGGTGTATGGGTTTGAAGATACCCCTTTTATGTTACCAAGAATTGTGCCAGACAGAGTGGCACACTTAGAAATAGTCAGACAGCTTGATTAGTCCAATGTGATGAATCTCAATGCGTATGACAAGCAGTCATTCATGCCAAGTACACTATGTTTTGGTGATTTCACCGTGTTGGCAAAAGAGGGTTATGACCTCATTTTTCACAAATTATCACATTTTAATCTTAGGAGAGAAATACACAAGAAAGGATTTGACCCAAAAGGTTTTATTGATTATGCTAGGAAAAGGCAAAATATGAGTGGATATGCTCATGTGCCCTTTCCTCATGATGATGTAATAAGAAATTTGGAAGAAGCAGATGCAAAAATAGCTATTGATGAATATAACCAGGAAGTGGAAAAGAGGAGGGAAGCACAACAAGTCAAGGTATATTCCTCTAACAATGAAGGGTTTTTTGCATCAAAACCCCATGACCTGTCTGACACAATTCCCAAATTCAGAATTGAACAATATCAGTCCCTTGAGAGGGGATTAGAAATTAGGGAGACAGATGATAATGATGCTAGGCATACAGGTTACAAATCCTTCATCTCAGATGACCAGTTTATTCACATTCTTGAATTCAAGACCATTTTGTATAAACACGAAGGTAAGGCTATTAGGGAATTAGCCTCATACATTACACCAAATAATGAGACATAATTATTAAATACATTAAAAATGGATGTGGAGAATGAGATGAAAGATATGACTCTAGAAAAGGGAAGAAGATTACTTGAGGAATCTGGTGTGATGATATTCCCTGGTCTTGATTTGAATTCAACACTTGTCTTTGATAATCCAAAACACAAGCTAAGTTCTGAAGGAGTGGCTAAAGTGTATATTGGGACAAAATATAATCGGGATGAAAATTCTCTCATGATCTGGGCTTTGTACCCACCACACAAAAGGCTTGTTGTTATTGACACTGAAAAATCTTTTGGCCATGTAATGACATTAAGGGCTAGGGAAATTGATCTAGTTGTCATAGCAAACCTTGGAACAAATGTGGTTAAATTGAATAAAGCTCAAATTTAGATGTTGGTTAAGGAAAGGGATATGTACAAAATGAGATGGGAAAGAACAAAAAAGGAAAATGATTTCTTAAAAGATTCAATCCCTCCCAAGATGTTAATCCAAGGAGAAAGCTCACGAACAATAGCCATGGATGAAACAGCACAGGTAACACAGGCCAGATTTGATGCACTCGCCACTGTGTTCAAAAGAAGACATAATAATATGATGGCATGGATGGATAAATTTTGGATCACTTATTCAAAGAATCAAAATGCTCTTCAAGAACACAATAGGTGGTTGGCAGACTTGAGGAAAAACTCCAAGAAATATAGGGCAGAGGTACTTTGGACACTAAGGCTATCTCCAATACTAAGGGTTTGATTCAGGTTCACACAAACTTCCACGGAGACCTTCAGGCAGAAGCTGATGTGTTTATTGAAGCTTCCCAAACAGTGCCTACATTGTTCAAAGATGATAAAAGTCTGAAGTACCAGCAAGATTAGATGAAGGAGTGTCAGATGATCCTACATGAGGCCTTGGAAGCTATAAAAAGTGATGATCAAACATTGGAGGGAGCCTATGCATGCATGGAAAGAATGATTTCCATGGAGTTCGCTGCAAAAATACTATGGAGTGTGCAGATACGCATTTGAGCCAAAGGTACCTGGATCATATCACTAAGGTCCATTTATGGCTAGTTAAGGCCTAGTTAAATTGTATAATTGTTAATTAATGTTCAAAAGACACTTATGAAGGGATGCATCTCGTCTATATCAAACTATTTAAAGACAAGATATTATGGAGAAAAGGGGAGATATAAAAAATACAATAATATACAGTAGACTTTTAGCAGATCTTTACATACTTCAGACACTTTTGCAATTTATGTTAATATTTTAAAGCAATACAATGGAGTTGTTATCAATCAAGTATGCACCCTGCTAAGCTCACAAAAGAATTAGCTACCTGTTGACACATGGAAACACTCTCAAGATGTGGGTTTCCTATAGCAAGAGTGAGTCTCCAGAATAAGTTGGTTCTCCTTATGATCTTTCTAAACTAATCACTTGTCTGAAAAAAGGGATGAGGAATAACTGGAATGAAATTCTATTTTATCTAAAGATGATCTAAAAATCTAAAATTTTACCCACAAACAACTCTCAAGCCTATAACCTTCTCAATTTCACCTAAGTCCAACAATCCAAAAGTACTTTGTATGAAGGTTTAATTAAAACACAACACACAACTTGGATTAGATGGGCAATATCTACACAGATTTCAATAACATCGAGACATAATCAGAGGATTAGACATCATAATCACAGTGAAAACATCAAATCAAAGTTATAAAAGAGACAACAAATGTGAAACAGGAAAGCTTTGTTGTATTGAACTGAAAGGGATACATCTAACTCTGGAAAATATGAGCCAAGATCAATTTACAAACTCTCTGCCTATGTTCAAGAGAGAAGAAACAAAGATATCAACTGAGAAAAACTAAGTCTTTCTCCCCTATTTTTAACTCCAAAAATTTCCCAAGGAAAAAGTTGAGAAATCTTCCTAGAATAGAAAATTTGATCCATTTTCGAGGTCCACTGAAAAGCCAAAAATAAATCTTTCAAATCACCTCCAATCTATATATGAAATTTGCCAAAATCTTCCTCAAGGTAGACCTCACCAAAAATCTTCTTTAAAACAAGTTTTATTTGCTCAATACAAGCTCAATTTTTTTATTGTCCTCATCTGCCTCAAAATAAAGCAAATCTAGAAAAAGATATTTGATTTGCTTTAATAGTTTTAACTGCATAAAATGATGAAATATTAAAAGCAATTTATAAAGAACATTGCTTTAATATTTGTCTTACAATAGGTCCTGCAGCTTTTCCTTCTGATTTGCCTCATCTTACCTCTTTTGATTTTCTTTTACAAAACAATAATACAAGGCTTATTTTTGTCCATATCTTCCCAAAAGAAAGTAAACTCAAAAAAAAAGATATTGTTTGCTTTACTTTTTTTTAACTACATAAATAATGAATAGTTATAAGCAATCTATAGGATATTGCTTTAAATATCATTTTACAATGATTTTTTGCAGCTTCAAATTTGCAAAATAGAAAGAGAGCCTGCCATTGTGCAGATTCCTCAAAAATTACGAACTGGGTCAGTGAGTAATTTAAAAAGTTTTGTCTATTTATAATCTTCTCATTCCTGTCCAAAAATCTAAGAAACCCAGATCACATGTTTTGAGATATGATTAAAACACGCGACTACTATCTTCATTTTGTTGTCTATTGTACCTCTGACTGTTCCTCAAAAACTACAAATTGGGTCAGTGAAAAATTTAAAGGGTTTTTGTTATTTATAATCTTCTAATTTCTATCCAAAAATCTCAAAACCCCAGATCATATTTTTTGAGATATGGTCAAAACACGTGACAGTTGTCTTTATTTTGTAGGGTCTTTATGTGACATTGTTGCTCTTTCAGACTCTTTCCACAATCCTCTTAAGACTTGGGGGAAACATGCTGAGCTCAACCCTTGTGGGAGCCCATTTTTGCACCACATTCTATGATGTTTTCATAAATGAATCAGCAACAAGATTTCACCTATACCTGCACATGAAACAAACACATTAGAATAAAACAATGAAGTTCCATGGTTGTTTCTTTCTCAGTTCCTTTTACATGTGGATGATGTTTATTGATTAGGGCATTATAATAAAAGTGTTATGCCTCTTCTATTAGGCCATAGAGAACTCATAATCGGATTTCTAATAGATCTTTTCCAAATTTTTTGCAGGCTCTTGTCAAAGATCAGGAGCAGAGACAGAAGGTGACCCCAAAGACTGAAGACATTTAAAGGCAATGATGGCTATGACCTTCTCTATTCTATCTTTAGATGCATAGTATCTTCCATATATTTGCATTTGTTGAGCTATTCCCACAGCTTGTGTGGGACATTTGATCTATCAATCTTTCATTCAATGCAATGTTTATTTCTTTTATGTACTTCATTTGTAAAATGGATAAACACTGTAGTGAAATAATGATCTCTTATGCACCTTTCTATAAATGAATAATAATCAAAAACTCTTCTCTTTTGTTTAACAACTAAACTGCAATATCACTGAAACACAATCAACTGTGCAAATAACTTATAACAGAAGAATGTTAACCTTCACTCAAAAATGAACTTGTCACATCAGCTCTGTCAATTTTTGAGCTATGGTGAAAAAATGGTAATAGGAGCAAAATGTTCCTGAATGTTGATTCATTTCTAGTGTTCAACTGTTGTGATTGGATTTTTATGATTATACGCTTCTATACTGTCTCCAAAATGGTTCCTTCAAATTATTCAAATTAACATAATTTGGCACAATACATTAGCTATTGGTGTGTGGTCAATTTGGTTGGTTTCTAAAGAGAAGTTGATTTAAGTCCTCCCAAGTAGGTTTATGTTCATTGGTCTCTACTTGGAGTTAAAAACCTTTAAACAAACTTTCTTGGTCAGGTTTCGTTCTTATCGGGATTAAAATTCCTTTCAGTTGCTCACAATAGTTCAGGGGAATATCACTGGGATTTGGTAAGAAGAGTATAGTAATTTACAAAATTATACATCTGCATAAGGTGCAGACATATAAAAGGTGTCCAATAGTTAGAGTTAAGCTAAGAAGTCAACCAACCAATCATACATATCTATCTCTATAGTCATCATTTATCTCCTGACTCTATCCACCCAATAGATTAGGCACTGATCCATTTCAGAACTCTTTTTAATTCACACCTTTAATATTTCAAGCTTTTATTAGGAATTAGAAAGCAAGCTAGATGTAATTTTCTCATACTTGCGTGCCATAGTGAGTGAAATTGCCTCAATTAGAATCCATTTATATTTCCAAATCTGCCTTATTGATTAGGTACACCCGCCTAGGTCTGGCAGTGCCAAAAGAGTAGGGGGTTTCATTGTATAAACCCTGTCTTGTTGACCAAAAATGTATCAAGGGATTGGCATTCTCTTGTGGTTTAAAAACCTGCATTTTTTAGAACCAACACAAGTAATTACTAACCCACGGTAATTAGCTTCCTACTATGCTTCTTATCACTGGATTAGCACATCTAGACCAATAACCAAAAAAAGTAAGAATAGCTAAGGATTTGTCTCTAAAACAACATGGTCTTCTATTTAATTTCAATCTTTGCTAGTATGACTTTTCTACTATCCTCAAAAGCTACTAAATAATAAATAATGGCATCCTTCACCTGCATGCCACTAGCTCTAGAACATGCATGCTACTAGTGAAAGTCATTCAAGCCTAAGAATTTCCTAACATTCTTCAGTAGTATACCTGGGTGATAACCTACTATCCCTAGATACAACTGAATCACTCTACATGTAGACCATGCTCCCTAACTATTGCCAAGCTAGAGCATCCGTAAGCTTATCTTTGTTGTGGGTCATAAGATTTACAATGTTGGTGAACACCATGGAAAGAGTAGAACAACTATGTTATAGGAGTAATGCATTCCTCCTACCTAGGGTCTCGTAGAGCCCTTACTCCAACTGTTGTGTTGCCATACAAGTGGGCATCTGTAGCCAGCTTGGTTCAGTAAGTGGACTAGGTCATCTTAGAGCTAGATGAACAAGACCAAACCATAAGTTACTATTCTCATTCATGTCATGTTACTTATTGAGCCTAGTTTAATCATTGGAGTGGATAACCATTTCATCATAGAGAGTTATCATCCTGGGTAGTGCATAGCTTGGGAGAGGATTCACTCTTCGACCCATTTCCATATTTTCAACATAACATAATATGAAAGTATTTACATATTGCCATTATATGCTACATAATTCCATGAATCTATAAGTTTCACAACTATTAACTGGAACCTCTTGGTATTACAAGTAATTTGCATGCTCTTCTTCCTATAGATACTTGTGGTAAAGGAGTGAGTATCATTTATAACCTAGCTATCCTAATTACAGCCAACATCCCTAGGCACAAAAATAGGAAAATAGGAAAGTTTGGTTAGTATGTCTATCCTTCCAACATTCAAAAAAAAAACTCTCTTAGTCCATGATGATAGCCTATCGTTAACTTAACAAGATAAGGAAAGGTCAAATTTAGGTAAGGAAAGAATCATGAGGAAAAAATGCAATTCTAAGCCTAATTTTACAACCTATTGACCTTCACATTAGTTGTTTGTAGCTCTATCCTATTCACAACAACATTGATAGCTAACACTCATTCACGTTATATGCAACAAATTAATGGTACTGAAGTTTGCTAAATGGAATCTAAGGTAAAAGCCAACTTAACATGAAGCATTAAGAGACTACAAGTAGTTTTCAAGTCTCATTTCCCTAATATTGTCAACAAGTACTATTATTCATAACCCAAAATCATTCTAGATTGAGTTAAGTGGATTTTCATCTTTAATGAGTATTACCTATAAGTAAAATAAGGTTATGGTGATAGAAAACAATGACTTACACCTTCATAACAACAATTTAGTTAATTTCAGATGTGTTGCAAAGGTGTCAAAACCCTCTTCCACAACCCCAATTCATACTCAGGCCAGCAAGAACTGGTTTACACACACTTGGAAGTTTCTAATGACTTTTTTATTTGCAAACCACCTGACCCAGTGTGGCATTCCATGTGGTCTCATTTCTTGAGGCATTTTGTCAAACAATTCACAAAACTAATCTGGGCATCCGTATTAACTTACAACTACTAACATATTAAGTTGAAGGGTTTATTTTTTAAAAAAACTCATAAACCTAGTCTAAATGTCCCCAAAGATTTGGCAAAGGATTACCATTGGCCAAGAACCTCTCCTTCATTAGTTTTTATTTCCTTAAAGGCTTGGGTTTTTAGTTACTATGCTGGTAAAACTTTTGTAAATATGGTTAATGCGTCATTGGAATGAAGGTGCAACAATAAAAAGAGAGAGATACCTACAAAAATGGGTGTTTGGAAACAACCCAGGTGTCTCAAACTATTGCAGCAATTTACTATGGACTTAAATCAATTACCCTACACTTATTTGCTTCTTCCTCAACTAGTTTCTAGATGGACCACCATGTATTGGTTAAGATTTAAGGAATATGATGAATCGCAAAATGTATTTAAATATAAATATTTACCATTCTTATTGCAGGCTTAACAATGTTATGTTGGAAAATGTCTCCCTAGACTTTTTCCGTCCTAAGTTTAGCTCTCGAGTCCCATGTTTTGCATCTTGCATACATGTTCATTTGGACTCCTAGAAGAAAATGGCATGAAACCCATGTCAAATGGGGCTTGAGGGACATTGTGGCACTTAGTCCTGACCTAAAAAGGGGACCTAGGACATAGGCACTCGCGCACTTGTCCTACCCTATTTTAGGCAGGTCCCAATTTTGAATGTCAATTTTGTGACCATTAATTAGGTCCCATGCTGACATCTTAAGTTTGAATTATGAAATTCTTAGTGGGAATGTGTTTAGTTGCATATATAAGCATGTTTAAGGTTTCATTTAAAAACTAGAAGATGATTGTGAACTTTTAGCAAACTAATGATTTAGATCATTCAAGATATTCATTATTGCAAAGCAGAGCATTGTTATTGTGTTTGTGATTCCATATTTGGCTTCATCTTCTCATGTGTTGAAAAATATTCATCTATGTGAGATCTAGACCTCTGAGGTGATATCTATTTGTGTTTGAATCATTTATCAATTTGTTTTTGCCTCTATCTGCAGGGATATTCACTCTTTATATGACAACGGTGTTTAAAAGACTTGAATGTCCTTTCGAGGCTTGACTGAGGCAAGACTCTAAACACCACAACCCCCAACCACACTTCTTGTGATTGTAGGACATAGGTATCAGATTTCATGGAGTGGAGTTGCAGAGGATAAGGATTTCGGATCCGGTGGAAAGAAGCAGTTTGGAGCACTTTCGAGACATGGATGCCTAGGGCAATGTCCTCTGAGGTTGCAAACACATAAATTTTTATGGCAGTGATGATTAGCATCTGAAGAAGTCTTGACATCCTGAAGAATATCCTGCCTTAGACTACGGTGTGAGTCCCAGTGTCCTTTGCATCTCATATGACAAAAACAGACGGAATAGTGATTATCAGTACCGGAAGGAGTCCCACATTCCCTGAAGAAAACTATACCTTGGACTTGGCTGCCCAGGGTAGTGTCCATGAATATTATAAATCACAAACTTCAGAAAATGGTCAATATCTAATCCCTGTCTACTATCTTATTCTACAAGCATTTGTTGTAATTCATCATTTTACTTATTGTTTTGCATGATTAGGGTTTTAAGGGTATTTGAGCATTAAATTAATACATTAATTGACAATCTCTAAATTTCCACATCGTTCCATGTGATAGCCTAACCTGTAGGTGAATCCTCTTGCAAAAGTGTGATTCAACTCGATTGATATGTCCTTGAATGTTTGTAGTGAAAGGAGGATTTAACCCTTGTATCACTTTTCCCCCTTTTTCTATAAAATAAACAACAACACTATATAATTTATGAAAGGAATAATAGTTAAAGGTAATAAACATGTCCCCTGGGGCATGAGAATCAACACTAGTAGCTAGAATTTAAAGATGCAGAAACTTCACACTCATTCCAAGACCTCCAAATTCATCCCTTTTCTCCTCCCATGCCTCCTTACCAAAAATGATGATCAATGGGTCAAAACACCTACAACTCTCCCTTTATTTCCTCCTTCCCCATCCTTCCTATTGTCACTTTCATCTTTTCATTATACTATTCCCAGGTGCGCTTAGAAACTAAATTTATTGCCCAAATGGGTGCCTTGTTCTGGTCTTCATGAGGGTCGACCAAGATTTGAATGTTGGTCACCCTCATCAATGTTATTTGGCCATAGTTTGGCCTTTCAAAACCTTACACAACTCCTCTTTTCTATTCCTCTATTTTCTTTTTCTTTATTTTCTCCTTTCCATCGATTCATGTTGTTTTGGCTTAGGATTTAATTTGCTATTACATTATAACACATATTTTATTATAGGACCACACATTAGTATTTTTAAATAATTTAATAATTATTATTATAATAATCCCCTCAATAATATATATATTTATTCCCTACTACATATTTTACCAATACTATTAATAACAACTAGTACTTTGACGAACTGAAAACCATCAATTTAATCCTTGATCATCACTACGGAAAGACATGTTCAAATGGACACATTCAGAAGGAATAAGTAATGATATATCTTCCATCTTCTAGGTGGACTCAACAGGACTTACGGACTTAACAATTTGACAAATGAGAACAACTAGGAGCTAGATGAACTTCCCAATTACTATTTTGGATGAACCTTGGGTTAGCCAATATCTCAACAACGTTTGGCATTAGTATCATTCTCAATTTATAGATCTGCAGAGTTCACTCCACCATGAACCCTATCACCTACACCTAGAACATTCTTTCTTGCACCATTCACAATTGATTCAATCTAACCTAGTCAAAACATAATCAAAATATATGTATTTATGAATTGATAAGAAACACAATTAGATTTTCATTATGCATTCATCACTAACAACCATTAAAGGTTCATACACTTAAGTAAACACACATGCACACAAGCACTTACACACACACAAATACATAGAGTTACTATTAAGTTTCATGTCCCCATCCCTAGTCCAAATTACATCAAGACTACGGGACCGTATTAGAATAGGTTCATATGGGGATGTGACATCCTCCCCTCTTTAGGATTAAGTCAGCTTAGGTTAGCTAAAATAAGTCTAGAAATTCTAATTTAATTACATTTTCATCTTCCCAAGTGGCTCCTTACTCTCCATATTGGTCCCAAAGGACCTTAACTTGTGGTATTGTTCTATTGCATAGTTGTATGTTGTACCTATCTATGATTTCAAGTGGTTTGAGGTGGATACCTCTGGCCTTTTCTACATGTAATGTCTACCAATCAATTACATGTGTGGGATCAACAATATATTTCTTAATAAATGATACATGAAATAAATTATGAATGTGAGAGAGTTGGTGGAAGAGCTAGTTTGTAAGCCACACAGCTAATGTTTTCAAGTATCTCAAATGGTCTGACAGATCATGGGGATAATTTGGCAGCCTTGCCAAATTTTATTAAACTTTTTTGAGGTTTGACATTAAGAAACACTTTGTCTCCTAATGCAAATTCTCTCAGTGTTCACTCAACATCTACATAACTCTTTTGTTGATCCATAGCTTCTTTCAACCTCTCCTTAATAATCTTTATTTTCCTATCATATTCCTTAAGTAATTTGGGTCCAATGGTTACATGATTGTCCAAGCCATCCCATCCTATTGGGGTTCTACACTTCCTACCATAAAACACCTTAAAGGATCCATTTGAATGGAGGAATGGTAGGTGTTGTATGCAAACTCATTTAAGGGTAAATTCTCTCCCCACTTCTCGGGTTGATCCATTACATACATTCAAAGCATACCCTACATAATATAATTAACTCTTTTTATTTGGTCATCTATTTAAGGGTGGTAGGCAGTACTAAAATTAAGTTTAGTACCAAGAGCAGTCATGAGGGCTATCCAAAATCTAGAAGTAAATAGTTTATCCCTATCAAATATAATCACTTTAGGCATTCCATGCAACCTGACTACATCTTTTATGAATTTTGTTTCCAAAGTTGGTGCATCATCCTTAACATTACCAAGTATGAAGTCTGCTACCTTGGTTAATTTATCAACTACCACTAGGATACTATCGTGTTGATGCTAGGTTTTAGGCAATCTTGTAACAAAATCAATGTAAATCACTAACCATTTGTGCCAAGGAAAATCAAGGAGGTACAATGTTCCTACTAGATGACAATGTTTATCCTTGACTCCCTGGCATTCTAGGCACTTTGCAACAAAACTTGCGACTTCATTTTCATCCCTGGCCAAAAATAACGAATTTTCATATTTGCATACATCTTGGTTACTTTGGGTATGCTTGGTAAGGTACATTATGGATTTCCTAAAGGATTTTTGTTCTTAAGCCTCCTTTAGGTACATAGATTCATTGTTGAAATCAAAGGATACTCTATTGTACCAGTCCCTTGTTGCAACACTAGCTTTGTTTGTTGGAAAAATGGATACTTTGCTTGCATTTGCTTGATACTCTCAGGCATACTGAACTTTACTTGTGTAATTGTTTCTATCCTAGCTATATGGCTTAAGGCATTGGCAACCTAATTCTCCTTACCCTTAACATATGAAATGTCTATCTCATAGTTACTTAAAAATTCTAGCCATCTTCTTTGTCTAGCATTTTCAATATTCAATTTAAATGGTCTCCCCACTAAATAATGCCTCCAGACCTTAAACCGTGCACAATTGTTGCAAGTTCCAGATAATGAGTAGGATAGTTAAGTTCATAATCTTTCAATTTTTGAGATTCAAAAGTAATCACCTACCCATTCTGCATCAAAACTCCGCCTAACCCATCCAATGAAGCATCTGTCCATACTACAAATTCATTTTTTAGGGTCGAGTACTTGTAGGATTGGAGTGATGGTAAGAGCTTCTTCAACTTCTTAAAGGAATTCTTGCACTTTTTAGTCCACTTAAACCTCTTTCCTTTTTGTTGAAATGATGTTATGGGGTTATCTACCCTAGATAAATTTTCCACAAACCTTTGATAGTATCCAACCAATCCCATAAATCTCCTTACCTCTAATACATTCTTAGGAGTAGGCCACTCTATAATTTCTTGGATTTTGGTTGGATCCACTGAATTCCCTTGGTTGAAATAATGTGTCTGAAGTACTGTATCTTAGGTTGGAAGAAGGAACACTTGGTCAAGTTCCCATAAAAATTTATGCTCCCTTAATTTCTTTGTAGCACAATTCTTATATGCCCATAATGCTCTTGAGGGTTCTTGGAGTAGCTAAGAATATCATCTAAAAATATCAACACAAATTTATCCAAATAATCATGAAATACATGATTCATTAGACTCATAAAGGTAGATAGACAATTGGTTAAACCAAATGGTACCACTAAAAACTCATAGTGGTCATACCTAGTTCAGAAAGTTGTCTTTGAAATATCCTCTTCCCTGATCCTAAGCTAATGGTATCCATACCTTAGGTCTAATTTTGAAAATACTATGGCTCCATACATTTTATCAAATAAATCATCAATTTGAGGAAGGGGTATCTATTTCTAATGGTCACCTTGTTCAACATTTTATAATTGATGCACAATCTTAGAGTCACATCCTTCTTCTTGATGAACAACATCGGGGCTCCCCAAGGTGACACACTAGGCCGTATTAGCCCTTTCTCCATTAGCTCTTAGAACTACATTTTGATCTTTCTATAAGAATCCTTTGAGATAGAATCAACCCCTTAGAACTGAATCAATTGACAAGTCAAATTGCCTCTTAGGAGGCAAGCCTATTAATTCTTCAAGAAAGATGTCATGAAATTATTGAAGAATTTGATGATCCTTGATATTAGGAACTAGGTCCTTGTTGCATTTCTCAATCTTTACCATATATAGTTTTCTTCCCTTCCTTATAGCTCTCTTGGCTTGCATGGTTGTAAGCATTCTCACTACTAATGGCCCTTGGATTCCTTGGAATACCATCAGTCTTCCTTGATAATCTAAGGATTCAATTGTTTTGTTATAGCAGTCCACTTTAGCGTGATGTGTCCTAAACCAATCCATTCCTAGGATCAAGTGATAAGACCCTAACTTTTGACCAATAGGTTAACCTTGGTTTTAGTGTTTCCGAAATCAATTTTTACTCCTTTCAAGATGAAATTTATCCATTGAGTCTTACCAAACCCAACTCTACCTCCATCTCCTCCCGACTAAGATTTTTAGACCCAATATTACATTTTCCTAACACATCAGGTAAATTAAAGCTATCAATTGTACCTAGGTCTTCTAGAATATAAATGGAGTGTCCATGAAGAGTACCTTGCAATTATATGAGTGAAGCTTGGTTGTCAACTTGGCGGCTATCCACAACTACATAAATTTGAGTTGGTGGCTTGGTGGATTTATCCTGATTCTTTGGACACTCATTTTTGTAATGGTCACCCCCACAAGTCCAACATCCTCCCACTAGGCCAGTCTTTTTTACTTCCTTGTTCTTAGGAAAATTGGTCTATGCTACCTATTTTGATGGTCACTATCATTTTCCTTCACTACTTCTGGGTTCTTCTGATTGATAACTTCTCTTGAATCCTTGGTTCTTTTTAAACTTATCCCCTACTTTCTTTTCTGGTATAGTTTTCTTGGATTCCTTCCTTTTATTTTTAGAGTAGTAAAATGTGTAGGTATTTTGTTTCTATTTTTTCTTACTCTTCTACTTTTCTTCAGCAACTAGGGCTACCTCCAATACTTGATTCAAGCTCTTAGGTTGTGAAAGCTTAGTCGCATACATGAGGTTCTTATTCAATCCCAAAATAAACTTGTTCATGTGGTCCTCCTCTTCCTTCATGTAATAAACATCATGGTGTAGACCCATGAACTTAGCTTTATACTCTGCAACTATCATCCCTCCTTGGTGTAGTGAATAGAATTCTATCAATCATTTATCCTGATGGTGGGCAAAAAGGTATTCCTTACAAAAACGTTTCATGAACTTGTCCCAAGTCAACTGGCCCAAATCATATTTTTTATTTCCATCAAATGGTCCCACCATACAGATGCTTTCCCTTCTTATTGATAGATGGAAATTTATGCCTTAGTGTTGGAAGACAACTCTAATAAACCAAACTGCTCATTCATTCCTATTAGCCAATCTTTTGTAGCATCTCTACCACCTATTATGTCAAACTTGACATCTTGCATTTTCTTTAACTCCCTAATCAAAGGGTCCTTTCCCACCTTTCATTGTGGCTCTCCTAATGAGAAGCTATGGGTAGTTTCTATGGAACTATGTTCATAATCATGGTCCTCATCAGTTCTTAGGCCAGTGTTGTGATTCATTTCCTACTCCTTTTGTCTCATTAGTTCTTCATTTGTTGTTCTTGCAAAGCTATTTTTACTCGGAGGGCATTCAACTCAGCTTGCAATTCCTTAGGTACCATGGGTTGTGAAGATGTTGTACCTTTGTTGGCTATAAGGATTTTGTCCAAACTAAGACTCAATCCCCTCCTTGGCGTCCTCTTCATTTTCTAGGTGTTTATCTCAACTACGAGAAAATTAATAACAAATTCAAGTATTTATTTACAATCATTCATCCAATTGTTTAAAACCCATATAATGCAAGAATCTAGAATTTAACTCATCATTTTGAAATATTCAAGCATCCAAGAGTCAACTAGAGTTCCTATTTTCAACCACGATAAGGCATAATTACTTCAAAAGTTCTCCATTAATAGATATTCATTGCATAGATGCGATGATAGTTATTTAGTGATCTATCATCGTTACAGATAGGTTTCTTATACAACAGGAAGTTCCTCTTCCTTGTTCTCTTCCTCAGAAATTTCCATAATTATAGATGATTTGGGATGCACATGCTCGTATTTGCAATCACTTCTTTAGAAAGAATTGGTGCATTGCGCCTGCAACCAAAAGGAAAAAAAAAAATTGAATGGCTTAGGCTTGCTTGCAGAGGGTGGGGTCAGCTTCGATGGTTTTCCACTCTTAGATGGTCTGATGGCTTCCTTACCCTTTTAAAGTTTTAGACACTTAATTGTTACCGCCAAGGTCTTAGAATCAAACACCATCTCAAGTTCTACTTTAGGTAGTGTTATAACAGGTTCTATAGAACCTGTTGGGGTCTTGGATTGGGAGTGTTGTTTTCCTGAGGCTCCCTTCTTTCATTTCTTCTCATGACCCATGGTTGCATAATCGAAAGGAAATAGTTTAGCACACACAAAAAATGTGAGCTCCATGGTCCTAGAGTTAGAAACTGGGCTCTAATATCAATGTAATAACCTACTATGCTACCCCTAAAAAACCATTTTATGACAGACATTTCATAACAGAAGTAAGATATTAGAGCCCTTTTATAAATTTTCGTTAACAACAAGCATATCCTAAATCAGTACACATCAATTTATATAGCAGCAATTAGGAAAAGTAAGTAATGAACAACATTTACAAGAGTGTTACCTTAATAGAGTTAGTTGCAAGAAGGTGGTTGCTCAGGGCATAGATTAAGTCACGCTCCAACATATATGGTGCATTGTGAACCCACCTTATGGATAATAATTCCCTACCACCCCACCAAATCGACCCCGGGATCCATAGAGAGAGATGCATCGTGCCAAAGATTTAAGAAACGAGGTAACTACTAACACATGGTAATTAGCTTCCTACTAGGCTTCTTATCACTAGATTAGCACATCTAAACCATTAGTCATAGAAAGTTGGAATAGATAAGGACTTGTACCTGAAATAACTTGGTCTTCTACTTAATTTCAATCTTTGCTAGTATGACTTTTCCACTATCCTCAAAAGATACTAAATAATAAATAATGGCATCCTTCACATGCATGCCACTGGCTCTAGAACTTGCATACTACTAGTGAAAACCAATCAAGCCTGAGAAGTTCCTAGCATTATTCACCGATATACCCAGTTGATAGCCTACTATCTTTGGATACAGTTGAATCACTCTACATGCAAAGCATGATCCCTAACTACTATCGAGATGGAGCATCGATATTCTTATCTTTGATCTGGGTCATAGGATTCACAATGTCAGTGATTACCACGAAAACAGCAGAACAACTACATTATAGGAGTAATGCACTCCTCCTACCTATGCCTTGTACAGCCCTTTCTCCAACTATTATGTGTTGTCATAGAGGTCAAAATTTGTATCTAGATTAGTTCAATAAGTAGACTTAGTCATCTTAGAGCTAGATGAACAAGACCGAACCATAAGTTACTATTCTCAGTCATGTCTTATTACTTATTGAGCCTAGTTTAATCATCAGAGTGGATAACCATTTCGTCATAGAGAGTTATTGTCCTAGGTAGTGCATAACTTGGGAGAGGATTCACTCTTAGACCCGTTTCCATCTTTTCAACATAACATAATATGCAAATATTTACGAATTACCATTATATGCTACATAATTCCATTAGTCTTTATTTCACAACTAATTAATTGGAACCACATGGTATTACAAGTAATTTGCATGCCCTTCTTCCTACAGATACTTATGGTAAAGGAGTGAGCATCATTTATAACCTAGCCATCCTAATTACAGCTAGCATTACTAGGCACAAAAATAGGAAAATAGGAAGTTTTGGCTAGTATGTCTGTCCTTCCAACATTCAAAAAACAAGTGTCTCTTAATCCATGATGATAGCCCATGGTTAACTTACCAAGATAAGGAAAGGTCAAATTTATGTAAGGAAAGAATTGCGAGGAAAAATATAATTCTAAGCCCGATCTTACAGCCTATTGACCTTCACGTCAGTTGTTTGCAGCTCTGTCCTATTCACAACAATATTGGCAACTAACACTCATGCAATTTATACATAGCAACTTAACAATAATGAAGTATGCTAAATGGAATCTAAGGCAAAATCTGACTTAACATGATGCATTAAGAGACTACAAGTAGTTTTCAAGTCTTATTTCCCTAATATGGACAACAAGTTATATTTTTCATAACCCGAAATCATTCTAGATTGAGTTAAGTGGATTTCCATCTTTAATGAGTATTACCTGTAAGTCAAAGAAGGTTATGGTGATAGAAAACAATGATTTATACCCTCATAACAACAAAATTTAATTTTAGATGTGTTGCAAGGGTGTCAAAACCCTCTTCCACAACCCCAATTCATATCCAAACCAGCAATAACTAATTTACACACACTTAGAAGTTTTAATGACATTTTTTTTCAAACCACCTGACCTAGCATGGCATTTCTAGTGGTCTCATTTCTTGAGGCATTTTCTCAACCAATTCACAAAACTAATCTAGGCATCCATATTAACTTCTAGATGCTAACATATTAAGTTGAAGGGTTTATTTTTTCAAACAACTCATAAACCTGGTCTAAACATCCCCAAAGATTTGGCAAAGGATTACCATTGGCCAAGAACCTCTTCTTCACTAGTTTTTATTTCCCTAAAGGCTTGGGTTTTCAATCACTATGTTGGTAAAAAAATTTTGAAAGGTTTAAATGGCACAAGTATCTAAATACAACCTTTAAAGTCTTATAACTCAAATGCCATCATGTAAATATGGTTAATATATCATTGTAATGAAGGTGCGGCAATATAAAGAGATAGATACCTGCAAAAATGGGCATTTGGAAATAGCTCGGGCATCTCAAATTGTTGCAGTAGTTTATTATGGACTTAAATCAATTACCCTACACTTAGTTGCTTCTTCCTCAACTAGTTTTTGGATGGACTACTATACTAGTTAAGGTTTAGGGAATATGATGAATCCCAAAATGTATAAATATAAACATTTACCATTCTTATTGCAGACATAACAACAGCAATATATAATTTATGAAAGGAACAGCAGCTAAAGGTAATAAACATGTCCCCTGGGACATGAGGATCAACACCAATAGCTATAAAAAGATGCGGAGAGTTCACACTCCACCCAAGACCTCCAAATTCAGGCCTTTTCTCTTCCCATGCCTCCTTCTACTTGCCCAAAATGATGATGAATGGATCAAAATTCCTTTCAACTCCCCATTTATTTCCTTCTTCCCCGTCCTTCCTATTGTCAATTCCATCTTCTCATTTTACTATTTCCATGCATGCTTAGAAACTGAATTCATTTCCCAGAATGGCACCTCATTCTGGTCTTCATGAGGGTTGACCCAGATTTGAATGTTGGCCACCCTCATCAATGTTTTCTAGTCATAGCTTGGCCTTTTGAAACCCTACACGACTCCTCTTTTATGTTTCCTTTGTTTTCTTTTTCTTTATTTTCTCCTTTCCATTGATTCATATTGTTTTGGCTTAGGATTTGATTTGCTATTGCATTATAACACATATTTTATTATTGGACCACACATTAATATTTTAAAACAATAATAATCATTATTATAATAATCCCCTCAATAATATATATTTATTCCCTACTACGTATTTTACCAATATTGTTAATAACAACTAGTACTTCGATGAACTAAAAACCATCAATTTAATTCTTGATCATCACTGCGGAAAGACATGTTCAAATGGACACATTCAGAAGGAATAAGTAATGGTGTATCTTCTATCTTGCAGGTGGACTCAATAGGACTTACAGACTTAACAATTTGACAAAGGCGATTGGCTAGGAGCTAGATGAACATACCAATTACTATTTGGACAAATCTTGGGTTAGCCAATATCTCAACAGGGTTTGGCATTAAAATCATTCTTAATTTATGGATCTATTGATGGTGGTTTTAGCACACAACAACGCAGGTGTGATTGTTGATTTCACACCTCTCTTGAAAAGTATCCTACCCTAGGTAAGACTACTCCAAGGATAATATAGCTAGGTCTTAGCTTGCTTGAAATAACTTCAGTGGAATGTCTAGTTGTGCCTACAAGGGGTCTTACACAAAATGTAGGGTTTATGGAGGATGGCAGCAATGTATATGCAGAAACCCTAATGGTTCAGATTGTAAAGTCTAAAATTTTCTAGCAGATGAGCAATGAAATGTTGCTTATAACCTAACCTAACAAACTTAATATAAATGAAATGCAAAAGAAATAGGAGAGAGAAGGGTTAAGAGATCGTAAGTGACAGTCGCAATGGGGTAAAATCTTGCAGATAGACAAATACTTTCAATAAACCATTCCCTATTTCACCAGGATAAGAAACCCACAATGTTGCAAAAAATGATGCAATCTTCAAAGGATCCTTATGATTTTCAAACCGCATTCACTCATTAAACACCCAAACAATGGCGCAGCTTAACCTGTGGAGTGCAACTGAACTATATTCAATGACAGGGCCCAGGCTCACTATACACAGCAACTTACCATCGGCAAGCACTAATAGTATGGACCAAAACATTCATCAAATATCTTAACATTTACCCATCATTACAAAAGCACAACTAATTAAATTCAGATTGATATGAACCATGAAAACCAAAATGAGACAACACGTGAACACAAATTCCCAGCAACCTACAAAACTTGCTTTGTATTGATCACGATTCGGCAAAGTCTCAGCAATTCAGTATCTAATCTTACTTGCAAATGAGAGCAAAGGATGGCCCTTTTATAGATAAAGCACCATACCGAGTTTCTCAATGGACGGTGAAGATAAACTCAACACCAACGATCCAGATTACATGACATTTAATGAGTTACATCAGTTAGTTACATTTTCGGATTTACTTTTGTCCTCTAGGAAAAAGACAAAATACAACTTGCAAATACATTGAATCTAGACAAAATGCATACCCATTTGGTTGTACATGATGAAAAGTCAACTTTCAAGGCCCAATAAAGCTAAAATAGAGTCACATGACACTTGAAAACTTGAGCTGATGTGGATCCACGGTATTCCAAGTGTTGACTAGATCAAAAAGAAGTATTTGGCACTTTATTAGTGAAGATATATCCAACTGGATGCTTGTTGGATTGATTCTTGATGATTGGACTGCTGGGACAGCTATATGCATGCATGTCTTGGTGATCCAATCCAAGGTCATTTCAATGGTATTTTCTACATCGTAGTAAATTGCATTTTCAGAGGCCTTTGGAGCATAATGGGGGCTCGAAACTTGTTGATTACTTGGCATTAAGCTTTAGTAGCCAGGTAGCTCAAACTAGATAATCAGTTTATCTTTCCAACGAGTCCAAGAAGTTTAAATTCTGATGAAATAGCTAGGAGTTATGACCCCCGAACTGGATCACTAGGACATTGGATTGGATCTGCAGGAACAACAGTGATGTAGGCATGATCTTCAATATCTTCAAGCTTCGGGGACTTATATCCATCATCCTGGGCATCATACTAACATCCTCTTGCAGGTGCGGCAGTAATTTGGTTGATAAAATGGAGTTTCTGCATTTCTGAGTCAGCACTGCATATTTGTGTGTACATCCTTCCAAGATGGCTCCAACAAGCTCCTATGCTCTCCAAGACCTACAATTCACAATGAAAAGCATCAATTTCATCTTAACAAGTCATTTTTCATCAATTTGGATCAAAACATGTCCATTTGCAGTTACGAATCAGTCAAAAATAGCTCATTGTCAATGTCACCTTCTTATAAACAACCTCTTAAATCCAATGATTTTTGCATGATTTTATGCATTTTTCATCATTTTTGAGTACCCATTTGGCCAATATGATGATTAGGGAAGTTTTTACAATCATTAGGATCCATTTGCAAGCTTTAATTTTGTGTTTTTCTAGTATTTTCTGTAAAAAAATAGGATTTTTGGGGGTCATGGACTTTTCATGTGCAGTAGCATTAATTATCGTAAAACATGCCAAAAATCCACACAAATTTGATAAAATGTTCATCATGATGTGAAAAATAGATATACAATTCAAATCCATCAAGAAAATCCAAGTTGTACCTTAAAAAATTCAATTTTTGGGCCAAAATACCAAAAAGCATTAATTTTGGGGTTGTCCGACCTTGCGTGGATTTTGGGGTTGTCCGACCTTAGCACGAATTTTGGGGTTGTCCGACCTTGGCGCGGATTTTGGGTCCAACTGACCTAGCGGTGGCTTGAAGGGAGGTCGGTCGAAGGCAAATTTAGTGCATAAGTCGGTTAGAGGTTGTTTTAGCGCTTTTTGCAGTAGGAGGTGTTTTTAACGCCAGATTTTGAATTGGTTAGGGTGAAAGTATATTTAAAAATATATTTAAGTATAAGTTCCAGATCCATAAATATACTTTCAGGATGTTTGAGATAGGTTCCAAATCCATAGGATTTCATATGCAGATTCTAGAATTTTGTGGTTCCACCAAATTTTAGACTTAGTCATTTTTCAAGATTTTCAGGATTTCAAACTTAGCCAAATCAGGGCTTCAGGAACATGTATCAGGGTGAAAGCTTATGGACCCCTTAGTGAAATCTAATGGAATTTGACATGATTTTGCAACTGTAAGATCTGGAAACTGTGAATTTCAACATGAAACATCCTATAGAAGAAATTTCAAGGGTAACATCCTGTGACAAGTTTTTAGAGCAAAGTGCCGTAACACCCAATCCCAATGCAGAAGGCAACAAATGGCTATTTTTTAAGCACAAGACCACTCAAGACACTTTGAAATCAATCATGAAAAATATCAACTGACTCCACACATGTGAAATACCCAAATCTGTAACAAGTTATGCATTCTAAGCACAAATTCACCTTCTCATCATCATAAGCAAGAGAGGTTTAGACTCCAAGCCAAAGCAAGAGAGGGGGTCTCCATTTGGCAAAATGGGGCGTGTGTGCAAGGCACAACAGGATCCACAAAGTCCACTCCACCATGCACCCTATCATTTGTACACAAAACATTGTTTCTTGCACCATTCACAATTGAGTCAGTCCAGGTTAGTCAAAACTTAATCAAATATATGTATTTATGAATCAGTAAGAAACACAACAAGATTTTCATTATGTATTCATCACTAACACTTAAAAGTTCATACACTTAAGTATACACACATGCGCACAAGCACTTACACACACACACACACAAATACATAGAGCTATTATTAAGTTTCATGTCCCCACCCCTAATCCAAAATACATCAAGACTACAAGGTCTTAGAATAGGTTTATATGGGGATGTGACAGGTGGTCCATGGCTTATGGGCATATCTAGGCTTTTATTGTGGAAATGGGCTTTGGTCTTCCATTTGAAAAAGGAAAACTCCAACAAAGTCCCTGTGTGAGATAAATTATGTGTTTGCCTCTATAATACTAAGAAGAGATGATCCTAAAAGGTATTACTTCTACTATTGGTTAGATCATTGCCCTTAATCCGGTCACCATGTCTAGGAAGTGTTTACTATTTGCTAGATTTTGCATGTATATGGATGTGGGTAAGGTGCTCCCATCCTCTATTACCCTATCTTCCAAACTAGCTAAATGGGAGCAACATCTTGTTTTTTAGGAATCTGCAGTTATGTGTGCAACTTGTCATATGGTTGGACATTCCATTTCTTGTTGTCGGGTCATTAGGCATCCACAACAAAATTAAAAGAATAAAGATCCCTCGATGTAGGGTGAAGGGATGCCTCCTCAAGGTTTGGGTGTCTTGAAGAAATTCTTTGGTGATCTTTCCTCATAGGATGATCAAAGAGGTCTTGGCAATGAGGTGCGAAGCAAGAAGCTTCAAATTGTGCCTGTTGGTTGCCCTCCTTGCTTGTGCCAACTCTCGCCTAGTAAACCTAAGATTCTTTTAAGGAGAACTATATTTTAAGAATGGTAATGAATCATATTGATCAGTCAATCATGGTTGATGGATGTCCTGTCTAATTTCAAGGCAACTCCAAACTCTCTTTAAAGAGTTTCAAAGGGAAAGTTCAATGTTCTCTAGAACACTTTGGCTTCACATTGCCGTAAATCTTCATATTCTTGGGTTGTTTCTTGCTCCTTCATAAGAACAATTGCTTGTGTTTATTGTGATCAAATCCTCAATATGGCATTTAGCTAGTTTATGGCTCATGATGTAATTTGGCTATTCTTGTGTTGTTGCATAGACGTTATGTCTTATCCGTGGTTGTAAAAGGGTTGGGGCCCTTTCAAAAAACCCCTCTTTATCGTTCATCAAAAAAGGAATATTTTATTAGTTAAATTTTAAACCTTGATTAGGATTTTTAAATTTCATAACCAAATGATTAGGTAATAAGAGCACATGGTTGTCCCTAAATAATAAGTTGTGCTCCAATCAACATAGCAATTTTTCCTCAAATAATCTTTCTTAGTGAAAAAAAAAAATTTAACAATATTTTTGAGTGATTAACTTTTGAAATGTATTTATACATGTTTTATCTCTAAGGATTATACAAAATCAGCATTTTCTCTAGTCTCACAAATAGTATATTGTTTCCCAAATTTTTGCCAAAGTTAAGTTTTTCCCATTTATAAATAACTTAAGTATTTGAATTCCATTCACATTTTAGCCATACCATCAATTCCCTTCAGATAGAATGCTACTATGAGTTGTTGAAAACTTTCAAAACCTTGACGATACGGATTAGATATTATTTAACACATATATTCAAAATTTAAGTCGTTGGAAAAACGGTTCATAAGGTAGCTTGTTGGAGGCTAATTTTCATATTCAAGTGCAACACCCATACCAAGTCAGATAGTTTAGACCTATGCTAGCATCCATACCATTCCCAAGAAATACAAAGCAAAGATGGAAATAGTCCACTCCATTAATTCTAGCAATTACACACCCTTATAAAACAAGAATAAGAGTTATTTAAATGCACTTTTACAAAAGTTTGGAGATCTTTTGAACTACCTAGCATACAAGGTAGTTTGTGGTGATTTAATTTTCTTGGCAAAATGCAAAGTCATGCTACATTAGAGATTTTGGGCTTTTAGGACTAAGCCGAATGCATACCCTCTCTAGAGAAACTATTATGTATGGTCTGAAAGTGTAATATTTTTGTTAAACAGAATAAAATCCTATCTACTTTTGTTCAAATTACTAGTGTTTCATTTCTCATTCATATTCCAGTCTTCATATAATATAATACAAATCTTATATTTAAGTTCAGTTTTGGTGTAGCTTCTAATTAGAGTTTCCCCAACCATAACAATAGATTCTTGTTAGGAGGTTGGGGCAATTTTATTTGACTTTAGAATTAATGGTGCTTGTGGGGCTACATTGTGGGGGTTTCTTGCTTGTTGGGGGTGGGTCATTCTTTTTTGTTGTTTTGGGGTGGCTTTCAGGGGGCTATTTTTCTTCTGTTCACGAGCGGTGTTGTTGTGTGGGCTATGGCTAGTGATTGGTGTGGATCCCATCCATGTCAAGAGGGTTCGTTGTCTTCGGAGAGGTTGTTTTAGGTCTAACTCTAGGCTTAAGGTTAAAGTTTTTTTAGTTTTTTAGAGCTATGGGGTCCTCGAATGGGGTGGGCAGACCTCTAAACTCCCTTTTAGAGATGCAATTAATGGAGGAAACCCTTCTTCCTCAAATCATGTGGATGCAATTAATTTATTAGTCAATGCCATAGTAGACGCGGATAATGCAAAACGGGAGTTAAAAGTGCCAAAGATCAATGGATACCTAGAGAAGAGTAGAGATCGGTCTGTTCTTGTTATTCAACTAGACTCAGTAGTCGATAATGTGCTTTATCTGGCAGATCATGCCCTTATATGCAAATTTATGGGAATCAAGGTTTCCTTGCCTTTTCTTGAATCTTGGGCCCGACAGACTTGGAATCCTGAGGGAGACATGGAAGTGATCATGGCAACTAATATTTACTTTTTTGTTGTGTTTACAAGATTGGCGAATGGGGTTACTACTTTTGAGGGTGGGTCATATTTTTATAATCAGACAGGGTTATTCATGAAACCTTCGCATGTGGGATTTAATCCAGTGAAGGAGATTACATCAAGAATTCATGTCTGGATGCACCTTCCTCAACTTCTAATGGAATTCTGGAGGTAGGATATCTTGCACATGATTGCTTTACTGCTCGGTAATCCGGTGGGTCCTTCCCAACAGATGTTGGATTGTAAGGTAGTTTATTATGCTTGCATGCTGAAATTTATTTGAATAAGCCACTTCCAAATTCTGTGGAAATTAGGTTAGGATCTTTATCATGGATACAACAACTCAATTATGAAGCCTTGCCTTTTAGATGTCGCATTTGTCATGAATATGGACACCTTCAATGGAAATGTTCTAAAGTAACCCCATCTACCTCCTCAAATCCCCTTCCTCCTCCCCCAATGGTGGATAAGGGGAAAGCTCTGATTCCAAGCAGAAATGGGGATAAGGATGGTTTTATTCTAGTCAAATAGCGTAATAAAGAGGGTTAAAAAGACCTTTCAAGGAGCATTAGAAGGATGGGCTCTCTAATAGGTTTGATATGCTAGAGTCCTTTGATGACCACGGTCTAATTTCAAGTTTTCAGAAGCCAAGTGTTGAGGAGGCAACAAAGGTTCAGGTTGATTTAAGTAAGTATAGTAATATGGACCAGTTGCAAGAGGATAACCCCACATATATAATGGATACAGATCTCGTTCTGGCTGTGAGTGGTTCTTTGGAACCGCTAGGAAATGAGTCGGTGCTTTTGGCTTTGGCTCATTGTTCTTCTCCCTCTCAGGTTGGGGAAGAGGCCTTAGATGTGGGTCAGGTGAAGAAAGGTCCTCAATTGTTGGGGATTCAACAAAAGACTCTTAAGAAAGGAGCTTCAGAGAAGCCCGTGAAAGTAGGCCGCAAGAAGGACCAGGAAAAGGTGAAGTTAATAGGGGAATCCCCGGTGGAGTCAGGTTCAGTTAGGCCCATTGATTCTCACTTCCAAAAATGATTTTTCTCTCATGGAATGCAAGGGGTTTGAACAACATCCCTAGACAAAAGGTTGTTCAAGGTTTGATCTGGGTTCACAAACCGGATATGGTTTTTTACAGGAGTCTAAGCTCTCAATTGAAGGAATGCATAATATTGCCTCAGGACTTTGGTGGTGAGGCCAGTGTTAGTGTGTTGGAGCACAGGGTAGTGCTAGATGGTTATCTTGCTTATGGGACCCCTGTAAGCTTACCCCTCTCTGGTGGATCATCAGCAGGCATTCGATTTCGAGTATTGCTTCCATTGTAGAGTCAAGGGAATCTATTCTCTTTACGAATGTGTATGCCCCTACGAATTTTCTTGGTAAGGTTTATTTGTGGACCCATATCAAATATGTGCGATCTTTGGTTCCTCTTTATCTGTGGATCCTGGCAGGGGAATTTAATGCTATTGTGAGTTTGGCAAAGAAGCAAGGAGGGGTGTTAAGGTTGGATGCTACTTATGTGTTGCTCCAGGAGTGTATAGACTCTTTGTGCTTAGTGGATATTCAGCCAAGTAATGGGTCGTTTACTTGGAACAATAGAAGATGCGACAGGGATTCGATCTTTGAGAGATTGGACAAGTTCCTTGTTTCCAGCTATTGGGTAAGTAATCATTAGATTTCCAGCTTAGAGATTCTGGATTGGCGGGGATCTGATCACTGGCCCATAAAGTTGAGGGTATCTATTTCTAAAACTTCAAAGAAACCCTCTTTCAAGTTCCAACTAATGTGGTTGCATGAGGAATCTTTACAGGATCTTATGGTAGTTTGGTGGCAAGAGGGTTTAAGCCTACTTATGGTACTGCCATGTATTCATTTGTTAAGAGACTATAGTATGTGAAATACCAACTTAAGGGATGGAATAGAGAATGCTTTGAAAATCTTTTTCGGTCCAAGGCAGTTATCAAGTCTCATTTAAATGTGGTCACGCGTCAGACTAGGGAGTTTGGTCTTACGACGGAGAATCTGCAAAAGGAGTCTGAGTTACTTAAGGAGCTCTCAGAATGGGAACTTAGGGAGGAAATTTATTGGAAGCAGAAGGCTAGGATTGATTGGCTTCAAGGAGATAGGAATACATCTTTTTTTTCACAATCCTATAAAGGACAGAAGGCAGACGAGCATAATCACATCTATCAAGTCTTCTAATGGGAACCAACTTTCTTTGTTGCCAGATATCTGTAGAGAGGCTATGCTTTTCTTTTCTTCTCTTCTCCTCTCGGAGGATACCCCCCAAGCATTAGTGGAGAGGAATTGGTTCCAAAATGTATCTCTTCTTTAGTGTCGACAGAGATGAATGAAGAGCTCATCAAGCTTTTTTCTCTTGAGGAGCTATAAGGGGTTGTTTTTCAGATGAGGAAAGGGAAGGCTCCTGGACCTGATGGTTTTCCGATTGAATTTTTTCAATCTTTTTGGGAGATTCTCAAACAAGATGTGTTAGCGCTGGTTAGGATTTGCAAAACAATAAACAGATGTTGCGAACCTTGAATATGACCTTGCTTGCTCTTATCCCCAAAAAAGAAAAGGTTCATTCTTTTGATCAATTTAGGCCCATTGTTTTATGTAATGTAGTATACAAGATCATAACCAAACTAATGGCGGAGAGACTTAAAAAGTGTTTAAGCACCCTTATTTTTGAGGAGCGGGGGGGCTTTGTTTCAGGAAGACAAATTCTGGATGGGGTGGTGATAGCAAGGGAGGCTATACATTCTATGGCAACCTCAAAGGACAAGGCTATGTTTATCAAGTTGGATATGTCCAAAGCCTATGATTGGGTCAAATGGAGGTTTTTACAGTGGACCCTCCTTGCTTTTGGCTTTGGTCGGGATTGGGTCAAGTGGGTTATGAGCTATGTTACCTCTTCTTCCTTTTCGGTTATCATCAATGGTGTCTCATCTCCCCTAGTCAGAGCTTCCAGAGGTTTGTGGCAAGGACACCCTTTGTCCCCGTATTTATTCATCTTGATGGCCAAGGGTTTGGGTCGGCTTCTAAATTTTCATATCAAACAAGGATGGATCTGTGGATGGTCTTTGGCTAGGACCTCGCCTTCTTTCTTTCATTTGCAGTTCGTGGATGATACGGCCTTGCTAGGCTTGGCCAATGTCCGGGAGACAAAGAATTTACGAAAAGCTCTGGATATTTACTTATCAACTTCCTGATAGAATATTAATGAGGACAAGTCTTCCATCATTTTCTTTAATACTCATCTTTTTCAGCTTCGGATTGCTAGAATTCTTAGATTCCATGTGGGAGCTCTCCCTCTCACGTATCTGGGTTTTCCCCTTTTAGTTGGACCCCTCGCTAGGGGGTATTGGAAGACGATTCTTGATAAGCTCCACATAAAGGTTAGTCACTGGTCCTTCTAATCGCTCTCCTCTACTAGAAGAGTAACGCTTTTGACATCAGTGATTCAGGCACTCCCTAACGCTTTTGACATCAGTGATTCAGGCACTCCCTATTTATAGGTGTCTTCTTTTGGCAACTCCCTCGAGTTTTATCAAGGACTTTGATGCTCTTTCGTGGCAATTTCTTTGGGTTGGGAATCTGGAGGCCTCTAAATGAAGTTTGGTCAGTTGGGAGATTGTTTGTAGTCCTAAACAGAATGGAGATATGGGGCTTCGTCAGTATATTACCAATTGACAGACTCTTGCTGCCAAGCTTTATTGGAGGTGGTGGACTAATTCAAAGTAGCCTTGAGCTAAAATTCTTACTACTAAGTACTTGGGTGAGATTGCTAGTGAGGATATTCCTAGGGTTGATCTCTTAGGGAAAGGCTCAGTGATTTGGAGTACTCTTAAGAAGGGGGCTAATCTTATCAAGCAAGGATTATTTTGGATCTATAACAAGGGCTCAGAAGCTCTGTTTTGGCATGATTCCTGGGATGGGTTTCCCTCATCATCTCTTCTCAACCGCAATTGCACGAACTTTGTGATAGATTCATTGAAGTTGGATGGGCTCGAGTGGCAAAATATAAGTATACTCAGTCTTTGAGTCAAACAGAGATACCTTGTTGGAGAAACCCCCGGGAATGGGCTAGGTGGGGCTCGGTGGAAGGCCGAAAAGTCTTATCTTCAATTCTGGCTAAACGGATTTGTAATTCCTTGAGTGAATGGGACATCTTAGCTTGGGGTCTTAACCCTAAGGGGTCTTACTCTGTGGCTGGGGGGTACCAAGTTCTTGTTCAGCAAGGTGGTGGAGATAGGGAAGTTCCCTGGTGGAAGAAAGTTTGGAATAATTTCGCTTGGCCGAAGTGTAACTTTTTTCTTTGGCTAGTTGCTAGGAATAGATGTCTCTCTTCAGATAATTTGCAAAAGAGGGGTTTTCAAGGACCTTCTATGTGTGCCTTGTGTGGGCATAGTGAAGAATCTATCCCCCATATTTTCTTCCAGTGCTTGTATGCCAAGGAAATATGGCATTTTTGGTGGGGATTGTGGAATAAGGGGTGTGTTCATGCCACTTCTTTGGTGGACTTTTGGAATAGTTTGGGGAGACCTACCAAGGTTTCCTTTCTTCAAGTGGCATGGGAGATTGGACCTTCTTGTATTATCTAGTAGCTTTGGCTTGAACGAAACAGAAGGGTTTTCCAGGGATGTCAAATATGGGCCCAATAGTTGTGGCAAAAGATTGTATGATTCGGGAGACTATAGTGGCCAGGTGCAACTTGGATGAGTCATTGGAGAGGGAGGAACTTTATGTGGCTCATGGATTAGGCCTTGGTGAGAATGTTGTTGGCCAGTCTGTGGTTAAGGTGGGACACGGTCCAAAGATGAAGATTTCTAGGGAAGGCAAATGGGCTTCTCCTCCACTTGGGGTTTTTAAGATTAATACAGATGGATCTTCTAGAAGGAATCAGGGCCATACTGGAATTGGTGGTGTTGGGAGAGATAGTTCTAGTGTAATTGTCTTCTTCTTCTCCACTTATATGAGGCGCGCATCGAATAATCTTATGGAAGCTCAAGATATTCTTGTGGTTGTGGAAAAGGTGTGTGCTCTGGGATGGAGGAAGATCATTGTTGAGACAGATTCTATGATAGTTATTAATATGTTGAATGAGCGATAGTTTGAGGAAATCCACTGGCAATTGGCGATGGTAGGTAAGCAGATTCTACGGTTGGGCAACTATTTTGAGTCTGCTTCCTTCACCCATGTCCCCAAGGAATAGAATGGGGTGGCAGATTGTCTTGCTAAGTGGGCTTCAGAGCAACAAAGTGGTTGGAATGTCAATTGTTGGGATCAGTTGTCTGTGGACAAGTATCAAACATTACATCAACTTGTGTTAAATGATAGGCAGGACTGAAGGCGACTTCTCTGGTTGGGTTCTTGCAGTCTTTGGGAGTTTTCTTCTTGGTTGCATGTTTTTTAGTTGCTTCGGACTATGTTTATGTTTCTTTATATGTACCTCGGTCTTTTGCCATTTGATGCCTGATTTTAATTTAAATAATTTTTTACCCAAAAAAAAGATTCTTGTTAAGAGTTGGTCTACTAGGAGAAGCCCTAGTTGTATCAAGAGATTTTCTACAATGGCAGCTAGGCATGGAGAGTCATGTGGTGATGGTGTACACAGCCAATATGTATTTATAAAAAGAAACTAAAACTATAAAATTACTCTTTAGTAAATAAAGGAAAATAACTCTTAAATAAGTAAAAATAAAATAATTCTTAAATAGTTCTAAAGTAAAATTAAATAATAATTATTAAATAAATAAAATAGCTCTAAACTCATGTTTACATAAAAACTAAAATACAATCAAAGGAGTTGTGCTTAAATGGCAAGACCATAAGGTTCTCAAGATGGAGATCCGAGTTCGAATCCCCATAGTGACATCTAAGTTGAATATATTGATGGGGACGAGGTTCCCCTTGTGACCTCCGCTAGTGTGGGTCTAGCCTAAATAAATAATGCCTCCTTACTGATAAAAAAATAAAAACTAAAATACACCCCAAAAAAGCTACAAGCACGAACGCCTCTCAAAATCATACGTTGCAATTTCGAAATCACTCTAATAGTGCTAAACTTTTAAAAATATTGGGCCTTAAATGCACAAATACTATCTATTGGGTCTTTTCCCCTATTCGTCGACTTGCAAAGAACTTTAAAAACTAGTAGTAATTGCTTTGCTAAATGTTAATTCCGATCTTGATGCATTGCTAAAAGTTCTGGATAAAAAATAAAATAAAAACTAAAATACACCCCAAAAAAGCTACAAGCACGCCATCACCCTAAATTCACGCCTCTCAAAATCATACGTTGCAATTTTAAAATCACTCCAAAAATGTTACAGTAGCTTACTTGGCAAGGCCCCTACTTATAACTAAAGTTTCAAGGCCACATCAGCGTGCTTTTTGTTGAGGTGTCAAATAGTTCCCCCAAAAAAAAGGTGGACCAATAGGTGTGCATTAAGTCATGTTTTGTTGGTGCGCTGATGTGGCATCACATGATTGGTTGCTTTTTAGATCTAAAGGGCAACATTTCATTCAATTATTAGTACTTACAGTCAACACTAACAACCTTAAAGTCACAACTAATAGTGCTAAACTTTTAAAAATATTGGGCCTTAAATACACAAATACTATCTCAGGTATTGGGTCTTTTCCCCTATTTGTCGACTTGCAATGAACTTTAAAAACTAGTAGTAATTGCTTTGCTAAATGTTAATTCCGGCCTTGATGCATTGCTAAAAGTTCTGGATAAAAAATAAAAACTAGTAGTAATTGCTTTGCTAAATGTTAATTCCGGTCTTGATGCATTGCTAAAAGTTCTGGATAAAAAATAAAATAAAAACTAAAATACACCCCAAAAAAGCTACAAGCACGCCATCACCCTAAATTCACGCCTCTCAAAATCATACGTTGCAATTTTGAAATCACTCCAAAAATTTTACAGTGGCTTACTTGGCAAGGCCCCTGCTTATAACTAAAGTTTCAGAAACACATCAGCATGCTTTTTGTTGAGGTGTCAAATAGTTCCCCCAAAAAAAAGGTGGACAAATAGGCGTGCATTAAGTCATGTTTTGTTGGTGCGCTGATGTGGCATCACATGATTGGTTACTTTTTAGATCTAAAGGGCAACATTTCATTCAATTATTAGTACTTACAGTCAACACTAACAACCTTAAAGTCACAACTAATAGTGCTAAACTTTTAAAAATATTGGACCTTAAATGCACAAATACTATCTCAGCCATTGGAACTATCTCAGGTATTGGGTCTTTTCCCCTATTTATCGACTTGCAAAGAACTTTAAAAACTAGTAGTAATTGCTTTGCTAAATGTTAATTCCGGTCTCGATGCATTGCTAAAAGTTCTGGATATGCTTGCATATTTAATTTAATTGCCAAAGTTTAGGGTATCCCTATTAGACCCGGCAAAGGGTGAAAAGAAAAGCTTTGGCTTCTATGTTTCTACCCTGCAGGCTTTCTATGTTTCTACTTATGCAACATAACTTCAGTATCAAATTAAAGAAGTTTGGTAGCAATAGAGGTACCCACAAAGTCACATTAGAAATAGGCTACAGCCTTAAGATAGTTTGGTTCTTTTCTTAATGATCTGTCTATCGTACCATTCTTGTGATATTCTCGTGACATTTATGTTGTGGCTGTTCTTTCGCATCCATGACAGTGGAAGATATCTATGCAGAAGGCAGGTTAAGTCAAAAAGCAATCACAAGAAACATAGTTGTATTCATTATCATGACATAGAATGAAATAATAATGCATACTCTAATAGGAATATTCCTCGGATGATCTACTTGCTCCAGAGAGTCCAGACCAACTTAATCTTAGTGTCTGTGTTGTCAGAGTTCTGCACATAAAGCTGTCCACAACCAAATCAAATCCTACACAAATATACCATCAGAGCAAACTTCAGTTCTCCACAGGCTTGGCTTGTGGCGCTAGGTGTTCCATGATCAAGATCATTTTCATTGAAGATATCAATCTTTTCCATAGTGGACCACTTGTAAAGAGCAGAATGCATAAACCTGTCCACATTCTTCACACTAGAAAACCCATCTTCTGAGGAAGCATTACAGATATCTACACGAGACAATGAAACTCGGATCATTAACAGAATGAATCAAAGGCTCTATTAGTACACCTCGTGAAACTTCAATTAATGCTGGTAGCTCTATAGATGAGGAATTGTTTCCTTTGTGTTGCTCCAAAAGTGAAAAGATCTTTGGGTGTCAAATAAACTGGCATTACAATAATCTTCAAGGGTGTGTTGGATCAGACAAAGGGTTCCCACATATTTGAGACAGATGGTGGCCATAATGATAAAAACGGGGTCTACTGTAACTGATTGAGAAAGTAAATGGGCGAGTTGATGATGAAGGTGAGGTGAATGAGACCTTAAACTAATTCATGATTCTGAAAACAATCAGAGAAAGATGTAGAATTTGAAATTTTTATTGGTTCGAGAGGAAAAGTTCAACATCTACAATAGAACTTCGTTATCTTTTTGTGCATCCAATTTTGAAGCAGCTATGTCACTTGTTGCTTTGGTATTGTAAAAAGCTCTATCACACTATGAGTAACAACTGTACGTCACAACATACCCCATCCATTTTCTCTTGGCAGAAGATAAATTTCAGATTTTGCTACTGATAACGGATATGGAAGCATAACACCTCATGAGACTGCTCTCCCAAAAAACTCAAAATCCATTTTTATTTTCCTACCCTCCTGTTTCCAAATTCCAACATCAACTTTGCTTGCTGTATTGACATGGTCTTTACAACAGTAAAACAGTTCTAAGATATCATCTGATGTATTATTTTCTGCTCTGTCATGGCCATCTAATACGAGGCTTTTGAAAGAGAATCACAGAATTCATCATTTTCATCCCCTTCTTTTATGACAATTAGACCCTAGCTCTTTCATACCTTGGACCTTGTAAGACAACAGCCTTTGCCATCCTTTTCGTTACAGGATTGCAATCGTTTCCAATCCAGACATATATTGTTAATGGTATTTATACAATATAGGCACCTGGCAAACGCAAGGCATTTGGACTAGGAGGATTGACTAATTTTGGAACTAAATGCAGGGGAGCCTATGAAGAATGAAGGGTCATCCTGTATCCTATGCAATGAGCTTGAACTCCATGGAGCCACATGTAATTTATTATGCCACTATAACTGAATAGCAAAGCCTATGTTAAGATCTGTGATAACTTGTGTTGTTTTTATCATAGTGAAATGCATCTTCAAAGCTCTGAACTTTCGTCCACATAAGATATGCTATTTAAAGGGATGTTGATCAAGAAACTCCTTAACAAGGAAATATTAAATCGGAAGCTCTAGCTCATCTAGGGTTGGTTCCACGGGTAAAAGCATCCTTAAAAAAAAGGCACAAACACTCCCCCTCTTTGTTCTCTTACCTCCTCAAAATAATCGTACACATCATAGAGTATGCTAGTAATATCTTCATGGGTCTGTCATGTAACCACAAAGTCTTATACATAAAATCTGCCTTAAAATACCCAGGACAAAAAAAACCCAACACATTTTAGCACATGTATTAAGCTATTCTGGAAGAGAATATCTCTATTTTCTGCAACTGCATCACTCCCCAGATAGATGGGCTCAAAAACTCTTGAAGATTCCTTATCAAAGAATGCAATATTATTTTGTTGTTTTTAACATAGTGAAGTGCATCTTCAATGCTCTTAACTTTCCTCCAGGTAAGCGATGCTATTAACAGGGATGTTGATCAAGAAACTCCTTAACATGGAAATATTAAATCGGAAGCTCTAGCTCATCTAGGGTTGGTTTCCACGGGTAAAAGCATCCTTTACAAAAGGCACAAACACTCCATCTCTTTGTTCTCTTACCTCCTCAAAATAATCATACACATCATAGAGTATGCCAGTGATATCTTCACGGGTCTGTCATGTAACCACAAAGTCTTAGACATGAAATCTGCCTTTAAATACCCAGGACAAAAAAACACAACATATTTTAGCACATGGATTAAGCTATTCTGGAAGATAATATCTCTTCACTTCCCAGATAGATGGGCTCAACAATCCTTGAAGATTCCTTATCAAAGAATGCAATATTATTCCCATAGTTACTACAAAACTCCATTATAGGAATGTGGACTGTATCCCCACCCCTGTACCCACAAATTATGGTGACTACATTTACATATAATATAGTTGTTTCCTTATTCATTTACTTGCATACCCTAATTTGATTCAATTGATTTATGTTTATGTACCACAAACCCACTATATTATTGCATATTTGGAAAATGGACGAAATAAATATTAAAATACTGTTTAATTGCCCAAATGGGGCGTGGGAATTCATAAATGGAGCATTTTGTAACTCCTGAGATCATGTTGCCACCTCAAATTGTTCCCCATGAAATATTTTATGAAAAACCTGAAAGAGGGGAGTTACTGCATTTATAAAAGCGTCAACCTCCTCATTTGGAATCACCTTTTATCATACCAAAGAACTCTGTTTAATTTATGTGAGCACTTTGTGTTCATTCAACAATCTGAAGACTAAACCCCTTGGATTTATTAGAAATTAGAGGACAAAAACCCCCAGGTTTCTTGAAGGTAATTTTATCCAGAAGTTGCATTGGTGCTTGCAGTTATTTAAGTTTTGCGGGATTGTGAAGAAAGTAGCTCCATCATATATAGTTTGCTCTCAAATTCCATTATTTTCTTGTATTGATGTGCTTTCTGATTTATGACAGTATTTTGCTATATATTTTATCATTTTAGAGCAGCTCCAATATTGAATTGAATTTCTAGACTGATATTTGCAAGTATTGAAGACGTTAAATTTCCACAGTCCATAATGAAAGATATTGAATTCTGGATTTAACTGTCATACTTTCTTCATCTCTTTCTACATTTTCTCTTTCTCTTCTCTTGCTCTCTATATCCTGATGATGGATCACAAAGTGTGATCTGAAACGCCGATGAAAAAAGTATGACATAGCTAAATCAAAAAACATTCAATTGCAAGTATTGTTCAGTTTGGTAAAGTTGTGTGCAAATCTACATTGTAAGAATCAACATTTTCACCGTATGCACTCACCTCGCCCTCACGGGATCTTGGTGATCAAAAACTGTTTAATATTGATTTAATTGCTGTATAGAAGATTCTACAAGCATTTCAGATCAGATTTCATGAAAATCAAATGATTGGATCATAACAGTGTATTGTTAGTTTCCAGCAGTTTTTTAGTGCAAATCTATTACAATTGTAATGCAATTCGGATTAAAGAATACTTCAGCTTTATTTTGGTCGGAATCATTTTAATATTTCAGATTTGAGTATATTTCATATAATATATTTGTTTGGGACATTACATGTTTAGAGCCTAGTGTTATTAACTTAATATTGCTGCTGGTGCTGATGCTAAGGGAGGAGGAGAATGGATGCTGTGTGAAATGTGTGATCACAGGGGAAGTTTCAGAGCCATCTGGCTGATTGCAGATTTGGTTAGGCTCCTATTTCTTCAGTTTAGGCACATCCATTTGCATGGCAGCTCCAGGGTGGTGAATTTTGGTTTAGTGGCCTTTTTCGTACTTTTGTGGGGTCAAGGGCAGTTAGGCCCTGCTCCTGTCAATACAGGATTTTTTGTATGGTCTGTAGTTGGCTGTTAGAGGTTGTTATCAGTGTCCAGATTTATCCAGCTGTTGTATTTTGTATAGTTTATTTATTATCTTTTATGGGTGAGGGCCCCAATAGAACCCTCAACTTATCACTCGAAAAAACAAAACTGGATATTAGACCAAATCACAAAAATTTAAGGGTAGTCATGAAGCTTCACACATGATCTTATTAGGTATAGCCTTAAGACTATTGCAAAAGATCAAGATCATTGTTTCTCTTCACATTGATTATACACTAGCTATTTGCTGTTATTTTTTCTATGGTACAAATTTGACAGTAATGGCTTGATAGCACCTATTTATGTAATTATTTATAAGACTACATAATTTGTGTGTGCATAGAAGGATAGCCTCCGTAATGGTTTGGCGGTGATTTTGTTTCTCATTTAAGTGGCAGATATTTATGCAAAGAGAAATTAGTTAATAGAAGCAACTATAAAAAAATGTGGGGTGCCTATTCATTATCATCATGTAGATCAAGAAAACTAGTGCATATCCTGATAGAAATATCCAGTGGGAGATCCATTTGCTTGAGGAAGTCACAACCAACTCTTCCCCAGTCTCTCTCTATTGTCAGAGTTCTGCCTATGCTGCCGTCCAATACCAAATCAGAACCAACCCACAGATAGAGTACAGTAGCGAACTTCAAATCTTTACAGGCTTTTCTTGGTGCTAGTAAAATGAAGAGTGCCCTATGATCAAGATCATTTGCACTAAAGATATCAAATGCTTCCATATTGGGCCACTTGTACAAAACAGGATTCATGCACTTCTGGATATTCTCCTTCTCCCATCTAATCATACAGGATGACTCATATTCTGAGGAAGCATTACATAATTCTTTTTTAGATAATGAAGCTTGGATGGTTGAATTCTGAAACTGCTTCTGTCCCCTGTATTTTTCATCATGCCAAACATCTTTATTTTGAGTAGGGTCATTGTCTTCTGGATTTTTCTCTTGTTTCTCTCCATTTAAATCATGAGACAGTTCATCAAACACTTTAAATTGAAAATCTGAAACTCCAATTGCCTTGTTGACTTTTTCTTGAGGGGTAGCAGAACAAGTCCAAGGTTCTATTTGTATAACACTTGAAACTTTGATTGATGCTGGTATTTCTAGAGATGGCGAATTGTTTCCTCTGCGTTGTGCCAAAGAGAAATGAGGACCCTTGGATAGAAATGAAACTGGCTTTGCAATAATCTCAGAGGGTGTGATGGTTCTGACAGAGGGTTCCCATAAATTTGAGACAGGAGACGGTGACTGAGATGACGAAAATGGGGACCAAACAAAAGAACTAGGTGATGGAGTAAATGAAAGAGTAGATGGTGAAGGGAAAGGTGAAGGTGAAGGTGATGGAGACTTTGAATTAATTATAGAATCTGAAAATATTAAGGTAGGAGAAAGATAGGGAGAAAATGAAGATTTTACGGGACCTGGGGACAAAAGTTCTCTGTCCCCGTGAGCAGCTGTCATCATTTTGTGCATCCAATTCTGAAGCAGCCATGTCACTTGTTGTTTTGGAGGCTGTAACAAGCTGCTTCACTCTGCCAGAAACAAATTTGTGTCACAATTTACCCCAGCCAGTTTCTCGTGCTGGAAGATGCATTTCAATTTCTGCTCCTGACAATAAAAATGGAGGCACAACACCTCCTGCTATTGCTCTTCCAAAAAGCTCAAAATCAATATTATATGATTCTACCCTCTTGTCTCCAATACCAACTCTGCATGCTGCATTAACCTGATCTTTACCAGAGCAAAATCCTTATAAATTATCTAAATTATTTTCTGATGTATTACTCTCTGACTTGTCATGGTCATCTAATAAATGAGGGGCTTTTGATTGGTGTCCTTGTCCTCATACCCGTACCCATACCCATGCATCTCCTAGTAACTACGATTATTTTGTTTTAACTGAAACTCTGTTTATTCAGCATTTCTATGATACTCCTAGGTGTCATACAACTAGCCGTTCTCCACTAAGTTACCAATCCTAGTTGGAGTTCCAGTTTAGTTCACAAATTGGGTCCAAACAAATTCAGGGTTGGATTCATTTTGGGCTCATCCATACAGAAATCATAAATATATACATATTTGCAGCATGAAAAAAATTAAAAATTCAGAATATTAATATCATAAACAAAACCATAAAAGTTTTATTATTTTATAAAATTGTATGTACTTCCATATTAATTTTTAAAAGCTGTAGATCTCTTTGTATGGACCCTTAAATGGCACTAAAAAGGTAAAACATGTGTGGTTTTTAATAGAATTGCCTAAAGTGGCTCAAATAACTATTGTCCGGGGCAGTGCACATGCACTCCAAGCTCTTGAGAATGAATTGGAAATCGTGATATAAATACACTGTTCAGTTATTTGAGTTCCTTTAATAAACACCATTTTTAATACTGTGAAATGCAGCACTCGTGTTGCCATTCATTTCCCCATCCAATAGCTTCTGCCATTTCAAGTCCTCAGACACAGCCGTTGAAGCATAAGTTGAGGGTAGACAAAGATAAGACAGCATGGTTATAGCAAGATGACCCTCTAAAAATACAAGTGCAGGGATATGCAGGTGCCAAAGTAGAGAAGTGCATTGTTGGACCTTCACCCTTGCATCCCCTAAGCCTGTGTAGACAAGAAACTCTACTCCAGGTGACAAGGGTGTTGGATGAAAAAATAATAATTGTTTTAAAAAAACTGAGTTTTTCCAATCAAATTCTGTCAAGAAACTGTGTTTTACTGTCAGATTCATCACATGTTTGGCCGAGATGAACCCACAAGGGAAAAGCCGCCAGCTAAATGACTCCCCATCCAAACCGAACCAGATCCCAAACCGGGTGCATTTTGAACCCCAAACCAGGGCCCCTGTGCACAAAACCAGTAACATAGGTTCTCCAATGTGATCAAATCCTATTTCAATCCATTCTTCCACTCAGTGTTATAAAACATGACCATTCTCCAATGTGATCAAATCACACTCCAAGCCATTCTTCCAAGCACCTCCTGGGGGTTGATGGGCTGCAGAGGCAGAAGAGATGGCTTGACTTTGAAACTCTGCTGTGAACAAAGAGGTGAGGGAAATCAGGGCCCTTGCAATGTAGTTATTATCCTTTTAACAGTGTCCAGATGATTGAATATTGTCACGATTTACAATAATCTGGGGTTGGAGGTCCATAATGAGAAGATCTACAGGAAGATCTCTAAGATTCCTTAGAATATTAGCAATCTCTTTTAACTGTACCTTTTCCTGCCATGACACCTTTTGGCATGAAAACAAGGTACTTCCTTGCTCTCCTGAATTCCTCCCGAATGTTCAAGCTTTTAGCTGCTGCTTTTTCTAAGCTAGATATTGAGTTGACTCGGGTACCATACACCCTCTTACTAGGTTGCATGGGTCAGATTATTGGCTTTTTAGTGTTCACAGGGCTGACGCAATTCCTCCTACAATTTAGTGTGGTCCCCAGGTCACTTGGATTGACTGTTTCTGGTCACCAAGGACCGCAATCCCTGCTGGGAAATTTCCCCACAAGGTGTCTTAGCAAGTATGTGCTGGCATTTGAGCCCTGATGAAAGAAAGAACTCTTTTCATGTTACATGCATAATGCCACTAAATTACAGTACAATAACCAGTGTTTCTCCGAGTTTCCAGGACGCAGGAATGTGGGGACAAGGTTTCGGGTTCGGTAAATCTTTTCCCAAATTTTGCAAACAGCTATTGATGATACAAATAATTACAAGCAGCTGAAATTTTAAAAAATAAATACAATGCAAATAATTACAAGCAGCTGAAATTTTTAAACATTTACAATGACAAATCCTCCCCCTTTTTAAGTTTTTAGCATTTTTTCCTTCAAAAGTTACATTTTTTTTATTTTATGCAGTAAATAGAGCAAGTTGTGCAGTCCTTAAAAAGGGTACATTCCCTCCAGGTCCACAAGTCCCCAGGACGTTGGGTACATCACCCGTACCCCTGGGGATGCATACACTGAAAAACTGTCACAAATTTAAACTTCCATGAATAATTAATTGTTAGACTCTACATCATATTCTTAATAGATGAGTAGTGAAAACATCCAAGCAGAATGTTTTTTTTGTTTCAAGTGATCAATGCATCCACATCCAGAACTATCACTTTGGGAACTGCAAAACCTTGTGTGGCCAATTCATCGAACAGATTGTGGCCAAATCATCCAATACTGGCAGTGCAATGTTCTTAAGCCATTAAAAGTTAAAAACCCCATACCAAAGTATAATAAACATAACCTTTTTAGAAAAAAACCCAGTTTGGTCTCCATGTTCATTTAAATATTACAAGTAAAAAATAACAAGAGCTATCCCTCTGGGAACTACAAAATTTATACATCTTTAATCCAAGACTTGGTAACAGAATTCAGTGATTTACAGAATTCCGTGATTTAGAGTTAATGTTTGTAGGTTAAGACGGAATCAGTTCATATTTCCCAAGGAGACAGATAAAATTCCCATGGGACATCAGTAGAACATTCATTCATAATATTCTTGTAAGCTAAACCAATATAAATGTTACCACCTCTGCACTGAATTCCTATGGATAGTCATCAGATTGTTTTTCTAGCGCTTATTTTTCACTCTAAACAGCAAATTTTCCATGTGTAAATTTGAAGTACCAAAAACATTTACACACTTGTAAACTAAAACATGGTAGTCCCTTGCTTGAACAGCTTTTAAACCACAAATTTTGCAAGTTAATTGCATTAACTGTACCAAAGAAGCCACCTAGCTTGGAAAGTTCTCTGTGAAAAATAGAGATAAAATGAATGACACAAGAAATTAGGAAGAGTTTTGAAGATTTATGTAAAAATTCCTAATTCCATTTTGAATAAATTCAAGTTACACTTTTACCAAAATCTGAGGTCAATGCAAACTGTACAAAAAATGTCTGATAAGTTACACAATGCTAGGCAGCCTAATGTTGTGTGCTATTTACCTTCTATACCCAAGACATAGCTTCCTCTAATTTTTTATTGAAAAAAGACGTTTATATGTAAAATACATCATTAATCATATGAAAAAACTAGGTGAAATGGAATCATGAAGTGGATTTAAATTTTGAAGTTTATCCACATTGCAAGAGATGATGTGAGGCGAATGGAAAGAATTTAGGTTCTTGACACAAAGGACTGGCCATGAATGCAGGTGCAAAACTGACAAGAAATTCTGGAAAAAATTAAAAATAATGCAACATCAGCAAAAATTTCTTGCAATTTTCTAACTTTCAAAACCCTATTTAACAACACTACACAATCACCTCCAAAAACCTAGGAGGTAGTAGACATCAAACACCGTCTCATTTCCCTACGGAGGATCTTTAACAATAAGATGGGAACATGATTTATACATTACAGGATCCTTGGTGATTTGTACTCTTGGTCTTTGTAGTTTACTGGTTCTGGATAGCTGTGTTTTTTGGCCTGTTTTGAGCGTCATATTATAGCTTCCTTTGTTCCATATTCTGCAATATAAAAAAAAGAATCCTCTATCCTAGCAAAGGAGAAAAAAACCTCCATCACTATTTTTTTTAAATCAGGTGAGGTTTATGCTATCAGCTTCACTCATCAATAATTTTGCTTACTTATATTAGTCATTAAGGCAAGAAGTAGATAACACTATCAAAACACCCCCAAGTCATATCAATATTATTTGACGAAATATTATTCATTGCCCTAGAAAAATACAGTTCTTTTCCAGCGAGTTGTATTGTCAAGACTCTTGAGTGTTTCAGGATCTCCCTACTGGACCCGTCATCCGGGTTAAAAGATTACAGTCTCCCTGTAGGAGCATCATCAGTGTCAAAGTTTGGCAGTTTCCCTGCTGGACCCATCATCAGGGTAGAGAAGGTAAAGAGTTTTTAGTATCCCGCTTAACCCATCTTAGCAATAGGGGATTTTCTTAGTAAAAAATACAGCATGATGAACGACACGGTATAAGAAGATAATAAAGCCCGTCACAATTAAAAAATATAATTCACATTTTCAAGTATCAAATTTCCATGATTCAGTGATCTACTTTGAAATTAAATTTCCCCTGCCCAATAATCAGCTGGAAAAAAATCATCATACCGCAAACCAATAAATTCTAAAAGAAAGTAAAAAAAAAGAGTATCATCTTTTTCATATTTTCAATAATGTTTAAAAAAGAGATTTTTGAAAAAGAAAAATTGTAATAGTAGAAGATTCAGAGATCGACACTTTCAACAACACCTTGTGGCTTATCATCAGGATAAATCATCTTACCTGAGGAAGATGGCACGAAGATCTGAATGAAAATATTACATTTCCTAAACCCTAAATAGCCCATTTATCAAAACATAAAAACCTCATTAACTGTTTCCCTGCAGAATTTAGACAACTTCTGCTCATATTTTTCCACGCCCTAAAAACCCTAAACCCCTGAAAAAAATATTAGCTTATTTCCGCATAACTTCATCTGGCACCACCATAAGCTGCTTCTTCTGCTTCGACTTGGACAACCTCTTCAACGTCTTAGGGTTAGTAATCTTCTGCAACTTCATCCCCGACTTCAACACATTCTCCTTCTTCTTCTTCTCCCTCTCCTCCCTCAGTTTCCTCTTCTCAGCCTTATTACACCTAATCTGCTCCTTGAGTTCGTTAACCCTCTCCTGGTGAGCCTTCTTGATTTGCTTAAGCTTCGCCCTCTCTTCAAACGTGGAGCGCTTGTAAGAAACCCTAATTGCAGAAGCGCGCGTCTGCTTGGGCTGCTTCCATTTGCGGCCAGAAACCTTTCCTGCAATGACGCCGTCGTATGTGGGTTTTCCGTACGCTGGTTTGTCTTGGCCTTCGACTGTTATAGCGGCGCGCTTGGCTGAGGGTTGTTCGATTTCCATTGGGATTTCATGGCTTTCCTGGTCTTCTTGTGATGAGCGTTTTCGCTTGTTTCTTTCGCCACCCAGGCCTTCATCTAGACGCCTGAAATCCAACGTGCACGCCATTAAACCTGCAATTGAGTAGCTACAAGGCTAAATCCCGGTAATAAACCTAAAACGCCAGATTAAACCGTCTAAACCCTAATTCATTCTTGCGTCCTTTGAAGCGCAGCTAAAGTAGTAAGGCAAATATATCAGATAAATGGAGAAACAACTCTTTGTTTAAATTTTAATTACTAGGTAGCAACGGAGGTGTAATACATTTTGTATATCATAAATGGTGTAATTTTATGTTAAGTCGGGACTTTTTTTCATACTATTTACTTACTTGTATATTTATATTTTAAAAATATATATCTACACCGAGATATCTTCCAATTTGTTGGCATTTATAAACTAGCATACCTATATTTAAAAAAATATACCTTTGTGAGGTATATTGATTAAAAATAGAAGGATATCTCTCGATGTACTTTAGATATTTTTTTTAAATATAAGTATGCTAGTAGCATCCGCAGCGGTAAGCCCAATTCTAACTATATTATATAATTATAAGAAATTATTATAATTATATAATATAATATTATAATATAGATTAAATATATTATTTATAATATATTGTATAAATATTTATATTTATGATATAATATATTATTAGAATTATAATATTTATTAATTAAAAATATATAATATTATAATTAGGGTTAGAGTTCTAATCCTAACTCTAGCCCTAACCCTAAAACTCTAATGCTTACCCTAATTTAGTAACCCTAATTCTATTTCTAACCCTAACCCTAAGCCCAACCCTAATTATAACCCTAATCAAACGTAATCCTAACCCTGACCCTAACCCTAACCTTAATTCTAATCATAATCCTAAATATCATGGTAAGTTCCCTAACCTTTATTATAACTCTAACCCTAGTTTTGACCCTAATTCTCATTCTAATTGTCACCCTTTTTTAAACTATAACCCAAATTCTAATTATAATTCTAACCTTAATCCTAACCCTAATTCTATCTGTAATTCCAATCCTAAGCCTAATTATAACCCTAATCATAACCCTAGTCTAGTTGTAACCCTAATTCTAGCACTAACCCTAACCCTAATTTTAACTCTAATGCTTACCCTATTTAGTAACCCTAATTCTAATTCTAACCCTAACCTCAACTCTTACCCTAAGCTTGATCCTAATTGAAACCCTAACCCTAACCTTAATACTAAACTTAACCCTAATCATAACCCTAATTCTAACCCTAACCCAAATCTCAACCCTAACCCTAACCCTAACCATAATCCTAATTTTAACCCTAACCGCAATTCTAACACTAATTCTTACTCAATCCCTAACCCAAATTCTAACTGTAACCCTAACCCTAAAATTTAGGCCAATACTAACCCTAATTTTAACCCTAACCCTAATTCTAGTCATAGTTCTAACCCTATTCCTAACCTAAACCCTAATTCTAGACCCTAATTGTAATAATGTGTAACCCTAATTCTAAATTGAACCTTAATTCCAACTGTAATTGTAATCCTAACCCCAATTATGATTCTACCATAACTATAATTGTAATTTTAAATCTAACAATAATCATAATTCTAACCCTTACCTTAATCCTAATTCTAACTATGATTTTAACCCTAACCCAAATTATAACCCTAATTCTAGCCATAACCATAACCCTAACTGTAACTGTAATGCTTACCATAACTCTAATTCTTACCCTAATTCTAATAGTAACCCACCTTAATTCTAACCCTAATTCTAATAGGAACCCTAATCCTAACTCTAACCCTAACCCTAACGGCAACTCTAATCATATCCACGATTCTATCCTAACTATAACCCTAATTTTAAATATAACAATAACAGTAATCCTAACCCTTACCTTCATCCTAATTCTAACTATTATTTTAACTCTAACCTGAATTCTAACCCTAACTCTAGCCCTAACCCTAACCCTAACTGTAACTCTAATGCTTACCCTAATTTAGTAACCCCAATTCTAGCTCTAACCCTAACCTCAATTCCAACTCTAAGCCTAATTATAACCCTAACCTGATTCTAACATTAACCCTAATTCTAACCCTAACCCTACACACGTTAATAATTATAATCCTAACTCTAATTTGCTAAGTCTAAACATTTTTCAATTATAATTCTAATAGTAATCCCCCTTAATTATAACTCTAATTCTAATAGGAACCCTAATCCTAACTCTAACCCTATCCCTAATTCTAATCATAACGCTGATTCTACCCTAACTATAACCCTAATTTTAAATCTAACAATAACCATAACTCTCACCCTTACCTTAATCATAATTCTAACTATGATTTTAATGCTAACACTAACCTGAATTGTAACTCTAACCCTAGCCCTAATCCTAACCCTAATAGCAATTCTAATGCTTACCCTAATTCTAATTATAATTCTAACCCTTATCCTAACTATAATTCTAATTGTAATTCCAACCCCAAATCTAATTATAACCCTAACCCTAACCCTAACCCTTATTATAACCCTAAACATAGCTTTAATTTTAACCCTAAGCTTGATCCTAATTCTTACCGCAATTCTAATAGTAACCCTCCTTAATTCTAACCGTGATTGTAAATCTAACTTTAATTCTAATGTCATACACACCTTAATTCTAACCCTAATTGTAATAACAACCATAATCCTAACTCTAACCCTAACCCTAATTGTAATAACAACCGTAATCCTAACTCTAACCCTAACCCTAACCCTAATTCTAATCCTAACCCTGATTCTACCCTAACTATAGTTTCCTATATTAACCCTAACTATAACCCTAATTCTAACACTTACCTTAATCCTAATTCTATGATTTTATCCGTAATTCTAACCCTAAATCTAGCACTAACCGTAACCCTAAAGTTATGTAACTCTAATGCTTACCCTAATTCAGTAACCCTAATTCTAACTCTAACCCTAACCTCAATTATAACTATAACCCTAATTCTAACACTAAACCTGACTCTAATTCTAATCCTAACCCTGATTTCAATCATAATTCTAACCCTAATCCTTATTCTAACACTAACCCTAATTTTAATCCTAATTCTAATTCTTACCCAAACCCTAATTCTAATCTTAATTTTAATTCTAACCATACTTAAAACCCTAATTATATGCCTAATTGCAACCCTAATCCTAAACCTGATTCTAAATATAACTCTAATACTAACACTAAATGAAACCCCAATCAAACCCTAACCCTAATTCTAACCTTAACTGTAAACCTATTTCTAACCCTAACCCTACTTTTAACTCTAACATTAATTTTAATATTCACTTGAACATGAACCCTAACCCTAATTTAAAACTTATAAATTTCTTGACTCTTGTCCATTTCTTTCCTACCATGAGCTGACTCGGTACACATTTTGTATGATTTGTCACTTTTAGAGTCTTAGATATGTCATTTCTGATGGCATTATCATTTTTTATATCTAAATTTGAGGGATTGTAAATTCTTACTTATCATTATTCCATTATTATATCTTTTCTTTTAGAGTTTTGTGCTTTGTTGAGATCTATCCTTTACCCACCATAGCCGCCCTTGCCAATCCCATTAGGTTTCCAATTTCATATCTAATATACTACTAATTCTAACCCTAACCCTAGTTCTAACATTGGAGTTAGTGTTAGGGTTAGGGTTAAAATTATGGTTAGGGTTAGGGTTGGGTCTTTTGAAATGCTTTCGTTGGTGCAATATTAATTCCAAAATTTATATTAATATATAAAACCATTTGGTATAGAGTAACTGTTTAAAGACATCATTTGACATCATAAGACAAACATGTAATATCTTTCAAAGATGGAAATCCCAATGTAAAATTTTAATATCAACATTCAATAATCTAAAACCAAAAATATTATGCCAAACGAGTACAAGGCTTCTTAGAAGGAGGAAATACAAAAGTATAGTGGTCTAGATCTAGCCATTGATCAAAATAATTGAACAGAGTCTTTGTTCTTGTGGTTTAATGAAATCCTTGAGCTTAGTAGTTTGGAAAAGATGTGGGTGTTTGTTTTTCTCTGTTGTGACCTTCAACATCCTCTCTAGGCCTTTAAGGCAAGTTTGTGTAAGGCCTTTGTTGATAGTTGTAATCATATTAGTAAGGAGATTTATACAATCAAGATCAACAAAGTATTCCACTTGCTCATCACTGCGACCTATAATACCACTAACAATAGCATAAATTGCTTCTTCCTTTATACAATCTATTGCCTCTGCAAGGAGCCCCACAAGTGCAACAATTACCCCCGTCTTTATTGTAAGCTCAATGTCATCTTGGGTGAGTGTTGTGATATTGGAAATGAACCTACAAATCTCCATATGAAGCTGTCTCATTATGTTCAAATCTCTCTTGTCACCACTTGAAATGATTACCACAATACGTAATAGTACTCTGTCATTCACAATCTCTTTATGATTCCCATACTCTACAATGTTGGCCATAGTTTCCATGACAAAAAGTAGTATATGAGGAGATTCATGAAAGAGAAGTTGAATGAGGCATGGACAAATATTATTTCTAATGATAAATTCAAGACTATCACCTTCTTCAGAAAAATATAAAATTATCTCGCAACTAAGCTTTAGCACTTGAAGGTCTTCCCCTATTTCAAGAAGGGGCTTCACAATTGTAAAAGCAATAACTATGTGATTAGGTTTGCAATGAACAATGTATACGATTGCTTTTAGGGCAAGCCAAAAGAGCTTAAAAGGACCTTTAAGATGATAGAAGAAAGGCAACAAATCAAAAATAATATCATGAGGGATGGCTTCAAAGTCGTGGGAGTGAAAAGCATGGTTTGCAAGAATGGCTAAGGCCTGAAGTGCCTCTTCTTGCACCTCTTCATTGGGGGAAGTCAAAAGGTTTCTTGAAAAAGGAACTTGCTCCACACCGTCTCTCATCCTTAGCTCTACCATTTTAGTAGAAGCACCCTGATCCTGACAACATAATGTAAATGGGTTAGAAATATCCATTAAGATAGATATATTTAATCAATTTGTAATGCACAATATAATTGTAAAATAAGTTAAAGTCCTAATTCAAAATAACTCTATAATGAAATTAATTAACACTAAAATAAAAATGATGAACATACAATGTATATTTAATACTACATATGCATTCTATGACATTAAGTTAAGGTTCACTACTATTAACCCAATAATATAAAACTAACATTAGATTAGAATATTAAAACAAATCCCAACCAATTATTTAAAAAACTTTAAAAAAAAAAAAATTTAATATTGTGGATACAATTTTATAATGTTCTTTTTCTAATTGTTTCAATTTGGACTAATCTTTTTTAATAATTCTTATAAGTAAACTCTGAAAGAGTAATTTTTTCAACAAGTCCTCACTCAAATATTGTGGATACAATTTTATAATATTTTTTTTCTAATTGTTTTAATTTAGACTAATCTTTTTTAATAATTCTTATGTTTTAGGGAGGAATAAACTCTTTTATATGTTCCCTATTTTTAAGAAAGAATAATTTTTTTAAGAATAAACTCTTTAACAATTCTCTATTTTTTAAGAGTAATTTTTTTAACAATTTCTCACTCAACTAATACTACTCTTGTAACCTAATATAAAGAAGAGGGGAATAAACTCTTTTATATGTTCCCTATTTTTAAGAAAGAATAATTTTTTTAAGAATAAACTCTTTAACAATTCCCTATTTTTTAAGAAAAAGTAATTTTTTTAACAATTCCTCACTCAACTAATACTACTCTTGTAACCTATATAAAGAACGGAAAGTAAATAAACTTTATTAGATGAATATTCAATTCTATTCACTAAGTTAATTAATTAGTGTATAAAAGATAATACTTTTAGATTTTTTTTCTAGACATGTTTTTAAAATTAAACAACATTTTTTTTAAAATATAATGAGACATAAGTGAAGTTTTTTTCTAAAATAAATAAAATATAACTTAGATAATTTTAGGAAAAATATATTTAATTATGAGGACTTAAATGAAGTCCTATAAAAAGAGATTATGACTCACCATTTAAAAACATATATTTTATTAGATAGAAACCACAATTTAAAAAAGACACTCTAACAATAAAATTCAACAACTAAAACATAGGATTTATTGGGCTCTTAAAATAGAAAAGTATATTATCTTACTAAATAATTTAGATATATTATAACTATGCTATAAGATTAAAACGTTATGTGTACTTTAGATATATTATATAATGATGCATTTCATTTAAGATATTGGCTTGAGCAACTCCATTTTAAAAAAAAGATTTAATTTTTAAATAATATATGTATTAAAATAATCTTAGATTTTGATTTTTAAATTTAAGTTAACATCATATAAAATTGAATTAGGCTATAATTTAGGAGGTGGTAGATAATCTTAGATTTTGATTTTTAAATTTAAGTTAACATCATATAAATTTAAATTGGGCTATAATTTAGGAGGTGGTAGAGTACTAATTTTAGAAAAATATTAAAACTTGTCAAATGACAAAAGGCATATAAAAAACATTCACTTTATTTGAAATAATTAAAATATAAAAGTTACAAATAATAAATCCCCTACTTAAAAACTAACCTAATAATTTTATTATGCACTTCATAAATTTAAAAAAATATGATCATATTTTAAAACTAATAATAAAACAATCTCTTACTAAAAACTAACTCAAGTTAGCTACAAATAATAAATAAAGCAATAATTATTTTTCTTATTTTGAAAACTTGTAATCATTTAAAACTTAAAATACAATTCATTCACATAAAATTATTCATTTGACTTTCTTAATTTTAGTTTATTTTATTGTATGATAAAAAATCTAGAGGAGACTGCCATAGTCCACCTTCATGCCTGTGAGGTAATTTCTCTTTGTTTGCTTTTATTTGGTTTGCAATTTTAATTATTTATTATGCCTGTGAGTTAATTTCTCTCAGAATTTCTAATAAATTTATTTTCTCCAAGTTCAGATCTGATTATAATGTGAACTGCATGTTGTAGGAGGGAGGTTAAAAAAACCCTCTATGAAAAAATCACAGACATAAATAAATGCATCCAAGAAAGAAAGCAAAATAAAATCACATGCATGCACATGCATCCAGAGAAAGAAAACAAAATAGCTTTTATTTTATTTTATTGTCTGTGTTTAAACCTAGGATAAGTTGTAAGGTTTCTACAACTAATATCTTAGCCTTTCATAAGTCATATCTAAATACTTATATTCTTAAATTTAAAATAAAAAAAATTAAATTATTGTATTGAAAAATTTAATAAATCAAATTTACACCAGTTAATAATTATCAATAAAATCTTATATAAATCTTTAATTTAATCTTTTTTAAATCCTTACTGTAATAAAAGACAAATTTTTAAATTTAATTAAACAATCATCACAATAATTTAAAACATAAAACTAAACGTATTTTTAACTTAAATAAATTAATACATGTCCCAAGTTTAATTAGCTAAATTATAGTGAATCTAAAGTACAAATTGTAAAGTTTCTTTTTTAGTTTTAAATCTTACCAAAATTAATTAGATCCATAAAAAAAGAACTTTATTATTTTTACAATAACTCAACTACCCCAACCCCATTGTACACAAATCAAAATCATATTTGCTCTTCTGCTATGAAGCTCACTTTAATTTTTGGCTAAGATGTATGGATAATCTACTATTTTAAGTCTCATCTGAGCAATAGGTTTAACCCCAAATAAAATATTCATTGCTAAACGAAACAGCAAGCTTGTCTTACGAAACTGCAACAAACTTAGGTATATTCAATTCATGTTCCTTAGATATGTGAAGCTAAAGTAAAAATATCAATAAAATTTAAAACTGTAATAGGCTAACCTTCAATTCCTAGAAAGTGATTCCGCACTCTCTTTCAGCACTCCCTTTTAGGTCACCTCAAATCCTGCAATTTGATATTAAAAAAACTTAAGGAGACAATATAAATAGAGATAATGTCTATTTGTTGTAACGTTTCTTTCTTTGATTTTAGTGGATAGTGATTGCTTCTTTGAAACTGCCATCCATCAAGTTTGCATTTTATTTTATTTTATTTTTTTATTCTGTTCACCTTCTCTTATATATATATATATATCTTTCAGCTCCCATCCGTGCTATATAAGTGCCCAAGTTTTTCTATTTTTCTATCCATTTCACTTCCATGAATTTATTTATTCATTTTATGAATTTAATTTACATGGAATCTGAATCTTAATTGTTTACGGGAATCTGAATCTTTCAACCCTTGCTGTGAGTGTAGAACGCCTCTCGGCATAATTACTTGTAGTTAGAATATTTGATATGCTCACATGAGTTAATTTAAAAAGACTATGCTGCAAGACTTTTCATATTCTTCAAACGTAATAAAGATTTCATTCCATAACTGCCCAAGTTTTTCTATTTTTCTATCCATTTGGCTTCAACAAATTTATTTATTTTTGTTTAAAGTGATAAAGATTTCACTCCATAACTGCCCACATTTTTCTATTTTTCTATCCATTTGGCTTCCATGCATTTATTTATGTACACAATTTATGAATTTTGTTTACATGGAATCTGAATCTTAATTGTTTACGGGAATCTGAATCTTTCAGTGGTATGAGTGTAGAATGCCTCTCGGCGTAATTAATTATTTACGGGAATCTGAATCTTCCAGCCCTTGCTGTGAGTGTAGAACGCCTCTCGGCGTAATCAGCTTACATTGTATTTTTATATTTGTTTTCTACTTTATATATATATATATATATATATATATATATATATATATATATATATATATATATATATATAATGATAAATCCACTCAAATTACTTTTAATTATGTTTATATTCCATATCATTTCTATGAGTGCAAGGTTGATCACACATTTCAAATTCAAATTCAAATTTTGACTGACTCGTCCATTCCTTTCCCACCAAGAGCCAACTTAGCGCATGTTTGCATGATTTGTTGATATGTCCTTGCATTTAAAGACATTCAACTGCTTTGATTTCATATCTCCTTATCTTTGGATAATTATTTACATATCATTCACATTTAAGGAAGGAAAGACTTTAGTTTGGTGCTCTAAAATAAACCTAAATCTACACATTCATCCCAAGAGCATTTGCACAACTAAGAGTTGTTGTCTTCAATCATTTACCTAAGTTTTTTGGAGAGTGACCTAGGAGAACGTGTTCCCTAGCAACACAATGACAACCCTCCAAAGGCATTTTTAAATATTGCAAGTCTTGGATATCATAAAAGAGCATAGCAAACACAAATCAATCAAGGGTGTTGCAAAGTAGAAGTTTACAACAAGCAAGATCAAGTCTACGCATAGAGGACAAATCTACAAATGTGTACAAGACCCAGACCCGTGAACTTGACCTAAGGCAAAGCACAAGTCTTGCACAGAATCTAAGGAGTTATATAAATAGAGAGGAATCATTTCCAGAGTAACTATTGTAGAAGATACCAAAATTCTCAACAATGGCAATCATTCTTCAATCACAAAGCTAAGTACCCCTATCCATGACATTTACTTTCATAGCTTAGCATTTAATATTTCAAAATACATTAGCGCATAGCTCTCATTTATTAATCTAGGTTAAATTGTACTTATGTGCATGCATTCTATTCGATTATCCTAAATAAGGCTTAAGGAAAGTTAATTTTCCTTTATAGTTTGGTGAACCTATCTGATCCTATACAACCTAGTCTTCCTCCTAAGGTTTCTCATCATTATTAGGGTTTTCAATGTCATTTTTTTCTTCGTATCTTATCCTCATATCTAATCCTCCTTTTTCCTCTATGTGCTTCATTGCTATATCCTTCTTTTAGTGTTCGGTGCTTATTTACCTATTCTACCATCTACTCACCTCACCCACTCTTGTGTGAGCTTTAGGGTTTACATTTCACACTTGTATCAGAATTCTAATCTATAACAGATTCTACCTCATTTCCACATCCTTTGTTTACTTCTGCTAGGGTTTTGAGCCTTTGTTTCATACTCTTATGAAGCCTACACTTCTCATCCTCAAATAGGTCGTTATTTTCACATTATGATGACCCTTTATCCTAAGCATCCAATCATTCTTCCCTTACTGATTATAACATGTTTACACACTTCATGACATGTGATCCATTTGTCCTTGACTCCCTTATGACAATATATCACACAAATGGGATCACTTTGTCAATGGAAGCATTATATCACCACATATGTTCTTTTGCTTCATTTAGGAATTTAGGAATTTGAATATTACTTTCCCTTCTTAATTAGATACGCTTACTTCAGTCCTCCATGATTGTTATATGTTATATACCTCTTTTGTGACAAGTGATAATAGTGTGCTTAATTCAAATTTTATGTTGTCTTTGAGCACCTTGATCCACTTCATGTTATAATCTATTATGAAGGATACACATGATATACTTATACCTTTCATTATTATAGATTATACATCATCTAATGAAGGTACATCATGACATAATTCAAACTTATGTTGATCTTTCTAGATGGCATATAGCTTATGCTTCCCCATGCTTTACATCTCATAGTAAACCTAACTCCATTCACACTTTCCATGCCTTGGTCATACCACTGACTCATTTGACACTTAGGCGTGCCAACATGGGATATACTACACATGATCATTTTTACAATACCTCTACCAAAATTCCTCTTTGGGATTTGATATGTTCCTTGGAACAACATAAAAACATCTTAAATGACATCTTAGAGCAAATACTCATTTCATCTACTCTTACACCTAGGGCTTAGCCTTGATATTGTAAGTGCCCAAATCCCAACTGAGCTATGTGACAAGTCCAATGATGACCAAAAATGCATCACATGAGCCTATGAGGCATGAAACATAAGAGATGTTCCTTCAACTAATATCTCCAACATAAAGTGTCATGTCAACTACTTAGGACTTCCCACATATTGGTCATGTTTGTAGTTGTCATATTCCAAGTTTCTATCTTTTCATTTGATGTAAAAATTGATTGTTTCTTCCCATAATGACAAGTTCATTGCTTCATTGTAGCAACAAACACAAATATTTTTTTGTCAAAGCAACAAATTCATCATCTACTTGCAAATTCATCACGTTGATCTATAGGCATAATTTTTTTTAATTTTGTGAGTTCTTCTTCAAATTTAGATTGTGTTTAGCCTAGTTTAGATTGAGAATATCTTTAAGTCCCAGTATCTTTAACATCTATTAATAACTTATTTTTTTGTTAATCAAAGGGTCTAATTTTTGCAAGTGACCATCTACAACTAAGAATTTGAGACCATTGTAGTTTTTGTTGAAGCTATTTGAAATCTCGCACGTCTCTATTTAGCACATGTAAGCAATCCATTGTTTCTTCCTCTAGGTTCTTTGTCTAGTTTGCCCAACCCTACCTTGGAGATTTTACCACCATTTCAAGATTGAAGGAGAGGGAAAAGTTGTTGGATCTACCTAAGGACATCTCATCACCACACAAATTTGCTCTTCATTTTGTTACACTTCAAGTCCCAGGTGTAGATATTTTATTTTGTTTTCATAAATTAGAGTAGATTTTCTCTTAATTAAACTAGTTTATTTATGTGACTTGAAAGTTTATTTGTGAAAGAGGTATTTGTAGTAGGGTAGATTAGATTTTGTTTATAAGGAAGTGCTTAGATTTAGTTTTATTTGTCAGTAATTATTAAGAGCCTCTCCACTTAAAATTTGTACTTCCAAACACATTATTTCAAGCAATTATTGAAAAGCTTCTTCATTTGAAATCTTGCATCAAAGCACTCTATTTCCTCAAGGATTATTGAAAAGCTTCTATATTTAAAACTTGTGCTTTAGAATATTTTGTTTCAAACAATTTGTTTCCAACCTTCTTTATTTCAAATTGTATGAGCTCCAAAGCATTTTGTTTTAAATAGATAATCAAAAAGCTTCTTCAAGGAAGGTTACAGATCAGAAGCTTAATCACACATAATATAACTTCATCCTAAGAAGAACTCACATGACTTCTTTGGAATCCTTTGTTGTGTTCATAGTGGGTTCAGAACAAGCACTCAATGGATCTAGATCCCCAAAAGTATCTAGACAACAATTAAAAGCTTTCACTTTTAAATCTTTATTTAAAATATGGAAAAGAAGCAATTTATTTTTCTCTACATACTAAAAACTTTATTTTAAAAAGAATTGTTTGTGGAATCTTTGCTTTCTAAAAAGGAGGAAAACCTATGTTTACTTATTATGTGGCTCTTCTCTATGCATTTCCATGAAATTATTTTACCTTCAAGCTCCAATTACATAGATAAATAATTAATTTGAATTAATTGTTTAATTATATTAATTTTTTTAGTGTAGTTGTTTGATTAATTATTTTTAGTTATTTGGTTAATTAGTTGGTTTTATTCATTTCTTTAAAAAAAGGCATTTTGTTTATTTTAGATAAATTAATTAAAGAGGATTTCATGTTTAATTAATGTTTATTCTTTGTGTGTGGAGTGTGGTCAAGTGACTAAGGTCACTTGGTTATTATGATGGAGATCAAGGGTCAAACATTATCGAAGACACTATCAATGAATTTCATGTATTAAATTTGTTTGAGAAGACTCAAAGATGATTCCAACAATAAGGCAGAGAAAAAGGTGACTCGATGATAGTTGTTAATGCTATTAGAAATATCAATAATCTCCTTCTATACCGAAGTAGATTTGCTTGCCAACTTGGCCTTTCTAGAAACAAAGGAGGAGACTATAGTTGATTCAAAAAATGATTCTTGGCCACCTTTAAAAAGATTGATGGATAATTTAACATTGAAGAGGGTAGAATAATCATCGCTAGTCGAATCCAAAGGTAATTATTTTTGAGTAAGTCAAAACTGAAGTTGGCTCACTTATCTTTGCGTATTATTAATTGTTGATGATCTTCTGTTGTGCCAAATGAGATCACTGAAGGTTCTTGGCTATGGTTAGAGGCCGGGGTGTCAGAAATAATGAATCTTTCAAGCCTGCATGCTTATATGGGAAATGCCAGTTCAAACGGTGGCCAATGGATACAGTTGTGAGGCTTGTGGGCGATCACAAGAAGATGTCGTTCTTGAGGAGCATTTCAGAGAAAAGATTGAAATGCATCTTGAAAACCCGGAGTGGTCTTCTTTTATATGCTATGCAGTGGGTTTTAGGGAAAGATTTCTTGATTTTGAATCACATGTATAGGGTCGACACTAATAATTCCTGAATGGTGGTTGTTGTTTTTCTAGACTTAAGAGAGGCGAAGGACATAATCAAAAGCATGGCTGTATCTGTGATTAAAAGTCAATTCTTGGGTGGTCTAGATGAAATGCTTGTGGTGGTTGATTACGAGATTAGGTTGCCTTTGCCAGATGATATCAATAAGATGCTTTACAGGGTTACCAACGTCCAGTGGCATCTGTTTATCAGCACCAATCTACCACTGCCAGAGGCAAGCAGGTGAAGGAAGGCGGCCAGAGGGGTGGAATTCCTGAAGCAATTAATGGGTCTGGTGGCAACGAAAGGTATAGAGTGGCTCAGTTCTCTCATCTTGGAGAGCTCTGATGACGAAGTTGATGGTTAAGGTTTGTATCAATCTATGAATATGGATTTTACATGGTTATAGTTACAGTTGATAGATTAGATAGCTATAGGTAGATATGCTTGTATCTATTAGAGGTTTTTTTTATCCCTTGATGTATATGGGATCATTTTGGCTCTAGACTATGAAAAAACTTTGTATATTTTTTTGATAAATATATATACTAGTATATTTATATTTAAAAAATTATATTTAGAGTACGTGTAAGATATCTTCCAATTTGTTGGCATTTATAAATTACTTGTAGTTAGAATATTTGATATGCGAGACTTTTCATATTCTTCAAACGTAATAAAGATTTCACTCCATAACTGTCCAAGTTTTTCTATTTTTCTATCCATTTGGCTTCCACAAATTTATTTATTTACACATTTTATGAATTTTGTTTACTTGGGAATCTGAATCTTAATTGTTTATGGGAACCTGATCTTTCAGCCCTTGCTGTGAGTGTAGAACGCCTCTCGGCGTAATTATTATGTGATTATAAATAAATAAATTATTATATATATTATAATGAAATGAAATTATTATATTATATTACAAATAGCCACCTTGTTTTAAAATTTCAGTCACGAAATGATTTTTTGTCAATCTAACATGTACGGCTCAATAGCCACTGCGGTGATACAGAAGCTTCTATGTCGTACTTGGGAGAGGGTTTACAGGCATCCAATGGCGTCTCTACCATACCTACAATTAAATGGGATGCTTTAAATATATAAATATTAATTATCTTAAAATAATGTGGACTCTTTAATATCTTTTACGTTGATTTTTCTAAATATTTAAATATTATCTTTTTTACTTCAAATTTTATTTTACAAAATATCATTTTCTATTGTTTAAAATAAATTATTATCTAATGAAACATTCTACATGAAAATATATAAATGCAAATAAAAATTAAATTTAAAAACAATTTTAAATAAAATAATATATATATTCATAAATTTTTTAAATAAATAATTTTAAATATTTATAATTTTATTTATGAATAATTTAATCACTATTATTACAATTGACATTTTGATTACAAAAGAGAGGAGGACTCCTCTCACTTGTTTTTCCATTGTCCCTTGACTTTGCAGCTTTGACATTTTTGGTGGTGAGTTTGGAAAAGCCCCTGTGTTCATGCTTCCTCCCTGGTGGATTTTTGGAGTAGTCTAGGTAGACCTCCTTATATGGCCTCTTTCTTGCAAGATGTGTGGTATGTTGGGCCTTCCTTCATACTATGGCAGATTTCGTTGGAACGGAATAGAAGAATATTTCGAGGTGAGAAGTTGTTGATTCAACAAGTTTGGCACAAAATTATGGGTATGATTCGGGAGACGGTGGAAGCTAAGTGTGATGTGGTGTTCCCTTTGGAGAAAGGGGATGCTGAGTTGGTGGATAGATTGGGTATTTAGGGGTTGTCTTCAGCTTCTTCTTGTGTTAGGAGAGGAAGGCGGGTGAAAAAGAAAGTTCAAAGGGTGGGGAGTTCATTACCCCCTCCGGCTGGCATTCTGAAGCTCAATACTAATGGTTCTTCAACGGGCAATCCTAGGCCTACTGGGATTGGTGGGGCTCGCAGATATTTTTCATGATCGGTGGTTTTTTTCTTTTCTGTTCATGAAGGATTGTAGACTATCAACCTTATGGAAGGTTTGGCGATCCTCTACATTTTGGAGAGGGCTTATGCTTTGGGATGGCACAAGTTATCTGTAAGTTTGATTCACATGTCTTGATTAATTTGCTGAATAAACAGAAGATATCTGATGTTAGTTGGCAGTTGGCTATGATGGTGCAGTAGATTCTACAGATAAGTTATTTGATGGAGATGGTGTCTTTTGTCCATATTCCAAGGGAGTGGAATAGGGCGGCAGATTGTTTGGCTAAGTGGGCTTCTGAGCATTTAGATGGCTGAAAGATTGATGAGTGGGAGTAGATTCCTCTTGAGCTCCGACATGACTTGGAGAGGATTCTTGCCGAGGATGGGAATGGTATTGGTGAAGGATGATGTTGTTTCATGTTTTGTATGACTGTTTCTTATGGATTCCCGGGGCCTTGGCCCTTTGATGTTTTGTAATGCTCTTTTCTGAATTTCAATAAAGTTTTTACCCCTTTTTTTATTAAGAAAAAAAACATTTTGATTACAAAACAAACAAATTATATTATTACAATTTCAAAAATAACCTGGTTTAAAACAAAACAAAATGATTGTGGCAAAGATAATAGTTATTACTTGGACAACAAGTGGAAATAAGGAACAATTTTAAATAAAATAATATATATATTCATAATTTTTTTAAATAAATACTTTTAAATATTTATAACTTTATTTCTGAATAATTTAATCACTATTATTTCAATTGACATTTTGACTAAAATATATCTACAGTACTAGAGATATCTTCCAATTTGTTAGCATTTATAAATTACTTGCAATTAGAATATTTGATCTGCTCGCTTGAGTTAATTTAAAGAGACTATGCTGCGAGACTTTTCATATTCTTCAAACATAATAAAGATTTCACTCCATAACTGCCCAAGTTTTTCTATTTTTCTATCCATTTGGCTTCCACAAATTTATTTATTTTTTTGTTTCACATGATAAAGATTTCACTCCATAACTGCCCAAGTTTTTCTATTTTTCTATCCATTTGGCTTCCATGAATGTATTTATTTACACATTTTATGATTTTTGTTTACATGGGAATCTGAATCTTTTAGCCCTTGTTGTGAGTGTAGAATGCCTCTTAGCATAATTAGCGATGAACTGTAACTAGTATATTTATATTTAAAAAAATATATCTAGAGTACGCTGAGAGATATCTTCCAATTTGTTGGCATTTATAAATTACTTGCAATTAGAATATTTAATATGCTCACATGAGTTAATTTAAAGAGACTATGGTGCAAGACTTTTCATATTCTTCAAGCGTAATAAAGATTTCACTCCATAACTGCCCAAGTTTTTCTATTTTTCTATCCATTTGGCTTCAACAAATTTATTTATTTACACGTTTTATGAATTTTGTTTACTTAGGAATCTGAATCTTAATTGTTTACGGGAATCTGAATCTCTCAGCCCTTGTTGTGAGTGTAGAACACCTCTCGGCGTAAAAAGGGAGTAATCCCCATGATAGCAGTTTACAGATTAAAAATAATAATTAAAAACACTAAAAATAAATTTTTATTTAATTGCATCCATTCATTAGCTTAGATTTATTTCCCACATTTAAAACAACAAAAATAATTTACACTTGAACAAGCATCCCTCTAACAAATTTAACAACAAAACAAACCATGAACAATCATTTGAACTCAAACCAATGTTTAAATTGATTAACGGGTCTACTTTAGTTATGAGGACCACAATTGATTTTGTCACATATGTGTCTTGAGTTAATGTTAGACTTGATTAAATAGATCCTAGAAGAATTAGGAGAGGCTATGTTTGTTCCTCATGCCATTGTTCTTGAATATGAAACTCTTCTTGAAAATGTCCAATGAGAGAATGCTTGTTTGGAAACATTGCAACAAACAAACAAACAATAAGTAAACATTCCCCCACAAAATTCTCATTACTTTCTTCTTAAAAACACCCCTTGCATCACATTTTTTTGCATCCCCAGGACCCCACCACCTGTTCGAAGAGATCCTCTCCAACCCATCATCTGCTTGATACTTTCCCAAGAAGAGGGGAATCTAGTCAACACCCCACCACTAGACCAACTCTTGCCACATCCATAGCAATGAGTTGCATTTGCATCTAATCAACATGAACTAGCATGTGTATTCAATTTTAGTGTATATAAATCACAACCAATAGTTCAAGATAATGCTCAAATCTATTGTACACTTCATGACTTACCATCTCCACATGTGATTCATAAGTATAGGTCATTATATTGTGGTTAGATATGCAAATACTAGAGTTAAACATGAACTAGTCAACAATGGAGCTGGATTAAATATATGTAACAAGCATTTTCTGTACAATGATCCAAGTTAGTTACTATAATCTCCTAAAACTTGAGGTTATAATTAAAGGATTTCACAATGTCATGTTGGAAGCCCTTAGTTATGTTACTTTTCCTATCACTTTAGGGTTAGTTACCCTTTCAACTACTTTTCATGCGATGCCTAGAATATTCATATATAACATACTTTTAGGGCATCCATGCAATGGGTGACATCTTATTCACACTTCATAGCAAACTTAAGTTTACCCAGCAAAATAAGCAATGTGTACTGACAACTAATGATAACCCATATAAATTTGACCAAGTAGTTGAAAAATATAAAACATTGATATCCCCAACACAACTAATCATTCATATGGTACATCCAACAACTACCCCTAATTCTCTTATGCCTCACATTGATCCTAAGGATGATTGGCACTAATTATATTTTGAATCATCAATTCTTAGAAAGCATAAACAAGATAATGAAGAACAAGCCTCTTCTTTTCCTATTGATCTTGATTTACATGCCACATCACCTTTGGGTTTTCATATGGACACTCTTTCTAGTGAAGATGATACTTCGCATGGATCCAGAACTAGCCAACATTATGAAAAGCATTTATCCTCATCTAACTTGGCTATCCATTATGGAAAAGGATGCAATATATTACAAATATTGGTTACAATGGAAAAGGATTATGTTTGAATCAACAAGGCATTAGTAAACCTATTAAAATCTTTGTAAAGAATGACACTAAGGGAGTAAACTATTCATGTGTTGTTAGTAGTGAAATTGATTCACCTTTAGTCTATCCAAGTTTAGTCTATGAGAATTGCATGGACACATTTCCTCTTCTGGGAACTTTTCAAATGATGAAGCATTAGTTGAATATTGAGCAGTTTATGATCATATACCCACATATCATTGTGATAGAGTTTTTCCCTATGTTTATGAAGTCTCTTCATATTTTGGGGAAGATGCCCCTTCACTAAGTTATCTTCTCGATACCTTTCCTACACAACCCCTCATTGAGGATCACAACATGCTTATAGTTGGTGGTACATACAACATTGAGATGGATCAAAAAGATTAGGAAAAGATCCTAAGACTAGGTGATTGTCTAGGCCAATATGAACAATCTAACATAACCATCCTAATTAAAGAATTTAGAGATATCTTGGCATGGTCACATTAGTGCATGTTGGCCATTGATAGTAACATCACAATGCAAAACATTATTTTAGAGCTTGATGCAAATCCCATCAAACAAAAGACTAAGAAGATACATCCTAAATTGTTAAATAGGAATTAGAAAAGATGCTAAAGGTTGGATTTATAAGACCAATCAATTACTCACCTTGGATCTTTAATATGGTTCCCATTGCTAACACTGATGGCCATATTTGTATTTGTACCTACTTCAAAGATCTTATTAAAGCATCTCCTAAAGGTAACTTTCCTCTTCCTAACATCAATATAATTATAGATTTCGCCATTGGTCATGAACTATTGTCCTTTATGGATAGATTTTTGGGTTACAATCAAATCACACTAAATCCCCAAGATCATCATAAAATAACCCTCACCACACCATAGGGTACATTTTGTTCATGTCGCCATGTCTTTTGGATTGAAAATGCATGAGCTACATGTTATTGAACTCAAACTACACCCATGTTGAACCTAATTCAATAAGTTCTGTGACACAATGGGAATGGCTTCTAGGTGTGGGACCTTGTTGATCGAATCCAAACCTCCAGATGAAGGGTTGATTCCTTGTCTAACTAAGCTTTGAAAAACTAAAAACTAATCTTAATCCTACCTAGTTTTCATCATTGGAAAAGAGTAAAAGAGTTAATTGAAATAACATGTGTGGTGATGCACCAAAATAGTTTTGAAGAACTCCTGATCGATTTTCTATGCACATAATAAATTATCATAGTTGATATGTTGCACAAAACTCATAGACTCTTATAGAGGTTTAAGAAACAATATAGAAATCACAAGGAATAGTCGATATACAGTATAATCTCATATTATTTCAATTATACACAGTGCAAAAGAAATGATAGAAGCAATAAAATAATGATTTTATTAATCATGAAGGCCAGTTGCAACTGATACAGTGATCTTTTCAGTGTCTTTTCTTATAAAATCAAATATATCTTTTTTTTAATCAGAGATAATAATTATATTTTTTTTTACAAGGCATATCATATGCAGATTCAACACATTTTTAGGGAATATAGGGTCTTGTCTTTGAGAAAATAAATGATAACTATCCTTTAAACAAACTGGTCAAACCTTTTCCTGGGCGCTAGAGGAACATATGCTTGATTTTTCTACTCCAAAGACTCCATCATGGAATGAAGGAAGGAATTGGGCTGACTTCTCCAACTAAAGGTCCTAAAAGTGCTCCTAGAAAGACTCCAACAATTGCCTCCACTCTTCATGATGAATGCATAATAATGAGTGTTGTTACAACTACCCCTTTTGTCTTAACTCCTTCTAACTACCTTTTGCACACAAATACGACATGTTCTTTATGATTTCTATAAAAGCACAAAGTTGTGTCACACTTTTATAAAGGAGACGGCCAACGCTGATCTAAATTTTTAACTTGAATCGTTAAAAAGTGACAAACATTTTGAATTTTGAAATGATGTAAATTAATGAAATATATATATTTTTAGTGTATTTTATGTTTGTATTTTTTATAAAAATTAAAAAATTATTTGAATACATTTTTTTGAAAAATTGACACTATAATTTAGTTGCTGATAAAATGAAAAATGAAGTTAAGTGGGACGTCGCTCTTTTTATAGTAAATTTTATTTTTTTTCCTTCAAAATTTTTGTGTGTATTTATAACTTGAAACTTTAGATGGATATATTTTTTATCCATTTTGATCATTATATATTTTTAAATAAATATTAAAAGTTGCATGTACTAAAAAATAATTATTTCGATGGGACGTCAGCTTTTGTCTTGACTATTTATCCAAAATAGAAAAAAAATATATCATCTTGACATGGAATCTCTTCTCTGGTGCATTATATTTTATTTTTTTTAATAAACTTTACTATTTTTTCTTGATAAGACAATCAACCTTATATTTTGGTGTTGATGACCTACTTTTAGTAAAAATAAAAAATAAAATATTAACAATAATTAGACTATTAAAAAAAACCACATTTTTTAAAACTACACTTACAAATCTACAAAAGGGTATTTTTAGATTTTTTTTAAAAATATTTACATGAGTAGGAATTGTTGAAACATCAACTTTTTTGAAATTTTGTATTTTTTGGTAAATTGGCCTCCAAGTGGTGCTACATATGTATTTACTGGACACTTCTAGTTGGAAACGTTGTGGCTCATATCTAACTTAGCTAGAATGAATCTCACTAGACCATATGTTCGAAAAAAAATGACTTTTAGTTAGAAATGTTTACATTCACTTGTGTTGATAAGTTAGCCAAAAGTGTGAGACAGTTCTAGATTCCTTTGAGGGCATGGGATAAAGGATATTTCCAGTAAGTCTTCAAACTGCACATTAAATGGCTGCTTAGTATGACTTTGACATCTAGTTATCCAATGCAATTATGTCCTGACCATGTTGAGCACCTTTTGTAGAGAGTTTTCCATGCTTCAAAGTCCAACCATGTCTTCAACAGGGATGACTATGTATTTTAGAAATAGTAGGCAAGTTTTTCTTCATACCTAGGCTCAATGGTTGAAATACACAATGTGTACTTTAACGTCAAGCCTTCAATTGCTCTAACAATCATTTGAATCTTAGGAAGCACCCTCTTCTTGTTCCACAGACCTCCACACACTCTCTCAATCATGTCTCCAAGTAGCTTGAGGAGTCAACTAGTATGCTAATACCCTCTAGTTGTGTTTCCTAGGTCTTTCTTGAAGCCACTCAAACTTGATCATTTTTGCATTGTAGTAATTAGGGTTTTAGGCACTCCTCGCCATTCTTTAAACCTTCTAACACTTATGTAGGTCCCATTCTTTTTAGTATATTCTTTTTAGGGTTTCTTATAGGATATTCACCTTGATGATACTGGTATCTATAAAGTAAATGTCTTGTTCTTTGCCTTGTCAGTACCTTTTGTAGAACTTTCTAAGGCCTAGTAGACCCTTGTAATAATGTAATACCCCAAGATTTCAGGTGATCCCACAATAGTGGGTTACAATTGTATTGAGGAACAAAAATTGTCTAGGCGTGAAAAAAAAATTGGATGGGTTCGAACACCCCTGTTCGAGCAAACCCACTTTCCGTTGGCCATTTTTTTGTTAATAAAATAATGGGTTCGAGCGAACACCCCTTAATGTTATTTGATTTTTTTATGTTATTTTTACAGGGTTCGAATAAACCCCCTTCGCTAGAACCCCCTTCATTAGAAGGGGGTTTCAAGGGGTTCGCTAGAACCCCCTTATTTTGCCCTTGCCCCCTCCAACTACAATTTCATGCAGTTTTTTGGGTTTCGAGGCTCAGGTTGAGAATCAAAATGGAATCAACTTGACAAACCCAGCTGCAGGATTATAGTCCTTGAAATGAGCTCTCCATCAACTATAGTTTTAATATATTTTGGTTTTATTATACATTTTTTAGTTTAGTTAAACATAGGTTTTTCACTGAAAATTAAGCTCTTTTTTCTGCACATGTGGAAAAATAGTAGATTACAAAAAAATTCTAAAAATTATCTATTCTGTTGGTATTGATGTCCTTGATCCAACAAAAAAAAAATTGAATTCTAATACATACAAAAAAAGTTATGCTCTTTATAGTACACCTATGTCTAAATTGTAATTAGTTTGACTTCAAAACTTAATTAAAAATAATAAATCAATAAAAAATTATGAAGCCAAATGCATCATCTAGATATCATAGTTACAAATCTAAATTCAAAAAAATTAGAATTTTATCCTTCATAGAAAAAAGTTATGTGCTTTATAGTACACATCACTCTTTAAAAATGGTGTTTACTGTTAAAAACTAGTTATTGAAGGAGATGGAAAAAGAAATGCAATTTGATTCCAATTTTTTTTTTAAATATATATTTAGAATCTATAGACAAAATGTCACAAATCACTAGTTTGCATCATCTTCAAATTCCTCACTGTTTAGCAGCTATACGTGTCTGAAAGTGAAGATTTAGTTCAAAATGTTCATTTCAATGTCAAGTTTGGCCAAAAAGTGTAACCCACTATTGTGGGATCACCCTTTCACCCAGGACATTAGCCAAACAAACACCGGATGGACAAATTTTTCACGTTTGCAAGTGTGACATTTACATGTCACATTGCACTCACATGCACAAGGTGTTGTAATAAGTATAACAACGCCTAAGAAGACATCACCATTGCACTAAGCAAGGTGGCACAAGTAGAAGACTTCACTCATCATGTGACAACTCACCACGATGACCAAGCAAGAGGTGGAGCTCACTCCATGAAGAAAATCGGATATGCATCCACGATCTCGCTCCCTCACAAACACATGGAGTAGGATGAGGGTGCCAACTCCCTCAATCCATTCCATGACCACACAAGACATCACAATGCAAGGGAACTTCTCACCCATGGGATACTTCAACTAAGAGGTACAACCCCTCAACTAATTGGAATGGTCACTATTTGAAATGTTGCCCACCACCCTACCGTATTGCCATCATCGAGCACAATAGCTGTCTATGCCACTCTAGGAAACCCCAGAGCTACAGAGAAGATGATCATGGCAACACCGCTATAAAGCCATCTCACACAAATCTAGGGTAATCATGGAAACACTCAAGCCAATCAAGCATACCACACACACATGTGGCACTCACAACATAACTAGCATAAAAGGCTACATAGGGCATGCACACCAATCAATGCTCACAACACACATGACACAATTTCCAATCCAATGCATTCAAATAACACATGGCACAACTACAATTCAATTACATACAAGTAACATGTGGTACACTTCCCAATAAAATACATACACGTATGAATGACTCACACAAGCCAGCAAATATAATAGAATGACATCACAACATTCAAGCATAAGGGAGATAATCACACCTTCTGTTGGGACAAAATTTTGACCCCCAAGAATTCATCCATAAGATCCATTTCCCACCATACACTTGAAATAATCATCTATTTGAAAATTTTAAATCGACACTCCCGTAATAAAATCATCCACTGTATTTGCCTTAGACCTATGAAAAATTCATATTACCCTCACCCTAAGTCAAAATCTTAACCCTCATAGACTTATTGAGAAAAGAACCCTCAGCGTATCGGGGAGACTTCTTCAAGGATCACTTCGACACCCTGAAAAGATGTTAAAAAGTGATCGGGAGATCAGTGTGACACCTAAATGTGTCACACCGATAAAACGATAAAATTAAAAAACCATCTAGCGTGTATTTTGAACTAAAATTTGAAGTTCGAGAAGACAGAGGTATCGGAGAGTCGGGATGAGTCCTTCAAGGGTCTCTTCGACATTTCGACCCGTTAGGAGCAAATCAAGGAGACTGCAAAATATCGGCATAACATATCATTCTGGCATAATAGGGTGACTTAAAAATGCTATCTTACCGAAAAGCCGATTGAAATTTCAGAGTGTCGAAGAAAATGCATATTCAGTCTTCCTGAAAAAATGAACATGCTGATAATCAAGAAGGCACCGAAGGGAAGCACATATATTGAAAGGAGGGGATTTCGGCAAGACCACCATTTGAGCCACAACAAAATCCTGATGAAATAAATAAATAATAAAACACCTTAAGTGAAATGATTATTTCGACGAGGTGACAGAAGGTGCTCTATTGTGAGAAATAAATATTTACCTGAGGATTTGAAAGCCGCCATTAATGCTCAAAGTAGAGTGAATAAAGGAAATCTTGAAACATTTGGTTCAGTATGCAAGCATAGGAGATGGGGTAAGCATCTACAACAAATACTATTCAACTTTCCAAGTAAGTGTTCTGAGCTTAAAATCTAAGCTTTCTGAGTTGCATTTGAAAATTCTCTCACATTACATTATGGAAGAAACACATGAGAACCCTAAGGCTAAAAGGTAGAAGTTGAACGAGAGACACCTAAACAAGGATCTAATAGACCAGTGTTCGAAATCAGGACAAAAATCCTGGAGGAATGCCCAGCTAAACCCAAATGCAGAAAAATTAGAAGATGAATACCGACAAGTGGGAGATGTATGGACTCTCGTAAGGGGGTACGACCTCTTCATCTACCATTATAAGAAAATGCATAGGCGTTCCCTTGTTTCAGACCCATGGAATTTGAATTTAGGGAAATTGATAGTACCAAACATCTTTGTGAATGTTAAACTTCTGAAACTGCTAGCTAGAAGCTATAACCCACATAATTGTATGATTGAATTAAAGGATGGAACAGGGTTTATCCCTATCACCTGGGATTACATAGCGATGGTTTTCCAATTAGATACTGGCTTTGATGTACAACTCAGGATTAGGAATTTGATCAGTGAATATTATAATTTGAGCAACAACTACAAGAGATGGACTTTGCCTATGCACAGACCCTATGACGAAAACAAACTAAGGGTTTTCACAGTCACAGAGGATCCCCCATATTCTATTGGATTGGTTGAAGAATATTTCCAGTATACTTATTATTCTGTGTGCCAATTGTTAGGGGTTGAGGCTTCTATGTTTATGGAAGTTGCTCCTATGATCCTAGCCATCAATATTCAAAGCCAACAAGCCCTACATTTTGATTATGTTGAGTTCCTAGCAAGCATCCTTCACAATGAACTGGTCTCCATCAAGGGAGGAGGGAGTAAATTCAGGCATTACTCTCTATTAATGCATCTTGTTTTGTATGAAGGCCAAAACACTTGAGGTTGTGGAATAGATTCCTGGGAATCAGGGAATTTGATAGGAATGGAGATGTAAAACCCATCCAGAGATGGACTGCTATATGGGACAGTAGGTGTGATAAGTCCCATTATATCTATTTTGAAGAATACTTTGTAAAACCAGTGTATAAGCACCTGGGGCATCCTTGTAACTACAATCTGTCACCTTAAATTCAAAAAAAATTAAGGCCAAAAGATAAGCATGAACCAAGGAAATTCACTCATAATCAGGGAGATAGGAGGGTGTTTGGATTTGAAGGATCTCCTCTGCTATTACCAAAGACTTGTCCTGACAGAGTTGTTTATATAGAGATTGTAAGACAACTTGCTCTCTTTGATTTTATGCATCTAAAAAGACATAATAAGCAGTCATTTATGCCAGGCACTTTGTGTTTTGGGGATTTTACAGTCATATCAAACAAAGGCTACCAATTAATTGACAAAAAATTGGAGCATTTCAGGCTACCATCAGGGAACTGTGGAGAAAGCTTTGATCCAAATAACTTTATAAGTAGTGTCAAAATAAAACAAAAGCTTAAGAAGTATGATCATGTCCTGTTTGTCAATGATGACCTAGTTAGAAATTGTGATGAGCAAGTTGCAATTAAGAGACAAGATTTGTATTACAAGATAACATTGACTAAGGCTTGGAGGGTAGCCAAAAACCCCACTTATAATAATGCCTTCATGGATATTAATGATCCCATTAAAAGGTTGAATACATTGATAACAAATGTTGCAGCTTTGATTCTAAATGTCCCTTCTTATGTGTTTGAAAGAGGAGGAAGAGTTGTTAGAAGAACTCAAGCAAAAGATGAGGTTCCTATTTCCTAGTTACCTCATCAACAAACTCCTGAAATCTCTTTTGAAGAAGAAAGTGAAGAGGAGAAGAATAAAGACTGGTAAGCATCCTCTTCTCTTATTGAGGAATATCAGCCTCCACTAGATAGAGAGGAAGTCACAATAGAGACTTCTGATGAATTGACAGATGATGTGAGATACCTAGCTAGTAAGAATTTCATTACATATGTTGATTTTATCAAAACTTCAGAATTCAAAGCATTCTTATATGAGTATAAAGGAAAATAAGCCAGAGAAAAGTTGAAGGATATCACTCCTGAGGTCCAAGAGGAAGTTCTACAAGAACTTCAATCAAAAATAGATAATGCCATGGGAGAAATGACTCCAGAAAAGGGTAGAGAATTGCTCAAGGAAGCAGGAGTGGTGCTGGTTCCTGGGTGGGACATGACTTCAGCTATTGTTTTTGATACTTTCAGAAAGAATCAAGAGAGAAAGATGCAACTTAGTGTCGAGGCACTTGATAAGATTAAAAGTGGATCAGGCTATGACCCTGATAAGAGGATACTGCTGATATGGTCACTCTATCCTCCACACAAAAAGCCTCATGTCATAAATAATCCTAATGAAGCATTTGGCCATCTGATGATTCAGCAAGTTGAGGACACAAATCCTATTGAGGCTACTGACCTAAATATCAATGTTGCAAGATTTACTAAAGCACAGATTGAACAGTTGATGAGGAAAAATAATGCTTATATGGCTGAAAATGCAAAATTAAGACAAGAAGTGGCCACTTATAAAGATAAACTACCTGCACCAAGTTCTTGTTCACCTTACCTAGAGAAAGATCAAAAGATCATGGAGGCGAAAGCTGATTCAAATTACTTGAAATACAAGGCAGAAAAGTTTCAGAAGAAAAGTGAACAACTTGATGTTGAAATAAAACCAGTCAAGTACTACATGGCCTCAACATTGATCCAAAGGAGGTTTGATAATATAATGAAATTTAGTGATCAAACTTGGAACATGCATAAAAGAACATATCTTGCACATTAAGAGCACAAAAGGCTTCATTTGAGAATGTTAGAAAAGAAAGAAGAATTGAGTGCCAAGTTGGATGTTCAAGAACAAGTACTTGAAGAATATAATAATTTGATTGTTGAACATGAGAAATATAACAAAATGTTGATAGATGATTTAAATGATTTTGATCAACACCATGAGCTAACATTTCCAAACTTCTTTCCTGGAAATGATCTCTAAGATAAGGATGATTGGGTGAATGAAATGAGCCAGATGCCGCCACCACTCCTAGATAAGGTAAATGATGAAGAGAAAGTGATAGACAATACCTACCAGTGCCTCGAGAAGTTGTTCGCCCTAGAATTTGCCATGAGTGATATAATCACCTCAGATACATGTGTCAACCAGGAATATATTGATCACCTTATCAGGGTGAACATGTTTATATCCAGAGCATAGTAAAATACATGGGTGCAGAGAGAAATTTTGAGCAGGTACCATGGACGTGTCAAAACGGATCATGAAAAGGATGACTTTGCCAGGCCTATGGTCACGAGTCTACCCTTGATGAATAACTGAGAATAGTGTTGATCACCTTGTGTATTTGCAAACTACTTTCTTATTTTCTTAATTATTGCATTAGTTAAGAATACAATTATGAAAAGACATATCCTTTTGGCCTGAAGCTTGTTTTGCATCCCATAAATAAGGGATACCAAGGCCTTTTCAAATCATCAAATGAATTACAAGACTCTTATCATATATATGAAAGTAAATCCTGGACTATTTATGTTAATTTACATTTCTATATGCTCTGAACTTATAAATTAATGCAAAGGACTGGAAGTTATTTGGTGGGTTAAATATTATGTTCAATTGTTGTGTGGAATTTTATGCTTTCAGATTACATTGTTGTCTCTAGAATGGTCTCTTGAATTTGTTTAAATTGATACATCAAGGGTGTTTTCAATTTATCAGTGCACAATTGTTGTTACTGTGTGACTCAGTTGATTGGTTTTAGAAAGAAGTTGATTTAATTCCTACTAAATTCTAGTCTATGCCCTTTGGTTTCTGCCTCAAAATTAAAAATCCTTTGAACAAGTTTGTTTTAGTTGCTTTCCTTCCCATCTAAACTAAATCCTTTCTTCTGATCATAACAATTTAGGAAAATATCATTGGGATCCCATAAGAATAAGTTTGCAGCCTAACATCTCTGCACAATCTGTATAAGGTACAGATTCCCATTAGTGTCCAACAATTTGAGTTCAAGCCAATCTAAAAACCCATACACCATTAATTTTTTACTCCTTTTGCCCAATAGATAAAGTACTGGTCATACTCATTTCTAAACCTCATAAAGACCTTATTCACATTTTCAAACTGTAAATATCAACATCAGGAACAACTCACAACTCTTACATCTACTTCACACCCATTTGCCACTGTGAAGGTTACACAAAAGTCTGCACCATCTATCAAGGTACACCCACCTAGGTCTAGCAGAGCCTGAAATGAAGGGGGTTTAGCCATATCTACCCCGTGTTAGTTAGCCAAAAACATGAAGAGAGCTTGGCAACCTCTTAGGGTTTAGTACCTGCATTTTTGAGACCTAATAGAATTGGCGACTCTACTGGGGACAAACACATAAAGAAACCTGGTAAGAGACCATGTCCTTAGAGTCAGAAATTTGAAAAGCATAAGTCTACTGGTCAAGGAGAACCCAAAAGATTAATCAATACTCTTAAGTGAGGTGGCGACTCTATACATAATATAAATTATTTTATGTCTTGGAGTATAGTAATTTCTTAACATGGATAGTAGGAGATCTAAAGTTGATCATCAAAAATTGCAATCATCCCCACCTCTAAGAGCTCCCTCAAAGAAAATTGGGTTATCTAACCAATCTCAACACAATAATGACCAAAATACTCCAGGAGATGCATCAGAACGGCCAATCATAATTCCTAACAGTTTCACTCCCCTACATGAATCAAAAGAAACCCAATCCAGAAGCTATCATGCCCAGTATGATGATATCTTAGCACAGTACAGACCTGACCCTCAGAAATAGCTTGAATATGAGGTCCAAGTTATGAGGGAAATAGATCAAAATCAAGCATCATATGATTTCGAGATGTCATTAGAGTAGAGTGAAGAAACTCGACAAGAATTTGTGGATCAAATGAATGCTACACAATTTCATAACAGTCCACCAAAAGATATGAGAAATAAGGATGAGATGCAACAAGATCTACTCAAATTATAGGAAGAACTTGAGTTGGCCAAATTAAGAGAGGAAGAAGAACGGTTGAAACAAGAGATACAACAAGTAAAGAATAGAACTAAAATAACCAACTCAAAGTATGTACCCCCTCATAAACAAGGAAGGCATACTCTAACAAATACACAACAGAGTTCCCACCAGAATGCAAGTAGCTCATACAATTCACAACCACCACCTGGAAACCATATCCAATAGAATATTCCTCCACAAAATCAAAGAGCACCTAATACTCATAATATTTCTCAACATACAGTTAACCCTTATCCACCCCCTGGTGAACAACATATTCCACCACAACATCAAAATGTGAACAAGAATGAACCCACACCCTAGTCCACAACAACATCCCCCTCATAATCATCTCCAATCGAACCAACAACCTCAGAATTAGTACCATCCAAATCAACACCTACAAGGACCTCTGAATATCAATAGATATAGACAGCTTGATCTGTCTAGGTATCAAATATGTCCTGACCCTATTGATAATGATATAAGGAATGCTCTCCCAAAATTTGCTAGGAACAATACCATCTCTATAGAAGAGCACATTAGAAGTTTTGAAATAGTCATGGATAATTTTGAAGTGAGATATGAAGATGTCCAAATGAAATTATTCATTCTATCCCTTATTGAGGATGCTAGAGACTGGTGCAAAAATTTACCTGATGCATCAATCTGTTCTTATGAAGATTTCAATGATCAATTTAAAGAATAGAATGAGAGTCAATTAGATCCAAATTTTCTTGTCCATGAATGGACAAGTATTCAGAAGAGTTATAATGAATCTGTGATGGATTTCAATCAAATATTTTCAAAGATCTATCATAAGATTCCATTAGAGATAAAACCTCCAGATCGCATGGCATTGGCTTTATACCTAAATGCATTTAATCCTAAAACTAGATACGAACTCAGAAACAAAGACCACGTGACCTTGGAAGAAGCTCAAAAGGTAGCCATCAATATTGAGAACAACATAAGAGTAGAAGGGAAGCTTGGGAAAAGGGAAAATCCAAAGATTGCACCAAGTCTAAATAATAACCAAACAAAACAGAACAATTATTATAGGAATGAGAGGCCAAGACTACATGACATGCCCTATAACACAAATTGGAAAGATGGAAGGCCTTTGGATAATATTAGAAAGTAGAATTATGAAAAGGATACTCCTGACCCCCTAAAAAGAAATGGGACACATGTAGCAGAAAATAACCCATGGTGCCTAGCATGTAATTTGCCCCATTCACCTGACTATTGTGTGGTGGCCCAATTGGTACAGGAAGAAGAAACATCTTATGGTTAGGAGAGAGATAACCATACCATAAATATGCTAGAGATCAGACCCCACCAAATTGATGAAGAATATTCATCTGCAAAAGAAGATGGATATGAATATGATGTGGGAAATAAAAGGTATAACATTAATATGGGAAGACAAAAGGTGTTATCAGATCAGGAGGATAATTATGAGCAAACTATTTACAATCCTAATATGCCACCACATCACAAATGGAGGAAACCAACTGAGGAAGAAAGGAAAGCTCTCACAATGGCTGCGGTTGCACAAGCAAAAAATAATTATAATTTGAGAAATAGGGTAGTCAATACAGACCAAGGAACACCTAGGAGTGTGTTTGTGAAGAATCAAAATCACATTAAAGATAACATGAGGTCTACACATAAAGAACCGGCAAAGACTAAACAGGGTAAGATAAAGGATAAATAACCAATTGAAGAAAAGGGGCATGCAAAAGCAAAAAAAACTAATCAAACAACGATCCCTTCATTTGACATAGCCCAAGCAATATCCCAAGTAAAGATATCAGTGCCACTTCTTGAGATGATGAAAATAGATCAATACAGAAACACGGTGATCAAAATGATTTCAGATGCATCAAATAAGAAACAAGAAAAACCTAAAAGCAAAATAAATAATGTTTCACAAGAGACCATTAGAACTCCCTCAGTAGACCTTGGTGATAACTTGACAAAGAATCCATCTCAAGTAGATCATTTATACACAACTCTGTTGATAAAAAACAAACTAGTGAGGAATTATATGATTGATTCAGGGGCAGCCATGAACATTATGCCAATGGCTATCATGAAGGAGTTAGGCATGTGGGTTCTGTTGGATCTCAAAAATGGTGGTTTTAGACCACAAGAGGGTGCCAATCTCTTTATACGTTTTTGGTCAACAAGATGAGGTTTGTGTAACTAGAAACCCCCTACTCATTAGGTTCTGCCAGGCCTAAGCGGGTGTACCTAAATGATATAGCAGATTTGGAAATATAAATAGATTCTAATTTAGACAATTTGACTCACTATGGCACACAGGTGTGAGATAATTGCAGAGCTTACTAACTGAGTCCTAATGGGATAGCTTGAAATATTAAGAATGTGGATAAAAATTATATAAAATGCTCTAAAGTTGACCAGTGCCTTATCTATTGGGTGGATGGAGTCAGTGGATAAATGATGATTATGGAGACCGATGTGTAGGATTGGTAGATTTACTTCTCAGCTTAACTCTAATAGTTGGGCATTTTTAAATGTTTGCACCTTATGCAGAAATGCAAGTATGTCAGTCACAGTACTCTTCTTACAAATCCCAGTGCTATTTTCCCAAATTACTGTGATATTATGAAAGGATATTTAATTCTTGACTTCAAAGAAACCAATCAAAATAATTAGTTTAAAAGGATTTTAATCCTTCGCAGGAACCAATTAAGACGAATTAATTGAAAGCAATTTAATTCACTCGAGGCAGAAACCAATCAAAAAATCACATAGCAAATCAAACGTGTCCTGACAAATTGTGTTAATTTGAACAATAAGGGAAAACCACTTTGGAGATAGTAAAATAACATATAAGATTTAATCCCAACACAACAGTTGAACACTGAAAGTGAATCACCAGATTTGAGCAATCTTCTCCATTGATTATACTTCAAAATTTATAAATTAATAGCAGAAGTTTTTGAAATGAGAGCGGATGAGTGAAAGGTGATATATGGACATTATGACTAAGAAAATGAGCCTCTCTAATCCTACTGATGATGATCCCTCCTTGATTATTTCATTTCCCATATATACTTTTGTACTTTAGTGTTGTAACCCTTTACCTTCATTCGGTGCAGCTCTTCATTAATTAATCATTTTTTAAAAATATTTAATTTAATGCCTTCACATAATAAAGTATGTTCTATACTTTAATCCTTATTTCATTTCCCGATCATATGTCTTTATCTAAGTTTTTCACCATTACTTGACAAAACGTATTTAAATGATTACCCATCCTTTATTTCCTTGGTGAAAGATATTTCACTAGTCATTACAATGTTTTTAAGGTACAATAATTACCATACTTGATTAACTTCTCAGAAGTACTTTCCTTTCGAATGAAAAAATCCCTCCTTGGGTCAAATAACTTTCTGCCTTATGGAAATACTTCATACCCCGGTGAAAACATTCTATATCATTGGTAAAATGTGTATCCTTAAAATAATTATTTTAATTTTTTTTTACCCCACATTAGTATGGTTTCATCATAAACCTGCATTTGATTTTACTTATTGGGAAAAACAGTTAGGGTTTATTAATAATGTGTCTTCATTCCAAGTATATTCCCCTCAATATTAATCTTCCTGCTCTTGATATTCTTGTGAAGAATCAGTATCTCTCCTTTACTTGCAAGATCCATACTCATATTCACGTTTGTTGGAAAAATGTAGGCATTCTACATGATTGAAATCTTTTAAGTAAAATAATTGCCCCTTCAAGTAATTCTTCCAGGAAAACATTTCACTTTCGAAAAATATTTTTAATAATTTCCTGCCTCCTCATTAATATTTATTTACACCTTTTTTTAGTGTTCATGCTTCTTTTACTTATCCATCGGGGTTTCATTATTTATTTTAGGGGGGCACTTCATCGGAGTAACCCACATAGTCGGGGAGACTTGAAAATTGTTCACTGATAAGCTATGTCTTGTCGATATCAGGTTTTATCTTGTGTTTTTAACTCTCCCTGACTGCTCCAAAGCTATTGTCTCGGCTTGTGCACAGAATGTGAAGATTCTAGTGAAGGTTGTGGAATCTGGCTATATATCTGTCGATTGAATTTGCTTTCATGCTTCACGATTCCATTTTCACATATCTCAGCACCGTCTATCATTGTTTCAACTTTGATTACAATATGGCTAACACACACTTTGCTTTTGCTCCCACATACATGCTAGATGTAGTATGCTTTAACAAAATGCAAGCCATGCGCACCTTCAATTTAGTGTCAACATAAACTGTACTCATGGCATCGCACCTATATCCTTCTGAGTAATACAGATCATGGAACTAAATTAGATGCAGTGTATATGTGGCCACAATGTGCTTTGTATTTGTTGTGGCAAAAGGAAAGATGTACACTTGATATTGCTACTTTCATCAGGACAGACTTCCATTTTTTTGGTTCACCTTTGCAGCACCCCTAAATATACCGGTAACACTAGCTTTTATTTCATCAACTTCAGTACTAGGTTTATTCACATCAAATGATTTGATTACAATTATGTTGGGTGGGCAACAAAAGTACGCCTAGGAATAGGAATCTTATTTGTTATGTGTTCACATACAACGTCGATGCTGTACTTTTGTTGTGCAGATATTGGTACCACTAGAGGAGGTGTGATCTTATGCTCTTCCCTTTTTCAATGCCCTTATAATCCATAGGCCTCAATTCCTTTCAATTGACCTTACCTCTCAAGTCAACAACATAACCCAAATCCAATTATTGCTCCTTTATGGTTGCTCCATTTGTAATTCTATTTGCAGTGTCCGTGCAATCCAAAACAGTTGTGGCTAATGCAAGGATATTCATAGAACTCAATTCATTTTCATTTAAGAAAATCTACACTATTAATATCACGGTTTTCTTTTGATGATGTTCCAAGCATTATATTCAAAGCTGCAGTAATGGATGTAACCAAATCTAAAGTGCTTTCAACAAAAGAAACTATTGCTTCTAATATGTGCTTAAAGGCACGAACCACCATTTTATGAATGCAAAGTGATTGCACGTGAGGAAGTTTATCTGCAAGTTCAACCACATGGCCTAAAGAATGCATTTGCAAGCCTCATGTATGCATAAAATCAGTCAATATCTGCCCATCCATTGGTGACAGTTCTAATGAACCAAAAGTTTTTACCAATTTTGGCAATGTAGCATCATTGTAGTATTTCTAAGCCATAAGAATATCAGGCAATCAATAAATGAAATGTGTCTTAAAATCTTAATGCATGCATTTTCAAATCCAAGGACATCATAGAGATAACCATCTTCCTTATCGGAGTGACCTGCATAGTCGGAGAGACCTAAAAAATCTACTCTAATCCTACATGCATGCCCGATACAATTATTGTCTTGACTTATCGATGAGAGTATATATGTCTCTCGCTGAAAATATATCCATCAGCATGACGCCTGAGATCACCATGATTTAAAATTTTCATTCTAGCTTTATTTCTTTTGCCGATGAGTTTTCTATCGGTGAAATATTATGTAATGTCTTCCCGATATTAGGGTTTTCTGTTGAGCTTTCACTTTTGCCCTAATTGTTTAGCTCAAACATGGAGGATGTTGGCAATGATTGTGGTGTCTGGTTTTATACCCACCATATGCATTTGATTGAGAGTTTCTAAAATATTATCAACAAATCTATTTTGTGCATACCCTGCAGTCATTATAATTCACGGGATAACATTTCTTTGAGATAGATTGTCACAGAGTTCGGATGCCTTGTTTATGCACCCACATATTGCATACATCTCTACCACAACAATTGCAAATACAACTTCTCAAAAAAGTTTAATTATTTGTGTTTTAATTGATGCCCATAGCTATTCTAAAGTTCTAATTTTAGCACAGGCAACGAGTATATTGGCAAATGCGAGTTGATCAGATTGGAGACATGTTCATTGTATTTGGTGAAATAGTGTGACTGCGTCGTGAGGATGAGCATGTCTTTTGTATGTTGCAATAATCACGTTCCATGAGACACTATCCCATTCATTGAGCATACACCAAACTTTCACACTTGACATACATGTAAATAAGCTTATTATAGAAGTTTTGCATGTAGCGAATTCAAGTCATCTGCAAGTGATGGAAGAGAGGAATTCTTTTCCTCTACAAGTTCATGTTTTGATGGAAGATATGTCAGAATTTGCAGCACCTCATTTGACTGGCTCTCTCTACATAATGTTGTGAGATTGAGACAAGTAGTGGATGGCAACGATATTGTGATTGTGGCTGGACTGTAGCCATGGGGATAATTTTTTTGTTTCTTTAGCACATACTCGAGGGTTCTTAATAGCTACAATAGTTGTTTCTAGCATTTCAAACAAAATGTATGTAATTGTAGACTCTTTGTTGTGGCAAAACAAGTTCATAGATGACACAACAATAATCTTCATATCCTCAGCAAAATATCTTTTTGGTACTATTCTGGTATTCATATTACCTTTATTATTAAAATGAATACCCATCTGTTAAAAAAAAATTCTCCAAATTTGTTTCCCAGTAAGAGTCTTCTCATCTTTGTTTTCTCTATTTATTATATCCCTATAAGCTTATGGACCGATGTCATCCATCACCTATAGATCAGTTTTTATTGTATAAGTTCAGCAAAACATTCCTCTGATAATATTTGGGAATCCTCTAATAAAGCAAAACCAGCATTTTTCATTCTTTTTAAAGTCCATTTTACCTCATCTTCCCTCTCGAATTTCATGTATGCTTTCTACAAAATCAAAAATGTCTTCTTAATAGGATAGAAAGTAGAGGACTTCATTTCCTCCATGACATTTTCCTTGTCACTTAAATGATTTTTGAAATCCATACATGACCATCCTATTGTTTTTGCTTGCTTCACAAAAGTTTCGAGTTTATCTATTGCATCATGTTTGAAATAAGTAGTTGTCACCAAACGAGTTACACTTGCAGTTGTAATCACTGTGCAACAGTCCAATGCTCCAATTATGGAGGTTTCCATTTTTCAATAGCATCTCCTTCTACATAGAATACCATCAATATCACATCTAACCAAGGCCTATATTTGCTCTCAGGTATAAATTTCAGCAAATTTTCAATTTTTGTCATTTTAGCTGCATCGGTACTCTTCAAATATCCATGAGTCATAGCCTGAGTTATGGGCACATCCTTCTCATATATGCCCCTTCAAATGGTCAAATTCTTCCTCCATGTTCTTCAATTTTCCTGAGAATGCATAGCCTCTAACCGGTAGAGAATAAGTAGAACAATTTGGTTCTATGGAGCATCTTTCCATCTTTTTGAAAATTCTCCATTTTATCCAATTAGTCAAGTAACTAGCAATGAGAGTGTTATAAGTATAGATAATAGGAGGGAGACTCGACTCCTCAATTGCTTCATCGGCCATTTCCATATGCTCAACAAGCATTGAATGCCCAAAGGTAGATAAGAGTATGTTATAGGTCAAAATGGTAGGACTATAGTCTAGATACCTCTTCAAGTTATCAAATAATGACAAAGTTTTTGTGGTAAGACCATTGTAAACATATGCAGTCATTAGAGCATTGTACACTGAAGTTTCCATCTTAATTCCTCTAGATCCTATCTCAGAAAACAACTCAACAGCCAAGTCAACATCCTTAGCTCTTCCTACAAGAATAATTAATTGTGAAGATCTATTGTCATGTCAGATGGTGTCCTTTTCCAATTGAAAACCTCTAGTGCTAGATGAGGCCTTGATTCCAAAAAATTCAAAAGTCCTAGAAATATGTCAATCCCCGGGGTATTCAGTGTGGAAGTTTCTTGACTCAAAATCTCGCTGATTTCTTTAGCATTGGCCCAAGCATTTATCAATTTATTTTGCAGCTTTCTGATATATTCTCTATAGGTTAAATGACCTTTTATAAATTGTAATATCATTTTGTCTCTTGCTCTGCATCTACTGACTGTACTTTAAGTTTGGTCTCCAATCCTTGTTTGACCGAAAATTGAGTTTTTTCCCATGGGAACCTAAATTTGTTTGCAAAAATTGGTAGGAATTTTTAGGTTCCAATAGTGGCTCTGTCTGGGGATGTATGCCCCTTATGGGCATAGAAAGATCTCTGGAGGAGCAGACTGAATGCCAACTCGATTGGGCAATAGAGTCCAAGTGTCACTTCTGCCCTAAAATGATGTGGTTTAAAGAATCACACTATAGTTGACGGCCCAATGCCACCAGAAAAAAGAAAAACCCATGTTTTCCTTTGTCATAGACCTTATTTTGATCTGATTCCTTTAAACTCCACTTGAAAATTTTCATGTAATCATCATTCCTGTCACTATTATATATTATGGAATCATCTCTTGGTTGGGCTGAAAACTGAGAACATTCACTATCCATTATGTAGCCAAGATCATCAAAAGCTTGTATAAAAGATCTACAACCATCATAGGGCCTTTGATGTAAACTGGGCAAAAGACAGTCATAGCTATTCATATTGTTTATTCCATCATTTGATTTCCTCTTATTTATAGACTCCTCATTATGTATATCAGCATATTCATTTCCTTTACGAATTGGTGCAGCACTCTGACTGTCCGAAAATGTTTCATCCTTATCATAACATGGATTTGAGAACACATAAAATTCTTGTTCCAGCATACCTTAGCAAAGTATCACCTCATCTTGCTCTGCTATGTCATCATACAAGGGGTTTGAACAGACTTGAAAATTATTTTAAGATATGCACACTTCTTCTTCCTTAGACTGTTGATTCAGGTATTGAGGTGGGTGGGCTAGGACAAAAGGAACATCCACATTTTGAAGACTACTCTCATTTTCTGGAATATGTTGGGGCTCCAAGTTATATATCTCATATAATGGCTGCATTGTTTGATCAGTTTGTCCATATTTGCCCATGCCATTATCTGTGTTGGTAGATTCAACATTGCCAGTATGCTCATACCTAATTTTCTCTACGAAACCAATCATTTCATATACCTGGTCGAAAGTAACTGGTTTCCATGACTCAGGCCATTTGTCTAAATGAGGCACAGATAATTTCATGAATGTTTCAATGCATATGGATTTATCTGGCCTAACATTAACAGGTATTTGCATATAGGTAACCAACATTCTTTTGAACAAAGAAAATCTAGATTCCCTAAATTTACTTTGACTTCCCTATTAAAAATACTCATCACTTTTGTCTTTAAACTAGCACACGAATTTATTTGCAAGTTCATTCCATGAAGTTATGCAAAGCATAGGAAAGCTGTAGAACCAATCTTTGGCAGCATTTTCTAATGTTTTCACAAAAAGCTTCATGATAACATCTTCCCCACTGATTTTCCAATTAACCACTACGTCAATGAATTGTTGTAGGTGTATATCTGTTGATTCCAATTTACATCCATTAAATTTTAGCAAATGACTTTTTACATTCAAAGGGCGAGGAGGATTTGGGTAACCCTAAATGTCTCTGAAATCAATTAGTTTGTGTGTTTCAAGATCTACTACCCTTTGTTGCAAAAGTAGTTGCTGCCATCATATTTCTTCTTGTAGACTTTGATTGACACGAGGGCTAACATTGCTTTGCAGACTTTGACATGGAATTTGGTGTTGATAATGCCCAACATACTAGTTATAGTCATGATCGTGGTAAAAATTATCCTATTGTGTATGATGTGTACTGCTCTAATTACTAGGACTCCCAATTGTACCATAACATGTATAGGGCAAAGAGAAATTGTTATGCATATTTCAGCCTATGATTTTTATTTCTGAGTGGAAATTTTATAATTTTGAGATATCCTTTTACATTTTTCATAAATTTTCTTTTCAAAGTCACCACCTCTTGTCATAAGAGGAATAAATTTAATCTTTCCGAGTCCTTGCCAACAGAGTTACCAATTTATGATGGAATTCAAAAAATATTCTGAATTGCTCCCCAGCGGAGTTGCCAATTGGTTGGATCTCAAAAACGCTGGTTTTAGACCACAAGAGGGTGCCAATCTCTTGATACATTTTTGGACAACAAGATAGGGTATGTGTAACTAGAAACCCCCTACTCTTCAAGTTCTCCCAGGCTTAGGCGGGTGTACCTAAATGATATAGCAGATTTGGAAATCTAAATGGATTCTAATTTAGACAATTTCACTCACTATGGCACACAGGTGTGAGATAATTGCAAATCTTACTAACTGAGTCCTAATGGGATAGCTTGAAGTATTAACAATGTGGATTAAACTTGTATAAAACATTCTAAAGTTGACCAATGCCTTATCTATTGGGTGGATGGAGTCAATGGATAAATGATGATTATGGAGATAAATGTGTAGGATTAGTAGATTTACTTCTCTGCTTAACTCTAACAGTTGGGCACTTTTAAATGTTTGCACCTTATGCAGACGTGCAAGTATGTCAGTCAAAGTACTCTTCTTACTAATCCCAGTGCTATTTTCCCAAATTACTGTGATATTATGAAAGGATATTTAATTCTTGACTTGAGAGAAACCAATCAAAATAATTACATTAAAAGGATTTTAATCCTTGACAGGAACTAATTAAGAGGAATTAATTCAAAGGAATTTAATTCACTCGAGGAAGAAACCAATCAAAAAATCACACAGCAACATCAAATGTGTTCTAACCAATTGTGTTAATTTGAATAATAAGGAAAAACCACTTTGGAGATAGTACAATAACACATAAGATTTAATCCCGACACAACAGTTGAACACTGAAAGTGAATCATCAGATTTGAGCAATCTTCTCCATTGATTATACTTCAAAATTTATAAATTAATAGAAGAAGTTTTTGAAATGAGAGTGGATGAGTGAAAGGTGATATATGGACATTATGACTGAGCAAATGAGCCTCTCTAATCCTATTGATGATGATCCCTTCTTGATTATTTCATTTCCCATATATACTTTTGTACTTTAGGGTTGTAACCCTTTACCTTGATCCGGTGCAGCTCTTCATTAATTAGTCATTTTTTTTAAATATTTAATTTGATGCCTTCGCAATAAAGTATGTTCTATAATTTAATCCTTATTTCATTTCCCAATCATATCTCTTTATCTAAGTTTTTCACCGTTACTTGACAAAACATATTTAAATGATTACCCATCCTTTATTTCCTTGGTGAAAGATATTTCACTAGTCATTACAATGATTTTAAGGTAGAATAATTACCATACTTGATTAACTTCTCAGAAGTACTTTCCTTTCGAATGAAAAAATCCCTCCTTGGGTAAAATAACTTTCTACCTTATGGAAATACTTCATACCCCGGTGAAAACATTCTATATCATTGGTAAAATGTGTATCCTTAAAATAATTATTTTAATAATTTTTTACCCCGCATTAGTATGGTTTCATCATAAACCTGCATCTAATTTTACTCATTGGGAAAAGTAGTTAGGGTTTATTAATAATGTGTCTTCATTCCAAGTATATTCCCCTCAATATTAATCTTCTTGCTCTTGATATTCTTGTGAAGAATTAGTATCTCTCCTTTACTTGCAAGATCCATACTCATATTCACGTTTGTCAGAAAAATGTAGGCATTCTACATGATTGAAATATTTTAAGTAAAATAATTGTCCCTTCAAGTAATTCTTCCAGGAAAACATTTCACTTTCGAAAAATATTTTTAATAATTTCCTGCCTCCTCATTAATATTTATTTACACCTTTTGTTAATGTTCATGCTTCTTTTACTTATCCATCAGGGTTTCGTTATTTATTTTAGGGGGGCACTTCATCAGAGTAACCCACATAATCGGGGAGACTTGAAAATTGCTCACTGATAAGCTATGTCTTGCCAATATTAGGTTTTATCTTGTGTTTTCAACTCTCCCTGACTGCTCCAAAGCTCTTGTCTCGGCTCATGCACAAAATGTGAAGATTCTAGTGAAGGTTGTGGAATCCGGCTATATATCTATCGATTGAATTTTCTTTCATGCTTCATGATTCCATTTTCACATATCTCAGCACCATCTATCATTGTTTCAACTTTGATTACAATATGGATAACACACACTTTCATTTTGCTCCAACAGACATGATGGCTGCAGTATGCTTTAACAAAACGCAAGCCATGTACACCTTCAATTTGGTGTCAACTTAAACTATACTCATGGCATCACACCTATATCCTTCTGAGTAATGCAGATCATGGAATTGAATTAAATGTAGTGTATATGTGGCCACAATGTGCTTTTTATTTGTTGTGGCAAAAGGATAGATGTACACTTGATATTGCCACTTTCATCAGGACAGACTTCATTTTTTTTGGTTCACCTTCGCAACACTCCTAAATATACTGGCAACACTAGCTTTTATTTCATCAACTTCAGCACCAAGTTTATTCACATCAAATGATTTGGTTACAATTATGTTGGGTGGGCAACAAAAGTATGCTCATGAATAGGAATCTTGTTTATTATGTGTTCACATACAACGTCGATGCTGTACTTTTGTTGTACAGGTATTGGTACCATTGGAGGAGGTGTGATCTTGTGCTCTTCCCTTTTTCAGTGCCCTCGCAATCCATAGGCCTCAATTCCTTTCTATTGACCTTACCTCTCAAGTCAGCAACAGAACCCAAATCCAACTGCTCTTCCTTTATGGCTGCTCCATTTGTAATTCTATTTGTAGTGTTCGTGCAATCCACAACAGTTGTGGCTGATGCAAGGATATTCACGGAACTCAATTTGTTTTCATTTAAGAAAATCTACACTATTAATATCACCATTTTCTTTTGATGATGTTCCAAGCATTATATTCAAAGTTGTAGTAATGGATGCAGCCAAATCAGAAGTGCTTTCAACAGAAGCAACTACTGCTTCTAATATGTGCTTAAAGGCACAAACCACCATTTTATGAATGCAAAGTGATTGCACGTGAGGAATTTTGTCTGCAAGTTCAACCACACGGCCTAAAGAATGCATTTGCAAGCCTTGTGTATGCATAAAATCAATCAATATCTGCCCATCCACTAGTGACAATTCTAATGAACCAAAAGTTTTTACCAATTTTGGTAATGTAGCATCATTGTAGTATTTCTAAGCCATAGGAATATCGAGCAATCAATAAATGAAACGTGTCTTAAAATCTTAATGCGTGCATTTTCAAATCTAGGGACATCACAGAAATAACCATCTTCCTTATCGGAGTGACCTGCATAGTCAGAGAGACCTAAAAAATCTACTCTGATCCTACATGTTTGCGTGATACAATTATTGTCTTGACTTATTGGTGAGAGTATATATATCTCTCACTGAAAATATATCCATCGGTATGATGCTTGAGATCGGCATGATTTAAAATTTTCATTCTGACTTTATTTCTTTTGCCGATGAGTTTTCTATCAGTGAAAAATTATGTAATATCTTCCCAATATTAGGGTTTTCTGCTAAACTTTCACTTTTGCCCTAATTGTTTAGCTCAAACATGGAGGATGTTGGCAACGCTTGTGGTGTCTGGTTTTATACCCGCCATATGCATTTGCTTGAGAGTTTCTAAAATATTATCAATAAATCCATTTTGTGCATACGCTGCAGTCATTATAATTCATGGGATAACATTTCTTCGAGGCAGATTATCACAGAGTTTGGATGCCTTGTTTATGCACCCACATATTGCATACATCTCTACCACGACAATTGCAAATACAACTTCTCACAAAAGTTTAATTCTTTGTGTTTTAATTGATGCCCATAGCTATTCTAAAGTTCTGATTTTAGCACAAGCAATGAGTATATTGGCAAATGCAAGCTGATCAGATTGGAGACTTGTTCATTGTATTTGGTGAAATAGTGTGACTATGCCGTGAGGATGATCATGTCTTTTGTATGCTGCAATAATCACGTTCCATGAGACACTGTCCCGTTCATTGAGCATACACCAAACTTTCACACTTGACATACATGTAAATAAGCTTATTATAAAAGTTTTGCATGTAGCGAATTCAAGTCATCTATGAGTGATGGAAGAGAGGACTTCTTTTCCTCTGCAAGTTCATGTTTTGATGGAAGATATGTCAGAATTTGCAACCCCTCCTTTGACTTGCTCCCTCTACATAATGTTGTGAGATTGAGATGAGTAGTGGAGGGCAACGACATTGTGATTGTGGCTGGAGTGTAGCCGTGGGGATACATTTTTTGTTTCTTTAGCACATACTCGAGGGTTCTTAACAACTACAACAGTTGTTTCTAGCTTTTTAAACAAACTGTATACAATTGTAGACTCTTTAATGTGGCAAAACAAGTTCATAGATGACTCAACAATAATCATCATATCCTCAGTAACATATCTTTTTGGTACTATTCCAGTATTCATATTACCTTTTATCAAAATGAATACCCATCTGTTAAAAAAAATTCTCCAAATTTGTTTCCCAGTAAGAGTCTTCTCATCTTTGTTTTCTCTATTTATTATATCCCTATAAGCTTGTGGACCGATGTCATCCATCACCTATAGATCAGTTTTTATTGTATAAGTTTAGCAAAACATTCCTCCGATAATATTTGGGAATCCTCTAGTAAAGCAAAACTAGCATTTTTCATTCTTTTTAGAGTCCATTATACCTCGTCTTCCCTCCCGAATTTCATGTATGCTTTGTACAAAATCAAAAATGTCTTCTTAATAGGACGGAAATTAGAGGACTTCATTTCCTCCATGACATTTTCCATGTCACTTAAACAATTTTTGAAATCCATACATGACCATCCTATTGTTTTTGCTTGCTTCACAAAAGTTTCGAGTTTATCTATTGCATCATGTTTGAAATAAGTAGTTGTCACCAAACAAGTTACACTCGTATTTGTAATCATTATGCAACGGTCTAGTGCTCCAATTATGGAGGTTTCTATTTTTCAACAACATCTGCTTCTGCATAGAATACCATCAATATCACATCTAACCAAGGCCTATATTTGCTCTCAGGTATTAATTTCAGCAAATTTTCAATTTTTGTCATTTTAGCTGCATTGGTACTCTTAAAATATGCATGGGTCATAGCCTGAATTATGGGCACATCCTTCTCATATATATGCCCCTTCAAATGGTCAAATGCTTCCTTCATGTTCTTCAACTTTCTTGAGAATGCATAGCCTCTAACCGACAGAGAATAAGTGGAACAATTTGGTTCAATGGAGCATCTTTCCATCTTTTTGAAAATTCTCCATTTTATCCAAGCAGGCAAGTAACTAGAAATGAGAGTGTTATAAGTATAGATATTAGGAGGGAGACTTGACTCATCAGCCATTTCCATATGCTCAACAAGCATTGAATGCCCAAAGGTAGATAATATGTTATAGGTCAAAATGGTAGGACTATAGTCTGGATCCCTCTTCAAGACATCAAACAATGACAATTTTTTTGTGGTAAGACCATTGTAAACATATGCAGTCATTAGAGCATTGTACACTGAAGTTTCCTTCTTAATTCCTCTAGATCCTATCTCAGAAAACAACTCAACAACCAAGTCAACATCCTTAGCTCTTCCTGCAAGGATAATTGATTGTGAAGATCTATTCTCATGTCAAATTGTGTCCTTATCCAATTGAAAACCTCTAGTGCTAGCTAAGGCCTTGATTCCAAAGAATTCAAAAGTCCCAGAAATATGTGAATCCCCGAGGTATTCAGTGTGGAAGCTTCTTGACTCAAAATCTAGCTGATTTCTTTAGCATTGGCCCAAGTATTTATCAATTTATTTTGTAGCTTTTTGATATATTCTCTATAGGTTAAATGACCTTCTAAAAAATGTAATGTCATTTTGCCTCTTCCTCTGCATCTACTGACTATACTTTAAGTTTGGTCTCTAATCCTTGTTTGACCAGAAATTGATTTTTTTCACATGGGAACCTAAATTTGTTTGCAAAAATTGGTAGGAATTTTCAGGTTCCAACAGTGGCTCTATCTGGGGATGTATGCCCCTTACGGGCATAGCAAGATCCCAAATCTCTAGAGGAGCAGATCGAGTGCCAACTCTATTGGGCAATAGAGTCCAAGTGTCACTTCTACCCTAAAATGATGTGATTTAAAGAATCACACTACAACTGATGGCCCAATGCCACCAGAGAAGAAAAACCCATGTTTTCCTCTGTCATCGACCTTATTTTGATCCGATTCCATCAAAATCCACTTGAAAATCTTCATGCAATCATCATTCCTGTCACTGTTATATATTATGGAATCATCTCTTGGTTGGGCTGAAAACTGAGAACATTCACTGGGCAAAATACAGTCATAGCTATTCATATTGTTTATTCCATCATTTGATTTCCTCTTATTTATAGACTCCTCATTATGTATATCAGCATATTCATGTCCTTTACGAATTGGTGCAGCACTCTGACTGTCCGAAAATGTTTCATCCTCATCATAACATGGATTTGAGAACACATAAAATTCTTGTTCCAGCATACCTTGGCAAAGTATCACCTCATCTTGCTCTGCTATGTCATCATACAAGGGGTTTGAACAAACTTGAAAATTATTTTAAGATATGCACACTTCTTCTTCCTTAGACTGTTGATTCAGGTATTGAGGTGGGTGGGCTGGGACAAAAGGAACATCCACATTTTTAAGACTACTCTCATTTTCTGGATATGTTGGGGCTTCAAGTTATATGTCTCATCTACTGGCTACATTGTTTGATCAATTTGTCCATATTTGCCCATGCCATTATCTGTGTTGGTAGATTCAACATTGCCAGTATGCTCATACCTAATTTTCTCTACGAAACCAATCATTTCATATACCTGGTTGAAAGTAACTGGTTTCCATGACTCAGGCCATTTGTCTGAATGAGGCACATATAATTTCATGAATGTTTCAATGCATATGGATTTATCTGGCCTAACATTAATAGGTATTTGCATACATGTATCCAACATTCTTTTGAACAAAGAAAATCCAAATTCCCCAAATTTACTTTGACTTCCCTTTTAGAGATACTCATCATTTTTGTGTTTAAACTGGCACACGAATTTATTTGTAAGTTCATTCCATAAAGTTATGCAAAGCATAGGAAGACTATAAAACCAATCTTTAGCAGCATTTTCTAATGTTTTCACAAAAAGCTTCATGATAACATCTTCCTCACTGATTTGCCAATTCACCACTATATCAATGAATTGTTGCAAGTGCATATCTGTTGATTCTGATTTACATCCATTAAATTTTGGCAAATGATTTTTTACATTCAAAGGGTGAAGAGGATTTGGGTAACCCTGAATGTCTCCGAAATTAATTGGTTTGTATGTTTCAAGATCTATTACCCTTTGTTGGAAAAGCAGTTGTTGCCATCCTATTTCTTCTTGTAGACTTTGATTGACACGAGGGCTAACATTGCTTTGCAGACTTTGACATGGAATTTGGTGTTGATAATGCCCAACATACTGGTTATATTCATGATCGTGGTAAAAATTGTCCTGTTGTGTATGATGTGTACTGCTCTCATTACCAGGACTCCTAATTGTAATATAATGTGTATAGGGCAAAGAGAAATTGTTATGCATATTTTAGCCTGTGATTTTTATTTCTGAGTGGAAATTTTATAATTTTGAGATATCCTTTTACATTTTTCATCAATTTTGTTTTCAGAGTCACCACCTCTTGTCATAAGAGGAATAAATTTAATCTTTCTGGGTTCTTGTCAGCAGAGTTACCAATTTATGATGGAATTCAAAAAATATTCTGAATTTCTCCCCAACGTAGTCGCCAATTTGTTGGATCTCAAAAACACTAGTTTTAGACCACAAGAGGGTGCCAATCTCTTGATACGTTTTTGGTCAACAAGATAGGTTTTGTGTAACTAAAAACCCCCTTCTCTTCAGGCTCTGCCAGGCCTAGGCGGGTGTACCTAAATGATATAGCAGATTTGGAAATCTAAATGGATTCTAATTTAGACAATTTCACTCACTATGGCACACAGGTGTGAGATAATTGCAGAGCTTACTAACTGAGTCCTAATGGGATAGCTTGAAGTATTAAGAATGTGGATTAAACTTGTATAAAATGTTCTAAATTTGACCAGTGCCTTATCTATTGGGTGGATGGAGTTAGTGGATAAATGATGATTATGGAGACAGATGTGTAGGATTGGTATAGTTACTTCTTAGCTTAACTCTAACAGTTGGGCACTTTTAAATGTTTGTACCTTATGTAGATGTGCAAGTATGTCAGTCACAATACTCTTCTTACTAATCCTAGTGCTATTTTCCCAAATTACTATGATATTATGAAAGGATATTTAATTCTTGACTTGAGGGAAAACAATCAAAATAATTAGTTTAAAAAGATTTTAATCCTTGGCAGGAACTAATTAAGATGAATTAATTGAAAGGAATTTAATTCACTTAAGGCAAAAACCAATCAAAAAATCACACAGCAACATCAAATGTGTCCTGAAAAAATGTGTTAATTTGAATAAAAAGGAAAAACCACTTTGGAGATAGTACAATAACATATAAGATTTAATCCCAACACAACAGTTGAACACTAAAAGTGAATCACCAGATTTGAGCAATCTTCTCCATTGATTATACTTCAAAATTTAAACATTAATAGCAGAAGTTTTTGAAATGAGAGCGGATGAGTGAGAGGTGATATATGGACATTATGACTGAGAAAATGAGCCTCTCTAATCTTATTGTTGATGATCCCTCCTTGATTATTTCATTTCCCTTATATACTTTTGTACTTTAGGGTTGTAACCCTTTACCTTCATCCAGTGTAGCTCTTCATTAATTAATCATTTTTTAAAAATATTTAATTTGATGCCTTCGCATAATAAAGTATGTTCTATACTTTCATCCTTATTTCATTTCTCGATTATATCTCTCTATCTGACTTTTTCACCTTTACTTGACAAAACATATTTAAATGATTACCCATCCTTTATTTCCTCGGTGAAAGATATTTCACTAGTCATTATAGTGTTTTTAAGGCAGAATAATTACCATAGTTGATTAACTTCTCAGAAGTACTTTCCTTTCGAATGAAAAAATCCCTCCTTAGGTAAAGTAACTTTCTACCTTATGGAAATACTTCATACCTCGGTGAAAACATTCTATATCATTGGTAAAATGTGTATCCTTAAATTAATTATTTTAATAATTTTTTACCCCACATTAGTATGGTTTCATCATAAACTTGCATTTGATTTTAGTCATTGGTAAAAATAGTTAGGGTTTATTAATAATGTGTCTTCATTCCAAGTATATTCTGCTCAATATTAATCTTCTTGCTCTTGATATTCTTGTGAAGAATTATTATCTCTCCTTTACTTGCAAGATCCATACTCATATTCACGTTTGTTGGAAAACTGTAGGCATTCTTCTACATGATTGAAATCTTTTACGTAAAATAATTGCCCCTTCAAGTAATTCTTCTGGGAAAACATTTCACTTTCGAAAAATATTTTTAATAATTTCCTGCCTCCTCATTAATATTTATTTACACCTTTTGTTAATGTTCATGCTTCTTTTACTTATCCATCGGGGTTTCGTTATTTATTTTAGGGGGGGCACTTCATTAGAGTAACCCACATATTCAGGGAGACTTGAAAAGCACTCACTGATAAGCTATGTCTTGTTGATATCAGGTTTTATCTTGTGTTTTCAACTCTCCCTGATTGCTCTAAAGCTCTTGTCTCAGCTCATGCATAGAATGTGAAGATTCTGGTGAAGGTTGTGGAATCTGGCTATATATCTGTTGATTGAATTTGTTTTCATGCTTCATGATTCCATTTTCACATATCTCAACACCATCTACCATTGTTTCATCTTTGATTACAATATGGATAACACACACTTTGGTTTTTCTCCCACAGACATGTTGGCTGTAGTATGCTTTAACAAAGCACAAGCCATGCACACCTTCAATTTGGTGTCAACTTAAACTGTACTCATGGCATCACACCTATATCCTTCTGAGTAATGCAGATCATTGAACTAAATTAGATGTAGTGTATATGTGGCCACAATGTGCTTTGTATTTATTGTGGCGAAAGGATAGATGTACACTTGATATTGCCACTTTCATCAGGACGGACTTCAATTTTTTTGGTTCACCTTCGCAACACCCCTAAATATACCAGCAACACTAGCTTTTATTTCATCAACTTCAACACCAGGTTTATTCACATCAAATGATCTTATTACAATTATGTTGGGTGGGCAACAAAAGTACGCTCAGGAATAGGAATCTTGTTTGTTATGTGTTCACATACAATGTCGATGCTGTACTTTTGTTGTGCAGATATTGCTACCACTGGAGGAGGTGTGATCTTATGCTCTTCCCTTTTTTAGTGCCCTCGCAATCCATAGGCCTTAATTCCTTTCTATTGACCTTACCTCTCAAGTCAGTAATAGAACCCAAATGCAACTGCTCTTCCTTTATGGCTGCTCCATTTGTAATTCTATTTGCAGTGCCTGTGTAGTCCATAACAGTTGTGGCTAATGCAAGGATATTCACAGAACTCAATTCATCTTCATTTAAGAAAATCTACACTATTAATATCATCATTTTCTTTTGATGATGTTCTAGGCATTATATTAAAAGTTGCAGTAATGGATGCAGCCAAATCTGAAGTGCTTTCAATAGATGCTTCTAATATGTGCTTAAAGGCACGAACCACCATTTTATGAATGCAAAGTGATTGCACGTGAGGAAGTTTATCCTCAAGTTCAACCAAATAGCCTAAACAATACATTTGCAAGCCTTGTGTATGCATAAAGTCAGTCAATATCTGCCCATCCACTGGTGACAATTCTAATGAACCAAAAGTTTTTACCAATTTTGGCAATGCAGCATCATTGTAGTATTTCTAAGGCATAAGAATATCAGGCAATCAATTAATGAAATATGTCTTAAAAGCTTCATGTGTGCATTTTCCAATCCAAGGACATCACAGAAATAACTGTCTTCCTTATCGGAGTGACCTGCATAGTCGGAGAGACCTAAAAAATCTATTGTGATCCTACATGTCTGCTTGATACAATTATTGTCTTGACTTATCGGTGAGAGTATATATGTCTCTTGCCGAAAATATATCCATCGATATAATGCTTGAGATCAGCATGATTTAAAATTTTCATTCCGACTTTATTTCTTTTGCCGATGAGTTTTCTATTAGCAAAATATTATGTACTATCTTCCCGATATTAGGGTTTTCCGCCGAGCTTTCACTTTTTCCCTAATTGTTTAGCTCAAACACGAAGGATGTTGGCAATGATTGTGGTGTCTAGTTTTATATCTGCCATATGCATTTTCTTGAGAGTTTCTAAAACATTAACAACTCCATTTTGTGCATACCTTGCTGTCATTATAATTCACGGGATAACATTTCTTTGACGCAGATTGTCACAGAGTTCGGATGCCTTGTTTATGCGCCCACATATTGCATATATCTCTACCACAACAATTGCAAATACAACTTCTCACAAAAGTTTAATTCTTTGTCTTTTAATTAATGCCCATAGCTACTCTAAAGTTTCAATTTTAGCACAAGCAATGAGTATATTGGCAAATGTGAGCTGATCAGATTGGAGATCTGTTCATTGTATTTGGTGAAATAGTGTGACTATGTCATGAGGATGATCATGTCTTATGTATGTTGCAATAATCACGTTCCATGAGACACTGTCATGTTCATTGAGCATACATAAAACTTTCGCACTTGACATACATGTAAATAAGCTTATTATAAAAGTTTTGCATGTAGCGAATTCAAGTCATCTATGAGTGATGGAAGAGAGGACTTCTTTTCCTCTGCAAGTTCATGTTTTGATGGAAGATATGTCAAAATTTGCAGCGCCTCCTTTGACTGGATCCCTGTACATAATGTTGTGAGATTGAGACGAGTAGTGGATGGCAACAACATTGTGATTGTGGCTGGAGTGTAGCCGTGGGGATAAGTTTTTTGTTTCTTTAGCACATACTCGAGGGTTCTTAATAGCTACAACAGTTGTTTCTAGTGTCTTAAACAAACTGTATGCAATTGTAGACTCTTTGCTATGGCAAAACAAGTTCATAGATGACAACAATAATCTTCATATTCTCAGCAACATATCTTTTTGGTACTATTCAGGTATTCATATTACCTTTATTATCAAAATGAATACCCATCTGTTAAAAAAAATTCTCCAAATTTGTTTCCCAGTAAGAGTCTTCTCATCTTTGTTTTCTCTATTTATTATATCCCTATAAGCTTGTGGACCAATGTCATCCATCACCTATAGATCAGTTTTTATTTTATAAGTTCAGCAAAATATTCGTCTGATAATATTTGGGAATCCTCTGGTAAAGCAAAACCAGCATTTTTCATTCTTCTTAGAGTCCATTTTACCTCATCTTCCCTCCCGAATTTCATGTATACTTTGTACAAAATCAAAAATGTCTTCTTAATAGGACAGAAATTAGAGGACTTCATTTCCTCCATGACATTTTCCATGTCACTTAAATGATTTTTGAAATCGATATGTGACCATCCTGTTGTTTTTGCTTGTTTCACAAAAGTTCTGAGTTTATCTATTGCATCACGTTTGAAATAAGTAGTTGTCACCGAACAAGTTACACTCATAGTTGTAATCATTGTGTAACAGTCCAGTGCTCCAATTATGGAGGTTTCCATTTTTCAACAGCATATGCTTCTGTATAGAATACCATCAATATCACATCTAACCAAGGCCTATATTTGCTCTAAGGTATAAATTTCAGCAAATTTTCAATTTTTGTCATTTTAGCTGCATCGGTAGTCTTAAAATATGCATGGGTCATAGCCCAGATTATGGGCACATCCTTCTAATATATATGCCCCTTCAAATGGTCAAATGCTTCCTCCATTTTCTTCAATTGTCCTGAGAATGCACAACCTCTAACTGGTAGAGAATAAGTGGAACAATTTGGTTCTATGGAGCATCCTTCCATCTTTTTGAAAATTCTCCATTTTATCCAAGCAGTCAAGTAACCAGCAATGAGAGTGTTATATGTATAGATATTATGAGGGAGACTTGACTCTTGAATTTCTTGATCGGTCATTTCCATATGCTCAACAAGCATTGAATGCCCAAAGGTAGATAAGAGTATGTTATAGGTCAAAATGGTAGCACTATAGTCTAGATCCCTCTTCAAGTCATCAAACAATGACAAAGTTTTTATGCTAAAACCATTGTAAACATATGCAATCATTAGAGCATTGTACACTGAAGTTTCCTTCTTAATTCCTCTAGAACCTATCTCAGAAAACAACTCAACGGCCAAGTCAACATCCTTAGCTCTTCCTGCAAGAATAATTGATTGTGAAGATCTGTTGTCATGTCAGATTGTGTCTTTTTCCAATTGAAAACCTCTAGTGCTAGTTAAGGCCTTGATTCCAAAGAATTCAAAAGTCTTAGAAATATTTGAATCCCTGGGGTATTCAGTGTGGAGGCTTCTTGACTCAAAATCTGGTTGATTTCTTCATCATTGGCCCAAGCATTTATCAATTTATTTTGCAGCTTTTTGATATATTCTCTATAGGTTAAATGACCTTCTAAAAATTGTAATATCATTTTGCCTCTTCCTTTGCATCTACTAACTATACTTTAAGTTAGGTTTCTTATCCTTGTTTGACCGGAAATTTATTTTTTTCACATGGGAACCTAAAATTTTTTGCAAAAAATGGTAGGAATTTTTTAGGTTCCAATAGGTTGACACCACATATGGTAAATGTTACGCAATGGACAATAGATCCATCCCAATCATGGGAATTATGTGGGATGTGGAAATAAGGTTAGCCTCCTACCCTGAGGTAGTATATACTATGGAATGCTGTTATCTAGACAATGGACTGCAACAATTGGAGGAAATGTCCAGTTGGATCTATCTTATGCTACCATACCAGTAGGAGGAAGAGAAGTTAAGCTTTGCACAGAGACAAGGTATGAGAATATCATAGAACACATTGATCAAAACCAATATTTAAATTTTTTCTGTGATACAGACCTTGGTACATTTAAAATTGAAAAAAGCCAACCAAAGCTATAGAATACTGATCCTACACATCAAGAAGCCCAACTTGACGAGTCTGGTGTATGGAGGATATACTTTGATGGTGCATGTAGTAAAGCTAGTAATGGAGCAGGGGTGTTATTTATTTCACCAACTGGTAAGACTTTCAAATATTCATTCCTGCTAACATTTGAATGCACCAACAACATAGCAAAATATGAGGTGTTGGTCAAGGGTTGAACATTGCTAGAAAACATAAAATAAAATTCCTTGCTGTGTATGGAGATTCATAACTAATTGTCTCTCAAATCAAGGGGAAGTATTCATCAAAAAATAAGAGATTGAAACAATATAGAAATGTTGTTTGAGATGATATAGAGCTATTCGATGCATTCTCTATAAATTGGGTGGATAGATCTAAGAATATGATGGTAGACTTCCTGGCAAACATAACCCTAAAAAAGGATGACATCACATTGGCAGGCATCACTGAAGTGGAATTAAAAGCTAGACCTGCCATCCCTGATAACATATATAATTGGCAAGTATTTGAAGATGACAATGATTTGATCAAATTCCTACATTGTGTAGATTAGTATGAATCTCAACAGATTGATTTCAATGCATATGTGGAGAAAATTGATGGCAAGGAAACTCTTTTTGGAAAGGAAGTGTTACAATTAAAAACAAATAAGATACCCAAAGGTCTCATAGCACTAGAGAGGGTGTTCGATGCACATGACTGATTCAAGGCAAAAGATGTACCAATCAAATAGAATGATCTTGAGGAAATAAATATTGGAACACAAACAACCCCAAAAAATGTATAAATTGGGAAAAAACTCAACCCTAAAATTAGAAGTATGCTCATTGATTTGCTTAGAAAGTACAGACATGTATTTGCATGGTCTTATGATAATCTGAAAGCATACCGAGAAGACCTCATTCAACATGAAATACCATTGAAACCAGATGCCAAACCGTTTAGGCAAAAACAAAGGCCTATAAACCCAACATTGACCCCCAAGATGCAAGAGGAACTTACAAAGCTTAGGGAAGGAGGTATTATCAAGCCTATTAGACATTCTTCTTGGGTTTCAAATTTGGTACATGTAAGGAAGAAAAATGGGGACATAAGACTGTGTGTGGACTTTAGAAACTTAAATAAATCTTCACTCAAAGATAATTACCCCCTCCCTAATATGGAAGTAATGTTGCAAAAGGTCACAAGATGTGAATTGTTGTCCATGATGGACGGTTTTTCAGGGTACAATCAGGTGAAAGTAAAAGAATCAGAACAGTTTAAAACTACCTTCACCACACCTTGGGGAACATATGTCTATGTAAGGATGCCATTTGGACTCACTAATGCCGGAGCAACATTCCAAAGGGCAATGGATGTGGCCTTCACTGATCTAATCAACATGATTATGGTGGTCTATCAAGATGATTTGGCAGCATATTCCAAGAAAGTTGAGGATCATTGTGCACATTTGGAGAAAATTGTCATTAGAGCCTTGGAATATGGGATCTCATTGAATCCAAAAAAGTGCCACTTTGCTGTAACAGAAGGAAAGTTACTTGGTCACATAGTCTCGAAGAATGGAATAAGGATTAACCCAACAAGAGTGGAAGCTATTGATAAAATCCCTATTCCCAGAACTGTGAAGGCCATACAATCTTTCTTTGGTCAAATCAATTTCATCAGGAGGTTTACACCAAATTTTGTAGAGAAGCTTTTGAAGCTATTAAGAAGGCAATCAAAGAAGCTCCTGTGTTGAAATCACTTGAGTTTGACAAACCATTTTAGATATTTTCCTTTGCATCATTCCACACAGTAGCTGCAGTAATGTTGCAAAAGAACAAAGAAGGGTTTGAGCAACCAATTTCATTCTTTAGCAAATCACTCCAAGGGACTGAACTGAAATATGACATAATAGAAAAATAGGCATATGCTCTAGTAAAATTTGTCAAAGCATTCAGACCTTATCTGGTAGGAGCTCAAGTAATAGCATATGTACCGAATGCTACAACAAAGGATGTATTTGTTCAAAACAAGGTCACTGGGCGAAGATGTAGATGGATTAACAGAATCCAAGAATTCAATATTGAAATTCAAATCACTAAATTTGTTAGAGGATAGGGCCTAGCAAGATTGATGGCAGAATCAAATTTGGAAGCAGCACAAGTTTGTAATATGGATGACAAAGGTAGTGACAATATTGCCAATATAGAACATACATCTTGGTATACTCATATAATATACTATTTAAAGAATTTGAAGTGTCTTGAAGGCCTAAATGATAATCAGAGAAGAACACTTAAACTTTAGGCCTCAAAGTATGTCTTTATGGATGGAGATTTGTACTGAAAAAATAGAGATGGTATTTTATTACTATGCCTAGATAAGACACGGGCTGAAAACATGCTACAAGAAATGCATAAAGGTGTATGTGGAGGGCATTTTTCAGCCAAGACCACTGCCCACAGAATACTGAGAGCTAGATACTACTAGCCTGAAGTATTCAAAAATACACACAGTTATGTTAGAAGATGTGAAGCTTGCCAAAAGTTTTCTGGTAAACTCAAGTATCAAGGGGCCCTACCACTAAAACTAATACAAATAGAAGCTCCATTCCACCAATGGGGACTTGATTTCATTGGAGAAATTACTAAGAAATCAAGTGGAGGGTATAAATGGATTCTGGTAGCCACTGACTACTTCACAAAATGGATAGAAGCCATTCTGACAAAACAAGCTACCAGCAAAGTGGTGATAAACTCTCTCATGGAAAATATCATTACTAGGTTTGGAGTACAGTAAGACTTCTCACAGATAATGGCATGTGTTTTAGATCTGAAGAATTTAGATCATTCTATGAATCTTATGGTTTAGCAATTTCATATGCTTCACCATATCACCCTCAAGCAAATGGGCACGCTGAGTCCAGTAATAAAAGTATTATCAAGATAATCAAAAGAATCTTGGAGAATAAAAAAAAGCATGGGATTCAAGATTAAGATTAGCTCTATGGGCAGATAGGGTTACTGTAAAAAAGGCTACAGGGAAATCACCATTTGAACTGGTGTATGGTGCCCAGGCTAGGTTACCCATGCATAATCTTATAGCAGTCTGTAAGTTTATTCTTCAAGAAGATCTAGATATCCCTGAGCCCATGGAGGAGAGATTAGAACAATTAATTGAACTTGATGAAGTGGGGACTGAAGCCCAGAAACATAATGAGAAACTGCAGTTGCAGACAAAATACCTCTTTGACAAAAGGACTAGGGAAAGAAAATTCAAAATAGATGATATGGTCCTTATGTGGAATGCTAGGGCACAAGATAAGGGAAAACATGGCAAATTTGAGGCATTATGGGTAGGACCATTTGTCATTACTGACAAGTGTGGTGAAGATCCCTATTATTTACAAAAAATGAGTGGTGAAGAATAGGAATTGTCAGTGCATGCACAATTCCTGAAACATTTCTTCTCATAAGATTTTTCCATGCATAGTATATTTAAGAAGGACAAGAAATTGCTAGTGCATGGACAATTCCTGAAATACCTCCTTTCTCTCTAAAGAATTATTCCATGCACAATAGATTAGGATTCCATTCTATGCATCCCACTACCATTGGTCTGCAACCCAGATTCTAGATTCTTTCAATGACCTCACGGTCATTCATCCCTAGCCAGAGCCACTATTGGGACAAAATTTTGACCCCCAAGAATTCACCATAAGATCCATTTCCTGCCATACACTTGAAATAATCATCTATTTGAAAATTTTAAATTGACACTCTCATAATAAAATCATCTGCCGTATTTGCCTTAGACCTACAAAAATTCATATAACCCACACCGTAAGTCAAAATCTCAACCCTCACAGACTTATTGAGAAAAGAACCCTCGGCGTATCGGTGAGACTTCTTCAAGGATCACTTTGACACCCTAAAAAGATGTTAAAAAGTGATCGGGAGATCATTGTAACACATACACCGATAAAATGATAAAATTAAAAAACCATTTGACATGCATTTCGAACTAACATTTCAATTTCGACAAGACAGATATTGAAGAGTCAGGATGAGTCCTTCAAGGGTCTCTTCAACATTCTGACCCATTAGGAGCATATTGAGGAGACTGCAAAATATCGACATAACATATCATTTCGGCATAACGTGGTGACTCAGAATGCTATCTTACCAAAAAGCTGATTGAAATTTCAGAGTATCGAAGAGAATGCATATTCTATCTTCCCGAAAAAATGAACATGCCGATAATCAAGAAGGCACTGAAGGGAAGTACATATATCGAAAGGAGGGGATTTCGGCAAGACCACCATTTGAGCCACAATGAAATCCTCATGAAATAAAGAAATAATAAAACCCCTTAAGTGAAATGATTCTTTCGGTGAGGTGACAGAAGGTGCTCTATTGTGACAAATAAATGTTTTTCTGATGATTTGAAATCTGCAATTAATGCTCAGAGTAGAGTGAATAAAGGAAATCTTGAAAAATTCGGTTCAGTAAGCAAGTACGGGAGCTGGGGTAAGCATCTGCAATGAATACTATTCGGCTTTCCAAGTAAGTGTTATGAGCTTAAAATCTAAGCTTTCTAAATTGCATTTGAAAATTCTCTCACATTACATTATGGAAGAAACACATGAGAACCCTAAGGCTAAAAGGCAGAAGTTGAACGAGAGACACCTAAATAAGGATCTAATAGACCAGTGTCTGAAATCAGGACAAAAATCCTAGAGGATTGCCCAGCTAAACCCAAATGCAGAAAAATTGGAAGATGAATACTGACAAGTGGGAGATGTATGGAATCCCATAAGGGGGTATGACCTCTTCATCTACCATTATAAGAAAATGCACAAGCATTCCCCTGTTTCGAACCCATGGAATTTGGATTTAGGGAAATTGATAGTACCAAACATCTTTGTGAATGTTGAACTTCTGAGACTGCTAGATGGAAGCTATAACCCACAGAATTGTATGATTGAATTAAAGGATGGAACAGGGTTTATCCCTGTCACCCAGGATTACATAGAGATGGTTTTTCAATTAGATACTGGCTTTGATGTACAACTCAGGATTAGGAAATTGATCAGTGAATATTATAATTTGAGGAACAACTACAAGAGATGGACTTTGCCTATGCACAGACCTCGTGATGAAAACAACAAGCTAAGGGTTTTCACAGTCACAGAGGATCCCCCATATTCTGTTGAATTATTTGAAGAATATTTCCAGTAAACTTATTATTCTATGTGCCAATTGTTAGGGGTTGAGGCTTCTATGTTTATAGAAGTTGCTCCTATGATCCTAGCCATTGATATTCAAAGCCAACAAGCCCTACATTTTGATTATGTTGAGTTCCTAGCAAGCACCCTTCACAATGAACTAGTCTCCATCAAGGGAGGAGGGAGTTAATTCAGGCATTACTCTCTCCAAAACTTGGGGTTGTGGAATAGATGCCTAGGAATCAAGGAATTTGATAGGAATGGAGATGTAAAACCCATCCAAAGATAGACTACTATATGGGACAGTAGGTGTGATAAGTCCCATTATATCTATTTTGAAGAATACTTTGTAAAACCAGTGTAAAAACACCTAGGGCATCCTTGTAACTACAATCTGTCAGCAGAAATTCAAAAAATTTGAAGGCCAAAATATAAGCATGAACCAGGGAAATTCACTCATAATTGGGGAGATTGGTATTCCTACACTGATTGTACAAAAATAAGGGTGTTCAGATTTGAAGGATCTCCTCTGCTATTACCAAAGACTTGTCCTGACAAAGTTGCTTATCTAGAGATTGTAAGACAACTTGCTCTCTCTGATTATATGCATCTAAAAAGACATAATAAGCAGTCGTTTATGCCAGGCACTTTGTGTTTTGGGGATTTTATAGTCATATCAGACAAAGGATACCAATTAATTGACAAAAAACTAGAGCATTTGAGGCTACCATCAGGGAATTGCGGAGAAAGCTTTGATCCAAAGAACTTTATAAGTAGTGTCAAAATAAAACAAAAGCTTAAGAAGTATGATCATGTCCTATTTGTCGATGATGACCTAGTTAGAAATTGTGATGAGCAAGTTGCAATTGAGAGATGAGATTTGTATTACAAGATAACATTGGTTGAGGCTTGGAGAGTAGCCAAAAACCCCACTTATAACGGTGCCTTCATGGATATTAATGATCCCATTAAAAGGTTGAATACATTGATAACAAATGTTGCAGATTTGATTCAAAATGTCCCTTCTTATGTGTTTGAAAGAGAAGGAAGACCTGGTAGAAGAACTCAAGCAAATTATGAGGTTCCTATTTCCCAGTTACCTCCTCAACAAACACTTGAAATCTCTTTTGAAGAAGAAAGTGAAGAGGAGAAGAATAAAGACTTGAAAGCATCCTCTTCTCTTATTAAGGAATATCAGCCTCCACTAGATAGAGAGGAAGTCACAATAGAGACTTCTGATGAATTGATGGATGATGTGAGATACCTAGCTAGTAAGAATTTCATTACAGATGCTGATTTTATCAAAACTTCAGAATTCAAAGCATTCTTATATGAGTATAAAGGAAAACAAGCCAGAGAAAAGTTGAAGGATATCACTCCTGAGGTCCAAGAGGAAGTTCTGTAAGAACTTCAATAAGAAATAGATAATGCCATGGGAGAAATGACTCCAGAAAAGGGTAGATAATTGCTTAAGGAAGTAGGAGTGGTGTTGGTTCCTAGGTGGTACATGACTTCAGCTATTGTTTTTTATACTTTCAGAAAGAATCAAGAGAGAAAGATGTAACTTAGTGTCGATGCACTTGATAAGATTAAAAACTGGATCAGGCTATGACCCTGATAAGAAGATAATGCTGATATGGTCACTCTATCCTCCACACAAAAAGCCTCAGGTCATAAATAATCCTGATGAAGCATTTGGCCATCTAATGATTCAGCAAGTTGAGGACACAGATCCTATTGAGGTTATTGACCTAAATATCAATGTTGCAAGATTTACTAAAGCACAGATTGAACAATTGATGATGAAAAATAATGCTTATATGGATGAAAATGCAAAATTAAGATAAGAAGTGGCCACTTATAAAGATAAACTACCTACACCAAGTTCTTATTCACCTTACCTGGAGAAAGATCAAAAGATCATGGAGGCGAAAGTTGATTCAAATTACTAGAAGTAGAAGGCAGAAAAGTTTCAGAAGAAAAGTGAATAACTTGAGGTTGAAATAAAATCAATCAAGTACCACATGGCCTCAACATTGATCCAAAGGAGGTTTGATAATATAATGAAGTTTAGTGATCAAACTTAGAACATCCATAAAAGAACATATCTTGCACATCGAGAGCACAAAAGGCTTCATTTGAGGATGTTAGAAAAGAAAGAAGAATTGAGTACCAAGTTGGATGTTCAAGAAGAAGTACTCAAAGAATATAATAATTTGATTGTTGAACATGAGAAACATAACAAAATGTTGATAGATGATTTAAACGATTTTGATCAACACCATGAGCTGAAATTTCCAAACTTCTTTTCTGGAAATGGTCTCCGAGATAAGGATGATTGGGTGAATGAAATGAGCCAGATGCTGCCACCGCTCCTAGATAAGGTAAATGATGGAGAGAAAGTGATAGACAATGCCTACCAGTGCCTCAAGAAGTTGTTCACCCTAGAATTTGCCACGAGTGATATAATCACATCAGATACATGTGTCAACCAGGAATATATTGATCACCTTGCCAAGGTGAACATGTTTATATCCAGGGCATAGTAAAATACATGGGTGTAGAGAGAAATTTTGAGCAGGTACCATGGACATGTCAAAACTGGTCATGAAGAGGATGACTTTGCCAGACCTATGGTCACGAGTCTACCCCTGATGAATAACCGAGCATAGTGTTGATCACCTTGTGTATCTGCAAACTACTTTCTTATTTTCTTAATTATTGCATTAGTTAAGAATACAATTATGAAAAGACATATCCTTTTGGCCTGAAGCTTGTTTCGCATCCCATAAATAAGGGATACCAAGGCCTTTTCAAATTATCGAATGAATTGCAAGACTCTTATCAAATATATGAAAGTAAATCCTAGACTATTTATGTTAATTTACATTTCTATGTGCTCTGAACTTATAAATTAATGCAAAGGGCTAGAAGTTATTTGGTGGGTTGAATATTGTGTTCAATTGTTGTGTGGAATTTTATGCTTTCAGATTACATTGTTGTCTCCAGAATGGTCTCTTGAATTTGTTTAAATTGATACATCAAGGGTGTTTTCAATTTATCACTGCACAATTGTTGTTACTGTGTGACTCGGTTGATTGGTGTTAGAAAGAAGTTGATTTAATTCCAACTAAATTGGTTTCTGACCATTGGTTTCTGCCTTAGAATAAAAATCCTTTGAACAAGTCTGTTTTAGTTGGTTTCCTTCCCATCTGAACTAAATCCTTTCTTCTGATCATAAAAATTTAGAATAATATCATTAGGATCCCATAAGAATAACTTTGTAGCCTAACATCCCTGCACAATCTGTATAAGGTACAAATTCCCATAAGTGTCCAACAATTTGAGTTCAAGCCAATCCAGAAACCCATACACCATTAATTTTTTACTCCTTTTGCCCAATAGATAAATCAATGGTCATACTCATTTCTAAACCTCATATAGACCTTATTCACATTTTCAAACTACAAATATCAACATTAGGAACAACTCACAACTCTTACATCTACTTCACACCCATTTGCCACCGTGAAGGTTACACAAAAGTCTGCAACATCTATCAAGGTACACCCACTTAGGTCTAGCAGAGCCTAAAGTGAAGGGGGTTTAGCCATATCTACCCCATGTCAGTTAGCCAAAAAAGTGAAGAGAGATTGGCAACCTCTTAGGGTTTAGGACCTACATTTTTGAGACCTAACACCTTCAACGCATACCAAACAAGACCATCACACACACATATAAGCATAATTCAGGCATCTTAATTCACATGCAAAGGCTAGGGTCACATGACGTTGAATACAAATCTGACGGTAAGAAAAGGAAGAGACACATAGCAGTCAAGGAGTGTCATTACGAGGGCTTTACAACCTCATATGATATGAGTAGTCAGTCTCCCTATCATGTTGGTAGGGCCGACTTAAAAAATCCTATTTTTATGACCGACATAAGAAAACCCTAATTTTTGTAACTGACAAAAAGGCTTGATAAAAAGCGGCCAAGGGTTAGGGTTTGGATATTGTATTGTAGCATTTGCAGCAGTATTGAGTTGCAAGGATTGCTAATTGTAATCGGTTTGATTTACTGGATAATAATATAGGACTCTCTGTTTGGTGGATGTAGCCCAAGTTTGGGTGAACCACATTAAATCTTGTCTCTCGCTGTTATTAATTCTGTGTATTTCCATTTCTCTGTTTAATCTTTATTTGCATTTAATTGATATCTTCTGCCGGCTAACCCTAACAAGTGGTATCAGAGCGGGTTGTGTTCGATTATCGTCTGCAGGAAAGTCTCACGGTTGAGTGGGAGCAATGGCGGACGAGGGTAAAATGAAGGTTGATAAATTCAATAGGCAGAACTATCAGTTATGGAAGATGCAGATGGAAGATTACCTCTATCAAAAGGATTTATGGAGGCCGTTGGAAGGAGTAGCCAAGAAACCGGCAACAATGTCTGATGAGGATTGGAATCTTCTTGACAGAAAGGCACTGGGAACCATTTGGTTATGCCTGGCACCGTCGGTGGCATTCAATATAACGGAAGCGAAGACAACAGATGGTCTGATGAAAGCTTTGGCTAAATTGTATGAAAAACCCTCAGCCTCAAATAAGGTATTTCTCATGAAGCAGTTGTTTAATTTGAAAATGGTTGAAGGTGGATCTGTGACAGGTCATTTAAATAAATTTAATACGATTGTCAGTCAATTGACTTCTGTAAATGTAAAATTTGATGAAGAAGTTAGAGCTCTCTTGATATTATGTTCATTGCCTGAAAGCTGGGATAGTTTGGTAATGGCGGTTAGTAACTCTGTTTCTGGTTCAAATGCCCTAAAATTTGATGATGTTGTTGGTGTTATTCTGAGTGAGGAAATTCGTAAGAAAAGCTCAGTGGATCCAAATCAAGTAGTGTTTTGAACGCAGAAAGCAGGGGTAGATCAAAGGAGAGAGGAAAAGGTTCTGGAGGTCATGGGAAGTCACGAGGAAAATCAAAGGACAAAAGATCCCAAACCAGAGGACAGAAGGATTGCTAGTACTGTGGAAAACCAGGTCATCTAAAGAAAGATTGCTGGTCTCAGAAAAATAAAGAAGGAGACAAACAAGAAGGCAATAAGGAAGCAAATGTGGTAAGCAATAAGTTTGAAGATGATGCTTTGATTCTTTCCCTAGATAATGCTGATGATTCATGGGTTTTAGATTCAGGGGCCTCATTTCATGCTACGCCCCATAGAAGTTATTTCCTTGATTATGTCCAAGGGGATTTTGGGCTGGTTTATTTGGGAGATAATGAACCCTGTCAGATTGTTGGAAAGGGAAGAATCAAGATTAAGTTGCAGAATAAGAATCATTGGCTACTACAAGAGGTGAGGCATGTTCCAAGGCTCAGTAGGAATTTAATTTCAGCAGGGCAGCTAATTGAACAAGGTTGCACTGTTACATTTACTGATAAAAATTGGAAGGTTTCAAAAGGTGCCTTAGTAGTAGCAAAAGGTGTAAAAGTAGGCACCTTATATCTTTGTACAGGTCATACTGTTCCTTCTACTTTAGATTTTATAGACGAAAAACAAACAGGTTTAGGAACAGTTGCTGCAGGTTTGCAGGAAGAGACTGGAAAAGTTGCTGCAGGTTCTGAAACAACACTGTGGCATAACAGACTTGGGCATATGAGTGAAAAAGGTATGAAGGTACTTCATTCTAAGAAAGTTTTACCAGGTCTGAAATGTATTAATATGGATTTCTGTGAAAGTTGTGTGTATGGAAAACAAAAGAGAGTCAGTTTTCTCAGAGATGGGAAGCAAAAGAAAAATGAAAAGTTGGAGCTTGTGCATATAGATGTATGGGGACCAGCTCAGGTATCTTCTTTTGGTGGCTCTCGGTATTATGTTACATTCATAGATGATGCAACTAGGAAGGTCTGGATTTATTTCCTTAGATAGAAATCTGATGTATTTGAAACATTTAAGAAATGGAAAAGCTTGGTTGAAAATGAGACAGGTAAAAGATTAAAATGTCTCAGATCTGATAATGGCGGTGAGTATTGCAGCAAAGAATTTGAAGACTATTGTTCCTTTAATGGAATTCGTAGGCAGAAAACGGTTCCAGGGACTCCACAGGAAAATGGAGTGGCTGAACACATGAATAGGACAATAATGGAGCATGCAAGGACCATGAGATTGCATGCTGGACTGCCTTTAAACATGTGGGTAGAGGTTGTCAACACTGCTGTATATTTAATTAATAGAGGTCCTTCAGTTCCTTTGGGCTGTGGTATTCCAGAGGAAGCATGGACTGGCAAGAAGGTGAGTTATTCTTTTCTGAAAACCTTTGGCTGTGAAGCATTTACACATATAGATTCTGAAAATAGAACCAAGTTGGATGCGAAATCAAAAAAATGTACCTTCATTGGATATGGCATTGATGAATTTGGTTATAGGCTTTGGGATTTTGAAAATCAAAAAATTGTGAGAAGCAGGGATGTTATATTCAATGAGAAGGTGTTGTACAAAGATCAGTTGCAGCAACATGAGAAGAAAGAAAAGGATTATGTGGTGCTGGATGATACTCCAAATAGTGATGTTCCAGTGGCTCCTCATGCTCCGCAACAGCAACTAGAAATACCACAAACTTCAGTGAATGTTAGACGGTCAACAAGGATAAGTAGACCTCCTGAAAGGTTTTCTCCCTCTTTGTATTCTATTTTGTTAACAGATGCTGGTGAACCAGAAGGGTATGATGAAGCTATGCAGGTGAATACACAAGTTTAGTGGGAGCTTGCCATGCAAGAAGAAATGGACTCCTTGCTGAAAAATCAGACTTGGGAATTATGTAAATTACCTGTAGGTAAAAAGGCTTTACCAAACAAATGGGTTTACAGGCTAAAAGAGGAAGATGGAGGTAAGAAACGATTTAAGGCCAGGTTAGTTGTAAAAGGATTTGCACAGAAACAGGGCATTGATTTTGATGAGATATTTTCTCCGGTTGTCAAGATGACTTCTATTCGTACTGTTTTAAGTATTGTGGCTGCTGAAGATTTGCATTTGGAATAGCTAGATGTGAAAACTGCCTTTCTCCATGGTGATTTGGAGGAGGAGATATACATGGCACAACCACAGGGATTTGAGGTCAAAGGTAAGGAGAAACAAGTGTGCAGATTGAAGAAAAGCTTGTAAGGCCTGAAACAAGCACCTCGGCAATGGTATTTGAAATTTGATAGTTTTATGGCTGAGCAAGGCTACAGTAGGTGTAATTCTGACCATTGTGTTTATTTTAAGAGGTTGGATAATGACAGCTACATCATTTTATGTTTATATGTTGATGACATGCTTGTAGCTGGGTCTAACATGGATCACATCAGAGAGTTAAAACATTAGTTATCACAGTCATTTGATATGAAGGATTTGGGGGCAGCAAAACAAATCCTTGGTATAAAAATTTGCAGAGATAGGAAGAACAGAAAATTGACTCTATCTTAGGCTGCTTATGTTGAAAAGGTGTTGCAGAGATTCCATATGGAGAATGCCAAAGCTGTCAGTACACCTTTGCCTAGTCATTTGAAATTGACTAAGGAGATGTGTCCAAAGACACAAGAGGAGGAAGAGAAAATGTCCAAGATACCCTATGCTTCAGCTGTAGGAAGTTTAATGTATGCCATGGTATGCACAAGACCGGATATTGCACATGCTGTCGAAGTCGTTAGTAGGTATATGAGTCATCCCAGATTTGAGCATTGGAATGCGGTCAAATGGATTCTCAGATATTTGAGAGGTACATCTAATAAACACTTATGTTTTGGGGGCTCTAATACTGATTTAGCAGGTTATGTAGACTCAGATTTGGCAGGGGATATTGATACCAGGTGGAGTACTACAGGTTATGTCTTTACTGTAGGTGGAACATCAGTGAGTTGGATTTCTAGGTTGCAAAAGGTGGTTGCTTTATCCACCATAGAGGCAGAATATGTCGCTGCAACAGAGGCAAGCAAGGAGATGATATGGCTACAATCTTTCATGGAAGAATTGGGTAAACAACAGGCTAACAGTTCTTTGTATACAGACAGTCAGAGTGCCATACATCTTGCAAAGAATTCTGCCTTGCATTCAAAGACCAAACACATACAGTTGAGGTATCACTTTATTCGGTCAGTGTTGGATAATGGACAGTTAAGGCTGGAAAAGATACATACAGATGAAAATCCAGCGGATATGTTTACAAAGGCAGTGACAAGGGAGAAGCTGAGCTCCTCTTCCGCTTCGATTGGTCTTCTAGACTGAACACAATAAAAATTGAATAGTAGAGTCCAGGGTGCTTATTTCCAGTGGGAGTTGCACGCGCAGCGGTGTCGTCCAGGATCAGTCTCCAAGTGGGAGATTGTTTTGGTGTGGAGCCTGTTCAGTCTCCAAGTGGGAGATTGTTGGTAGGTGGCGACTGATCAGAAAAAAAATTTTAGGGCCGACTTAAAAAATCCTATTTTTATGACCGACATAAGAAAACCCTAATTTTTGTAACCGACAAAAAGGCTTGATAAAAAGCAGCCAAGGGTTAGGGTTTGGATATTGTATTGTAGCATTTGCAGCAGTATTGAGTTGCAGGGATTGCTGATTGTAATCGGTTTGATTTACTGGATAATAATATAGGACTCTCTGTTTGGTGGATGTAGCCTAAGTTTGGGTGAACCATGTTAAATCTTGTCTCTCGCTGTTATTAATTCTGTGTATTTCCATTTCTCTGTTTAATCTTTATTTGCATTTAATTGATATCTTCTGCCGGCTAACCCTAACATCCCTATCAAGGGGTCTACTCTAGTATTCACCAACTCTAAAGGCCATGACATACTCTCTACAACCCATACCAGATCTAGGAAAGCATCACCTGTTTGGCATAGGTATCTTATTACATTTTAATTACCCAATGTGATTATGGTTAAACTTAATTAAACTCCTCACTCACTAATTCCTACGATCCCTTTGTATCGTGGTGCGTGGTGGGAGCCACTCCATTCTTACCCTATACCTTTTCCTACATTTACATTTCACCAATTTTACAAATTGGGCATGACACGGAAAATGAGGCGATAAAAATCGTGACATGAATTAAAAAGATGCAATATTTACATTCATAATGGAGACTACTCATCCCACATTTCAAATCATTCAAATTGGACCTAAAATGCAAAATTCACATTTTTCCTACAATGCAAATAACCATAAAACCCCCAATTGCACCATTAAAGGTTGCTTTGCTACCTTGCATAAATTTCCAACTTCTAGAAAACAAGCTTTATCAAAAAACAAACAACCCTTTGTTCCAATATGAACAACACTCCATTCATGCAATAAAATTGAATTGGGCATTTCTAATAAAGTTTTGCCATAACTTTGTTTTTCCAAGTTTCCAAATTCTAAAACTCAAGCAAATAAACAAATACAACTACAATTCCTTTTAAACACTCTACTCTAACAAATGAAGCCATAACAATCCACTCATAGTGGCATGGCAAAGGAAGAGCATAAGAATTTAAAACATAATAAGTTGAGAATCTTACCTTTCCAAAAAACTTGAAATCAAAGAATCCAAGAGAGTTTTGCAAGCAATCTTTGGTCACACACCATCCAAGCATCCACCAACCAATCACAATCAATCTTTTTTCCAACAAGCAAGCAAATCCTTCCTTTCAATCCATGGAGAAATTTCTTTCCCAATCAAGCAAGGAGAGGGTTTTTCCAGAAAATGCATAATACAAAAATAACTTTATTTTTCTTTTTATCCACAAAAGCCCTTTTTTCATTTTCTTTTTAATTCTTTTCTAATTCTCAAAAATACATTTCAAACAATTACTTTTAGTAATAGAAAAATTGTCTACTTAAATTAATGCAATTATTCCCACGAGGTAATTGCAATTTAATTTAACTGCATTCTAAAAAGTCCAAACACTCATATCAAAGAATTCAATTTTCTAAAGTAATGCAATTCTATCTTTTTGAAGGAAAATTCTTAAATTTCGGGAAAGAATCAAAATCACTTCAAATTTATTCCCCTAGCATAAAATAATGCAATAAACATTTTTACTAAGATAGACTTAATTATTTTCAACTAAATCATTAAAATATTTCGAAAACATGGAAAACACATTTCTCGAGATAATTTAAAACATAGTGCAAAAAAGTGAAGGAGACACACATAAAGGACTCAAACACACATTACAAGTTTCCACAACACAAGGATACGGTGATATGGCTAAGCATCCCATGTCAACCTGTTAGGTCTCAAACCTACAGGTTATAAGTCCTAGGAGGATGCCTGGCTCTATGATCAAACTTGCAACATTTTTGAACTAACTTGACGGAGTTAAATCATAAGGTTAATGACTCCCTACACTTTAGGCACTGCTATACCTAGGTGGGTGGACCTTGAAAGTTGAAGCAGATTAGATGAGTGTAAGTGCTTTGACTGAGTTAATGGATCTACTTGCAGTGGCAAATGGTGTGGAATAGATGAAAGCTCGCTAACTAATTCTATATCTAGTATCTGAAAGATGATTGGTATAAATTTTATAAGCAATATCAAGGCAAAAACTAATAAATGAATTTAACTATTGAAATAAGTAAGACCAGTGCCTGTGTTGGGTAAACATAGTCAAATGAAAATCTTAGACCAATGGCTTATAGTGGGCAGTAACTCTAATTGTTTGGCACAATACTTTAGTTTATAACTTGTATAAACATGCAAGAAATTGACTGACTGACTCTTCTTAATAATCCAATTGACAAAATCAGGTTTCTTGTTATTCACCAGAAGGAATTTTTAATCCTTTCTTGAAGGAACCAATTGAATGAATTATACAAGAACAACAGACAATATCAACTTGGAGACAGAATGACAATCCTAATAATATGGTTCTTCTTAGTGATCCAAATTAACACTTCCAGATTACTGTGACTAACCAAAAGGATTTTAATTCATTTATGGAAACCAATTAATCCAATCACACAAATACAACAAATGTACATTGACAAATTAAATATATACTTGATATATTAATTTGAATAACAAGGAAATACTGAACTGGAGACAACCATATAATTGAAAAAAATTTAACAAACAATTGATGCCAGAATAAAACCATAAAATCAGAGATCTTCTATTTACTTCTTCAATAAAATGCTTGCAACAAGGTCTTTGAAAATATTATGAACTTCATCTACTCTATCCTACTGCTGATGACAATTTAGCATCATATGTTCAACTTATATAGAAATACTTATGAAGAGACATAACTCTTCAAAATGTCTTTTGGGAATTAAAATGATTAACACAACAATAATCAAAGAAAATGATCCTAAGCTCTACTGAGCCACAAATATATCTGAGCAATGTGATCAAGGTACTCTTGGCTGCAATGTGTATCAGTAAACTCAATAGCATTCCTTGTGATCACATCCATCATTACCACCTTCTCCAGATGCTTGCAGGCTTCCCCAGATGTAGAGTCTTTGTCCTTGAGAGCCTCCAGAGATTCATGTAATATCACCTAGCACCCTTACTCCATTCCTCTTTTCTCTTCAACTCCTTGTCATCTCTGAACAACATGGGCACACCTGCTTTTGAAGCCTCAATGCATTCTTTGACATCGGTTTTAAGCTGGTCATAATATTTTTTATGTTGTTCAATCAAGTCTTTCGCACTAGAAGTACTTGCAGTATCAGGAGCATCCTTACTCTGTATCTCATGGAGTTTCTCTTGGAGCCTGTTGTTTAGCATTGTGTGCTCTTAGATCACCTTATGGTTTTCAGAATAGATATCCCAAAATTTGTTCATCCAATGCATCATATTATTGTGCCTATTATGTAGCACTGGTGCAAGTGTGTCACTTTGTACCTGAGCTATCTAATCAACAGATGGTGACTGGGTGCTTTGTGAGCTCTCTCCTTGTGTTAACCTTTTCAATGACCCTCCTAAGGTGTTCTTAACAGTATCTTTCAAGAAATCATTTTCTTTTGTTAATCTTTCACAACTTAGTTTATATGCATCTCGTTCCTTGATCACCATCCGAGCTTGTGCCTTATTTAATTTTGTAACATTTATGCCAATATCTGTAGTAATCAAGGGATCAGTTTCCCCTACTTTCAAGGTCATAACATGCCCAAAAGTTTTTTCAGTATCTATAATGCTTGTTTTCTTATGAGGGTACAAGGCCCATATCATGAGTGAGTTTTCATCGTTGTTATATTTGGTACCCATGTACACCTCTGTGACACCCTTAGGAGTGAGCTTATACTTGTCATCAGTATTGTGCAAAAAACTATCAAACACCAGAGTAGAATTTATATCAAGACCAGGAAATATCATGACGCCTGCTTCTTTGAGCAGCTATCTACCTCTATTAGGAGTCATAGTTTTCAATTCATTGTCCACTGTTGTTTTTAACATATCAATTAATTGTCTTTCATTGTTATCTGTGACATCCTCAACTGATTCCCTGATCTCTTTACCCTTGCATTTATACAAAAATGATTTAAACTCTTTAGAATGAATAAATTGATCATCTGAAATAAAAGAATCATATGCTAATTGTCTAGGATCCTCATCAGTAGGCCCCTCCTCATCATACTCTACATCAGGAGATTGATAGCATTGCATTTTTCGTTTGGATATTCTGATTGCCTGTTGATGTGGCTCTTCTTCTTCTACAGACTCCTCATCACCAAAGGACAACAACTCTATCTCTATGAGCTATTTCCTCTTCTCATCTAATTCTCTATTATAATACTCAACTACTAGTTCAACTTTAGCGTCTTCCATGTTCCTAATAATGTCATCATGTGGATATGGGACATGTGTATATCCACTGAGGTTTTGTTTTCTCCTTGCAAAGTCAATAAAACCCTTGGGATTGAATCCCTTTCTTGCCTCTGCACATCTCATGTTGTAATGCATTAATTTGTCCATAATGAGGCCATAACCTTCTTTAGACACCATAGTAAAATCCATGAAGCATAAAGTACTAGGCATGAAGGATTGTTTGTCATAGGCACTCAAATTCATCACATTAGAACATTTCATTTCCCTGACTATCTCTAAGTAGGCAATTCTGTCAGGAACTGTCTTGGGCAGTATAAACGGGGTATCTTCAAAACCATAAATTCTGACCATGGTCGAATCCTCAAAACAATACCAGTCTCCCCAGTTGTGGGTGATAGTAGGAGGACCACCAAAATCTTTGGGTCTGAGAAACCTCTTTATTTCATTTGACAGTGAATATTCACAAGGATGATTAAAATATCTATACAACACTTTTACACAATACTCTTCAAAATGAATATAACTAGAATGGGCAAACGTGTTGTCCCATATCCTCGTCCACATTTGCACAGGTGACTTTTGTCCCTTCTGGTCCACTTGGCCATACTCCCATTTCCTGGCCATAATATAGTACCATGTGCATGAGAAGTGAGTAATGCTCAAAAGAGACTGATGGGGCGTTGTTCTTGATTGCAGTTAAACTAGAATCAATTCTTCCAAAAACATAGGCAGCATAGTCAAACAGCCTAGCATTGTGACACTGGATATGTGTGGCTATCACCATTAAAGGAATTGTCATAAAATTAGGAACATCTGACCCTAGGACTTGGCCCACAGAATAATATGTGTATTGTATATATGGTTCAAACAATGACATATGGAATGGAGGTCCATCATTCTCATTAAGAAGCACTATTTCTCCTTCTGCCTTAGGCCTATGAAGAGGTAATCTCCATCCATTATATGTGGTGTCCATCCTCTAGTATTATTTGTCCAAATCTTCTTAAACTATGGGAACAGTACACAAATCATCTAAATCAAATACTTCACAAATGGCATTTTTGGACAAATGTATAACAAGCTCTCCTCTTGGATTGCATATGGCCTTAAGGCTTGGATTGTAATGTTTAGCCAGGAGTTTGAGGAGTTCTGCATTCATAAACACATCAGGGACAACCAATTTGCCCAAATTCAAGTGCCATGGATTAGATACTGGGGCATTCCTAAATCTTCTATTGTAATGGAATTTGAATAGTTCATAACCTCTTATTGGTGTCCACATGTTTCCAAGGTATTTGTATTTGTCTTCTAATTTCTCTACCTCTGCCCTAAGTTGTGCAGACCTTCGGGCTTTGGGAGTAGATCCAGGCAATTGGTCAATTAAATCCTGGTTTAGTTTCCTTTCTTTTATTTTTTCGTCAGGGCTCTTGTCAATTTTTTGTTTCTTGGGCTTACTAGTTTCACCTGGCTATTTTCTGCCCTTTCCTTTTACTAGAGTCTCCATTACAATTATGGATAGAAAATTCAAACTGTAGTCTATTACACAGAGGTTTTTGAGTATGTACCTATTATCTGATGTTTGAACTCCTTTATCCTTTCCTCTGAGTTCTCGCTTATGTGCTCCTTTCAGACAATTTGTTTGAATCTAATTGCAGCGATTTTGAATGGCTTTTCAAAGGATTTCTTCCTGGTCTACAATTAATTGTTCCAATGTATTAAATTTCATGATCGTTATGAGATGTCACATCGTCATAACTCCCCTCATTAGTAGGACTTTTGTAATTTTAGGGTAACCGAATAGCTTCTTATGGCACGAACATTTACATGTGGATTAATCTTTGTGACCCTTTGTTTTGTCTCTTCAATGTCATCTTTCATATATAAGTTTATATCGGCAAGATATTTCAAGATCTACCCGATATAGAAATGAGCATGGCTATCGTTAGCCTGACTTACTTTATCGCTGTAGGAATAACATCTTACTCCAATATTTCAAGTGTCTCTGATATGAATATCGGCAAGAGTCTTACTGATAAGTGCGGCTACTATCATCATCGGAACAACATATGACATCGGGATGACTTATTTCAAACTATCTGATCATGGTTGTTTCCCAGATACCCTTTTTATATCCTTCATCAGAGTCATCACTATAGCATGTTACTGAAATCCTTTATCGTCGTGACCATCAATTCGGCAAGACTCGTAAACTTTGTTCCAACTTGTTCACTTTCGCCGATGGTTTTTATCTTCTATACGTATTGGTGTGACTTAGGCTGAAACAATCCCTTTAGTCACTGAGACATTAAAATGTCAGAGACACTTTAATTCTTCGCCCTGATGTCCATCTCCTGCTGATGATCACTATTTTCATCCATTCCACGGGTTGTTCGGTGAGAGTCCTACTGAATTCCTTCATCGGTATGATTTATACTATCGGGGGGTTTTCGGAGTATTCTCCGATAGTGTTTTCTTATGCCGATAGTCCTCACTTTTGATTAACTCGGCGTGACTCCAAATTCTCTCTCTGATGAAGGGTCATCGGTGTTACTCCTTTCATCGAAGATCTCTGAAGCTTTCTCTCTGACCATTATTCTCATGCCGATACTAATTTAGCTCATTTTAAATTGAACATGGATTGTTATAAAGAAGACACTAAGGTATTGCCGAAATTGAGGGGTGAGACAATTATTTGAGATGAAAATCATGTGATTTTATAGAATTTATCCACTACTATTATGATTTTGGGCACATGATTGTCTGATCTAGTTGGCCATGAGGTGGGTAGAAGTATAGGAAAACTTTGAAATTTTCCTGTCCCAACAGTGTCTCTGTCTAGGATGTATACCCCTTGCAGGTATAACAAGAATTCAAATCTCCTGGGGAAGTAGACCATTTTTTTTTTAGTCCTATACTATTGTACACAGAAAAGTTTTTTTTTTATCATGAGAGATTCATAGGACTGTCCATGTACTAGCAGATCCTAATCCCTTTTGACTATCCTAAACTACTGTGCATGGAATAAGAGTATTTCGAGAATTATTTGAGAGTTGTCCATGCACTGGCAACACTTATTTCTCTTTGTGCATGATTCTGATATTTTTTATGAAAAGAAAGGTTTCAAAAACTATCCATGCACTGGCAATTCCTGCTCTTCTCTGGACATATTTTGCAAATAGTAAGAATCCTCTCCTCCTTTGCTAGTGACAACAAAAGGACCTAACCACAAGGCTTCAAACTTTCCATGCTTTCCTTTTTCTTGGCATCTAGTATTCCACATCAACACCAAGTCATTTATTTCAAATTTCCTGTCCTTGGCCTTTTTGTCAAAAAGATATTTCACTTGTGATTGCAATTTGATGTTCTATGTTTGAGCTAGTCTCCTTGTCTCATCAAGTTCTGCAAGATGTTCTAATCTTTCCTCCATTGGTTTAGGGATGTTTAAATCCTCTTGAAGAACAAATTTGTACTCTAGTAAAAGATTTTCTAATGGCATCCTTGCTTGTGTTCCATACACCAGTTCAAAAGGAGATCTCCCAATTACTCTCTTCACAGTAATCCTATCAGCCCACACAGCCATTCTTAATTTTGAATCCCATGCCTTTTTGTTTCCCTCCAACATTCTTTTTATAATTTTCAGAAGATTTTTGTTACTGGATTCTGCCTACCCGTTTGCTTATGGGTGGTAAGGGGTAGCATAAGACACAATGATGCCATATACATTGCAGAAATTTTTGAACTCAACAGACCTAAAACACATTCCATTGTCTATAATTAACCTCACTGGGGTGCCAAATCTAAATATAATATTTTCCATTAAAAAGTTGATCACCACTTTGATTGTCACTTGTTTAGTTGGGATTGCTTCCACCCATTTTGTGAAGTAATCTGTTGCCACTAAAATCCATTTGTGTCCTCCACTTGACTTTTTTGCAATCTCTCCTATAAAGTCAATACCCCACTAATAGAATGGAGCCTCCACCTACATGGGTTTCAAGGGTAGTGTTCCCTGATATTTTAATTTTCCTAAAAAAATTTGGCATGCTTCACATTTTCTCGTGTAATGATATGAATCATTAAAGACTCTAGGCCAATAGTATCAAGCCCTCAGGATTTTGTGAGCTGTAGTCTTTGCTGAGAAATGCCCTCCACACACACCTTCATGTAACTCTTTCATGACATGTTTTGACTGGTGTTCATCTAGGCATAGTAGTAAAATACCATCCCTATTCTTCCAGTAAAGATCTCCATCAATAAATATATATTTTGAAGCTTGTAATTTAAGTGTCCTTCTCTTGTTATCATCATACCCTTCAGGACATTTCATGTGTTTCAGATAATATATGATGTCAATATACCATGGAATATGCTCAATGCTAGAGCTTGTGTCATTAACATCATTAGCATTACATATATGAGAAGCCTCGAGATTATTTTCAGCCATTAATCTAGCAAGACCTTGTCCTCTCACTAGCTTGGTGATTTAGATTTCAATATTAAACTCCTGAATTCTATTGATCCATCTACATCTTCTGCCTGTAACCTCAGTTTGGACTAATACATCTTTTACTGCAACATTAGGCACATATGCTATTATTTCATCTCCCACCAAGTACGGCCTAAAATCTTTAACTGCCTTCACCAATGCATATGCCTATTTCTCAACTATGTCATATTTTAATTCTGCATTTTGAAGGGATTTGTTAAAAAATGAAATGGGTTGTTCATGTCCATTATTTTTCTGTAATAGTATTGCTGCAACTATATGATATGAGGCAAATGAGAACAGTTGGAACGGCTTATTGAAATTAGGGGATATCAAAACTAGACCTTCTTTGATTGCCTTCTTAATGGTGGCAAATGCCTCTACTATTTCTATTGTCCACTTCACTTCTGAATTCTTCTTCAACACTATTGATATGGGACTAACAATTTCTGCAAAATTTGATATGAATCTCCTGACAAAGTTGATTTGGGCAAAGAATGACTGTATAGCTTTTACATTCTTAGGAATGGGAACTTGGTCAATGGCTTTTCCTCTTTCAGGATCTATTCTTACTCCATCTTTTGAGATTATGTGACCAAGCAACTTGCCCTCTGTTATTGTGAAATGACATTTCTTAGGATTCAACGAAATTCCATATTCTAAGGCTTTAATAAAAATTCACTCTAAATGTGTACAATGATCCTCAGCCTTTTTGGAATATGTTGTCATGTCATCTTGATATACTATCATGATTGTATTAATCAATTCTACAAAGGCCACATCCATCGCTCTTTGGAATGTTGCTCCAGCATTTGTGAGTCCAAATGGTATCCTTAAATATACATACATTCCCCATGGTGTGGTGAATGCAGTCTTATATTGTTCTGATTCTTTGAATTTCACCTGATTATATCCTGAGAAACCATCCATCATTGACAATAGTTCACACCCAGTAACCTTTTGCAGTATTACTTCCATATTAGGAAGGGGATAGTTGTCCTTAAGAGAAGATTTGTTTAGATTCCTAAAGTCCACACGTAATCTAATATCACCATTTTTCTTTCTAACAGGCATCAAATTAGAAACCCAAGAAGAATGCCTAATGGGTTTAATGATAGCTCCATCTCTTAGTTTTGTGAGTTCTTCAAGCATCTTAGGGGCCAATGTAGGATTGATAGGCCTTTATTTTTGCCTGAATGGTTTAGCATCCAGTTTTAATGGTATTTCATGCTAAAAAAGGTCCTCCCTATATCTTTCAAGTCATCATATGACCATGCAAATACATGTCTATACTTCCTAAGTAATTTAATGAGCATGCTCTTGATTTTGGGACTGAGATTCTTTCCAATGTATACGTTCTTTGGGGTTGCCTGTGTTCCCAGATTAATCTCTTCAAGATCATTCTGTATTATAGGTGTATCTTTCATTTTAAATTTGTCACACCCATCAAACACTTTCTCCAATGCTATGAGTCCCTTAGGTGTTTTGTTTGTTTTTAGCTGAACTATCTCTTGACCAAAGAGAGTTTCTTTTCCATCATGTTCTTCCACAAATGCATTAAAATCAATCTCTTGGTTTGCATAGTGATCAACACAATGCAAGAAGTTGATTATATCAGTATCATTATTAAACACTTGCCAGTTATGTACATTATCTGGGATAGTGGGTCTGGTTTTGAATTCAATTTCTGTAATACCTCCTAATGTGATGTCATCCCTTTTTAATGCGATATTTGCAAGAAAAATTGCCATAATGTTTTTTCATCTATCAACCCAGTTGATTGAGAAGGCATCAAACAACTCAATGTCATCTCAGATAGCATTTCTATATTGCTTCAACCTCTTATTTTTTGACAAGTATTTCCCTCTTACTTGAGAAGTAACCAATTCTGAATCACCGTATACAGCCAACTTTTTTATCTTATGCTTGGTCGCTATATTCAAACCAATGAGCAAAGCCTCGTATTCTGCTACATTGTTTGTGCATTCAAATGTCAATACAAATGAGTATTTGAAAGGTTTACCTGCTGGTGAGATAAATAATACTCCTACCCCATTTCCCATTTTTCTACATGCACCATCAAAATACATTTTCCACACATCATTCTCCTCTTTCTTAGATTTGACATGTATTGGATCAGTATTCTGCAATTCTGGCTGATTTGTTTTAACCTTGAAGGTTCCCAAATCTGTATCACAAAATAGGTTTATTTGATTTTGATCTAAGCATTCTATTATGTTCTCATATCTTGGCTCCCTACACAGCTTAATCTCTTTTCCTCCCATTGGTATTGTGGCATATGATAAATCTAATTGGACATTCCCTCCTGCCATGGCAGCCCATTGTCTTGATAAGATCATTCCATAATACGGTGGAATATCAACCACGGTGATATCAATGTTATAGGTTGCTTCAGGGTATGAAGCAAGTTTTATTTCCACATCCCTCATAATGCCTATGATTGGGATGGATCTATTATCCATTGCATAACACCTACCAAATGTAGTGTCAACCCACATTCCTAGTTCTTTCATGACTGCTATTGGCATGATATTCATGGCTGCACCTGAATCAATCATGCAGTTCCTTACTATCATGTTTTTGATTAATAAGGTAGTGTAGAAAGGGTCCACTTGTGAGGGATTCTTTGTCAAGGTATCACCTAGATATACTTCAGGAATTTGGAATGTTTCTTGGTGAACATTGTTTGTTCTATTCTCTGATTCTTTATATTTTTGATTTGGTATATCTAAAATCAGTTTAACCACTATATTTTTGTATTTGTCTATCTTCATCATTTCCAAAAGTGGTACTAATATCTTTACCTGAGATATTGCATGAGCAATATCAAATGAATGGGCCATAGTTTAATGGGCCATAGTTTGATCATTCCTTTCTATCTTTATATGTTCTTTTTCTTGATTTTATGATTTATCTTTCGTTTTATTTTTATCAATTTTTTCTGGTTCTCTGAAAGATGACTTCACATTATTCTTTTTGCAATTTTGATCTTTTATAAAGATACTCCCAGGTGTTCCTTGTTCAACATTTACTGTCATGTTCCTTAGATTATAGGCATTTTTAGCTTGAGCTACTGTAGTTATTGTAAGAGCTTCTCTTTCATTTTCAGTGGGCTTTCTCCACTGATCATATGGCGAATTGTTATAATAGGTGGGTTCCTCATAGACATCCTCTTGATCTTAGAATACTTCTTGTTTTCCCATGTTGATATGATATTTCTGGTTTCCCACATCATATTCATATCCCTCTTCCTTTGTAGAAGAATAGTCTTCATTCAGCAAATATGGTGTATCTTGCATCATGTTTATTGTGTGATTGTCTCTGTTATAATTATATAATGTTTCTTCTTGTTGTACTGCTTTAGCCACCACATAGTATTCAAGTGAGTGTGGTAAATTGCACACCAAACGCCAAGGCTTATCTTCTACCATATGTGCCCCATTTCTTTTTAGAGGGTCAGGAGTATCTTTGCCATAGTGTTGCTTCCTGTTGTTTTCAATAGGTCTCCCATCCTTCCAATTTGTATTATATGGCATGTCATGCAACCTAGGTCTTTCATGCCTATGCTGACCTTCTTGTTTAGTTTGCTGAATATTTGGACTTTGAGGAGTTCTAGGATTATCTCTTTTGCTAACCATACATGTAGCTTTCATTTTGTTCTCAATAGTTAACGCCACTTTCTGTGCTTCAGCTAGGGTCATAGGGCACCGATTTCTAAGTTCGTAACCTGTCTTGGGATCAAATGCTTTCAAATAAATGCTTAATGTTATTGGATCAGTTGGTTTAGATCCATGTGGTATTTTGTTGTGTAACTTGGAAAATCTCATATTGAAATCATATACTGACTCATTTTGGTATTTTTGGATGCTTATCAATTCGTGCAGTGCAAACTCAGGGGCATACTGATTGCCATACTGCTCCTTAAATTGACTATGGAAATATGTTATTGAACTAATTGAAGAATTAGGTAAGCTGTTGAACTAGTCTCTTGCATCTTCAGTCAGAGACATCATGAATAACCTCATTTTAACATCTTCATAATCTATACCGATATCTTGTACGAAAGCATTGAAGCCTCTGATGTGATCCTCAGCTGATACTGCACTGTTTCCAATGAACTTGGGAACTATATTTCTCCAATTACTGTCAATAGGGTATGGATACAATTGATATCCAGTCAGATTAAATTGGTCGCATATGTTTGTGAGGTTTTGAGGTGGAAGATTCATGGGTGGCGGGTTAGGGTAGTAATTATATCTGCCTAGAGGCTAATGATAAGCATATTGTTGTTGTGAATTCATATGGGGGTTCATATGAGGGTTCTATGGTCTACAATATTGTTAGCCAAGGGGTGGGTATGGATTAGCCATATGTTGAGAGGTGTTATGTATGAGAGGTGGTCTAGGATTATTTGGGAGGGTATTTTGATGACTTCTAGATGCTTGTGGATTGGAAACACCGCCTATATTTTGGTGCAAGTTCTATTGTGGATTCCTCAAAATGTTTCCTCTATGTGGAGGTACATATTTTGGGGTGGCTATTTTAGTCCTATTCCTTATCTGTTGAATTTCTTGTTTTAACAACCTCTCAGTTTCTTCTATCTTGATCATTTCAAGTTCTTCCTGGAGCTTAAGCACATTCTATTGTGCTTCATTCATACTTCTTGTATTATTTGGACTTTTATTCATTTCTTGATTTGAGGATCCGTATTTTACCCCTTCTTCCTGCTGTAATGACATTTTAAAATCATATTTAGCTTGCCTCTAATCAATTTCCTTCATGGCCCGTGCTTCACACTCAAGCTGTTCTTGAGAATCGGGTCTGTATTTTTCCAATATATCATCATTTACTCCATTGACTTGAGACAAATTTTCATTTGATTCATGCAAAGGGGTAAAACTATTGTGAGTTATGATAGTTTGTTCTATATTATCCTCTTGAGCCTCCTGATTATTATTCTGATGAAAATAATTTGATGCTCCATTTCTCTTGGGGATGGTTCTAATTGGTGGAGATGATTGTAATTTCTTCCCTTCCATCTTGGACCTTCTACCATCCATTTCGTACTAACTTTCTGTTATAACTGGTTGTAGAGTCGCCACCTATTTTTGTAAATAGGAAAAATTTATAATTTATCTTTCCGGATTCTTCTTGCCAACAGAGTTACCAATTTGTATTCATGAAATTTTTTGACACAATAAAAGAATGGTTTCTTACTAAGGTCCTTTATTTGGTTCCCCAGCAGAGTCGCCAATTTGTTGGGTCTCAAAAATGCAAGTTACAAGTCCTAAGAGGATGCCAGGCTCTATGATCAGACTTCCAACGTTTTTGAACTAACTTGACGAAGTTAACTCATAAGGTTAATGACTCCCTGCACTTTAGGCAATGTTATACTTAGGCAGGTGGACCTTGAAAGTTGAAGCGGATTAGATGAGTGTAAGTGCTTTGACTAAGTTAATGGATCTACTCGCAGTGGCAAATGGTGTGGAATAGATGAAAGCTTGCTAACTAATTCTATATCTAATATCTGAAAGATGATTGGTATAAATTGTATAAGCAATATCAAGGCAAAAACTAATAAATGAATTTAACTATTGAAATAAGTAAGACCAGTACCTGTGTTGGGTAAACAGAGTCAAATGAAAATTTTAGACCAGTGGCTTATAGTGGGTAGTAACTCTAATTGTTTGGCATAATACTTTAATTTATAACTTGTATAAATGTGCAGGGAAATGACTGACAGACTCTTCTTAATAATCCAATTGACAAAATCAGATTTCTTGTTATTCACCAGAAGGAATTTTTAATCCTTCCTTGAAGGAACCAATTGAATGAATTATACAAGAACAATAGACAATATCAACTTGGAGACAGAATGACAATCCTAATTATATGGTTCTTCTTAGTATCCAAATTAACACTTCCAGATTACTGTGACTGACTAGAAAGGATTTTAATTCATTTTATGGAAACCAATTAATCCAATCACACAAATACAGCAAATGTGCATTGACAAATTAAATATATACTTGATATATTAATTTGAATAACAAGGAAATACTGAACTAGAGACAACCATATAATTGAATAAATTTTAACAAATAATTGATGCTAGAATAAAACCACAGAATCAGAGATCTTCTATTTACTTCTTCAATAAAATGCTTGCAACATGCTCTTTGAAAATATTATGAACTTCTTCTACTATATCCTACTACTAATGATAATTCAGCATCATATGTTCAACTTATATAGAAATACTTATGAAGAGACATAACTCTTCAAAATGTCTTTTAGGAATTAAAATGATTAACACAACAATAAACAAAGAAAATGATCCTAAGCTCTACTGAGCCACAAATATATCTGAGCAATGTGATCAAGGTACTCTTGGCTGCAATGTGTATCAATAAACTCAATAGCATTCCTTGTGATCACATCCATCGTTACCATCTTCTCCAGATGCTTGCAGGCTTCCCCAGATCCAGAGTCTTTGTCCTTGAGAGCCTCCAGAGCTTCATGTAATATCACCTGGCACCCTTTACACCATTCCTCTTTGCTCTTCAACTCCTCTGAACAACATGGGCACACCTACTTTTGAAGCCTTAATGCATTCTTTGGCATCGGTTGTAAGCCGGTCATAATATTTTTTATGTTGTTCAATCAAGTCTTTCACACTAGAAGTACTTGTAGTATCAAGAGCATCCTTACTCTGTATCTCATGGAGTTTTTCTTGGAGCCTATTATTTAGCCTTTCGTGCTCTTGGATCACCTTATGGTTTTTAGAATAGATATCCCAAAATTTGTTCATCCAATGCATCATATTATTGTGCCTATTATGTAGCACTGCTGCAAGTGTGTCACTTTGTACCTGAGCTATCTGATCAAAAGATGGTGACTGGGTGCTTTGTGAGCTCTCTCCTTGTGTTAACCTTTTCACTGACCCTCTGAAGGTGTTCTTAACAATATCTTTCAAGAAATCATTTTCTTTTGTTAATCTTTCACAACTTAGTTTATATGCATCTTGTTCCTTGATCAGCATCTGAGCCTGTGCCTTATTTAATTTTGCAACATTTATGCCAATATCTGCAGTAATCAAGGGATCAATTTCCCTTGCTTTCAAGGTCATAACATGCCCAAAAGTTTTTTCAGTATCTATAATGCTTGTTTTCTTATGAGGAGGGTACAAGGCCCATATCATGAGTGAGTTTTCATCATTGTTATATTTGGTACCCATGTACACCTCTATGACACCCTCAGGAGTGAGCTTATACTTGTCATCAGTATTGTGCAAAAAACTATCAAACACCAGAGCAAAATTTATATCAAGACTAGGAAATATCATGATGTCTGCTTCTTTGAGCAGCTGTCTACCTCTACTAGGAGTCATAGTTTTCAATTCATTGTCCACTGTTATTTTTAACATATAAATTAATTGTCTTTCATTGTTAGCCGTGACATCATCAATTGATTCCCTAATCTCTTTACCCTTTTATACAAAAATGATTTAAACTCTTTAGAATGAATAAATTGATCATCTGAAACAAAAGAATCATATGCTAATTGTCTAGGATCCTCATCAGCAGGCCCCTCCTCATCATACTCTACATTAGGAGATTGATAGCATTGCATTTTTCATTTGGATATTCTGGTTGCCTGTTGATGTGGCTCTTCTTCTTTTACAGACTCCTCATCACCAGAGGACAACAACTCTATCCATGCGAGTTGTTTCCTCTTCTCATCTAATTCTCTATTATACTTCTCAACTACTAGTTCAACTTCAGCTTCTTCCATGTTCCTAATAATGTCATCATGTGGATATGGGACATGTGTATATCCACTGAGGTTTTGTTTTCTCCTTGCAAAGTCAATAAAACCCTCAGGATCGAATCCCTTTCTTGCCTCTGCACATCTCATGTTGTAATGCATCAATTTGTCCATGATGAGGCCATAACCTTCTTTAGACACCACAATAAAATCCTCGAAGCATAAAGTACTAGGCATGAAGGATTGTTTGTCATAGGCACTCAAATTCATCACATTAGAGCAGTTCATTTGCCTGACTATCTCTAAGTAGGTAATTCTATCAGGAACTCTCTTGGGCAGTATAAACAGGGTATCTTCAAAACCATAAATTCTGACCATGGTCGAATCCTCAAAACAATACCAATCTCCCCAGTTGTGGGTGACAGTAGGAGGACCACCAAAATCTTTGGGTCTGAGAAACCTCTTTATTTCATTTGACAATGAATATTCACAAGGATGATTAAAATATATATACAACACTTTTACATAGTACTCTTCAAAATGAATATAACTAGAATGGCAAACCTGTTGTCCCATATCCTTGTCCATATTTGCACAGGTGACTTTTGTCCCCTCTGGTCCACTTGAGAAACTCTGAGTTCACTTGGCCATACTCCCATTTCCTGGCCATAATATAGTACCATGTGCATGAGGAGTGAGTAGTGCTCAAAAGAGACTGATGGGGCATTGTTCTTGATTGCAGTTAAACTAGAATCAATTCTTCCAAAAACATAGGCAGCATAGTTAAATGGCCTAGCATTGTGACACTGGATATGTGTAGCTATCACCTTTAAAGGAATTGTCATAAAATCAGGAACTTCTGACCCTAGGACTTGGCCCACGGAATAATATGTGTATTGTATATATGGTTCAAACAATGACACATGGAATGGAGGTCCATCATTATCATTAAGAGGCACTATTTCTCCTTCTGCCTTAGGCCTGTGAAGAGGTAATCTCCATCCATTATATGTGGTGTCCATCCTCCAATATTCTTTGTCCAAATCTTCATAAACTATGGGAATAGTACACAAATCATCTAAATCAGATACTTCACAAATGACATTTTTGGACAAATGTATAACAGGCTCTCCTTGCGGATTGCATATGGCCTTAAGGCTTGGATTGTAATGTTTAGCCAGGAGTTTGAGGAGTTATGCATTCATAAACACATCAGGGATGACCAATTTGCCCAAATTCAAGTGCCATGGATTAGACACTGGGGCATTCCTGAATCTTCTATTGTAATAGAATTTGAACAGTTCATAACCTCTTATTGGTGTCCACACGTTTCCAAGGTATTTGCATTTGTCTTCTAATTTCTCTACCTCTACCCTAAGTTGTGTAGACCTTCAGGCTTTGGGAGTAGATCTAGGCAATTGATCAATTAAATCCTAGTTTAGTTTCCTTTCTTTTATTTTTTCGTCAGGGCTCTTGTCAATTTTTTGTTTCTTTGGCTTACTAGTTTCACCTGGCTATTTTCTGCCCTTTCCTTTTACTAGAGTCTCTATTACAATTATGGATGGCAAATTCAAATTGTAGTCTATTACACAGAGGTTTTTGAGTATGTACCTGTTATCTGATGTTTGAACTCCTTTATCCTTTCCTCCGAGTTCTCGCTTATGCGCTCCTTTCAGACAATTCGTTTGAATCTAATTGCAACGATTTCAAATGGCTCTTCAAAGGATTTCTTCCTAGTCTACAATTAATTGTTCCAGTGTATTAAATTTCATGATCCTTATGAGATGTCACATCGTCATAACTCCCCTCATCGATAGGAGTTTTGTAATGTTAGGGCGATCGAATAGCTTCTTGTGGCGCAAACATTTGCATGTGTATTAATCATTGTGACCCTTCATTTTGTCTCCTCAATGTCATCTTTCATATATAAGTTTGTATCGGCAAGATATTTTAAGATCTACCCGATATAGAAATGAGCATGGCTATCGTCGACCTGACTTACTTTATCGCCGTAGGAATAACATCTTACTTCGATATTTCAAGTGTCTCTGATATGAATATCGGAAAGAGTCTTATCGATAAGTGCGGTTACTATCATCATCAAAACAACATATGACATCGGGATGACTTATTTCAAACTATCCGATCATGGTTGTTTCCCTGATACCTTTTTTTATATCCTTCATCGGAGTGATCACTATAGCATGTTACCGAAATCCTTTATCATCGTGACCATTGGTTCGGCAAGACTCGTAAACTTTGTTTCGACTTGTTCACTTTCGCTGATGGTTTTTATCTTCTATACATATCGGTGTGACTTAGGCCGAAACAATCCCTTTAGTCGCTGAGACATTAAAATTCGAAGACATTTTATTTCTTCGCCCCAATGTCCATCTCCTGTCGATGATCACTATTTTCATCCGTTCCACAGGTTGTTAGGTGAGAGTCCTACCGAATTCCTTCATCGATATGATTTATACTGTCGGGGGGTTTTTCGGAGTATTCTCCGATAGTGTTTTCTTATGTTGATAGTCCTCACTTTTGATTAATCGGAATGACTGCAAATTCTCTCTCCAATGAAGGGTCATCGATGTTACTCCTTTCATCAAAGATCTCTGAAGCTTTCTCTCTGACCATTATTCTCATGCTGATACACATTTAGCATGTTTTAAATTGAACATGGATTGGTATAAAGAAGACACTAAGTTCTTGCCGAAATTGAGGGGTGAGACAATTATTTGTGATGAAAATCATGTGATTTTATGGAATTTATCCACTGCTATTATGATTTTGGGCACATGATTGTCTGATCTGCTTGGCCATGAGATGGGTAGAAGTATAGGAAAACTTTGAAATTTTCCTGTCCCAACACAACCTTCTCCACATTTCCCACATTAGTCAAACACTTGTAAATACCTGTACACTCAAGTCAACCATCAAGGGTACCTGCTCCACAGATAATAGCCGAAGCAACATAATCCACCCCAACATGGTGTAAATCATACATGATATAAAATCATCACATCTAATGTAATCATCTACAACTAGCATGATCCAAGAATATGATGCATAATCAACAACATTTGACAATGCTAAAATAATATAACAATCATGACTATAACAGATATAGTGAAAATAGTAAAGTTGAAACACTGCAATGATCTATCAAACACAATCACAACATATGCATCGCATAATGCATAGTTGGAAGCCAAAATTCAATGCAAAACCCCATCGGAAACACCTCGGTGGTCATCCAGAATTCATCCTCAAAACCTCACGATGGTACAATAGGCCTCATCGACAAGTTCAGTGCAATGGATCAAGGCATGAGAATCACATAATACACTGATAAACACTCAATACAACCTATAACATATGAATCAGAAAGCACACCAAGGAAATACTAGGGTGGGCATTACAAATGATCACATATATTTGACGAGGTTCTTTAACCCTTGACAAGGCTCAAAAGACACTGACATACCTCAAACTACTTTGGCAGTGATTTATAGGATCTCACAGACCTATAAGGCATTGTGGAGGAGTTTCAAAGCTTTCACAAATTTTACCAACTCTTCATAGACCTTTACATAGTATGCAAACCTCATAATGCAAGGATAGGCCTCTTAGTGTTGTCTTGGCTATCCTAAATACTATTGATAAAGCCTATAACTATTAACAGATGTTTAGACTGTTTGACATAGTCTATTTAGGGTTTAACCTATAGGAGGTTGAACATATATTGTGTGGATCTCCTATAACCTCTGTAGGATTATAAATCTTTGGACAAACCGTGCACTATGCAATATTTGAAACCCTGTTTTGACATTCATATGAGAAACATCTTCTCAATAGTCATTCATGATGTCTCTTACTATGTGCCTTCACTAGTCCCAAGGATTTCTGAAATAGGTCTGCTACATCATTTACATTAGAAGAGCACTTCAAACATCTCCATAGGATCCCTACAAGGTCTTTGGCACTTGAAGACATGTTCCTAGATCTCTACGTCTACCCTCACAACCTCTCAAAGATTATGCAAGAGTTTTGAAACATTGTTATACTTCTCTGTAACCTTCCACAAGACTAGCATAGTGATCACATCCCTCGGTAGCAAAGCATATACTATCCCGAGGCATGAATGCAATACTGCTTACCATACTTTATATGAAGCTTCTCCTTTTTCTTTTGTTCACAATCTCCAGGATATCGATAAGCCTTTTGGGTCAATGCATGTTGTTCAAAATCCTCCTTCAACTTGGGGTGCTCTTGTTCTCATTTGCAAGAACCCTTTCATGAAAATGAAAACCCTTAATATATTTGGTTTGTTCATGTCCAACCAGTTGAAATTCTCACAAAACTACTTCAAATACATTATGGTCTTCAAAACTACAAAGCCTCTCATCTTCACATTCTTGATCTTTGATGATGGAATACACAATGTGTATTTCAGAGGTAGGATTGAAACTGGGTCTTCTTGATCTTTCACACTCCATATTCCAGTTTCACAAAGCTTTGAAGGTTTGATCTCCTGGTGTGTTCCTTCTATGAGCTGGAGTAACCTACAAACCAGCAGAAAACCCTAAACTTTGACCAAAAACCCTAAAAGACTCCAAACTCTTCTCAAAAGACTCAACCACTTTTTGAAATGGGGCTCCCTCCAATGCATGTACGTGGGTTTTGGAGATATTAAGGTTCTTTTGAAAACTTTTTGGTTTTAACATGTATCTTGACATGACTAGAGAAACACACTTAATCATCTCTTACATATAAACACCACACTCAAGTCCTTTTGAAAACCTTTGACAACTTAAAACATGACTAATACTCTTAGAAAAGCTCATTTAAAATGACCTTCAAATACCTTCAAGGACCCCTTATGACTATTTGAGTCAAGAAAAGTCAAATAAGTCAACACTACCTATTCAAAGGCCATGACATTGATATTTCACGATCTTATGTGTTAAGTATCAAAAGATTGTGTGGATGATATTTTAGAAAAATCAATGACAAATAGATCACCTTTAAGACTTGAGGATAATATTTTAGTTCTTATACCAATAAAAAGTACTTTAAATCCTAAGAAATGCATCTTTGGTTTCAATAGTTGTTGCTTGTTAGGATTCATTGTATCCTAGAGAGGCATTGAGGTGGATGCTAACAAAATTCATGCTATTGTTAACAAACCTCCTTCAAAGAATCTACCACAACTTCATAGCCTTTGAGGGAAAAACCAAGCTAGTAGATGCTTCATTACCTTATTAGTGGATAAGAAATTACCTTTCACGAGACTTTTGAAGAAAGACATCAAATTTTGTAACAAAGGCATTCAAGAACTTGAAACAATACTTTTTGAATCCTCAAATCCTCATGCATGCCATCCATTGTAAACCTTTGCTTGTATATATATTAGCTATTGAGTTAGCCATTGGAGGTCTGTTAGTTCAAAATGATGAAAAAAATAAAGAACATGTGGATTACTACATTATACGTACCTTACTAGACTATGAGACATGGTATACACCTAGAGAAAAACTATGCTTGGTCGATGCCTTTTCACCACAAAAACTAAGGCATTACATGATACATGTTAAGACACATGTCATCATCAAAGCAAATCCTTTAAATACCTTATGTTGAAAGCTAACCTTTCAAGTTGTGCTACATGCTGGGTGATGTTTCTTTTCAAGTTTGATCTTAAATTAATCTCCCAAAAGTTAATAAAAGGACAATTCATTGTTCATTAGTTAACTGCAACACCTTCTCCTACTCACGCACCCCTCAATACATCATTTCTCGATAAAGATGTCTTTCATATCAATACTTCCTGTTCTTGGACAATATTTTTTGATGGATCTAGATGCATGGTTGATTTTGAGACAGTAATCTTAATACCTCCTTAGATAACCTCATACCATTATCATTTTGGATTGATTTTTCATGTACCAATAATATGGCCTTGTATGAGGCACTAATCATCAGGTTTCTAGTCGCCATCTCTCTTAAACTCAAATCTATCACTAGACATGGTGACTTCCAACTCATGGCAAGATAATAATGAGAGATTACAATGCCAAAGAAACAAAATTAGCACAATACCATGAGCTTGCATTACAACTTAACTTTTATCTTTTCCCTCATTCTTTTTAGGAATGGGAAGATCTTTTGCATTCACCTTTAGATTTATTTCTTCCTAAGGGGAGAAATGTTGTTCAACAAGCATGGAGCATCATCAATATTCAATGTTGAACATCTAGCATTGGTATAGGAGACTACACTTTGAGGAGGGTTACATGGTTTATATTATTCTCTCTTCTGGGGGGAGTTTTTCCTTACATGAGATTTATCCTTCTCAATCCTTTGAGGGACATCATTTTGTACATGGGTACCTAACATGGCTACACACTTGTTAGGAACCATCCATCCATCTATCCATACCCACCTAAGCTATGCTTATGGGGGTGTTAGTGCATCATTTTATTTTAGCATTTAGTTCATTACTTTATTGCATTATATGCACCTAGGATAGGATAAGTTTGATAAGATAGGTATCTACTTTGGTATGTTTCACTTGCATCATGTGACTTGTACTTTCCTTATTTGGTAGAGATGTACTTCACACATGTGACTATATCTCCTATTATCCCACATTGGTCGTGCATTCACATCTCTTTCTAGTGTGTCCTATATATACCCACCTCTTTCTCTCATATGAGAAATCAATCGAACTCTCTTGTATATTTTCACATTGTATTCTTTTGATATGAATATCATTATTCTGTCATATTGGTCTTTTGAGTATTCTATAATTGGCTTTAAGACATTGTTGATCTTGGGTGGCTACCTTCATGGACAAATCTTACAGGGGAACAACTTGTAAATTAATAGCATCAAAGGACTTGATTAGGTCCCAAACCCAGTGCCTATACAACCTCATCAATAGATTCTTCACTAGGCACTTTGTTCTAACTTGCTTGATCCCAAGTTAACTATCATTAAAAATTTGCAACTCAATTCCCATCTTTTCTACCAACTAGAGGTTGTGAGTTAGATCTTTATACTCTGCCATATTATTGGAGTAATTGGACTATAGTTGGTAGGAGTGTAGGATTTTATCTCCACTTAGGGAGACTTGGCACATGCCAACTCCTACACCAAATTTAGACTTACCACCATCAAAGAACAACTTCCAAATTCTATCCAAATTTTCTATATTCTTGAGGGTCTTAGGAATAGAAAGGTCCTCCTCATGAATGATGTATGTCCCCATGCTCATTCCCTCAAAATATCATAGGGGTCATTGTTCTATAAATTCTTTGTTGTCCACCGCTCATCATGTTGCTCACCTAGGATGGTTTTGGTAGGATGCAATTCCTTGGCATATATTTTAGGAAAGGATAGTTCCTCTTCAGCCATGAAAGATTGGTTAGGCTCTAAGGGAACTAGTGGCTTGGTTTTATATGGTGCATATTCAAAGGCTCAAAGGGATTTTTATCTTGGTTCCACAACTAGTCCTTAGGAACATATAGTTATAGTCCAGGGAAAGGTAGCCTCCTATTTTGGTAGTAAAATATCTAGACAAACATAGGCCAAAGGTGGTAGGAAGCTCAATCAAGACTATATCTTAGGTAATTACAAAGATAGGCCAAATGTGGCAAGAAGCTCAATCATGACTATATCTTGTGTAACTTATACATTATGATAGGTATACAGAGATGATGACAAGTCTTTTAAGGATGTTAACAAGGGTGACGTCTAATTAGATTACTCCTTTGTGACAAGGTCCCAAACTAGCCCTAGGGCATCAAGAACTTTCTTGGGCAAGACTAGTGTGCTAGAACCAAAATCTATCATACAATTATGGATTAATTTGTCCTTATACACCAAAGTAAGATAGAAGGATTTAGGTTTAATCTTACTCACCTCACCTCCAGAAATTTGTAAGACTACATGTTGCTTCTAAGTAATTCCTTATGTGTCAAAAACTCGATGTTTTTTCTTGCTCGTCACCTTTTACTTCTTCAAAGCACCCTCTAGTAGCTTGATCTTCTTTGAGATGGAAATAACTTCCCATAAGGGCACACTGACTATGGACTTCTTTAATTGATTAACAATGTTAAATAAACATAATTAATTGCATAGTCTAACCTGTGTTCATCACCTAATGCACTCTTAGGTTTTCAATCAAAGGATAAGGGGCTCTAGGTTGCCTTAGTGGTGCCTCTAGAGGTTTGGAAACTTCATATCCGTTTGGCTTGGTTATCACCAATGTGTTCTATTTGGGAGGGCTCATTACTAGAACTTTAAAAGAAGTAACCACTGGAGTCATTTGGGTGCTTGATCCTACCTAGTCTCCTTGGTTTTTCTCCTCCATTGCTCTCTTCTTGTATTTTGTGAAATGGTCAGACTAAATTAGTGGCCTTCTAGAAGTGGAAGTCAGTTCATTAAGCATGTGTGCTTTATATTCATCCCAAGTTACTAAAGTTTGGTCTTAAGTAGACAAGCTTGTCCCTACAGACATTTCTTAGATCTAAGTGTTCAGTTCAGCCATAATAGCTTGATTTTGAGTAATTATGGTTTGTTGGTGGTTGTCTAAATGACAAGTACTGATATAATTATTATAAATTTGAGGTAGGGCTTCGCATATCCTGTGGTCATAAAATCATAAAATCCACTCGCATTATAAATTTTATAATATATTATATTATATTTATATATTAATATACAAAATATATTATAAATATTAGTATATTTTAATAACTAAGGACTTTTAAACCTCGATGCCGAAATCTGTCGAAGCTAGTCTTCACTTTCCAGTTTTCACCATTTTGTCGGGCAACGGAGGTCTGGCGTGAATGTAATAGAGCAGGACAGGCGAACGGTGCCTTCCGGATTGGAAGGTCAATACAGGGAGCGGGGGGAAAATGTGAACGACCTATGCATTCATTTCCGGCGGTTTCAGCTGACGGGGCCTCTGCAAGATTCCCAGATGATAAGGAAGACTATGAAGGGTGTCGTGCTTCAAGGTTTGAGGTGGGCAGAGTGGATCTGAGCGCGGCCAACCCTTTCGCGCAGGTCAAACAAGAAGAAAGAGCCCTAGGGCGTTTAGGCCCGCTCTACTTAAGTATCATCCACTTCAATGGTCAAATAGTCAATAACAATTTTACACCTCGTTCACAATAGAAAGTGGTAAATATTTGTCCAATTTTTATTGGTCAAAATTGACCTTTGACTGTTGAAGTGGATGATATTTAAGAATAGCCAGGCCCAAAGGGTGAAGCCACTTGCATGTGCCAAAGAATCACCTTTTGTAGAATTTGAAGAAGTGATGAGCCAAGTGATTGAGAATGAAGCTTTTTTTTTTGCAAAAAATGGGTTAATAGGCAAATTTGTCAGACTATGGCCAAGCCTCGTCGATCTACACAAATGGATCACAAATACTTGGGGTCCGATGTTGAAAGGTGATGTTCAAATCTACCCGTGTGCTCGCGGATTTTTCATTGTGGTTTTTGACAACGTTCGGGATAGGAATGCCATCCTCTACGATTATATCTGGGACTGCAATGAACACATTCTCATGCTCAAACCATGGCACCCAAAGTTCAACCCAACAATTGAATCTTTCTCCGTGATGCATGTATGGGTGCGTCTCCCAAACTTACCGCTACAATTTTGGTTTGATTCATGTTTTGAATCAATTCGAAATAAATTGGGGAAGTTTTTGGTTGTAGATGAAGGCTCCTCCAATTATCTTCATACCACTTATGCTCGCATTCTAGCTGATTTGGACACTTCTAAAAATCTCCCCACAGATGTTACTCTGAAAGTTGCAAAACACAATTGGGTACAAAACCTGGATTACAAAGGTTTACCTTTTCGTTGCCGCGAGTGCTTCAATACCAGTCATATTGCTGCAAACTACTCCAAAGCCAAGTGATTGAGAATGAAGCTTTTTTTTGGAAAAAAATGGGCTAATCAACAATTTTGTCAGACTATGGCCAAGCCTCGTCGATCTACACAAATGGATCGCAAATACTTGGGGTTAGATGTTGAAAGGTGATGCTCAAATCTACCCTTGTGCTCGCAGATTTTTCATTGTGGTTTTTGACAACATTCGGGATAGGAATGGCATCCTCTGCAATTATATCTAGGACTGCAATGAGCACACTCTCATGCTCAAACCATGGCACCCAAAGTTCAACCCAACAATTAAATCTCTCTTTGTGATGCATGTATGGGTGCGTCTCCCAAACTTACAGCTACAATTTTGGTTTGATTAATGTTTTGAATCAATTGGAAATAAATTGGGGAAGGTTTTGGTTGTAGATGAAGGTTCCTCCAATTATCTTCATACCACTTATGCTCGCATTCTAGTTGATTTGAACACTTCTAAAAATCTCCCCACAGATATTACTAAAGTTGCAGAACGCAATTGGGTACAAACCCTGGATTACGAAGGTTTACCTTTTCGTTGCCACAGGTGCTTCAATACTGGTCATATTGCTACAAACTGGTCCAAACGCTAGTTAATTGGCCTGGCCACATGGTAGAAAGAGGTATCCTCTCATCATTACTCCATGGAAAACGGGGATCATGTTCCTCTCTGTGAAGGGAAAGATCAGAATAAATCCTCTCCAAAGGTGGGAACTCCTGAGACTAGGAGCCAAAGAGTTACCGAAGGATCACAACCCTTCTCCGTTGTAAAGAATCATCCCCTTTCTGGGTCAGGTAGCGTTAATGTTGCAAATGGATTGGATTCTAAACTAGAGAAAGCACTGACTTCTCAATGGTTCCAGAAGCAACAAACAATGTGGCACCGGATCATGATGGTGGTTATGTTATTTCCTCAGCTATTACTGCTAAGACCTTGGATAGCGAGACTTCGGAAGAAAATTGGACAGTGATGCAGAGGAAAAAGAAGGAATTGGTTCCCCAACTATGTTCACATTCTAAATCTTTTACATAGATTTTGTATTGAGATCCCTTTGGATCCTCTTGGATATTATCACCACAGAGGAATAGAATATTACTTTTATGCACCCTATTTACAGGGCATGTATTTTACTCTTATGCACCCCTATTAATAGGGCTTGCTTTTTATTTTCTGATCTAGTGGGATATGGCTCCCTAAAGCCTAACTCGAATATCAAATATATATATAAAATAGTATTTATAATATATTATTATATTTATAATAAATATTAATAAAATAATATTTATATAATTAATATATTCTAATATAATATAATATTTATATTATTAATATATTATATATATGGAACCCAACCTAAAATATATTCGCCAAAATATATTATAAATATATTTTAATATAATATTATTAATATATAATATATTATCAATATTTATTATTCTATTATAATATTTCTACATTTTTGAAAATCCAATTTTTTCACAATTTTTCTCCATTTTTTTCATTTTTTCCCTAAAAGATTTTTGCTGCTATGGTTAAGGTAATTGAAACTGTCAGACAATCTTTCCACGTGTACCTAACATATTTGCCAGCCATAAAGGAACTGCCCCATGCCCTCCAAGGAGGCAGCCTACTGCATATAATAGATGCTAAATATTTGCTTTTAAAGATGCAGATCCCATTAATCTTTGCATTTTCTTCTATGGTGATCCATGAGGAGCAAAATAATATAAGCAACATATACAGGAGTTTTCCCTTACATATGTTGCCGTGAATTTCTTTAAAACAGAGAAAGACATTAGAACTTATAAATGTGGCACTGGACATTCAAATAATCAGCATTGTAAGCGATGAAAGAATCAACTAAAGCATTACTGCAAAAAAGAATCGCATAGCTAGGAGAACATGTATTTGAGAAAATCAGCATTAAGATTTCCAGCCAAGGGCATTAATTTGGAGCTCATGTCTTAACCATGTTTACATTGAACAAGTTGGTAAGAAACTATGGCACAAGTTCTTCAAAGATTTTTGTCAACTGTGCAAATACATCAAAACAAAAGCTGTGCCACTAAAACTAGATGGGGGAGCTACAAATTACAAAGCATTGATAGTGACTACATAGCACATTGTAAGAGGGATATATGTCGGCAATAATAAGTTTACATGAAAGATGGAAAACACTAGGAATGTTAGTTAAAGTATACAACCCATCATAAACAACTAGGAATGCCCGTTCCCATGCTCAGGTCTGTGAGTATATTCATAGTCTAAATGCACAAAAGCCCGTTCTATGTCAGGAAGAGATTCCAATTTTTCTTGAAGCGCTTCTCCAATGTCATGTGCCTGTTGCAAGGGCATATCACTGGGTAGCACAATGTCAACTTCAACAAAGTAATGAGAACCAAATGTGTATGCTCTGACTGTATCAATATGTCGTATGGCTTTGTGATGATTCCAACAGAGATACGTCAATTTCTGCAAATAATCAGGTGAAGCTGTTTTACCCACCAAAGAATTCACATTTTCCAGAACTGTGTTCGACCATGTCCTGATTGTGTAGAGTGCCAGCTGCACAGAAGGTCCATTATCAGCATTAGTATTTCAAACAATAAAGATTAATATAAACTTTATCAGCATTAGTATTTCAAACAGTAAAGATTAATATAAACTTCGGAACATACTTGAGATGTGCTCAAAGGAAGCAGAGTAATCTATATTTTGATTCTTGAAAAAAAATATATACTTCAGTGATCAGAAGAGTATACATCCTCCTCACTACAACTGCGTAAATAAACTGCTAGACACTAATGATCAAGTTTAAATCAGAAAAGGATACATCCTCCTCACTATAACTCTACAATTTAGCCATCTCTAGCAAGGGGTTATATATGGCATCCTTTGGACACAATCATGTGCATGCCTGCAGTTGTTATTAGTATTCCAAATGCTTCCAAAGTTAAGGATCTAGTGTGATTGTCCTCATCTATACAGATGAAAACATTTATATCCATATATATATGAAGGAGATTTAGATATGGTAGTCCTGGAGGACCAACTGGTAAGCTGCAGTCAAGTGTTCTAACCGCATTCTCTACACATGCCTGCAATGGTTGTTGCCATCGTCTCTGAGGAAAGGCTAGCCCCAATACTTTCCTAAACAAATAAGCTCTCCAGATTTTAATAAATCAAGTAATGCAGATGATCACACGTATTCACACTTTCTAACAATAGCTATCACCTAGCGGAAAGTGGAAACATATTCTATATTGAATTTGGGTTATGTAAGCTAGCTAGGAGCATATGTTTAGACATCCTTGGACTCTATTAACCATGTAGATACTACCATGCACTACTTGGCAAAAGACAGTTGTAACAAAAAAGTAAAACCTAACATACATCATTTTAGACAGGGCAAATGCCTTGAACTCTGCATTTCTCTGGAAAAGGTCTCTATCATGGAATCAGCATACTCTTTAGTGCAGGAAAATAGCAATTCATGAAGCTAACGTTCATCACAACAAATATCTTGAACAGAGAACAAGTACCAACATGCATTATAATTTTAGCAACCTCAGAGTGATATATTCAAACAAGACAGAAAAACTACATTGCATCTTTGAAACTAGTTAAACTAATAGAGACCTACAAATAGCCTGGTGCTAAAAACATTAGCTTCAGTCCTCTCATACCAATCATAAATAGATATGTGATCTTTACAATATGACATGAAATCATCAAATTATGTGAAGTTTTATCAGGACTTAACTGCATAGTTTTTTGAGTCAATCTCATTAACTCCTCATGAATTATGGGTCAATGAGATTGACTCAAAAAACTATGCAGTCAAATCCTGATAAAACTTCACATAATTTGTCACATTGCAAAAAAACCACCTACTTGTTAATGAAATCATCAAAGCAGTGAATCTGATGACACATCTTGGATTTCAGATTATATCACCATTTTCAAAGTGTAAAGATAGCTATGAAAGTGAAATAAAGGGTACAAAAGTATCTACCAATCAAATGTTCACATTTAAAACATGCATAATATGCAAAATACATAGACCTGGCAAATCATGTGTTTGTGAAACTTCAATCAACACCCAATGAAGTACTGCTCTGAAAAGATCAATGAGACATGGCAAGCAAGACCAAGGACAATGAAAGAAAGAAGCCAAAATACTGGAAAATATTTTTGGAAATCATTCACGATCAAGTAAAACCCAAAAACCTAAATTATGTCATGAAAATGAAGAGAACAACTACAAGCATCTAGCATAGCGCGCACTCATAAATTCTGGAAAGGACATCTGCATGTACATTTATCAATAAGAAGTAATGTTTAACACAGATTTTCATCAAAAAACACTTTCAGGCATATTGACACCACAAAGAAAGGCTAGAAAACCCTTTGTAGAACCTTTGAGGAAAATGAAAAGTGTCATATGTTACAGTGTAAAGTAATGGTCAGAGAAGTGCTTACCACTATTGCTCCAGCTGGATCTATCCACCAGTACAATGTACTTGCAAGAACTGCAGCAAAGAGACCAATTGAATTGGTGATGACATCAAAGAAATGATCTTGGGCATATGCCTTTACAATCTCGTTTGTAAAAGTCCGGCAATAGATTACAAGGAGCAACTTCACAAGAGTGACTGAAACCATAATTCCAACAACCCAGTGCCAACTATCTCCTTCTAATGATAAACCTCGCTCCTGTAAAATTTGGCGATGAAAGGGAATTACTTATATGTAATATGTCAAAGTAGCGTACTTGTTAAAAAGACAATACAGTAATACTGGACAGACCATAAAACAGATGAGAAAGAGAAACCAAAAACATTATCTGTGGTATAGAATAGCAGCACAATCCATATTACATGTTACATTTAGTCTCTAAAACATTTTATAGCTCCAGAATAATGGTCAGAATAAGCTAGTATAAAACTTGTAGCTTTTAGGACAAGGAAACAGGCCTGTATTTTGTTGTTTATTTTTGCATCACTGGCGAACCATGTAAATCAGGCAAAGCAAAGCTCAATATCAAAGGTTTCTATGAGTATTTTCATTTGCATCCACTTACAGACTTTCAGTAAAAACAGAAAGCCAGAGCTCAAGCCGATGATAATATAATTCCATCAAAAACAATAGAGGGTTAAATACTCCAAAATATTGACAAGCACCTAAGGTGGTTGTATTTAAGTAAGCAAATATTGCCTCCAAAGCACTAAATATTATTTAACTTTACAAAACAATGCCATTTACAGGAATTAAATCAAGAGCCCAAGATAGCATCGATTGTTATAAACTATAATTATGTCCATCGAAACATATTGTATATGTATTCATGGGATACAAAGCTAAACAAGTATCCAAATAAGCATACAATATATCCTGAATGCTTGTGGAAAATTCAATCCATCATAAGAACCGTAAAGCAAAATAGGTATCCCATTCTTGAATGTATATCCATGAACAGAAAATTTACCTTTGAAACAAGTTGTCGAGCAGACTCTAGTATGATCTGCAGTCCCAATGTAGCCATAACTGAAGCAAAAACCAGAATTCCCTGCACATGGAGCATTTTACTAAGAATCAACAACACTCAATAAATGTTGGCAATTCATAATATTCATGCTTTGAACGATGAATACAGAACATGACTAAAAAGAATGAGCGTACAAAAATTTATCAAATTTACATATGCATAAAGAAAGATCTAAGTTTTTCAACTTGTTATGATATGTGGCACGTCAATGAGTAACCATACCAATGCAAAATCCAAACTATAAAAGAACAATCTAAACAAACAATTTCTTACACTAATCAAGAATAGAACTCATCTTAGGTTATATCAATATGTACCATGAAATTACTCAAAGATGTTATAAGTCTCATCCTATGCTTAAACTGAAAACTAAACCCCCATTGTTAGGGATCCAGGGTAGCACATAAATGCAATTGGAAATATCAGGTTGTAAAGCCTAAGGCTAAAAAAACAGTGACATCTTTGGATTTTGGAGCTTTGCAATACAAAAGTTTCCTATATAGATGTTCCATTGCTACACGGGATATCTTATCATGTAACAAATAAGAAACCAAAGGACAAGGAGTGAGATGGTTAGAAGAAGAAATGAAATGCAATTGAAATGTCTGGCAAGTAGCTTAAAAGAACATGAAGTGCATATTAGATAATAATCACAATTTGCAAGTGGAAGAACTAATTAACAACCACCAAAGTTGTAATAGTTTTATGGTGATGATTTTTAACTACTGATTTTTTCATAGATCAGCAAGGGATCCTAGGAATCATCTAACGTTTGTTACATGGAATTGCAGAGCTATTCCGTATAACTAATGAATGTTTTATGTCTTCATGAAAGCTTGATTACAATTTCTTCTCATCTTGCACTAAAATACCATCACAAGAGATAATTTTGGGCATTGATATCCCTCCCATGGAAGTGGTATATTTTGACTGCATTCAAGAAACAAAAGATAAAACAGAAAAACAGGAAGAAAACAGAAATTCAATCCCCAAAGAGGAAGCCATGAGACCCTCTTGAGGGCCAATCAAGCCAGCAGCAAGATCTGGTACAGGATAAAAATGAGAAAGATATGACTTGACCCTGCAGATAAACAATAGGTTTTCCCTTTAGATCCCAAAAACATTTGTGATAGGATGGAAACACTTCCCCATCCCAGAGGCTTTAAGGAACATTTCTGGCAGTTTCCATCTATTCTCCAGGAATTTCAGGATATTACTATCGCTAGAGCTCTGCTGTTTGGATGTTTTCAAAAGTTTCCAATGGGTTTCTAGGGATTTCTTCATTTCTGATATCATTTCCTCCTGTTTACTTGAGAAATCTGCCTCAAGGATTATGCTGTTTTCGGACCTAGCCATCCCTGCCTTCAATGCCCATGTTTCCAAAGCTTCCAAGGATCAGTTTCTGATTCTTACTGCAAGATAGTTTTTCAGTTTCCCCAAAGAAGCAGGAAAGGTTATTTAGATCAGGGGAAAATTTTTTATATTACATTTTGTTTTACCTCATTCCTGTCTTTAGTCATTCACCACAGTTCAGTCTTCTTTCTGGATCACAAACCCCCATGTATTGTCAATTTTAGCACCATGTCAAGTTGTTTCCAAAGTCAATTCCATTTCCTGGAAAGCAAACTTCCAAGGATGAAAAATGGTTTGTTTCTTAAACTTTTCTACCCCTTCACCTCACCCATTGACCCAAAACAAAATAAAAGATAAAAAAGGCCAACCTAACTTTTGAGAAAAAGACAAAAACCTTTAGATATGTATTTGTTTAGGTGTGTAAACAAGGGGAGCGATTGGCATAGAAACAAATAACCATTAACCATAAAACAAAACAAAAAATAACAATTGGTCATTAGAGTCTTCACTTACAAAAATAATTTTTGGGGATTTTAGAGAGACTTACATGTTTTGAACTTTAAATAACCAAAGATGGACACTACACTTGTATTTTGAGGTTAAGTAATTACTAGAATCACACAGTCAAGGTGTTATTCATTTGTTAAAAGCAAAAGGTTTCAAATTTGGAGCTTTCAAATTCTAGACGTAGTTCTGCTTTTTTGTTTTCTTTTCCTTAATTTCTCATTTCTGTCCTCATTTACATTATAAGGACACATACCTCAAGCACCCTACTTCTACAGCATGACATATAACAGCCTCCCTCAATCACCCACCTCCCCCCGACCTCAAACCATCCACAATCAAAAAATTCTTTTTCAAAATTTTGAATACTATATATACTACTGTACTATTATACTCTCCCAGACTATACTCGTATACTCTTCCCCTAAAATAATGTTGTGCAAAGTCCCAGTTGCACATATCTATGGTATATTTTATTATGGTCAATTGACCTTATTACTGGTATTATCTTGATTTTTACCAGACTCACCAGTTAAAAAGTAGATTAATCCTTGTTTTCCACTAGCACTCTTCATATCAGTCCTACTCTTTGACATTGGGCCTTTTTTGTGGTTTTTGTCTGTTGCTCCCTCATCTTAATCTTGCACATGACCTCCTTCATGGGCATTGTCCATTGTTTCTCCACCACCTACACTCGTTTCTTGCTTGTACCAGCACTTCATGGGCTGTAAGTTTTCCTAATACCACCTAGTGATGAAATATATGTCATGGATGTCATCCTCAACTTCCACTGTTTCTACATAGGCAAGTCCTTGACACGCATCTAGGGGAATTACCATTTAATTTCCCAAGTTTTCAATACTCATATACCTTTTCTTGAGCCTCATATCTACGTTGTTCATTTAGCACCAAGGTTGACCTAATAATGCAAGGTAGTTGTCTTGCTCTCCAAGCTTGATTACCTAAAAGTTGCCTCTGTATTTAGCCCCTATTATATTGACCTCTGCATTATGTAGGGCCCAAAAAGCTGCACTTTGGTTTTGTTTGCCATGAACAAAATGTTCTGGGATGGTTGTAATGCTGGATATCCCATCTTGATCCATGCCTCTCTAGTCAACATGTTCACTTCTATGCTAGTATTGATCATAATATTGCATGTTGACCAGGCATTGATGGTGGCACCAATTAACAATTCTTGGTCATAATTTGATCTTGCCGTGTGTAGATCTTTTGGTTCTTGATCCTTATTGGTGGTTTGCCTAAGTCAGTTCTTTAGCAAGGATAAAATGCCTTCCATCTTCAAAAGGTCAAGAATCTCAGATAACTATGCGATCTCCTGCGCAATTCTGTGTTGGGTCTTCTTCTGTCTAGTTTCCATATACTTGGCGTGCTAAACTTCACCTTGTAGTCCCTGAATAACATCGGCATCTTGTGAAAAGATGTCCTGAATAGTGCCATTTTGATACTCTGTGCTTGCTTCTGGTGTGCGTTTGATCCATAAAATCTCTAAATACATAGGATCTACAAATCAGAGAATATTAAAATAATGGCTAATGCTAACATATTGTGCTACTTGCAGTTTAAATGATAGTGTTGGAGAGATGGAAATTGTTGATCAAAGTAAGAAGAAAACATGCTGCAATAAAAGAATTCTACTCAAGAATCTCAGTTTTTTATCCTAGAAAACCTCCAAAGAGAGAAAAACTAGACTGTGGTAGTGGCAAATACCATATTACCTATAATCAAAGTAGTAAATTACCAAATACGATAGATTACTTGGATGCAAGCTACTCCTTGCTCCTTCAATTGCATTATCTATTGTTTCAGCTCTTTCAGCTCCTCTACCATACTATGAACAACTAAATCCTACTATCCTTTAATCAATACAATTTTATTTTTCCTCCCATTGAATTCAAATGCTAGTTTCTACCTCTTACAGATTTATGCCAATAGGAAGGTTCTCCTAGGCCGTGGAAATATTCCTGCACGCACTAGAAAGTGAAACGACTATTCAGTTCATGTTTCAAATTTCTTGGCTATACAATTAAGGGACACTACTGCGGTTGTGTTTCTGTCCTAGACACTACCACGGTCGTAGTTCTGTCCTAGACACTACCATGGTCATGGTCCTATCCTACATGTTTTTCCTAACCTGTTTCCTGAGCAACCTTTTATGTTTTCTGGCTGTTTGATGAATTCATTTTACTGTTAACAAAAATGCATCTCTGTATACAGTTTTTAAAAAATTTATTACAATTTTCATGATCCATATGGATCAACATTGGACTTTTTCTCTGGTTGGATTCCGAGATTTGGGTGGTGATCTCGCTTTCTGTGGTAATATTTACATATGGGTGAACCTTTCTGTGATACTCTTTATCTTTTGTTTCCTCTGTGATTTTGATGCTGAGGCTGGCCTTTCAGCTGGAAACACTCAGATCATGCTAGCATCTTTCTTCAATTTGTTTCATTGGCGGATCTTCTCACATAATTCTGGGCAACCTTTAGTTTGGTGGTTTGCCCTGCAATGTCCACACTGAGGGAATTCGGGAAATTCAATTGCATGTGGTTGGGTTTTCCACACTTGAATAAAACTTAAAAGATACAAAAGAAAGATCAAGGTTAGGTGTAGAAGAAGCAAAATATAGGAAAAAGCAAAAATTGGGTAGGGTCTACAAGGAACATGAAAAGGAGTGCGAAAGTAACATCTAAAAGCAATTAAAAAACGGCTAGAATAAAAGAGTCTAGAAGAACAAACCTTGGAGGCAAGAAGAATAAAGGCAGAAAGCAACTAAGGATGGTCAGCAAAGAAGATATAGATAGATGAAGGAAAAAGGACAATGAATGAGAATGAATCCACCACTAATAGAAGCAAAAGAAGTGGCATTTTGAGCAAGGAAGGGCACAGATAAGGGAACGTAGAGATAAGAGGTACACAAGAATGAAAAATCAAGGAACCAAGCCCGAAACCAAGAAATAACTATGAGATGAAAGAAGGCATATAGGGAAGATGATACAGAATTCCAAAAGGTAAAAGGTCCAACAAGCATAAGTGAAGGCTCACAAACAGGAGGGAAAGATGGATGAAGAGATAGCTGACATGACATATAGCCTAAAGAGATACGAAGGAGAGGCAAATTTGGAAAGTTTGCACCGGCAAAAGAAGCCTAAAAAGCAAAAAGCCAATACAAGAATCAAAGGTAGGTATGGGTTGAAAGATATGGATACAAAATGTGATAGCAACAACAAAGTTGTAGAGAGGGATGATCTTACCAAGGCAAGTGGAAGAAGAACAAGGCCAAGTCAAAGGTAAGGCTAATGAGAAACCACCAAATAAAGAGGGTCCCAAAGAGAAAAGGACAACCTCTCGTAGTGAAGAGCTAGAATACACAATTCCAAACCCGCCCTCAAAGAGGAACAACACCACTCATCTATTGGGCACAATGTTGAAGAACAGTGAGACAAAGTGCAAGAACCTCAACTAGGTTCAAAACAATAGATTGCAACAAAAGGAGAGGAACCTCGGCAAGAGCTAGAAACTCTGCCCATGCAAAGCCCCAGTGTCACCAAGATAAAAGCGAAACAAGAATTGGTGAACCAAACGCACCAAGAAGTGCCTAGAGATTGATGCTTAGGAGAATCAGAACCAAAGAAGAGAAGGGCCAAAATGGAAACTGAGGATACAACTCAGAGTGAACAAGAGGTAGAGGCCTAGCAGGAAGAAGAAGCCCACATACATGAGTCAGACGAGCTATAGTTGGACTATCCTTTGGGAGAAATGAATGGAAGAAGAGGCACAAGGAGAACATGTGCGTGAGGAAAGGCAACAAGTTTCACTCCTTGCATAATTCAATAACACCTCCATCAAGACGATTACACAATTTGTTGAATTGATGGAGATTCACACCAAGAACCCTAAGTTCAACTTGCCTTGGCACTCATTGGCCCAAGCAATGGAGGAAACAATGGATTCTTGTCAACTACCACTCCTCTCGGAGACCCAAGTGGTGTTGCCTTAATAAAATGGCCAAGGAGACTACCCGACAGAGCTAGGAGAGGGCAGTGAAGCTACATAACTTAAAGGCCTGGGTTGGAGAGCTAACTACTAAGAGTGCAGACCTTGAACATTGATGTGAGCAAGCTGACTTCGCTGTCAATGACCCAACTACTTGAGCCAAAGCGTGGGAACAAGAGGCCTAGACCATAGTCGACCTGCTCATACAGTTGAGGTCAAAGCTCACTAATGATTTTGACCCGACCATCGAGAAGCCCATCAGATTCATCCACTCAACAATGTTCAAGCAATGAGAAGTCCAACCTATAGAGGAAGAGTTGGCAGCACTCAAACTCAAGGAGATCTGAGGCTAGTGGTGTAATGTCCCCTTTTTGAAATGGGATTATCATTATAATAATAATAATAATAATAATATCAAAATATATAATATCAATTATTATATAATTATAAAATAATTAAAGTTTAAGTTGTGATAAAGGTCAAAGGGCATGTGAAAAGTTATGTCCATTGAAGGAAAAAGGAATATAAGGAAGATCATTTCTTGGGTAAGAGATCATTCATCCATGGAAGCAGAAATAAATAAAGAATATGAAATATTCCAAGTAAATATTACAGCAGATGTATTTTAAGAGATGTGACCCTTCTATAAAGGCAGCCACCTATGAAAGGTTGTGACTCTTTCCAATAAGAGATAAAATAAGAGGCAATGAAAGGTAGTGATAAGAGGCAGAAATAGAATAAATATATAATCAATCAGCAAGAAAATAAAAGAAGAAATAAAGAAAATAATATATATATATATATAAAGCATAAAAAGAGAATATATATAACAGCAGAGAATTATTTATTGCAGCCATTGTATCATTCTATTCATAGCAGATTTCAGAGCAGCAATACATAGGAGGAGTAATAAAAGATATATCTTATATTTAGAGATGAAGAACGGCAAGATCATTTGTGGAGACCAACGATTATCATTGGTGAAGAACAGCAGTGACTATTTATCAATATCATTGAAAGACAGCGATTATGAAGAGTGCTTCGATCTTCATCAAGTGATCAGCAAGAGAATATATCTAAGGCAGAGATAAATCTGCAAGGAGTATATCAGCAGTAATTTATGTGCAAAAATTGATATCAGCAGAGATAATATATATAGTATCCATTCTATCATTCTATAACTCTATCAGCCTCTCATTCCATCATTCTATTATTCAATTATTATATCCTTCTACTATTCTATCATTCTATTGTTCTATGATTCTATTATTGAATCAATCAAACCAGCAAATATCTGAGGTATCGATTAGCAATCAAAGAAAGCTATCTTCATTGAAAGGAAGTCATATAAGAATCAAGCAGAAGGAAATATATCAAGTTTTATATATATATATATATATATATATATATCTGCTATACAACAAGTGTTAACAGCCAAGAAGGATATATTGCAATCCTTGAACTGAACTTGAAATCCATCAAGAGGTACATTGTATCAACCATCTAACAAATTCCTAAGCAATCCAATTGAATTCAGGGAGATGTTTTGCAGGTAGGAAGGATGGCCCTTCCCAGTTCACGAGGGGTGAGTGGATAGGGTGTGCCCTCTCTCATGCTCTCATCAAGTCGGCCAAGTAGTGAGGGTGTGTGGCCCTACCAAGGTTGGGGTGTGTGGCCCTGCCATGTTCTTGAGCCTAATCAAGTAGGGTGTGCCTCTTGAGCTTGATCAAGGAGGGTGTGCCTCCAAGGTGGACTGGTAGCTGCAAGTATTCCTAAGGAATTAGTTATGGGATTGGCTTGAGGAATTGTGTTACGATGGATTGAACCAAATATTGATTATGCTATGATGATTTGATCTCATTATTTATGTTATGAAGTATTGATCTCATTATTATTTATGCTATGATAGATGAATTTAATATGAATGATGCTATGAACTGAATATTATTTTAATTTATTGATCTTTAATATTTCTAATGTCCTTTTCTAGTAGTTATTTTTGTATGCAGGTAAAGAAATCAGGAATATCCTAAAAAGGGACATTACACGTGGGCCAAGGTGAATAAGCGATGGGAGACCCAGTTGCAAACCCTTCAACAAAGCAAGTCCTTGGCCAACACAACATTCTTATCCTTTTTCAAAAACAATGAATTAATTCTACAAAGGACCCAAAACCTATTGGACCACCTAAAGGATCTAAGCAGAGAACCATACTCTATGAAAGGCAAGGTAGTGTGCAAGTAGTTTCTTGAAGAGGAAAAGGAATCGAAATCCCGATTCTAAAAGTAACAAGAGGTTGTGGAATTGTTCAACACCCTCCAAGAGGAAGCTTTTAGACTAAGGGGAGTCTGACCAACTACCCATGATAACTTTACAAGTCAAATGAGACAGAGGCTAGATGATATTAACAAGTGGTAGGAGGCCATCAAGAAAGCAAAGGCTAAGGTGACTGCGATTGCTAGCATTAATAGGAGATGGGAAGACTTTCTAGTGTGAGTAGGACCCGGACTCCTGATATTTTGTCCATCACCAACAACCTCTAGCAAGCCACTGAAAAGTTAACTTGTCTGGGGACAAACAAAGAAACCAATCCAAGGGATGTTAGCAAAGAAAATGATGCAAGCCAAAAAGTAGGTCAAATGAACAAGCTAACAGTCATGCAAAGTACACAATAAAAGCACCTACAGGAAGATAACAATGCGACTAGAAACAAACACACTCTCATATTAGTTGCAAGAGAAAATGTGGAATCCCAACAATCCTAACTACCCACTCATTTGAGAAACACCAACAAAGATGCAGAGACTCTATGCTTACAAGGTAATCTCAAGTTACTTCCCAAACCAAATGCCCATGTTCTAAGTGAAAGTATGTTTGCTTATTCTTTTCTACTTGCTTTCTACCACTCAAAACATGAACTCCAGAACACAACCTAAAAATGTTCTCCCTCTGTCTAACCCAACTATTTAACTCATTTTTAGAATAAAGCTTCATGTGCTAAATAACTAACACATTGACACATGGCCTTCAGCCCAGATATCAGTCACTAAAAACAATTATGCCAAATGGATGCCATCCAAAATAATTGAAACTTCAAGAAACCTAATACTTCAATTTTCATCCTACAATTCTACAGATTCCTTGTCATTCTTGTACTCCTCTGAATGCCACTTTAACACTTTTGGTCATTTGAGAGAGTCTAATATAACCATCAAAAGAGTTTGTCATTTTCCACCTGTCCAACACGTGGCCTAAAATGTGTTGGTTGGATCTCACATGGCCTCCTTAAGCTTGTCTGATAACATGCAGCACCTTGGGGACATGCTCTACTCTGTGTAGTTCCATGAGGATTTACTCTATCTTTTTTTTTAAAAAGAGTCTGTTTCAGCTGATGTGCCCCATGCAGCACCAATGTCACAACCAATGGCCTTCACAGTAATGTTGCAAATTACTCAGGGACCCTAAACAAAGAACCAAAATTGCACACCAAACTCACAGCACATGCTTCAAACCAAACTACAACAGCTAGTCCGCCATGCAAACTAACCAAAACAGAGCAAAATGAAAGGAAACTCTTTCTAGGTGATACAAGATTGCTTGACACCTTGGATGCTCCTAGATCAGAGAAGTTTGTTACATAGATGACTTGGATGCCTAGGCAGGAAAAGGACTGGATAATGAGTCATGGCCAGGTATTGTAAGGACAATCACCACTGTTGTTCAAAAAAGGATCTCTGCCACATGATTGGGAAGCAAATGAACTATAAGTAGAGAGAGGGTTGATGCCAAATAGATATACTAACATAGAGAGAAGGGAATATAGAATGTATGATATGGAGATAGGGAGATAACTAGAGAAAATAGAAAAATAGGAGTGTTAAGTACACTATGCGCAATCTTGTTGTAAGCTCACAACCCAGAGTGTAAAGCATACTCAATATAAAGAACTTTTGATAAATAATATAATAAAGCATTTACTCCAATCTGAGTCGTATTTATTGTCTCTAAGTATGTATAAAGGAATCCTTTAACAAACTCCTGAAATGGTTAAGTACACAAGTTCTACATAAACAATCAAAACGATAATGACATCTTTGTATAACACCTTCCCACTCTTGTGCCTCTAAGCAAATGACTAACAAGATATCCCAGGGAGCTGTTGTCCTTCAAGTGAGCTCTAAAGTCCTCCCAGGCCTAAAGATGGATCAGTGTGGTGTCTCCTCTATTGGGTGGTCATTAGTTTGTGCAGGACCAGCGGGACAGCCACAAGCACCTCCATGTGCGCCCAACAATTAAGTAACAAGATTTTCTCCAAGGGGCAACATGGAATTTAGGATTTGACATAACTTCTATGTAATGATTGACAATCTTCTCACGAGTTAGCACAGTGCATGTCTTCTTTCCTTGTGATTTATAGAAAATATCAGCACATTCCCTTGGACACCAACATTGGCATTGATTAAATGGCAGAGGCATTTGCGTGTGGATTATCTCTATAGACAGAGATCGACTAGTGAAGAAACCAGCAAGATAATCTGACTGAGATTGCTTGATATGCTATGCTTTATTGTCTCTTTGACTGGGAATAATCTAACATGTTCTTAGAAGTTGTCATCTCTCAGATAGCCGAGGAAGAAAAAGTGGCTTTTTGAACTGAACATTATTTTGAAAAGTTCCTGCTCTTCAACCACACAACTAAATCTGTCGAACGACAAGACTACTGGTGAATTCTCTCTTAGAAACTGGATATAATTCATTGACTTAAACTTTAAAAGACAGAGAACCACTTTAATATACAGCTGAATTAAAATGACAGTCACATTCTTTCATAACATGATTAGCATCTTAGAATTGAAAGATTTATCAAAAACTTCTATTAGAAAGAAACATCCACCTAAGAAACAACAAAAATTGCAACAGGGAGACCCTAGATTTGACAATTCACTGGGATTTCAATTTGAGTAAAATTGGTAATGATTGCATATGATAGGTTTGAAACAAGATTTAAACAGAAGAAATAGAGAGGACTAACCAATGGTTGCATGCGCTTTTTCCCAATTGGATAGAGATAAGGATTTGGATTCTGCATCTTAAATGCAGTGAACCAGAGAATAAAGCCAGATAGAAGATCCAAGAGCGAGTCTAGGGTAGATGCAATTATGGCTAATGAACCACTCCTTATTGATGCATATATTTTAGCAGCAAAAAGTACAACATTTGCCAAGTTGGACAGTTTAATTGCAGTCCTCTCGCTTCTTGCAACCTTCTCACGATCTTCCTGAAAGAAATTGAACAAAGAGCGTTAATTTGAATAATCAAATACTCCTTCAGTATAATAAGAATCACTGATGCACTGACTGCTTTGATAAATGTGCATAACAACAGCAGGATAAAACCAAACCTTGGACATGGTAGGCAGATATCCACGGTCAGAAACAGCATCCATTTCTGTAAAACCCTCTAGCATCTCGTCTTGCTGCTGATAATATTCAGCCACTCCATCGCCAGGACCTGCCAAGGACATGAAGAAACAGCTAAAAACTAGTACATATATGCATCTTAACCATAAAACTCAAGAACTTTTCTCCATATCACACTAAAAAGGATACACAATCGCTATCTATCTCAATATAGTTAATCAAAGACAACGAAAAAGAACAAAGTCGTTTAAGATGACAAGAATCATAAAGTCTTGCATGACCCTGTAAGCACATCCATATCCTCTATTACAAGTTAAAAGGTGAGCTTCCCTGTCAGCGGCCAAAAGTATTCTTGAGCATAGGGTTTTTATCTTGATAGGAATCTAAAAAGGCCTTTGCAAGAACTTAGAAGTGTTTCATCAGTGAGTCCAGCAACACTGTGACCAAGGCATGGGGAATTGGCTCGGAGAGACCTCCGAGTCAGGTAGTCTTGGTCCATACATATGCAACATTCTGGATTTCATTGCATTGATTAGTGTCAATACCACTGGAAGCATTGACTACTGATACCAGAAGCATGGCCTATTCAACACCAGAGGACAGAAGAGAGTGAGGTCTGAATTTTTGAATTTCACTATGATCTTTAAGGCACACTGATCTTTTTATTCTGTAATTGATGAAAATATGTATGGTCTTGGGAATATAGTCAGAACCAAAACACATTTGGTTGTTAGTCCGCTTTATTAGAGGATTCTGATGTTCAAATTTGTTTTGAAGAGCAATAATTATAAAGATTTATCCTTTTGAAATTAGATAAGCTACTTTCAAAAGCACGTTTATGTGCAGTCTTCACAACAATTTAAGCAAGATAACTAATATAAAATCCAATTCCTGTCTGTTAGACCATCAAGTCATCGTCATTGAAATTGCTCCCCAAAAAACACCCAAATGTTATTTCGCAGACCAGAATAAAGGTGTTTCTGCTCAGTTACACCCATAACACCATCATCCTTGAAACTGCTGCAAAAAGATCCACCCAAATGTTCTCTTACAGAACAAAATAACCCTTTGGGTTTGTTAGATATCATCTGCTGCTCACTTGAAAATTCCTAATGCTTATTCTATTAGGACTGGGAAAAATCAACAATAAACTCTGAAATAACTTGTGATTCATACGGTTTGAAACAAGAATATCATCTCTGGTAAGCAATACCATTCCTGGATATAACAATGTTTAGAAAGCTAACATAAATGTGAGCATTCATAAATAACATTTTTACTTCTCACTCAATCAGATAAATGATGCTTAAGAAACAGCATATTTCTATAGATTTATGAAGTGGATCTACTTAAATTTATAATTTTTTTAAATATTGCTGAAAGTTAGGTAAAATATAGATATGTTTTCTTTTAATATTGCAGGCAGTTCCAGATCATACCCAATACAAAGCTGGGACCAGCAACAAAGAGCCACTCAGTCTAACCAATAACCGTCAACAAAATTGGGTCCAAAAAAATTATGATTCCTAAAGCTTATGACAATAATATCATTCCTCCAATAAGAAATACTGTTCTTCTGGTTAAACAATATTCAGAAACCAAACATGAATCTGATTGTTGGTAACAATTCTAAGTTCTAACTATTATTCAATCGGGAACATGCACATGTTTCTATAGATATATGATGTGGGTCTGCTTAAAGTTATGAGTTCTAAAGCTTAAGACAGCAATATCATTCCTCTGACAAGCAAAGTCTGCTGCTATACCATTCTTCTTGGCAAACAACATCAAGAAATCTAAAATAAATCTGATATCATAGCATATTTAGGTTTCAACCAATTGGATTAAAAATGACAAAATAACAGCACATTTCTAGAGAATTGACTAATGGGTCTGCTTAATTTCAATTTTTTTCAAAAACAAACTTAAACCGGTGGTATAATTTTTTTTTAAATCTATCAAGTGAGTTTGCATTGATTTATTAGTCCCAAATAATATGACAAAAATACATTTCATCTGATACACAATATTATTCTTTTGGATAAACAACATTCAAACCAACATCAGTCTCAGTACTCATAACACTTTTTGGGTGTAATTCAATCAAAATCAATCTCAGTGCATATTTCTCAGAATCTATTAACTGATCTGTTCTATCAAAATTAAAAATCTATGAGGTGGGTCTGCTTCATTGAAACTACATATTTCTATTAATATGCCAAGTGTATCTAAGAAATCTATGATGTGGCCGTGCTTGATTTCAGCAAAGCATAAACCTAAAATTTAAAAAGAAACCCCCGGCACCCATCCCCGCAAAAAAAATTTGGTGGTATGAAAATTGATGCAGAAGCACATGCCATGTACTACATTCAAGCAATCATGGATTTCTCTTTGTTGAAACTCCGCATTTCTAAAAATCCATGAAGTGGGTCTGCTATAATAATACCGCATATTCTGGAAACCCTATCTCCTTTATAGAAACTGCATATTTCTAAAACGGAAGAAGTGGGTCTACTTAATTTCAATATAGATTACAATAAAAAAATTTAAAAAATATCACAGAAAAATAAACTAAAAAGATAGCGGTAGAGGAATTGATGAAGAAAAATATATACAAAGTGTTGACATTAAAGCAATCATGGATTCCTCTTTTTTTTAACAGCGTATTTCTAAAAACCAATAAAGTGGGTCTGCTTTATTGACTCCATAAATCCATGTACGTGGTTCAGCTTCGTTAGACCTGCATATTTCTAGATGAAGTGGGTTTGCCTTATTGAAACTACGTATTTCTAAAAACCTAGGAAGAGAGTCTACTTGATTTCAGCACAGATTACAATAAAATTTGACACAAACCCAAAAATAAGAAGAAAAACAAATCAAATATTGCATTAAAGCAATCAGGAACTTTCCTCTGAGGCCTATCATCCATTTCATGAATTCCTTTCTATTGAAGCTGCATATTTGTAAAATCTATAAGTGGGTTTGATGTATTGAAACTGAGTATTTCTAAAAATCTATCAAATGGGTCTGCTTGATTTCAGCACGGAATCAAATAAAGATCGAAAGAAAAATAAAATAAAAAAGTATCTTAAAGGCAGGTGAAACAAACACAAACCGAGTACTACGTTAAAGCAATCATGGATTCCTCTCTGAGGCTTATCATCTCTTTCAGGCCTTGGAATCCTGTTGAAGCTGAGCCTCCATGCGTTCTCCGCGCCTGTCTCACCGTTCTCAACCTCAACAGCATTGAGCAAGATCTCAGTTCCCTCCTCCGAGGGATCTACCATGGCTGATTGATCAAATAATGTAATGTGAATCCAAGGATATCTGAAATATGGCAGATGTAGAACAATTCAGAACCTCGGTTCTGATATTCTGTCCAGTGAGTGTGGAGCGTCTATATTTGTACACATGTTATAGCAATCCTAGTGGAATAAGTATTAATTGAGAAGTGGGCCCGTCACAACATTTGCAGAAGCCTGCCCTGATTTTGTTCGTTCTGTTACAGTGCTTTCAAACTCTTTTGACCCTAGGCACAAAAGATGCACATTTTTCTTCTCCTGATTCTAAATAAGAGAGGTTGTGTGTACCATCTTGCTTCATGGTATTTTATCTTTATTATAAAAACTAAAGATAAAAGGCTGAAGTTTTAACTGCATCTTATCCAATATCTCAGATTCTAGATGACTGCTCTAATCATTTGATATGAATACAAAACAAGAAAAGAAAAGAAAAAATATTTTAGATCTAATTATTTTTATTTTTATTATTATATATGTTATCTCCTACCATATATAAAAACAAAATGTCACTCTATAACTAGTGGACTAAAACATTATTTATTTATCTAATTGTCCCCTTCACCATGAATATAAAATGTGGACCTTATTTCAAAGCTTTGAAAGATGATGTACCTAACTTCTATCTCCTTATAAATTTTATAAGATGGTTTGTTGTCCATAAAATTATAATTTTGTAATTATATTTATTGTTAAATAGTTATTAATTTAGTAGTAAAGTTGTTTAATTTATTTAAATATTGTTTAAACAATAACTTTAAAGTTATTATTATATTTTTAAATAATTTTTAGTAGAAGAATCATATGATAAACAAGTTTTTGGTTGTGACCACTAAACATGTAACATGTGGGTTTGTCCTCTCTTTAAACTTTCCCAAAACAATACATGATTTATTTTATTCCCCATTTTTTCCTTGCAAGTATTGTACATATTAACCATTTAAAGTAATGGAGACATGGAGACACGGATGTTTTTCTTCCAAAAGTGATAGTAATTTTGTTTATATTATAATGCACGTCTATGACTCTGCATATGTAGCTGTTTACTGTAATTTTATTGGCTTCAGTCCAATAATTGGTGAAGGTTTTATCTTAAGTGGGAGACAACATTTAGAATTTTAAAATTAAAAAAAAGTTTCCTACAAATTGTCACAAAGGTGTTTCGTATATTACAAAAGAAATGGAATTTTTAAAGACTTTTCCTTTCTTTAACAAGAATAATTTTGTTTGTATTTTTTTTTTTTTTGGTTCAATCTTATAGATTTATATTTTATATTTTATGAGTAATAGTTTATAAGAATTTATTTTATAAGTATAAATGGTTTATTTAGTATTTATTCTATTTAAGTGGTGTTTAGATAGGTGAAGTATAAGATCTTCTTCGGAGGTCACTCATTGGAGTACTATTTTAATCATGAGAAGTCACTTGACAAGTCACTAAAATATTTATTATTATTCACTTTTTATTTTTCTAAATTGATATAAAAATTTATGTCATGTCAACATATATATATATATATATATATATATATATATATATATATATATATAGTTGTGAATATGAATGCTATTCAATATGTCATGTGGTATTGAGGAAGAGTTTGTTGCACACCTCTCCTTTCAATGTCCTTTCGCTTTAGGTAATTGGGGACAATGGTGGCGAACCTCGAATCATCCTATCATTCATGCTACTTCCTTATCTAAGTTCTAGACAAGCATGGGTTGGCCACTTTCTATAGTTAGTACTCTCAATGTTGTCTAGGAGCTTGGTCCTATTTTCATCCTCTCGTAGATCTAGCTGGAAAGAAACTGTTGAATTTTCCAAGGTTACCAGAGTCTCATATTGCAAATATGGTATAAGGCTATGTACTTTGTAAAAGAGACCATTAATGCCAAGCATTCCATAGATGAGGCCTTGTCTCCCTCTGACCTTTGGATTTCAAAAAGCCTCAAGCTACATTCTATTGGTGCTTCCTCATGTTGCTCTCGCCCTACCTCGTAGGCTGCTAGAAAGGTGAATAGGTCTGGTAAATGGTCTCCCCCTTCAAATTTTTTTAAAATAAATATTTATGGTTCTTCTTGTGGAAATTCAAGTGTTTCCAGGCTTGGAGGGGTTGGTCATACTGAAGATGGGTCTATTTGCTTTTTCTTCTCTGTTGCTAGGGGGGTCAATACCAAGAATCAAATGGAAGGTTGTGCCATTCATTTGGCTCTTTAAAGAGCTTGTGAGTTAGGCTGGAAAAAAGATTATTTATGAAATAGATTCCTTAATTATGGTTTCTCTTCTAAATAGAGAGAGGATTCATGATTCCTCCTACAGTTGGTGACTTTAGGTAAGCAAATTCTTCATCTGACTCCTCAATTTGAGGCTATATCCTTTATTCATATCCTCTAGAAATGGAACTCGGTCATAGATTGTCTAGCTAAATGGGTTGTAAAGGAAAATCACAAGTAGAATATCTCCAAGTGGGGCTCTTTGCCTTCTGAAAAAGCCTCTCAGCTTCTCCATCTTGTTCACAATGATCAATCCTAAAGGTCCTCTTTCTACTTTGTTGAGGCTCAAGTTTGGTGTTAGCCACTCTCATTGGAACTCTTCAACAAAGTCTTTATGTTGGTCCTATAGGCTTTTGTGGCTTCTTTAGCATGTTTGGTATCTTGTTTTTCCATCCTTGTTGATCAAGAGTCCCCTCTCTTCAAGGATTATGGCTATTTGATGGGATATCTAAGCTTTTTGAGGGATGGGATTATGGAAAACCCGTATGGGTTTTCTCTCTTCTTGCTTTACTTATGGCTCTAGCCATTTGGAAATCATTGTTTTGTAATATGTAATGAGTTTCTTTTAATGTAATCCTCCTTTTTACCCAAAAAAAGGTAATTTTCAATATAAATTTGAGTAATTCAAAAACTACGGTAGCTAGAGTCCTAAAAAAATATATGAACTACCATAACATATATTTGCAATAAGAAATTTCTCATCTTAAGACTTAAATTTTTGTTTAGTAGAAAATAATATTTCCATTGTAGCAAAGTAACTATAGCAATCAGTATTTGCTAATATTTTTAATTGATGATTATCAACTTTAATTTCTAACATGTTGCAACAATAGGGACTAGTCACTACACAACACTTGTTCCTAATAGAAACATGGATGCTAAAGGTGCACGTGAATTTATTCCTAAAGTATAAAAATATCTTACCTCTAAAGAAGAGGTGTGTGATTTTCTAAAATAGTTTAAAATTATTATTATATTATAATGATATTGCAATGGAAAATAATTTTTTCCTAGGATTAATAAGCTAATCAAATCAAAATGCATTTGAGACTAGATAATTGAACATTTAATGATATTTTATGAAAGTAATACAATGAAATTGGGGTTCTTAGCTCTTGAACCGATATGAATGAATAAATCTAATGTAGTGTGGATTTTGATGTTCTAATATAGAAAAATAGCTAATTTGGATATGCCCTCTATATTGGATTTTGTGCATAACTAGAATTCTCTCCAAGTTAAATATATGGATCTAGGTCACTTTCACCAATGTGGATCTATCATGTAGCTTGTGGATATAATCTAATAAATCTCACACTTCTACTAAATTTGATTCAATATGATCTTTGCTCCTTGCTAGTTGTTAAGGATTGGTGATATCTAAAAATACCTTGAGGAGATTACCGAATTGCTAGGGTCGAGTTCTTGTAGGTCAACCTCCTAAATTGGTTGACTTTTATGACCTTGACAATTGTTGGCAAATAGTAAGCAAGCATGCAAATATCCCAAGATGCAAATTCTGGTGCAAATAGATTATTTTTTATGATCCAATTGAAGTGTTCCTATAATGAATGTTCCTTCTATATCTTCAAAATCAAACGATTTTAAGAAGTGAATTAATGTATAAATGAATGACTTTAAATACCATTGCATGGAAATAATCACTCAAAATGTGTACTGAGTCAGCTCATGGTAAGAATGAAATGGGTGGGAGTCAACAAATTTTGAATTTGAATTTTTTAAATTTAGCGCTCAGTTCCACATAATGTAGGATTGACCCAAGGTAATAAAACATTAACGTCAATTCAGAGAATGAATGCATAGAGTTGGTGGGTGTAATAAATGCCAAATGTATGGGAATATGTGTAGAAACATATAAAATAAGGTCAAATGTATACGAATGAGTGGAGGTGGGAATATGTGAAGGATTGGGGAATGAACCCAACTTTTTATAAGATTGTGGCGCTTGTCAATACATAATTGTATTAAGACATTCTCTCAACATATGCCTAAAACTAAATGGAATTAGCATGGGTATGAAGATTTCACCTTTTTAAATATGTACAATTTAAAATTTATAAGTCATACAATATTTTAAGCTATAAATTTAATTTAATTTAATTTATGTATTAATGTATACAAAAGATTAAAATTAGTCTATGGGATTTAAAGAGATCCAATATGTAGAGGACAAGGGGAGTGTCAAGGCATATTCGAAGTAAAATACAAAACATAAAATAAATAATACAACAAAGGAAAATGTGTTCCATTAACAATCCCTAAAAGTCTTAGATAGCATTCATGACATCTAAGGCCACAAACATGTGTGTCATGGGTGTGAGGCAATGGGCACTAGGTTTATGTCACCTTGCAAACCCACAATATAAACTTGGAAGTTGGCCAAGGGACATCTCCCTAATGAAGTGAAAAGGTTGGAAATAAGTAGTTAACCTAGTATGAGCACCTCTAGTAGACATGCCTCTAGAAAGTCATCGATGAAGGTCAAACATCTCTTGTATGAAGAGAGAAAGACATATCTAGTCCTCATAAGACACAAAATCCTAGAAAGAATCAAGTTAGTCTCTAATGAGATAAAAAAACATCTTCTAATCTCATAATAGGGAGAGCATATGAACATAAAATGTTCCTCAATCCTTGGTGTCAAAGGATCATGTCTGGCAAATACAACACTTTAGAGGAATATGGTGATTTATCTCAATCCAAAGTTGGTGGTAGTAAACACTAAGTTGTGGAAGAGGAACCCTTATACTACAAAGAAGTTGAAGTTTGATATACCCTAGGAGGATATGAGTCCATCTTAAACTGGAAAAATATAGAATTAAGTAGCAATGAAGTTTTAAAGATAACAATTCTCTAGGTGTGATCCATATGGACTAGAGGTATGCTTTATAAATCTTAATATGAATACACGTATTTATCTCCCATGTGGAGAGATGAGAAGGATTCAATAAAGAGCTATGTGGAGACAACCTAGCAATATAGAGGTAATTTAAACTATGTAAAAAACATTAATGAATAAAAGAACAAGTCCAATAATTTTTAAGGTCGTCATAAATTAGATAGCTTATTGTGTCCATCTCTTTGAGTCTTGTGATAACATTTGTTAGCCTTAGTAGGACTTATCACAATGGGTTGAGCATATTCACTTCCCTACCCACTTTATAATTTCAAGAACATTTTTTGATAGTTTTACTTAATAATATTGTGATCTTATTTGGAATACAATTACAACAACTATCTTCAACTATCCCTATGGCGATCCTTCTATCTCATCAAAGTGCATGGGAAACCAATTATTACAGTTAATAAGTAAACTAGGAAATGGTGTTAAATATGTTGGGAATAAGATCCATGTTACAAGTGATTGGTATAATTGGATAGAGGAAAAACTTAGGATTATATGATCAAAGAATAAAGTATTTAACCAATCTATTTAACAATATTCAAAGAAGCATATAAAGTAGTATGCAACCATAAAAAACACACAAGAGTGCAAATTTACATGGGAAACCCTTTTATGAGAAAGAACCCACCACCAAAGAACCATCAGAATTATATTAATCAAAATACAAAATTCATTACAACGGGTTTCTTTATAGAGTCTCAATCTATAGGCTTACAACATACTCTTATTCTACAATCATAAACAAATAGCATCAACCTCACATCCTCACCAGAGTGTTTAACATCAACTTCACATACACATGCCATCCAACCTTGGTTGATCCATATAAGCAATTAGATATAGCCGCTAAGACATCCTCATGAAACACCAACCATCTTAGCTATCTAACTACCCTATGGAATACCAACCATCACATAACTCTACCATTACCATATGATGACATAGACATGTTACACATACTACCAAACATGATGTCTCCACATAGATAATAATCATAGATTATAAGCCACTAATGCACACTAGAAATTGTAGACACCTAAAATTGACATGTTTCCTTCTGTCGTACTTCATTAATTAAATAATTCTTAATTATTTGATTAAGATCATCTATTGATCACTTCAATTTATTCCTCCACATTAATTAAATAATCCCTGATTGGTTAACTTAATCCAATTTATTCCTTCACATTAATTAAATGATCCCTGATTGTTTAATTAATCCAATTTATTCCTTCACATTAATTAAATAATTCCAATTGTTTAATTAATTCAATTTATTCCCCCATATTTGATTAACTAGTTCTAATTATTTAATTAAATCATTTTCCCTCCAATTTTAAATAAATAAATTCAAAAATATTTATTTATTTAATCTATTTCCTCCAAATTGAATTAAAATTAATATTTAATTCAATTATCACATTTGCACATGAAATTAAATAATTATTTATTTAATTTCCCTTTTATCCTCACCCACCATAAATTCCTCCAATCAAAATCAGTTAACAGTCAATCAAAAGAGTTGACTCATCAATCAAATTAGTTAACAAAGCAATCAATTCAGTTGACTAATCAATCAACTCAGTTCAGTAATCAATCAACTTAGTTCACTGGTCAATCAACTCAGTCAACTCTCTAATAAATTCTGTTAACTCCCTTGATGCATGAGGAAGCCTGGGCACTTGTCATTCTTTCATTCGTGCACATTCTCTTAACCTTCCTTAATCAATGATCTTTTTGATCATTCTCAACCATAGATCTGTTGTCTAACAAGTCTATAAAAGAAGCCTATTTCTCTATTTTCTACCATCTCTTGTTCAAGTAAACTTATGCTATCACAATCATTCCTTCAGAGATCAAATTTACATTACAATTATAGAGCAATCCACATCTCAAAGTAGCAAGGAGCAATCAATTGGAATAGGGTGCATTTCATTTCGCTCGATCAGTGTAGGGACTTCATTTGTGCAAAGAAGGTAATTTGTATCTGTTTATGTTCCTCATTGGTTTATGTTTGCATATCAGCTACCCTAAGAAAACCATCCAATCCACATACTCATCCTAAGCCTACCCAAGAGTCTCCCAATTCCACTTCCATTCAAGAAAATCAAGAGCCATGTCAAGAGTATAATCTAGAGCATGTAGAAACATCAACCCTTTATCTAAATCAAGATCAGAGCACCTGAACCCATCCATAATCTATATCTTTTCTATGATCAAGATAGTATCCATGATCAAGTTCTTAACCATGAGCAAGTGAGTGAAGTTCAACCCATCCATAACCTTTATGTTTTATATGATCAAGATATTATCCACGAGCATAAGCCTATCCATGAGAAAATTGATCATATCCATAATCCCAGAACTATCCATGCACAAGCTTTCCACACTACTACTATTCATCCTCCACCTAGTCCTATCCATGATCCAACACAATCCACTTCCATTGATGAGACACTTGGCTCCCAAGTAAACATATATGATAAAACAAATAACATGGATCTTAATGAGCATAATGATGATCATGATCCTATTGATACTTTGTCCTCCAAAATTGACCATATTGCAAATCCAACATATCCTCTTGGTCTTACCACCTTCATCCATGAATGTTCTTCCTTAGGAGAACAACAACCACTATCCACCACCTCACCTTCCCCATCAAACAATGAGCTTGCATCAAGTGTCCAAATCGCCCATAATCCCATTGTCCATTGCATGCTCCAAAAAATGAACTATCAAGGTAAAGGCTTAGGCCTTCATGAACAAGGTCTTTTGGACCCCATCCATGTCAAATTCCCTCCAAAATCATATGGCCTTAGTTATATTCCCCAGGAACAAAAATCTCAAGATGTTGGTACTACCTCCATGCCTTTTAAATCCACTCATTTCCATCATAAACAACATCATATCCCTAAAACATATGTTGCCATCCCACCTCCATTATCCTACAAAAGTCAAAAGCATGTGACCATACACCTTCCTCCATCCACTTTACCTCCACTACTTCCAACTCCTTATCTCCCTCCATACACTCTACCTTCGCTTATCCCAATGCCTAATATCCCTATCATCCAATCCCCTTATCCACTTATCCACAAATCCACTTTTAATCCCTCCATCCATAAATTACAAACACACGCATCAACCAAACATGAAGCTTCCACCAAGTCCATGAGATTCACAAATAAAGTTTTGGATGCCTCTATCCATCAAGCAAAAACTCCTAACAATACTTATGCCTTAGGGCATCAATGCAAATAGTCCATGCAAAATCTATCCAAAAGGCTACCCAAGCCCATACTTTCACAAGAAATGTCTAAAAATAAAATGGTTTGGGTCCCTAAGCAAAAAGCAATCAAGTCAAGTGAAACATCCACATCCCAAAAATACCATTTCATCCAAAAATCTCAAGTTCCTACATCCCAAATATCCCAAAAATCCCATTTCATCCAAAAATCTCAAATTCCTACATCCCAAATATCCCAAAGATCCCACTTCATTCAAACATCCCAACTTCCTTCATCCCATAAATCCCAATGCAAAAATCATACAAATCCTAAGTTTGTGTGGGTACCTAAATTCCTACATCTAGACCATTCCCTAAGCAAACAAGTCCATTACTTCCTACACCTCCTCCTAATCAAAAGCTTCAATGTTTATCACGGTGTGTGCAACCATTCGTCTCAATTCCTTTCTATTCCCCAACATTTCCACATACCTCCATCTCCCCATCTTTCATCCATTATCCTACATATTTCACCCATCATATCCCTATGGTCCATGCTTTTCCATATCCACATCATAATCCATTATCCTTCCATCTGTAATCCACATCATAATCCACTATCTCCCATCCATCTTTGCATAATCCTTCCATACATAATCCACATCATAAGCCATTATCCACCTACTCCATCTCCCTCTCATGCCATCCCTTACCAACATCTATGAGCATAATGACATTTGACATGGTCCATGTGCGTCATCCATCTTTTAATGGAACTAGATGCTTTAGTCCTTCTTGGAACTAGATGCTTTAGTCCTTATCCCTATCCACCTAATCCATCCAAGCAATCCAAAGCAAAAACAACAAAAAAATGAGAAAAAAATAAAATAGTAAAGAAAAATCCTTTCGTTTAGTGGTGAAAACTTGGTAAACAGGCGCTTTGGATAAGTACCATGATAAAAACCTAGCAAACAGGCGTCATGTGTAGTTTGACTATCTATGTGTCTTAGACTTGGGGGCACGTTGTCTCATCCAACCTATCATTTCCTTCCTATCTACCTCATCCTATCTTACCATCCTTAGCCATTATACCCACATACCTATCCCATCTATCCATCCACCCCTCCTCCTCCTTTTGATCTTGATAAAGAAATAGGGGCAAAATATTGAATAATGCCTTAGAAAATCTCTTGATATACCTCATCCTTTCCAACTAATCCTCTTATCCTAAGTTTTATCATGTAAAATCCTATACATCCTACCTAGAATGGGGCATGTTATTCCTATGTGACATAGTCTTTGGAGATCACATCCTAGCTCACTTATGCCACATCCATCCATTCCATCCACTATTGTCTATCCTTTTGTCCATCCCTCTATCACGAGTTTTCCATCCCACACACTATCCCCTAACCTTTTATCCATCCCATTTATTATCACCCATCCTTTTGTCCACTTATCTAATCCCATCTTTCTCTTAGCATCTAGAACTAGTTTTTCCTTGTCATTGGTATCTAGTACTAAGGCTATCCAAATTGTTATCCAATGTCATCCCAAAACATTCAAAAATCCAAAAAATCCCAAAAAACATTCAAAAATCTAGAAAATCCCAAAAACATTCAAAAATCTCCAAAACATTCAAAAATCCAAAAAAAAATCCCAAAAACATTCAAAAATCTAGAAAATCCCAAAACATTCAAAAATCTAGAAAATCCCAAAAAAACATTCAAAAAGAATCAAAAAAATTCCTAGAAACAATCATCAAGCATCATCTTCATCCCAATCCATCTAACACTTCCATCGTTTTTGTCTTCCATCTATCACAATCCATCCTATCACCTAGACTCGACTAACTCAAGCAGCGCAAAAAACTATGCATCCTTTCAAAGCAAAAGTCCTTAACCAACCTGAAGCAAAGAAACCTACTTGTAGAGCCATATGTTGTCCTACATCCAACATTTGCTACATCAATTAACTTATCCTATCAACAGATCAACACCCTTTAACGGATATATCATTCCTACAATAAGGTTGTTATCTATCCTATCTACTCTATCAACCCTGAGCAACCTCTTTGGCAAGAGAATATGTTTGTTGTATGTTTACTTTGTAAGTCAGTCAATTTTCTTTTTGGTTTATCTTGTGTCACTTTTAAAATACACATTCCAAACTACCTTGATCTTTCTATATCTTGGTATGTGGCGATATTGTATAAACTAGGGCATAGTCATTGCTTTCATATGCTATGTTTGAGGGATGATTTTATTCTCGTATTAGGTCTAATATTTATCTTGTGTGTGATGGGATTAGCATCTTGCATATCAATATCTTTTACATCTAAGGCTCTGCAAAGACCTTTGTATTAAGACTATTCTACGCTAAGACTATTTTCCATTCACGTATCCGACAAGGTTCTATTATACCTAGTGGTAATAAACTCAAACCGTTTGCTTGCAGAGTCAACTATCTTATGCATTGGATACATGGTCACCCTGGTTCTTATACCTTGGTGCATGATATCCTCATGCTATATCAAAATAAAGGATTTCTCTATTATACAATTAGCGTAACTCCTCCCTTTCAATTATTTATTCTATCCTCATCATTTGATTATCAATCATGTGTTAATCATTTGTCCATCATAATTCATCCATCCCTTTCTCTTCTCCATTTTTCTCTATGTTGTTCTCCATCTTCTATCTCCTTCCTTTCTTCATATCCATTCATTTCGAGAGCACACCCATATTCTTCCAATTCGTTTGTCCTCTCGAGGGGGCATCATTCAACCTATTAATTAATTTACCAGGTACTTCTTCTACCCTGGGCATCATCATCCCCAATCTAATAATTGTCTTCCAACTAATTTTTTCTAAATCAATCTTCATCTATCCAACATAGCACTATGTTTTAAACTTCTTTGAAATGATGTTACTTCGCAACACCATCTCAAAGAGGGGCAAAATGTAGACACCTAAAATTGACCTATTTCCATCTATTGTACTTCATTAATTAAATAATTCTTAATTATTTGATTAAGTTCATCTTTTGATCACATCAATTTATTCCTCCACATTAATTAAATAATCCTTGATTGTTTAATTAATCCAATTTATTCCTTCACATTAATTAAATAATCCCTGATTGTTTAATTAATCCAATTTATTCCTTCACATTAATTAAATAATTCCAATTGTTTAATTAATTCAATTTATTCCTCCATATTGATTAAATAATTCTAATTATTTAATTAAATTAATTTCCCTCCAATTTCAAATAAATAAATTCAAAAATATTTATTTATTTAATCTATTTCCTCCAAATTGAATTAAAATCAATATTTAATTCGATTATCACATGTGCACATGAAATTAAATAATTATTTATTTAATTTCCCTTTTATCCTCACCCACCACAAATTCCTCCAATCAAAATCAGTTAACAGTCAATCAAAAGAGTTGACTCATTAATCAAATTAGTTAACAAAGCAATCAATTCAGTTGACTAATCAATCAACTCAGTTCATTGATCAATCAACTCAGTTCATTGATCAATCAACTCAGTTCACTAACCAATCAACTCAATCAACTCTCCAATCAATTCTATTAACTCCCTTGATGCATGAGGAAGCCCGGACACTTGTCCTTCTCTCATTTGTGCACATTCTCTCAACCTTTCTAAATCGTTGATCTTTCTAATCATTCTCAATTGTAGATCTGTTGTCTCACAAGTCTATAAAAGAAGCCTATTTCTCCATTTTCTACCATCTCTCATTCAAGTAAACTTATGTTGTCATAATCATTCCTTGGGAGATCAAATTTATGTTACAATTATATAGAGCAGTCCACATCAAAAGCAAGGAGCAAATCAAATTGAGTGTGGGTGCAATTCAATTCGCTTGATTAATGTAGGCTATCGGTTTATGTAAAGGAAGGTAAAATTGTATTGGTTTCGACTGTCTTTGGTTTATGTTTGCATTTCTGATTTTCCCCTATATAGAAATGACACAGCTATTAGCCAAACACTCCCAATATAAACATTTCTTCCTATACAGGTACCACAAATTAGCACTAGACTTGTGGTAGCAAGGACATCTTATTGATTGTTCATGTTTGTTTGTAGTATCTTATACATCCTCTAAAACATAAAAAATTTCTTTTATATTGTCACACATGTACTGCTACAACTGCATAGTTATATATGCTTCTAGCAATACTCAATTCAATATGAAATTGTGAGTTCTTCTCCAAATAACTTGAAATTGCTACCATAACATAATTGCACGTAGACAAACCTCCATATTGAACCACAACACTTGAAATTCACAATAACATGTCACATTGATAATCAATTTTATTCTTCTAATAGATACAAATAAACTCTCTTCAAGAACTCTCTGCAAGTGAATAACACACTTAAGTTCCAACAAAATACTAGGTTTTCTATGTAAATCATCTTACTTTCAACAAGATGGATTTCCTATTGAATTGGACTAGATAAGCTGTGATAACATCTTTACTATCTTTTTCTATTGTTGAAAACTTATATACCCCCTTAATCATGCAAATGTGGGTCTTACTTGCCTGATTTTAGATCTTACAAATTCTTAAGTATCTACATTAAGGTTATTCATCTATCTTCATACATTATGGAATGCATTCATGTTATAATTTCATCATAATCATCAATTTATAGTTGTAAGATTGTGGGATGCAACTATGAATTTGTACCTTTCTTCCCTTTTTCTTATAAGAGATTGTTTTCTTTTGATTTAGGAGTTTATGAAAAAAATTGGATCTTCATTCACTTTCCCTAAATAATATGTCTTATGGCTTATGTTTGCCTTTCTTAATTTGCACATGTTGCAAATGACTTTCTTTAAACTCTTACTACTTCAGAGAACCAACCATGTCAATGAACACTTATACACAAATTCATTGGGAACATGTATTCTAGGGCCTATCTTCAATCAGCCATATTTCAACTATGTAAATTGATCAACTAGTCATCATGTGGACATACTTACATCTATCGAGACACCTAGGTAACCAACCATGATGCTTGCTAGTTCTCTATAGAGTAGTCTTAATACAATATGTATCCAAGTCAATTACAACATCAATTAGTCAGAACACATCTACAATTACAAGGACTTACAATTCCATCAATTGTAACAAGTGGTTCTTGGCATACCACAATAATCAATAATGTTACCATGAAGAATCAAAATTATGAGAATGGTCATTCTTCTCTTGGATTGTTATACCTGCAAGGTTTATACTTCTTACATGTATTAAACTTTACCTTGTTTCTTTATGCACACCTTCTTCATGTGTCTTTGCACACTTGATATCAATTGACAACATCTTCATTGATCTTTTTATCAAATTTTTCATGGTTCATCTATTTACTTTTAGAATTTAGGAGTACCACATCTTACCTCCAAGCATTTAATTAATTTAATTCTTGCAACAATAAACTTAGTTCTCTTTACAATGCATGCTTCATGATGTCACTTATTTTGCTACTTTTTTTTAATTTTATGGTGGAGTTCTTGCTTTGACTACCAAGGCAGACATGATGAGAATAGGGAAAAGATGCTTCTACTTGGTGATGGGAAATAGAAAATAGATTTTATCTAATTGTAGTTTGGGTGCATCAAGTCTCCTTTAGTAGATACACTCAAATCTACATCTTCTTATAGTATGCCAAAGGAAAGATAATTTGAGTTATCACAACCTAGGTTTAGTTTGGCTCTAATATCATATAGAATTTTGATCTAAAGGATCAAGATATTTATATAGAAAAAAAAAAAAAAAATATATATATATATATATATATATATATATATATATATATATATATATATATATATATATATATATATATATATATATATATAAGTGCATAGAAATATGTTGTAATGCCTATATATATATATATATATATCAACATCATCAAGAATTGGATGTTCAAGATGTTTTTTCCAACACGTGTTTATAAGGAGGCAACCATAAGTAACTAGAATACCAAATAAAACATATTTTTTGTAGTACAAATTTATTATGCCAAGAGGTACTTTACAGTTAGAGTTTGGAAAGAGAGGAGTCTATAAGGGTGCCATTCTTTGAGATGCGTAAATATTTCACTATAGAAGAGTTGATATTTTTAGGAGCCCACAAGTATTTAAACATATTTTTTATTAAGAGTGGAAACAAGGAAAAAGTGTTATTATACAAATGTGTACACTTGATAAAATAACCATGAATAACCTCAAATTAAATCTACACATCCTACACAATGATAAAGGTAAGAATCTAGTTGATGATTAAATAAATTAATAATTATTTACATCAATCAAAACTTAATTAGAATAGTTGGTTTTTAAATAACCCATTTAACCATCTCCACATATGTCAAAAAATCTATTAAAAAATGTTGTGTTTACGTATTAGAAAACGAAAACAATATGACCGCCTTAAGGTTGATGCCTCTTTATGTTTAATAGAAATTTGTATCGAATATATCTAAGCTAATAAGAATAAAGCATTAAGAGAAGATTGATGGATGAGTCATGGTAGCTTGGAGATGAGAGACCTTTTTATTTATTAGATATAATTAAAAAAAATTGAATTTCTTTTAAAAAAAATTTGTGGGATTTGATTCCTATACGTCTTAGTCATCTCTAAAATGACCTCAATAAGTAGTCATTACACTAATGACATTTTTCTCGTATATGTTGGTAATATTTACAAAGAAGGAAGAGCTTCTTAGCACACAAGCACCTTTAAGCATTTGTTAGTGGGGGAAATGGTGAGTCCATTCAACATTTTGGTTTTTCACTCTCTAATCTATTTATCCAATGGAAAAGTTTTTATAAGAGAGAATTAAATTAATTTGTTCTTACTAATGACTTTAAACTACTAGGGAGGGAGTGGGTTAAAAGAAATGAAAGTAATCATCATGACCAACTATCTTTGAGATCAATCCTCTCTATGCATTGAAAATATAGTTTGTGTATATATTGTCACCCTCATTCACACTGTTAAGAACTATGTAAAAATTGATTATATTATATTATTAAAAGATGTTCAAAATGGTGGTACATAAGGATTAGAAGAGGATGGCACTTTAGCATTCTAGTTTAGGGAGTGTTATGATCATAAGCCATGAAAATTAACATGCATAAACAAAGGTCCATGCCTCTTTTGCACATTGATATTATATTATTTTGTAGTACTTGCCAAAGGAATGTATATTGTAGCAATTAAGTTGCTCCAAATTTTAATTAACTAGTGCAATATCAGTCGATCAAAATTATTTATTTTTATTAATACAAAAATTTATCAATTATTCATAATGTTCCAAACTAATTATTATACATTTAACAAGCATGAATCCAAAAAAAAGTTATTAGAAATTTAAATTGATTTTTCTATGCTAGGATGTAGATGCCCATAACACATCACCACATTATCCATGTTTTCTTTATTTTTAATTTATTTAAATATTTTGCTAATAAATTATTTACACTTCTATTCTTATATTTAGAGAAATTTTAATACAAATATACATAAAATATTATAATAATATAATTTTATAAAATTATTTAAACAATATTATTAAATATATTTTTAAAAAATTAATAAAATTATACATTAATATTTTTGAATTATATTAATGGGGTTCTATATATGAGGCCAACCCAATAATAGAAAGAAAGAACAACATATGCTAACATACTAGAATATCCACCAACTATTTAACATAAAAGGACATTATATTAGCTCCTACCACATTACCATATAGACCACCATAATAAGCACTAAAATAATAACAAGGAACCTATATTTCCTATCACAAGGAAAATATAATACGAGATTGCCTAACTATAGGCTGCACCAATAAGCCCCTGCACATCACAACACTCCCAAAAGGAGATAACTATCAAAACACGTACTCTATAAAAGACCCTACACCAATAATAGGAATATGCCAGAGATAAACTATTTGTTATGTTGTAAAATGTCCCCCTAGGACTTTTACCTCCTAAGTTTAGCTCCTAGGTCCCTTATGTGAGGCCCACCCTTGTGCGTCTGGATTAGTTACATTTGTAGACCCTGTAGATGCGGACTTCCTTGACTCTATCCCTATATTTTGATTTGGTTAGATTGGTATGTTGTGGTGTGACTATATCCTGATTTTAGATTTCACTGATGATTATTTGACATGTGAGATGCTATTAGAGTTATTAGTTGTGAAATTATTAAATGGAATTGTTATGTGATTTTGATCTTGAGTTACTGTTTAGAAATGTAGTTAAATTATAAATCTTATTAAAGATTCTGTGTGATTTTAATAATGTTTTAAATGATTATGCGATATCATGAGTGTATGCATTTTTCTTGCTTTGGCTATGATGTCTATGTTGGATTAATCTATTTGTTCAAGTGCGCAAGTGATTTTCCATGTCAAGGAAAATCGGAGATCAATCCCACACCTAATGTGAATCCCGTGTTAGATCGATCTAGTCCCAGGAGGGACCAAGATCATGTGTGAATTGTAAGATCCTTTCGTAAATGTCTGCATTTTAATTATTTTGGTTTAGGTCCACCCCTTTTATATTATTTACTTGAAGTGTTGTAAAAATATGTGATTTAATATACACCACTTGGTGTCTTTTATTTTGATGGCCATTTTATGTGATTTTCTACTTCCTAAAGTGTTTATTATGGGCTAAAATTAATCCTAGGTGGTACCCCTAGGGTCTAAGGCCCATTTGAGCATGCTAAACCCTAGGGCAACCTCTGTCTAGTCACTTTAACTTTAGCATGAAGTAAAGTGACGAAATTCAAATTTGAATTGGAGTGGAGAATGAGTCATGCATTCAAACATAACCCACTGCTATTCCCAAGGCATGGATTCCCATCACCTTGAAGACTTGGGGAGTCTTCAAGACCCCCAAGTGTGTGGAACCCTTCTCCAATGCTCTCACACATGTGTGAGAGCATCTTGGAGTGAATGGGCCTCCTTTAGAGAATAAGGTAATGACATGTGTCATTCCTTATCCTCTTAGAGCTCATCTTGAGAGATGTCACCTCTCCACCTTTGCTCTCACACGTGTGAGAGCACATGTGGAGAGAGTGAAGCTAGGATGGATGGGAGAGTGACACATGACACCTCCACATTCCATGATCTTTACAAGTGGTCTAGGAGGAGGAAGGAGTGTCACCTTCTCATTCCTCAAGGCTTTGGAATGAAGCCTATATTACTTCCTCTTTGTGAGAGGAAGGGCATTCTTTCATTTTACTTGTTCTTTTGCTATTTTTGGAGAGTGAGTGAGTTTGGAGATCTTGGAAGGAAGGCTTGAAGGAGGAGGTTGGAGAGCTCTTCTACAACTTTTCTCCCATTATTGGGCTATCATAGGTAAGCCTCAAGGCATGAAGTCCTTTCCCATGTACTTAAATTTCTTTGTGTGTTGCATTGTTTGGTGTTGTTGGGTTTTATTTTTTTGGGTGTTTGAATGAGACTACCATTCTTGGTGTGTCCATTCATGTAAGGGGTGGGAGAGGAGTGAACCTCCTCGAGGTCACCCTCTTTGTATTGGCATATTGTGGCCTTGAGGGCAATTGGGAGAAGTTTTGATGATTATTTTATGGCATGAGTGCCTTAGAGTGATATATTTTCATTGAAGAGATTTTAGGCTTGAGGCCTTGTTTTGGAGTATCATGAGATTATGGTTTTGTAGTATTGAGGAGATTTTAGGCTTGAGGCCTTATTTTGGAGTATCATGAGATTATGGTTTTGTAGCATTGTTGAGATTTTAGGCTTGAGGCCTTGTTTTGGAGTATCATGAGATTATGGTTTTGTAGGAGTGAACCTCTTGAGTAGAGAGAGTCCACTCTCCTTCCCCCTCAAATCCATTTTTATGGATTTTGTAGTGTTAAGCTTTGGTGGGTGTTATTTCTTCATGTTGAGTGTTTGCATTTTGTGTTTGTGGTGTGCACCCATGTGTGAATCAATCTCTAGGGGTGACCCTCTTGCGGGTCTATGGAAGGGTGGAGAGCATTTTGGTGGCTTGGAAGTTCCCCATTGTTTTAGTTTTTGCAAGTTTAAAGTTGGAGTCATTTAAAGCTTGGATAATGGCTATTCATTTTTAGTGTTGTTATATGTTTGGACTATGTGAAAGCCTTGGCCAAGTGGCCTTATTGTAATGGTTTTATGAATTTGAGCTCACTATTGTTGTTATAGGTGAAGGAAGAATCTCATTATGTATTTCTCTCCATTTAAATGCACTGTTGAAGTTCTTCTTGTTATTATTGATGTTCAAGAAATGAAAGTTAGAAATTATGTGATTTTTCCTATTTGTTTTATAAATGCATGCTGTTGTTTTCAAGTTGCAAAAGAAAAATTATTAAGTTGATGTTTATATTTGGACTGTGTAATAGAAAATTTATATTGTTGTTTTTTTCTTAAAAGGAGGGTATAAAGTAGTTACTGTCTGTATTTACTCAAATAAAAGTATTATAAGTATGCATGTGAATAAATGGTATATTTCTGATACACATCTTTTATGTTTCAAAAAAAAAATATTTCAAATGTATTGCTAGATTATTTCCATGTATTCACTTCAAATGAATAGTTTATATATATTTATAGACATTTATATTTCTGTATAAAATCACAGTTATGCCTTTGGAGTTTTCTTTCATTTCTGTGTGTATATATATATCTAAGATTAAATGTTAAACAAAGTGAATATATATATATATATATATATTAAGCATTAAACAAAGTGAAATTTGAGACGAGTATAAAGGACTGTGAAAATGGCATCGAATTTTTTTTTGCTGTTGAAAAACTCTTAAAAAAAAAAGAGGGGTTTTACCCACAGAGCTGTCGCCCCCTGTGGGAGTTCTTTTCGCTGCTATGGGGTGTGGGGGGGATGAACCCCCACCCACAACCCCCACACCATTCATCTTTCCTTCCAATGTGGTGCCCAACGCCATGCCAACCATTGTGCCTTTCTTCTGCGTTCGGCCTTTGGCCGCGGACTGCGATTTCACAATTTTTTTCTACTTACAGTTTATTTTATATATAAAAAAAAACAAAACAAATATATATATATATATATATATATATATATATATATATATATATATATATATATATATATATATATATATAATTGCTTGTAATCATTTTAGGCAAACTAGGTAATACCCAGAAACAAATAAAAAGGGAGAACCTTATCCTCGGCGTGCCATGATGAAATAAACCTCTGTGATATTAGTCCATGGCTGTCCACATTTTCACCCTGCAAAACAAAATGGAGGAAAAGAGAGAAAGAACAGAAGAAGAAGAAGAGAAAAGAATAGGTGAGAAAGAAAAGAATGAATAGGGTTTCTTTGATAAGGAAATAAATATTTTATTAAGAGAGATTTCAGGGTTAGGGTAGTTTTTGTGATAAGAAATAATTGTTTATTGTAAGCTTTTAGGGTTGTGGGAAATTTTTGAAATGAATATTTAATTTGGGTGAAATGGTTTTGCAATGAAATACTTTTATTTCTTTTTCCTCTTCCCATTTTTGGCTATTTACATGTTGGAGGGAAGAATTATTGAAGTGGGATAATGGCTTGGGAAATTTATTTTAAACTTAGACTTCTTGCCTTTTCACTTCTCTTGTGGTGGGATTAATTTATGTTTTTTTTAATTTCTAAATTTAGAGATATCTCTTAAAATCTTTTGTTTTGCTTTTTTTATTTATTGCCTTTTTATTTTATTTGTGGGATTAAATCTTAACTTAGGCGTTTTAATTTACTTTTAGTGGGCTTTACAATTTTTTTTTTTACTTAGGACCTTACCTTTTTGAAAGTTTAGAATAATTGCCATTAATTTTATTAGTTCTTGGTTATTAGCTATGTGGATTTAAATTAAACCTTGGCCTTTAATTGTTATAGTGGAATTTTCATCATGGGGCCTTTAATTTAAATAACCTATGTAATTGATTTAATTTCCTAGGGGTATAATTGAAAGTATTATCATAGAAATAAGTATTTTAGTTGTCCATTTAATATTTAATTATTTTAGTGGAATGGGTTATATCTTTCTTGTTATTTCTATCTAGGGTTTAATAATGTAATGAGGGAAAATTTTAAATGGGGATGTATTTAATTGTATTTAGAAATAAATTAAGTATTAAATTAGTATATTTTGATTTTTATTAATACCTTGACTAATGCATTGTTTAAAGAAGGGGATTTTTATTTTAATTGCTCATAGTGATGTAAACTATTTTATTTATCCTAGGGGATATGGTCAGAAATATTATTATGGGAGTGATTAGTTTTATTGTTCGTATTTAATATTTAATTTATTTTAATGAAAGTATTTTTTTTATATTATTTAGATTCTTTAAAATAGTTTGTAGGAGACAAAACTTATTTAAATATTTTTCCTATGTATGTCAAAGAGGCGTTATGCTGTTGGATTTTTCTAAAATTCTAGAAAGGTTAAATGAGTAATTTATTTATGCAAAAATGTATTATTTTATTTGCCTTATGCTTTAGTTTTAGGCTCCACTTTACTTAGGAAACTTAGTAGTAGACTCAAAATTGAATCTAACCCTAATGGCGACGCTCCTCACATCGCATAAACCCCCTTAGTAGACTATCCTATTCGCAAGGGATGCGAAAGGACTTCGCATTACCCTAACTCTGACTGAGGTCTTCACCTTTGTGCGTCTGTCTCCGAGTGCGTATGTTGCACGCGAATGGGGTTTTTGGAGTCAGGTGGGAAAAGTTTTTGACGTTTCGTGTCATGACCACATGACAAATGTGGACATGACATGTGTGTTGTGTGTTGTGACCACATGGGAAATGTGGGCATGACACCTTAGATTTAATCATGCATGTTTAAAATGAATCCCAAAGCAAAATCCACTAAAACCCATGCCAAATGGGACCTAGGGGTGAACCTTAAGCTTAATCTGGACCCAAAATAAGCCCTTGGACTTGGGTGCTCACACCCTTGTCTTGCCCTATTTTGTCGAGGTCCCAAATTTGAATGTTGTCTTGTGACCATTAAAAAGGTTTCCCTTGTCGGCATCTTAAGTTTGAATTACAAAAGTTTAGCAGGAATGCATATATAATCATGTTTAGGACTTCATTTTACAACTAGATAGATAATATGAACTTGTGATCTTATGCTAAGGATACTCAAGGCTTTCATTGTGTTGCAAAGCAGTATTGTGTTGTGTTTATACTTTTTTGTTGTAAATTTGTCTTCATCAATCCATCTCCTCATGGCGTGAAAGATCTTCATCTCCCCGTGAGAGCTTCACCTCTGAGATGCCATCTACTCTATGTTTCAATCATTTTATCATATCATTTATTTTTGCCTCCGTTCACCAAGGACACACACTCTCTATCTAACAATGGTGTTGGAAGGCTTGAATGCCATTCCAGGCCTTGATCGAGGCAAGCTCCTAAACACCACAACCCCCAACCCCTCTCTTGTGATTGTAGGTGATAGGTGTCGAATCTTGCGAAGAGGAGTTGCAGGAGATCAGTGTAGAGCATAAAGATTCTAGATCTAAAGAAAGCAACAGAAAATATCCCTAATTAGACAAGGGCAATCCCTCTTTTGTCCTCTAATTTGTTACTATCAAATATCTCTGAGCAGGGTATAGTCTACAACATATTTGGTTCTCGACCTTCCAAAAAAGTGCCACATTAGACAAGGGCGATCCCTCTTTCATCCCCGAAGTTTTCGCTTTCCGAAATTAAAATCATGGTATGTTTCTAATCTGCATTTAGTGCCTTCCTGTGCGAGGATTTGTTGGGTTTCATTCATTTGTTTATAATTTTGCATAATTAGGGTTTTAGGCCTAATCGGATTAGGGTTTTGACAAAATATCAATCTATTCTATCTTTCCAAGCATCTCATAGTGATATCAGACCTGTAGATGAGTCCTCTATCACAGTTGTGACTTAGCTTGATCTATGTCCTTGAATGTATGTGTGAAAGAAGGGTTTGATTGAATCTAATTAACACACAACTTGATCATTCCCATTTTAATACATAACACTATTATTCAAAGCCAAATATCTAGACTCTAGAACAAAAAACCTACAAAAACCCAAAGTACATTCTAGTACCAAGTGAATCAATTCTCCAATACTCAATAACATGACTATAGATCCCATTTCAAAAAATTGAAGTGATCTCCACCAACGATGCAAATATTCTAGCCATAGACAAAGCTCCATGAAGTTTTATTTGTTTCATCACCTTTGTTCTTCACAGTACTTGTGTGAGTATTCCTTCCTCCAAAAGTGTCATAGTATAGCCACTAGTAAGCTCCAGGATACCATTGTGAAAGGAAACCACCACATGTTTGATAGCCATACACAAATCTTGACAAAATGCCTCCAAAATTTGATTATCTACCTACAACTCATGAATATCCCCTTGCAATTTCTTTAACGATGCCTTCATAACATCTCTTAAATCATTATTCTCCCTCTTTCTTGACCCATACATTGACACACCTTTTAGTTTTAATGTTGTGGATAATGGAAGTTATTTATTTAAATAAATGGAGGGAAATGAATTTATTTGAGCATTTATTTAAAATGGTAAGGTGGAAATTGGATTTATTTATTTATTTTAAGTTGTGAGATGGAAGTTAGACCAAATAATGAAATAATAAAATTATTTAATAAACTAGTGGTGGTGAGGTAATAAATTAAAATGATTTATTTAATTGTTTAGGATGATGTTAATATGGTAGTATTGTTAATTTAGTTGATTAGCATGGTGATGTTGAGGAAATGTTGGGAATGATATTAAAGTGTGCCATTAGAAGCAATGATGAATTTTAGGTGTCTACACTACTAATTATTATTTGTTGACTTGAACACAAAATGTATTGATTTGTGTATTGGGTGTTGTATAAAAGGACAAACCCTACTACCCTTTCAGGCATCAATAATCCAGAATAAAGATACAATCATGTAATTAATTCAAAAGAGCATCACATCGCACCATTATCTTACATCAACTTCTACATCATTAGTGACAAACCAGGGATATTGCATGGTTACTTGTTGACTTTTCTATCATTGTTCAGATCATTAATTTAGATCTAGGGGTTTGAAATAAGGAGAAGGTCTTCACTTAACAAGCTCCCAAATGTGTTCATTAACACTACATATTTTTTAGACACAGGTTCTAAACACCGAGGTGAGTAGATTCCAGACATAAAAAAAATCTGTAGCTCATTTATGCGAGTACATGTCAAGTCTTCATATTAAAGTCATTTCTATAGACACTTCCACAAATGCAAATTCAAACTAAAGTATAGAACAAATAGTTAACCATCTGTCAAAACTTATCAATTCCAAAATTGATCACAAAATATTGTTTTGGATTATAAAACATGATCCACACAAATAACTTCATTGCCACTTCCAAAACTAAATCCTTAATCCCTCTTTGATAATTTTATAAATTAATTTAATAATACTACTATCTCAACTTATAATTTAAAAATATTTACTAATTACTACTTATTTATTTTACCTTCCCTAAATTATCTAAAAAGTTGTATTAACATAATCTATTATTATAACAACTATTTTAATTCATATATTGATTTAAATATTATATTTAAAATATATAATTTAATTCCCAACTATCATCGCAACTACTCAAGCCCCTTAATGATTAACCATAGGTGTCACAAATCATTGAAAAAGAGAGTCTATAAATAAAATTTCAAAAAAAAAAAAAACGCGAGAGACTATAGTCTTAATGTACAAGATATCTTTTAAAAATATAGATGTGTGGGAATATATGTACGACTACTCATTCAGTCAATAACACGTGTCACTAAAGAGAAGAGAACATTAAAAAATATTTAAAAAATAAAAATAATACGTGTAATACATTCAAAATCTTAAGAGGATATCCATGATCTTGGCATCATCTTATTCTTGTACTCGTTGAAGTTGTTAATTATACATTTCCACCTACTTTATTGGTGGGTTGCCCCCCACCCCCCCATGGACTGCTGCTACCTATGTCTTTTAATTTATTTTATGAGAGGCACCATGAATTTGATTAATGTACTTTCCTAATGGCCAATTTTGTCTCACTAGTAATGTGAACATTTTTTGGTATGTTATTGGTGTGCTTTTTTTCATAAATAATATTTTGTATGTTTTGGTTGTAGTTATTGTATTCTTTAACTTTCTTGATAACAATAATTATATAAAAATAAGTATTATATTTTTAAAAAATAATATATTTGTTTGTTGAAGGGTCCTTGGTCTATTGGTGAAGTTGAAAGGTTCTAAATGAGCCCACCAAGGGTCAAGTCTTGCTGAGTGCAAGGCCCCGACACCATAAGGGATGAGGTTGAGATCGTGCACCGAGCGAATTTGGTGGAATGGATACCCCTCAATCCTTGGCTCTCAACTGAAGAGGTTTAGCCTAAGGCTCGTGCTTCCATATCGAGAAGCAAAAATGATCTTGTGGATGATCTCCATAAAAAAAAAGAAAATAAATAATACATTTTTTTTACAAATACCATGTTTGAAGAGAAGAAACTTTTTTGTAACTATTCTTTGTATGTCTTTTTTAATTTAGGAGTGTACTTTATATCTCATGTTGTGATATCGATTGAATAAACATTATGTAATTTTTATTTAGGACAACTTGAAAGAAATTGAATCTTGTGATTTGGAATGGATGTTTTAGTTATGATGAGGAAAAAATTTAGCACTCGTGACATGACCTTTGAGAATACAATAGGAGCAACTTGGTTTATTAAATAAAGAATTATCCTAATGCAACTAAGATTTAAGAATGTGATTTGTGTGATATATGCAATACTGACCATTGAGTACATACAACACCACTTTTTGGATAACCAACATAGGTGCTCTAGCATGGAACAATAATTCTTCCCTCATAAGGTTCTAGAGGTGTATATATTATGTTTCTTTGTTGCATGATTTGATGATTTAGGGATAATTTGGCATTGGATAGCGTGATTGTGATTGACTCAGGGTTGAAATTGTTAAAGGACTATTACCTAGTGGAGAAACTTGCTCAATTTGATTAGGAGTGTGTGCCAAAGAGAGTGGTTCATGTGAGGGGGTAAGCATAATGAATTTTTTGATGTGACACACAACATATTTCACCTAACATGTGTTGAGTTCCTGAGGGCACCCAATGTGCAAACATTGTTCATCACACTCTTCTCTATTGTCACCCATAAGTGTGGCAACCTTGAAATTGTTCGAGACCCCAATGGCTTGCTGTCAAGTTCTACACCTATGAGGTATGTTGCCTTTCCCAACCCCTCCTCAACACTTTATGCTCTTAGGTTTTCTTCTCACGCTCTACCACTTTCCTTAGTTGTAGGGGAATTTCGATATGGTTGTGGGATGAAATCTAGAATCCTCTAGTCCTCTTGAATGTGACTTATTAGATTTGGTTTCAGGACATGAACCATGTCTAGAGGACTAGAGGATTCTAGACTTCTTTTCTCATCATCCAAAGAGTTTGCATATGTTTACCTTCCTCTTTAATGATGTGGGTATCTCGCTGAACTACAGACATATGGATAGCTTTAGCGTCCATACTTTACCCTCATTAATAATGTTGGGAAATGGACTTATGTGAAATTCCATTGGAAGCCCTCATGTGGGGTCAAGTGCTTCTTGGATGAGGAAGTTGGGTGAACCCACAATAGTGTGTCCCATTTGTGAGATAGGGAAAAAAATGAGACCAAGGAATCAAAAAATGCAAAACACCTTTAAATGAAGGTCTACCTTCAAACAAAGGTACTTTTTTTATTAATGACCTTCAAATGAAGGTGGAGACCTTCGAATGAGGGTCCTTTTTTATTGTTTTTTAATGTTTCACATTCAAAAAGGGAATACACCTTCGAATGAAGGTCCTTGAGATGTCATTCTCCTTCTAGTCACTTGTTTCTTTGAAGAAATTTTTGTTTCAAAGCATGGGTTGGACCATTAAATTGAGTCATGGACATGAGATTTTACAGGATTGTAGCCCTCGAAATAATCTTTCCAAAATGTATAATTTGTAATAAATTTAATTAATTATTATATTTAGTTTCTATTTTCAAACAAACATAAGTTTTTCACCAAACATCAAGGTCTCTATTCCACATGTGGAAAAAATAAAGAATTAAAAAATATGTGCACTGTGTATTGATATCCTTGTTTCAATAAAAAAGAAGTTAACTTGGATACATAGAGAAAACATTATGCATTATGAAATAAAACTGTCTAAATTATAAATAATCTCACATAAAAAATTAATAACGAATAAAATATGCAACAAAAAATTACGAAAAATACTATTAAATATAAGAAACAAGTTATTAAAAATTATGTAAAAATTTTCACAATTTTTTTTTAAAATTAAAAAATATATATTTAGAATCTACACACGAAATCTTAAAAATCATTAGTTCACATCATCTTCAAATTCTTAACACTTTAGTTGCTATAGGTGACATAAAGTGAAAATTTGGTTAAAATTGTTCTTTTCAATGTCCCACTTTGGCCAAAAAGTGGGGTACACTATTGTGGGATCACCCAATTGTTATTGTGGGTAGAACAAATCAGAGTCATGCAACCAAGGATCTCTACGATTCCATTGTGACAGACAACTATCCTGAAGGGAAACTATTGATCTAGACAATAATCCTCTTTAATACATATAGAAAATTATCACTATGCTTATTTCACTAAGTTAATATAATAGTGTGCTTATTTTATTTAATCTATATAATAGTATGCTTGTATTCATGTTTTGAGCATTCTAAGATCATATAATAGTATGCTTGTATTCATGTTGTTTGTGAACTTGTCAAAGAAATATCTAAAATGAAGAGTTTAATTAGTTGCAATAGTTACAAGACAATATCCAATAGTATCTCAACATCCTTACCCTTGATAGACTACAATCCTTAGCCATGTGTAAATTTGAGTTTGTACAGGATAAAAAAATAAGTGTCAATATTGAGTTCATCTCAATGTTTGAATTTTTTTGCCACAATCAATATAGATAGAACATAGATTTCATAAAGCATAAGGGCTTACATTCACAAAATGAGTTCAAAAATAGTTAGCTACCTAATTTCTAAGCCTTTGTTGGAAACACTTGCATATTAATAAAATATAAACTATTTCTGATTTATCAAAAAAGGTAGTAAAATATAGTCTTTAATACTATCTCTAAAACTAGAGATTGTATGTGACTCTTTTGGAATTATCCAAGCCTAAAATCACCACATAATTCCTTCGTGAATGCTAAATGTTTTGTTTTTACTAGCTCTTCATTGGTTTGATTTGTATCTACCTCCCTAAATATATCAAGTTCATTACCCCCCTTGGTGTTTCATTATTAACTCGAATATAAATCCAAGGCACATAGGAAATACAACTTGTTAGATGATTTATGGCCCAAATATGTGTTTTCAACCTAAAGGTCATAGTAGGGATATCTTTGGAATTCAAGATAATGTATGCAATTTTAACAAACCTAAAACGTGTCAATATGCCATTTTGGTAACCATATGAAAACAAATTTTATATGTCATAGAGATTGATGTGTAAGGAATTATACAAGTTTGAAATGGGTGTTGGTTTTACATAATTACATATAATTTCAAATATATTAATCTTCAATTTGATAATTGAATTTCAAGGGTAACCACACAAATGTCTATACTTGCATGTGTTAGGATTAGGTGTCATTCACCTTGCAAATCCTAAGTCTTGCAAATTACTTTTAATTATGTAAATGATAAATAATGTTTAGTCTCCAAACATAATGGAATGAGCAAAGATGAATTCCAAAGTGAAGGATGGGGCTTTATTTATTCTCTGAGATACCTTGATTATTGTGTAAGAAGACATTAAATAGGGATATTACATAGAAATAATCAAAATTGGGAGTTGTGATAAGATCTTCCATATTTGGTGCTATACCAAGGTAATCAATACCCTCATGGAGCATTTAGGATTGGGATCTTAATGGACATAGCGAGAACCATGTTAAGTTTAGTGCTTAGTTGGATCAATGTTTTTGGACTAAGGCTGTAACTACTACTTTTTATTTGATTAATAGATAGATTTATGTTCTATTTTGGTCGATGAAACACTATATGAAGTGTGAACATGTAAGAAACCCTCTATTTCACACATTAGAGTTTTTGATTGTAAGACTTTTAGTCATGTGCCTAAAGAAAAACAATCTAAGTTGGATTGCAAGTCTAACAAATGTATTTTCATTAGTTGTGATGATAATGTTAAGTGTTACAAGATTTGAAATCCTTTGTCCTTGAAAATGGTATATTCTAGAGATGTAATTTTTAGGGGACTTAGAGTTAAGTTTGATCAAGTACAACCAAAAGAAAAGAAAAAGAAAATCATACATTTTGAAACCAAAATAAGGAAGAAAGAAGATGCACATGTAGAAGAACAATAGGATGGACTGGAGGATGTTGTAAGGAAAGCAGAGGTGTGAAATACAGCTTCCCTAATGTTAATTCAAAGGGGATAATGCAGACAAGTAACTTTCAATTCAATACATCAGAACAAAACAGAATAAACAAACAAGATACAGAGAATGACACCAGATTTACGTGGGAAAACTCTTTCGAGTAAAAAACCCACCACCACAAGAGAGACTATCTTTATTACAGCAAACTGAAAGATTACAATAAAGATTTCTAGCTCTTAATGTTCAGGTATCGATCCTATGACAATTATACAAAGCTGTTTATTTCATCTGCACATCTATAGAATAAACTGTATAATTTGAATAGTATCATCATCAAAACTGCAACGATGCCAGAAGATCAAAGAATATTACCAGTCACCAAGAGCACAAAATAGTTACACTCTTTTGCCCTAACTGATCGATCATATTTCTCCGGTGTCGCTGCCTTTCAACCGTCACAACGGTTCACATTCCAATGAGACCATTAGTCCCACATGCATTAGGCCACATACTTCTCTATAGTGTATATGGCCAACGACTCGATTATATTATCGTCGGCAATTTTGTTGCCGATGATACCAAACCAAAGACCCATCGGCCTAACCCGCTCCATCGGTGATTGGATTGCTTCCTTCACCAATAACACATAGTCTCTGCAATCCCCAAGTTCACTGCCCTTCATCGAAGTGACCTCTGCCATCAGCCCTAACACTTTACTCTGTGCTGATGAAGGTTCTCACGCCGATGCCCTATGCTTCGCCAACTTCCATCGGGGTGACCAGTCACATCAAAGAGACTACCAAGATCTTGGCCGATGGCCAACCTTATGCCGATAGACATAAGTCATCGGTGAAACCATGTATATCGGCCATAGGCTTCTCACTCTCGCCGATAGTGAAAGTCTAGCCGATAGCCACTACCATCGGTGAAACACATACATGGATATGCCGATAGTGTTCAGTCAACCCGATGAACAAAGAACATGATATGAACACAACCAATGATTAAATAAATGAGGTCCAAGTAGTAAATTGAGACACATGTTCTCTTCAGATGTAGAGGAAGAAGGTTCATATTCAAAGAGTTCAGAGGAAGAATAGAAAGAGTCTCTTACGATACCCTTGAGAAGGTCCATGAGGCAACATAAACTAGTTGACAAGTATATCCCACTAGATTCTCTTTGAGTATACTTTATCTTGTATTGACAATCAATGATGATTTGTGATGGAAGCACTTTATTTGAAGGAGCATGGATCTTAGATGGAGGCCATGGAGGTTGAGATGATGACCTTCGACATGTGTAAGAATTGGAATCTAATTGAGCTATCTAAGGGAAGGAAACCCATTGGTTGCAAGTAGTTATTTAAGAATAAATTTGAATCAGATGAACTGTTAGAAAGGTACAAGGTGAGATTGGTGGTAAAAGATTACTCCCAAGTTGAGGGAATTGATTTTGATAAAAAAATCTCTTGTTGTAAAACTATCTTCTATTAAATTCCCACTTTCTATTATCGTTGCTAATTTAGAAGTAAAGCAAATTGATGCTAAAATTGCTTTCTTAAGTGGGGATCTTGAGGAAGAAGTATATATGAAATAACCCGATGATTTTGTGGTAAAAGGGAATGAGAACTGGGTTTGTAAGTTGAAATGGTTATTATATGTTCTAAAGCAATATCATTAGACGTGGTATTATAAGTTTGATGCTTTCATATTAGAACTTCTGTTTTTAAGGAGTTAATGTGATCATTGTGTTTATTTTAAATTAATTAATGATTAATTGTTAATCATTGTTCTATGTTGATGACATGTTGTTCATTATAAATAGTAAGGGTATGATTAGGAAGCTAAAAACTCAGTTGTCTGGTGCCTTTGTCATCAAGGATTTGAGGGCTACCAAATATACTCTAGGTATGGAGATAAGTAGGTATTAGGTTGGTAGAAAGTTTTGGATCAGTTAGAGTAAGTATGTTTAGACTATTTTGTAGTAGGTTGCTATGCAGAATTGTAAACTAATAAGTATTACTTTACTGTAAGTACTAAGTTACCATTGGATCAGTGTCCTTAAGTCAAATGATGGTTTAGAGGATATGTGTAATGTTTTGTATGCTAGTGCCATAGGTAGCCTAATGTATGCTATAGTCTATACAAGACTAGACATTGCCCAAGTAGTGGGGGTTCTTAGTAGGTTTATGTCTAACCTTGGTAAAGAGCATTGGACTTATGTGAAAAGGTTTTTCAGATATTTGTGAGTGACTTTTGATTATTATATTTACTTGTATGGGATTGATGATGCAAACAAGTTGCTTAATAAATAGGGTTTTGTTGATTTAAATTGGTTTGGTAATTTAGAAAACAAGAGGTCTAGAAGTAGTTATGTGTTCACTCCATTTGAAGGAACTAGTAGTTATATGAGTAAACAACAACCTACAATTGCATTGTCCACTACAAAAGCATAGTATATCTCTACAACACATGCTTATAAGGAGGTCGTGTGGTTACAAATATTGCGTTCAAGTATTGGTTTTGACTGTAGACAAGTTAAGATTAGATGTGACAGTCAGAGTGCTATCTATTTGGTGAAGAACTTGATGTACTATACTCGTACAAAGCAAATTGATGTTTAGTATCAATGTATCCATGAGATGGTTGAGGTTGGTAGAGTCATGATATAGAAGGTTTACACCTTGGTTAATGTTGCAAATCATCTCACTAAGCTAGTGAGCACAAAGAAACTTAGTTGGTGTAGAGAGGCCATGAGCCTTGCCTCTTCTAGCACTTGACTTATTTTGAGTTCCCTCCTATGTGTTTGCAATGTAAATATCAAGTGGGAGAATGTTACGATTAGGTGTGTTATTCACCTTGCAAATCCTAAGTATTGCAAATTGTATTTAATTATGTATATGATAAATAATGTCTAGTCTCCAACACCCCCCATTAATAGGGTTGTCAAGTGGGAGAATGTTAGGATTAGTTGTGTATTCACCTTGCAAATCTTAAGGCATGCAAATTGTATTTAGTTATGTATATGATAAATAATGTCTAGTCTCCAAAAAACCCCCATTAATAGAGTTGGGCGAGTTAATTCTTTGAACCATAGATAAGGACTAAAATGGATTCCTCCCCCTCGAGGCTAGTCAAAACTAAATTTTGATGGAACTTCAAAAGAAAACCCTAGAATTTTGGGAGTTAATTGTATGATAAGAGATGATAAGGGAAGGTGGATTGGAGTTGCATCTAAAAAACTCGAGGGAAAAAACAATGAGGCCAAATCCCAAGCCTCTGTCTTAAGTTTACAAATCTATATCCTATATGGCATCCACATAGTCAGGATAGAGGGAGATTCAATGGTGATAATCAACACTATCAGAAACAAAAAATTGGTAAATTGGAAAATGGACAAATTTTATATAAAAATGGGGGTTTTTAAATCTTCTAGATGCAATGGTAAGGCCTATTTGGCCTCAAAATGCCTCGAATGAAAGTTGTTCACCTAATCCATGAACAAAACCTTTATTTGTAAACTAATTTCTTGATCTCCAATTTTGATGAAATGAAAGCCACTATTAACTTTCTTGAGCCTTCTAGATGCTATGGACTAGCCAAAATGATACTAGGATATTACCAAAAAGATATAATCATCCAAATTTTAGAAAAAAGCAAGTACAAACTTTAAATGTTAAATTTTTTCTATCAAACTTTTCTAGTTCTCTAGATCATCCGAAGATGCAAGAGAAGAGCATACTGGGTATGAGAGAAATATACATGCAAGATAAAAAGCACCTTTGAATCTCTTAAAACTAGAAACTAAAAAACCTATCCTAACACAAAGGCTTTGATACCATGTTAGAATCTGCACAACAAATATTAACCTAGAATCTAGTACAAGTGATAAAATTTATGAATCTGTTAAATGCAAATGATAATTAAATCAAAATAGCATAACTGAATTAGTTTCATAAATGAGAAGATGAAAAATCTCACAATAGCTTCATTTAATCGATATGCCTATTAAGGAAGAAAAGAGCTACAATATATAGCCTTATAGTTTCCAAATCTAATGAGGATGAAGATAAGGCAGAAAACCAAAAAATAAGGGATTGCTTATCCAAGTTTCCAAATCTATGAGGATAAGGAAAAAAGTAGAATCCCAAGAAAGAAGGAGAATGCGAAACTCATTATCCTATCCTACCTAAGTAATAAAAAGAAATTACCTATGTAAACTTAATATAATAAGGTGCAATTAAATAATTACACCAATGGGTTTGTTGTGTTTTTCTTGTAGATCTAGATTTTGAGTGATAGAGATCATGACTAGCTCATCATGTTTGGAGATTGAAAAGTTCAATGGCTTAGGTTTTGAACTTTGGAAGCTAAAGATGGAGGATCTCTTGGAAGAAAGAGATCAGTGGATTACCATGAAAATAAAGCAAAAAATATGTAAGATGAAGATTGGGTAAAACTTGAGAAAAAGGCTTGTGGCACTATATGGTTGTGTTTATTTGCTTTTGTTCTTTTGAATGTTTCTAATGAAATTTTATTGAATATAAGTTGTGGAAAAGAGTAGGAGAAGTTTACCAAACTAAGAGTCTCATAAATAAGTTGTTTTTGAAAATAAAATTGTATTCTCTAAAAATGAAAGATGGAGACTCAATTACAAAACATTTGAATGCATTTAATATAATATTGAGTTAGTTACAATCAATAGATATGAAGATAGAGGAAGAGGATAAATGTATTTTAGTACTATGTTCATTGCTTGAATCTTGGCATAGTATGATTCTTGCACTCAATGGTTTGAAAGACCCAAAGATGGATACTCATGTTGCTACCTTGCAATCATAGAGGAAATGAGGAGATCCATTACATGATTCTCATTTGTGGCAACACTTGGTTACATCTAAATGTTTCAAGGTTGTATGATTCATCTTGCATTGACCTTTCTACCCTCTTGTGGCTGATGCTAATCATTCCAGAGGCTAGAGTTCACTATATTAACATCATTCAATCGCAATGTAAGACAACATATTAGAGATAGTGGACATAGATATGCTTTTAGAGTTATCGTTCAAGGCGATCATGATAGATTAGAATTGAAGGGCATAATTGAGAATTTTATAATTTGCACATGGAGGTGCCCATAAATAACTTAAAGGCTAAGGACTCATGTTGTAAGTCCATTGAAACAACCTATAATATAACTCATGATTGTGAATCAATAAAGTTTTATTCTATTATTTATTATATAAATTGAGTTCCACTATGTGTTGTGTATTTAGCTACATGGCTAGATAATCCTTAATTGGACCCTCTAGCTATGATTGCATTAGTTGGTATCAAAGCATGCTTTTGATTCATGTGAAGGTCAAGGGTTTTTGCTTGTAAACAAACCATCAAATCTAAGGCAGTCTAAAAGAATCTTGTAAACAAAGTGTTGATAATTTGAGGTAGTTTGTAAGAGTGATTATGGATAGATTGTTGACCTTGAGGCAGCTTGCATTAGAACCAAGGATAAGATGCTTCCACAAAGAGTACAATGTGTTGTTAATATTGCTAGAAGGATGGAAGAAATGTTTGAAATGATGAGAGAAATGAAGGTCTAGTTGGATGTTGTAGAAGAAGATAGAAGAAGAAGTCATAACCTTAGAAATGATGAAAGTGACAGTGAGGAAATTGAAAGAAGAAATAATGTACCAATTGTCAAACAAGATTCAAAAGATCAAGAAGAAGAAGAAATAGATTAGGTAAGGATGTTGAAAGCTATCTCCAAACTTGGTAGAAGACCTATAGTTGATATTTAAAGTCCTTGTAATTTGAATATTGATGAATTGATTGATTGGATAAATGACCTAGAAGAATATTTTGAGCATGAAGAAATTATAGATCTTGAGAGGGTTAGATTTTCTAAGACTAAATTCAAAGGACGTGTTTTTTTGGTGGAAAGAAGTATCATTAGAAATAAATAGAAGAGAGAAAGAAAAGATAAAAAATGGAATAGGATGGTGGGAAAACTAAAGAATCAATTCATACCTTTTGATTATGATATAATTGTTGAAAAGATTGCAAAATTTGAGATAGGAGAAGATTGTGAAGGAATATATTGAGAGGTATGTGCACAAAGTTGGGGGGCCAAAAGGGGGTGAAAAGTGGCCACTTTTCTCCTAAAATAAGCAAAAACTAATATTTGATGAGTAATTCAAAATATCCACAGTCAAAATTTTTAGATGTGACAAGAACAAGATTAGTAGTGCTCAGAACCTAGTTTTTAAACTACTATTTTTTTTAAAAATGGTAGAGATTAAGAGGGTCAAATAGGGGGAGCACCCAAAGTGGTCCTATTTTTGTTAAAAAATGTAACATAGCATCAAGTGTGCTGCCCCTAAAATTTTGACTTTTTAAAAAAGTATTTCACAAATCCCTTTAGTGAAAAGTTAGCTAGCATCACTTAGTTTATACCAAGTTTTTTTGCTAATTTTTTTAATTAATTTTCAAAGTGGACACATCTAAAAAAATAGAAAATTGAGCATGCTTCCCATTTAATTTTGAGAAAATTAATCAATTTTTTTTTTTGAATTTGTATAGAGTAGAGTATAAAATGTAGTTTGTTCAATGAAATTTTGATAAGTGGATAAAAATTGACACTCAAAAATATATACATAGGTTTTTGGCGATAAATGAAGACACTAGAAAAAGTAATTGAAGATCAAAACCTTAATGTATTTGAATTGTAGAAAAAACAACATTGTTAGAAAGGTAAGAGAGAGTTTGATATTATGGTGGCATTTTTTTAGAATAATGTCTTAAATGTGCAAATTTGATGGAGAATACACTCAACATTTTCTTGTTTTGCATGTTATGCAAAACATGTCTTTGGGAACCTTATATGCAGGGCCAACCCTTTGGCTCAGGTATCCAAGCCAAATCCAAGCTTAAGGGTGGAATTCTAAAGCAACTTTAAATAAAATGTGTCCATGTCATTATAAATTCAAAAAAAAGAGCATGTACTAATAATTTTGTGTATTTTGAATGTAAATATAACACACTAGTGTTATAGTTCATGCTCATGTTATGGCTTGGAATTTTTGAGCCATCCTAAGCCATAATGTGAGCCCATTATAACGCACTCATGTTATGTCATATTTTGCTTCAAAACATTTTTTTGGCCCCCCATATTGGTGCATATACTTTGACATCAATATCAAGGAGTTCTATAAGATGATCATTAGGACTGGACACAGTGAAGAAAGTAAGGAAAAGGTGTCAAGGTACATTAATAGATTGAGAAGGACTATTTAAGAAGAGACTAAGCTTGGTGAAATTGTAGACATTAGAAGAAGCATATCAATTTGCACTAAAAGTAGAAGAGAAATTAAACAAAAGATTTGTGAGTAGACACAACTGATAAAGAGGAAGAGATAAACATTTATAAAAGGTAGACCTTAGTATGGTGATAGAAGATACTGTAATTAATATGTAGAAGTAAGAGGGAGTCGAAATACATGTACTATGATGAAAATATTATATACCACAATGAAAGAGGGGATATCAATCTTAATTGTAATGATAGAACAAATGGATACTGATGAGGTAAAGAAAAAATGGTAGAGGTAGTGGAGGATTTTTCATTGAAGGAACTTCTTTTTGGTGTGGAACAAAAGGTCACAAAGCATTTGAGTGTTCCCAAAGTAGAGAAAATAGTAATAAAAGACTTGAAGGTAGTGCGAGAATTGCACATGTGTTGATGAAGAATCTAGAGGATCACAAAACCATGTAGATGAACTAGAGAAAGGTGAGTCACTAGTTATGAGAAAATCTTTATTGAAACTTGATAATGAAGAAGAGCCAATATAGAGAAAAAGTTGGTTCATGATAGTATGCAAGACTAAAGACAAGTGTTGTAAAGTCATCATTAAGAGTGGTAGTATATATAAGTTAGTTTCAGAAAAGATAGTTGACAAGTTGAAAGTAAAAAGGTTGGAACATCCTAGTTTGTATTGAATTCCTTGGTTGCAAATAGAGCATAAGGCATTGGTAATTAAACAATGCTTAATGAAATTTAATAAATATATATGCAAATAGAGCATATAAGGCATTGGTAATTAAACAATGCTTAGTGAAATTTAATATATATATATTAAATATATATATATATATATATATATATATATATATATATATATATATCACGATGAAGTTTTGTGTGATATTATGCTAATGAATGTATGCCATTTTTTGTTTAGTAGACCATGGTAGTATCATAGGAAAGCTATACATGATGGGAGAAAAAACACTTACACTATGATGAAGGATGATAGGAAACACACTTTAATACCATCAAAGGAGAGAGAAAATCATGTTTGTGGTAGCATCATAATTGTTTTGTGGGTAGAAGGAAGTTCTTAGATGGGTTGAGACATGAAAATATGCGTTTTGCATTGGTTCCCAAAATATGTGACACCACAAATGCAAAAGAAGCACTATGGAAGGGACTTGCATAATTGTTGATAGAATATAAGGATATCATATCAAATAATATGCCAAATGGATTACCACCAATAAGGAGCACCAGTCATCATATGGACCTAGTTCTAGGAGTAAGTTTACCAATCAAATCTACACAGAATGACATTAATAGGAAATGAAGAACTCAATCGACAAGTGCAAGAATTATTAAAGAAAGGTTTGATCAAGGAAAGTTTAAGTCCATGTCTGGTACCTACAGTACTAGGACCAAAGAAAGGAGGTGAGTGGAGAATGTATATAGACTCTAGAGCAGTAAATAAGATCACAATCAAGCATTGCCAAGGATGGATGATATAATAGATTGTTTGAGTGGTGCAAATTACTTCACTAAGATTGATTTAGAGAGTGGTTATCACTAGATAAGAGTCATAGGAGGAGATGGATGTAATACTACACTTAAGACAAAGGAATGACTATATGAATGGTTGCTTATGTCCTTTGGGTTGACTATTGTACCTATCGCAACGATGATATTGATGAATGAAATATTGAAGCAATATTTGGGTAAGTTTGCCATTGTTTATTTGGATGATATTTTAATTTTTAATAAGACTAAGATGTTTAAGGCATCTAGAACACATCAGATTAGTATTGCAAAGATTGAGAGAAGAAAAGTGATCAATGTGGAGAAATATAGTTTCATGAAGTTGGAGTTGGTATACTTGGGATTTGTAATGTTAGCATAAGGTTTGAGGATGGATCAAGAGAAGGTAAGATAAATTGTTGAATGACCTATGCCAAAGAATGTTAGAGAGGTAATATCTTTTCATAAGTTAGCTAGTTTCTATAGGAAATTCGTTAGAAATTTTATTGGCATTTGTGCAACAATAACTGAGACTATAAGGGGAGACAAGAAAGAATTTAAGTTGACATCAAGAAGAAATAGGAGTTTTGAGTTGAAGGAGAAAGTGATAGAACAACTAGTACTAGTATTACCAAATTTTGACAAAGTATTCCAAGTAGATTGTGATGTAAGTGGGAGTACAATAGGAGCAATATTGAGTCAAGAAGGTAGACCAATAGTTTATTTTAGTGAGAATTTAAATGATGCAAGGAGATATTTAGTATATGATCAAGAATTTTATGCCATAATTCAAGCATTTAAGAAATAGACACATTACTTGTTGCCAAAAGAATTTGCATTTTATATAGATCATTAGGCACTACAATACTTGAATAACCAAGGTAAGTTGAATTAGAGACATGTGAGATAGGTAGAATTCATGCAAAGTTATAGTTTTATTTTAAAGCATAGAAGTGGAAAGTTAAGCAAGGTTGCAGATTCGTTGAATAGAAGACATAACTTTGTAATTTTGATGAGAGTAGAAGTGGTAAGATTGATGAATTGAAACATTTATGTGAAGCTAATCCTAATTTTCAATTGTATAAGGATGTAAATAAATATGTTCCATGTTGTAGGATTTATCGAGTTGCAAAGAAAGTAGTCAGAATGTTGGCTTACACAAACCATTACCAATTCTCGAGAAACCATGGGAGGACATAGGTCTAGATTTTGTATTAGGAGCATCCAAGGTGTAAGAACAATCTTGCATCACCCAAAAATGTTTTCTTTCACATTTATTTGTTTGTTCATAGGTTTATAATAATGTTCCTCTCATCACATGATCACAACAACTTGTGGTTACCATTGTAAAGGCATATACTCAGCTTCAAACTCATTATCAAACATATCAAAGTTCATTCTAGATTTACTATTTTAATTATGCAATTATCATATGAGCTTTTCAACAACACTTGGTTGCATTTCTATGCTTATTGGCCCCAAGAAAGTTCATGGAATGAACTACATTTAGATCCATTGCATGATTCTCATTTGTTGTAACCCTTGGTTACATCTACATGTTTCAAGGCTATATGTTTGATCTTGTATAGATCTTTGCACCCACTTTTGGTTGGCAATGATTATTTTAGAGGCTAGAGTTCACTATATTAGCATCATTCAACTACATTGTAAGACAACATATTAGAGATAGAGGACATTTATCTAATTTTTTAGAGTTATCATTTAGAGTGATCATGACAAATCAAACTTGAAGGTCATAATCAAGAATTTTGTAATTCACACATAGTTGCATGCACATAGATAACTTGAAGGCTAAGGCTTCTTGTTGTAAGTACATTGCAACAAATTATATTGTAATTCATGAATGTGAATCTATAAAGTTCTATTATGTTATTTACTGCATAAATTGAGTTTCATTGTGTGTTGTGTATTTAGTTGATGGTTGGATAATCCTTAATTGTACTCTTCATCTATAACTACATCATTTTTCTTATGAGATATCTTTTCCAAGAGTGGTATATTTAGAGCCTTCTATTATTCAACATACCAACAACTAGGTTTCATTTAATTATAAAAAATAGAAGGGCATTTGCAACTTAAAAATTAAAAGTAGTTGTCAATTGGTACCTGGTCACTTCATTGGGTGATAACACAAATGTACACCAAGTGGTAGTAGATCCTTTGAGCCGTTGACATTCAATTTTTCAACCATTTGTGCTGTCATAGTCATACAGTTTGTTGTCCCTTGTTCACATGTCATCATTTCATGGAGATTTAGAGGGTTTCTTTTATCACCAATTATGTCCTATAATGCTAATTCAAGAGTTTCCTCATTTCTAAACATGGAGAGATACAACTATGAGCACACTGACTTAGGGGTCCATATAGTTTCTAGTGCTTGTTCAAACTAGGGGGAGCTCACCAAATGGTAAACTAGACTAGGGAGTTCATGGTGAAGAATTGAGAAAATTTAGAAAGTCAAATTCATTTGCTATCAAAACTCTAATAAACTAGATTCATCCTACAATTAATTTTTGGTAAGGGAATTGTTGACAAATGTTGGGCATAACAACAATTAGAGTTATTTAATAGAGACATCAAATAATGGCATAGTGAAAGAAATTTAACGTGCATAGTTTTGGCATCCTGTATTTACCATATGTCTTTAGATCAAAAAGTATGTCAAGAAATTGCAATATATTGGAGTAGAGATTTTTTAAATAGTGGCCGCGGTCATTTCTTTAGTTTAGTAAATAGTTTATTTTTTTAATAAATTATTGTAACAAATTGTTCACTATAGACCATAATTGGTCTTCCACAAACTCTTGAGCCTTTATAGGAATTATAAACTACTCAAAGCTAAGGAAACTATGTGTATTATAGTATCCATAGATTGGTTAGTGCTAGGCTAGTGTTGAAATGAAATATTATGTGGGCATCTCATAAAATGAGTTGCTTTTTTCTATGCTTAATCTTTAGATTTGTTAGAAATGCCATGTATTGGGTTGATTTTGGAAACTCATGATTCTATTCTAGGGGAAATAAGAGGAGGAGACCATTCTATTTGAAATTTTTATGTTATAGAAAGACTTGAGAGATTTTATTTTCAAAGAATCAAAGACAAACACAATGTAGATACTCTTTCTTAGAGGTGTAAAATCTAAAGAATTAAAAGCATGGAGTTAGATAAAAGGAATGGGTCACTTAACCAATTCCTTCTATTTCTACCCCAGTTCCTCCAAATTGTCAGTGTTAGATCATCTTCAAATAGTTGAATTTATGGTTTCACCTTCAAAGTTGCAAGGTAATGTTTCACTCTATTTTAAAATTTTGGAGCTTCTTCGTTCCTATGAGAGAATGATATCTTAAAGATAACAAAGTGTTGAATGTCCTTTATTTTCTTCCTCACACCAACAATGAGATGATACAATGGCAATGTTAAATAAATGCACTAACCCAATCTTATACACCTATCCATAGGAGCCTAATACACACTAAGTTTAAACAAGAATTGAGTGATAGAAGGAAATGCAACAAAAACTAAAAATCAACATTAAAGCTAAATCTTCTTATCAAAATTTCTATTGTAACATATAAGAGCTGACAAGACTTTAAACATCAACATAGATGTATCTTGCTAGTTGCAACCTTCCCCTATATTCTATACAATGCATCACCAAAAGACAAGTGTAGCATGGATAGGGAATTTGATACAAACATGTTCAAATAATATGAATGAGTTTGTTGATTTAAAAAAAAGGTCTATTCATTAATATATGGTGATATTTGATGATCATTATGGAATCCAAGTTGAGCATAGTAATATCTTAAAATACTTAAAGTGTGTGCATCCACTCTAAGCAAAATGATTCTATATAATATTATAGATGACAACGAGGTATTGAACAATCAATTTTTTTCCAACTACTTTACATAAGGATGCCCATGATATTCAAGAATATGTTTAAAGGAATTATGAAGGATGAAATCTTAAACATTTTGATAAGAAATTTTTTATTGTAGGATTGATACAAACTTTCCTTATATATGCTATGAAATAGATGCAATATCAAAAGTCAAGGCTGCAATAAATTTGTGCATTGATTAAAGTGAAGGCTACAATAAGGGGGTGAATTCAATAGCCAATAAGAATTTTTCCAACATTGTAAACTATATGCATAAGAAAAATTAAACAAGTGATTGGTTAATATTTGATGAACTAATTGAAAACACTTGCATTTTTGAATGTACCATAGTATCTGCCATGGCATGCACTAATAATACACCAAAAGCACCACCATCAATAAAGGCTCTATTTAGTATTATTAAATATTTCATTTCAATTTAATAATTTTTTCACATGCATAAGATGTTAGGCCATTCTTGGGGAATACATTACTAATTTTTAATGCTCCACAAAACCCACACCAAATTCCATTGGCAATTGACACTTGTCTCTTCATTAGGCCTATTCTAAAACTTTTATCCCCAAATGTGGATGAGTCAAAACTTTCCTCATGGCATAAACATAAGTTATTGATAATCGTTCATCAAATGTGTTCAATGTAGAATTTTTCAAACAAATTAATTTACATGCTTGATCTAAACAAATGAGATGAATAATGGTGATTAATTCTGGGTCCTTATTTCCCCAAAAGTGTGTGGATACAATTTATCTCTTGGAATAGAACAACAATCTTCAATTGTTGTTAATTGGTCAATGTATATTTGGTCCCAATTCAAGTTGATAATTAGCTAAATGAATTAATCTTTATCCTTTTGTGTTAGAATATTTTTTCCATCCACATTATGTATATAATTTATTTTTAAACTAGTCAATAATTCACATAATAAATTATTTTATTTCTTCAAATCAATTGATAATTCACCAAGTAAATTATTTTATTTTTACAAATTTGTCTATAATCTACTAGTAAAAATTAGCATTATTGACAAACATGCACAAATTTGCCATGGAGATTAACTTTTTCCTCCAAAATAGACATTGATTTGCCATGAAAATTAATGCACTTAGCCAAAATTCGAGAGGATTTTATATTATTTTTTAGGGAGATTTCTTAAAGTTATCAATGGCCAAATTTGACTCTATCTACTTTGTTATAGATCTACATTGACAGTCGTTATGAGTACCTTTAGAGGGTTGCCAAAATCGCTAGTGGACACATTCTCCTAAGTCAACCTTAAAAAATGGAACAACTTTACAATTATGCCAAGGATAAAAACTAATAAGCTTTAGCCATGCAAATGTTCCCAAAATGAATATGCATATTATAATTCTTTTTAGTGTGCCAATTTGAAATGTTCTAATGATCACTCCTTAGGATGAGAGAGGATATTAGGATATGAGAGGATGTGAATAAATGTGATTGGACATGCCTTGAATTACTAGGACATAGCAACAATTCATGCAAACATATTTTTAGTCAGCTCACAATAGCTACTAGAATGTAAGAGTAAGCCAAATTTAAAATTAAAATTTGGAAATTCAGAGGTCAAGTCCATAGACATAGGAACTATCCCACCCACAAAATTCATCGAGGACATGGTGAAACTATTAAGTTTGTACATAATAATAAATGTTTGATCATAGAAAAAGTAGATGATGCACTAAAAAGAATAAATTATTTGAATCTCCTTCCATTCTTCCACCTTCCATTCATGTTTCATTACTTAATATTGTTACAACTAATTAAACCATTCCTTATAGTCAAAATATAGCCACATATACAATCAATCACATGAACTAGGAAATATTGTAAATACAATTGAATCACATTGAAGTGTTAAACTATACAACTAGAGGATCATAAACACTAAACATTCAAATACTTTAAATTAAAGAATTGTCTCTAGAATGAGGTGTTGAGGAACAAAGGTGTAGAACACTCTACTTAAACATCATCCACTTGGATGATTAAACAGTGAATAGCAATTTTACAACTCATCTACAACAAAAAGTGGTAAATATTTGATATTTAAGAATAACCCAAATAGAAATGGTTCTATTAAATGAGTTAAAAATTATTTACAAGTGAGCTGGAGCTCATTTTTATATACAATCGTGGGCCACCAAATTCTGCAACCTATAATTATCAAGGCTTCAAAATTGGAGAACGAGGGAATGAAGAGAATAAGACAACCGAAATGATCCGGAAGGCATGAATGACTGGATGACATCATGATCAAAGATTCCTCAGCTTCAACAAAGAGGACCAGGTTTGAACAGTGAGAGGCTGACATATATACTAGAAGAAACTATGTCAGTGTGAGTGAGTTAGAAGAAATCTGCTTGAAAAATTATGCTCCAAAAGCGATCAGCACTTTTGAAGGCAAGTGGGTGGTGGGGCTCGTCTATGTGTTGAATCAATGCTTGGCAGGTTTTTACTCTGACATCAGCCGAATGATTGTCCATTCTTTGAGTGAGTGTTTGCTAAAAAGTGATGTATCTTGTGACTACGGTATGAATGAATGAATGAATGAATTTTAATGACGTTCACGAGGCCAAACAAGTTTAAGGGATCAAGATCAGCAGTTCTAAGACACTTTCAAAAATTTATCGATGTCTTCTCTTCTATTATGCATCTTGACCAAGAAGCCGGCTATCATGTGGAGCTTTGGTTCCTCAAAGAGCTCGTTTAATCTCCCATCCTTCAAGCTGTTTGCATACTGACTGCAGATATCATCATAGGCAGTACACTCAAAGATGAAGTGCCTCTCGGTTTCAACCGTTCTTTTGCTGAAGAAAGTGCATATCCTGTCATCCCAAACCTCCTTGGGGACCTTCCATCTACCAGTTTCACATCTAAAATGATGAGAACCGGTCCTCAATTGTGCAATTAAGAGCCTAGCCTTACCTTTAATAGCAGCATGCAAGTAGTTTTTCTCCCCATGTTCCCACGTGGGATTGAACTCTTTGACATAATGCATCTTTTTTCAGCCCAACTGTCTGGTCCACATGGCAGTCCTGAATTTATCTAACACGAACCGTTTAATTTCAACTTTGATTGTTGGACAATCTTGCAAATTAATATCCCATTTGTTGAGCCACTTGATGTTCTGCTTCATCCATGTCTTTTTCCTGCAAAGTAACTCATCCTCCACCACCAATTTAGGCCAGCGCTGATTTTCCATGTTTTCCACTTGATGTATGGGAAGCCATTTAATAACTAGGTTGATGATGTACCCTTCTAGCTCATTGATTGTGCTGATTGTTGTCAGCTCTTCCTAGCATTGTTAAACATGTTTGTTGTAACTGAACACTGCGGCAACAGAATTAGCCACCTCATAGTGTTCGATATACAACATCTAAAAGGAGTGTGTTGTGAAAGGGTGTTTATTGATAGAGGAAAGCTTTTTTAAGCTCCACATGATTACTTTGTTTTGTGTGTCTGACACTTTCATTTTGAAAATTTCAATGAAGTTGAATGATTCTTTTAGGTGGGGCATGCAAGAAACGGACTTTTGCCCATAACAAGTGTACAATCTATTTATCAGATCAACTTGCATTCTTAGATGTTTTGGTTGGCTATACTTAAACATTATCCACTTCAATGGTCAAACAATCAATAGTAATTTTACACCTCATCCACAACAAAAAGTGGTAAATATTTGTCCTTTATTAACCAAAATTGACTTTTAACTGTTGAAATAGATGATGTTTAAAAACAGAGCAAAAATACTTGAGACTTCATACTGACTCCTAAATATTTTCATTTGGTGCCACCCCTCAATATCTTAATACCTTGCAGACTTTCCCTGTCCTTTATTCCTCCATATTTTGCAGCAAATCAATGCCTGTATTTCTGCACATGCTGCAACAAATCAATGCATCAATAAAGATGTTTGAACGCCCAGCAATGAATTTTGCAACACAGCAATGAAATTCAACGCCTCTACCTATGATCATTTCAACGCATTATTTAAACTTCAACCTCTACACTTCCCTCAGAGGCCTAGCATTATGAATGCCCTGATACCATGTTGAAAATGGTAAACACAAGCATAGGTAACCAGATCAAACCATTTTAACACAGCAAAACAAAACATAAAATAATATATTAGTTTCTGGATATAGATATTTTTGAATAAATAAAACATTACATTGCAATCGTTTTTTAAAGCCTTACATTCCTGTGAACAAACTACCACAACAGCTTACAAGAATATAACTAACATTCTAACTATTAATTTATTTATTATATACTAATAAGATGTAATAAAATATGGCACAAGTTCTGCAAAGATTTTTGTCAACTGTGCAAATACTTCGAAACAAAAACTGCTCCACTAAAACTAGATTGGGGAGCTACAAATTACTAAGCACTGATAGTGACTACATATCACGTAAGAAGGCCTATCGGCTGGCAATAATGGGTCTGAGATATCAAATTTCCACAGTCCATAATGATTGTAGTTTAATATTTCAGGAATTAATTGTGTGCAAGTTTTTATCTTAACGTTTCGGATCACACTTTATTTTTCTCTTCTCTTACTCTTCTTCCTGATGATGGATCATGAAGTGTGATCCGAAACATTGAGATAAAAACTTGCACACAATTAATTCTTGAAGTATTGAACTACAATAATAGATCTACATGAAAGATGGAAAACACTAAGAATACGTGTGTAACCCATCATAAACAACTAGGAATGCCCGTTCCCATGCTCAGGTCTGTGAGTATATATTCATAGTCTAAATGCACAAAAGCCCGTACTATGTCAGGAAGAGATTCCAATTTTTCTTGAAGAAATTCTCCAATGTCATGTGCCTGTTGCAAGGGCATATCATTGGGTAGCACAATGTCAACTTCAACAAAGTAATGAGAACCAAAGGTGTATGCTCTGACTGTATCAATATGTCGTATGGCTTTGTGATGATTCCAACAGAGATATGTCAATTTCTGCAAATAATCAGGTGAAGCTGTTTTCCCCACCAAAGAAATCACATTTTTCAAAACTGTTTCCGACCCTGTCCTGATTGTGTAGAGTGCTAGCTGCACAGAAGGTCCACTATCAGCTTTAGTATTTCAAACAATAAAGATTAACATAAAATTTGGAACGTACTTGAGACGTGCTCCAAAGGAAGCAGTTTTATTCTTGAAAAGGAAAAAAAATATTTTAGTGATCAGAACAATATACATCCTCTTCACAACAACTGTGCAAATAACCTACTGACACCAATGATCAAGTTTAAACTAAAACAGGATACATCCTCCTCATTATAACTCTACAATTTACCCATCTCTAGCGAGGGGTTATATGTGCATGCCTGCAGTTGTTAGTATTCCAAATGCTTCTAAATTTAAGGATCTAGTGCGATCGTCATCATTGTCATCATCTGTACAGACTAAAATGTGCATCCATATAAGTATGAAGAAAGGGATGTTTAGATATGGTAGTTCTGAGTGTATGTAGTTCTAATTGGAATGGTAGTCCTGAGTATATGGGGTCGTAATTGGAATGGTAGTTCTGAGTATATATGTATGAAGGGATGTTTAGATATGGTAGTCCTGAGTATATGTAGTCCTAATTGGAATGGTCGTCCTGAGTATATGGGGTCGTAATTGGAATGGTAGTCTCGAGTATATGTATGAAGGGATGTTTAGATATGGTAGCCCTGAGTATATGTAGTCGTAATTGGAATGGTCATCCTGAGTATATGGGGTCGTAATTGGAATGGTAGTCCTGAGTGTATGTATGAAGGGATGTTTAGATATGGTATTCCTGAGTATATGGGTCATAATTGGAATGGTAGTCCTGAGTATATGTAATCCTAATTGGAATGATCATCCCAAATATATGGAGTCATAATTGAAATGGTAGTCCTGAGTATATAAATGAAGGAATGTTTAGATATGGCAGTCAAGGGTTCTAAACACATTCTATACACATGCTTTGCAATGGTCGTTGCTATCATCTTTGGGGAAAGGCAAGTCCAAATACTTTTCTAAACAAATAAGCTCTCCAGAACTTAATAAATCAAGTAATGCAGACGGTCACGTGTATTCACACTTTCTAACAATAGCCATAAACTAGCGGAAAGTGAACATATTATATATTTAAAGTGGGTTATGTAAGCTTGCTAGGAGTATACGTTTAGACAGCCTTTCACCACATGTATTCACACTTTAACCATTTGATTAATTTTTTAGATATCATGTAGTATAATTTTAGCAATTTCAAAGTGATTTATTCAGACAATACAGAAAAACTTTTGACCACATGTATTCACACTTTAATCACTTGATCTCAACCCCTTAAACACCATGTATTATAATTTTAACAATCTCGGAGTGATATATTCAAACAATAAAACAAATTATATTGCATCTTTGAAACTATTTGAAACAAGGGCTGTGCTGCAGCAACAGTCCCTACCTAAAGTTGTATTTTTGTGAAGTCAAAATAAAGAAAAATGTCACAATTTTAGTAATGTATATTGGATAATGAGAGAAGTCAAGTGCATTAACCAAAACAGAAGTCTTTGAAGATTTGAATACCAAGCTAACTATAGTCAAAGAACCAAGAAGATTTCGATGTCTAGCTAGTTACTTATATAAAGTCAAACTCCATTGGCTTAAAAGAATATACATTTTACATTTAAATTAGTGATCTTGACATTGTAATGCATAGCTTAAAGAATCTCTCTTGTTGCTATCATTGAACCATACAAAATTACATGAAGTATATCAAAGAAATGAATGATTGTGACCTTGCTCAAGCTCATTCCAAAGAATGTATCAAGGGGCATATCCCTGAAGATAACTTTTCAGGTGGTAAAGAGTGAGGCCTTTCACACCCATGACTCTCATGATAGTCTTTGGTGTAGCTTCTACAAATTGGTGTAAACAATAAGAGAGCATTTAAAAATAAATCGTGAAAAATAAATCTCTATTGCAACAACACGTAGCAATTATAACAGTAAAGCTGAAACACATAATTATGGAAGACTTTGTATTACAATATTAATGTTTGCACAAAATGTTTTTCAGTTCTAAACCATATTAAATAATTATTATATACAACTAACTCAAGGTAGCAATGATTTCTACATATATTCAAAAAGCAAAATTATAATAATTTTAAACATGCTATTCAAGTAACACCATTACTCACAAGTCCCAACAATACATTTGAGGTTTGAAGAAAAGAGTTATATAGTCATGTACACATTTTCCCAAACCACTGAAAGGTGAATTGTGAAACTTTGTCAGCAATTAATATATGATTGAAAAATAAGTTTCACTTTATTTTAGAACATATGAAAAATTCAACACAAATTTGACTGGTGACAACTTACAAACCCTGCCAATGTTAGTAAACTAACCACTATGCCATGTTCTAAATGTAAACTCTAAAAACCATTTTAAGATGAGAGATCATTCCTACATGTTTTATGTTAACATCAATAATAGCTATGAATTTAGAAAATTTTTCATGGCATTGAATATGTCAATGTATTGTCATCACATTTGAGAGAGCAAACATAATTCAATGGTGTTATGCTCACTTATGCTTAAACAAATTAAAAACATCTATAATCTAACCACCTAACAATGTTCATGATATGTAACAATTTATTTGAGTTTCAATAGCAACTCAAAATGTGCTCTGTGCATGTGCCGCTTAACGGTCCTAAGGTGCCTGTTCTGTAGCCGGTTGGGGGTGCTTCCAACGATCTGCCTTGTCATGGGATCACTGGGAGTTTGATGAGTAGAGGGGTAAATACTCAGCCCCAAGGAACAATCCATAACGAGTCTCTACATCAGGCTACTGTGCCAGCGGCCGGTTGGTCTGATGGCATTTTTGGTGTGGGTGTTGCTGGGAAAGCTTCAGGGCGTTCCTTCTTTGAAGCTGTTCGTGCATCACAGGTAAAAGGTAGACCTTTGGCTTGCAACCACTCCTCTCCTGTAGTGGTTTGTGGGCGTGAGGTCTCTGAGAATGAGGATTTTTATTCAAGAAAAGGAGTAATCTGTAGATTCAATGGGTTGTGGCCCTTTCTCCCCAACCTGCACAACTAGATTATGGAATCCTGGAAACTGCTGGTGGATGGTAAGATTGAGTTGTACCCCTGCGCTAGGGGGTTCTTCATTGCAACCTTTAAATCCTCTGAGGAGAGGGATTCTATGATGGACAGGGGGTGGTTGAGGGGGGATCATTCACTGTCCATCAAACCTTGGGCTCGGTCCTTCAATCCTCTCTGAGCTGCTCAATACCAGACCAATATGGGTATGATTTCCTAATCTTCTCCTCCAGTTTTGGGAGGATTCCTGTTATGAAGCCATTGGCAACTCTTTAGGGCACTTTTTAAAGGTTGATGCTACAACCTTAGAAATGGGGCATACTACAGTTGCTTGCATATTAGTGGATATTGACTTCTCTAAACCCCTCTTTGGAGAGGTTGTTTTGATGGTGGAGGATAGGCCTTGGACACAACTGTTGGACTATGAGAGTCTCCCCTTTCAGTGTCAGCGTTGTTTCTCTATTGGTCACTTAGCCTTTGGTTGCCCTCATTCTCGTCGTAAGGGTGTGGCAACTTGGTGGAAAGATGCTCTCATATCACTTGACTTTTTTTGCATCTGATGACTCTTCTCATGAGGACGAGCCTTCCTTGGAGAGTGACTCTTCTTTGCTTCCCCAGGTGCATGTTGGGGAGCCATGGTGACCACTTCTGTGGCTGTAGTTGCTGCTGTTCCTGTTGATCTTTCTCTGGAAGTCATTCCTGCTGTTGTTTCTGCTGAACGTGTTTCTGTCGCTATTCCTGCTAGGCCTGTTCTTACTGCCTCTGTGGGGTTGTCGGTTCCCCTTGTGACAGATCTTTCTTCTTCTTTAGAGGTTCCAGTTTCCTCTATCGCATTGCGGGCCTCTTCTTCAGCACGTGTCTGCCCTTTGGATGCAGGGTTTGGTGAGGGGCCTCTCCTTTCTCCTTGCTCTAAGGACCTTGATTCTGGTCTTTCTTGGACTGTTGTCCATAGAAAGCAATGTGGGCTCCCCAAGTCTGTTGCGGATTCATGACAGAGGGTTAAGGGAGTTAGGCTTTTGCCTTTGGGATTAGGATTTGTTTAGATCCTTTGTTTCTCTGTTGTTCCTTTTTCTTTGTGTGTTGTTTTTGTGCTATCTCTGGCCCGTTGGGCCTTGTTTTGCCCTGGGGGCTGCTTTGTAAAGGGTTCTAGACCCTCTTTTCCATCTGTTCTAATAAAAAACAATGTTCATGATATAAATATATGTTGTTTTCCCTCAAATTTATTCACAAACATCTAGTGAGAAGAAGACTGAAAAATAGAATTTTGGTAAAATATTCATGAAAACACTTGTTTATTAAACATACAAATTCCTTAGAACAAAGATATTAGTAGGGGAACATTTTCTGCTACCATGTGATGACACCTCTTTGAGGCTATTTGTCAAAAACTCCACATGCCTTCTAGGTGCTTCGTCATTTTGTAAACGTGTTAGAAGTAAAGAAATTCCAACTTGATATTATTCATAACTGGCTATCACAAGCGAGATATGGGGTATTGTTCGAGCCATAAGGGAAAAATGCTTTAGGGTTATTGTACTGATATCATTATTGCCTGGTTTCCAAGAAGGTGTAAATGAAGGTGGTGTTGCATTTGTTAGAGCCATAATGTACTGGTAGTATCAAACAATTTGTAGAGGAAAAAATTTATTATTAGAGAAGCCTAAAAATGATCTTGGCAATAAAGTTCACAACTATGTTTTTTTATGGTCTTAGAAATTACGAAAGACTTTGTGAAGGTGGTCCATTTGCCACTAGCCATATTTATGTGCACATCAAACTGATGTTAGTGGATGATCATACTGTCTTAATTAGATCAACTAATATAAATGATAGAAGTTTACATGGATCTAGAGACTCTAAGATAGCCATTTGGTAGAAGACAATGAATATGTTGATTCATACATGAATCGAGAACCTTGGAGAGCAAATATATTTGCTTTTAATCTTTGATTGTCACTCTGGTCAGAACATCTTGGTCTTTAAGGTCTAGAGATAAACAACATTAAGGACCCTATATCTGAGGCAATACACACACTTTTGTGGAGAGAAATTGTAAATGAAGGATGCTGACGAAGGAAGAATGCTAGCAAAGGTGGTAGAACGTGGTATTAGGCCCTACCAATTGTATTCACACAGAAGCTTCTAAGGAATCTCCAATAAATCTATTTTGGCATATCCTACAATCATTACATTTCATGATGACATCTTATTGAGGATTCTGTCAAATAGCTCACGTGCCTTGTCTAGGCATCTATGTAAACACTGTAGAAATAACTTTTCAAAGTGGTGTTGATTAGAGAATTGGGAAAATTTTGGGAAGTCCAATGTGCTTTCCAGATTCATATATGATCTCTCTCTCTCTCTCATAATAAGATTTTACTACTCCTACGCCACTATGCAAAGTTTTTGTATTTGTATACTTTTTTCTATTGCTAATTTATTTAGTTTTAGCTACATCAAAAGAAATTCTTATTAGTCTAAAAAGGAATATTTCCTATCTAGTTTCCCTTGTTGTGAGAATAATTCATATTATTTAACTATTTATTAATTAAATAATATTCTACACATAATTCACATGTTATGTTACTTAGTGAGTCTACTAGATGTTTCTAATTGTGTCTAGTTGCTAGTTGTCTTATTTTATATATGTGATCTAGTTGTCTCATGTCATAGGATTAAGACACTTGTCACATGACTACAACATCTTAGCTCTCATCCTTGCCTTTATAAGCAAGGCTCTTCATGTACATTATATGATGAACAATTTTGCATTCATTGATAGAATAGAATTATTCTCTCATTGCCTCTCTTGTGCTTTCATGAAGTCTTAGATTTTGGGTGGCTACCATCATAGCCAACTCTTACATAGTATTAGAGCTCTTTAGGTGGAATCTCTTCTTGTTAGCCAAATTTTTGAAAAATTTGAATGCAAGCTCATGGTGGATCTTGATAGTTGACTATGCTCTTTTCTTGCATCGAATGATGACCTAGAGAATCATAAAGACTTGATGGAAAAACCAGATTTGTGAGGGTTTCCTCTTTGGCCTTATATTGAAGATTCATTTTGGAGGACATTGCTGCAAATTTGAGCGCACCATTATGTTCAGGAGGTTCGAGATAGTAAAGATCACCTTTTGTTTCATCCAGATCAGACACCAGAGCCAAATCTATGAGGTTTCTAATCTGGGGAGTGGTTACATGATTTGGAAGGTTGCTACAATTTTGGAGTAGTTTGGGTAAAATCAAACCCTGCCATTACATCCATAATGCCCAAAAACCTATAGATCGACTGTCAAATTGACTAAATCAGACAAAGTTGCAACGAAAGGCAAATTTTTTTTTCCAAATTGGTCCCATGGAATATTCTGCAGAATATTCTGCTGGCATCATCAGTGCGCAAGCCTAGCGTCAGTGGGATCCAGTTGAAAATCCATTGGGTAAAAAAAAATTTTATTCGCTGGTTAAAAGATTTTAATTTCTGTTGGTTTTAAAAATAAATTTGTTGAAGTTTTTTTTATATATAATTTTTTTTTTATGGGGGCTAGGGTACCGATAAGGTACTAATACCCTTGTTGGCCCTGTACCCATTTCTAGTGGGGAGCCTAAAGGGCTCAGACCCCCATGGCTAGGGCTACGCCCATGAGACCTCGTTGTGGGCCGTGTGCTAGGGGCTTATACCACCTTGTAGACCCCATTGTACCAGGCTTCAGCCTTAAAAAAAACAATCCGTAGATTTAATGTATTCTCGATGGAAAAAACAATACATAGGTTGGCATCCAACCACTGGCGGCAAGAATATTTTGGTAGATTCCCTGTGAAACCATTTCCTGCATCATCACAGGTAGTTTTGTCCACTAGGTAGTGGTTTTCAACCACAGACAATGGTTTTCCTAAAACCATAGGTAGTTTTGTCGCAAAGAACAGTGGTTTTACCAAGTACGACAGTTTCAAACCAAATAGGGGGTGATTTTTCTCAGTTGAACAGTTTTTAGACCTCAATTGGTGGTTTTGGCCTCTCATCGACGGTTTTCTAGATTCCAGTGAGAACATTTTGGCAAAAGAAAATATTCTGACGACAGGGACTACTAAAGTCATCACTATGTTAGCAGTGACATCAATGCCAAGGGCCCCCTTTGGCCCCCTTCTAGCCCTAATAGGGTGATTTTTTCTAGGAGCCATAACGTTTCTACACGATATCAAAAATTGGCAGACGAGATATCAATGGAAAGATGGTTCCGAGCACTTTGCAATGGTGTAGGTATTTTTCTCAGATTTTGCTATAGGTGTCAAATACAACTGTTTGAAGCCAAATCTTTCTTTTTTCACTCCCGAGCTCACAACTTGTGCCCACTTTATCAGAATTTCAACTTTTTATAGGCGTTGGAAAGGTATTTATGTACTCTATAGTTCTGTCCATGCCATTTTTCTAGATTTTGCTTTAGACATCAGATTTTTAGTTTGAGGCTCTTTGGATACATATCACTTATTGATTAGAAAAAGAGTTGAAATTGGTGGTTGTTTTGGTTTGGAGGGCTTCAATTATAGTGTTGATTGAGTTTGTGCTTTGATATATCTGCTTGTCCTCTTCTTTTCCTCTAAATAAAGGATAAATCAAGGGTTCCACTGTTAACACCTTATAATTATGCAACTTGGAGTTAACATGCATGTAATGCCCTAATGGATCTTGGACAATCTCTATATGTTAAAAACAAGATAATTGAACCCATGGATGCTAAGGAAAATATAAAATGGATGATAAAGCATACAAAATCTCTTGGATGTATTTGTAGTTTCATTTCCCTAGATCTCTTGTTTCAAATTGAGGCATGTTCAAATTCACATGATGGTTGGAAAAAGTTGAAAACATTGTATGGTACAACAAATGAAGTTAAAGGCTATCAAATTGACAATGAATTGATGATCATTGATCCTAAGAACTTTAGTAACATCCAATATTACATAACTAAGATTAATGATCTAAGAGCACAATGTAAAACATGTGGTATTGAGAAAAAGGACATCAAGTTGATCTACAATGTATTGAATAAACTTGGTCCTCAATATGCATCTTTTATTTCTAGCTTTCACACTCATAGATTAATTGTGGGATTTGTTTTCACTATGCCTTCATTTGCATCCTTTTCTGAGATGTTAATGCATGAGCAACAGAAGCTTCTATCTGTGGGTCCCATTAAACCATCACATACTTGTTCTTTGGTGGTTAGACAATCTAAGGAACATAAAGAGTCAAGTCCTTCTGACAAGAAACAAAAGAAATCTAAAAAAATCCACACATAGATCAAGCACAAAATTCACCTAAGAAGGAGAAGCCTATATGTTCTTATTGTAAGAAATCAAGGCATGATGGACATAATTGTTTTAAGAAATAGATTGACATGTTGATGCAACTTTTTCAAAAGAACAATCTTCCATTGCCTAATTCTTCTTCTACTCCTTCAACATGTACACAACGAGAACTTTCTAAATCAGGTCACAAGGAAATCTAAGGAACATAAACATAAAGGCAAAGCACTTTGTGCAAGTACAAGTTCTGCATCAAGTAAATGGCTTCTTGATTCATGTGCTTCTCATCATATGGCTTCTTCCAAGGATATGTTTTCTTCATTTGAGTCATGTGACATGCCACCTATCTTGATGGGTAATAACACACATCTATGAATGTAATTGGGAAGGGAACTATTGATATTGATGAAGGTACTTTCAATGATGTACTTTGTGTGCCTTCGTTGACCAATAATCTTCTTTCCATATATCAAATTACTCATAGTGGTATAGGGAAGACAGTGGAGTTCACACCTAAGTTGGTTATTATCAGAGATTTAGAGAGCACATAGATTATTGCTACTAGGGTGGTTGATCATGCATCTCAGCTATACACCTTTTATGTTTTCTCTCCTAATGATGATTTAGATCCATTGGCTGACATTCACACTCCTTGTGTGAATCATATTTTTGAGGAGAAATTTGGTCACTTGAACCTTGGTACTCTTTCCTCTTCATCAATTCTTGAGACATGCTACACTTCCTTTTTCTCCACCTCTTGCTTCTTCAGAGTTCAATACTTTAGTTCAGCAGGATGCTTATTGTCTTTCAAATACAACTTTGTGGGATGAGTACTTGATAGGTATTTCAAATTTGTTTTGTGAGTCCCATCTTGTAGATTTGGAGGACACATTTGAGGGGTTATCTCTCCTCTTTGATGACAATCATAACACAACTGTTGTCAACCCATCATTGTCTTTGGAGCTTGATGATTTTCAGTTTCCACTAGATCCTAGATTGTCACTTTCATTAGTTAGGCTTGAGACTCCTTATTTGATTGTGGTATCATTCAGCATCGACATAGAGACACATGAGCATTTTTCAGAGACATCATATTTCATGAGACTTCTTCCCTCATCTTTTTTTTTTGAGTTGAAGTTTCTTTGACATACACTAGTGGATTGGCTTCTTCCCAAGGGGAGGAATGTTGTTTGCAGGTTTTGGATCTTATTTGGTCTTCTTATTTGAGCATTTACCATTAGCATAGGAGCTACTTCATTATGGGGGGGACATCTTGTCTCATTCTTTTCCTCTTATGGGGGGGCTACTAATTGTATATTTGTGATGGGTGTTGTATATGGGGGGTCTTGATTCTTCCATCATTCCATCACTTGTACAAATTTTGTTTGTGTGCATTCTCACTTTTGGGGAGGAGTTTTTTCCCATGAGGTTTTCTCATCTACTCTATTTGAGATTTGTTTGTACATGGGTAACTAACATGGCCTAGTAGCCAGGGCCCATCCATCTTTGCATCTATCCATTTTGTCAGCTTCTCCTTAAGTTACACGTAGGGGGGGGTGTTAGTGTGAATAGTGATATTTTCTATCGAGTTTCCCTTGTTGTGAGAATAATTCATATTATTTAACTATTTACTAATTAAATAATATTCTCACACATAATTCACATGTTAAGTTGACTTAGTGAGTCTACTAGATGTTTTCAGTCGTAACTAGTTGTTGCTAGTTATCTTATCTTACACATGTGATCTAGTTGTCTCATGTCATAGGATTAAGACACTTGTCACATGACTACAACATCTTAGCTCTCATCCTTGCCTTTATAAGCAAGGCTCTTCATGTACATTGTAATATGAACAATTTTGCATTCATTGATAGAATAGAATTACTCTCATTGTCTCTCTTGTTCTTTCATGAATTCCTAGATCTTGGGCAACTACCATCATAGCCAACTCTTACAATTCTTTAATTCCCCTAGAAATGTGTACTAAACTAAGAAAACATAGAAACTATAACATAGAATAGTTTTAGAAGTATGGAATATACCATAATTTAAAATCATGGAATATGGCTTCTTTTGGACATGCTCATTTTTTTAACAGTAAACTTGTTTGATGCCCACACCATGGGAAAATATGTCAGAATAGATTTTGCTACTTCAATTACCCTTCAACATTTATGAAAGCTTGATAATGTCTCAACAAAGATAATAAGTATAAGAAATATGGGTAGAGACAAATGAAGCTGCAAATGATACAACACAAAATAATCCATGTTTCCTTATTTTCATTCAATACATATTACATATTTATAGGATTCTCAAATCCTATTTCATAGAAAACAACTCTATAACAACTCCTAAATATATGAGTTGTTTTAACAACTTAACTTCCTACAAACAAGTTCATATAACCATTATACTAACCTATTTAACACACCATGTGACTAATAATAATATTAAGTTGTTTCCCAACAACTTAATATTATGAAACTTATTTATAACACACATAAACTCTAATTTCTAACACCTATGTGAACACTAATTTCCAACACCTCCCCTTAATGTGAACATGGGGTGAAAGTATATCACAATACTTGATGACCACACACAATAGCTCACCAAACAATATAAGAAACAAGTAGGGACATACACATCTACTCATGTCAAGCAATAGTGGAACTAGCCTCACTACACTTAGTGTACTTTCATCCAAGTATAGGGACAAACACATCTACCCATGGATCCAAGGATAGGGACTAACACATCTATCCAAGGTCTTACAAAAAATTTGGATAGGGATAAACACATCTATCCATCATTAGTTATGAATAGGGATATACACTTCTACTCACAACAATTATGATTGGGGAAAAACACATCCAATCATAATCACCAACTTCTATGACTGGGGACAAATACTTCCAATCACTTCCATCATCTTGTGAATGGGTACAAACACATCCATTCACTAATAGTCAACAATATTAATTGGGGACAAACACATCCAATTACTTACATAAAAAGCTTTAACAACAAGCCCCTTGTTGTCACGTATGTAGCCATCATTATAGATCAATACTACTCTGATCACAAATGATATGAGACGGTTGCCACTGCCACCTAGAAACTAATCTTGGCTTTAGTCATTTTGGCATGCAATTTCATGACCCCATCGCTAGTGACTAACAAGAGGTCGTTGAATGTCCTCTAGCCTCATGTGCCTCCATCCTCCAATAGATTTGCTACTTAGCAAATTTGGCTTTTGAGGCTCATTTTGTCAATTGTGAGGAAAGAACATATTTTCCCCCCACAAGATTGAGGTCACATGCAAGTGATAATGCGCCTAATTACAATTGAAGTAATGACACCTATATATATATAACAAATAATGACTCATGAAATAAACCCCATTCTAAAATAAATTAATACAACTTAGCTTTGACACAAAATATCTCGATATGAACCAATAAAACATTTTGAGACACTAAACTGACAATAACTAGATGAAAAATTATGATAACCACCTATTACTATAAAACTATTAACTTCAATCTAAAAACTCACATTATTTTTTAGCCTTGCAGCTGCTGTAAATTCTTCATTTGTAGGGTCCACTAGAGAATCAAATTAACCAATAGCAACTATGCTCTCTAGTTTAATTAGAACTTATGTGGCTTGAGTTGATATAGCTGGCCCTTTTATGCAACAACTAAGAATTCCTCCTTTTGTTCTTTCACCAAGATATGACTTGTGAACTCCATCAACAAAGAAATATATCTAGATCTTTTTTGTCATCAATGCAAGATACAAACCATAATCTAGATTACCAGCAGTGGCAACTTCTAAGATTCACAAATTGTCCAATGTTACAACCTTGATTAGAGCTTCAACCTCTTCTTGACAATGAAGACTTTACTCCTTATCTATTTCTCAATCCTTCCAAGGATCTCCCATTGTTAAGATCACAGTCCTAGTCAAAATTCTCTAATTTCTACCACGTTCATATAATGACTTGATGGACTTAGAGGAAACAATGTGGTATACTTCAATATTGCACTAACGTTGCCAGAAGATACATGATAGAGACTTGCCCCTCAATATAAAAGAACATATTTGATTTTTTTTACACTCTAATGACTTGTTCAACAATGTCAATTGCTACACACTTTTCAATCGGAGGCCTCAACATTATAGCGATCTCTTTCACTACTCCTATGGTGTCCCCAAAATCTACAGCAATGGTGCCGCCCACTGTTCTCCTCAGTCTTTTCTATATAATGCTGAGGATAACTTGAACAAGCAAATTATACCCAAGCATGAGTTTTATCGCAGAACTAACTCTCTCCAATTTCTTTGCGTTGATGCAAGGGCAATCAAATAAGTAACACTTTAAGCATTTATCTTCTCCAACACTGAAGGTTATATTGGCAACACCATTATAAGATTAGAAAATAAAAATGCATGTAGACGCCTCTCACAAACAAGTATGAAACCAAATCTAAATATTGAGGATTGTGAAATGCATAGCTCTGATACCATATTTAAGAAATATGGGCAGAGACAAATGAAGATGCAAATGATACAACACAAAATAATCCGTGCTTCCTTATTTTCATTCAATACATATTACATATTTATAGGATTCTCAAATCCTATTTCATAGGAAAAAACTCCATAACAACTCCTAAATATATGAGTTGTTTTAACAACTTAACTTCCTACAAACAAGTTTGTATAACCATTATACTAACCTATTTAACAACTATATGACTAATAATAATATTAAGTTGTTTCCCAACAAATTAATATTATGACACTTATTTATAACACACATAAACTCTAATTTCTAACACCTATGTGAACACTAATTCCCAACAATAAGAACTAGCATTGATATCTTTATGCATGTTTGTAAGTTTGTATGTCTCTGGGTGCTGGCAAGAAGTTGAGTCCACTTTTTGGCTAAAAAGTGGAAGTGTTTTCCCTGATTTTCAGAATTTGTCACATTTGACCTCAAAATTTGAAGCACTTAGAGATGGAATCTTGAAAAAAGTCACTAATAATAAAATATAGTGCTCGGAGTCTAGTTTCTAAATATGTAATTTATTTGAATACCTAGAAAATACAAATTGATTTTCAATAGGCGTTTCTAAAAACCACTGTTTAAAAGTCACTTTTTTTTTTTACTATACCTTGCATGTGTACGTCATCCATATTTTGACCTAAATAATCATATTTTTCTAAATCCTTTTGGAAAACTATTTGTAACTCACTTAAGCATGTTTTCCATATTATTTGTAATTTTCTATTGAATAGATTTTCTTTTGTTAATTTTTTATTGGCCATATTTGGTGTTTTGAAAAGTTGTCATGTACGTCACGCATAAGATGACCTAAACTTATCATTTTTTGAATTTTATTTTTTTAAATTGAAAAGAATTGTCTGAAGTACATTTTCGTACAAATTTTTTTTCAAAAAATTATTTGAATAAAAAGTTATTAAAATACTAAAAAACCCTAATAATTTAAGTTTATGGACTTGTTTCATTAAAAATTAATTGAAAAATAGAAAAGATAATCCAATTGTAAAAAGAATTATATATTTAGAATCAACACAGTCTCATCTATAATTGGCTTTAATTTTGTCAAAAACTTCTTTTAAAAAAGTCATCAGCCATATTGCCAAAGTCCATTTTTTCAAAAAAATTGAAGCTTTTTGTTTAAAAAATAATAATAAATACAAAAATATGTCCAAAAATTTAAAAAATTATATATTTTAAAACTAGACATTGTCATCTTAAGTGGGTTTTAATTTCATCCAAAAATTCTAAAAAAAACTTTGTTAGCCATATTGCCAAAATCCATCATTTCTGAAAATATTTTGTACTAAGGCTTCCACTAAAAGTGGACCCAACTTCTTACACTTACCCCTCTGCCTTAGAATCTGAATCAACTCAAAGCAAGATTTCCATACTCCTATATTCCTCAGATTTACTAGGAAAAGTATTTCATGGTCAGAACTTTATGCCATTTCCTTTAGGGGAAAACTTTGACACTAGCTCTAATACCACTTCAATAGAGTGGTCTTCCATTTCTAGAATGCACATCTAGAGAGAAACAATCACAAATAGAGAGTTAATATGCATGCAGCCTTGCTTGAGAGCTATAGATGTGTGGAAAGAAAGTGATGCACATGGACCTTTCTAGGACCTATGAGGTCACACCAAGTAATGATAATTACAAATCTTATGTAGGAGACACTGCTGGTCATTAGAAATCCTTGAAATGGCTTGTTGGTGGCACACGGTGCATCATAACTCTCTAGCCACTTAGTGAATATGATTAACATTGAAAATGCCTATACAACCCCACAAGGATATAATCACAAAGGGTTTCATCTACAAGGGCATCTAAGCACATCTAGAAACCTTAGCCAAAACTTATCTCATTAACCATGCTTTCCTAGATTTCCTAAAAACTAAACAAATAAATATATGAATGAATAAAACATAAGCACATGTAAGTATTTCCATCCCTAATTTTAGGCTCAAACAATGGCATAACTTTGTTTGTATTTAGCACAGCCATGCAGAAACACCATTAGTACCAGCTACGGGGAAGACTTGTGAAGAACCCAACTCTTTGATCTCATGCCAATAATCCTAAATGACTCTTCCCTAAAATACCATATGTTGTCCTATTTTTCTCACTAGTCAAATAGCCCAAACCCATAAAATCTCTAAGTGTTTTACCTTTTAGGAATGCAAGGAAAAATCCTCCAAATTGACTAAGTCCCAAAAATCTTGAGTTTTCGTTGTATTTTTAGAATTTTTGGAGTTTCAGACTTCATTGTTCTTCCCTTCGTCGTGCCATCCTTATCAGCTTTGAACTTTGCCTTGTTTCCATGTAATTTTCCTAAGTACTTCAGGTGGCGGAGGTCAGGAGTTCCTTATTTTCTCTTCTTCTAGCAGAAGGTGGCAAGTGGAAGGTTTGAGGTCCAAGCTCCATTTCTTTCCCTTTGTAAAATTCTCTAAGTGCAATGGGCATCAGAGGTCATGGTTCTTTCTTCTTCCTTCTCTTGGAAATCGAATGATGGAAGGCCTGATGACTGAAGTCCACTGGGTTTCAAAATAGTTCTAAGTGTTTTAGGGATCGAGGGTTGGACCTTCCTTCTTCTTCCTTCTCATGGAAGGCAGAAGACAGAAGGCCCGAGGCTGACTTTTGCCAAAAGCTTCAAAAAATGGCCAAGTCTTTAAACTTTTAGAGCATTGACTTTCTTTCTTTTCTTTTCTTTTGGCAGATGGTGGCAGGCAGAAGGCTTGAGGTCCAACCTCTGACAACTTTTGCAATCTTAAAAAAAAAAGGGAAAAAGAGAAAAGCAAAGGCCGATCATTATTCATAGAGAAGAAATTTTGCCGATAAAGCATGATATAGGCTAGAATTTGAAGATCAAATATCTTGTCTAGTTGGAGGTAGTTGTTGCGCATTTATTGTTGTAGGTAGCGAATCGGATGCAAAATTTCTATGTAGATATTTGTTTCTTAGCTACTTTAGGGAAGATATTTCTACATTTATCTCAAAATCAAAATAGATATATCTAGACATTCCCTTTGTAGAAATATCTTTTGACAGGCCCATGGGGTGAATTTATTGCAGTAGGTGAATGCATCTCAATGTAAAATGCTATATATGCATGAAATAAGATGTTTTATTGTTGGTCCAAAAAACCACATCTTATATTAGTTGTAACTATGCCTCCTTGATAATAAATAATAAGATTTTTACCTTTTCATTCATTTCCCCTGTTCTGTGTAATATTTTTGTTTGAACCTTCATCTATGAATGCTTCTTTCCTTTTGAATTTCAATCAGTTTCTTTACCTCTGCAGATTGTTTATGAATTATGTATGCTTGTCTGTTGTTTGTTATTATTCTGTACATATATAATTGATCTGAGGGTCAAACATTCAAACTTGGTGTATCACCTTTTCCCTTTCAGTTTCTCCTTCTTCCCCTTTTCCCTAGTAGTGATAAATTAGGTTTAGTCTTAGTCTGCTCTAAATTTCATGTCCAAAAAAAGGAACCAACCTTCTTTGGAGGTTTGATTTCTTTTGAAGGGTCCCACACCTGGAAATCACTCCAATGTTTCATTGGATCGTTGCAGCAAAAGCGCTTCAACATAGGGTGCAAATCCAAGTGACAACAGTTTATGGCACATTTGGTGGAACCATTTTACTCCAAATTAAGAGTTAAGCTAAGAATTTGGTGTTGATCTCAGTATTCTGCAATTTCACAGGCAACTTTCATGCACTTGGCGACTCTACTAGCTCCTGGTTTATAATCAATCCAATGCTATATGCATGTGTAGACAAGAGCTTCTTCAAGAGGTAATAACTATCAATATGTTGAACTATCTATTGTTGCTTCAAGAAGAAGAACTAGGTTATCTAGGTCTCCTACAAGAAGATATAATAGCGTTGTTTCATCTCATCCAAGAGCTCAGTAAACACCTTGTTGCAAGTATGTGCCTAATCGGTGTTTTCATTGATGTCAACATATCTTTGTTGTCATTGGTGTCAACTATGTCCTATTCTATTACTTGTTTAGAAGCTTTGTATGTTGAGGATATTGAGAAAATTGGCCCCTCGGGAAGAAACGAGTGAGTTATAGTGAAGTGAAGTATAGATAGTGAGTTGTATGATAAAGAACAGTCCGATAGATTACTTCGCATTTCTCGCTGCTTGAAGATCTTGGTCTGTGGATTGGAATTTATTTAAAGGGATGTCATAAGATGCTAAATCCTGAGTTTGAGCCTCCGGTGTGAAGAATTAAGAGAGTTGCATTCACTAGAGTAAAACCTGCTTTCTCTGATTATTCTTTGGTGACAGGGAGAAAGTATTTTCCTCTGCATTCCTCTGCATTAAAATGTTTCACTTTGTGGTTCTAAAGGGAATTTTGGGATTATGATAAGTGCCTACAATTGCAATAGTTCATGTTTTGGTGGTCCGCAAGCTATCTTTCTTGTATGATAGTTGAAGACAGTGAAATTCATGTGCTCTGGTGTGAAGAATCTCATGAATAAAGTGGTTTGTGTTTGTGCGGTTTCTCCTGATGATTTCAATGTGCTTGTGGATTCCTCTTGATAATGTTCCTACCTTTACATTGGTCTGCATTAAGGAAATGAGATCATGTTTGAAGATTATTCCTAGATAACGTAGCGTGCAACTAGTCTTAGCTGACTTGGTTAATTCTAGTAATTGCAGATATTCCTTGAAGATTGTGGAAGCATGTTGTGGCATGGAAGATCATGTTTGAGTCCTATCTCAGGCATGGTGTGGCTCGCATACATTTATACTACAATTCCTTAGCATATTTTTGTATTAGGTCAAGACCTATTTTGTAAATATTTGTAATGCCAACCTTGGAGATTGTTCCAATGGTTGATGATTGTAATGCCAACCTTGATGACCATTCCAAGGTTGATGAAGTGTATAAATACTTGTAATTGAGTCATGGAAAAGTTGTCCTTGAGCAAAAATGGGAAGATAAGGAAAAGGGGTGAGGAGATAAGGCATACCAGGGTAGAGCAAAGCATAGGAACTATTGTACTTCAATGTATTAATCTCAGACATGAAGAAGATGGTGATTGTGGCAGTGAGCTGCCAGTGGGGTTTAACAACCCTCAGGGTTTAACACCCTTATTGTAATCTTTCTAGGTTTAGGGTTGAGGTAGTGAGCCTGCTAGACCTAGCTATACTTCTTGGAAACGAGCTAGTATGTTCTGGGCCCGTGGAGTGACCAAGATTGAACATCATTTTTCAAAGATTGCAATATATTTTGAGAGCTAATCCTCTCTGTGGTTTTTCCCCACCTTGGGGTTTTCCACGTAAAAATATGGTGTCTCTTGTGTTTAATGTTGTATCTATGTTTAAGCTTCTGATTTCATGCATTCTTTGTTTAATTATAATAAGTGCAAATAAGTGGTTAATGTTTAAGTGTAGAAGTATTTGAGTTTTTGGGACAACTAATTCACCCCCCCTCTCAGTTGTTCGGGGCATATCAACACACCTCCTCCTGTTATGTTTCAATACTCAAGAAAGGGCTTGCATATACCTAGAATAAATCTGAATATCCCTAACATGACAAGAAATCTACCTTTTGTAACCTTCAATGGAGGTAACCCTTTAGACTTGGCTGCACACAATGATATACCTGCCTCATCCCTAAAGAGTATCCCATTCTTTACGAGTGATGGTCCTACTACACCTGCTGAACAAATCAAAGACATATCAAATGTATGTTCAATTCACCATATTCAACATGAAGATGTGGTTGTTAGGCTCATAGTCTCATCCTTCAAGGGTAGAGCTCTTTAATGGTTTAGGAGTTTACCTCCTGCTTCAATACATGATTGGGATGAGCTAGGAAAAGCAGTTTAGAGAAAGGGAAGACAATGTTTCTTTGCTAGAACAACTAACAACCATAAAGAGGGCTCCCAGCGAGATGATGACTGACTTCAACTTTAGATTTCAAAGGACATGGGATAGGATCCCATCTCTTCTCAGATCATCTCCACAAGGTGCCTTATATTTTTTAAGAGCTTTAAATTCTGATATAGTTGTTATGATGCAATCTATGGGTATTGATACCTTACCAGATGCATATGAGATAGCCTTGAAGGCTAAAAATTGCTAACTACAAGCTATGAAAATTGCTCCCAGACCCCCTATACCTATTTTCCCAGAATTGCCTTCACAAGTTCAACAACCCACTGTTGCTCCCATCCCAAAGCCTAAAGCCTCTACATCTACTCATTCACAAGAAGAGAAGGACTTTAAAACCCTAATGACCAACATGGCTAACAAAGTCAATACTATAGCCATCCAAACTGCTCATAAACCCCATCAAAATTATAACCTGGGGCAATCTTCAAATCAGACCTGGGGCCAAGGTTATAATTCTAATAGAAATGAAAACTAGAACCAAGGTTACTAGCCAAATAGGTACCAAAATAATAACCCTGTTCATCCTATGCAAATGGTTAGACGCATCCAACAAATACTGACTGTCAATCCAGTTAGGGCCTTGGTTCCTACTCAAAACAATCTGGCCCAAGAGGTAGATTGGTGTTATCCTTGTAACCAACCTCACAATCAGTCCACCTATGCATTTGGAGCACAAGAGCGAGCCCTAATGGTGCAAAATTTTCGCACCTGAGCAAGCATCATTGGTAGAAGTAGTCAACAATAACCTTGAGGTATCAAATGAGACTGTTTTTGATGCCAATCTGATGCTTTGGAATCCTGAGGATTTCTGTGCTATCAATCAGCCCATGGATAGTGTGATCATGCCTGTAAGCAATGTTGTAGACAACACGAGATCCAAAACGAGGCAACTAGAGGATACCCCCATGCTTGTTGTACTACAAAAGGAACCTATCCCAAAGGCAAAAGGGGGCAATGCTGCAAATGTAACTTAGAGTAGTAGGCTTATTACTGCAAAAGAGGTTCCATCATGTCCAAAGGTGCTTGAACAAGTTGTAGAACAATCAAAGAGAGGAACATGGATTCCTTCCATACACAAAACAATTTCATTTCCTTTGAGCATTGTAGAAAAAATGAAAAAGACAAGCCTAAATGTGTCCATGAGGGATGCATTATTGATCCTCTCAAATAGATTTGTTGTAGGAAGTCTTAAGGCAATTCCCAACAACTGAATCAACACTCTAGAAGGGGAAGGGCCTAGTCAATCTTGTACAACCAAATGAAGAGTAGCTAGGTCCCACAAATAAGCCATCCCCTTTCTATTTGTCCCTAATTATTGGGAACTTCTTGGTACACAACTGCATGATAGACTTAGGGGCAAGTGTTTTAGTTATGCCGAAGAAGACAATAGATGCTTTGGGCATCAAATATACCCCTATTTCATCAGGTGTGTTGTAGCTGGATGATACTTATGTTAACACTGTTGGATTGATCAAAGGACTGGATTTGACCTTACATGCTTGTCCAAACTTGACCATTAGTCAAGATATTTCAGTCATTGATCTTCCTCGTTTCTTTTCTATTTGCTGTCAAGAGACTTCACAGCTAAGGTAAGTGGCTACCTTTCTTCTGACTGGTCTCACATGCTACTAAGGACACGATATGGCACAAGGTTCACCATTAAGGTTGAACCGGTTTCAAACTATCATGTAGAAAATTATGACCATAGCATGGCGAATCCTCATTACATGATCTAGAGCGAGGAAGTGGACGATTCAGGGTCTCTTGAGACAACATCTTCCCCCCTTCCAACCCCAGATCTTTTTCTTGATGAGTGGGTGAGGGATCACTTTGATTTTGATCCCTATGACACCATTAAGACAACTAGGTTGGGCACTTACATGATTCATGAGGCAAATTCCTCTGTCCCTTCTATACTAAAACTAGATGATGATTCTAATGGCCTGTTAGTGCCTGAATTGACTGGTAGTTTTCTGAGCATTTTTCATTCAGGCACTCTCCCTAAGTATCCAAAAAATGCCCTAAGTGTTGGACCTCCTCAGTGTTTTTCAGCTGCATCATCATATTTTCTTGAGGAGGGGGTCATCATCATCATGTTTGTTTCCATGCTGGTCGGCATCATCATGTTCTCCGTCGACCATTTTCTCATCGTCATCATCATATTGAAGTATCGGGTGATGTTTGCTTATTATCCTGATGATACTGGTGAGCTACAGTGCGCCCTCAGTTGCTTGCGGGGGTAATTTTGCAAGTATCCGGTGATCTTTCATTTATCACCTTGCCCAGACATGATGATGATGTTGCCCCATTATCTTGATGATGTTACTTATTCTTTGAGTTGCTCGACCTAACTTGTTTTATCCTAAGGGTCGTCGTCATCATCATCATATTTCCTTTTATCACCGTGTTGCTTGCGGGAGTCATCATATCATCTGCATCATGATATTTCGCCGGGGTGATATTTCTATCATCGGGTGATCTTGGTTATGATCATCCTGATGATGTTGTTGAAGAGTTCTAAGTGCGACCCGATGTTCACTAGGGTCATCATATTTTGAACGTCAGGATGATCTTAGTCAATATCATCCTGATGATGTTGTATCACCTTGTTCTTTGTTTCTCATCCTGATGATGCTGACGTCATCCTTGTATCAGGGTGATATCTTTCTTTCTGCCTATCTGCATCATGATATTTCTGAAGGAGGGGGTGATATTTTCATATCACTCGAGTGTGTTTGTTCCAGCATCATGATGATGCTGATATCAAGGAAATATCCGCCTGCCGGCTTCGCGCATTATCTACTGGGGGTGATCTTTTCAAACAGCATCAGCATATTCAGTTATCGCCCCGATCTTACAGAGGAGCTACAGTGCAACCTGATATTTGCACATCAGGAGGATATTTCCAAATATCCGGTTGTCTTCCGAATATCATGATGATGTTAATATGATGATGACGTCATCGAGGTCCCGGGGGGGTCATATTTCTAACATTGATCATCTTGAGGAGATCTCCCGACATTTGCAAACATGATGACGACGTCATCTGGATATGAGGAGGTGCGCAGTAGGCAGACATGATGATGACGTCAGCAGGATATGATGATGACGTCAGGGTGATTTTTCGGGCAACAGGATATCATGCTGCTGGAGGATGATGATGATGAGGTTATATACTAGTGTCGTCAGGAGCGAAAGCACCGACATGATATATGCTCATGACCTAGTATATAAAGTGTTATTGAGGTCATCGCGGGGTGCATGTGGGATAATGTTATCCTGCATATTCGAAATATCATGATGATGAATCTCGGCGGGAAGTGTTTGCGATTAACTGTTTGATGATCTTCCCGAGGCCGCGGGTTGGTGCGCCATCAATGGCGATTGTTGCAGAGGTATGGGCGATGGCGTGGGCGGATCTGGTACCCGACTGAAGGTGTACATCAGTGGACAGAGGCGCAGGGCTCGAGAAATCTTCCTGTCTCCTCCCCTACCTGCTGCATTCAAGTTTGGGCGCCAATCTGGTTGTGTTTGAGCGCCATTTCCATGATACTGTGTCTGGCGGGATTTTTGGTCAACATTGTAATTAATTGCTGAGCACCTACCTGGCTGTTATAAGCAGGTGATGTTGCTCATTTGAGAGGTTGTTGAAAGTTGTAGATTTTTGGGCTCTGTAATCCATAACCAGCTGATCTAGTTGCTCTGTACAGTTTGTCTTGTGAGTTTATGTATCTCCTGTTGTAGGACTTGGCATGGATCCACTGATTTCATGGTTGACCTTATATGAGTAATGCTGTCTTAGCATGTGTTGTGTTAATTCTGTCTCCAGTATTGCATGTATCCTTCTTCTGGATCTGGATGTTTGCTTATGTTTAGATTCTAGAGCATAGAATTCCTATGTTGAATGTCTGATCTTTTAACCTCTGCTCAAGGGGCAGATTAAACTGTTTTCAGGTTGAACATTGGGAAGGGTATACGGCAGTAGGGATGCCATAAGTAGAGATAGCTCAACACTCTTCATTGGGAGATATCTGTAAGGCAGATATCATGTGTATCCCCCTGAAATCCAGTTTTAGCTATTCATGCTGATCATTCACAGGTGTATGTCTACCGACTCCAAGCCCTGGATAGGCACCAATCATGCTGTGTTCTTGTGTTATACACCATGTCCAGCTTTGCATCCAAATTCATATCAAACCATTTCATACCTCCACCTGTTAGTTGTAGGAGTAGGATCAGGAACCCCCTGCATACTCTCATACCCAACCAGACATCATGTCCAAGAATGTTGCCAGCCTTGTGATCTATCATGCAGATCTTGGTCCATACATGAGAGTATTCTGCCTGTTGTTGTCAAGTTAGATCTTTCTATCTTTGAGCTAGTCAAGGTTACATCTTAAGTTATAGGGATACCCCCCTTGGTGCGGCAGAACCAGAAGTGAAGGGGAGGAGCTCACGCAACCTCCTGTATTCAGTTGGCCTGAATCTGCCTGTGCATTAGAAGTGGCAAACCCTAATGCTGATTCAGAAGAAATGTCAACATGGCCCATGGCAAATGTTCTTTGATGGTGCAAATAGTAGAAATGGAGTTGGTACAGGAGTCTTACTGATCTCTCTAACTGGTAAGAAACTATATTTTTCTCATAGGCTGCATTTTTCCTACACAAATAATGTTGTAGAGTATGAAGCATTGGTACATGTCCTGTTGATTACCGAAAAGAGGAAAATTAAACATCTGGAGATCTTTGGAGATACTGAGCTGGTGGTCAACCAGGTTAGGGAAAAATGTGCAACAAAAAATTAGCTTCTGAAAGCTTATAGACATATTGTTTGGGGTTTGTTTGAGAGTTTTGATGCTCTCAACCTACAGGTGATCCCAAGGAAATTAGATACTGAGGCAAACCAATTGGAAATAGTTGGTGTTTAGTTTTCTCCCCCTGTAGACCTCTTTCAAGGCCTTGATCAACATGTCAAGATAGTGGTTAGGCCCTCAGTCCTTGATAATGATGTGAACTAGTAGATTTTTGACTGTAATCAACAAATTGTAAAATTTATCCAAAATGAATTTAAATTCTCATCAACTGCACAGTCCAGACTGCAAAAGGGGTATGGAGATCAAATTATGCAATTGAAAACAAATAAACTACCCAAGGGTTTGGTCACTCTTGAGGTTATTTTCAGCCATGATGATGAATTCAAAGGTGAGAAGAAGAACATCACATTTTAAAAGGAGGACTATAAAACTGTTGCTATCACCCAGGAAAAGGAGTTATTGGTGGGAAAGGTATGTTGTGATGATGAACAACAAAATTTTATTCACCTTTCTTAGAAATGCAGTGATATTTTTGCATGGAATTATGAGGACTTGAAGGGTTTTGACCCTAATGTTGCCCAACATGACATAGACCTTGATCCAAATACCAAACTTGTTTGCAAACAATAACCTGTGAACCTCAAAATCGAGCCTCTTATGAGAAAATAGATTGCAAAGCTCATTTAGGCTGGAATCGTCTTCCCCATCAAGTATTCCACCTAGGTAGCTAATTTAGTGCAAGGAAGAAAAATAGTGAGACAAGGCTATGTGTCGACTTTTGTGATCTGAATTGAGGTTCCCTTAAAGATCACTACCGTCTGTCGTCCATGGACCAAATCTTGCAAATTGTTGTAAGGGCAGAGAGGTTCTCATTGCTTGATGGTTTTTCTGGTTACAACCAGATTTTTGTAAGGGAAGAGGACAAATTCAAGACAACTTTCACCACCAAGTGGGGAACCATGGCGTATGCAAAAATGCCATTTGGGCTCTCCAATGCTGGCATCGCATTTCATAGGGCAATGTACATTGTGTTAAAGGGCTTCATCAACAAGTTCATCCTGATTTGTCTAGATGATATCATAGTCTTCTCCAAGAGAGGAGAAAATCACATGTATCATCTGGAGAAAGTTTTTGAAAGATATAGGGAGTTTGGGGTGTCTCTGAACCCCAAGAAATGTATTTTTGTTGTCTCTCAAGGAAATCTTCTTGGCCATTTACTGTCCAAAGATGGGACCTCCATAGATCTAGAAAGAACTTTAGCACTTCTTTCTCTTCCTCTACCTTCTCATAAAAAAACTTTGCAATCATTTCTGGAACAGACCAATTTTATTAGGAAATTCATTCCTAACTGTGTTGGTTTGGTCAAACCACTGACCCTAATGCTTTAAAAGGATGTTTTTAGGTGGACCAAGGAAGGAAAGAATGACTTTGAGAAGATAAAGGAAGAAATTGCTTAGGCTACTACCCTCATGAACCCTAACTATGAGAAGGACTTTGTCCTTTATGCCCATGGAGGAGAGAGCAACATTGCAGCTGTTCTGATGCAACAAAATGACCAAGGTATGGAGCAACCCTTGGCCTTCTTCAGTCAAACATTGAAGGAGTATGAGGTCAAGTATAGTCCCATGGACAAACAGGTTTTTTCCATTGTAAGAGAATTTGGAAAAATTTAGATATATGCTGGAAAATAACCATATCAAAGTATTAGTTTCTCATCCTAGTGTGAGAGACTACATAATGGGAATTGAAATCAGTGAAAAGAGAGCAAGCTGGGTCACTAAGATCCTTGAATATGATGTTATTATCAAATCCACTAAGATGATTAGAGGCAGAGGATTATGTGAACAATTATCTCAAACTACTGTGGATGAAGTGAACTCATCCTATCACTAGAATGAAACAAAACCTACAACTGAATCAGTAGCTGTAAGTTCCTAGACAACATACATGGCCAGGTTCCTATCCACTAGTGAGTATCCTTATGGATTAAACATAACCAAGAGAAGACTTTTTAGGTTGTAGTCCATTCCTTTTTCTTTGGTGGATGGGGTTCTGTTTAAAAGGAATCTGGATGGTGTCTTATTGAGATGCATTGAAGAGGATCAGGTTAACAGATTGCTTAGTGAGTTTCATGATGGTCCAATTGGAGGCCACTTCTCTACAAGGGCTATATCAATGAATATAATGAGGGCAAGTTACTTTTGGCCCACATTGTTTAATGATGCCCATGTACAAGTAAGAAAATGCAAAGAGTGTGCTCTCTTTGTTGGGAAGAAAAGATTGGCAACCCTTCTGCTTCATCCTATTCAGGCAAATCAACCTTTCTCATTGTGGGGCCTGGATTTCATTGGTATGATCAACCCTACATCTAATGCTAGCCACAAAAGGGTTCTAACTACAACAAACTATTTCACTAGGTTGGTTGAAGCAGTCCCACTCAAAAAGGCTACATAATCAACAATCATCGATTTTTTGGAAGAAATCATGACAAGATTTGGAGCTCCTCACACTATCATCTCTAATAATGCAAGAGCTTTTACTGGTTTTAGGATAGCTGATTGGGCTTTGAAATATAATGTGTTCTTGAAGACTTCATCTAACTGTTGCCCCCAAGGCAATGGTCTAGCTAAATCTACTAACAAGAACTTGATCAGAATCTTGAAGAGGACCATGAAAACAAATTAGAGACAATGGCATAATTAGATCATATTGGCTCTCTAGGTTGATATGATCACCTATAAAAGATCCATTGATAACTCTTCTCTTCTTTTTATGTATGGAAGAGAGGCTAGATTGCCCTTATCTTTGGAACTTCCTTCATTAGAATTGGCTCAACAACTAGAATTAGAAGGTGAAGATGTTAGGTTTGTGAGGATGACTAAATTAACTAAACTGGAAGAACTCAAACAATCAACCATGGCTACCTTGGAAGAACACCAGAAGTAGACCAAGAAATACTTTGACATGAAGGCCAAAGATCAGTATTTCAAAGAGGGAGATCTTGTTTTGAAATGGGATGTTGATAGAGCCAAGCCTGGAGGCCACACTAAGTTTGATCCAATCTGGAGTGGGACATATATCATCAACAGTTGAAAGCAAGCTAGTGCTTTCAATATTTCAAGGCTAAATGGTGAAGTTCTACTGATATCAGTCAATGGAATCCATCTCAAACCTTACTTCTAAGGTTGGTCTGAGATTTTGATATATTGTTTATTTTGTTTCTACTTTAGGTTTTCCTTTTCCCTAAGTGTTGTTGCACAGGCTGCACTCTCATTAGGGGAATGCAGGCCTGGTTTCCTTTTGTTTGGTGTTGTTTTGAGGCAAGGTTACAATTGTTCCCAGTATACTTCAACCTTTTTTGACCCTATGCCCAATGAATTCTTAAGGCCATTGGACCCCTTCGTTTAGCAGGAAAACACAACTAAGAAGTCATTAAAACATTGTCATATTTTTCTTCCCAACCAAATAGTCCATACCCATAAAATCTCTAAGTGTTTTCCCATTTAGGAATGCAAGGAAAAATCCTCCAAATTGACTAAGTCCCAAAAATATTGAGTTTTTCTTGTGTTTTTAGCATTTGTAGAGTTTTAGAGTTTGGGGTTCTTCCCTTCATCATGCCATCCTTATCGGCGCCAAACTTTGCCTTGTTTCCTTGTAATTTGCTTAAGTACTTTGGGTGCCAGAGGTTGGGAGTTCCTTATTTTCTCTTCTTCTGGTGGAAGGTGGCTAGTGGAAGGCTCAAAGTCCAAGCTCCATTTTTTTCCCTTTGTAAAATTCTATAATTGCTCTAGGTGTAGGAGGTTAGGGTTCTTTTCTTCTTTCTTCTCTTGGAAGCTGGAAGATGGAAGGCCTGATGGCTGAAGTTCTCGAGGTTTTGAAATAGTTCTAAGTGTTTCACACGTTGGGGGTCAAACCTTACTTCTTCCTTCTCATGGAAGGTAGAAGACGAAAGGCCCGAGGCCCAACTTCTGCCGAAACCTTCAAAAAATGACTAAGTCTTTAAACTTGCGGAGCTCATACTTTTTTTCTTTTCTCTTCTTCTGGGGGAAGGTGGTAGGCGGAAGGCCCGAGGCCCAACCTCCAACAAATTCTACAATCTTCAAAAAGAAAGGGAAAAAGAGAAAAATAGAGGCTAACCATTATTCACACAGAAGAAATTTTACTGATAAGGCAGGATATAGGCCAGAATTCGAAGATCAAATATTTTGTCCAGTTGGAGGTAGTTGTTGCACATTTATTGTTGCAGGTAGTGAATCAGATGCAAAATTTCAACATAGATATTTGTTTCTCAGCTACTTCAAGATTTTTTTTGCATTTATGTCAAGCAAAACAAATGTATCCAGACATTCCCTTTGTAGAAATATCTTTTGACAGGCCCATGGGGTGAATTTATTGCAGTAGGTGAATGCGCCTCAATGTAAAATGCTATATATGCATGAAATCAAATGTTTTATTGGTTGCTATTGGTCTATAAAACCACATCTTGTATCAACTGTAACTATGCCTCCTTGATAATAAACAATAAGATTTTTACCTTTTCATTCATTTCCCCTATTCTGTGTAATATTTTTGTTTGAACCTTCATCTATGAATACTTCTTTCCTTTTGAATTTCAATCAGTTTCTTTACCTCTGCAAATTATTTATGAATTTTGTATGCTCGTTTGGTGTTTGTTATTATTCTGTGCATATATAATTGATCCAAGGGTCGAACTTTCAAACTTGGTGTATCACCTTTTCCCTTTCAGTTTCTCCTTGTTCCTCTTTTCCCCATTAGTGATAGATTAGGTTTAGTCTTAGTTTGCTCTAAATTTCATGTTTAGAGAAAGGAACCAGCCTTTTCTGGAGGTTTGATTTCCTTTGTTGGGTCCCACACTTGAAAATCACTTCAATGTTTCATTGGATTGTTGTAGCAAAAATGCTTCAATATAGGGTACAAATCCAAGTGATAACACCATCTATTGCTGCATAAAATGCAAGCGCAAATGTGAGTAATCTGATCACTTTCTATAGGCATCAACCTAATGTTTTTCTTGCAACACATGCACTATATATCTTCAACAAGGAAAAAAGATTCAAACCCAAAACTTGTAGCTGCCATAGAAATACTCTTGATCTATGTAATTATGAATGACTGTGTATCTAAAAAAAAGATTCATGTGATGATAAAAACAAATAGATCACACATGTCTTCTCGACTCTATGCACAACAAATCCCTACCATCTATTAGCAAGGAGAACATGTGCCTTGCCTCTAGAAAACAACCCAAAACGTTAGGGAGGAACAAATCTTTGCCATCTATTAGCAAGGAGAACACATGCCTTGCCTATAGAAAACAACCCAAAACATTAGGGAGCAACATAGTATTGAGTTTGTCCTATTTTTTATTGGACAAGATTTTCCCCATATTTTTATCTAATTGTAAATAGCTCTCCCAATGGGGAAAAAATGAAAGTAGCCAATCAAAAATTTTAGTTCAATTCATTTTTAAAATTTAAAAATATTCTAAAAATTAAACCTTACTATATGGATGATTTTTTTTGGTTTGCACGCTGATCAAAACAAATATATATTTGCTAGTGAAAACAACAATATCCCTACCGTAGGCAGAGACTAATAATAGAGACCTACAAATAACCTGGTGCTAAAAGCATTGGCTTCAGTCCTCTCATACCAATCATAAATAGATATGCAATCTTTACAACATGACATAAAATCACCAAAGTAGCGAATTTGATGACACATCTTAGATTTCAGATTATATCACCATTTTCAGTGTAAAGATAACTATGAGATAAGAAATAAAGGGTACAAAATTATTCACCAATTAAATGTTCTTATTTAGAATATATTTACATGCATAACATGCAAAATACATAGACCAAGCAAATCATGTGTTTGTAAAACTTCAATCAACACCCAATGAAATATTAAACTTTGAATGATCAATAAGACATGACAAATAAGAACAAGGACAAAGAGAGAAAGAAGCCAAAATATTGGAAAATTATATTTGTGAAACTTCAATCAACAGCCAATGAATTGTCATTTTGAAATGATTGGTAAGACATGACAAACAAGCCCAAGGATAGAGAAAGAAAGAAGCCAAAATAATCAAAAAATATTTTTGTGAAACTTCAATCGACACCCAATTAAGTGTTACTTTGAAACGATCAATAAATCATGACAAACAAGACCAAGGATAGAGAAAGAAAGAAGCGAAATAGTTGGAAAAATATTTTGGGAAATCATACATGACCAATTAAAACCAAAAAACTAAGTATATATTAGGAAAATGAAGAGAAGAAATCCAAGTATCTAACATAGTACACAAACATGAATTCAGGAAAGGACATCCACATGTACATTAATCAATAAGAAGTAACGTTTTAACATAGATTTTCATAAAAAACACCTTTTAGGCATATTGACACCACAAAGGAAGGCTAGAAAAATATTTGTAGAATGTTTGAAGAAAGGAGAAGTGTCATATATACAAGTGTAAAGTAAATGGTTAGAGAAGTGCATACCACTATTGCCATTGCTGGATCTATCCACTAGTAGCATGTGCTTGCAAGATATGCTACAAAGAGACTAATTGAATTGGTGATGGTATCGCCTTTATGTTCATTGGTATGTTGGAATATTGTATTAATTTCTCTCATAATTAATTACTGAAACAAAATAAAAGAAGCAAATTGTAATTGTAACGTGGGAAATTGCATATCCTTACAATTTCATGGTACATTTTTCACTCATTTTGATGTTTGCTCCCCTAGTATCTTTTAGGATCATTTTAGCTCTGCCTTAACTCTTTCCTAACCCACAAATACTATGTTTGTGTTGTGTTCTAACCTCTATGCTTATTTTTGTCAAATTTAGTTTAAGTGCCTTGATACTTTCATTGTCCTAAGGTGTTTTGTGAAATCAGGAGCTTATGTCACTCAAATGCTAGCACTTAACATAGACATCTGTGATGCACTAACGTCCTACGCCTATGTGGTGCCAAGTGACTATTTCTTGAGCATTACTTACCATCTCCTACACATGAAAGATTTTGCGTAACATGTATGCACCTTCAAATGACTTTCTTTGACCAAACCCTCTCTTTTTTCCTTCAAGCTTTTCATTTTGAACAATCTTCTTGCTTTATCTTACAACTCTTGGTGAAACTTGTGAAGCTCTTGGCATATCTCTGGTTATTTTCAATAGTCTATCAATATTATTGGCAACTCTCTTGGCTCTCTAACAACACATAAAAAGTTCTATTTCAAGTGTTCAAGCTTATGTGATCTTCTTGTGGATTTTTGATATCTTCGTGGGGTTTCTTGGAATCACTACTTGTTGGGCATCCATTTCTCACTAGGTAGTTTGCATCTTCATTCTTGTAAGGTGATTGAGTTCCACCTTGCCCTCTTTATTTGTTTATTTAGTGTAATCCATTTTTGTGTTTGTGGCATTATGTGGGTTATCTCAATTTCTTTCATCCTTCCAATAGCTCACTAGTTTGCTCTTGTTTTTTAGTAGATTAGTTTCATATTACTCATTCAAACTATTTGTCATTGCTGTTATTTATTTAGACACACTTAGAGGATAATAGCACACAATTTATTTCAATCTTTTTCAACATTGATTGTCTGTGGAGGTAGAAATATCAAAATAAGGGTTTGACCTGAAGGCAAATCCCCAAACAACCCCAATATTCCTTGTTTTTCTTACAAATTTTGAATTCAAAGGAAACGATTGCATCCACAGGCTGATTTTATGAATTTTGTTCCTTCATCTTTTTTATTTTTGTTATTCATTTCATTCCCATTGAGCAATAGCACAACAAAATCTTTCCAATTTCAATTTACTTTCGTCACCTGGAAGCTACTTGAAGTTGGTTCTACCTCATGTTGTGTAGGTTGAATGAGATAGAGTGAAACAAAGTTATGGTTTTTGGTTTTCCATACTTTCTAGACTACAACGTGATGCACTGTTGTCCTTGCCAGTGAGCTCCATCTGGTATCAGGGTCCTCTTGTTTCCTTCTCTTTTGTTCTGTGATTAAAATCTTTAATTTCGCTTCTAGTTTTCTATAAGTGAACATTTATTAGCTTGTTCCTCTTCTTCATATTTAGTTAGCACACTTTTCTTTCTTCATTCTTAGCACTCTAAGGAGTGTTGACGTTATTCTATTAATAAATAGTAGAAAACTAAAACAGTTCAAACGTAGTTGTAGTGAAAGGTCCATTTGACTAATACCTCTTAGTTGAATTATGATTTTTCCTCCTCTACAATAATTAGTAGATTCTACATGAAAGTGGAAACTAGTAAGTGTAGTAAACTTCTAGAAGATGAAACAAACTAGAAAGTATCTAGATAGAGATAGATATGTTAGAAGTTTCCAAAAGGAAATTGATTGTACTAGTATGCTTTGTAAAATCCTCTATAAATTGAGGCATCATGTAATACTTTTCATCAAGTGACCAATGAAGAATTTGTTGAGTGTTGTAGCATTCTAACTTCTGTCTTTTGTCTGTATCCACCTACATAGTGGTATTAGCGAAGGATGATCTTATTTACAAAGAAAATTTGCCAAGTTTGAAAGCCCCAAAAAGAAGTCCATGTTCTATACCTAGGGTTGTAGAGCCGCCAAAGATGATAAAGGGAAGTTGATGCAATATTGTTAAGCCTCCAAGAGGAAGATAAAGGGTTTGCAAAGTCAAAGGAAGCCACCAAAAATTGGAATCAGATCGTAATAGAAGATAAAGTTGCCGATAGAAATTGCCTTTGCAAAGAAAAAAACACCTAAGGCTAAAAATGCCACCATCATTGAAAGACAATGCGCATGTTAATAAATACAAGCCAGAGAGGATAATAAAGAAGTCCTCAGGGAAGGAAATAAGGGAATCACAATTGTTCAAATCTGATTGCTAGCCATTGCCAAAAGGAAATTGAATAGAAGGAAATTATAATCATTGCTAAGGAATTTTTTATCATCCAAGTTTTATTGATATTTACTTGGAGTTGTTGTCACTAAAATGAAGTCCTAAAGGAATCACAAAAAAAAGGTGAATTTGTCATCTGTAGCAAATAAATATAAAGATAGAGGAAATCATTTGAGCCAAAGAGAGTGAAGGTATGCAAAGCTACCAAAACTAATCAACACAATCAATTTTCTGGAGTTGAATCATTGAATCAAATTAGTTCATAGGCATGGCATTGAGGAGTAGTCTCATGCAGCCTCAAATCCTCATTTTCACCAGTAAGAACTATGACTTATGGACAATTAAAATGAAGACTTTGTTTTGTTCGCAATAAATTTGGGATATAGTGGAAAATGGATTTATAGAACCCCCAAATCAAGTAGCCTCTAAGGCTTTGACATGAAATCAAAAAGATGAACTTAGGGAAAATAGGAAAAATGATGCAAAAACTTTATTTTTAATTCAACAAGCAATGGATGATTCAATATTTCCTAGGGTTGCAACAACAACTACATCTAAGAAAGCATGGGAAATTTTAGAAATTGTTTATCAAGGTACAACTAAAGTGAAAGTGGCAAAATTAAAGACCCTTAGGAGAAGTTTTAAAAATTTGCAAATGAAGGATCCAGAGTCTGTAGACCAATTTTCATTGTTAATCAAATTAGAACACATGGAGATGAGATTTTCAATCAGAAGATTGTAGAAAAGATTCTTAGAAGTTTGCTTAGTAAATTTAATGCTATTGTTGTTGCAATTGAAGAGTCTAAAGATCTAACACAATTATCTGTAACAGGGAAAATCCTAGTGGCGATTTGTCGCCAAATGATGATTTTTTGCCTTTTGGGGGGAGGGGGGGGCTGAAAATGATGAATATTACTAGCTTTGGCAATATATGTTTTCACCCAAATTTGATTGTATTTTTGGGACCATAGCTTTAAATCACCTACGAATTGATATTTTAAAATCTTAGAATAGCATTTGATCGCCATACTATTTATTACAGTTTGGTTCCAATCGCCAAGATATTATAGAGGCAACTTTTAATTTGGTTTCAATCGCTCACCCTTTTATATAAATTATGGGCATAAGGTGGTGCGATTGCCAATGAAATTATAATTTAAAAAAGAGAAAAGAGGGCATGATCGCCAATGAAATTATAATCAATTAAGGAAAAATGGTGGTGCAACTGCTAATGATATTATAGTGAATTTAAGGAAAACATACAATAGTGCCATACAATGATAGGTATATTTGAGCAAACATTTATTATAGCCATTGAATTATAAGCAGTTCTTATAAAGTGTGGCCCATCACCTTGGAATTATAGGTCTTATAAGGTTAATTTGTTTAATCACCCATGCAAAATGTAGTATGACTTTGTAGTATAGATTGGTATTTAAATGCAAAATAATAATCCATTCACTTTTTAAGCATTCAATTTTGGATTCAACCATTTCATCCTACATTGCGAATTTGTAATTTTTGATCATCTGGAGTGGCTTTTAATCAATCCATTGTGAGCTGCCAATTATGAGATGGGAGAGTGCATTCTTAAAAGTTGGGAAATAGACATAGGCTGCAACTCTACTTCATTCTTCCATTCCTAGTAAGTAACAGAGACATAATTTTCAATTTGTATCACATTTTGTATTGTATATTGTATGATTAATCTCTATAACAATAGTTCTCATGTGTTATATTGATTTAAATATTTATTTTTTATAGTAGTTATATATTGTTTATTGTATGATTAATCTCTATAACAATTTTCAGATGTATTTCCTTCCAAATAAATTTATGTCGATGGTTTTGCCTTTGTGTCCCTTGCCTCCTTCCTAAAGAAAGGTGAAAGACACATATTTTAGTTAACCCACATCGTCAAATAAAACCAAATCAATGATTTACAGGGATGCAAGGAGAAAATAAAAATGCAAAGATAAGGAAGCACCGCTGTTGGTAAAAAAACTTACATGTCAATTGGGGGTGCACAATCATTTTATTTAATAGGTTCACAAATTGAATGCACTGCTCGGGTCCACATGTATAGGTTTATTAAGAGCCCATAGTACTAAAGGCGCATGTTTTATTTATCCTAGGGCGTTGGATCAAATTGTATCAATGACTACCAAGGCAAAAATGAAGATTATATAAATAGGAGACAACACCATTGGCTAGAAAAGATGATGTGTCAGTTGTTGGCCTCACAATATTAGGTGTATAGGTCCTAACTACAAGTGTATAGGTCATAGCTACATGTATATGGGTCTTAGTTGTTGGAGCCTACTTGTATAAATTTATCAACTACTCGTACTACTAAACAAACATCTTTTATTTATTCTAGGCCATCAGATCAATTTGCATCAACGCCTAATAGGGGTCAAATGTGAAAATAAACATTATACAAGTCATAATGTCACATCTTGACTTTTTGCTTGCGTTATAATTTAGTATATTTTGGTAAGACTATTGGAGATTACCTTATGATTGTTTGAATATTGGATAATGACATGTGCATAAAGGTAAATTGTCATTATTTTTATAAATGTGTATATTTGAAAGTCGATATAATGATGGATTATTATGTTAATGAATATGGATTTATATTGCTTGTACTTCGGCTATGATTATATGGACTAACCTATTGATGAGAATTTGAGTGCGATTAAGTGCAGGAACATGTCAAAGATGGGAACATGGTTGAGTTAGAAGTGTCTTAGCTGCCAGAAAAAGTTGGCATGATAGAAAAAACCCGATACATGCACATACTCACTTAGTTTCATACATATTGCATTATTGAATGGTTTTATTATGCATTTGCTATATGGTTATGTAGTCTTGATTATGCATTTACATTCGATATTGGATGTGGTTGACATTTGATGATTAGTTAAATTATGTAATTTCATTTGCTAAGTGTGCATGAGTTTGCCACATATTCACACTTTCTTTTTGACTTTTGATTTCAATAAAAATATATAGGTTATTTTCAGATAGATTTATTATTAATTACTAAAATAATAAATACGCTTGCATGATACAATATTTTATATGACTTAAAATAAGTATATATATATATATATAATTTAAAATATATAAAAATCTATATATAAGTATATATAAACATATAAACATGCAATGTTAAATATAGTGTAACTAGAGTATTAAGTGAAGTTTTAAATAATAAAACTAATGTTGAAAGGCAATTTTGGTGTCCAAGCTTACTTCTCTCCATGCAAATACATAAGCTTACAACAGTTTGAAAATAAAGGAAAGAAGCTTAAATTTAGAACACCCAATTTAGGGCGGTAGGAAGATGTATTAAAAAGGCTGAGAGTAGAAAGAAAAAGGGGATAGAGAAAAACCATTTTCATTGAAAAGAAAGGAGGGATAATGGCATGAGGAAGTTTTTGGGGAAAGGCATAAATTATACACCCCATTGGAAATCAGGGGTTCGATGACATAACTAGGGAATCTTGGTATCAATGATAGGTTGGAAAAGGAAAGGGCTTGGAAGGTCAATAGGGATGAACAAAAGATCAATATATTTTGTTCGGATGAAGAGGAAACCCAATTCTGTAATTTGGTTCTAAATTAAAACACCCCATGTTTTGGATCACGTGCAGATTGGAAGTTCAAAGTATTAAAAATGTTTTGGATCTCTATAGAGAGGCTGTAGGAAGGTAGATGTAAGATGTGGACAAAAAAAAGTAGATACAAAAAAGGAATGCTTTTTATATAGGTATGTGTTTAATCTTTCCATTGATTTAAATTTACAAGATGAATATATCATCCACGAGTTCATTGGCAGTGCTAATCCTATGCCTTATATATAAATGGTGTTTATTTATAAATTTGCTAGACAACTTTAATATGGCCTATGCAGATGTAGAAAAATTCATGATGTATATATACATGTATATATATACATGTATGCATATATATATATACATATATAATGTTTGTGTTTATTTACATGATTATATATATCAGTTATGAATTCAATATTTATGTGCAGAAAAACCATTATCTGAGTTAGAACGATTGTAGGATATTCTTGTGTACCTACTTCTATTATTAATTTCAGGTTAAAACTTTATGGCCACTAGGGATATATTTAATCTAAACATGAGAAGTCAATTTGTAAAGACTTTCTTTCTACAATTTGTATTTAGCAGTGCTTCTATGTTTTACATGTCTGAATGTCAAAAGTTTTTCAACTAGAATGTTTGGTAGAAGCCGCCTCTTAATTTACTTTGAGGTAGTTCTTATAGTTCAAAGAATCCTCATTTTGGGACGGTCAAGAAAGGTGTTGACAAGATTATAAATCATCCTTTCACCAGTCTAATACATTTGCTTAATTTTATATATTGAATGGCCTCTCATCCATCATTGGTAATGCATAGAGTTTCCTAAGTTTTTACCAAATCAATAGTAAGACCGAGTTTTAGTGATATAGTAAAATATCTTGAGATCATGAAGGTCTTTGTGTTGGTAAAATAATATTATATGTCAAGACCACTTTATAATTCATTATAAAAAGAGACTATAACATGGTCTGTGCATGGTTATCCATTGAAAACCTAGTCAAATGAAAATAGAAATCACATTACAGTATGAAAATTGTTATTTTTCCTTGGCAGATTTGTATCCATATTTAAGACCATAATACGACTTGTATATTGTTTCGCCTGTCCTAGTCTTCTCTCACTTCAATTGTATTTTTGTAGCCACTCTCTATTCCTGTTGCAACTTATTGTATTTCTTGTCACATCTTACTATATTCCTATCATAGTAGACTATTTTCCTATAGATTATTGTTTTCCTATAGCTTATTGGGTTCCTGTGGCACTTGTTGCCTTCTCTATGTGTGCTCGATTGATTAAACACAGTACTGGTCTTCTCTATTATGTTTTGGTCTTCTCTATTATGTTTTGAGATCTTATGTTTATGTGAATAAATTAACTTGACTTATCTGTTATGCCTTCAATAATCATGACTTAAGATTACTCTGTTGATAATGTTTGCTCAATCTTAGGGAATGAATCCCCCACTTAATGGAGTTTTGTTTATTTTACCCCGCTTATATAAATTTGAATTGATAGAAAATATGATTCTTCTCCAAATCCTTTTTTTAAACATGATAGTACTATAAATCTGATCTTACATGTGGGCATGGAATTCATAGAACTAGCCTTTATTTTGAAATATTTGTACATGAAATGTGGATTATGTATATTTACCATATATATAAGTTTCGACAAAAACAATACTGGCATCTATTATTATATAACTGAATTCTCTTATCCCTCTTGTATAAATCAAGAAATGGTTAAAAATATATGAGTAAAGATAGTATTGGTATTTGAAATAAATCATGCATGAAGCTCATTGTTAGAAGTATGATATGCATACATCATATAGATCTTGTACTTGCTTGAAAAGTGTATTTACATTATTTTTGCAAGAAAGTAATTAGGAACTATTATTAGGCAAATGCATGTGTTACCTAAATGTTTTTGCAAGAAATTAGTTTATTTTACTATGAGTGTGTTGGGCTTACCTTCTAGGATAGGGTACCGAATGTGGGATAACATAAAAGGTTGATCCTCTTTTCAGAATCTGTCAGTATGTATAAGTGCTTTGGCCAAAGCTATGTGTTCATTGAAATAGATGAAATTGCCTGGTTATATTGATATGTTTCTCTGCCACATCTTGATAGTGAGATAATGCATATTCTAGTTAGAAATGCTATGTAGACATCAAGTTGCACCGGGTTTTCCCTCCTGCCTATTTTTTCTAGGTTGCTAGGTACTTTGTACGGGGTTGGGTATCCTTCATGTTAGGAAGGATTCTGGGGAAGCGTAATGCTTCTTGGTTGGGTGAAAAAGTGCTTGGACCATGTTTGTCTTCAGCTTGCGAATGATCATGTGGGTTAGTGGTGGCCGATGATAGTGACTTTATTCATGATCATTACTTGTATATTCTTGTATATGTATCTTATTATTGTAAAGATTTGACTACTTGGCATGAGAGCCAAATATTATATCATTGTATATTATATTTCTTGTGCTAACACCTAAACTTGGCACGCGTATTTGTAAGATGTAAGTTGACATTTTTACATATATGGAAGATGTATCTTTTCTATTTTTATATTGATGTAAATTGGGATGTTTATTTGTTACCATGTTATAGTTATGGGTTGAATACTTTACACGTAGAAAACACCATTGCTTAGAAAAAGTGATGTGTCAGTCATGGGGCTCACAGTATTAGGGGTATTGGTCATCACTACAGGTGTATAGGTTGTACCTACAAGTGTATAGGTAGAAGATACAAGTGTTAATTTATTAAGATACTATAGTTCTAAATGGACACCTTTTATTTATTTCGAGCCATTGGATTAAGTTGCATCAACGCCTGGCGAGGCTCAAAGGCAGAAATGAAGATTATGCAAATGAGAAACAATGTCATTAGCTAAAAAAGATGATATGTCAATCATCAGGCCCACAGTATTTGGTGTCTTGGTCATAGCTATTGGGACCCACTTGTAATGATTTATTTATGTCGATCATTCATAATCAACTCATATTAATCACCTGAAGCCACACATTTTCTTTATTCCAAACCATTGGATCAAACTGTATCAACGACTTGTGGGGCTCCAACAAGAAAATAAAGATGTTCAAAGCAGGACATGACACCAATCGCTAGAAAAAAGTGATGTCAAATGTCACATCCCACAATAATTTCATATTAAATTAAATGTTTTTATTATATATATATTTAATTATTTTATATAAATATATGTTCATTATTATATTGTTTTTTTTAATTACTACAATAAATTTTGATTAATTTTTAGAAGGCTATAATATTTATAAATCGATTATATATTACACAAAAATTAATATGTAGGTTACAATATGTTTCAATAGCCCAGACTGGGGCAAAAAGTACCTATGGACACTATAGTCCATACTCCATATAACATAACCATACCAACATTAAAGGTCACAAAATAAGATCTTTGCCAGAAACAACAACATATACATCATTCTAATCACAAATTAACCAACTCAGCTAATGGCAACTCAAAATCAAGAAGATCCTATCTATTCCAGCTCTCACTGCATTTGTCCAGTTCACCAAAGGTCTTAATTGGTGGAGTTACCTCTGAAATATTATCATTGTTTCAAACCACTTCTAGTTTAGCCCTAGGACACATATTTTTCCTTGAGTTTCATATCTTCTAAGAGTTTCTCAAAAGTGAAGTTCTTATTATACCTTTCATAGAACTACATGTAGTGCTTTACAAATTTATCATCAACCTTCTTGGCATCAGAGGAAAAAATTTAGCTGTTTTGATTTCAGACCTTTTCAGACAAGTTTGACGTTCATCCATCAATTCTAATAGTTTGTCCTTAAAGATCTCCAATTATAATATTTTGAAAGGTAAGTCTTCTAGGAGATTCCGTAAGGTGCCTTCTCTTGCCCTAATAATTATCCTCATTTTTCAATTTCCACAAAAGATAAAGAATTTTAGTAGTCAAAATGAGTCAAAACAAATTATAAGTCACATCCAACCCATTAACATAGCCAAATAAAATTTCTTGCCAGGAGAAATTGTTTCTCACATCCCAACCCCCCAGGTTAGGAAAAAACATAGACCAGATATTCTTAACAAAACTGCAATCAATGAAAAGATGCTCAATAGTTTTAGGCATGTTAAACACACTACACAAACTCTCGACAAGGTCAAACTTGTAATAGTTCATGCCAACAACAAGCTCTTTCAACAATAACATCCATCTAAAGCAATACTTCTTTGAGTCAATAACATAAGACCAACAATAAGCCTTTTCAACAATAACATCCATCTAAAGAAAGACTTCTTTGACTCAATAACATAAGATCAATAATATTTAAACACCTTGGACCATTGAATTTCACTTAGATTAAAGTTACAAAAAGTATTAATATAACTGGTAACTTCCTGGAAGTTTGTCAAGAATCCATAAAGCTTCTTAGAATTGATTTTGAAAAATTTAGGTACATATTTCCATATTAGATTTTCATAAACTTCATTACTGAAGCTAAATCAATGCGGAATTGGAAATTGAAATAAGCTTTCTTAAGGACAAAAGATGTCTTTCTTTGAGAATGAGGCAACCCATAAGTGTTATTGTTGTCACATAGATTTGCACCCAATGTTGAAGGCTTTTAGGGCTCCAACAATCTAGTGAAACATTGAGATGACCTCCAGATGTGGACCCTATAGGGAGGCCAAATCTCTAGAGAGCTCCTATAGGCTAGTTCCTTTACTGAATAAGAGATTCAACAATCCTAAGACTAAACCTAATCTATCCACTTATTTATGAAAAGAGTAAGAGGGATGAAACTAAAATTAAAGGGGAGGTGATACACTAGGTTTGCATATAAAAGCTCTCACAGAACTAGGAAAATGCACAACATAACTAGATATAACTGATACGTACACACATATTTAACTGATCCTAACAGAGCTAAGGAGCAAGCAATGGTTGAGAGGAATGAAGCATTCACAGACAAACCATCCTTAGATTTATATAGAGTTAAAAACAACACAAAGAGGTCAGAATAACCAACATATATTCAATTAGAAGGCATGATTATAGTAGAGAAGGGCTCTATTTGAATACAAAATGAACAAGTATCCAACCCTTATTACATCTCTCAAAGATGCATATATGGCATTTGAGCACTTGACCTAAGTCAATTACAATAAATTTGCCACATGAGCTATCAGAAGAAAACTTATGCTAGAAGGGATGCTACCTGCAAGACTTCAATGTAGAAAAATATATGAATTCATTGAGTAGCTGGAAGATATTTTGAGTCTTCAATGCGAGCAGCTAAATCACTCACCTACAATAATTAATGTGAAATATCTGCCTTTGGAAAGCCCTCGCAACACTTTAAGTCGGCCGCTCTGCATATTTCTTAAATGCGACAATTCTCCTGATATCCAGATGTGCATATCCATATCTAGATCATAAATATTGAATCATAATTTCAAATTGAGAATATTCCTTGAAAATCCTACCAAATGAAAGAGGAGGAAATTCTAAGCACTTTTGCCTTTTGGATCGTGTAGAAATTCCTCAGGATGAGGGAGATATCCACAGTCAAATTTATGGTCAACGGGCATATGGATATTCATGAATATTCGTAAGTCTACACATTCAGGAATATCCAGGTGATATAGCCTGAATGCACACAATGATCTACATATCCCCATTTTTGGATGCACCCGTCAAAAATTACCTTCATAGCATTGAGGGGCCGTCATCCGCATGAATACCCGATGTCAAGATATTAACTTTTAATATGCCACCCGTTGAATATCCTGATGATGTCATCGACATGAAGAACTTCACTAAAGAGGGCATCTGGGTGACATCATCAAGATATTAGCACTACAAGATAATATACTGGTGGTGGAATGTCTGGATGTTGTCATCGTCATATGCGTTTCTTTGGGGAGGAGACCTGATGACGTCATCGAGACATTCACAAAGGACATGGACATTGGGAAAGATCTAGAAATTAGGAAATATCTGGATGTTAAGAAAACATCTGGATATTAGCTAAGATCTGCACATTCAGGAAATATCCGGATCTTAACTAAGATCCATATGTTAAGAAAACATCCGGATATTAGCTAAGGCCTAGATATGGGAAAATGTCCGGATGTTAGTTATGACCCGGATGTTAAGAAAACATTCAGATATTAACTAAGGTCTAGATACTTAGAAGAAATTGGTATTTTAGCTAAGGTCAAGATATTAAGATAATATCTAGATATTAGAAAAGATCCGGATATCTAGACATTAGATATCCACATCAAAGTGACTAAGTATGAAGGTGGAAAATCTCTATGAAGGAAGACATTGAAGAAACAAAGTTTCTGGGTTTTTCTGGGTTTTTTGCATGGATTCCCTAGATGAGATTTTAGGGATTTTGTAAAGTGGAACACTGGGTTTTGAAGGATTCAAGGCCTGTAGGGCTATGTTTCAAAGAATATCAAGGAGATTTTCAAGGTGAACTATTTGACTCTAGACAGAGGAAAATAGGTCAACAGTTTGGCGACCTCTTAGGGATGTTTGCTTGCTAAACAAATAGATTAGTGGCCTTAAGCATTCATTTGGCATGGAGTCCATAAGAGGAATGAATAGGTCAAGACAACTAAAACCTGCTTCTCAAAACACACAAAAGGAAAGAGGCCTACATTCTCCTAATGACAATGCAGCCTGTGTAAGAGCACTTAGGGAAAGGGAAACCTAGAGTAGAAACAAACTAGAATAATATGTACAAGACCTCATACCAACCTTAATGGTAAGGTTTGAGATGGATCCCATTCACTGAGATCGGTAGAACTTCACCATCTAGCCTTCAAAGAATGAAGGCATTGGCTTGCTTGGTGCTGATGATGACATAAGGCCCACTCCAAAGTGCATCAAACTTGGTGTGGCCTCTAGGTTTGGCTTGGTTTGCATCCCATTTTAGAACAAGATCACCTTCCTTGAAGGTCTAGAACTTGGCTTTCCTATCAAAATACCTTTTAGTCTGCCTCTGATGTTCTTCTAATGTGATCATGGATGACTATCTTTATTCTTCTAATTCAGTTAATTTAGCCATCCTGATAGACCTTTCATCCTCTCCTTCAAACTCTAATTGATGAGCCAAATCTAGTGCAGGAAGCTTTAAGGATATATGTAATCTAGCCTATCTTCCATACACCAGAACAAAAGGAGAGTTCAGAATGGCTCTCTTGTAGGTGATCCTATCATCCCAAAGAGCTAATTTGATCATATTATGCCATTGCCTCTGGTTTGTCTCCATGGTCCTCTTTAAGATCCTAATCAGGTTCTTATTGGTGGATTCAGGTAGCCCATCACCTTGGGGGTAATAGTTGGATAAATTCTTCAAGAACACATTGTATTTAAGGACCCAATCAACAATTCTAAAACCAGTGAATGCTTTTGCATTATCAGAAATAATAGTATGAGGAGGTCCAAACCTTGTCATGATTTCTTCGAATAAATCCATGATAGATGACTCAGTGGCCTCCTTGAGTGGGACTACTTCAACCCACCTGGTGAAGTAATCTATTGCAGTCAAAACCCACTTGTGACCAACATTGGAAATAGGGTTTATCATGCCAATGAAGTCTAATCCCCACTGTGAAAAGGGTTGATTAGACTGAATAGGGTGGAGTGGAAAAGCCGCCAATCTTTTCTTTCCTACAAAGAGAGCACACTCTTTGCATCCTCTTACCCACACATGGGCATTTTTGAATAATGAGGGTTAGGAGTAACCTGCCCTCATTATTTTCAATGTTGTAGCTCTAGTAGAGAAATGGCCACCAACTAGGCCAACATAAAACTCACTAAGAAGTCTATCAACTTGATCTTCTTCTATGCATCTCAGTAAAACTCCATCCAAATTTCTCTTGAAGAGAACACCATCTACCAAAGCATAAAGGATAGAATGTAGCCTAAAATGTCTTCTTTTGGTTCTATCCAGTCCATAGGGATACTCACTAGTGGATAGGAAACTAGCCATATATGCTATCCAAGAACTCATAACTGATGGCTCAGCTGTAGGTTTCTCCTCATTCAAATGGTAGGATGAATTCACTCCATCTACTGATATCTGAGCTAGCTTTTCACACAATTTTCTGCCTCTAATTAGCTTAGTGGCCTTGATGATCACATCATATTTTAGGATATTGGTGACCTAGCTGGCTATCTTTTCACTAATCTCAATCCCCATTATATAATCCCTCACACTAGGATGAGAAACTAAAACTTCAATATGATTATTTGCCAGCATATATCTGAACTTTTCTAAATCTCTACCAATGGCAAATACTTGTTTGTCCATAGGGCTGTATCTGACCTCATAGTCTTTCAAGGTCTGATTGAAGAAATCCAGGGGTTGCTCTAGTCCTTGTTCATTCTACTACATCGAGACATCAGTAATACCGTTCTCTCCCCCATGTGCATAAAGGATGAAATCTTTCTCATAATTTGGGTTCATGAGAGTAGGTACCTGGACAATCTCTTCCTTGATCTTTTCAAAACCATCCTTCCCTTCCTTAGTCCATCTGAAGATTGCATATTTCTTGAGCATAAGGGTTAGAGGCTTCACCAAGCTAACAAAGTTAGAAATGAACTTCCTAACGAAGTTAATCTGCCCTAAAAATAATTGTAAAACTTTTTTGTGAGTAGGTAGGGGAAGAGAAAGGAGTTCTGATGTCCTCTCGAGGTCTATGGATATCCCATCCTTAGACACTATGTGACCCAAAAGATTACCTTGGGCAACAACAAAAATGCATTTCTTGGGGTTTAGAGACACCCCAAACTCTCTACATCTCTGGAAAACCTTTTCGAGATGCTCCATGTGATCATCCAGATAAATCAGGATGACCCTGTTTATAAATCCTTTAAAGGCAATATCCACTACCCTTTGAAATGTGGCACCAACATTAGATAGACCAAATGGCATCATTGCATATGCCATGGTTCCCCATTTGGTTGTGAATGCTGTCTTAAATCTATCCTCCTCTTTGACAACGATCTGGTTATAGCCAGAGAAGCCATCTAATAATGAAAACCTCTCTACCCTTGCAACTATTTACAAAATATGATCCATAGAGGGTAGAGGGTAATGATCCTTTAGAGAATCCCGATTCAGGTCCTTGAAGTCTACACAGAGCCTAATCTCTCCATTCTTTTTTCTCACAGGCACTAGATTAGCAACCCAAGTAGAATACTTTATAGGGAAGATAATCCTTGCTCGTATGAGCTTAGCAAGCTCTTTCCTCATGAGCGGCTCAATCTTTGGATTTATAGGTCGCTACTTTTGGCAAACCAGCTTACAGTTGGGATCTAGATCAATGGCATACTAATCCACATCCATATTGAATCCTTTAAGATCTTCATATGTCCATGCCAGGACATCATTATATTTTTGGGCAAGTTTACTGGATTCTTGCTCTTCTACCTTGCCACATACCTTTTCTAGCAGCAACTCTTTGTCCTGGGCAATGGTTACCTTCTAGTAGTCTTCTTTCTTGAAGGTCATGTTATTTCTATCACCACTGAACTCATCATCATGACTAAAGATGGCCTCCAGGGTGAATAGACCCTTGGGTAGCTTGTTCGATTTGAGATGGATGATCTAATCACCATAGCACTCCTACAACCTAGGCTACACCATGGAGGAAAATTTTGCTTCATTCTAAATGAAGCTCACAATCTGTTCATTATTGTCAAAGACTTGCTAATGGATATCATTATCAGGAACATATGGTCTGACAACAACCCTCACATGCTGATTAGGACCTTGAAACAAGTCTATAGGTGGAGAAAACTGAGCCCCCACTATTGCTAATTGATCAACATCAGTATTTAATTTCCTTGGGATCACCTACAGGTTGAGAGCATCAAAGATCTCAAACAATTCCCAAACTCTATGTGTTTAAGCTCTTAGAAGCTAGTTTTTTGTTGCACATCTCTCCCTAACTTGGTTAACCACCAATTTAGTATCACCAAAGATCTCCAGATGCTTGAATTTATTCTTTTCTTCTATCAATAGGCCATGGATCAATGCCTCATACTCTGCTACATTATTCGTGCAAGGAAAATGCAACCTATGAGCAAAATGCAATTTCTTACCAGTCAAAGAAACTAGAAAAACACTTGCACTAGCTCCATTTATGCTCTTTGCACTATCAAAGAACATTTTCCATGGGCCAATGGAGTCATCATCTGGCTTAAATATGGAAGGGACTGAAGAATGCCCTTCATGGATCATGTAGTTTCCCAAGTTAGTCACCTCAGTGGTATCATAAGGATCTAAGTTTTCATGATCCCTTGCCCATTCATCTAAAACTATGTTAGGGATAGGAAGAGGTGAAGGTTCTACCATAGTAGGCTCTAGATCATGTACTTCCCCACCCTGGATCATGACATGTGGGTTTACCAGGCAGTGGTCATAATTTTCCACATGATAATCTGAAATTGGTTTAGCCTTGATGGTGAACTATGTGCCATATCTGGTCCTCAACAACATATGAGATAAGTCAGAAGAAAGGTAGCCACCCACCTTGGCAGTGAAGTCCCTTGATAGACAAATAGCAAAGAAAGGAGGAAGATCAATGACCGAGATGTCTTGTTTGAAAGTTAGGTTAGGACATGCATGCAGAGTCAAGTCCAGTCCCCTGATCACTCCTATAGTGTTCAATGAGGTGCCATCCAATTGCAATACTCCTAATGAAACAAGGGTATACTTGATGCTTAATGCATCTGCTATCTTCTTGGGCATGATTGAAACACTAGCCCCTGAATCAATCATGCAATTGTGCACTTAAAACTTGCCAATGATCAAAGACAAGTAGAATGGAGATAGTTTCTTGATGGCAATTACTTGTCCTTTACTTGGTTGCACAAGACTAGTAGGGGCCTTTTCTTTTTTCCTAGTTGATGGGTTTGATGCTGCTAACTCAACAGATAGGAAGTGCCTTAAGGCTTCTTGCAAAAGATCTCTTTGGGAAGGGATAGACATTACTTCCCACATGGAAACATTGATATTTGTTTTCTTCATCTACTCCACAATGTTTATTGGAATAGTGGCTACCTTGTGCATGGAGGGAATACACGTTCCCTTCTTTAATTGTTCTGCAGGCTATTTAGGCACCTTTGAGCCTAGTGGGATTTCTTTTATAACAACAGGTCTGTTGTTTTGAATCGAAACTGTGGCACTAGAAACTTTTGCCTTTGGAATAGGCTCTTTTTACAATACATCAGGCATAGGGCTAGCTTCGAATTGCCTCTTCTTTGACCTGATGTTGTCTACAATGGGAATAACAACACTATCCATAGGCTAGTTAACAACACAAAAGTCCCTTGCAGTCCATATTATCATACCAGCATCAGAGGTAGCCTCATTTGACATTTCAAGATTAGTGTTTGATGCCTTTGATAATGATGCCTGCTGAAAATGAAAGTTCTACACCATTAAAGCCCTTTCTTGTGCTCCAAAAGCACAAGTAGATAGATTATGAGGTTGGTTGCAGGGGTAGCACCAATCTACCTCTTGGGCCAGATTATTCTAAGTAGGGGCTAAAGCCTTACCTAGGTTCACAACTGGTATTTGTTGGATAGGTCTAATGGTTTGCAAAGGCTGTGCATGGTTAGGATTTTGGTATCTATTTTGTTGGTAACCCTGGTTCCAGTTTTGATTTCTATTAGGATTAGACCCTTGATTCCAATTTTAATTAGATGATTGCCCCTAATTATAGTTTTGATAGGGTTTGGGAGTAGTTTGAATAGCTATACTTTTCACCTTGTTGGTCAAATTAGACATTAGGGTCTTAAGATCACTCTCTTCTTGAGAAAGAGAGGATATTGAAATTTTAGACTCTGGGATGGGAGCAATAATGGGCTGCTGGGATGAGGAAGGCAACTCTGGAAAAAGTGGAACAGGAGGTCTGGGAGCAATTTTCCCTACCTGTATTAAACAATTTTCAGCTTTTAGAGCTATCTCATAACTAGTGGGTAGGGTCACAACACCCATTGATTGCATCATCACTGCAATGTTAGAATTTAAAGCTCTTAAAAGTACAAGAAAGCACCTTATGGAGATGGCATGACGCTAGCTGGAATTGTCTCCCATGTCCTCTGGAATCTGAAGTTAAAGTCTGCCAGCATCTTACTTGGGGCTCTCTTGATAGTTGTCAACTGCTCAAGCAATGAAACGTCATCTAACCTCTCTCCAAACTATTTGTAGAGGGCCTCTCCTAGTTCGTCCCAAGTATGTGTTGAAGCAAGGGTCAAGCTCCTAAACCATTGAAGAGCTCTTCCCTTAAAAGATGAGACCATGAGATGGACTACAACATCTTCATGTTGTATATGATGGACCAAGCACACATTGGATATGTCTTTGATATGCTCAACAGGGGTTATAGAACCATCAGCCGTGAAGAGTGAAACACTTTTCATGGCTGCAGCAGGTATGCCATTATATGCAGCCAGATCTAATGGACTTCCTCCATTGAAGGTTACAAAAGGTAAATTCCTTGCCATCCTAAGAATGTTCAGATTCAATCTAAGGATATGCAAGATTCTTCTATTATACTGAAACCTAATAGGAGGGGGTGTAGATTGAGCCCTTGAAAGAGGTAAAGTAAGATTGTTGTGCCTTCTCATAGGAGACCTAGACAACCTAGACCTTCTCCTTGAAGCAGTAACATATAATTCAGTGAACTGAAAATTACCTCTAGAAGATGCCCTAGTTTGCACAGGCATAAAAGATCGCACTGATTTGAACCAGACACATGCAAAGTCACCAAGTGCATGAAAATTCTACCAAAATGTAGAGTATTGAGAAGAACACCAGATTCTTAGTTTGATTCTTTGATTGCCCAGATGTGCCAGAAACTATTGTCACATAGATTTGCACCCAGTGTTGAAAGCTTTTAGGGCTCCAACAATCTAGTGAAACATTGAGATGACCTCCAGGTGTGGGACCCTACAGGGAGGCCAAATCTCCAGAGAGGCTAGTTCCTTTGCTAAATCAAAGATTCAACAATCCTAAGACTAAACCTAATCTATCCACCTATTTATGAAAAGAGTCAAAGGGATGAAACTAAAATTAAAGGGGAGGTGATACACCAGGTTTGAATATAAAAGCTCTCACAAAACTAGGAAAATGCACAACATAACCAAATATAACTGATAAGTACACACACATTTAACTAATCCTAACAGAGGTAAGGAGCAAGCAATGGTTGAGAGGAATGAAGTATTCACAAACCATTCTTAGCTTTACATAGAGTTAAAAACAACACAAAGAGGTGAGAATAACCAACATATATTCAATTAGAAGGCACGATTATAGTAGAGAAGGGCTCTGTTTGAATACATAATGAACAAGTATCCAACCCTTATTACATCTCTCAAAGATGCATATATAGAATTTGAGCACTTGACCTAAGTCAATTACAATAAATTTGACACATGGGCTATCAGAAGAAAACTTACATAAGAAGGGACACCTACCTGCAAGACTTCAATGTGGAAAAAAATTTGAATCCATTGAGCAACTAGAAGATATTTTGAATCTTCAATGCGAGCAGCTGAATCATTCACTTGCAATAATTAATGTGAAATATCTACCTCTGGAAAGCCATCACAGCACTTCAAGTCAACCACTCTACATTTTTCCCTTAGTTGACAATTCTCCTAATATCTAGATGTGCATATCCATATCTGGATCATAAATCTTGAATCATAATTTCAAATTGAGAATATTCCTTGAAAAGCTTGCCAAATGAAAGAGGACAAAATTCTAAGCACTTTTGCCTTTTGGATCGTGTAGAAATTCCTCAGGATGAGGGAGATATCCATGGTCAAAGTTACAGTCAATGGGCATATGGATATTCATGAATATCCCTAAGTTTGCACATTCAGGAATATATGGGTGATATAGCTTGACTGCACACAATAATCTTCATATCCCCATTTTTGGATGCACCTGCCAAAATTTACCTTTGCAGCATGGAGGGGCCGTCATCTACATGAATACCTGATGTCAGGATATTAACTTTTAATATGCCACCCTTTGAATATCATGATGATGTCATCGGCATGACGAAATTTGTTGAAGAGGGGATCTGTATGATGTCATCAAGATATTAGCATTGCAGGATAATATATTGGTGGCAGAATGTCTAGATGATGTCATCGTCATATGCATTTCTTTGGGGAGGAGACTTGATGATGTCATTGGGACATTCACAAAGGACATGGACATTGGGAAAGATCCAGACATTAGGAAATATTCAGATGTTAAGAAAACATCTAGATATTAGCTAAGGTTTGCACATTTGGGAAGTATCCAAATCTTAACTAAGATCCAGATGTTAAGAAAACATCTGTAATTAGCTAAGGCCTGGATATGGGAAAAGGTTCAGATGCTAGTTAAGATCTAGATGTTAAGAAAACATCCAGATATTAACTAAGGTCTGGATATTCTGAAGATATTGGGATTTTAGCTATGGTCCAAATATTAAGATAATATTCGGATATTAGCAAATATCCGGATATCTAGACATTAGATATCCACATCAAAGTGACTAAGTATGAAGGTGGAAAATCTTTGTGAAAGAAGACATTGAAGACAAAAGGTTTCTTGGTTTTTCTAAGTTTTTTGTAGGGATCTCCTAGATGAGATTTTAGGGACTTTACAAAGTGGAACATTGGGTTTTGAAGGATTTAAGGCCTGCAGGGCTATATTTCAAAGAATATCAAGGATATTTTCAAGGCGAACTATTTGACTCTAGATAGAGGAAAATAGGTCATTAGTTACTAAGCCATTGCCAACCTTTCAAATTCCCAATATCTAAAATATCTTTGAAGACATTAATCCCCTTACTATCCCACTTTTTTCCAGAACATCCCTAAAGGATAGCAAGGGGCTTATTGCTCCAATGTAGATTCCACCAAATGGATCTAAAGCTAGAAACTTTGTTCCCAATTTTGTCAAAAGCACTACTGCCCTTAATGGACATTCTCACCAATTCCCAAACTTTCCATAAACTCTTGAATACATTAGAGCCAAAAGAGGAATTGAGAAATTTACCAAACAAGACATCATGAGGGTGTAGCTCCTTCCATTGCTTGTCATTTTTAAGAATAGTCAATTGGATATTATTTCTCAAGAGCACCTTCCACAATTCCTCACCAGTAAAAGACTTAATTATCTATTTGATAGCTAAATTTATCCCTTGGATCCTTAAGTCTTTTAATCTAAGGCCACCTTCATCTCTTCTCATACAACACCATTGCCACTTGACAAATTTTTTTTGTGTTGCCTTTACCATCCGGCCATAGGAACCTCATAATCATCTTTTGAATAACATTGATATGAATGCTATTAAAGAACCAAACAGAGGAGTAATAAATACTATATGAAGACAATTTTCTGATAGATTTGAAATCTCACCACCATTGAAATTTATTGTTTATTCCATCTAGACAGCTTTTTTATCAATTTTGTCCTGCACCCAATCCCACATATCCTTGAGAAAAGGATTGATGGAGAAGGGGATACCAAGGTATCTCACCTACTCATTAGCCCCCCCACCCAAAGAAAACCTTGCTTATAAAACCAATTAGGAGGAGACTCATTCCAATTAAGGAGGATTGATTTGCTTTCAGAGATTTTAACTCTAGAGGCTTTATGGAACATATTTAGTTTCTCCATCATAATCTCCAAATTTCTTTCTTGCATCTCAACAAAGATTGTTGTGTCATCATCAAATTGAATGTTAATCAAATTCTCCTTATTTGGAAGAGTCAAACCTTTTATATACTCTCACCATTGGAATTAGATCTCAAAAGAAAGTGCAAAGCATATGAGGCAATAACAAACAAGGCATGGGCTAGAGGGCACTTCTGTCTAATAGATCTTTGGAGAGGGAAAGACATTGTCATTGAAGTTTCATTTACATCAATTTGTGTTACAACATAATTGAACAAAACTTTTATCATTTCACAAAAAATTAGGAGGAAAACGAAATGCTTCTAGAGTCATGGTGATGAATGACCATTCAACTCTATCATACGTCTTCTCAAAATTGAAGAGAAACATGCCAACATTTTGATTAGTAATTTTGACCCTAATCATAGCATCTTCGTGATTAGGTTCTCCAAGATATACCTACCTTTTATGAATTCAGTCTACGTAGCATTAATAAATTTTGGCAATATGTCTGACAACTTGAATGCCAAAATTTTAGACATAATTTTATATAAGACATTAAGGAGAGTTATTAGCCTCCAATTCCTAATTTGACCTTTGTCTCCATCTTTGGGTAGCAACTTAATGATGCCTCTATTTATATTACTCTTCAGTGTACCTTTCCCAATGGTTTCATTATAGACTAACATTAGATTATCGACAATCCAATCTACATTCTTTTTATAGAACTCTGCAGATAACCATTAATACTAGGAGACTTATCATTTTTGAAAAGATTAATTGCTTTCATTATCTCCTCCTTACTGATGTCACTACCAAAGATGTTGGCATCCTCCTCAATCTTCTTTGGGATTAATTTCCTACAAATATCTTATGCCTTCTCGCATTCCACATTATCATCACTGATGGTGAAAAGGTTTTGGGAGAATTTTTTAAATTCCTCTTTGATACCATTGATATTTTGAATCTGCATATTGTCTATCTAGATTGACCCTATTTCTTCTTTAGCATTCTTCATTTTGATGAAATTATGCAAGTAGGAAATAACGCCAATGGCTAGAAAAGGTGATGTGTCAGTCCTTCGACCCATAGTATTTGGTGTCTTGGTCGTAGTTGTTGGAACCCACTTGTAATGATTTATTTATGTTGGTCATTCATAATCAACTCGTATTAATCAACTGAAGCCACATGTTTTATTTATACCAAATTGTTGGATCAAATTGTATCAACAATTCATAGGGCTCCAACAGAAAATAAAGAAGTGGGGGACAATGCCATTCACTAAAAAAAATGATGTGTCAAATGTCATGTCCCGCAATAATTTAGATTAAACTAAACATTCTTTTTTGTATATATATTTTAATTATTTTATATAAGCATATGCTCATTATTATATTGTTTTTTAATTACTACTTCTATAAATTTTGATTATCTTTTAGGAGCATGTAGTATTAAATAAAAATTCAATGTTTTATTTATTCTGCAATGTGTAATCAAACCACATCGATGGATCACAGTGTTCAAAACATAAAACAAAGATAGTCAGAGTGGAAGGCCGCGCCATTGACAAGAAATGATGACACGACAATTGGCTATGGGTGGAGTATTTTTAGTTAAATGTAAATGACTAAATTAATAATTAGATTCTATATGATAGCAATTAAATATTAAAATACGCGTGTCATCTTCTTCTCTTTCTCTATAAGTAGTTCACTTTTTTTCATTTCATTGACTAATGATTCACATATGCATAACACATATTTTGAATTTGCAACTTCAAAAACACGTTTTTAACACTGTCAAACAAATATGACATCCTCAAATCTAGAAAATTGAAGAGTGAGAGGAGCCCCATAAAAAAAAGGCGGCCACCATGAAGTCCTATTTTATTCAACAATGATATTTTGCAGAGAGTCATCGAGATTAATGAAGAAAATTTACCCGAGATTGAAAAATTCTATTGGAACGACCTTAAGGATGAGGTGTCAAATGAAAATCTTGAAGGAGGAAGACATGATGTGGTTCAATTTGGTAGTGAAAGCGTGAATAATGTGATCACACATGAAGAAAATATCCATGGTACTGGTGATGGTGACCCTGAGTCTAAAATTCTTCTGACAAACATAAAGCATGTCAATGGGACATGTCAAAATATTTTCGTCTTGAATGGGTTTCTAAGTATCCATTTATAGAACTTGGGAAGAATGAAGATGGAGGGGGCATGCCAAAACTATGTCGTCGTAAAATTTGCAGCTGGAAATTAAAGAAAGACAAAACATTGCAACTGAAACTAGACACTATTGAGAAGCATATAGGTAAAGTTTATGAAAAGGTAATTGCAAATGGAGAGTTAAAGTCAGTGATATGCTAGAAAATGAAAGATGAATGCACTCATTCTTGAAATGCAGCCAAGTACAAAGAATATATGCAATCGCATGCACAACTAACCATTGTTGGATGTTCCATATTTGCTCTGATTGGGAAGGTCATGGAAGTGAGTCCTTTATCCAAAAATGTATAGCTTGCAATTATATTCCATATATCAAATAGAGGCTAACTGTTGAAAGGCTTTCTAGAATATAAGAATTTAATGTAATTTATTAGAGTGCCCAACTTTCCACTCTCTCATTCGTTTGTCAACAATGGTTAGGAATGGGTTCAATGTCTGGCGATGGTTGAGAAGCAAGATATAAAGGAGAAATTGAGTTAGATGAATTTCTTTTCCTTTTTCTCTAGATGAGGAGATGGCCATTGACAATACTTCATGGGTGTGAATGCAAGTTATATTATAGAAATTCATATTTGTCAGCCTCATCTAACTATAGTTCGTAAAATGAAAGAAAATTCTACCTTTGCTAACCTTATGGAAATAGTCAAAAATAGATTGATCAATATTGGAGGCTTGGATGATTTGGCAATCACAAGGAAGCTAGTCTGTGTTGGTGTAGATGGGGCATCAGTTATGCAGGGTCACAAAAATGGACTTATTATTAATTTGTAGACATCATGTTCACCATACATGACCAAGATTCACTACATGGCCCACATAATGAATTTGGATTTTAAAATTGTAAGCCAGTTTCAATTTATTTTGAAAGTTTAAGATCTTGTGTGCAAGGTATATACATATTTTTATATAAGTCCAAAAAGATTTTTAGAGCATCAAAGATTTGCTGAAGGACTTACTCCAGGTAACAAGTTAATAAGGATGTGGATATTGTTATATGGACTGACAAATAGATTGTTCGAAGAGTACCTATCATTGTTGCACCTGTTCTACAAAAAACGTGCAAATCAGGAAAATATGTTGGCACTATTCATTGACACAGAGATACTATTGACTCTATCTGGGATTCTTCCCTTGTTGGAAGAAATGAATGTTCTATCAAAGAAGACACAACACAAAACAATGTAAATTGTAAAATACTCAAAGCTATGAAAAATGGCATGTTTTAGTTTGGACAATCTACATATCAATCAATCTAAAGCATTTATGGGTCCAAAGTTTGTAAGCTGAAAAATAACAACAGACATTGAACAACTAAAGAACTTCTTGGAGTATAATAATGTAAGTGATTATGTGCATCAGTGCGTGGATATATGATCTAGAATTACACTACTTCAGTAAAATTGGACTGAACTCTTGAGTTAGATAAAAAAGTGCTACAAGGAAGGATTTTAAAGATCTCATGTCTTTTGTAAAGGATGCATTGCAAGAAATTGTGAGAACTCTATCTTCTAAGATAAAAGAGCACTTTCCTTGAGATGAACTTCTAGAAGCAATGGCTATAGTTTATCCTCAATATTGGAACGCCATTAGTGTGTCCTTTGTTAGTTCATCCCAAGATTTTAGGGTAAGGTGAGGTACTTGGACAATCATTTTAATAGAATGGTAAAAATAAATGGAGTACAGATAGAAGGAATAATAGATAAGAAAAAGTTGTAGAATAATCTACTCAATTCACATCAACAATGATTGAAGAGTATAAATTCCTCGACCGTCCTTTGGAATATGGATCAATAACCAGGTTATGTAAATAATTAAGTTTGAGTAAAATTCTATGATATTCTATTTCAGAATATTTTAAACTTGCAGATCTATGCCAAACAAGGATTCTGAGTTTAGTGGAAGATAAAAGAGTTTTTAGTGCCTTATCATTTTTGAAGTCAATGTTATGAAACAAACTTGAAAAAAATTGGAGAATTGTTTGAGGCTCTATACGACCAAATACAATGTTCAAACATTTTTGTTTGATAGAGCTATTTCAATTTGAAAGTCTACTTGTAAAGGAAGAGGTGTGACAAATATTTGTCTCAATTAGAAGGGGACTAGCCAAAGAATTCAAATAAAATTTCAGAGGAATCAGTTGAAACATAGGACAAAGAACATGAAGATGGTTCCCAACCAAAATCAAACACAAGCAACCCAGATATTTGGCAAATTCATGAACTCGATTAATAAACCATGTAATGGATAATTTATCTAAAATCTGAAATCTGTATTTTCTTTTTATAATTGCCAACTCATTCTTCCTTTGAAAATAGAGTCGATATAATCAATTAGTGTGATTATTATAATTTATATTTGTGCATGTATTGGTTTCTTTCTTTTTTTATAAAATGTATATACACCAATAATTATATTAAAAATTTCTTGAAGTACAAAAATAACATTGTATCATCAGATTACAACGAAATATCTCTCAGCTAGAGTGTAACTAAAGTATCAAAAACATAAATATATTACAATGAACAACCTTAATATCTAAAAACCCCCAAAAATATATGATATTCAATATTTTAACTTATAATGAAATGCTAAAGGTCCATGTAGGAGGCTTTAAAACCTTGAGATGAACATAATGAATGAAGCTTACACTACAAACATCATCAGTGATGATGGATTGTTGTAACTCTCCTTAAGAATCGGAAAGAAGGCAACAAAGAATTACAAAAAGATTATAAGAATAGATAACATATAACACAATACTAAATGAGGTGGTATGTACTCAATCTTCAACAATCAATGTGTATGATGTGAAATTTAAGGTTACAAGAAAAAATCATAAAAACTTGTGCAACTCTTTAACTTTTGGGGAAAGTACCATGTACTTATGACCCATCTTGAGTCTGATAGTTATCAATTATCCAATCCCAACTTAGACACCTTACACATGCCTCTTTTTGTTATTTTTTTATGAAGTGTCTGATAACAAGTAATAACAATGGCATGGTGTAGAACCACATTGACTAGGTAGGGTTGCAAAGGGCAAGGGATGGAGATTTGAACACAACGGATAGTGCTCATAATTGAAAAGAGTCATGAAGTTTAGACCAGTTGAAGGAAAGATAGACATTTATCAGATTTTTAAGACAATAGGATGGATTAAATTTTTAAATGATTGCAAGGATTTGACAACCAAGTTGCCTTGGGTTTCAACATGAGATGCTAGGATGATAAAATCATAATGAGGGGCATTGATTTTCCTTTTGATGTGAAGTTGGTCGCAACTGCTATAGGGTTTTCTAACACTAGAGAGAAGTATTTTCCTATTGGTAGGCCAAATTTAGAAAGCATTCACAAGGAGTTTTTGAAGCCGAAAGAGCAAATTGAAATGGTGCCTAGTCAAGGCATCTTACTGACCTCACTACTAGAGATATGGTCAAAGGTGGTGTATTCTCTCATTCAGTATGTGACTTACGAAGGAAGGTACTCATTTATCTATAGTTCTTATTTTCATTTAATGGTGCATTTGAGACATCAAAAAATCATGAATGTTCCTTATTTTTTATTCAAATCCTTGAGAAAAATGTTTCTAGAAGTGCAAAATGGCAAAATCAAATACCTAGAGTATTATGGGTTAATTAAGTTTGTAGTAATAGAGGTCTTGAAATGGAGGCAGCCCCAGTTAACTTGGGAAGTGTTTGTTGCAACACATGCCGCATAAGGAGAGGATGTTATAGAGGAAGATGATCGCGCCCCTGTCTATGATGCACATATTGAAACAATTAGTATACCTCCTATAGGTATGGCTCTAGCAAATAAAGCATGGCCCTCTACAAATGCAATATGAGATACTAGAAAGCAAATGAGACAACATATTTGATAGAAGAATCTGAACATGGGGATGAACAACACCCAAAACCCCCTAGTCCAAAATAGAATGTAAGGTCATCTTTGACACTTAAGAATTTAGTAGACATGGCCAGTAAAAAAACTATAGGATTAGAGAAACAAGCTCAATCTAATTCAGAAGTGGAGATTTTGGAGGAAACCATGTCATGGAGTACTAAACGAAAGAGAATAACACTTACAACAAAAAGTTCTATAATGGAGAATCCTGCAACAAAAATGTTGGTAACAAAAGGCTCTGTTCTAGGAGATCTTGAATTAGTGATACCTGTAGCAAAGGCAATTATAGTAGAATAGGGAGAAGAACTTGTTGATCTTGTTGTTGAAGATATTGAACAAGATGGTCATGTAGCAAGGTTTAATGAGTTTGCTAGGGTTTGATGGAGTTAGAGAAAACCCATGACTTGGTCAAGAAACAAGAAGATGAAATAAGGGCACTTAAAAATAAAGTTACAGAATTAGAAGTTAGTATAATGTAAGTAAAGGATAAATAAACACGTCTTGTAAAGGAACATGAGAACAAATTAGAAAAATTAAAAAATGATTGGTTCATTATGTATACCAATCAAAAGGAGAAATTACAACAATTTAGAAAAGAAAAAATAGAAAATGAAAAGCTGAATGAGAAAAATAGGGTTTCAAGGGACATAATTCAATTAATTTTAATGCTTATGAGTAGAATTCTATAGTGTATACCCCCTACGAGAGTGCATCCATTATGGCTACATGAATAGGTTCACAAGCTATAGGTAAAAAAGGTGATTGAAGGATCATTAGAAAACCTGGATACACCTATAGCATTTTGTGAATCTTATTTAGGAAGTAAAGCTGAGATAGAAAAGAATCTGTTATGTGAGGAGTATTTGCATTATTTTATTTTATCTGATGATAAAGATTGGAATCCCAATCCATACATTGGAGATATTCAGCTGAAAATATTTTGTTCTTTTGTCTAAGGACAATTAGAAAGAGGGTTGGAGAAGAAGAGGTATGACAACATGGAGAGAGATGTAGAAATCATGATAAGAGGGGAACATATTTTGGTGAGGGAAATATTGCATAATCTATACAAATTTACGACTAATAAAAAACCATGGAGATGATACAGGTGCCAAGCATAAAGTGGTTAAGATAGTTAAAGGAATGTTACTACATAATTTAAATAGTAGAGACCATTGTAAGGATTGATGGGATGAGCTCACACCTATATTGAAGAAAAAGCCCTTAGGTTATCCAAATTTTCAACTAGCTATTACAAGGGCAAGACAATATATAAGGGGTATGAAGGAGAAGGATATCTGGTGTATTGACTTGAAGTGGTACCCTTTAATCATTTAGACACTTGTGTTAGTTGGCAAGAAACCTAACCAAATGTAAATATAGGAAAGATTATCCATAGCATGGTAGGATACATATAAGACAGGGTTATCACAACCCTGAAAGAACTGAATTTGTCATCTGACCCAAGTTTTAAAGCTATATTTTTGTTGTGGATAGAGCATTTTGAAAAGGTTACAAAGACTAAAAGTAAAATTTGTAGTAGTTATCTTTAGATTGTAGTCTGTACATTTCACAAATATATATTGCACATATATTAAAGATAATTTTGGAATAGATTTAGTATTTATAAAGCTTGAAATGTATTTGTGATTTTAAATAAAACAATAAAAAAACCAAATGGGCATATTTACATTTGTCTCAATTTCTCAAAATTGTTGAATAATTTGATGCCAAAGAAAATAGTTCTTTACTTGTTAATAGTTCTTTACATTTGTCATAAAAAAAAGTCACAAGCCACACTACTAAACTTACAGGCAGCTTGGAAACCTAGAATAGTTTATCTCTGCCCTTCAAAACATGTTACAGGAAAATTTGAAAACATGGAAAGGTTTCTGAACATCCTTCAAGAATAGTTCATCCTTGCCCTTGTCCTCCAAAATCTTCCTCATTTGTGAATATTGTAATCCAAAATGAGCTGGCTGATGGGGAACCTTTCCATGACATATTCAAGAACATGGTCATCCACAATGTCAATGATTAGAATCCCATGGAATTTTGAAGTATAGGTATAACACAGCACCAGATGAGCATAACAATGAGGCCAAAGAAGGACTAAATTTATCAACTCTTTCTGATTGTCAATTTTCACTCACGTTACACCACCACAATCACACATTGATTTCAATTCTAAGTTTGTCCCTCCTAGGGTCTAATAGGTTGAACTCAATTGACCAGTCATACAAGTATGGCCCATTGGCCAAATCCAAAACTGCTAACTCTCAATATAATATATCACAGTGGAGAAATTATTGTAATTATTCATTCCCATCACTGATAATAGATAACATTAGCCCCAGAAAGGTAGTGCAAATAAACTATTATAAATAAAAAGACATTTTGGATTATCGTTAAAAACAATTGTTGAACTTAACTATTTAATGAAAATTCAAACACAAGTTGAATTAGCTTCTCCACATAGCTTATGTGTTAAACATCATTACTCCTTACAACTATTTCTTATTGTAACTGCTACAAGAATACCTCAGGTTTCAAACTTATTTTTAAAGTCTCTTCTTACAAGAATGCTACAGATTGTAAACTATGATGATAAAATTACAGTGTTTTGTGGATTGTAAAGAGATAAACGTAAATTAAATGGACTTATGCATTTATCTCTATTGAGTATTAATCAAGGCTCACTCGAGTGTCAAACTAGGCAAGTTGAAGCACATATGGGATCCTTAAAATTGTCACTTGCCAACTTATAATGCTATTTAATTAATGTGTCACGAGCAAATTTTAATTACAATGCAACTTGAAAGTAAATCCATAATTCTTGTACAATATATGCATTTATTAATCACATGTAATTACATTTCAAAAAGATCTTAGATGTACTTTAATTCATATCTTAGATGTCATTTAATTCACATCTTTTACTGATCACAAACCATCAAATGAAACTATTTAATGTCATCAATGCTTAGTTGGAGGGGCCTTTGGCCCCACCATCATTTTCTTGAAAATTACATTCTTTTGTAATTACTCTAAAAAATCTTAAATTGTTGTAACATCTTACATGTCAATTAATTCTCATCTTATATCCCTCTATTTCGTTGGATCAAAGTATTTAAACTCATTAACGATAGATGTTGCAAGAAATTTTAAAATGTACATTGGTGAAGGCAAGCAGTGACGCGATTGGCCAATAAGTTGATTCTCGAATTGCTGACTTGTTTGTCCTCAATTCTTGGAGCCTCCAGCGCCAACAGGCATTACAAGAAGTAAAAATGTGCATTGGTGAGGGCAAGCAGTGGCACCATTGGCTAATGGGTCATTTCTTGAATATTTGACTTGTTTGTGCTCAGTTCTTGGGGCCTCCAGTGCCACCGTCATTTTGTGCAATCCTATGCATAACAGTTATGTGGAGAATTACATTCTTTTTGGGTAATTATTCCAATAAAATCATAAATTGCTACACGAAGATCTTGCATGTCTTTTAATTCTCATCTTTTATTGATCATGTTTCATCGAAACAAACTATTTAACCTTATCAATGAAAAGTGTTGCTAGATGTAAAAAAAATGTGTTCATCAGGCATGCAGCAGTGCTATTGGGTTATTTTCTGAGTGTGTATGCATTTATTTAGATGATTACATTATATTTTGGTAATTACTTCAACTAGATCTTATTTCGAGAAGATCTTACATGTCATCTCATTTAGATCTTATATTGATCCCGCCCCATCAAATCAAACTATTTAACCACATTAGTAGCATACGAGTGTTTAAGTAAAACTAGACATTGGTCAGGGTAGGTTGAAATGCTATTGGCTAATTGGTTGAAAGGTTCATGTGTCCTCGATTGTGGGCTATACAGCTGGCACATCATCTCTCAAATTTGTAGGAACGGAAACCAAAAGAGAAATTGCAATTTAAGTATTAACCGCATTAAAATATAATAAATTCCCCTTGTACCCTATGTTTATTTAAAGTGAAATGAATGCTAAGTTGGCATAGTTGGGCCAACAACATCAATGGGTCATGAATGTCCAAGGAGAAAATGAAGATCGTAAGAGTTGGAGGCAATGTCATTGCCCAACGAATGTGACATGTCAGTTGGTGGGACTTTAGTAATTTAATTTTAATATAAAAAATTAAAAAAATTACTATTTGTTTTGCATAAGGATTTTAAATAATATTAATCTATCACAATTCTCCATGCATTTTATTATCTCTCTAGATATTTTAAATATTATGTCTAAATATATTAAAATAACTTGTATAGTTGTATTACATTCAAGCTTCAAAAATATTAAATGAGTTGAAGGCTTGAACTTGGAATTCCTTGTTTTCTGGAGTAAAGATCTTAAAAATACTAAACAGTTTTTTAAAAATTATAGTATTTACTATAATATTTACAAAATTCTGCACTAATTACTAAAAACTATGTTAGTAACCTTCCTCTAGGCTCTATTGCGATTGGCATTTTGGGCTAAGCCTAGAAGAAATAGTGCCACCTGAAGGATGCACTCAAATTAAATTTTGTCTGCAAAGGGATGAGAATTAATGGAAGGAGTTCACATTTCATCCAAAATCCCATAACCCCTGTAGTTGCAATTCTCAAATTACTAGTACTTCTTAGAATGTTTGAAGATTCTGCATAAGCCTCATTGTTCTCTACTCCAGCTCCTAGAGTGCTCCCATAGAAACAACATCTCTGAAATCATCTCCAAGAATTTGTAAAGTCTCCTATAGGAAGCACCAGTCCATTGTTGCCATTGTAGGCAATCCAACTCTAAACTATGGTCAGACAAACATTTCCACCACCAATACCGTTGATGTCGTGGATTGTGTAACCCACAAAAAATGGACAGGAAATAACGCGCTACCTCAGAATTGACATGACTCTTGATATCAAGTTTCAAGTAGTCGATGCCAGTGACTTCCTTAATTACCACCTTTACTTTGTTCGTAGGCAAACTGAAGATAATGTTTAACTTGCTTTACAAGACTGGTCTAGGGAACGCTGTCTCTCTATGATTAGAATGCAAGAAAAAGAGAGGCTATATGATCTCGTAGGCCAAGATTTGAAGAGCTCAGTAAGATTTCCACAAATGAAGAAAGCAGAAGAAAATTCTAATGATTGGTCAAGCATGCAATTAAATGTCTTCATTTATGTAATTCAAAACTAAATTAAATAAATGTTTTATTTAAATTGAAAAAATAAATAAGAATACAGTAATCGTATTCGTGTGATACTTTGAGTGAAAGGATAGCTGTAATGCCCCGCCATGAACACCTTAGAGAACAACATATCTATGCTATGCAAAGCAGGGTAAATTTTTTTTTATATGAATAAGATAACAAAGTAATGTTAACCCATCTATACACATCATTTGAACTAACGACTTGTCCTCTAAGATTTCATGGTTGCATTACTTGCCAAATCAATTAACATAATCCAACATACATTATTAACTAACATTAGTAGATCATTCTAAATCTATAGCATTAAATGAATAAACATATACATCTCCATATCATAACATCAGATGAATAATCGACATGATCAGGATTACATGTGAATATATAAATTCCTATACACATGAGTAAATCATTACATTGATTACATTATCACCTTTCTGAATACATCTGATTACATACATTATGAATCGACTGTCACACAAGGCTAGCCCATGAGTATGCATAATCATCTTCCTCAAACTGGTACAAGATTTGATATCTAATGCACAAGATACATCCTCCTCACCCACGAACATCGGTAAGGGAAAAACCAATGGAAATAAAAGCTCTTCCACCTGACCATGTGGAACCCTAAGGTCCACCGCCTGAGCTAGTAGATAACACAAGATCCCACATCCAACGGACAATCAAAAAGACAACAGACTAACATAAGAAGCAAGGTTACACATGATACCAATTACCAAACCGTCGACAATCAACACCACTACACACTTAACTGCACTTCCAAAGGCATTTATGAAATCGAAGGGAAGAAATACAACTAGGGAGTGCTAGACTGCAATAGGGAGGAGTGTCATCACATGGATTGATATGGGTTGTCCTGGTGGACCTTACTAGGTCCCGACTCCCATCTAAACTCATGCAGAATCAACATACCCTTCATGAGGACAAGGTAGTTGATCTTGCCATTCCAGGCCTTCCCATCTCATCTCAAGCCTAAATGAGCACTTGAGCCACGAGTGAGACATACATTGCCTTGATTAATGTGAATACTACCCACTCCCCATAGTTTATTTTGAATGTTTTCACTGGATTACAAAACCCTCCAATGGGTTGTCCTGGACACCACTCTGGGTTCCGGCCCCATTCAGTGCCACTCCCCCTACCTGCAACTAGAACACCCTACATAACACATAGCAAGGCATTACTCATCATGACCATATAACCATACACGAAGCAAGGCATTAACCACCTTGCATGTTCACTGCAATTTCATGAATTCATAACATAATAACACTTTAGGGTTACATTATATATCTCACATATGACCCCCCACATACCCAACCATCTTCAGGGTTACAATATTGCAAGGGCCAAATACACAACTAGACCCTCCTTGGCCTCTGGAAACCAACCTCTTAACGACAAACTTGACATTGCTCTGAACATTTAAACCAACATATAACTCTACTATGATTTTACTATATTTCTAAATCCAAATGACAAAAGGAATCCACAAGTCCGTGCCAATCATACAAGATAACTTCAAATAATCATCACCTCCTTATAATTAATTTCCATTCTTTTGATTTTATATGTATAAATAAAATCTCATAACAGGGTAGTTAACTTCTAATTTCCTTTAATTGACCAAAACAAGGTAAGTACATCCGAATTAACAAGAATTCCCTACATTCATTCGAGATAATTTAATTTATTGCAATCTACTAAATGGTTCTATCTAGTTAATTGATTCTAATAAAGTAGTTACATTTAACTAATAATTCCCATAAAGATTCACTCCCTAACTCTAAACTGATCTATAAGTCAAATAAAAATTATCTTTTTCCATTATACATACATCTATTACTAATTAATACATTTATATTAAAAGAGACAATCTAATTTCATTTATTACATTTGCTAAAACAACATAATATTTTCACCCCTAAAATTAATAATTTAAATATTCTTTAAATCTTTGCTTTAAGAATCTTAACTTACTATTTTCACCAATTTACCCATTTACTTCTAAAAGAAAAAACCTAATGCATAATGAGAAGCAAATCATATGTCTATTTCGCAACATAAAGACTTGAAAATTCAGCCCTAAAATGCACACCAACATAAAAGAACTTGTAATAACATTTTTAAAAGAAAACCTAAACCTAATAAACACAGATGACGCCAACTTTCAATAATTATCAAGACACTTAATCTAATAATCAAGACACATTGTTACATTATAACCATGGATACTTTCCTTTAGTTAAAACATTTTTTTTTAACTTTCTTAGCACTAAAGACACAGATAATTAATCAAAGCAAGGTAAGGTTCTAACCACATTGCTATTATCAAATTATTTCTTCCTATAAAAAAATATTCTTAAATTATAATGATATAATAAAAAGTAAAAAATAATATTTATTACATTCAAATTATTAATAGGAATTCATTACATTCAATGCTAGATAAATTAATTTTACTCCAATCCACTTAATGATTTCTACCCGGTTAATTTATCCAAAATTTGTTGTAACATATTACTAACCATTTCTTTATAAAATAAATCTAAAAATATGATCATTCAAATAACTATATATATAACAATTACATATAGGTATTTTACAACATTCTTATAATCTAATCAAGAAACATAACTGTATACCTTCATATGTATGATTACATATAAATATATTCATTATTTGCATATGATATCTTGCATGTATGAAATAATAAAAAAGAACCCTAACATTAATGAAATGATAGGCGGACATATCATATATATGTCTAAATATTCTATGCCAATATAAAAATTTGAAGAAGTAAAACCCTAATATTAAGCAGTGCAATTAATTGCGGGTTGCCTAAAAGAACATGGACTGCAATGTTTGCAGGGTACACACAATTAGATTTGTAAAAAAAAACTTTAGGAATTTTCAAGAAAACACAATTTGTAGGTGTAAAACCTTACACCTCAACCTTTGCCAACGTCCTTCTACTAGCGTGGGAACTTTGGGACGGGTAATGGACATCCATCAAAGCGTAAGGGATAGAGGAGGTTTGTCAGATGTTGCAGTCGCACTACCTGGTAGACATGTTTTCAAAATGTGGTAGCATAGACAAGGGACGTGAACTGATTGATAGAATGCCTCAAAAGATGTCATTTCATAGAATGCAACGTTGCAGGGAATGCACAAACGGATTTGCTGTGAAGGCTTTAGAAACTTTCAAGCAAATGCAATCGCCAGCGTGGGAGATTTGGGATGGGTATGGGCATCTATCAACGCATAAAGGATAGAGTAGGTCTGTCAGATGATGCAGTTGCAATGACCCTGCTAGATGTGTATGCAAATTGTAGAATCGTGCACAAGGCACATGAGATGTTTTTTCCTCCTCTTATGATTGGAAATTTGTTCAACTTCAAGGAGGTTCTCAAGAAATCTGGGCTCATGGAATGTAATTATTGCAGGATACACACAAAATATATTTATTAAAAAGGCCCAAAACAAGAGAATAAAATCTAGGGCTGAGAAGATCCTAACAAAGTTGGATAAATTGGCTTGGAAGAGAAGGCACTAGGTAATTTCCAAGTTCAAGCCATTACTAAATGTTATGAAGAAGATTCATTATTCTATCCCCAAGAGAGAAGATGACAATGCATTTAGTTTGATAAGCATGCCCACAACACATCTATAAAAAACTAGGGAAACTTGTTACATATAAGTAAGAAACTTCGCGTAATGCACAACATTGTCTCCTCCATAGAAGCTGCCATTGGTAGTTAAAAGGATAAAAGAAAAAGTAAAAGGGTAGGTATAGGCTGATATAAGTGAACTTGCAATAAGACTCACAATCAGACATGAAATTATAAGAAATGTTTATTACAAAACATGATAAGGATAACACCTATCTTGATGTAGCAATAGATATTCGAGCATTTCTAATTCTCTAGATAAATGAGGAAACTAATGGTATAGGGAAGTGACTCAAAAAAAACTAATAAGTCTGAGCATAAAATATCTATATAGTTGCAACCAAGAGCTACACTAGGAGAACTTGGACAGCACAAGCTAATGGAATAGTTTTGTGTAGCTATAGTAAATTTATGTACATCATGTGTAATGGAAATAGAAAATCTAGGCAAAAGATTATGAAGCAACTATGCCACAAATCAAATAAAAATGGAAATCGATGCAGATTCACTTGTAATAAAATCTCCCAAATCATTGATTTCTTGTCCCAGATCCATAACTTTCTTCAATCCTCCATATAAAAGTACCAGACCTAAAAGTCATATGTTTCATTCCTGCAAAATCTAAAATGATTTCACTACAAATGCAATTGAGCCTCAAATGGTGTAATGATTCCTCCATTATCCAATTATCTTCCCCAAAGATCTCCTTCTGAAGGGAAGATGAACTTAATTACCTCCTCCCCAACAGGAATTTTTTCTTTTTAATAAATAATGAAGGGAGGGAGGTTGTTTTTCCCACTCCCGTACAAAATAATTTTACAACTACCCCAACTAACTACCTACTAACCCTTATTAAAAATAAATAAAATATATGCAACCAACATAATTTAAACATGCACACAATAAATAATTTTACACAAATGGGTAAAACCATTTACCCACACTCACATAATTAATTGTATAACAAACTTTATAATATTCTATTTATTTACTATTTTATTATTATTTCTTAATTATAATATTACACTATAATTTTATTTTATTATCAAATAGGATTATATATATTTATTTATCAATCTATTTTAATGCATAAGATAACCAAGGCATAATATCAGACAAATTAAACCAAAAGCCAAAACAATTACCTAACCACTAACCAGGGTCAAAAGGCAAAACTTCAAGCAACACTAACTGACCACAAAACTTCAAGCAACCCTGACTGACCACTGATAGTACTTGACAAGGTATCCAACTAGGTACTCATCCTCTTCGAGGATGATGGTTAGGGTGGGGGACCAAGTGCTATCTCCGGTCAACTACTTCCATTGGGTGCAAGGCATGCTCAAACCTGCCAATTCAAGTGGAGTCGATGCCTGGTACCTGTTCACTCAAACATACAAGTTAGAGCACATGTACATAATAGCCAAAACATTAGGGAAGGGACTCTGGCAATCATATCTCATACTCGTATGTCACCCATACATCCAATGGTATGATGCCACCCTTTCCACCTATCCTAACAACATACTACTGCATCACCTTATCCAAATAAATCTCTGCATAATAACAATATGCATCATGCTCCCAAAAGTATTAACAGAAGCTCTTGTTCCATCCTCATCATCAGGTTCCTTAGCCAAACTACCTACACATCCAAGGTGAGAATGAAGGGGCGCTACAATAGCCTTCTGGCTTTGACATAATATTACAGACATTCAAATATTATTTGTACATATCTCAAAAACAATTTGCATAGATAGTTCTAGTGTACAGAATTAAATGCAAATGTTATAGATGATGATCACACAGATGGTAGTGCGGTACAACTTTTCTTTAAAGTTTTTCTAAATTAAATAGAAATCTTAATGATATGCTCCAAGGTCTTTTCACAAAAAGTATCGCACCAATGTGACACAAGGTATGCGCACACAACTTTCAAAATTAGGGTAAAAGTTCATAATTGTGTTACACTTTATAAAGGAATCGACAACATAATTATATTTTTCAACTTAAACCATGAATACGTCATATGTATGTTTTGAATTTTAAAATGACATAAACTAATGAAATGTAAGAAATTTAATGTAGTTTATGATTATAATTTTTTTAATTTTTGAAAATTAGTTGGATATTTTATTTTACGAGTTTAATAGATGAATTTAAATTGCTGATTTTTTAAAAAAAATGACGTCGATGGGACGTCAAGAAAAATATAGTAAAATTAATTTTTTCTTTAATTTTTTTCATAATTAGACAACTCAAATATCTCGTGCATGGGAAAAAATATTTTTTAATGAATATTATTTTTTAGTATTTTTCAAAATTAAATTTAATCAGAATGATATATTTTTCATGGGACGTCAACTTTTGTACATTTTTTAATTCTTTTAAAAACAAAAATACCCTCTTGGAGAAGTTTCTTTGCTCTAGTGTATTGTATATATTTCAAAAATTTTAAATATATTTAACCTATTTATTTTTAATTTCTAATCAGTTGCATATTTGATTATAATAATGTACTTGTAATAAATTTAAAAATAATGCTAATATAACTAATCAAAATATTAAAAAAATTATATATCTAAGTTCTAGATTCTGAGATCTACCAAAGGGTAATTTTAGATTTTCATGAAAGTACCTTTTGGTTGGAGAAATTTGGAGTTGAACTTGAAATTTTGTTCAATTTTTTGAAAATAAGAGGGTTGGCTGCCACATGGGATGCCACATAGACAGTTTTGGGTGAAACTTTGCTGCTCAAAACCTTCAATGCAAATAAATACTTTTTCAAAGTTGAAATCATATTATATAGATTTAAAAATTTCAGGCAAAAAATTCCACTCGAAATTCTTTATCTCACAATGCCACATAAGTGTTACGTGGTTTCGAGCGAAACATTTTCGCTCGAACTTGTTCAAGGTGAAACCGTTTCTAGAGAAACTATTTAGTTGGCTGAAAGTGTGACACAAATTTGAACTTTTACCCATCAGTATTAACGAGAAACCAAGAGTACAAAAATTAGATTTAAAAATTTATATTACATTAAATTTTAATTTGCCACCATGATTAAAAATTTATATGACATTAGGTGTTAATTCACCACCTCAATTAAATTTTTTATGGTAAATTAAGGTTTAATTCACCATTTCAATTAAAAAAATATTAGAAATCTAGCCTATATTCGCCACCTCAATATTTTATGGAAAATTTAAATCCTCATTCACCAATTTGATTAAAAACAAGAATGAATTTTGGGTTTCAAATTGCCCACAATTTTTTTAAAATTATAATCTAACATAAAATAGCCTCCCATTCTATGACTTCACTTCAATTTTAAGAACAAATTGTCGAGACGATTATATCACAACATAGGGGATTCACCATGATTTCTATAGAATTTTCCAACAACTAATTCTTAAAGTTTACCCTAATCTATAGATAAGTTAATGGGATCTCTTTTATCTCATGAATCTAGATTGAATAAGAATAATATTTTTCTTTGGAGAATGCATTCAAAGGTCACAGGTTTCATTTGGTAGAGGAAGAAGAAGGTCAAGGTCCAGAGAAAGAGGTAGATATAATAATCAAAGAGATTGAATGAATAGTAAAAACTGAGGAGGAAGGACAAATCAAAATTTCAATTCTCTAAACCCCAGAGGACATAATAGTAATCAACAATCTCAAAGGTATGACGAGTCTAACATTCAATGTTATTATTGCAAGAAATCTGGTCATTATGCACATGAATGTAAAAAAAAACAAGTAGATGTGGGAAAACAAAATATAAATTTTTCAAAAGTATTTAATTCAGGGATATTATTCATAACATGTCATGTTGTTCAAGAGAGCTCAAGTGATATTTGGTTTTTATACAATGGGTGTAGTAATCACATGATAGGAAATAAAGATTTGTTTGTGAGTTTAGATTGTTCTATGAAGTTAGAAGTAAAGTTGGGTAATGATAATACAGTGTCAATCATGGGTAAAAGAGTAATCAATGTTGTTATAAAATATGGTGAAAGAAAGTCTATTCCAGATGTTTATTTTGTGTCTAGATTGAAGCATAATCTCGTAGGTATTGGACAACTTATAGATAAGGGTTATAGAATAATTTTTGAAGATAATGTTTGTACCATATTGGATAGACCTAATGTTAACATGTTGATTGCAAGGGTTGAAATGACAAAAAACCAAATGTTCCCACTTCAAATAAAGAAAGAAAAGATAATTTTCAGGGAGAACTTAAAGCAAATTATAAGGCAATTTAGATAAAAAATGGCTATGGCATCTAAGTTATGGACACCTTCACTTCAGAGGATTGAGCTTATTGCAAAAGAAGAAAATGGTGAGAGGTCTACCACCCATTGAAGAGCCAGCTAGTTCATGTGAGATTTGTATTTTGACAAAGCAACATAGGGTAAGTTTTCCAAACAAAACAAGAGCACCATTAGAACTTGTGCATACTAATTTATGTAGTCCAATGCAGACTCCATCATTAGGAGGTTGTATTTATCTTCTACCCTTTAGTGATTTCAGCAAGAAAACATGGACTTATTTTCTCAAGTAGAAGTCTAAAGCCTTCGGAATGTCCAAAGATTTCAAAGCATTGATTGAGAAACAAAGTGGTCTATACATCAAGGTAGATAGAGGTGGTGAATAAAAGTCAAATGAGTTCTTAATTTTGTTTGTAGATTTCATGGAATTAAAAAGGAATTTACTACAGGGTACACACCATAGCATAATGGTGTCACAGAGAGGAAGAGTCAAACAATATATTCTAAACATTTATCTCCTACAAAGAGTGTCAAGGATAGGATTCCATGGGAACCATGGAGTGGTAAGAATCATAATCTATCTCATTTAAGAATTTTTGGTTGTTGCATATGCACATATGCCAAAAGAAAAAAAAGTTGGATGATAGAGGTGAAAAATGTATTTTTATTGGTTACTGTGAACAATCAAAAGCCTACAAGTTGTACAATCCTATTACCAAGAAGATAATCATTAATAGAGACGTTGTATTGAAGGAAGAAGTAGCATTGTATAGTTTAATTAATTCATGTACATGATTAGCAGTGGATTCAATAGAAGCTACAGTGAGTCTACATTATACACAAAGATCAACAAGCAAGGTTAGATTTTGATTGTTTGTTTATATGTTGATGATTTAATATTTACTAGAGATTTTTCTGTAGACATGTTTAAATCAACTATGAAGAAAGAATTTGAAATGACAGATTTAGGATTGATGAGATTTTTTCTAGGCATTAAAGTTGTACAATCTGACTGTAATGCCCCTCGTATTTTGGCTTGTGATAGTTGTTAGTTCACATTTCTCTTTGTCAGTTCTGAGACAGTTGCTAGTCTTACATTTCATTTATACAGTTCTGAGACATTTGGATTAGTAGGTTATGGTTTATGTTTATTTTGATCTTGATGGACTATGTTCGACTGATATAGTTTAGACATGTGTTATTATGTTCATGATGACATTATTATTATTCCAGTTATGATGAGTTGACATGATTAGTAATGGTTTAATATTAGCATGTTTTATTCAATTTGTTGATATCTGAATTCAAATAAAAGTGGTTATAGTCTTGTTTTAAGAGCAGGGATGGTGTAGTACTACTTGCTTCGAGCACCCTACTACGCCGCGATTCTCTATCTCCGTGTGTGTTGACATATATGCATTTGATCATGTACAACCTATTGTTCTGATGTAGGCTACAGGTACTGAGCCTCGACTCCACCTGATATAGCAAGTTTGAGTGGGCTCTTCCACCAATGGGTATCGGTGATGGGAGATAACACGAGGTTTATTTTGCTAGGTCAGTCCTAGTCTTCTGTTGTGGTCATGTGTTGAGATGTGACGTTTGACCCTCGTCTCATGTTGTTGGTCATCATGTGTTGTGAAATATTGTCGAGTTTTGTTAAGTTATGTCTATGTGTTTGTCTTGGCAATACCTCAATATGTTAAAATTAATAGTGTTTTGTGTAGTTGTAAAATTTGGAATATTGCTTAAGTAAAATCTATTACAGATTAAATTAATTATTTTAATGTTTAATTTATCGTCATAAGTTTTAGTATGGTTGATTATTATGTTGTTATTTAAAAGAATAATATTAGGTAGTAAATTAATGTCATGAGTTGTCGATTGTGAAATTTCAAGATTTGAAGAATCTCTATTTCTAGCAAAATTTTAGAATTCTCGGAGAAGTGGGATTTTGGGTAACGGATGCATGACTGTGATAATTTATGAGATGAACCATTTTTAAATGGGGGGATTTTGTTCTGGGGTGGAGGGGGGAAGAAGAAACAGAAATTGGGGGAAAAGCAAAGAATTGGTTACGAGAATTGGAGAAGATCTGCATTGGTATTGAGATTTGGGTATGTGATGTCTCTCTGTGAAATTTTGCATTTCTATAGATTAGAATTTAAATCTTAATTTTTCACGATCATCCTATGTTCTGTGTGTGAAAATTTGAAATTCTGTAGCTTGGAATTTAATACTTTCCTCTGGGCATGATCGCTCTGTGTTCCATTTTTGAGTGTAGCCTCCCTGACCTCATTTCCATCTTGGAAATTGCACCTTGAGGGTTGTTAATATTTTAACCTCTGCAATTATTTCAAGATTCTTTTCTCTTCTGATTGTTCTGTGTCAAAATCTCCCTCAAATTTTAGAATCTAATCCATTGTAATCATTCTAGTGATCTCAATCAAAAGAGAAATGGCCTTTTTTTAAATCCTTTACCAATTTCTTGCCCCTTTTGTTCTTGGCTGTCCTCTATGTTGTAGTTCAGCCTCACTCAACTTTACCCTTCAGAATGGGGATGTGTAACAAAGCTCTCATGCTATGAATCTGAAATTGACATCAACCAAATGCAATGTTACTTGTGATTTTTACCTCAGTTATCTTAATGGTGATTGTCGTATGCTTTGTCCCTCCAATAAATTGTGGGTTGGTCTTCTCTTAGTAATCCTCCTCCTTCTCTGTCAAAGTTCTTAATTCAAACCTTCTCCACCCATTAGATTGAACGCCATTGGGAGTATTGGGCGCTCTCTCAAAACTTCATGAATAAACTTCTGCCAGTCACTGTCACCACAAGCCCTCATAATGCTTCTTCTTTTTGTTAGCTCTCTGCCTATTTGTTTTCCCAATGACAAATCGGGGTAAGATGCTGTGAGTACTTGTAACTAGCTAGACATTTTGTGTTCTACCCTCTCTCACGTCATTAGAACTAAATAGAAGAATGGCGATCTGTGCTTTGCTAATTTCTGAGATCTATCTTACCTCTATCACTCTCCTTGGCCGTACACTCCAGCGATGGAGATTCCTCTGTGTTATGACTATCACTGTTTCCTCTCCCTAAGTTCGTGCCAAGTTTTATAGTTGTTATGATATTTCCTTCTATTGACTTTAAGTATGTGTGTTCCAGCAAATTTAGGATGGTCTTGTTATCTTTGCATCGACTAGAAAACTTCTATTATTCTTGTCAGTTAGGGAATCGTTGGATAGATAGCTGTCAGGTTTCCTAAATATATTCTCTGCCACCTTTTAAGATAGGTTGGTATTAAAACAAATATATGTATTGGTAATTGTTCATTTAGAAATTGGAGGCGTAGAATGTATAATAGATAGTAGTTTATGCTTATAGCGAAATATAAAGGTATATATTTGTAGTTTTTTTATTTAGAAATGGTAGATAGTAAATGTCGATGGGAACTTATGTGAATAGAAAAAAAAAATATTTATACTTATAGTTGTTTTTATTAGAAATTGTAAATTGGTAAAATGTTAGATGTTTATGGTTACATGAAAATTTATATAAATATAGTTGTTTTCTTTATTAGAAAATTGTATATGGTAAAATGATAGATGGGAAGTTTTTTTATCATTATAGCAAAAATTTATATATTTATATTAGTAGTTTTCTTGTCAGAAATTATAGATTAGAAAGATGTTAGATGGAAGTTCTTGCTTATAGTAAATATATTTATAGTTTGTTGTTATGGTAGTTATTAGAATGTTAGCTAGGAAATTTATACTTGGATTGTATAGAAATTGTTACTTTCGTAATCTAGGATTTCTTTGCAAGAAAGTTAAAACATCAGATTTAATTTCATGTTTATAATTAAGAGTTTATTGAATCTCAAATCCCTGTTTGTGTTCCTTGTCTTGTCATGTTAATATGTTTAAATTGGGTCATGGTATCTAGTAGGTTAGAGTTTTATAGCTATGCTTTGGTTAAGTGCGAAGTGAAGTATCTAGAGAGGTGTTATGATTACTTTGTGTCAAGATGCGTAAGCATTGTCCATATTAGGAAATGGTTGATTTAACATTAGGTAACGTGTTCAACTTACCTAACTCCAGAGGTGTGATTTCTTGGGTTTGGGTTCAATATTGTGGCACATCATTGTAATGGGATAAATGAATCGAGATTGTTTGGATGGGGGAAAAATCTTGCGAATTTGGAACTTTGTAACTGTTTTGTAATGTGTTGGATTGTGAGAAGATGGATGTCTAGTGGTTCCTTGTCCATACATGTCATTGTTTTCCAGATTTCGGCTAAGGGATGTTAGTTGTAGGAAGGAGAGTGGCTTCCGTGGTGGGGTCGATGCCCGAAGTGGCTACCTGGATAACCCCATGGAAGTTGTAATCAAGTGATAACTTAAAAATATATCTAGGTGGGTCGGGTAGTATTTCACATATCAAAGATAAGTATGTTGCCTCTCCCATGCCTTCAGTGCTCTCATAGACTAAGGATGGCATGAGAAGGCCTGGTTGGCAAGGTCAATCTCCTTGTCCACATGAGAGGATGTGTCAGCTCTGCATGTGTCACCCTATGGGGCCGGTGCCAGAGAGGGCTCACCAGGATAACCATAGATGGGGGCTGGCTTCTAGTGAGAGATAGCCTGGATAACCCATGATCAGGACCATGCGATGACACTCTCCTCACTGCAGCTTAGCTACTTCCCTCTTTATTGTTTTCATTGTTGCCTCTGGAGTGTTGTCTTGACTTGTGCAGTCTTGTTATAATGGTTGGTCTGTGTCAAGTTTGTATTCATTTGGTTACTTTTGTTGTTGTGTCCTTGGCCTTGTGGAATCCTCGTTGTTATCTCCTAGCTTAGAGGGGTGGACCTCAGGGTTCCACATGGTTGGGTGGCAGAGCTATCCATTGGTCTTTTTAGAGATTTAGTTTGAGTCTAGTGCAGAAGTGTTCCAATTCTAGATTGCTTTACACTCTCAGAGTTGTTGTGTACATTCATAAGTATTTATTTGTAAACTAACATGATCGGTCTTGTAATCTTGTATTGTAACTTTGTAAATTAACTATCTTTGCAAATGTAAAAGTTGTCCTTATCTGTAGTGGTATGCTTTATATCACTTGTGTTGTTAAGACTTTATGATCAATTGATGTAGTTATGTTTCCCTAGAGGAGTTAGAAGTGCACTTTTCTTTATGTTGTGTATAATGATATCTTTGATTACTGGTATTGCAAGTTCTTGCTTAAAAAAAAAAATTTATTTATGTAATGTTACTCTTGTTAGTCTAACTCTCTAGGGTTGCATGACAGGGTGTCACACTGATAGAGGCATATTTATTTGTCAATCTAAGTATGCTAAGGATTCAGAATGTTGAATTGTAATCCAATACCAACTCTAGTTGCAATAGGAACTAAACTCACTAGAGAGCACAAGGGGTCTAATGTTGATTCAACAATGTTCAAAAGACTTGAAAGTTTGATGTATCTTATAGTTACAATGCTATATATTATGTATGGAGTTAGCCTAATTTTAAGGTTTATGGAGTCACCAAAAGACTCACATTGGCAAGTTAGGAAGAGAATATTAAGATATGTGGCAGGAACAATAGGAAATAGAATATTATATTCCACAACTAATGATTTTGATTTGATTGGATATACTAATAGTGATTTTGTAGTTCTAGCATGGATGATAGGAAGAGTACCTTAAAATATGTTTTTTATTTTGGATCAAGTGTAGTTTCATGGGCATCAACGAAACAATCTATAATGATGATTTCATCAGCTGAAGCAAAGTATGTAGCAACAAATTTTGTAGCATGTCAAGCGGTTTGGATGCATAGAGTATTGATGACTTATGCACATATTCTAAATGAAGTGGAAACTGGAAAAATACTTCTGTGAAACTTTAATCAACAGCCAATGAATTGTCACTTTGAAATGATCAATAAAACATGACAAACAAGACCGATGATAGAGAAAGAAAGAACCCAAAATACTAGTAAAATATTTTTGTGAAACTTTAATCGACACCCAATTAAGTGTTACTTTGAAACAATCTGTAAGCCATGGCAAACAAGACCAAGAACAAAAAATGAAAGACAATATTTTATTTAGAAATTGTACACGATCAAGTAAAACCCTAAAACCTAAGTATGTATGATGAAAATGAAGAGAAAAAATCCAAGAATCTAACATAGTACACACACATGAATTCTGGAAAGGACATCCGTATGTACATTAATCAATAAGAAGTAATGTTTAACATAGATTTTTATCAAAAACACTTTTCAGGCATATTGACACCAAAAAGAGAGGCTAGAAAAACCTTTATAGAACATTTGAAGAAAGGAGAAGTGTCATATGATCCAGTGTAAAGTAAATGGTTAGAGAAGTGCTTACCAATATTGGTGCAATAGGATCTATCCACTAGTACAATGTGTTTGCAAGATATGCTACAAAGAGACTAATTGAATTGTTGAAGGCATCGTATTTATGATCATTGGCATACTCCTTTACAATCTCTTTTATAAAAGTTCAGCGATAGATTACAAGGAGAAAGTTCACTAGAGTGACCGAAACCATAATTCCAATAACCCAGTGCCAACTATCTCCTAACGATAAACCTTGCTCCTATATAATTTGGCAATAAAGTTGACAGAAGGGAATTACTTATATGTAATATGCCAAAGTAGCTTACTTTTGTTAAAAGGACAATACAGTAATACTGGACAGACCATAAAATAGATGAGAAAGAAAACCAAAAGCATTATCTATGGGACAAAATAAAAACATAATCTATATTACATGTTAACATTGAAGGTCAACATTGTAGAGCTCCAAAATAATGGTCAGGGTAAATTAGTATAAAACTTGTAGCTTCTCGGTCAAGGAAATAAGCCTATATAACAAATGTTGGGCTTTCTAATTTTACTAAAATTCTATAAGAAAATACTCATAGAAACCTTCAATTTTAAACTTTGCTTTGCCCGACTTACATGGTTCAACAATGATGCAAAAATATACATTTTTACTGAAAGTCTGTAAGTGGATGCAAAAGAAAATACTCATAGAAACCTTTGATTTTGAGCTTTGCTTTGCCTGATTTACATGGTTCAGCAATGATGAAAAAATATACAACAAAATACATGCCTATTTCCTTATCCTAAAAGCTACGAGTTTTATACTAATTTACTCCGACCATTATTTTGGAGCTATACAATGTTGAGCTTAAATGTTAACATGTAATATATATTATGCTTCTATTCTATCCCACAGATAATGCTTTTGTTTTTTTTTCTCATTTGTTTTATGGTCTGTCCAATATTACTATATCATCCTTTTAACAAAAGTAAGCTACTTTGACATATTACATATAAGTAATTCCCTTCTGTCAACTTTATTGCCAAATTATACAGGAGCAAGGTTTATCATTAGGAGATAGTTGGCACTAGGTTGTTGGAATTATGGTTTCAGTCACTCTAGTAAAGCTTTTCCTTGTAATCTATTGCTAAACTTTTACAAACAAGATTGTAAAGGAGTATTCCAATGATCATAAAGACGATGCCTTCAACACTTCAATTAGTCTCTTTGTAGCATATCTTGCAAGCACATTGTACTGGTGGATAGATCCTGCTGCAACAATATTGGTAAGCACTTATCTAACCATTTACTTTACACTTGGACATATGACACTTCTCCTTTTTTGAAATGTTCAATAAAGGTTTTTCTAGCCTCTCTTTTTGGTGTCAATATGCCTGAAAAGTGTTTTTGATAAAAACCTACGTTAAACATTACTTATTGATTAATGTACATGCAGATGTCCTTTTCAAAATTCATGTGTGTGTACTATGTTAGATGCTTAGATTCATTCTCTTCATTTTCATGATACATACTTATGTTTTTGGCTTTTACTTGATTGTGTATGATTTCCAAATAAAATATTTTCTTTCATTTTTTGTTCTTGGTCTTGTTTGTGACGGCTTACTAATTATTTCAAAGTAACACTTAACGGGGTGTTGATTGAACTTTCACAAAATTATTTTCCTAGTATTTTGGATTCTTTCTTTCTCTATCCTTGGTCTTGTTTGTCATGTTTTATTAATCATTTCAAAGTGACAATTCATTGGCTGTTGATTGAAGTTTCACAAAAGCATTTTTCCAGTTTCCAGTTTCTAGTTTCCACTTCATTTAGAATTTGCTAATAACAATTTGTGTTTTTTATTTTATTGCATATATTAATTATGGGAGAAATTAATATTAGAGTTGGATCTTCCTGTTCATGTATTGAATCTGTCAATACTCTATGCATCCAAACTACTTGACATGCTGCAAATGTTGTTGCATTTGTCAATAATCTATACAATTTGTTATTAGCAGATTCTAAATGAAGTGGAAACTAGAAAAATGCTTTTGTGAAACTTCAATCAACAACGAATGAATTGTCATTTTGAAACAATCAATAAAACATGACAAACAAGACCGATGATAGAAAAAGAAAGAAGCCAAATACTAGAAAAATATTTTGTGAAACTTCAATTGACACCAAAAATTAAGTTTTACTTTGAAACAATTAGTAAGCCATGGAAAAGAAGACCAAGATTAGAAAATGAAAGAAAATATTTTATTTGGAAATCGTACATGATCAAGTAAAACCCAAAAACCTAAGTATGTATCATGAAAATGAAGAGAAGAAATCCAAACATCTAACATAGTACAAACACATGAATTCTGGAAAGAACATCCACATGTACATTAATCGATAAGAAGTAATGTTTATCATTGATTTTTATCAAAAACACTTTTTAGGCATATTGGCACCAAAAAAAGAGGCTAGAAAAACCTTTATAGAACATTTGAAGAAAGGAGAAGTGTATTATGTTCAAGTGTAAAGTAAATGGTTAGAGAAGTGCTTACCAATATTGCTGTAGTAGGATCCATCCATCAGTACAATGTGCTTGCAAGATATGTTGCAAAGAGACCAATTGAATTGTTGAAGGCATCATCTTTATGATCTTTGGCATACTCCTTTACAACCTCATTTGTAAAAGTTTGGCAATAGATTACAAGGAAAAACTTCATTAGAGTAACTGAAACCATCATTCCAACAACCTAGTGCCAACTATCTCCTTCTAACAAATAAACCATGCTCATGTATAAATTGGCAATAAAGTTGATAGAAGGGAATTACTTATATGTAATATGTCAAAGTAGCTTACTTTTGTTAAAAGGACAATACAGTAATACTGGACAGACCATAAAACAGATGAGAAAGAAAATCAAAAGTATTATCTATTGGACAGAGTAGAAGCATAATCTATATTACATGTTAACGTTTAAACTCAACATTGTATAGCTCCAAAATAATGGTCGCGTTAAATTAGTGTAAAACTCATAACTTTTAAGACAAGGAAATAGGCATGTATAATAAATGTTGGGCTTTCTATTTTTACTAAAAGTATGTAAGTGGGTGCAAAAGAAAATACTCATAGAAACCTTTGATTTTGAGCTTTGTTTTGCCCGACTTACATGGTTCAACAATCATGCAAAAATATACAATTTTACTTGAAGTTTGTAAGTGGATGCAAAAGTAAATGCTCATAGAAACCTTTGATTTTGAGCTTTGCTTTGCTCGATTTACATGGTTCAACGATGATGCAAAAATATACAACAAAATACAGGCCTATTTCCTTATATGAAAAGTTTCTAGTTTTATACTAATTTACTCTGACCATTATTTTGGAGCTATACAATGTTGAGCTTAACCATTAACATGTAATATAGATTATGCTTCTATTCTCTCCCACAAATAATGCTTTTTGTTTTCTTTCTCATCTATTTTATGGTCTCTCCAGTATTATTGTATTGTCCTTTTAACAAAAGTAAGCTACTTTGACATATTACATATAAGTAATTCCCTTCTGTCAACTTTATTGCCAATTTATACACAAGAAAAGTTTATTTGTTAGAAGGAGATAGTTGGCACTGGGTTGTTGGAATGATGGTTTCAATCACTCTAATGAAGTTTTTCCTTGTAATTTATTGCCAAAATTTTACAAACAAGGTTGTAAAGGAGTATGCCAATGATCATAAAGATGATGCCTTCAACAATTCAATTGGTCTCTTTGTAGCATAACTTGCAAGCACATTGTACTAGTGGATAGATGCTACTACTCAGCAATATTGGTAAGCACTTCTCTAACCATTTACTTTACACTTGAACATATGAGACTTCTCCTTTCTTCAAATGTTCTATAAAGGTTTTTCTGGCCTCTCTTTTGGTGTTAATATGCTTGAAAAGTGTTTTTGATAAAAATCAATGTTAAATATTACTTCTTATTGATTAATGTACATGCGGATGTCCCTTCCAGAATTCATGTGTGTGTACTATGTTAGATGCTTGGATTTCTTGATGAAGGGGGTCAATCACAAAACACACAACAATAGAAATTGAACACATCAAATAGAACTTTCTTTATTGATCTGGACAACTTATTACATTATAGAAGCTCAATTACAATCAGAGGAATCAACCCTCCATAGGCTGCAACACATTACAGCTTCCTATCCCAAGACTCTGGAATCATCTGCCTTCTATAACCCCAAATCAGCTAGGGTTTCTATTTTTCCCCTATTCTTGACTCTACACTCCCCCCCTTAACTCTACTACTCCCAAGGCTCCCAAAAATGGTTATTAATAGCATTTTTGGTGGCCAACAACCTAATTTTAAAATTTGCATCTCCCTCCAAAAATAGGTTAACTTCCGGGAGCCATAACTTTTGATCCGGGACTCCGATTAACGAATTGTTTTATGCGTCAGAAAGCTCGCAGAGTGCTCTACATGCTAAGAACCCTCTCTATAGGTTCTAGCCATTTTTGGGTCTGTATGGGACCGTTTAGTGCCTCAAACCTAAATTTGAATAATTTTTAAGCATTTTTCAGGAAACAAAAACTTTAGTATCTTTCAGCTCACAAATGATCTTCATGTGATTCCTTCGCCAAAGGTCTTATATTTTTGTTATGTAACTTCCTGCAAATTTTTACTTCAATCCGTGCCCAAATGCAAACTTTTTAAAAATAGCAGGTTACTATTTTTAGCAGTTTGGAAAAACTGAAAGTTCTACATCATTATTCAAGCGATTATGGAACCAGAACCACAAGTTTTGAAAAGAAATGGAAAGAACAACAATAATTTTGAAACACATCTTTTTTTGGGTGATGCAAGATTGTCCTTACACTGCTGGATGCTCCTGCATTAGACACCCAAGGTAATTTGAGAAGTGACCCTGTCACGTCTCAGGTGTTTGTGTGAGGAAAGCCCAAACGGTCAACCTCTGCCTTAGATAACCAAGAAGAATCTTCAATAGGTCTTCCTTTCCATTTCACCAGATATTCTTCATATTGCCTATTCTGAGTACTTCTTCCCACACGGCTATCCAAGATCTCTTCTATCTCCTCTGTTGAAGTAGATGCCGGGATACTCCACTGCACTTCTGTTGGTTCATCCTCTGTTCCACCTTCATGATATTCTGATAAATCAGCAATGTTGAAAATAAGGGAAATATTGATCCCACTCGGTAGCTCTACCTCATATGCATTTCCTGAATCATGCTTCTTCAGGATTCTGCATGGTCCAAATTTCTTCATTTTCAACTTATTGTATGTTCCAATTGGGAACCTTTCTTTTCTCAGGTGAACCATGACTTCCTCTCCTACTTGGAACTCCTTATATCTCTTCTTCTGATCTGCCTTAGCCTTGTACTGAATATTTATTTTTTTAATGTGCTTTCTTACCTCTTCATGCAAATTCTTCAAACGTTCTGCAAAGTCTTCAGCTTCATCACTTGTCTTTTCTTCTTTGTCCAGCTTCCTTAACTCAGAAGCGCTTCTTGGGCTATTGCCATATACAATCTGGAATGGTGATTTACCAGTACTCCTATTGACAAAATTGTTGTAAGCAAATTCCGCCTGTGGTAAAATCAAATCCCATCTCTTGGGCTTATCTCCTACTAAGCATCATAGTAGGTTACCCAAACTCCTATTCACCACTTCAGTCTATCCATCAGTCTGTGGATGGTGTGCAGAACTAAACTTCAAGTCTATCTTCAACTTCTTCCACAATGTCTTCCAGAAATAACCAACAAACTTGGTATCTCAATCTGAAACTATGCTCTTTGGTAGACCATGTAATCTCACCACCTCCCTGAAAAATAATTCAGCAATATGCATAGCATCATTAGTCTTCCTGCAAGGAATAAAATGTGCCATCTTCAAGAATTTGTCCACCACCACAAAAATGGAATCATGTCCTCTCTGTGTTCTTGGTAAACCAAGAACAAAATCCATACTAATATCATCCCATGGCTTCTCTGGTACATGTAATGGTTGATATAGACCTATGTTTTGACTTGCTCCTTTTGCCATCTGATATACTCTGCAACTCTGCACAAATCTCCTCACATCCTACTGTAACTGTGGCCAATAATAATTTTCACCAACAATAGCAATGGTCTAATCTTGACCAAAGTGTCCGGCCAATCCTCCACTATGCTTCTCCTTAATCAGGTTCTCTCTCATGGAACTCCTTGGAAAACACAACTAGCTTCCTCTAAACAACATGCCATCTTGGATTATAAAATCCAACCATTTGTCCTATCCAAAGTAACAGGTTCCAAACAAGCTTTCCAGGCCTCTGCAAAATCTGGATCCTTAGGATACAAACTTTTGAGCTCATCAAACCCAACAACCTCTATCTTCATTTCTGTCAATAAATTTTGCCTTCTATTCAAGGCATCTGCAACTCTGTTGGACTTCCCACTCCTGTGCTTTAAAACAAAAGTATAGCTCTGCAAAAACTCAACCCATTTTAAGTGCCTTTGGTTCAACTTCCCTTGACTATTAAGATACTGCAAAGCCTGATGATCAGTATATAAAACAAACTCTGTTGGCAACAAATAATGTCTCCATTTTTTCAAAGCCTGAACTATTGCATAAAATTCCTGATCATACACAAAATACTTTTTCTTGGCATCATTAAGCTTCTCACTAAAATAGGCAATGGGCTTACCTTCTTAGTCAAAATAGCTCCTATACCACTGCCACTAGCATCATAATCTACCTGAAATACCTTATTAAAATCTGCAAGTGCCAAAACAGGTTGTTCTATGACTTTCTGCTTCAATGTATCAAAGCTCTTGTCTGCTCCTTTAGTCCATCTAAACTCTTTTCTATCCCCTCTCATTGTCTCAGTTAGGGGTGCACAAATGCTACTAAAATTCCTGATAAACTTTCTGTAAAAACTTGCCAAACCATGAAAAGATCTTACCTCTGTTGCACTCCTTGGCGTAGGCCATTCAATGATAGACCTTACTTTTTCTGGGTCTATCTTAAGACCTTCCTCTGAGACAACAAATCCCAGGTATACCAACTCCTCCTTTGCAAAACTACATTTCTTCAGATTAATCAGCAACTTCTCCTCCCTCAGCTTCTCTAAAACTCTTCTGATATGCATCAGATGCTCATCCCAAGTCTTACTAAAAATCAAAATATCATCCAAATAAACAATAACAAAACTTCCCAAAAATTCTTTCAGTACCTCATTCATGAGCCGTATGAATGTGCTTGGTGCATTGGTTAGTCCAAATGGCATGACTAACCACTCATACAAACCTTCTTTAGTTTTGAAGGCTATCTTCCACTCGTCTCCTTCTCTGATACGGATCTGGTGATGCCCACTCTTCAGGTCAATCTTTGTGAAGTACTTGGCTCCACTCAAATAGTCCATTATGTCATCCATTCTGGGCAATGAAAGTCTGTACTTGATCATGATCTTATTGATGACTCGAGAGTCTGTACACATTCTCCACTCTCTGTCTTTCTTTGGTGCTAGTACTGCAGGTACCGCACATGGACTTAGGCTTTCTCCTATTAGCCCCTTCCTCAACAACTCCTGAACTTGTCTGTTTAACTCTTCACTCTCTACTGGAGTCATTCTATGGGCTGCCTTATTCGGCAAACTAGCTCCTGGTATCAAATCCATTTGATGACTTATCTTCCTCACTGGTGGTAAACCCTCTGGTACATTATCAAAGATAATGTCCTAAAATTCTTCCAACATATCTGAAACTTCTGCTGGTACATCTTCACATTTTTCTTGACTAATCTTAGGAATCAATGCAAAGCAATGACGCTCATGCTTCATACCCTCCAAAAATTTCCTACCATCTACTAGGCAAATTCTGGCAGTACTGCATACCTTTTCTTCCACCTCCTTCAAGGGCTTCAACTTGTGACGAACTCCATCCTTTGTTAGGGAATATGTGTTTGCACGACCATCATGGACAACACTCCTATCATACTACCACAGCCTCCCCAACAACATATGACATGCATCCATCGGTATGATATCACACAGCACCTCATCATGGTAGTCACCAATCTTGAACTTCACTAAACATTGCTCATTGACCAAAGCTCTGTGGTCCTTCTGCAACCATGCAATTTGATATGGATGTGGATGCTTTCTTCTTATCAACCATCTCCTCTGAAACAAGATTGTCAGTACTTCCACTGTCAATAATAATATCACAACACTTACCTTCACATTTGCACCTTGTGCAGAATAAACTTTTCCTCTGATTTGGTTCTTTCTCCTCATTCAGCAAGGTTCTTCTAACAACTAGAGTTTCCCCCCTTTCAACATCTTCAGAATGCTCAGAATGTGCATCTTCATCGACATGTGCAACTTGTGCATTGCCTTCAGGTCTTCTATTTGTCCTTCCTTGATGTTGCGGACACTCATATGCTCGATGCCCTTCTTCTCCACATTGGAAACAGGTTCCTCTGAAACCTCCTCTTCCTCTTCCTCTTTGCTCACCATTGTTCTGGTCATGAGGGCGGTAGGCATTATCTCCTCTCTGATTTTGACTAGTGCCAACTTCTTCACTTTTCTTTTGATCTTCATTCTAGCCTCCATAGGGCCTTCCAGCAGCCCTTCTGCCTTGACCTCTTCCCCTTTGCTTACTGTTGAATCTTTTATTCAGCTTCTCTTCCACCTTCAGGAAAATTGATATGCATCTTCTATGGTGGTCATTTTGACTAGGCTCAGCTCCTCTTGAATACTCGGCCTCAACTGATTAATGTAATGGGCTACCTTCTCCTTATTGGGCTCTGCATGACCAGTTCTGATAGTAATCTTATAAAATTCTTCTGTATACTCCTTAACAGACTTGTTACCTTGCTTCAGCCCTTGCAACTTCTTCAGCAACTCCATCTCATAGTCTACAGGAATGAACTGCTTCTTCAATTTCTCCACCATCTAATCCCATCTGGTGATCTTTCCTTTTCCTCTTCTATTCCTCTCTAACTAGACCTCCTTCCACCAAATATTGGCATGGCCCTTCAATTTCATTTTTGCAAACTTGACCCAATCTGGGTCTTCTACATCTCCATACTCGAAGTATTCCTCCATGTCATTGATCCAATCAATAAGCTGTTCTAGATTCAAATCTCCAGAATATTTAAAAACTTCGATCTTGGGCCTCTTTCCAATCTTTGAAATGGCCCTCAACAACCTAACTTCTACAGGATCTCCTATAGCTTCTTGTTCTTCCTCGGATAGCTCTTCTTCAGCTTCATCCTCGCTTTCTTCTCTTGCTCTCGGATCAAACCCTCTTCACAGCACCTCTTGCAATGCATCGATCTGCCTTTGGAGGGCTCTAAAACTATCTTCCGTTAAAGCATTCCTCCCAACATGATTTCTTCATGGAGGCATCTTGGTCTCCGCAGCAAACCCACAACCTTAGGTCCTAGTGCAAACTGCCTCATGGTCGACGATCTGTCTACACACTTAGGAACCCTTGCTCTGATACCACTTGATGAAGGGGGTAAATCACAAAACACACAACAATAGAAATTAAACACAGCAAATAGAACTTTCTTTATTGATCTGGACAACTTATTACATTACAGAAGCTCAATTACAATCAGAGGAATCAACCCTCCATAGGCTGCAACACATTACAGCTCCCTATCCCAAGACTCTAGAATCATCTACCTTCTATAACCCCAAATCAGCTAGGGTTTCTATTTTCCCCCTATTCTTGACTCTACACTCCTCCCCTTAACTCTACTACTCCTAGGGTTCCTAAAAATGGTTATTAATAGCCTTTTTGGTGGCCAACAACCTAATTTCAAAATTTGCATCTCCCTCCCAAAATAGGTCAACTTCCGGGAGCCATAACTTTTGATCCGAGACTCTGATTAACGAACCGTTTTATGCGTCGAAAAGCTCACAGAGTGCTCTACGCGCTATAAACTACTCTACCAATTCCAGCCATTTTTGGGCCCGTACGGGACCATTTAGTGCCTCAAACTTGAATTTGAATAATTTTCAGGCGTTTTTCTGGAAATGAAAACTTTAATATCTTTTAGCTCACAAATGATCTTCGAGTTATTCCTTTGCCAAAGGTCTTATATTTCTGTTATGTAACTTCCTGCAAATTTTGACTTCAATCCGTGCCCAAATGCAAACTTTCTAAAAATAGTAGGTTACTTTTTTTAGTAGTTTGGAAAAATTGAAAGTTCTACATCATTATTCAGGCGATTATGGAACTAGAACCACAAGTTTTGAAAAGAAATGGAAAGAACAACAACAATTTTGAAACACATCTTTTTTGGGTGATGCAAGATTACCCTTACACCACTGGATGCTCCTGCATCATTTCTTCTCTTCATCTTCATGATACATACTTAGGTTTTTGGGTTTTACTTGATTGTGTATGATTTCCAAATAAAATATTTTCTTTCATTTTTTGTTCTTGGTATTGTTTGTCATGGATTACTGATTGTTTCAAAGTAACACTTAATTGGGTGTCAATTGAAGTCTTAAAAAAATATTTTTCTATTATTTTGGCTTCTTTCTTTCTCTATCCTCGGTCTTGTTTGTCATGTTTTATTAATCATTTCAAAGTGACAATTCATTAGTTGTTGATTGAAGTTTCACAAAAGTATTTTTCTACTTTCCACTTACTAGTTTCTACTTCATTTAGAATCTACTAATAACAATTTGCATTTTTTATTTTATTGCATATATTAATTATGGGAGAAATTAATAATAGAGTTGGATCTTCCTAATCATGAATTGAATCTGTAAATACTTTATGCATCCAAACTACTTGACATACTGCAAATGTTGTTGCTACATACTCTGAAATAAAATTAAAAACATAAATTGTTATTAGCAGATTCTAAATGAAGTGGAAAATGGAAAAATGCTTTTGTGAAACTTTAATCAACAACCAATGAATTGCCTCTTTGAAACAATCTATAAAACATGACAAACAAGACCGATGATAGAGAAAGAGAGAACCTAAAATACTAGAAAAACATTTTTTTGAAACTTCAATCGACACCCAATTAAGTGTTACTTTGAAACAATCAGTAAGCCATGGAAAACAAGACCAAGAACATAAAATGAAAGAAAATATTTTATTTGGAAATCGTGCACGATCAAGTAAAACCCAAAAACCTAAGTATGTATCATAGGAATGAAGACAAGAAATCCAAGCATCTAACATAGTACACATGCATGAATTATGGAAGGGACATCCGAATGTAAATTAATCAACAAGAAGTAATGTTTAACATAGATATTTATCAAAAATACTTTTCAGGCATATTGACACCAAAAAGAGAGGTTGGAAAAACTTTTATAGAATGTTTGAAGAAAGGAGAAGTGTATTATGTTCAAGTGTAAAGTAAATGGTTAGAGAAGTGCTTACCAATATTGTTGCAGCAAGATCTATTCACCATTACAATGGCTTGCAAGATATGCTGTAAAGAGACCAATTGAATTGTTGAAGGCATCATCTTTATGATCATTAACATACTCCTTTACAATCTCATTTGCAAAAGTCCAGCAATATATTACAAGGAGAAACTTCACTAGAGTGATTGAAACCATAATTCCAACAACCCAGTGCCAACTATCTCCTTGTAACGATAAACCTTAATGCTGTATAATTTCGTAATAAAGTTGATAGAAGAGAATTACTTCTATGTAATATGCCAAAGTAGCTTACTTTTGTTAAAAGGACAATACAGTAATACTAAACAAACCATAAAATAGACGAGAAAGAAAAATCAAAAGCATTATATGTGGGACACAATAGAAGCATAACCTATATTACATGTTAACGTTTAAGCTCAACATTGTATAGCTCCAAAATAATGGTCGAGGTAAATTAGTATAAAACTTGTAGCTTTTAAGACAAGGAAATAGACTTGTATAATAAATGTTGTGCTTTTTGTTTTTACTAAAAGTTTGTAAGTGGGTGCAAAAGAAAATACTCATAGAAACCTGCGATTTTGAGCTTTGTTTTGCCCGACTTACATGGTTCAATAATCATGCAAAAATATACAATTTTACTGAAAGTCTGTAAGTGGATGCAAAAGTAAATGCTCATAGAAACCTTTGATTTTGAGCTTTGCTTTGCCCGATTTACATGGTTCAACGATGATGCAAAAATATACAACAAAATACAGGCCTATTTCCTTATATGAAAAGTTTCTAGTTTTATACTAATTTACTCCGACCATTATTTTGGAGCTATACAATGTTGAGCTTAACCATTAACATGTAATATAGATTATGCTTCTATTCTCTCCCACAAATAATGCTTTTTGTTTTCTTTCTCATCTATTTTATTGTCTGTCCAGTATTATTGTATTGTCCTTTTAAAAAAAGTAAGTTACTTTGGCATATTACATATAAGTAATTCTCTTTTGTCAACTTTATTGCCAAATTATACAGGAGCAAAGTTTATCGTTAGGAGATAGTTGGCACTGGGTTGTTGGAATGATGGTTTCAGTCACTCTAGTGAAGTTTTTCCTTGTAATCTATTGCCAAACTTTTACAAATGAGATTGTAAAGGAGTATGCCAATGATCATAAAGATGATGCCTTCAACAATTCAATTGGTCTCTTTACAACATATCTTGTAAGAAAATTGCACTGGTGGATAGATCCTTCTACAACAATATTGGTAAGCACTTCTCTAACCATTTTCTTTACATTTGAACATATGACACTTCTCCTTTCTTCAAACATTTTGTAGAGGTTTTTCTAGCCTCTCTTTTGGTGTTAATATGCCTGGAAAGTGTTTTTGATAAAAATCTATGTTAAATATTACTTCTTATTGATTAATGTACATGTAGATGTCCCTTCTATAATTCATGTGTGTGTACTCTGTTAGATGCTTGAATTTTTTCTTTTCATCTTCATGATACATACTTAAGTTTTTGGGTTTTACTTGATCGTGTATGATTTTCAAATAAAATATTTTCTTTCATTTTCTGTTCTTGGTCTTGTTTGCCATGGTTTACTGATTGTTTCAAAGTAACACTTAATTGGGTGTCAATTGAAGTTTCACAAAAGTATTTTTCTAGTATTTTGGCTTCTTTCTTTCTCTATTCTTGGTCTTGTTTGTCATGTTTTATTGATCATTTCAAATTGATAGTTCATTGGTTGTTGATTGAAGTTTCCCAAAAGTATTTTTCCAGTTTTCACTTACTAGATTCCATTTCATTTAGAATATGCTAATAACAATTTGAAATTTTTATTTTATTGCATATATTAATTATGGGAGAAATTAATATTAGAGTTGGATCTTTCTGATCATGCATTGAATCTGTCAATACTCTATGCATCGAAACTGCTTGACATGCTGCAAATGTTGTTGCTACATACTCTGAAATAAAATAAAAAACACAAATTGTTATTAGCAGATTCTAAATGAAGTGGAAACTGGAAAAATGCTTTTGTGAAACTTCAATCAACATCTAATTAATTGTCACTTTGAAACGATCAATAAAACATGACAAACAAGACTGATGATAGAGAAAGAAAGAACCCAAAATACTAGAAAAATATTTTTATGAAACTTCAATTGACACTCAATTAAGTATTACTTTGAAACAATCAGTAAGCCATGGAAAACAAGACCAAGTACAAAAAATGAAAGAAAATATTTTGTTTGGAAATCATGCACGATCAAGTAAAACCCAAAAACCTAAGTATGTATCATGAAAATGAAGAGAAGAAATCCAAGCATCTAACATAGTACAAAGGCATAAATTTTGGAAAGGACATCCACATGTACATTAATCAATAAGAAGTAATGTTTAACATAGATTTTTATCAAAATAACTTTTTAGGCATATTGACACCAAAAAGAGAGGCTAGAAGAACCTTTATAAAATGTTTGAAGAAAGGAGAAGTGTCATATGTTCAAGTGCAAAGTAAATGGTTAGAGAAGTGCTTACCAATATTGTTGCAGTGGGATCTATCCATCAGTACAATGTGCTTGCAAGATATGCTACAAAGAGACCAATTGAATTGTTGAAGGCATCATCTTTATGATCATTGGCATACTCCTTTAAAATCTCATTTGTAAAAGTTCAGCAATAGATTACAAGGAGAAACTTCACTAGAGTGACTAAAACCATAATTCCAACAACCCAGTGCCAACTATCTCCTTCTAACGATAAACCTTGCTGTTGTACATTAAAGTTGATAGAAGGGAATTACTTATATGTAATATGCCAAAGTAGATTACTTTTGTTAAAAGAACAATACAGTAATACTAGATAGACCATAAAACAAATGAGAAAGAAAATCAAAAGCATTATATGTGGGAGAGAATAGAAGCATAATTTATACTACATGTTAACGTTTAAGCTCAACATTATAAAGCTCCAAAATAATGGTTGGGGTAAATTAGTGTAAAACTCATAGATTTTCAGACAAGGAAATAGGCCTGTATAATAAATGTTGGGCTTTTTGTTTTTACTGAAATTTTGTAAGTGGGTGCAAAAGAAAATACTCATAGAAACCTTCGATTTTGAGCTTTACTTTGCTCGACTTACATGGTTCAACAATCATGCAAGAATATACATTTTTACCGAAAGTTTGTAAGTGGATGCAAAAGAAAATGCTCATCAAAACCTTCAATTTTGAGCTTTGCTTTGCTCGATTTACATGGTTCAGCAATGGTGTAAAAATATACAACAAAATACAGGCCTATTTCCTTATCTGAAAAGTTTCAAGTTTTATACTAAATTACTCCAACCATTATTTTATAGCTATACAATGTTGAGCTTAAACATTAACATGTAATATAGATTATGCTTCTATTTTGTCCCATAGATAATGCTTTTTGTTTTCTTTCTCATCTATTTTATGGTCTGTCTAGGATTACTGTATTGTCCTTTTAACAAAAGTAAGCTACTTTGGCATATTACATATAAGTAATTCCTTTTTGTCAAGTTTATTGCTAAATTATACAGGAGCAAGGTTTATTGTTAGGAGATAGCTGGCACTGAGTTGTTGGAATGATGGTTTCAGTCACTCTAGTGAAGTTTTTCCTTGTAATCTATTGCCAAACTTTTACAAATGAGATTGTAAAGGAGTATGCCAATGATCATAAAGACAATGCCTTCAACAATTCAATTGGTCTCTTTGCAACATAGTTTGTAAACACATTGTATGGATAGTTAGATCCTACTGTAGCAATATTGGTAAGTACTTCTCTAACCAGTTACTTTACACTTGAACATATGACACTTCTCCTTTCTTCAAATGTTCTATAAAGGTTTTTCTAGCCTCTCTTTTGGTGTTAATATGCCTGAAGTGTTTTTTGATAAAAATTTGTGTTAAATATTACTTCTTATTGCTTAATGTACATGCGGATGTCCCTTCCAGAATTCATGTGTGTGTACTATGTTAGATGCTTGGATTTCTTCTCTTCATCTTCATGATACATACTTAGGTTTTTGGGTTTTACTTGATCGTGTATGATTTCCAAATAAAATATTTTCTTTCATTTTTTGTTCTTGGTCTTGTTTGCCATGGTTTACTAATTGTTTCAAAGTAGCACCTAATTAGGCATCGATTGAAGTTTCACAAAAATATTTTTCTAGTATTTTGGCTTCTTTCTTTCTTTCTCTATTCTTAGTCTTGTTTGTCATGATTTATTGATCGTTTCAAAGTGACAATTCATTGGTTGTTGATTGAAGTTTCACAAAAGTATTTTTCCAATTTCTACTTACTAGTTTCCACTTCATTTATAATTTGCTAGTGACATGGTTGGTAGCCAAGACATACCTCAAATGGACTATGCCCTGTGGAACCATGTAGTGCTCGATCGAACTATGCTATACATATGGCAAGCTTTCATCCCAAGTCCAAGGATGTTTGGAATGGTACATCAGCAAAATGTGAATGATCATCTGATTCACCACCTCAGTCTACCCATCTTTTTGGGCATGGAAGGCAGTGGATTTTGTCAAATTTGTGTCCGTCAAGGCCCAAAGTGCTAACAAAAAATTGCTAAGAAATCTACTATCCCTGTCAAATATGATGGTTTGTGGCAATCCAAAGTGTACCCAAACATTCTCAAAGAAAAGCTTGGTAGTTTCTTCTGCAAAGACTCCTTTCTTGCAAGCCACTATGACAACCATTTTTGAAAACCTGTCTACCACCACATATACACAATCATGCCCACATCTAGTAGAAGGTAGTCTGGACATGAAATCCATTGAAACTAAATGCCAAGGTTTATTAGGGACTGGAAGAGGTGTATACAATCCTTGTTTACAATTGGCAGGATTTGCAATGGCACAAGCAGTACAAGCTTGGATGTATAAAATGACATCATGTCTTAATTTGGGCCAATAAAAATACATCTGAAGTATAGAAATGGTCTTCTCCACCCCAAAGTGTCTTGCAACACGTCTATAGTGTGTCTCCCATATCATCTTTTTCTGCTCCTTGGTTGGAACACATATGTATTCCATGTGATAGAGAACCCCATCCTTCAAGTAGAAATCAATGGCTTGTTTTCCTTCTACTAGATTGTTGTAGATCTCAGCAAAATCATGATTTGTGGCATACAACTGAGGCCAATCTATTGTGTGGTGGCCACAAGAATCCAATGCCATTGTTAGGGCTATGATCGGAGGTCTACTCAAATAGTCTAAAACTTTGTTAGTATATCCCTTCTTGTGGCAAATATTGAGATGAAATTGTTGCAAGTAGGCAGAACGTCTTTGATGCCCATCATTTTGTAGCTTTCCTTATGTTTGTAGAAATTGTAGAGGTTTATGATCCGTGTGAATGATAGTCTCCTTCCCTAGAATGTAGTGTTTCCATTGTTTGCAGGCCTGCACAATAGCATACAACTCCTTGTCATAGGTGGGGTACTTATGCACTATGTCAAAGAAAGTCTCACTATGGTAGCCAACTAGGTGCTCGTGTTGCATGAAAACTGCCCCTAGTGCATAGTCTGAAGCATCTGTTTCAATTTGAAAAGATAGTTGCAAATTTGGAAGTGCTAGTACTGGTGTAGAACATAGCCTCCTCTTCAACTCCATGAATGCTTTCTGTTGTACCTCTGTCCAACAGAATTTTTCCCTTGGTCCTCCCCTCAGTGCTTGATTCATAGACCATGCCAAATGTGAAAAACCAAGTACAAATCTCTAATAGAAATTGGCTAGGCCCAAGAAGCTACGAAGTTCTATGAGACTTTTGGGAGATGGCCAATCCTTGAGAACCTGTATCTTTTTAGGGTCCACACAAACACTCGTTCTATCCACAATGCATCCCAAATACTGAATACTCTTCACACCAAAAGAACACTTATCTTTGTTAGCATATAGATTATGTTGTTGCAAGGTTGAAAGCACTTGTTGAACATGCTGCAGATGGTCACCCCATGTTTTTCTAAAGATGAGTATGTCATCTAAATAGACGACAACAAAAGAACCAATGAATGGTCTAAGGACATCATCCATCAATCTCATGAATGTCGCAGGGGCATTGGTCAAGCCAAAAGGCATGACTAGCCACTCAAACAACCCTTCCTTGGATTTAAAAGTAGTCTTCCACACATTTGATGGCTCAACTGGGACTTGATGATATCCAGATTTCAAGTCAATTTTGGTTAAAAATTTTGCCCCCTGAGTTGGTCCAGAAAATCATCAATGCGAGGGAGTGGATATCAGTTCTTCACAGTGATCTTGTTGAGAACTCGATAATCAATACAAAGTCTCCATGTTCCATCCTGCTTTTTGGCCAAAACATTTGGAATTTCACATGGTGAAGCACTTGGGAGAATGTGTCCTTTCTTGATCAACTCTTGAATTTGCCACTTGATTTCTTCATTCTCCAAAACTAACCTTCTGTATAGTGGCCCATTTGGTAATGGTGTCCCTGGAATTAGATCAATTTGATGCTTGACTTGGCAATGTAGTGGTACCCCTGTTGGTGAATTGAATACATCTTGATATGTTGACAATATTTTCTCCATCTGTTTCTGTTCAGTTGTGGTAGTGGACACTTTGGTATGATTGTTGGCCACAATGGACCTTGCCTCCTCAGGTCGAACCATTAGTAGGACAAATTTTCCAGTGTGAGCAATCAAATGCTTACATTGTTTTGCAATAATCAAAGATACTGGTTCTGCAGGACTTACCTTAGGTATTCGATACCTCTTTTCTCCTAATTTGATGGTAACCCTACTTGGCCTTGACTCATAGACTCCATGATGCTTGTACATGTATGGGTGCCCCAACAATACATCACATACATCCAAAGGTGCCACATCACATATCACTTCATCTTTGAATGACTTAATAGAATAAGGTAAGATGCACTGTTTATTCACTAAAATGTCTTGTCCTTGACTTACCCATCTTATATGATATGGTTGTGGATGTCATGTTGTCTGCAGATTCAATCTTTTCATAATTTCAGTAGAAATCAAATTCTTTTGGCTTCCACTATCAACAATGAAATGAAGCGACTTTCTGTTTACCCACATCTGTGAGTGGACCAAGTGTTCATCATTTTCATGGGGCATGACTTTAGCAGTGGTAGCTATGGCATGTGGGTCAACCTCAATGATTTGTTCACCATCATTTTGTTCACAAGGATTTGTAGGCAACGACTCCTATTTCATCTCTCCTTAATAGATTCTGCCAACAAAGTCTTGCTGGCACAACAGTCTTTAGTGTTATGACTAAGGCTCTTATGGAATTCACACCACATCTTCTGCTTACCCTTATTTGTTGTTGACAAGGTTTGTGAGGAGAAGTCCTGGTTGTTTATTTCCCACCAAATTTGTTACCACCTTCACCCTTGAATTTGTTGTTTGACGAATAATCCTTCTTCCCCTTTTGTTTGAATTTCTCCTCTATCTTACTGCATATTTGAAGGCAGTACTCAAGGTCTCAATATGTAAGAAATCCATTTCTGTTTGAATATACCAATGAAGCCCACTGTGATACTTCAACACTCGATACTTTTCTGTGTCATGGATTCCCAATTTTGCAAAAAGTGCATGAAATGTAGTTGTATAATCTTGAACAGATTGGTCCTTCTTTTGTCAAAGTAATTGCCACTGTATGTACTTCTCTTCATATGAATTTTCAAGGTAGTATTCCTCCTTGATGTATTCCTCAAATTCTCCCTATGTGGGATTGTCATCCTCGAATGTTTCAAATCCTTGGCTGTCAAGGCCATCATCTCTAGCTAGTAGTCTATTCTCCCAAGATTGTTTCACATGTTCCTCAGCTTTGAGGAGTGCAAAGGTTATTTTGTTTACAGAAAAATATTTCTCTAGTTTTGATAGTTAATCATCAACATCATTTGCATTAATTTTTCCTTCAAAATTTGGAATGTCAAAATTTACTTGTACCTTGAATGGGGTGTGACCATGAAATGACGCTCCAGCTGCATCTTCTAGTTGATGATTTTTTTGGAGAATTTGAGAGAATTCAGTCATCATATCCTCATGTTGCTTTGCCAAATCTTCTTGTACCAGCTCTTTGAAAGGGTCAGATCCATCTCCGTGTTCTCCCATCTTCGGTCGTGTGTGTCTCAAGAGTAGGTAATTTGATGAGTCTCTTGTCTACAATCCCAACCTTTCATAACCAGACTGTGTACGATGTGACATCTAGGAGTTAACCACACTGATACCACTTATCTGACTTTTGATGGAGAATTCAGATAACAATACCTAGCACCGAGCCTGTGGTATTGTGAAAATAGATAAAATGCTCAATGTGCAGAACTTGTAAAAAGTTGCAGGTAACCAAAGAGGATTACTTATTGCATTGTAAGTTGATTATATACAATGAGAAAGAATGTGAAAGTTCACCTTATCCATAGAATTTGAAATGGATAGGTGGAAGGTGATAAAACTACTAAAATTCAAATTTTCAAAATTTTCAAAATTTCAAAAAACTACTAAATTTGGGACCCCACTAGGCAGGGTCATAACTTCTAGCCAGCTAGTCGAAATCTAGACATTTTAGACTCATTGGAAAGATCTCCTGAAGAGCTAGATTGAGTTGCATCGAACCCTACCCACGGCTACCACTCCAAGCAATCGATAAACGTCTTGACCCCAAACTCCATTCTGAAGGCCTTTGAAAATGCCAATTACTAGGATGTAGACAAAACTAGAAAAAAAATACTGAAAAACTAGAATATAGTTTCCTAAACAAATGCCACCCTAATGCTTCTAAATCTCTGTGGGATCAACTTGGATTTCCTCTCTTCATCTTCATGATACATAGGTTTTTGGGTTTTACTTGATCATGTATGATTTCCAAATAAAATATTATCTTTCATTTTCTGTTCTTGGTCTTGTTTGCCATGGTTTACTGATTGTTTCAAAGTAACACTTAATTGGGTGTCAATTGAAGTTTCACAAAAATATTTTTCTGGTATTTTGGCTTCTTTCTTTCTCTATTCTTGGACTTGTTTGTCATGTTTTATCGATCATTTTAAAGTGACAATTCATTGGTTGTTGATTGAAGTTTCACAAAAGTATTTTTCCAGTTTCCACTTACTAGTTTCTACTTCATTTAGAATCTGCTAATAACAATTTGCATTTTTTATTTTGTTGCATATATTAATTATGGGAGAAATTAATATTAGAGTTGGATCTTCCTAATCATGCATTGAATTTGTCAATACTCTATGCATCCAAACTACTTGACATGCCGCAAATGTTGTTGCTACATACTCTGAAATAAAATAAAAAATGCAAATTGTTACTAGTAGATTCTAAATGAAGTGGAAACTGGAAAAATGCTTTTGTGAAACTTCAATCAACAGCCAATGAATTGTCATTGTATACACCTAAAATTGGCATGACTCTACTTAAATAAATATTTTGAATATTTATTTCATCATTCACATTCTTCTATCAATAAATAAATATATTTATTTATTTATTTGATTCATCTCCTCTCATTTAATTAAATAAGTTACATTTTATTTAATTAATTAAATTCATTTACAATCAACTTCATTCTTCTAAATAATTAAATAATTTTAATTATTTAATTAAAATCTTTTATTCTTCTAAATTTAAATAAAATCTTAAATACCCACTAAATAAAATATATTTTTATATTTTCTTTTATTCTTCAAAAATCTCCACAAAAATAAAATATATTCCTATATTTTATTTATTCCTCTCAAATTATCTACAAAATAATTAAATAAATCCTTTTTATTTAATTATGCTTTCTTATCTCTTCAAAAATCATTCCTATCTTCCAAAAATACTTTTCTCTTGTCATGCAAAAGCAAAAGCAGTTTTTAAGCATCTTTAAAGCAAATCCTCTCTTAAATTAGAAAAATAAATTCTAATTTAATAAAATCAAAATCTCATCCTCATCAAGAGAAGAGTTAACTCAACAAAGCTGCTTTTCAAATGACACATGTCTTTCTTCCATTTGTTGCACGTTCCTCAACAATCCTCCTCCGTTGATCTTCTCTTTTATTCTCAACCATTGATCTTCTTCCACACTTCTCTATAAATACAACCTTCTTCTCTTCATTTCATCATCTATCATTTGTGCAAACTTACGCTGCAAGAATACAAGCGCGCCTTTGGCACCCCCACTTCCTAAAGCACTTCATAACATCCATTTTTAGTGTGTTGAAGCTCATCTTCAACCACACAAACTATCATAGCCATTCTATCTTTGTCGTCTTCAACAAGTAAGGGAGAAATCACTTCTAATGGCTTCACCATCAAGATCAAAGAGAGATAGGCGAACTATGGAAGTAGAAAGGTGAAAGAGGTTGTAAGTATTGTTCTTGTTTATTACTTTAAATCTCCTTTTTTATCTTCAGATTTCATAGATGTTTGGGTTCTTATTATCATTGATTTGATTAACCTATTTTCCCCCTCACATTTTGGCGCCCACTGTGGGGCCCTTGCCCCCTTTTCTAATCAAAATTTGAGTTTTCTTGTAGATAGGTCTATACAGGTGCAGGTACATGGTTCTGACAGAGGCTTCTGGCACATTTGACCTCCCAAACGACACATCTACCTCCCAAATCGACGCATACAAAACTTTGGTGCATTTGACCTCCCAAACGGTGCATATACACTGAAATGACACATATACAATCTGAAACGACACATATGACCTCTAAAATGGCGCATATGTTTTGCAGTGAATTTTAAGAAAGTTGTTTTCTTCGCCAAACGCTCTATTTTTCATGAAATCTAGGCAAATGTGTACTCAAAATTTATGGAAATGCCCCCCCAGACGCAATGGTGAGGTTAGATTTGAGCTAAGAGATCATCTACATACATTTTTATCCAAATCTTAACAAACCAGGGTTAGAAAATACAAATTTCTGTAGACCGATTGTTTCTTTCTGCGCATATGTCCTCTAATTCGACGCATCTGTTAAAATAGTGCCTATATATTTTGTTACAGTGCTTTTGACACTTGTCTTCGTGCTTTTATACAATGGTGCATGCAAGTTCTATTTCTGCGCATTCAGACTGCATTACGGTGCTTCTGTTCTGCTCTCTATTTTTAGGGTTTGTCTGATTTTGTGTGTTTGAGCTAACATTCATTTTTGCAGGATTAGTGGTTGGACTAGATCATTTAGCTACTTTGTCTAGTTCATTTAGACTAATTAGGGGAAAAGTAAACAAGTGCATTGCATGCAAACTTCACATAGTTCATAACTAGGAAGAAAGTAACTAAACCCATTTCTATCTTTGCATTGTTGATTTCTTTCCTAGATTAAACCATTGCTATCTCAAACAAACAAGAATGAACATTGCTATGCTCTAAACAATTCCAAGTTAACAATTGTGTGAGTGCACAAGTAGATTAGCTCATTTAGTTTTTCTACTTTTAACTAGGTTGGATAAATAAGTATTTTTTGTGCTTACGAATGACAATAGGCTTATGCTCTCCCCTTAACTAGGTGATCAAAGTGCCAGACTTGTCATTCTTTTTGTTAAACCTTTAAGGGGGCCTACCCTTGGATGCATGCTTGTCCAAGTGGGAACGACCCTGAGTGGTAACAGGCTAAAGCCAAGCCCTACCAAGCCACTTAAAATAAATTGTGCTTGAGGTGAAAACCTCCTGCAATGAATGCTGCTGTGTTACATTGATGACCAGCCTCCCCCAAAACCCTCTAAGGTGAACCCTTTGAGGCTGGGAGATTCCATAACGGAGAGTAGTGCTGCCACATGTGTAACCACTCGAATGGTTGCCCTGACTAAGAACCAATTGTGTAGCAAGCCAAAAACACCTATTTGTTGATGCAAAGGGTGGAGCTCTTGAAGCAGCCTCGATTCATGTGACTCGTAGTAGAGGTAGCAGGGACAATCCTAAGGTTTGGTGGGGGTATGAGCCTAAGGAAACCTAGATCTGGTATGCATGAGAAGTGAGTGCCGTGTAGGGGAGTCGGTGCTACCAGATCCTAGAGCTACACGCTTTGAGTGGCACAGCTAGAGGATTCAACGAATATTGTCCCATCCATCCTAGGGTGTACTTGTCTTTGAGTCAAAATAGTCCAAAAACACAAAAAAATATAAAAAAGATAAAAATCATGGAAAACTTCTATGTGTTTGCTGTGCTTTTGCCATAATTGAACATCAGAATATTCAGAAACACCAAGTTTTTTTCAAACCAAAAATAGAAAAATCCTGAAAACATTCAAAAACTTAAAAAAAACCAAGCAAAAAAATAGAATTGCGCATCTAAAATGACTTACAACGCATTTGATCTGACTTTCAGTGCTTTTAAACTCTGTTCCAGTGCATTTGAAGCATCACCAGTGTTGCATATTTGATCCAACTTGTAGCGCATTTGCACTCTGTTCTGGCGCATTTATTTTTGTGCATCCAAACCAGTAAGCTTTTCCAGTCTTGTGTCAATGGTAAACCAATTAGAATATATTGGTCAAAAACTCCAATACTTGCAATTGCAAATAAGCTTAGATCCCTCGCCCCAAAATTGTATAACAATTTCTCAACAATTCCAAGTCCTAGAACAACAAATGGCAATCTTGCAAGCTGAACGTACCAGTACTAGCTATGCCTCGTCCCAAAATCATACCTTCTTTTCCCGTCTTAATGATACTATTGACAAGGCAACCGCCACCTCAAGGGGGAAATCATATACCACTCCTACTAGTCCTCCTTCACTATCTTCTAAGACACATATTCTAAAACATACCAGTTCTACACCAAGACTGACCTCAAGTTCCCCACCGTCTAAACTAACAAACAAAACATTCTTAGATGATTTTTGGGAAAGATATGCAATGTACGAAAAGCAATGAAGAATTCCAAAATCCACTCATCCATCACCTCATCCATGTACTCCTACACCTGCAAAGGATGTGATCCAAGGACTATTAGCCAAAAGTCAACCATGCCCCCAAATTTTAGTCCTTGACCTTACTAAAGATTCTTCCAATGCCATGTCAAATCCTACAACCCCTTCATGTCATTCACAACCCCTTGAGCTTATCGAAGAACCTCCTACCATGAACCAAAGTCAAGGTCCATCAAACATCTATGTTGTAAACCAAGAAGCTATCCAAGAGCTATCCACTTCCATTCAAGCAACCCAAGAGGTATGTCAAGAGTCTAATCCTAAGCATGAGGAAACATTAATCCCTAGTCCAAGTCAAGATCAAACCACTTTCTTGCAACCTATCCATAACATGCATCTTTTCCATGATCAAGATGATATCCATAATAATGAACCTCTCCATGAGCCACTTGATCCTATCCATCTCCCAACAACTATACATGAGCAAGAGATCCAATTCCATCCCATGCATAACCTTTATCTTTTCTATGATCAAGATACTATCTTTGATGAAGAAGCTATCCATGAGCAACTTGATCCTATACATGAGATGGAAATCCAACTCCAACCCATCCATAACCTTTATTTGTTCTATGATCAAGATATTCCCTATGAAGAAGATGTCCTTAAACAACTTGATCCCATACCCATCCATGAGCAAGAAACCTCCATTACTTCTATCCCTCTTACATCTAATCCCATCCATGATCCAACAACTTCTGCTTCCTCTGATGAGACACTTGCCTCCCAAGTGCACATGAATGATCAACCCAATAATTTAGATCCTAAAGAGCATAATGACAATCAAGATTCTAGTGATCCTTCACCATCCATTATTGACCAAGCTACAAATCCGTTATCCTATATCCTTGGTCCCACTACCTTCATGCATGAACATTCTTTCTTAGAACACCAACAACCATTATCCTCTATCTCATCTTCTCCATCCAATAAAGAACTTGTGTCTAGTGTTCCACCTACACATAATCCCGCTGTCCGCCGCATACTCCAACATATGAACTATCAAGGTAAAGGCTTAGGCCTTCATGAACAAGGTATTTTGGAGCCCGTCCATGTCAATGTTCCTCCACCTTCATATGGCCTTGGATACATACCCCAAGGTGAACAATCTCAAGATGTTGGTACTTCCTCCACTCCTCCTAAGTCTACCTCTTTCCATCACAAAACCTATCATATCCCTAAAACATATGTCGCCATTCCACCTCCATCATCCTACAATTGTCAAAAGCATGTGACCATACACCTTCCACCAACCAATCTACCTCTGCTACTTCCAACTCCTAATAGCCCTCTATGCATCCTACCACCACTTCTTCCAACACCTTATCCATCCATCTATGAATCCTCTAAATATCCCAATCATGGTCGACAAATGCACATATTGTCTAAACAAGGAGCTTTCACCAACCTCACTTCCACCATCCCACGGGGATTCAATGACAAATATGTGGATGGCTCTACCTATAAAGTCAAAAAACCTAAGAGTCCTCATGACCTAGGATATAAAAGCCAAGAATCAAAGAAAAACCCATCTCAGAAGTTGCATACACCCACACACCTCAAAGCAAAAATGAAAAAGGTGTGGGTCCCCAAGCATCAAGCAATTACCTCCAAAGCTACACACAAGCTACATACACCCAAACTCATACCTTCACAAGCAAAGTCTAAAATCAAAATGGTTTGGGTACCTAAGCAAAAATCCCTCAAGTCATATGAGGCATCCACCTCTCAAGAGTTCTAACCATTCACTTTCTCCCATTCCATCCAAAAGTATCAAATCCTTCCATCCTACATGACAAACAAAAATCAGAACAATGCAAAGTCTATGTGGGTCCCTAAAGGTCTATATCATTCATCCAGCAAGCAAAACTCTCCATTGCTTCCTACACCACCCTCCTATCATTAGCTTCAATGTTTATCACGGTACGTGCAACCATTTGTCATGGTTCCCTTCCATTCCACAACACTTCCGTATAACTCCATCTCCCCTCCCTTCCACTACTATCCTACATATCTTCCTCATCCTATGGTCCATGCTTTTGCATAAGCCTTCCCTCCATATTTTGCATCATCATCCACTATCACACCTTCCATAATCCAATATCTACCATTCTCCATCTCACTATCATGCAGTCCCCTACCAACATCTACGAGAATACTTGACTTGGTCCATATGATGACATCCGTTGAGACTATCACCTTTCAGGGAGCTAGATGCTTGAGTTTCTCCTTTCCATATCCACCTTCTCCTATCTAAATATTCAAAAAAAAAAAGAAAAAAAAAAGGTAAAGAAAAATCCCTTCACCCAATGGCGAAAATCTGGCAAACAGGTGCCTTGGATAAGTACCATGATGAAAACCTGGCAAACATGCGTCATGTGTAAGTTGACCTCCTATGTCACCTACACTTGGGCGCACCTTGTCTCATCAACGTATCACTTTTCTCCTACCAGTTTCCTTCGCCATTTCCTATCCTATTCCTCTATCCATTACATACCTATACTTTCCAGTCCATCTATCCTAATCTTCCATTCCTCTATTTTTCTTGATCTTGATAAAGATTGGGGGCACAATGTTGACAAATGTTCTAGATGTCTCTTGACATACCTTATCCCTCCAAAACCACACAAATCCTTCATTATCCTCTCATCCTCCTCCTTCGTCTTAAGCATTGTCATGAAAAATCCTCATTATTCTACCTACATTGGGGCACGTTATTCTTATGCGACATAGTCCTTGAAGATCACATCCTTGTTTCCTTCTACCTACCCTGCCCTTGATCCCCTATCACCCATCCATCTGCCTATCCATGGTGTTTCCCTTGTCATTAGTATCTAGCATTAAGGCTGTCCAAAATTCTTATCTAGTATCTTGTCCGCAGTGTCAACCTAGCATAGCCTCTGTCATCAGTGTTATCTGTTCCATATCTGATCCATAGCTATTCCATATCTGATCCAAATCTATTTTGTATCTGATCCATATCTATTCCATATCGTGTCTCATCTGATCCATATCTTAGGTCCATGGTCCAAGTCCCGAACTACATTGCCTCTGCGTCGTCACGTAGGCAAGGCCATTGTCAATGCACCCCCAAGGCTCCGCTTCCCATCCAATCCATGTCTTCTCGTCTATCCTTCTCTCTATCCACGTCTGCACCCTTTCACCAGGCAAGCAAGCACAACAATCCCACTTTTTAAATAAAATCTTGACGCAGAACATCAACCTATCCAAAGCAAAGCAGAGCACCATACCGAAACACTCAAGCTAATTCTATATCAATTATGGCAAGAAGACACATCTAATGCAAGAATTTTTTGCTAATGGGTTAACTTACAAAGTCTTGGATTTTTGTCATGTTATGTCTTCCTATGCTACTCGAGGATGCCAAAAGCTAGAGATGCTATGATGGGGGCATAATCATTTTCTTTGTCTGCTGCTTGTGGATTAAAATTTAGTAATGTGATGACTTTCTGTCTAACGACATGATCAACAAACGATCATCGAGGACTTCAGAGGTCTGAACATGAACAGGGGCAATCCTTGTCTGTTGAAACGCAAGAAATACTTAGGTCATCTAGATTTAAGTTTGACTAGATGCTTGTATTAACTTACTAAATCAAAATCCATGTAAGCGATACTCAGGTCATCTCGGTCTAATTATACCTAGATGCTTGTATTTTCTTACAACATAATAAAGCCCAATGATGAAATAAACACTCCAAAATACTTGCTATATCAAGATGACAAATATCCATATCCATACCATATCCAATTGCAGTTCATATCCATATCCATAGCACATCCAATTGCACTCCATATCCCATCCAATAAAGATCCAAAATGCAGCGAATTAATGTTTACAAAAGCTTGTAATTTCTTCTATCGAGTCATTCTTCTACTCAATCAAATTTCTATCTGTCTTCATGTCTCTCATCAATAATTCTAGCTGTTAATCCGAGCAACGATCCAAATGCAAGTTTATCCTTAATCCATACCGATCGGGTCAAGCCAATCTTGTCGAATTATCCAATCACAATCAGCGGTCTTGATCCTAATCTTGTCATAAACCATATCAATCAGTCATAACTATCCTTCGTGTTGCTCTAGGGATATATCGTTCCCCGCCATGATAACACTGTCGTATATTGTTATCATATCAAATGTCTTAGATAGGATGTTGCATTGTCGAAACTAGACCCAGAGTCTTATACGACATGTTTCATTCCTGAAACCAGACATCATCGATCTATATCCTAGGTTTACTCCTTGATAGGGGCAATACCTTGTTTGTTCTTGTATCATTTGTGCATACTGGCTTACTTGCTTGCATGTGTCATCTTTTTATCTTGCATCCCGTATCATTCACCTCTTTCTTCTGCATCCAACCATTTCTTCTCATCGTGAGATTGTCCGTCTCACGCCTTCTGCCTTCTCCCCGTCCAATCTCCCGAGGAGGCATCCTGTCGTTAAACTTGTACCAGGGGCAAACTGGGGCATGTATCACTGTCAAAAATTCTTATTCTTTGAAACAATGTGATAAAACACATTGCATCAAAGAGGGGCAAAATGTATACACCTAAAATTGGCATGACTCTACTTAAATAAATATTTTGAATATTTATTTCATCATTCACATTCTTCTATCAATAAATAAATATATTTATTTATTTATCTGATTCATCTCCTCTCATTTAATTAAATAAATTACATTTTATTTAATTAATTAAATTCATTTACAATCAACTCCATTCTTCTAAATAATTAAATAATTTTAATTATTTAATTAAAATATTTTACTCTTCCAAATTTAAATAAAATACAAATTTTATTTAAATAAAATCTTAAATATCCACTAAATAAAATATATTTTTATATTTTATTTTATTCTTCAAAAATCTCCACAAAATAAAATATATTTCTATATTTTATTTATTCCTCTCAATTATCTACAAAATAATTAAATGAATCCTTTTTATTTAATTATGCTTTCTTATCTTCAAAAATCATTCTTATCTTCCAAAAATACTTTCCTCTTGTCACACAAAAGCAAAAGCAGTTTTAAAGCATTTTTAAAGCAAATCTTCTCTTAAATTAGAAAAATAAATTCTAATTTAAGAAAATCAAATCTCATCCTCATTAAGAGAGGAGTTAACTCAACAAAGCTGCTTTTCGAATGACACATGTCTTTCTTCCATTTGTTGCATGTTCCTCAACAATTCTCCTCCATTTATCTTCTCTTTTATTCTCAACCATTGATTTTCTTCCACACTTCTCTATAAATACAACCTTCTTCTCTTCATTTCATCATCTATCATTTGTTCAAACTTACGCTGCAGGAATACAAGCACACCTTTGGCACCCCCACTTCCTAAAGCACTTCATAGCATCCATTTTTAGTGTGTTGAAGCTCATCTTCATCCACACAAACTATCATAACCATTCTGTCTTTGTCATCTTCAACAAGCAAGGGAGCAATTGCTTCTAAGGGCTTCACCATCAAGATCAAAGAGAGATAGGCGAACTATGGAAGAAGAAAGGTGAAAGAGGTTGTAAGGATTGTTCTTGTTTATTACTTTAAATCTCCTTTTTTATCTCCAGATTTCATAGATGTTTGGGTTCTTATTATCATTGATTTGATTAACCTATTTTCCCCCTCACAGTCACTTTGAAATGATGAATAAAACATGACAAACAAGACCGATGATAGAGAAATAAAGAAGCCAAAATACTAGAAAAATATTTTTGTGAAACTTCAATCGACGCCCAATTAAGTGTTACTTTGAAACAATCAGTAAGCCATGGCAAACAGGACCAAGAACATAAAATGAAAGAAAACATTTTATTTGGAAATCATGCACGATCAAGTAAAATCCAAAAAACTAAGTATGTATCATGAAAATGAAGAGAAGAAATCCAAGCATCTAACATAGTACAAACACATAAATTCTAGAAAGGACATTTGCATGTACATTAATCAATAAGAAGTAATGTTTAACATAGCTTTTTATCAAAAACACTTTTCACATATTGACACCAAAAAGAGAGGCTAGAAGAACCTTTATAGAATGTTTGAAGAAAGGAGAAGTGTCATATGTTCAAGTGTAAAGTAAATGGTTAGAGAAGTGCTTACAAGTATTGTTGCAACAAGATCTATCTATTAGTACAATGTGCTTGGAAGATATGCTACAAAGAGACCAATTGAATTGTTGAAGGAATCATCTTTATAATCATTGGCATACTCCCTTACAATCCCATTTGTAAAAGTTTGGCAATAGATTACAAGGAGAAACTTCACTAGAGTGACTAAAACAATAATTCCAACAACCCAGAGCAAACTATCTCCTTTTAATGATAAACCTTGGTGCTGTATAATTTGGCAATAAAGTTGATAGAAGGGAATTACTTCTATGTAATATGCCAAAGTAGCTTACTTTTGTTAAAAGGACAATACAGTAATACTAGACAGACCATAAAACAAACAAGAAAGAAAATCAAAAGCATTATCTGTGGGACAAAATAGAAGCATAATTTATATTACATGTTAACGTTTAAGATCAACATTGTATAGCTCCAAAATAATGGTTGGGGTAAATTAGTGTAAAACTCGTAGCTTTTTGGACCAGGAAATAGGCCTGTAAAATAAATGTTGGGCTTTTTGTTTTTACTGAAAGTCTGTAAGTGGGTGCAAAAGAAAATACTCATAGAAACCTTCAATTTTGAGCTTTACTTTGCTTGACTTACATGGTTCAACAATCATGCAAAAATATACATTTTTACTGAAAGTCTGTAAGTGGATGCAAAAGAAACTGCTCATAGAAACCTTTGATTTTGAGATTTGCTTTGCCCGATTTACATGGTTCAGCAATGATGCAAAAACATACAACAAAATACAGGCCTATTTCCTTATCTGAAAAGTTGAGTTTTATACTAATTTACTCTAAACCATTATTTTGGAGCTATACAATGTTGAGCTTAAACATTAACATGTAATATAGATTATGCTTCTATTTTGTCCCACAAATAATGCTTTTTGTTTTCTTTCTCATTTTTTTTATGGTATGTCCAGTATTATTTTATTGTCCTTTTAACAAAAGTAAGCTAATTTGGCATATTACATATAAGTAATTCCCTTCTGTCAAATTTATTGCCAAATTATATAGGAGCAAAGTTTATCGTTAGAAGGAGATAGTTGGCACTGGGTTGTGGGAATGATGGTTTCAATCACTCTCGTAAAGTTTTTCCTTGTAATCTATTGCTGAAATTTTAGAAATGAGATTGTAAAGGAGTATGCCAATGATCATAAAGATGATGCCTTCAACAATTCAATTGGTCTCTTTGTAGCATATCTTGCAAGCACATTGTACTAGTGGATAGATCCTACTGCAGCAATATTGGTAAGTACTTCTCTAACCATTTACTTTAGACTTAAACATATGACACTTCTCCTTTCTTCAAATGTTCTATAAAGGTTTTTCTAGCCTTTTTTGGTGTCAATATGCCTGAAAAGTGTTTTTAATAAAAATCTATGTTAAACATTACTTCTTATTGATTAATGTACATGTGGATGTCCTTTCCAGAATTCATGTGTGTGTACTATGTTAGATGCTTGGATTTCTTCTCTTCATTTTCATGATACATACTTAGGTTTTTTGGTTTTACTTGATCATGTACGATTTCCAAATAAAATATTTTCTTTCGTTTTCTGTTCTTGGTCTTGTTTGCCATGGCTTATTGATTGTTTTAAAGTAACATGTAATTGGATGTCGATTGAAGTTTCAAAAAAATATTTTTCTAGTATTTTGGCTTCTTTCTTTCTCTATCCCTAGTCTTTTTTATGATGTTTTATTGATCATTTCAAAGTGATAATTCATTGGCTATTGATTGAAGTTTCACGAAAGTATTTTTCTAGTTCCCACTTACTAGTTTCTACTTCATTTAGAATCTTTTAATAAAAATATGCATTTTTTATTTTATTGCATATATTAATTATGGGAGAAATTAATCTACCATTAACTATTTGAGCATCTATAATACCAAAATTTTATCATAGATATTCAAAATTTTCTTTAGGTAATACTTTTGTGAATATATCTGCTAGTTGATCTTCAAATCTACAAAATTCCAAATTTCTCTATTGCTTACTATCTCTCTGATGAGATGATACATGGTATCAATGTGCTTGCTCCTCTTATGCAAAACATGATTCTTTGGTAATGCAATCACTACTGATTTATTATCACAAAATATTAGAGTTGGATCTTTCTAATCATGAATTGAATCTGTCAATACTCTATGCATCCAAACTACTCGACATGCTACAAATGTTGTTGTTACATACTTTGCTTCAGCTGATGAAATCATCACTATAGACTATTTCTTTGATGCCCATCAAACTACACTAAGTGATCCAAAATAAAAAAAACATATTTTAAGGTACTCTTCCTATCATCCATGCTAGAACTACAAAATCACTATCAATATATCCAATCAAATCAAAATCATTAGTTGTGGGATATAATATTCTATTTCCTATTGTTCCTGCCAGATATCTTAATATTCTCTTCCTAACTTGCCAATGTGAGTCTTTTGGTGACTCCATAAACCTTGAAATTAGGCTAACTCCATACATAATATATAGCCTTATAGCTATAAGATACATCAAACATTCAATAAGTATTTTGAACATTATTGAATCAACATTAGACCCCTTGTCCTCTCTAGTGAGTTTATTCTTGTTGCAACTACAGTTGGTGTTGGATTACAATTCAACATTCTGAATCCTTAGCATACTTAGATTGACAAATAAAAATGCCTCTGTCAGATTGTACAACTTCAATGCCTAGAAAATATCTCATCAATCCTAAATCTATCATTTCAAATTCTTTCTTCATAGTTGATTTAAAAATGTCTATAGATAAATCTCTAGTAAATATTACATCATCAACATATAAACGAACGATCAAAATCTAACCTTGCTTATTCATCTTTGTGTATAATGTAGACTCACTGCAGCTTCTGTTGAATCCATTGCTAATCATGTATATGAATTAATTCAACTATAAAATGCTACTTCTTCCTTCAATACAGCATATCTATTAATGATTATCTTCTTGGTAATAGGATTGTACAACTTGTAGGCTTTTGACTGTTCATAGTAACCAATAAAAATATATTTTTTACCTCTATCATCCAACCTTTTTTTTTTTGTTTCTTTTAGCATATGTGCATATGCAACAACCAAAAATTCTTAAATGAGATACATTATGATTCTTACAACTCAATGTTCCTGTGGAATCCTATCCTTGACATTCTTTGTAGGAGATTTGTTTAGAATATATACCACACATGCTACTGCTTCTGCCCAGTATTCATTAAATGCTTGTAACTAAGAATACATACCATGACAAAAAAGATTATGAGCAAACAAAAATTTATCAAATTTATGTTTGCATAAAGAAAGATCTGAGGGTTTTTCAGCTTGTTCTGAAAAGTGGCACATCAATGACTAACCATAGTGATCAAAAATCCAAACCATAAAAGAACAATCTAAACAAACAATTTATTACACTAATCAAGAATAGAATTCATCTTAGGTTATATGATATGTAGTATGAAATTACTCAAATATGTTATAAGCCTCAGGATCTTATGCTTCAAGTGAAACTAAACCCCCATTTCTAGGGATCTAGGGTAGCACATAAATGTAGTTTGAAACATGAAACATCAAGTTGTAAACCTTATGGCTATGAAAACAATATCATCTTTGGATTTTGGATCTTTGCAATACAAAAGTTTCCTATATGGATGTTCCACTACTACACAGGATTTCATATCATGTCACGAATTAGAAACCAAAGTATTGTTGGGAAATTAGGTGTCTCAACTTTCCAAATTTCCTATGTTTATTTATTATTTAACATTTTCTTGTAATTATTTGACATATTTTACACTGTATTTTTATTAAGTAATCACAATCCATCAAAATGCGGCATGAGAATTTAAGTTGGTAGTTGTGCCACATGTCAATACCTTCTATGATGAGTTGTAAGTTGTCATAGATGCTCATTATTTCTTGACAAAATATAGACAACCTATTTCTAGATATTTTATGACAACTGTAAGAGCTAGAAATGGGGGGAGTTATTGGGAATCTAAACCAGCTATGACATTTGTCATAAATAATTTTATTTAGACAAATTCTTATTGGCAAATCTCCAAGTTAGTTGAATATCTTATGACAAATTATATGATAGCTATTATAGATTCTATATATGATAGCTATTATAGATTCTATGATAGTTGTAGGAGGCTATTTTTAGTTGGGTTCTATTATTAGTGTGTCAATGTCTATATAATGGATGCTTGAGGAGTCATTTGATATATTAGAGTTGTGATTAGAGAATTTACAGGTACATTGGAATGCTACCCAAATACTCCTGAATATCAAGTTGGTGATATACTCCTATAAAAACTTGCATTGCAAGTGAGTTGTAATCTGTTTCAAATTTGATAATTCGTTGTGTAGGTTTTGGGATGTGGAGTTTTTCTCCCAAAAGGGTTTTCCCCATGTAAATCATTGCGTTATGGTTGCATTATTTTATATGTTTATAAGTTTATGAATGTTTTTCTTTATTTTATGTAATAAATTTGAATCTATTTTTAAGAAATTAACATAACCCTTCACTCAAGGATATCGTAGGAAGTTGTTTCTGCACACCTTGCTTCCTTAGAACTAGTATCAGATCTTGATCACCTTTAGTTTCAGTTGTTAGATAGAGGATTTTTTGAGCTAATCTAGTTTGAGTAGGAGTTTGTGTAGGAGGTGATCTTTATTGTGGGAAGTAAAGATGACAAGCACATCTAAGAGTGTTGAGGTGGAAAAGTTTTCAGTCATGAATTTTGAGATGTGGAAATTGAAGATGGAAGATCTGTTAATAGATCATGATTTGTGAGATGTTGTCAATGTAAAATTTTAGAGACCTATGAATGCCACTTTGTCTACTCAATATGATGTTATGGACCATAAAGTCAAAGGTCTAATCAGACTGTGTCTTGCATATTCTATTCTAATTAATGTCCACAAAAAACCCATTGCGAAGTAGTTATGGAAGAAATTGGGTAAGATATATCAAACTAAATCTTTGGTGAATAAAATATTCTTGAGGAAAAAGTTACATTCCTTGAGGATGTAATGTGGATGGATTGCTAATCACCTAGAAATATTTAACATGTTTGTGACGCAATTAAACTCTGTCAGTGTAAACATGGACGAGGAGAGATGCCATATTATGTTGTGTTCATTGCCAAACTCATGGGACAACCTAGTCATGGCTATTGGGAGCACTTCAATCATTTTGAAGGTAGAGGATATTGTTGGTTCTTTGTTTTTGAAATAAATGAAGAGGAAGGTCTCTTTGAATACCAAATAGGCTGAGTGCTAATGGAAGACCTAAAGATAGAGGCAAGAAGAATGACAAGCAACGTGACAAATATTGATCCAACTCTTAGAGGAGATCAAAATTCCTTGGAAAGTCCAAGGTGATATGTTGGAATTGTGGAAAACTAGGTCACTTCTAAAAGGACTATAGAAACAAAATAGAAAGAAGAAAAAATATGACTCTAATTTTGAGTGCGAGAATAAAGATTGTGATGTGTTCATTATAGTTTTGGCCACTTGTGCAGGTGAGATTGCATGGTTGATTAACTCAGGTCAGGTACATCTTTTCATATGAATCATAATAGACATTGGTTCAGTAAGTATGAAGAATAGAAAGGTGGTAACGTGTACTTAGCTGATAATTCCTATTTAGATATTGTTGGTTACGGTAGTATTAAGATAGGATGTATTAATGATAGGATTAGAAGATTTGATGGTGTCTTGCATACCCTAGGATTAGCATGTAATTTGTTATCTATAAGAAAACTAATAGATGCGGGTGTGCATGTTTAGTTTTCTAAACTAGGTGTTAAAATGGTGAGAGATGCTATGGTGATAGCTAGAGGTAGTATATTGGGAACCTTGTTTCAGCTTGATGCATGCATTGTTGAGTGCAATAGTACTTAAGTGAAGAACATGTTTGCAACTACTTTGATGATGTTTCATCTTTAATAGATGGTCATGGTTTCTGGGTGCCTAAGGGTGCTCTTTCTACCAAATCGAAGTTACCTACAAAGAAGACTATGTTATGGCACTAGAGTCTTGGCCATTTAGGAGAGAAGGGTCTATGGACCTTGAAAAATAAAAACCTTGTTGATGGTTGGTTGACTATAATCTTGAATTTGATTTATGTGAGCATTATATTTATGGTAAGCAAAATTGTGTTCAATTTTACTCAAGTTGTCACAAATCATCTAGTTTTTTGGACTTTATTCATTCTGATGTATTTGGTCCTATTGATGTTCCTTCGATTGCTAAATCTACATATTATGTTACATTTATTGATGATTTTAGTACAAGGACATGGATATATTTTATAAAGAGTAAATATGAAGTTTTGAACTGTTTAAAGGAGTTTAAAGCAATGGTTTAGTTGTAGACTGGAAATAAAATAAAGTGTTTGAGAACCGACAGTGGTAGTGAGTTTTGCTCTACATATTTCAAGAAATTATGTAAGGACTTAGAAGATAGAAGACAACTCTATATTCTCCTAATAGAATGTAGGTGCAGAGAGAATGAATAAGATGCTGATGTAAAAGGCTAGGAGTATGCTTAGTGGTGCTGGTCTAGAACAAAAGTTTTGGTTCGAAGCTGTAGCCATTGCCTGCTACCTGTTAAATAGGCCTCCTACATCATCTCTTGTGGATAAAATGCCTATGGAGGCATGCTCTAGCCATGAGCATTCATTAAAATATCTGAGATTTTTTTATTGTGAGGCATATGCACATGTGCTTAAGGTGAAACAAGCAAAGTTGGAGAACAAGGTTGTTAAGTGTATCTTCATCGGTTATAGTTACGGTGTGAAAGGATACAAGATTTAGGATCTAGTTGCACAAAAGATAATTTATAGTAGAAGTTGTAGATGCATTGGCATTGTTTGTCATTGATGTCAAAGCTGGGTTGATCATCAGGAGAAGGTGAGAAGGTTTATAGGAGTTATGTCAATGCTGGGTTGATCATTAGGAGAAGGTGAGAAGGTTTATAGGAGTTTCCATCAATTGATGATGATGTTATTTTTCATGCTTCATCTATCCACATGCTTCATACTTCATGCCATGGTGGTCTCATTTGATGTTGGATGCATGGGTGCATGTTATGTTGTTCATAAGATGATAGAGTTGTGATGTTAGAGCTTAATGGTGTTCATGACTCAAAGGTAGGTTGTTTATTCTATGTTCATGCTTAAGAAGATTTAGTGTTGATGTTATATCAGGCAGATGTCAGATGACAAAGGCACAATATCACAAATTCTTTATAGTTTCAATGACACATCTAAGAGGTCAATTCATAATGCACAAGATGATCAATTTGGCATAGGTGATAAAGGAAATTTGGAAGAGGTGTGCATTGGCTAACATCCTTGTTAATAATTGTTAACATCATGTATATAGTAGTTACCTCAAATTACATACATGACTTTCATTGGTTTCAAGACAAGTGAAATCATTATAAATGTGTTTTTGTGTATCATCACTCATCTTTGTTTGTTAGTGGTTACTACACCTTTTGAGCCTTTCTCTTGCCACTTAAGTTCCTTGTCCAAATGGTTCTTATCTACTCTATTTCTTCTGCATTTCACCCCAACTGTACATGCTAATGTCTGCATAATAGTTTCATGGTGCCAAAACTTGTTTAATCCTCTGGTGTTCCAAGTTAGGGTTTGAAGCTTTGAAAGTTTTAGGGATCAAGACCCTAAAGCCAACCTTATGTCTCCCCTTTTGTTACCTGTCATCCTTTAAATTTTTTTTTTGACATTGACCGAGCCAGTTGGTGAAAAGGACTTAAGGTGAAAACTTAAGTCATCATCCCTCGTAAGGTGACTGACCTTGTCACCTAGGGGTACTGGGAGTCGAGAGTTTGTTTTTAAATGAATTCAAAATAAAATTAGGATCCTCCATTTGGAGAGCTTGAGGTAAAGATCAATGGGTTAAATTCAAATCATAAATGACTCTTTGTTTACTGGAAATTAACAGTGATCTCCTATGTGGTCGTTCAACTGCCCAGCAACCAGTTTGTCTACCAACCCTAAAGGGCCATGAAAATTGTTTTCTCAAGCTGGATGATAAATCAACACATGAGACTTGATCAAAAAGATATCAAAGACAGATACCTACCTGTACATATGCAAATTGAAGTAAATTGTGGAAGTAAATAGGGGTTTTGATGGAGTGAAAATTGAAGGACATTTTCAATCTTCATAAGGAGGTATAAGTTTATTTGTGGCAGTATGTTTTTGCTTATGTGCTCATCAATTGACATAATGATTTGAAGTGTTTTTGCAAGGTCTTTGTTAAGATTTATCATAGAGAAGATTGATGTTCTTTTATTGATGTTATGATTGGAATATTGATATAACAAGGAGAACTTAGTCAAGTCATTTGATGTATTCAGTGTGATACATAAGTTTGTTTGATTCAGTTTATAGAGAAGGGTAAAGAGATTTGCAGAAGTTTCCTAACATGTCTTGTAGGGATCATGTTTTGTCGTATGTGATCATTGAGAAGTAATATGATATGCATGTTTGAGAAATTTGTACTTGAATTTTGGTTGTGGACATATGGAGGTGTAAGATTGTAAAGTGTAATGCATTGTAGTGAGTCAGGGTAACTCCCTGAATTGAGTTGAGTTTTCTTTCTCATGTTCACCTAATTGCTAGTGAGGCACTTGTATCAGCCAATGAGGCACTTGTATCAGCCAGTGAGGCACTTGTATCAGTCAATGAGACATTTGTATCAGCCAGTGAGGCATTTTGTGTAGCTAGTGAGGCATGTTTTTAATTAAGCCAATGAGGCATTTTCCAAGTGGTTTTTCATCCCTATGAGGTTTTTCCACTCATGAAAAATATGTTTTATGGTTCATATTATTTGTCTTTGTATGTGTATCCTAATGCTTTGTTCTTAAGGTCCTGATTCATACTATTCATTGTCATACTTGTGCATAAGTGTTTATAGATCATTGAAGTCTCCCTCACTCTTTGTCTTGTAAGTTAAAAGGTGCAAAAGATTTTAAGGTTTATAGACCACTGATTCACCCCCCCTCTCAGTGGTCCTATACTCCAACAGAAGTGTTATTTTTAGAAAAACTAAGCCTTATTCCATTGACTTATAGTTAGGACAAATTGAACAAAAGAGAGATGCGATTTAGCTTCCTTCAACACATGAGAAAGTTGAATCGAGGCCCCAAGATAGACAAGATGTTTAGGAGATCTCATCAAGCTCTAAATCTTTAGAATAGGAAGAGCCTCCACCTTAGCTTGTTCAAAGGTCTACAAGGTGTAGACAACCACCAAAAAAGTATGGGTATTCTCCTAATGATTGGAAATGTATATTTGCTTTAAATACTAACATCGATGAACTAAGATTTGTACAAGAGTCACTAAGTATGAATGATGTAGACTCTTGAAAGATTGCCATGAATGAATAAATGATGGCATTGAAAAAGAATGGTACATGGGACCTAATACGATTGTCTGAAGGAAAGAAACCTATTGGATGCAAATGGGTGTTGAAAAATGATTGGTCCAAATGACAGTATTGAGAAATAGAAAACATTGTTGGTTGCAAAAGGATACTCCCAGGTTGAGAGGATAGATTATGGTGAGATTTTCTCCCTAGCTACAAAAATAACATCCATTAGATTTTTGTTATTTATTGTTGTACCTTATGACTTAAAGGTTGAGAAAATGAATGTGACAATAATATTCCTTCGTGGTGGCTTGGAGGAGGACATTTATATGACACAACTAGAGTCCTTAGTGGTTAAAGGTAGATAAATTTTGGTTTATAAATTGAAAAAATCCTTGTATGGTTTGAAATAGAGTCTTAGGATGTGGTACCAAAAGTTTGATACATATGTGTTGAGTTTGGGGTTTGAACGTTCTCAATCTAATCACTTTGTTTATTATAAATCCGATAATGATCATTTCCTTGTTATTGCTTTATATGTTGATGACATGTTTATTGGCAAACAACAAGACTTTTGATTTCAAAACTTAAATTTCAACTCTCTAAAAAGTTTGAAATGAAAGATCTTGGTGTAGTGAAGCACATTCTTGCAATGGATATTGAAAAGGATAGACCAAATAAAAAGCTTTCACTAGGCCAATGTAAGTATGTGAATTCAATTTTAAAAAGATTTAACATGTAGGATTGTAGACCATTGTGTTCCTATGACATTGGGAACAAAGTTATCCATAACACATTATCTTACATCCCCTTCAGAGATGGAAGATATGAGCAAAGTTCCTTACCAAAGTGTTATAGGTAGTTTAATGTATGTTATGGTCTGTACAAGGCCAGATATTGCCCAAGAAGTGAGAGTACTAAATAGATATATGTCTAATCTTGGAATAATTTAATGGGATGTAGTCAAAAGAGTCTTCTGATATTTATGGGGTACCTAAGAATATTCCCTCTGTTTTCATGGTACTGGAGATGGACATTCCTTGGATGTTCGTGGTTATGTGGATTTAGACTGGGAAGGCGATGTGAATAGTAGAAGATCCACCAGTGCTTATGTTTTTACTTTATTTGGTATTGCAGTTAGTTGGATGAGTAAGCCATAGGTTGTGGTCGCTTTGTCCATTATAGAGGTTGAGTATGTGGTGGCAACTCATGCCTATAAAGAAGCCATTTGGCTAAAGAGATTGTGTTCAAACATTGGGTTGAAACAAGTTGCAATTACAATTTATTATGACAGTCAAAGTGTGATCTATCTTGTGAAGAACACAACTTTTCATGCTAGGGCCAAGCATATTGATGTTCAGTATCATTTTGTAAGAGATGGTCAAGGATGGCTTGATGAAGCTAAAAAAGATAGAAACTTTGATGAATGTCATAGATCATTGACCAAACCTGTGAGTATAGAAAAGTTCAGATGGTGTTTAGAGTCTATGGGCCTCTTGGCCCATAGTAGTTGATTTCATAATGATATATTACCCCCTAGCTCTTGCAAGGTATTCAACAAGTGGGAGAATGTTGAAAAATTAGATGTCTCAACATTGCAAATTTCCTAAGTTTATTTTATTATTATTTAACATTTTCTCGCAATTATTTGACATATTTTATAATATATTTTTATTACTTAATTGTGCTCCATCAACATGGGGCATGAGACTTAAGTTGGCACTTGTGCCACATGTTAGTGTCTTGAATGATGAGTTGTAAGTTGTCACAGATTCTCATTTATTGACAAAATATGGACAACCTATTTCTAGATATTTTATGATAGATTCTATGACAATTGTAAGAGCCAAAAATTGAAGTTGAGTATGTGGTGGCAACTCATGCCTATAAAGAATCCATTTGGCTAAAGAGATTGTGTTCAAACATTGGGTTGAAACAATTTGCAGTTACAATTTATTGTGACAGTCAAAGTATGATATATCTTGTGAAGAACCCATCTTTTCATGCTAGGGCCAAGCATATTGATGTTCAATATCATTTTGTAAGAGATGGTCAAGGATGGCTGGGTGAAGCTAAAAAAATATAGAACCTTTGATGAATGTTGTAGATGCGTTGACCAAACCCATGACTATAGAAAAGTTCAGATGGTGTTTAGAGTCTATGGGCCTCTTGGCCCCTAGTAGTTGATTTTGTAATGATATGTTGCCCCTTGGCTCTTGCAAGGTATTTGACAAGTGGGGGAATGTTGAAAAATTAGATGTCTCAACATTGCAAATTTCCTAAGTTTATTTTATTATTATTTAACATTTTCTTGTAATTATTTGACATATTTTATAATATATTTTTATTACATTATTGTGCTCCATCAAAATGGGGCATGAGACTTTAAGTTGGCACTTGTGCTACATGTCAGTGCCTTGTATGATGAGTTGTAAGTTGTCATAGATGCTCATTTATTGACAAAATATGGACAACCTATGTCTAGATATTTTATTATAGATTCTATGACAATTGTAAGAGCCAAAAATAGGGGGAGTTATTGGGAATCTAAAATAGCTATTAAATTTATCATAAAGCACTTTACTTAGATAGTCTATTATTGGCAAATTTGGGTGCACAAGTTGGGTGAATATCTTATGAAAAATTGTATGATAGCTGTGATGAATTCTTTGACAATCATAAGAGGCTATTTTTAGCTGGTGCTGTTATTAGTGTGTCAATGTCTATATAATTGATACTTGAGGAGTCATTTGATATATCAGAGTTGTGATTAGAAAATTTGTAGGTAAACAATGCTATTGGAATTGTAACATGTCATCTCATATTACCCGGATTAATATTCCCAATTTACTCTCAAGTAAATAATCATGATCATCATAATCATATTTTTGTTTAAACAATAATCATTTGCATAATGAATAATTTCAAACTAAAAATTTACAACATATTCAAAGATAGCATGCTAGTGAGTTCCTTCACTTTACAATCATAATATTTTTCTCATGGCAATAATGATAAATTTACATAGAATTTGACTGTCAAGTCATATAAATAGAATATAGTGCATCTGGAGTTTTGATATTTGTCTTCATAAGTCTTGACTTGTCATATGCTTGGGAAGGAGAGCATCACCCGAATGCTTTTCCTCCAACCACAGATCGGCGGTACCCTACACAACTTTCTTCTTGGAAGTGGCCCTACCCTTCATGAAGGGAATAGATATAAAGAACCATAAGGTTTGCCATCTAATTTTCTAGTGTTGTCTCCTTCATAACTCATCATACAACTATAGATCCACTCTAACTATGTATGACACTATTGGATGGTTATGCCATCTGGAGCATAGTGAACTGACTAAAGCATGCAGAGACGGATGTATTACTTTGGCCAAAGATTTAATATACATAGATGTTTCCCAATGAACGTAGTCGATTGTTCACACACCTCTAACTCGACTTAGAATCTATCTCATCCTATAGTGATTTTAGACATAACTTGTATGTTCATTATTTTTTTTCCAGTCAATTTGAATTGGTATCAATCCTTAGTCTAGGATATATACATACATTGTAAAAAAGATTAGGTAATTCTACCTTTTTCAGAGAGTCCCTCTTTTGCATCCTTGCAAATTCAAGTGTATATGACTTCCTGTCATTCTACTCTCTATTACAAATATCCAATAGTCTTATTCTTTAAATACTTATTTCAATTGAACAAGATTCATTTAGAATCATCAAAATACCCTTTAGACTCATTCTGTCTCATTCTAGGGTTTTCTTGATCACTTTAATGTCGATCAAACATATTTATAAATAAAGTCATTTTTGATTCAAGAGTATTAGTTTTCATAACTCTTCTAATTTAACTCAAGGGTTAACTTTTCTAACCCATAACATTAAATAACAAACACTCTTGTTCTTAGATTTAATAGATATATCATACAAGATTTCTCTAGTTCACTTCGACCATTTGGTCATGTTGACCTTTCAATTTATACAGCAAGAGTAGACATCATCTACCAAGTATACCCTCATTACATGCATTAATTTAATAGGGTTTCTTGGTTTGTCATAATGAATCTTTTTGTATAAGCTCAATCAATCAACTCGATAGTTATAAGCCTGACCTCTTGGTCATCTTGGGCCATATATCCTTCCATAAAGAAAAAATTAAAATAAACAAAGTTTCAGTTTCTTCATCTTTCATGATATTGCTTATCATGCAGCTGAGTATGAATAATTTGTTATCTCATGTCATCCACAACGATGATAATAATGTATTTTCTTAAGAAAGATTGGTTATAATGAGCCTTCAACTCATCGAGCTGTGTGAATCTTTTCAATATGGCTCAAAAATAAAACAAATAATTAGTTTCACATATGCTTGCTCAGTTATAATAACTTGAAAGAGTTCATTTTACTAAAACAATAGGGTCTATAGTCTTTTGAGCCATAAAGAGACTTCAAGTTATACACAATGATAATGATCCCTTCAACCACTGGATAGTTTTAAGATTCTAAGCCTTTCGACTCTTTATCCTGTACTATGTTAAAATGCATTAGTTCTATTTATTAAAAGAACTACCCACAAAATCACACAATAGTATATTGGCTACGATATTCTAATAAACAACGTTAACAACAATAAGACTTAACCATACCTATCAAATTGTTCAATTGAGCCAACAATAATAACAACAATAGTCTGATATGCCACGAATTAACACAGGGTTGCTTGAGTTGGAGCTCCTGCGCTCTTTAAACCCTTAGAATAAGATATGTATAAATATATTACGTAGCCTCTGTAGTTCCCAGGCTCTATCACCCTTTTCCAAGTAAGTAAGCTTTGTTCTCTTCACAGATAATAGTCATCTCTCTCTATGAAGTTACTGTATCCTCTTACCATAAACCCCAAAGGCTCTACCCGCACAAATGCTTTTTTTCTCTTTTGTCATGAGAGAATGCATAAACACCAAAAGATCATTGAGAGAATCATTATCTCTCTCTCTCTCTCTCTCTCTCTCTCTCTCTCTCTCCACTACGCGGAGAACCAAAAATTTTCTCCATAGAAAAATCAACAAAGAGAGCATGCAACTCTCTAGCTATTTTCCCATCCCAAACATTCTAGCAGCCAAAGAGAGTTATTCCCCATTGACTCCACATAATGTGTGTTATGGAGAATGTTCCTCACTACGTAAACGTACTAATAGCACCAAAGGAAGATTAACACAGAAAAAAAGATAATTCTATATTATTATAATAGTATTTAAATAAACAAATAATTATTATATCAACATTATGGTAACATTACCATTTCAACAATGGTTGATATTAATTGCTTGATAAGGTGCGAGAGTGGGTTGAGATCTTCTCCCTCTTCGCAACCTTAAGGAAAACATAGAAATATATTGGAAAACTCTCTAGACCAAATCAAACAAAGTTTGATTTTGGAAAACCTTTTCCTCACATCAAATCAATAATGGTCAAATTTGAAATGTCTAAATAAGAATAGACAACTATTACATACCCTGTCTCAAAAATGGTTCACTAAGTACACGACATAGAACTCAGATGGTGAACCTAACTTTTCTTGAACATCTATTCCCTTCTCTCTAGTGATACTCCCATTCTAGAGGTGGAAATATTTTCTTGTATAAAATTACTCAAAGATGTTATAAGCCTCAAGATCCTATGCTTCAACTGAAACTAAACCCCCATTTCTAGAGATCTAGGGTAGCACATAAATGTAGTTCGAAACATGAAACACTAGGTTGTAAAGCTTACGACTATAAAATCAGTATCATCTTTGGATGTTGGATCTTTGCAATAAAAAAGTTCCCTATATGGATGTTCTACTACTACACGGGATTTCATATCATGTCATGAATAAGAAACCAAAGGATTGTTGGGAAATTAGGTGTCTCAACCTTCCAAATTTCCTATGTTTATTTATTTATTATTTAACATTTTCTTGTAATTATTTGACATATTTTACAATGTATTTTTATTGTGATCCATTAAAATGGAGTGTGAGACTCTAAGTTGGCCGTTGTGCCACATGTCAATGCCATCTATGACGAGTTGTAAGTTGTCATAGATGCTCATTATTTCTTGAAAAATATGGATAGCCTATTTCTAGAGATTTTATGACAAATGTAAGAGCTAGAAATGGGGGGAGTTATTGGGAATCTAAACCAACTATAACATTTGTCATAAAGAATTTTATTTAGACAAACTATTATTGGCAAATCTGGGTGCCCAAGTCAGTTGAATATCTTATGAAAAATTATATGATAGCTATTATAGATTTTATGATAGTTGTAGGAGGCTATTTTCAGTCGGGTGCTATTATTAATGTGTCAATGTCTATATAATGGATGCTTGAGGAGTCATTTGATATATTAGAGTTCTGATTAGAGAATTTGCAGGTACATAGTGTTGTTGGATGTTGCCCAAATACTCCTAAATATCACAAGTTGGTGATATACTCCTATAAGAACTTGCATTGCAAGTATGTTGTAATCTATTTTAGATTTGATAATTCATTATGTAGGTTTTAGAATGTGGGGTTTTTCTCCCAAAAGGGTTTTCCCCATGTAAATCATTGTGTTATGGTTGCATTATTTTATATGTTTATAAGTTTATGAATGTGTTTCTTTATTTTATGTAATAAGTTTGGATCTATTTTTAAGAAATTAGCATAACCCTCCACTCAAGGATAGCATAGGAAGTTGTTTCCGCACACCTTGCTTCCTTAGAACTAGTATCAAAGCTTGATCACCTTTAGTTTTAGTTCTTAGGTAGAGGATTTTTTGAGCTAATCTAGTTTGTGTGGGAGTTTGTGTAGAAGGAGGCGATCTTTATTGTAGGAAGTAAAGATGACAAGGACATCTAAGAGGATTGAGGTGGAAAAGTTTTTAGTCATGAATTTTGAGATGTGGAAATTGAAGATGGAAGATCCGTTAATAGATCGTGATTTGTCAGATGTTGATGCAGAATTTTAGAGACCTACAAATGCCACTTTGTATACTCAATATGATGTTATGGATAGTAAAGTCAAAGGTCTAATCAAATTGTGTCTTGCATATTCTCTTCTAATTAATGTCCATGAAAAACCCATCGTGAAGTAGTTATGGAAGAAATTGGGTGAGATATATCAAACTAAATCTTTCATGAATAAAATATTCTTGAGGAAAAAGCTACATTCATTAAGGATGGAAGGTGGATGGATTGTTGATCACCTAGAAACATTTAACATGTTTGTGGCACAATTAAATTATGGTGGTGTAAACATGGATGAGGAGAGATGCCATATTTTGTTGTGTTCATTGCCAAACTCATGGGACAACCTAGTCATGGCTATTGGGAGCACTTTATAGTCATTTTGATGGTAGAGGATGTTGTTGGTTATTTGCTTTTGAAAGAAATGAAGAGGAAGGTCTCTCTAAATACCAAATAGGCTTTGAGTGCTCATGGAAGACCTAAAGATAGAGGCAAGAAGAATGATAAGCAACATGAAAAATCTCAATCCAAGTCTAAGAGGGGATCAAAATTCCTTGGAAAGTCCAAGGTGATATGTTGGAACTATGGAAAACTTGGTCACTTCTGAAAGGACTACAAAAACAAAGGAGAAAGAAGAAAAAATATGACTTGAATTTTGAGTGCGAGAAGGAAGATGGTGATGCGTTCATTGTAGTTTTGGCCACTTGTGTAGGTGAGAATGCATGGTTGATTGAATCAGATACATCTTTTCACATGAATGATAATAAACATTGGTTCAATAAGTATGAAGATTACAAAGTTGGTAAGGTGTACTTGGGTGATAACTCCTATTTAGATATTGTTGATTGTGGTAGTATTAAGATACAATTTTTTAATGATAGGATTAGAAGATTTGATGGTGTCTTTCATACCCTAGGATTAGCATGTAATTTGTTATCTATAGGCAAACTAATAGATGCAGGTGTGCATGTTTACTTTTATAAAGCAGGTGTTAAAATGGTGAGAGATGCTATGGTGATAGCTAGAAGTAGTAGATTGGGAACCTTCTTTCAGGTAGCTTGATGCATGCATTGTTGAGTGCAATAGTACTTATGTGAAGAACATGTTTGCTACTACTTCGTTGATGTTTCATCTTTAATAGATGGTCATGGTTTCTGGGTGCCTAAGGGTGCTCTTTCTACCAAATCAAAGTTACCTACAAAGAAGACTATGTTATGGCACCCGAGTCTTGGCCATATAGGAGAGAAGGGTCTACGAACCTTGAAAAATAAGAACTTTGTTGATGGCTAGTCAACTATAATCTTGAATTTGATTTATGTGAGCATTATAATTATGGTAAGCAAAATTGTGTTCAGTTTTACTCATGTTCTCGCAAATCATTTGGTATTTTGGATTTTATTCATTTTAATGTATTTGGTCTTGTTGATGTTCCTTCGATTGCTAAATCTACATATTATGTTACATTTATTGATGATTTTAATAGAAGTACATGATACATTTTATAAAGAGTAAATATGAAGTTTTCAACCGTTTAAAGGAGTTTAAAAAAATGGTTGAGTTGTGTTAGGGTTCAGGCAGATCAAAGCAATAAACATTAACAATTATATGCAAATTAAATAACCCAAATATAATAATGAAGACTAACACAAAAGAGATCAACACAAAATTTTAACATGGTTCACCCAAAATGGGCTACATCCACAGAAACTTAGCCATCCAATGATTTTATTATCTAGTGCAAAATAGATTATGATATCATGAATTCTATCCTGCAACATACATTCTAGCCACTTATAACAAGCTTTTTGGAAGCTTCTAGAATTAGGGTTTTGCAAAGTCATTTTTCATTTGTTGGTTAACAAAAAATTAACTACTGACCCTGAACGTGCAAAAAAAGGGGAAATTTTTTTTTTGGGGGCCCAACCTGGCCCCAAACCCTGACAAGGATATGTTACGAGTGTACAGTATTTGCATGATCAGTCTCCACATACCAACAATCTCCCACTTGGAGACTGATCCTGGACAACACCGCTGCACTTGCAGCTCCCACTGGATTATAGGTCTAGTTGGTTACTTATATCCACCATTATCAGTCATGAAGGCCAACATAAACTGATGAGGAAATTAGTTTCTCTCGTGTAACCACCTTTGTGAACATATCTACATAATTCTCATTTGTGTGAATTTTCTCTAGCTTCAACTGTCCATCCTTCAAAACTGACCGGATGAAGTGGTATCTGAGATGTATGTACTTAGTTTTTGAATGTAGAGCTAAATTCTTAGCAAGATGAATGACACTCTAGCTATTAGTGTACAAAGGGCTATCTTCTTGTCGTTGTCCCAATTCCTCCAGGAAATGTTGTAACCAAATCATTTCCTTGCTAGATTTCGTAGCAGTAACATACTCATATTCAGTGGTTGAAAGCGCAACAACCTTTTGCAGGCTTGAAATCCAACTGACTACAATACCTCCTACAGTAAAAACCTTCCTTGTAGTACTCCTCCTACTATCAATATCACATGCCAAATCAGAGTCAACATATCCTTTTAGAGAAGAATTTGTTCCTCCAAAACATAGTTTCTTTGAAGTAGTACCTCTCAAATATCAAAGAATCCATTTTACCGTATTCCAAAGTTCCATTCTCGGATTGCTCATATACCTACTCACAACTCTCACTGCATGTGCAATATCTGGCCTTGTGCATACCATTGCATACATCAAGCTACCAACTACTGATGCCTATGGTATCTTAGACATTTTGTCTTCTTCCTCGTGTCTTAGGGCACATCTCCTTAGTCAACTTAAAATACTAGGCAAAGGTGTACTAACTACTTTTGCATTATGCATGTTAAACCCTTTCAACACCTTATCTACATACTCACTTTGAGACAAAAATAATTTTTTGTTTGTCCTGTCCTATGTGATCTTCATACCAAGGATTTGTTTTACTACACCCAAATCCTTCATAGCAAATGAATTTGCTAATTTCTTCTTAAGTTCATTAATATGCTACATGTTAGACTTGACAACAAGCATGTCATCAACATAAAGAAACAGGATAATATAGTTGCCATTACCCAATTTCTTAAAATAAACACAATAATCAGAATGATATCTTTTGTAACCTTGTTCAGCCATAAAACTATCAAATTTTAAATACCATTGCCGAGGTGCTTGCTTCAGGCCATACAAACTCTTCTTTAACTTGCACACAAATTCCTCCTTACCCTTGACCTCATATCCCTGTGGTCGCTGCATGTATATTTCCTCTTCCAAATCGCCATGGAGAGATGATGTTTTTACATCTAGCTATTCAAGATACAAGTCTTCCGTAGCCACAAGACTTACAATAGTTCTAATAGAAGTCATCTTTACAACTGGAGAAAATATTTCATCAAAATCTATACCTTTTTTCTGTGCAAAACCTTTTACCACGAGTCTAGCCTTATATCTTTTCTTGCCTCCATCTTCTTCCTTCAACCACTAAACCCATTTATTTTGCAATGCTCTTTTACTTGCAGGCAATTGAACTAAGTCCCAAGTCTGATTCTACAACAAGGAATCCATTTCCTTTTTCATTCCTAGCTCCCACTGCTCTTTGGTATCTACCTGCATTGCTTCTTCATAACCTTCAGGTTCACCAGAATCAATTAATAATATAGAATATAATGATGGAGAAAATATTTCTGGAGGTCTAGATATCCTTGTAGAACATCTAGCACTTGTAGGAATCTATGGGATAACTTGTTGTTGAGCATCAAGTACCACTGGCATTTTATTTTCTAAAATCTCATCCAGCACAACATATTCCCTTTTGGCCTATTTATGCTTCTTTTCCTGTAGCTAATCCTTATACATCACCTTCTCATTGAATATAACATCTATACTCCTAATGATTTTATGATTTTCATAATCCCATAATCGATAACCAAATTCATCTACTCCATATCCAATGAAGGTACATTTTTTAGACTTAGCCTCAAGCTTGGTTCTATTTTCAATATCAACATGGACAAAAGCTTCACAACCAAAGGATTTTAAAAATGAATAGTTTACCTTTTTACCCATCCATGTCTCCTTTGGAATGCCACCATCCAAAGGATTTAAAGGTCCTCTATTTATTAAATAAACAATAGTATGTACATCATTTGCCCAAAAGTGTAAGGGTAGTCTAACATGCAATCTCATGCTCCTTGCACGCTCCATAATGGTCCTTTTCATCCTCTTAGACACACCATTTTCTTGTGAGGTTCTAGGAACTATTTTCTACCTACAGATTCCATTATATGAACAGTAGTTCTCAAATTCTTTGCTGCAATACTCGCCTCCATTATCAGATTTGAGACACTTCAACTTTTTTCCTATCTCATTCTCAACCAAAGTTTTCCACTTTTAAAAAGTTTCAAATACTTATGATTTTCATTTTAGGAAATACACTCATGTTTTCCTAGTTGCATCATTAATAAAAGTAACATAATAGCAAGAGCCACCAAGAGAAGATACCTAAGCTGGTCCCCATACATATGAATGCACAAGCTCTACTTTCTCACTCTTCTTCTCTTTCCCAACTTTGAGAAATTAGACTCTTTTCTATTTTCCATAAACCCAATTTTCACAGAACTCCAAGTCAATCTGCTTCAGACCTAGTAGCAACTTTCTAGAGTGAAGGATCTTCATCCCTTACTCACTCATGTGCCCAAGTCTATGGTGCCACAATTCTATTTCTGTCCTTGTAGCAAGTGATATAACTGTCTTAGTAGCAACTGTTTCTATAGCAGCTAACATAGAATAACTATTACTAGTACACAAATATAATGCATCTACCTTTTCACCTTTAGCTACTACTAATGCACCTTTAGTGACCTTCCAAACTTTCTCTGAAAAGGTAACTATGCAACCTTCACTACCTAGTTGTCCTGTAGAGATTAAATTTCTTCTCAAATTTGGAACATGCCTTACCTCCTGTAGAAACCATTCATTTCCATTCTGCAACTTGATTTTTATCTTTCCTTTTCCAACAATCTGATAGGGTTCATCATCACCCAAATATACCTATCCAAAATCACCTTGAACATAATCTACAAAATATTTCTTATGGGGTGTGGCATGGAATGAAGCCCCTAAATCTATTACCCATGAATCATTAGCATTATCTAAACATGGAATTAAAGCATCCTATAATTTATTACTCACAACATTAGCTTCCTTACTGTCATCATGTTGTCCGTCTCCTTGTTTTCCCTTTCGAGACCAACAATCCTTCTTCAAGTGTGCTAGCTTTCCACAGTGCCAACAATCCATTCTTCCTTTGGATTTAGATCTACCTTTCTTCGACTTCCCTTGTGACTTCCCATGATTTGTTGGGCTTTTTCCTCTCTCCTTTGTTCTTCCCTTGTTATCTACAGTTAAAGCATTACCCGATGTTGAACTCTCACCTGTGCTTTTCCATTGCATTTCCTCGCTAAGGATAATACCAACAACATTATCAAATTTCAAAGTATTTGAACCAGAGACAAAGTTACTTACAACCATTACCAAGCTATTCTAGCTTTCTGGCAAAGAACATAAAATAAAGAGAGCCCTTACCTCTTCATCAAATTTCACTTTTACAGAAGTTAACTGACTGGTAATCATATTCAACTCATTTAAATGATCTATCACAGATCCACCTTCAATCATTTTCAAATTAAACAAATGCTTCATGAGAAATACCTTATTTGAGGCTGAGGCTTTTTTATACAATTTAGCCAAAGCTTTCATCAGTTCATCTATTATCTTCACTTCTACTATATTAAACACCATAAATGGTGCTAAGCACAACCGAATGGTTCCCAGTGCCCTTTTGTCCAGAAGTTCCCAATTTTCATGAGTCATTACCGTCAGTTTCTTGGCTTTTCCTTCCAATGGCCTCCATAAATCCTTCTGATAGAGATAATCCTCCAATTGTGCATCTTCCATATCTGATAGTTCTACCCATTGAATTTATCTACTTTCAATTTACCCTCATCCGCCATTGCTCCCAGTTAACCATGAGACTCCCACTCAATTGTGAGACCTTCCTGCAGATGATAATCAAACACAACCCACTTTGATACCAGTTGTTAGGGTTCAGGCAGATTAGAGCAATAAACATTAACAATTATATGTAGATTAAATGACCTAAATATAACAATGAAGAATAACACAAAAGAGATCAACACATAATTTTAACGTGGTTCACCCAAAATGGGCTACATCCACAAAAACTCAACCATCCAATGATTTTATTATCTAGTGCAAAATAGATTAAACAATCTCACGAATTCCATCCTGTAACATGCATCCCAGCCACTTATAAAAAGATTTTTGGAAGCTTCTAGAATTAGGGTTTTACAAAGTCATTTTTCATTTATCGGTTAACAAAAAATTAACTATTGACCTCGAACATGCAAAAAAAAGGGGAATTTTTTTTTCGGGGGCCTGGCTTGGCCCCAAACCTTGACAAGGATATGTTATGAGTGTACAATATTTTACTGACCAGTTGCCACATACCAACAAAGTTGTAGACTAGAAAGAAAATAAAGTGTTTAAGAATTGATAGTGGCAGTGAGTTTTACTATACATATGTCAATAGATTCTATAAGGACTAAGATAGAAGATAACTCTGTATTCTCCTAATAGAATGGAGGTGTGGAGAAAATGAATATGAAGTTGATGTAAAAGGCTAGGAGTATTCTTAGTGGTGTTGCTCTGGAACAAAAGTTTTGGTTCGAAGATGTAGCTATTGCCTGCTACCTGTTAAATAGGCCTCCTACATCATCTCTTGTGGATAAAATGCCTATGGAGGCATGGTCTAGCCATAAGCCTTCATTAAGATATCTGAGAGTTTTTTTATTGTGAGGCATATGCACACGTGCTTAAGGAGAAATGGACAAAGTTGGAGAACAAGGCTGTTTTAAGTGTATCTTCATTGGTTACATTTATGGTGTGAAAAGATACAAGCTTTGGGATCTAGTTGCACATAAGATAATTTATGTTAGAAGTGATATATTTAGAAAAACTGAGCCTTCTTCCATTGACTAAGACAGTTAGGACAAACTGAACAAAAGAGAGATGCAATTTAGCTTCCTTCAACACATGAGAAAGTTGAATCAAGGCCACAAGATAGACAAGATGTTGAGGAGATCTCATCAACCTCTGAATCTTTAGAACATGAAGAACCTCCACCTGAGTTTGTTCAAAGGTCTACAAGGTGTAGACAACCACCAAAAAGGTATGGGTATTCTCCTAATGATTGGAGATGTATATTTGCTTTAAATACTAACATCAATGAACTGAGATTTGTACAAGAGGCACTAGGTATGAATGATGCAGACTCCTGAAAGATTTCCATGGATGAACAAATGATGGCATTGAAAATGAATGATACATGGGACCTAATACGATTGTTCGAAGGAAGGAAACCTATTGGATGTAAATGGGTGTTGAAATAAAAAAAGATTGGTCCAAATGATAGTATTGAGAAATACAAAACGTGGTTGGTTGCAAAAGGATACTCCCAGGTTGAGAGGATAGTTTATGGTGATATTTTCTCCCTAGTTGCAAAAATGGCATCCATTAGTTTTTTGTTATTTATTGATACATCTTATGACTTAAAGGTCAAGAAAATGGATGTGATAATGATATTCCTTCATGGTTTCTTGGAGGAGGACATTTATATGACACAAACAAAGTACTTAGTGGTTAAAGGTAGAGAAACTTTGGTTTATAAAATGAAAAAATCCTTGTATGGTTTGAAACAAAGTCTTAGGATGTGGTACCAAAAGTTTGATAGATATGTGTTGAGTTTGGGGTTTGAACATTCTCAATCTAATCACTTTGTCTATTATAAATCTGATAATGATCATTTCCATGTTATTGCTTTATATGTTGATGACATGTTTATTGGCAAACAAAAAGACTTTTGATTTCAAAACTTAAATTTCAACTCTCTACAAAGGTTGAAAAGAAAGATCTTGGTGTAATGAAACATATTCTTGGGATGGAGATCAAAAAGGATAGAACAAATAAAAATCTTTCACTAGGTCAAAGTAAGTATGTGAATTCAATTTTAAAAAGGTTTAACATGTAGGATTGTTGTTTCCTGGGTAACTAGAATCTAGTTGTTTCCCCTTTGTTTCTCTCCCTTAGTGATTGTTTCCAAATTAGCTCTTCTTTTGACAATATCCTGATTAAAAATGTAGTTTTTGATAAGATCCCCTGCATAATCAAAAACATGCTTGAAACCAGGTCTACCAACCACCAACCTACTTTGATGGATAAGATGCTCAAGATCAAAATCTCTCCTTTTGTCCACAGCCATTTTGGAAGCCAATAGCCTAGAGGACAACAATTCCAATTACCCCCTAGCCATTATTTGAAAATCTAAGAAAAATAAAGATGCCATCAGGAGTGCCCTCTTTTTGTGGGTTTTGAAGTGGAACTTCTCAGCTTCATTTAATTGCCAAATGATTTCCATAAAGGCAATCCTTGTTGGCACATATCTTGGTAAAATGTGAGGCTGGACATGAGATCCATAAACCCTAATGAATGTGAAATTGGAGTGCAAGTGCTAGTCCCCCCAATTATGATCAATATTTGTTTCAAGTGCCAAGTCACAAGGTCTCAAAAACCTCATAACCTTTTCAAATAGTCTAGTAGGTTTGTGACAACCTACATTTCCCAAGACCACTTGCACAAAATACTCCTCAAAGATTGCATAATTGGAAGAGGAACAATGCATGTCCCAAATATATGTCCACCCCTAGACTGGCATGGGAGAACCATCATTCTCTAAGAATTTCAACCTTGGACCAGGGTGCCTTATACTTTTCCTACTATATAGGATAAGATGAAATATCATAAAATACCACTTGCAGCTGATGATCCTACCATCTGTCTTTATATTATCCAATTCATTTAGGATTCCATCAACAATATAATTTGTAAAATCAAACTTCCTATTCAACTTCACATGTTTAATGTCTACTGCTAATACCATCAAAGAAATAGGAACCTGTGGGTTTGCATCTAGAGCTAAGACCTGGCAAAGGGCATAGTATGTTTGAATGAAGTAACCCATAAAACTGTCTATATGAAAAGGTGCCTCCTCATGATCTAGGATCTTGATTGGTTTGTCATCACTATCTTTGATTCTATGTTTTGGAAACCACACCACCTTATAACCATGCTTGTCTTTGGACCATACTCCCTTTTCAATGAGCCCAACTCAATTGGGTGATTTGCCTCCCTATCTAGATTAAAAAATTCGTAGATGAATTCCCTATCCAATCTAAAAATTTACCCCTTGTCTTGCTTACTACTGCCTTAGTGGTGGGGTTATATGCACTAGCAAGCACCCTAATCAACTCAACATTGACAAAGACATTTGGCACTGCCAACTTCCCTAAATCCAATGTGTAGATGTTTGACATAGGACCTCTATGATTTCTCCTCTTATAACAGTAGTGTAACAAATCCCACACTTGTGGAACTATGATAGCATCTCTAACATATGCCACATTATCCATAAGTCTATCAAACAAAACCCCAGTTCCCTAAGAATGTTTAGCCTATTGGAAGAGCCAAGGATTATTATGTCCTCATCTAATTCCCTCTTCCTTTTTCCCAGGAGGGGTTTGGGGTGACTCATATTTTTTGGAGGCAGTGGAACCTAGAACATTTTGAATTCCTAGGTTACCTACCCTATTAATTCATTACAGTAGAAATAAATGTCTATGTGGAAACTTTGCTCAACAAACCAAAGGATGCTACTGCAGAAAGGTTTGGCACATATAAGGAGATCATGGATAAGATGCACAAGAAGAATGTGGAGGAGTATTTATAGAAAAACAAAGAAAAACTACATAAACTATGAGAAATCCCACCCCAGGCAGACACATCTCTACCGCAAAGTACAACATCAGCCTCACAAGCCATTGCAAAAGCTCTAGAAATTATTACATCAGCTCCACATGTGCCAACCTCACCGCAAAATCCTAGGAGGTCAGGAGGAGTGCATCTGTGTTAGCTAGTGCACAAGCTACACCACAATTGGAATCTTCAACACAGATAGTGTCTACAGAAAGCAAAGTAGCATCAAAAACATTGGTACAATTAGGTGCAGAGAAGAAAAGGTACCTAGGCAAAAGCAACAAGCTAAAAGAAAGAAAAACAAATCTCTAGGGGAGGAAACAGAAGAGGAATAAGGGGAAGAGGAAGTCTCTCAACTAAAAAAGAAAAAGAAAAAAAAAACAAATAGAATAGGAGATTCCACAAGAACTATTGAGCTTAGATGCAATCCTAAATGGGATAGAATGTCATGGGTTACTCCAAGAAACAACCAAGTTATACAGTGAAGTATCTATTGAGAAAAACAAAATAATTGAAAGAGCTATAATAACATATTTGATAAAAGGAAACAAGACAATGGATGAGATGTTGGGAAAACTACCAAAGAGTCTAGAAGAAGCCTTTAGGCAAAGAAGGGAAAAAGATCTAAAATTAGATGAGGATCTAAGATAACAAATTAGCCCAATTACAAGCTAAGGAGCTCAAATCAAAGCAAAGGGTTGATACCCTGATAAATATGGAGCAGGTGGATAGAGAAAAGTTCCAATTAGAAACAGAGCAAATAACAAAGAAAATCTATCATTCTATGAAGGAGGTAGAGAAAAATGCAGCACAACAGGAGACATCTCCGCAAAATGAAGAACATAAGGTTTCTCTTCCACACAACACAAACACAGATTAGGAGGACTAGAAAATGGAAGTGGAGGCACTAGATACATGGGATAATCAACAAGATAATCAAGATGCATCCTCCTCTACTTCCCCTATTTAATCCATTAAGGATTTTCTGGGGCAACAAAAACAAATACAACCTATGGTAACACCCTAGCTGCTACAATTGCCAATAATAGGAGGGAAAGTGAACTTGTTAGGTATATCACCTATTCAAAACCTACAACTTGGTAATATCATCCACTCCATAGCAAGGGAAGACATTTTGCAACAACACATAGAGGGTAGTGAGATAATACTAGAGGTTGTAAATATAATTCAGAAGAGATCCCAAAAGCTCAAAGGGATACAACCCTACCACCAACACAACAACTAAAACAACTTATGCAAAGCTTCAAAGCACACTCTACATACTTGGAGAATAAGGTAGAGGAAAGAATAATGGAGCAAATGAACAAGAAAAGACTAGCTGATGCATCAAACAAATGTGCTAAGGCACACAATAAAATAGAAGCCCAAATAAAGAGCATCCAGTAGACATGGAGGAGGCAAAGGTACTATACCAACTTTGTTTATAGTGGCCTACTACCACTAAGAATATAAAGGATTAGATAGATGCATTAGAGACACAAATAACACAAGTAGCTAGTACTTATGATTGTTGATTTAAGGATAGACAATCGAGAGGGGGGGTGAACTAGTTGTCACCAAAATTCTATTTCTTATTACTTAAACCTTCATATATTTCAAAAGATTCAATCATGGAAGCACAATGCAGTAATTCAAAAGTAGAAACATAGTCAACACATATAACACCAAGATTTTAACGTGGAAAACCCGGTTAAGGGAAAAACCATGGGGTGACTAAACCAAGATTGTATTCTTTGTTAAAAGAATAAGTAGAATAAAATGGAACTTGCCATTTAGGTCTCACTACCTGAGCACACTGCTCACAAGAGGCCCACTGCCTACAGGAGACACACTGTTTATAGAAGAATATAAGTATTACATACTTGAACTGGAGATTAGCATCTTCACTATGCCTGAATCGATTCCATTTAAGCCCAACACCTTTGCTCTGCTTTTTGCTCTTCACTACCACCTTCTCATCATAATCACTACTAATTTTGAATGACTTCATAACTCTTATTTATACATGACATCAACTTTGGAATGATCATCAAAGTCAGCACAACATACACTTATTTTATTACAGAGCAATTACAAAAATGCAACTTGACTTATTGCAAAAACTTCATGCACATCACTACACTGTCAGCCACATATAGCTGGGACTTCAGTGAACTTTGAGGAACACGCCATGCTTCGTAAAACATCTTCAAGATCATCCACAACATGCGCAAATCATTCGGTTGGCCAAGACCGGGAAGAACATTGTCATCTGAAGGTAAATCTTCAATCACGGGCTCAATCTTCAATGCATACTGCCAACATGAATTGGACACAATCTAGAGACCCCCACAAGCTTACTATTATTGAATCTGCACCACTTTTGCTTACTATAATCATTCACATCTTCATTCAGAACCTCAGGAACACAGTTAGCCATCACTGTCACATTAGAAGGATTACTTGTGGACCTCCAAACCATGACCCAATCAAGTTGTCAATGCACATTAACCTCCCAAACATGCCACCAGATCGGCAGAACATGATATTACATTTCCGGATCTCACCGGACTTATTTGTGTCACTCTTTTGCCTTTGAATAGCTATCAGAACCAGTTTTACTCATATGGCCATAACTTCTCCAAATCTTCATGCGAACCTTTAAAATCTTGACTGGAGCATCTTCACACACATATCTACAAACCCTTTGATACGCATTCTCTAATCTTCATCTATCTGGGATCTTCACTTCATAAAGCTTCATTGTATTTACTGTTCTTTCTTTGTTTCTGATAGGACTAATTTTCTCAATATCCTCAGCACACAACTCATCCAAACCTTGTCATCAATGCAACAAAAGTATGTTAACATCAATGACAACACCAATTAGGCCCATACTTGCAACAATGATCTCATACAAGATACTAATGGTGCCATAAGGGCACAAGTAAAAACATTGCACTCCCAACTCTAGCAGTTCCATGATTAGAGGGAACCAATCAAAGCACAAATCAAACAACTGAGAGAGGTAGTAAGCCTAAGGTTACCATCCCTAACTGGTGTGTTTACTAAAGCTAATCAAATTGCACAAAAGATACAAGTACCAAATACATTGGGTGATGTAGAGGATACCTATTTTCAGTTAGAAATCCAAATCTAGATTTTGACATCAGCCAAGAAGTAGTGAGATACAACTATGGCCCAGCTCAGAGTAATCTAGAAAAGCATCCCACCTTTAAATTGATAAGAACATGTCCTGAGGACAAGACATAATTTTACAGGGGGGAATGATGTTGGCAGAGTATAAGGCAACCAACAGAACCTACTGTAGGTTACCACAAGTGGCATGTGGAGGGTACAACTGGTACACAAAGAGGTATTTTGGGAAAAGTCACACCTCTAGGTGAATACACAAGATATACATGTAAGTAAGTTGTAATAAGAGAGGAGAGTGAGATAGATATGTATAAGGCAGAGACTCAGACCCGTTGGTATGAATGCATATGTGACCATTGATTATGAATACATATAAAGGAAATATAAGGGTTCTCATATGTATGTGTATCTTATGAATGCTTTGCTTGACTTAGCTTATACCGCATAACTTATTTCCTTAATGTTTATCTACGATTCTCTCACTGTATGACTGGGGGATAAATTGACTTTAGAGACTTGACTAAGGACCAGATCTCTAGACTGGTTCCTTCCCATTTCTTGCCAACAGGGTTCTAGAGAGAAGGCTATACTTAGCCAAAAATAGCACTAGGTCTTTGAAAATTTACACAAAATTTTTGTAGAATGACCACTAAGACTTTTCAATACAATGCTTAGGACACGATAATTCTTATGAATACCAGAGTGCAAAAGAATTTTACTTACCCTTATTCAGCTCTTCAGAAACCACGATTCTTCTACAACTTGTGCTCTTGAGAAAATCCTTGATAGCTCTAGTCTTCTTTCTTCCAAAAAATTTGTTACCTTCAATATGAGGCATCTCAAAAGGATTAAAGATTCTTGAATGGTGTGGTTTAACATGCCATCACTTCTATAGTAATGGCCCAAGCAAGAGAAAATTTTGTGTATCACTTGGCAGTCGTTCCTCTATTTTAAATATGAGCCATCAATTTATGTCAGAAACTGAGAGGATCAACAATTGACGCTTCATCACATAAGCTATTTAAAGCCTTTTTATTTAAACTATATCACACAATTCATTTGTGATGCCTTTAGAGATTGACACCTATTTAGCAATGGATGACTCGATGAGAGGGCCCCACCTAGATCTGAGTCCCTTATACCAAAGGCACCCTGACATCAAGTCTTCCTACCACAAGGACACTATTGGCAAGAGACACTGTGTGGCTTCATGTATGTTGTCATTTATGGCAACAAAGTCCATCCCTCACATCCGTAGTACATAGTATGCCTATACCAGAAGTCAGATTGAAGATTGTTTTGGTCCGGTGAACAAAAATAGAGTATGCAACAAGGTTTGACAATCAGGTCTAGATCTCTTAGATGGTGTAACTCAACAAGTTGCGGACTTGGATAAGTCAAAAGGGGTATCATGACTACTATATTCCAGAGATTTAGCCTCCATTGATAATGCATGAAAAAGATATGAGCAGATGAGTGTTGGGTTCCAGACAGGTAGAGCAGACAGAGAAAGAACTGATCGACAGAGCATCAGACTTTAATCCAGATGAGTAAAATGTGTTGATCAAGAAATTTGGGAAATTATACATTGTTGGCCGACATGATTAAAGAATTCTATGCCCATGTTTTTGATACGCATCACAAATCAAGCATGGATTCAGCCGACAGATCAGTAACTTGTAAATATTTTAAGTATTCCTGTTGTCGACTAGAAAGTTGATGAAATCCTTGATGCGGATATATATACCAGATGGATTTCAGTATGTAGGTGTGTGTGATGAAATAGAGTGTGAAGAAAAGTAGGGATAAGTGTGAAAGTAGCAATTCAAATCCAGTATGTAATAGAGCAACAATATTAAAATAGAGGAAGAATGAAGTACATCAAATCAGTGTATTGTGCCTAACCAGAACTAAACTCTAGCATGTGTGGATGATTCTCATTAGTTCAAACACCTGATTACCTTCTGTAAGTTTTGTAGACAATGAGTCTCTTGTAGGCAGTGTGCCTCTTGTGAGCAGTGTGCTCGGGTAGTGAGCCCTAATTGGAAAGTGCCATTTTGTACTCCTTTATTCTTTTAATAGAGAATACAATATTGGGTTAGTCACCCCATAGTTTTTCCCTTAACAGGGTTTTCCACATAAAATCCCTTTGTTATATGTGTTGATTTTATTTCTGTTCTTATGATCACATATGCTTATATGTTTTGATGCTGCATTAATTATTAAAAGGAAGAAAGTTAAAGAAATTTGAGATAAATGATTCACCCCCCTCTCAGTTATCTGCGTTGTTTCCATCAATTGGTATCAAAGCTAAGTTCCTCTAAACAAAGCCTAACAGCTTGAGGAAGATCTGGGAATCTGAATGGATATTTATGGTATGAAGGAACAACTTCAGTCTGCTCTTGATGTTCTTGAACAATCCCACTCTGAAGTCAATAACTTGAGAGAAAGACTCAAACAAGCTGATGATTTCATAAATGAGCTAAAAGAAAAACTTAATATCTCTTTGAAAAAGAGAAAGGAACTACTTAAAAAATTAGCAGATTAGAGTGAAGCCAATGATACTAATGAAGATCTGGAAGAGAAAAATAAGCTATGTAAGAAGCTGTCAAAAGAAGTCATTATGGTAAGGTATGAAATGGAATCAGGGGTTATGAGATTCACCCAAGAAATTGAAGAAAAGAGGAAAATTGAAGATAATCTAAAACAATCCCTCAAGGAGAAAATAGAAGACTGCCACAAAATGGTAGAATAATCAGGCATCTTGAATTAGACCTTGAAGAAGCTAGAGACAATGAAGAACAACTTGAGAATCAGATAGAAACTCTTAAACAAGATCTTCAAACAACAAATGAATACAAAGAGAAATTCAAGATAAGCTCAACCCAACTTGAAGTTCTTCTTGAAAGACAAAAGAGGGTAGATGATAAGTGTGGCTTGGGATATGAGAAAGGTGAAAGCTTTGGATCCGGTCAAAAGAACTTTGGATCAGGATATCAAAGAAACAGGCCTAGAAGACCTCCAATAAGGCAACCAAATGCTCAAAGATATCCATCCTTCAATGGATACTACTTCAATTGTAACAATTTTAGTCATAAAGCAACTCAGGAGGATAATGAATCAGACTAATCTATCCTTCTCTAGACAATGTTTTAATTGCAAAAGATATGGTCACAAATCTCATGAATGTAGAAATATGCAAATAACAAATTCATTCAATGGTAGATGCTTTACATGCAATAGAATGGGATATATGCCTAATCAATGCAGATCAAGAGGATATCAATCAAATAAGCCAAGAAATGTTGTCTGCTACAATTGCAATAAATCCGATCATATTGCCAAATTCTGTAGAAGTAGAAATCAGGATAGAAAAGGTTCGGTGCAACATAATCAAAAACAAGATAAGGGAAAAGGTAAAGTGAATGCGGATGAAGTTCAAAAGGAGATGAGCAAGATTTGGGTGAAGAAGAGTATAGAAAATATTGGGGATGGATCCGGACCAGAATCCAGTGCTGATATTCCTTCCAAAAACTAAAAGGGTGAGCTCTAACTCAGGGGGAGTCATAGAGAAAAACAAATCCCCCCAGCCAGTCAATTAGTGCCTAAATTCGGCACATGGAATGCTACGGATTAAAGGGTTCTTAGAAAAATATCTAAAAAACCCTCAGTAAAAATATGAAAGATCCGCATGGAGTCTTGCATGAGTTTAACCGCTCAAGTTGATCCAGTTTGACAGCCATCCGGTAAAGGAGGATTTTCACAGACAGATCCAGTATGATTCAAAATTGAAATACTTTGATCTACGGACCCATGGCATGATTGAAGAAAAAAATATATATTGTCAATCCTCATTGACAATGATTCTAAGTTTAGCATAATGATTCGAGAAGATCTCTCTTAAAACAGGGTAACCAGTTAACTTAAGTTGTTCATTTATTACAAAAAGAAATTAGGGTTTGTGCAATGATAAAATGATTCTTTCACCCATCATTTGCACACTTGCATTCATGAAGAAGAAAAGAAGAGCTCTGCACCTGCCACTACTAAAAGCTCAAGGGCCACCAAACCGGAAGTCAAGACATTCGAAAAAGGAGAAAAGAGGACAAAGACCAAAACCACAAGGTCATACACAAGTCTTAAAGATGATGAAGAAACAAAATCTAATGAGGAAATCAAGAAAATGAAGAAGAAGAAAACATCCGGGGAATTCTTTGGGGAATTCTTTGCTAGTAAAAATAAGGAAGAAAAGGCAGAAGAATTTGTTGAAAAGCCCACTCTTTCCATTGATGACATCATCAAGGCAGTTACTGTGGATGGGAACTTGCAGCTAGTAACAAAGTTCTATGATGATTACAGTGATACTAACAAGAGGATTTGGAAGAAGCTACTGTCAGGTACCTAAATATTTACAATAAAGCTTTCATAGAAATTATATCATTAATCCCCAAGAGTCTAGAAAAGGTACTTGAACTGAGAAAAGAGAATGCAAAGGCAAAAGACCTAGAGATTCAGGAACAAATAATGATTTAGCTTTATCCTTCTATAACTCCAAAACAAATGGACATGATTTTTAAGGATTGTAAGGATGAGTTCCAAAGTAAGGCAAGAATGAATAAACTCATGCTTGGAGAAACTGACCAAGTAGCAAGAGAAACAAAAGACATCCTCCGGAAGGCTTTCAAAAGATTCAATCTTCCTATTGTAGAGGAAATAGATGAAGAACCCTCTACCATGGATGTTGAAAGATTAAATGTAACCAATGAAGAAACTTCTGATGTAGAAGGATCAAAAGAGATAGATGAAGAAAAGTCTAAGGACTTGGATTCCAATGTTTTAGAAGAGGAAGTTCATGAAGCAGTAATCTTAGGTGACATCTCTCCTCCAGATCCCACTACAGACATTCTAGATTTTGAAGTTGAAGGAGAAGGAAGAAAAGTGGAGAAAGTAAGTCAAGAAGAAGAGGTTAGAGGAAAAGAAGAAGAACAAGCAGAAGAGACTAATGTTGACTGTTCTGAAAAGAAGACTCAATCACCGGCATGAGACACTGTAGAGGCTATGAAGAACTTCTTGAACAAAGAAATGATGGAGATAGATGAACCTGAGCTATTTGAAGGGCCACTAAATTTTGACTCTCTCTCTCTCTCCGATCTAGACAATGAAAATAACATCCTTTGCTCAAGCCAAAGCAAAAGAAAAACTCTTGAAATCTCACATGGAAGACTGTGAATTGTTGGAGATGGCATTCGGGATGCTAGAGAAGATCATGCCATCATTCCAAAAGGATCCTTCGGTCTCACCATCCGGCAACCTGAAATCTTTGGTAAATTCTGTTAGCACTCACTTTGAATCTCTAGAAAAATCAGCAGAAGCAAAGGTTTGGAAGGAGTTTCAGGGTAAAGATTCATAGAAGTACAGGGACTCATTGCTAATGATAGGAGGACCCTAGACATTGGAATAAAGCGCCTTGAAAATGCTCTTAAATATGGTGGGGACATGTACAAATTTTGTCTATCTTGGCCCAAAGTGACAGAGGATATTGAAAAGAAAGTGAAAGAACAAGGTAAACTGTCAAGTTTATCTCAGAATTTTGATCCCCTTACTACCTCTTTAATGAATCAAGAATGCTAGGCCATTGTCATCACAAATGAAATAAAGAGGCTGAACAAAGAAAAGAAGGATATAATAAATAGAATGAGTGAACTTAGAGGGATAATTGTCCCTAAGTTAGAGGCCTTGATAGATGCTCAGACCATAGCCTAGACCAACGATTCGACAGATTTAAGAAGGGCAGAAGCATATGCATTTTTGTTGAGTGGTCACATCTCCATTTTGGATAGGATGAAGCAGAGCTGGGCCACAGAGTTTGTACAGTTGAAGGCCACTTCTGCGGATATACTTAAGTATATGTAAGTATAACATATATATACTTATGCAGCCATGTATAGATTAATTTTTGCAAAATTTTGGTATACAGATTCTGCCCTTTGCCATTGATGTCAAACGGGGAGTGAGGAGTAGTGAAAAATGTGGAATCCAGCTAAGGGGGAGCTTCGGTAAAATAGTGCAAAAGACATAGCATTAGCCAAGGGGGAGCTTACTACGATAGTTGGCCATTTTTCACTAAGTGTTTCCATCAATGCCAAAGGGGGAGATTGTTGGCAAGAGACACTGTGTGGCTTCATGTATGTTGTCATTGATGGCAACAAAGTCTATCCCACACATCCACAGTACATAGTATGCCTATACTGGAAGTCAAATTAAAGATTGTTTTGGTGCGGTGAACAAGAACAGAGTATACAACAAGGTCTGACAAGCAGGTTCGAATCTCTCAAATGGTGTAACTCAGCAAGTTGTGGACTTGGATAAGTCAAGAGGGGTATCATGACTACTATATTCCAAAGATTTAGCCTCCGGTGATAAAGCATGAAAAAGATATGAGCATATGAGTGTTGGGTTTTAGACAGGCAGAGTAGACAGAGAAAAAATTGACTAGCAGAGCATCCGACTTCAATCTGGATGAGTAAAAGGTGTTGATCAAGCAATTTGGGAAATTATACATTGTTGGCCGACATGATTAAAGACTTCTATGCCCATGTTTTTGATATGCATCACAAATCAAGCATGGATTCAGCCAACAGATTAGTAACTTGTAAATATCTTGAGTGTTCCTGTTGCCGACTAGAAAGTTGATGAGATCCTTGATGCGGATATATATACCAGATGGATTTCAGTATGTAGGTGTGTGTGTGATGAAATAGAGAGCGAAGAAAAGCAGGGATAAGTGTGAAAGTAGCAATTCAAATTTGTTATGTAACAAAGAAACATTATTAAAACAAAGGAAGAATGAAGTGCATCAAATCAGTATATTGTGCCTAACCAAAACTAAACTCTAGCATCTGTGGATGCTTCTCATCAGTTCAAACACTTGATTACCTTCTGTAAGTTCTATAGATAGTGAGTCTCTTGTAGGCAGTGTGCCTCTTGTGAGCAGTGTGCTCGGGCAGTGAGCCCTAATTGGCAAGTGCCGTTTTGTACTCCTTTATTCTTTTAACAGAGAATACAATCTTGGGTTAGTCACCCCGTGGTTTTTCCCTTAATAGGGTTTTCCATGTAAAAATCCTTGTGTTATGTGTGTTGATTTTATTTTTGTTCTTATGATCACATATGCTTATATGTTTTGATGCTGCACTAATTATTAAAAGGAAGAAAGTTAAAGAAATTTGAGATAACTGATTCACCCCCCCTCTCAGTTATCTGCCTTGTTTCCATCAGACACGTGGCGAACTGCTACACCGTCACACTCCCACCTTGCAGAGGCTTTCATAAAATGCAACAAGGGAAAAGGTTTGTGAGGCAAATAGAAAATTTCCACATAGAGAACCTGGCCCACCACTTGCATTAGGAGTACTTGCATCCTGATAGTGACACTTGGTAGAGAAATGCAACCTCACATTTTAGACAGGCTGGAACACCTTTTGAATGTGATGAGAAGTAACTTCCGCGACACCAATAGAAACATGCCATGGTGGAGAGGGAATCCTAGTGGATATACACATCGACGTGTTAGTAAATCACACACACACAAATTTTATAGTGTAGACATAAAAGAAACATGATGCAGGGAATGAACACGATGAAACCACAATGTGCCACATAGCGCGTAACAAGGATGGGAGAGGGGACCACCAACAATGGGCAACAAGGAAAAATAAAAGATTTTTAAAACAAAACCCATCCATGGACTCAATCGGTAAGGAAACAAAAGGGGTCGGTAACCAAAACGAACCTAGGGACATCAAGTTGTGACTTAAGATTTGGGAACTTATTGAGAAGGTCAACAATGAAATAGACATAAACCTTAAACCCCTAAAACACAACGAAGCAAATCCCTTGGGATATAAAATTTTCACATAGAAACACCTAAAATGCTGAAAAGACAGTAGGTCCTAATAGACCCTACATGTTTTGAAAGGCTTTAAAGAATAATCTTGCTGAAAAGGGACAACATTCATCCATGTTGGACACGAGAAGTCTTCGGAGATGGCATGATCTATGTAGAGACAATACGAGGACAAGTCTTCTACATGATACTCAAATGGAAAGGAGAGAGAGTACGAGACATGATTATCTCCCCTGAGATTACTTAATTATGAAACCAACAAAAAGAAATGAACAACCACAAGATCACCTTGCTAAAATTACATAATCATGAAACCCCTAGCATAAAACAATTTTGATGCTTTATACTTAATGCATATACAGTTGCAAGTTGTCAAAAAATGCTAAGTGATATTGATCTTGATCTATTAAATTTGCCAAAATAAGGAGACAATGCTAAAATTAAAAATTTGCTTCAACCTACAACATATATAACAAGATCTAGCAATTTTCCTAAATTTCACAATGAATTTTTTTGATAAAAATCAGAATTAGAGGAAAAATTTAGACCATCATATCTCACAAAATACTACTTTAAATAAGTATTGTGATGACTTGTTGGAAATTTTTTGAAGGCCTTTTCCAATAAATCCAAAATCATTTTTATTAGAGATCTGTGTGAGGAATATGACCTTATGCAAACAAACAATTTTTTTGGGAGAAAATAACAAAAGAAATTCTCTAAGGGTCTTGGGACAAGTGCTCTGATTCCAACAAAATCAAAATTAATCTATCTATTTTTGGACCTTCTAAATGAGAAATACTCTAAGGGTCTTGGGCCAAGTGCTCTGATTTTGACAAAATCACAATTGATCTATCTATTTTTGGACCTTCTAAATGCAATGGCAGAGTCAAATTTGTTCCAAAATTATGGCAACTTGCTAAATCTTGCAAGAAACTCCCAAATGAAAATCCTCACAAATCTAGCCTTCAATGTCAAATTTGGGGATAAAAAAAGGTAAAATGCATTATCTCAAATGCTTTGGACTCAATTGTTGACTTAAATTTACTCCATCAAAATCCAAATGCATCTATAATAAAAACCACAAAGAGGAACCCCATAATCTAATCTCTCTCAATCTTTTTTGATTCTCTAGGTCATCATTCAATGCAAAAGACAAGCAAATTATGCTTTTGAGGAAAACAAGATCTCCAATCCTAGATCTTTTGAAAGACTAGCTCTTGACACTTTTCTGCTTTGATACCATGTACGATTTGGCTATGGAGATAACCACCTAAGATCAAAAAGCTTTAATGAAAGCACAAAAGAGAGACAAAATTAGAGAATAATTCTATCTATCCAATGATACAAATACACAATGAGATTACAACAGATTACATGAGGTGTGTGTATATAGGATACACCACCAAGAGATGTGAATGTACAACCAATGTGGGATACAGAAGATATAATCACATATGTGCACAATATCTCCACCAAGCTAGGAACATATAAGTCACTTAATGGAAGTACAACCTACCCAAGTAGATACCTACATATTATACCTTACACAGACACTCCATTTCGCCTTAGTAAAATACTAACCCATTTTGTTTTTTTGATATCAAGTTTCCAGTGTTGAAGTTTTTCAAGTTGCTTAAGATAGATCTTTGTTTTGAGTCTTTTCATTATGTTTAAGATGGTCTCCTTATAGTATTTTTAATCAAAACTTATGTGGGAATCTTTTAGAAGTGGTATGGAAAAAGCTTGGGTTGAAAACGGTAAGTTTTGAAGGCCTTGTAGAATTGTAGGGTTTTCACTGACTCGAGAATTTTTATCCCAAGTCCTTTCGACTTTCACATCCCTACATAGTCTTAAATTTTGTCTTTGCGTGGAATTTGACCCTTTAGGGAATCTGCCCTCTCACGCATCCAATCCTGCAACCACAAAATCCTTACTTTCCTACAAAATCCTTTATATTTTGAAAAGTGTAGAACCCTCACAATGTCCAAACTTCCTTGAAATCTCTGCATTTCTGCATAAGTGTAAGGTTATAGGTTTGCGGACCTTTCAAGAACTTTTTCTTAACTTTCAAAGCCCCTGTCTCCTCCCAATTTCTGCTTCTCCACTTATTGTTAATTTGTGGGTTTGCGGGACATGGGAGGATGTTTGCCAACCTTTTATATTCTCCACTTCCTTTCACACTTTGCCACTCCGCAAAACCCTAATATGCATTTTTTACTCACATGTGAATGGAGCCTTTATAAAACAAGCTTATCATTTGTTTCTCATTTTTGTAAATTTAATTTCAACATCCAAATGCTCTCCTGATTCTAGTCATCAACTCTCCCGTGCATTTCTTCATCAAATTTACCATTACTTGATTGTTTGCACAATTCCTAGTAGATTCTTATTGTGGGACTCGGTTTGCAAGCTTTTTTAGGGCAGCATTGAAGTTTTGGCATTTCTTTTGAGTGCATTTTTCCAAGTAGGTGTCACGATTTCACTTTTTGGATTCTTATTTCATGGGTTAAAATGTAATTGAAGTAATATTCAAATGTTTAATTATCATTTAAATTCTATTTGCATGTTTATTCTACAAATTTCTCATTTATAGGTCAAAGTACTTAGGGTTTTCATCAAAACTACGTTTAGATTCATCCTTAATAATGGAAAACCTAGAAAATTCATGACTACAAATGCATTAAACATTAAATTTGGCTTTTCATAAACTATTAGGGCATGTGTAATGATGGTTTGTGGATTTGTTAATTAAAAAATATTAATAGTTTTCCTTAAGTAGTCTTATGGGGTTCGAACTCCAAGATGTCCAATCTGGTCAAAGTTTGGAGTTACTTTTAAGATTCACATTTATGCATAGAAAAAACTTGCAGGTTTGCAAAACTTGGAAGGGCGCTTGTTTAAGTTACTAGTTCCTCATATCCTTCCAACCCCCATTTCTCTGCATAGAGAAAACTTGCGCATTTGTGGGATCTAGAAGGATGTTGGTCTTAATTCCAAAGTTTGGAGTTCCTTCTAAAATATGCATTTCCACATAATAGATTAAGTTATGATTTTGGGTAATTGGGATGTTGGCCAAGGTTCCTAGGTTCGCAAGTCCTTCAGACTCCCACATCTCCATAGAAGTGAAAACTTGTAGGTTTGTGCGGTTGGAAGGGATGTTGGCCAATGTCTAAAGTCTACTTGTCCTTCTAGATTCAACTTTCTTACAGGCTTATAAAATAGTCATAATTTGATTTTTAAAGGCTTTTCTCTTGAAATTTCTTGCACTCATTCAATGTTTTGGCCTGTGCAAGAATACTATATGACTACTTCCAAAGCTAGAGCTATGTAGTACAAGTTCCAAGGAGTTATCCCACCATCAAAGATCAGATTCACCCTCTTTGAAGTCTCAAATATAAACCTAAGTCACATTGACCTAGATGAATTCAAAACTAGGATGTATGGGGATGTAAGGACAAGGGCTAGGTGCATGGTGAGAAATGGGATAATCTAGGCAGTTGGATTTCTCACCTTAGTACAATCTCTTGAATTAATAATGGCATGTGGAAAACACTATAAACTAATGACTAGAAGGATTGAAGTGGTGGAAGGTGAAGTGTCCTTGGATCTAAGCCTAGAAAGCATAACAAAAGCATTCCAGATTTCCCATCATGATCAAGTGGTATCTCTAAAAATGGTAGATGGCATGGAATTATACAATGAGGATCTTGAGTTGTGTTTGAAAGCCTTAAATTATAGAAGTGGTTGGTAAATCCTCAATCCACTAGCTCCAAATTGCCCAAGGTGTTGGTAAGGAATGCTTTTTAAGTAGAAATTAATGATATGATCACATTGTTGAATAGAGTAATGGGACAACTTGCTACCAAAGATTTCTCTCCATGGATGGCAAGATTCATTTCAATGATTTTGGAAGATGAATAAATGATTGATTGGGATACCTTGTTGTGTGACAACATCCACAAGCAACTATTAGAAGTATAGGACACAAAGATTCTTCATGACCTCATATATTGTGTATTTCATGGCTAGGAGAGCCATATTTCCAAGATTAAGCAGAAATGGAACTATTTGAGTAGCTCCTAGACAAGTGAAAGCATATGAACATTATTCTTAATTGGAGCTTAAGGAAAGTGAAAGGAACTTCAAGTGAGTTAACAATTCCTTTGTATTTTACTTGATTAGAAAATTGGAAGGAGATGTGAATAAAATGATGTCCTTGGAAGAAACTAGAACCATCTCAAAAAGTGGAAATTGGTTCATCTAGTTTCCTAAATTCACATACATTAGAGTAGGTGGATTCACAGGTGCACCTTTTAGGTTGCCAAAGTATGTCAATGACAAGGTAGCATTGCTTGAACTTACAAGGTGTTGGTTTTTTCTTCTGAATCAGCATTAGGGTTTGCCACTTCTAATGCACAGGCAGATTCAGCCAACTAAATACAGGAGGTTGCGTGAGCTGCCTCCCCTTCACTTCTGGTTCTGCCGCACCAAGGGGGGTATCCCTATAACTCAAGATGTAACCTTGACTAGCTCAAAGATAGAAGGATCTAACTTGACAACAACAGGCAGAATACTCTCATGTATTGACCAAGATCTGTATGATAGATCACAAGGCTGGCAACATTCTTGGACATGATGTCTGGTTGGGTATGAGAGTATGCAGGGGGTTCCTAATCCTACTCCTACAACTAACAGGTGGAAGTATGAAATGTTTTAGTTTGAATTTTGGATGCAAAGCTGGACATGGTGTATAACACAAGAACACAACATGATTGGTGCCTATCCAGGGCTTGGAATCGGTAGACATACACTTGTGAATGATCAGCATGAATAGCTAAAACTGGATTTCAGGGGGATACACATGATATCTGCCTTGCAGATATCTCCCAATGAAGAGTGTTAAGTTATCTCTACTTATGGCATCCCTACTGCAGTATACCCTTCCCAATGTTCAACCTGAAAACAGTTTAATCTACCCCTTGAGCAGAAGTTAAAAGATCAGACATTCAACATAGGAATTCTATGCTCTAGAATCTAAACATTACCCAAATATCCAGATTCGGAAGAAGAATACATGCAATACTGGAGACAGAATTAACACAACACATGCTAAGATAGCATTACTCATATAAGATTAACCATGAAATCAGTGGATTCATGCCAAATCATACAACAGGAGATACATAAACTCACAAGTTAGACTGTACAGAGCAACCAGATCAGCTAGTTTTGGATTACAGAGCCAAAAATCCTCAACTTTCAACAACCACAAATGAGTAACACTTCCTGCTTATAACAGCCAGGTAGTGTACCATAGCAATTAATTACAGGGTTGACCAAAAATCCCACCAGATATACAGTATCAGGAAAATGGCACTCAAACACTACCAGATTGGTGCCCAAACATGAATGCAGCAGGTAGGGGAGGAGACAGGAAGATATCTCGAGCCCTGCGCCACTGTCCGCTGATGTACACCTTCAATCGGGTACCAGATCCGCCCATACCTCTGCAACCTTCGCCATTAATGGCGCACCAACCCGCGGCCTTGGGAAGAACATCAAACAGTCGATCGCAACTATTTCCCGCCGAGATTCATCATCATGATATTTCAAAAATGCAGGATAACATTATCCCACATGCACCCCGCGATGACCTCTTTAACACTTTATATACTAGGTCATGAGCATATATGATGTCGGTGCTTTTGCTCCTGACGACACTAGTATAAGACTTCATCATCATCATCATCCTCCAGCAGCATGATATCCTGTTGCTTGAAATATCACCCTGACGTCAGCATCATATTGCAATATAACTTGCATGATAATCGCCTTTATCGGCACAACCTGATCCATCGGAGGAACATCCTCCTGCTGAGCCTATACCAAAAGTCTGGCCGATGAACATCCTGATGACGTCATCGTCATATCCTGCTGACGTCATCATCATATCTGCCTACTGCGCACCTCCTCATATCCGGATGACGTCATCATCATGTTTGCAAATATCGGGAGATCTCCACAAGATGATCTGTGTTAGAAATATGACCCCCCCGGACCTTGATAACGTCATCATCATATCCACATCAGGATGATATTCGGAAGGCAACCGGATATTTGGAAATATCATCCTGATGTACAAATATCAGGTTGCACTGTAGCTCCACTATAAGATCGGGGCAATAACTGAATATGATGATGCTTGAAAAGATCACCCCCCACTAGATAAAGCACGAAGCCGGCAGGCGGACATCTCCTTGATATCAGCATCATCATGACGCTGGAACAAACATACACCCGGGTGATATGAAAATATCACCCCCTCCTTCGGAAATATCATGATGCAGATAGGCAGAGAAAAAGATATCACCCTGTCATAAGAATGACGTCAGCATCATCAGGATGACAAAACAACGAACATGAAGTGATACAACATCATCAGGATGATATTGACTAAGATCATCCTGACGTTCAAAATATGATGACCCCAGTGAATATCGGGTCGCACTTAGAATTCTTCAACAACATCATCAGGATGATCATAACCAAGATCACCCGATGATAAAAATATCACCCCGGCGAAATATCATGAAGGCAGAAAATATGATGACCCCCGTAAGCAACACGGTGATAACTGGAAATATGATGATGATGATGACGACCTTTAAGAAAAAACAAGTCAGGTCGAACAACTCAAGGAATAACCCCTTCAGAATATCGGGGCAACATCATCATCACGTTTGGGCAAGGTGATAAATGGAAGATCACCGGATACTTGAAAAATCACCCCCGCAAGCAAATCAGGGCGCACTGTAGCTCATCAGTAGGATCAGGATGATATCCAAACATCACCCGATAATAAAATATGATGATGACGATGAGAAACCGGTCGACGGAGAACACGATGATGCAGACCATCATCGAAGACAAGATGATGATGATGACCTCCTCCTCAGGAAAATATGATGCTGCAGCTGAAAAATGCTGAGGAGGTCCAACACTTAGGAAAATGGGCAAGAAGATAAAGGGTTCAAATGAAGAAACCCCCTGATCATGAAAAATCAACCCCAGGTCAAGATGAGTGCTAACACAAGGCAATAAAGACCTAGCTAAGAAACACAAAACTAGAATCCAATTTCCTATCTCCATCAATTCCTACACCTGTTCTTCCTTGCTACATGCTAGCACATTAGATGCAGAGATCCAAAGATTAAATTTGTATATTTATAATGCAAGAAATTCTTTTGATCCAAAAGTAACTTTGGAAAAAATTGTAGGAGCTCATCTCAAACATGTACATCATCTAGAAGGTTATTGGGTAGTTGTGTTGATGAGAACACAGTAAGAAAGCGGAAGTTCTCAAGGTTAACTACCTTTAAGATGAAAGCCTTTAGAATAGCAAATGTCCCAGATGAAATTTTAGACAATGGCAAGGTCTTGAATGAAATATATGATCGGAGAGGCATTTACAAATTGCCCATTCCTATTTTGGACTAGATTGAAGAAGAAGAAGCTTCACTGGATGGCTTTAGTAGGCAAGTAATTGACTATAGCTTGAAATGACTTGATGCAAAAGTAAAGGAATTGGAGGTTCCTACAAAGAAGGTTACAAGGAAAGGTCAACCATCAAAAGGTGGCTAGGGTATTGAGAAAGTAAAAGAGCTAAAGAAGCAGAAGGAGAAGAAAAGGAAGATATTGGAGGCCTAAGCACATAATTTGAGTGTTTTGGATGAACAAAAGGAGCCACAAGAAGGGCCTACTTTGAAGAGGAAGCCCAGGGTCACATCCAAAGTTAGAGATAATTCCAAGGATGGTGAGGGTGCTACAACTACTGCAACCCCTCAAGTTCTAACCATCTCACAAGGGTAAACACCTAGCCAAGCACTTGTATTCCCCCTTCAACTTCTTGTTTCTACCTTTGTTCCTATAGTTCAACTAGAAGTCCTAGTACAAATGCCACTTTCACCTCCTATGCAAATACAAACTCATTCTTGTTTTGGAACCATTATTTCCCAAGTCATATACAAGCCTACCTCTCCACCTCAAACTGATATTCATGATAAGCTTTCTACTCCACATACCTCTCCTATTAAAGAACCTGATGTTGAAAATCCTGCTCAAAAGGAGTCATCTCCAACTTCATCTCTTGAAAGAACCCCTTCTCCTCCATCCAAATCTCCTCCTCACTTGCCTAATATAGAAATGGTGGCTCACTAAATAGAAGAAAAAATGGCCCAACCCAAGGAGGATGCAAGCCAATATGCACAAGACAAATCAATGGAGAAGGAAACTAAAGTAAAGGCTACAACTTAGGAGGATGAAGGAATAGAATTGGATAGAAAACATATGAGAAAAAAATGTAGAGAAAAAGGAAGATCGGGCATCCAAAGATGAAGATGATAAATTGGAAGTGGTGAACAAAGGACAAGGCTAGATGAAAGCAAAAAAGACAAGGAACAGAGGACAACGCCAAAAAAGAAAATGATTTGGTGAGGGAGGCAAAAAAGATCATGGATCAATCCAAAAAGAAGGATCAATCTCGTTGACATGCCTAGGAGCCTGTACTACAAGCCAAAACAACCTTCACCAAACACTGAGAAGCAACATGAGAAGCTATATCACTAGGACATGAAAAATATATACATTCGGAATGAGATAAAATACAATGTACAAACCCAAGAATAAATAGCTGGGTAAAATGAGGTATGGGATACCAACCTCCAACTACCTCAATGGAAAAAGAAATAAATGCACCTAATCATTAGCCTAAGTAAACTCAAGCCTACTCTAACACCCCCCTTAAGTGCAACTTAGGGAGATTATTATGCAATATAAGGTGCAAAATGGGTCTCGACAACAAGGCCATGTTAGGTACCCATGTACAACTACAATGCAATGAAATGCAATCTCTCACATCTAAAGAAAAGGAGAGAAACCTTGTGGGAAAAAGCCCTCTCCAAAAGAGAGAAAAATAGAAAAAGTGAAAAGTGAAAGGAAGGAAGACTCCTCAAGACACCCCAAGGACAATTTCTTTCACCCCTAACATCAATCGCAAAAAAGATAGCAATGAGATGCCAAAGGTTTAGTGAAGATGTCTGCAACCTGTTGCTCTGTAGGCAAATACTCTAAACTGAGAACACCCTCTTGAATGAGCTACCTAATGAAGTGCATGTGGATCTCAATATGCTTAGTGCACTAATGCTACACTAGGTTGTGAGAAATATGAATGGCACTCTAATTGTCACACCAAAGAGTAGTGGGATGCTAAGTAAGAAAGCCAAACTCGGCAATTAACTGTCAAAGCCAAAGAATCTCATGACTAGCCAAGATTGCTCCTTGATACTCAACCTTAGTTGATGATAATGCAATAGCAGTTTTCTTCTTGCAAGACCAAGCAACCAAACCAGAACCAAGACAAAAGACAAATCTAGAAGTGGACTTACGATCATTAACATCACCAGCCTGATCTGAGTCAGTGAAACCCACAATCTCAGTAACTCCTAATGTGTAGTGAATGCCAAACTGTGTAGTGCCCTAAATGTACTGCAAGATACATTTGATTCCAATGAATCTCATGAGGATCTTGAGAGAAACCAGAGACAAGACCAATTGCAAAGGAAATATCAGGACGACTATGTGTCAAGTATAGAAGGTTGCCAACCAACTGCTGATACAAAGTAGCATCAACTGATGGAGTAGTGCAAGTGGTAGACAACACAACACCTGATTGAAAAGGAGTAGGGGCTAGCTTGCAGTCAACCATCCCAAATCTTTGAAGCAAATCAAAAGCATACTTCTGTTGAAAGATAGAAATACTGACAGAAGACTGATGAATTTGAAGACCAAGGAAGTAATGCAACATACCAAGGTCGGTCATATAAAAATGCTCCATCAAAGCTCCCTGAGTATCCTTAATCATGGAAGGAGAACTACCTATGAGAATCAAGTCATCCACATAAAGAACAAGAATGAGAAGATCCCCCTTGTCTCTGAATATAAACTATAGGATTGGAGTGACATCTAGTGAATCTAGAAGCAAGTAGAAAACTATCCATCTTCTCATACCAAGCCCGAGGAGCTTGTTTGAGACCATACAATGAACGTTGCAGCTTGCAAACAAGTGAAGGGTCTTAGACAAAACCTCGTAGTTGCTCCATGTAGATCTCCTCCTAAAGATCACTGTGTAGGAAAACACTCTTCACATCCATTTGATACACTAGCCAACCTTGAGATACAGTAATAGAAAGTACAAGATGAACATAATCCATCTTGGCTACAGAAGCAAAAGTCTTAGAATAGTCAATACCTTCAACTTGAGAAAAGGCCTTAGCCACTAGACGGGCCTTATACTTATCTTGATAGAACCATCAGTTGTATACTTGGTACGATACACCCACTTGTATCGAACCAACTTTGTTCCCTTAGGAAGAGGAACTAAATACCAAGTATGATTCTTCATTAAAGAACAATATTCCTTAATCATAGCACTTTCCCATTCTGGAACACCTAAAGCATCTGAAAACTTCTCAGGATCAGTAGAAACTGTATGACTCAAAAGACTGATACCTGAAGTTTGGGAACGAGTGCAGCGTGTAGCTGTGCGATCACCTACAAGAGAACCAACATTCTCAAGAAGTGTATGAGACCATAACAGTCTTGTAGGTGTAGGTGGAGGAGGAGATGGAGAAATGTCAACAACAATATTAATACCATCATCACGAACATCATCATCATCATCTACAGGAAGTAGAACATCATCTGAAGAAGAATTGGGAAGTAGAGAGGAAGGGGCCTATGATGGAGAATCTTTTGGAGTGAAAGACTCATCAAAATGAACATCACGATGAAAATGTACCTCTCAAATGACAGGATCAAACAACCGATAACCCTTCACATCCTCACAATAGCCAACAAAAATGAACTACTAACTTTTCTTCTCCATTGCTTTGTACCTTGAATTTGAAATGAATGTCCATGCATCACTGCCAAATACTCTGAAGAACACCTTGGGCTTGACATGAGACCAAGCCTCCTTGGGAGTCATATTCTGCACTACCTTATGAGGCATATGGTTCTGAATGTAGTTGGCACAATTGACAACCTCTGCCCAAAAAGTTGGAGCCATGGATCGAGACTGAAGTATACAATTGGCCATCTCCTGTAAGGTTCTATTCTTCCGCTCGGCCACACCATTTTGCTGAGGAGTGTATGGCATTGAAAGTTGATGAAGAATACCTTGAGCACAACAAAAATCCTTCAATGCCTAATTGACATATTCTCTCCCATTATCTGTGCAAATCTTCTGAAGGGAATGCCCTAAATGCTTCTCCACAAATGCAAGGAATGCCATGAAAAATTGAAGAACCTCATCCTTGTACTTCAAAAAGTACACCCATGTGCGTCGAGAGAAGTCATCAATAAAGGTGAGCACATACTTAGCCCCTCAAAATAAAGTAGTTGGGAATGACATAAGATCACTATGCACCAACTCAAGGAGTGCCGAAGCATGTGTGGCCATACCCTTTAGAAAAGGATCCCTATGATATTTTCCAAGAACACAACCTTGACAAACTCCATCAAAACAAGAGATCTTAGATAGACCAATCACCAAAACATATGTGCTCCTCTGTTGAATATATATGTAATTCAAGTGCCCAAATCGTTCATGCCAAAGCTTGCTCACAGAATCTGCATGAGCAATAAGGGATGATCTTGATGAAGACTCAAATCCATCAAACCTATACAAATGGGTTACATCTGTTGGCAAGAGACACTATATGGATTCATGGTTGTTGTCATTGATGGCAACAAAGGTCATCCCACATATCCGCAAGTCATGGTGTGTCTCTACCGGAAGTCAGAATAAAGATTGTTGTGGTCCGGTGAACAAGAACAGAGCATGTGGCAAGGTCCGACAGATTGGTCCGGATCTCTCAGAGGAAGTGTCTTGGTGCAATGCGGATTTGGGGAAGTCAAGAGGACTACCTTGAGTGGTATATTCCAAGGATTTAGCCTCCGGTGATGGACAAGGAAAAAGATATGAATAGTTGAGTACCGGATTCCTGAGAGACAGTGAAAACAGAGGAAGAACTGACTGACAGAGTATCAGACTACTTTCCGGATGTGTTACTGTTAATGATAAAGGTTGTGAAGGCATGAATCATGTTTGGCCGACATGATTAATGATATCTACAAGTATATGCTTGATCCGCATTGCTTGGTGAGCAAGGATTCAGCCGACAGAACAGAGTTTGTAAGAAACTAGACTGTTTCAGATGCCGACTAGAAAGGTGATGAAATTACTTGTGTGGATATATATAGAGGATGGATTTAGTTGTGAAGGGTGTGATTTGTGTAAAGACATATGCGAATAAGTGCAGATCAGAGCAGAAGTAGCAAGAAAGATCCGGTATGTGAAAGGATAGCAGAATAAAGAACAGAGGAAAGATGAAGTGCAGCAGATCAGTGTACTGAGCCTAACCGGAACTGAACTCCAGCATATGCAGATGCTTCCAATCAGTTCAAGACTGTGATTCTTATCACTTTGTAGACAGTGTGTCTCCTTGTAGGCAGTGGGCCTCTTTGTGAGCAGTGTGCTCGGGCAATGAGCCCTAATTGGCAAGTGCCATTTTTGTAATTTCCTATTCTTCTAACAGAGAATAATTTTTGGGTTAATCACCCCGTGGTTTTCTCCCTTAACAGGGTTTCCACGTCAAAAATACTGTGTCATGTGTTTCTTATTTTCATGGTAATGTTTTTGTGTTTGATTCAATGCTGCATTAATTAATAAGAAAGTTCAAAAAGGGAAATAATTAGGATAACTGATTCACCCCCCCCTCTCAGTTATCAACAATTGGTATCAGAGCTAAGTTCCTCCTAATAGAGCCTAACAGCTTGAGGAAGATCTGGGAGTTCAAATGGATGCATATGGTTTAAGGGAGCAACTCAAGACTGCCCTTGAGGATCTTGAATAGTCAAATTCTGAAGTCAATGAATTAAAGGAAAGACTCAAACAGGCCGATGAATTCATGAGAGAATTAAAAGACAAATTAAGTCTCTCTATGAAAAAGAGAAAGGAGCTGCTCCAACAATTGGCAAGACAAAGTGAAGAAAGCAATACAAATGAAGAATTGACTGAGCAAACCAAGTTATGTGAAAAGTTATCAAAAGAAGTCATTATGTTAAGACATGAAATGGAATCAGGAACTATAAAGTTTACTCAAGAGATTGAAGAAAAAAGAAAGGCTGAAGACAATCTAAGATAATCTCTTAAAGAAAAATCAGAAGAATGCCACCAGATGGACAGGATTATCAGACATCTTGAATCTGATCTTGAAGATGCCAAAGATAATGAAGAAAAACTTGAGGATCAAATTGCCTCTCTCAAAAGAGATCTTCAAACAACAAATGAATATAAAGAAAAATTCAAGATAAGTTCTGCCCAACTTGAAGTACTTCTTGGAAGTCAAAAGAGGACAGATGACAAGTATGGTTTGGGATATGAGAAAGGAGAAAGCTCCGGATCCGGTCAAAAGAATTTTGGATCAGAAAATCCAAGGAACAGGCCTAGAAGACCTCCGGTAAGACAGCCCAATGCTCAAAGATATCCATCTTTCAATGGATACTGCCACAGCTGCAACCACTTTGGTCACAAAGCTAATCAGTGCAAAAAAAGAATGAATCAGATTAATTCATCCTTCTCCGGACAGTGCTTTAACTGCAAAAGGTATGGACACAAATCCCATGAATGCAGAAATATGCAAGTAAACAATTCATTCAAAGGTAGATGCTTTACATGCAATAGAGTAGGTCATATGGCTAATCAATGCAAATCAAGAGGTTATCAGTCAAACATGCAAAGAAATGTTATTTGCCAAATCTGTAATAGGTCCGGTCATAATGCTAAAGTCTGCAGAAGCAAGAATCAGGACAAAAGAGGTCCGGTGTATAATCAGAATCAAGACAAGGGTAAAAAAAAGATGAATGCGGATGAAGTTAGGAATCAGATGAGCAAGATTTGGGTGAAGAAAAGTTCAGAGAATGTAGAGGTTGGATCCGCACCAGACTCTGGTGCTGATAATTCTTCCAGAAATTAAAAAGTAAGCCCTGGCTCAGGGGGAGACTCAAAGAAAATCCTGTTCCCCCAGCCAATCAAGTGGTGCCGGATGTGGCACAAGATGCGGAGTAAAGGGTTTAAAGATATAAGTCTTGAGATGATCCAGATAAGATTTCAGAGGTCCGCATGGAGTTATGAAGAAGCTGTGATCGATCAAGTAAGACTTGTTCCGGGAGATGCTCCGATATGACAGAGGATTGCAAAAAGGTCCGGAGAGATCCAGAAGTGCATTGTCTCATTCTGCGGATTGGACAGAGTGTTTGGGATATTCTTGTAATGTGTCACCTCGATTTATTCATGATTGAAAGATCCGGATGATGTTCACAGATCAGGACTAGATCAAGACTGATCCGGGATACTCCAAGCTATCCGGATAAGGCAAAACTGGAATAATATAGGTCGAGCATTTATTGCCATCAGATATTAGGGTTTGCGGAGCAATATAAGGGATTTCTCAAAAAGCATTTGCTCATTCTGCACTCAAGAAGAAGCGAAAAGTGGAGCTCTGCAACAAGATTCATCAAGCACACCAAAATCTCCTGCCGAAGTCATTGCATAAAGAAATCAATCCAACCACTCCGTGCAAACTGAAGGCGCATAAGGTATTCTCCGTTTTCATTATCTCACTGCAAATCTTTGAAGAAATGGCTACTCCAAATATAGTGAAAATCTCAGATAGGCCCCGACCTGAATTTAAGAAACATCCATACAAGTCATTGGAGGTAGATCCCTTAGGAGCATTTTCCAGTGTTCCTCACAGAGTTTTACATACAGAAGACATTAGGGTTTACATACATGCAAGCATTGAGGAATTTGGGGAATTCAAATTGAGAGATCTCTATCACAAGCAACTGATAGATAATGCTTTTGAGCTTAAACCAGAGTATAAGGGTATCCAGAAGAAACAATTTGAGCAATTTATTCATTTCCCCTACTTTGAAGAAGATGAATGGGTCCGGTATGTACTGAGCAGGATGCATGACAACTTCCTATGGCTGGATAGACCCTGCAAGATCACAAAAGAGGCAATTAGAGCAGTAACTGGTCTATACTCTTCCGGAGGGATACCTATCCTCAAATCTGTCAAAAATAACATTGTAACTGAGGCCACCGGATCAAAGTTTGATAAGAGGGCAATGACCATTGAAGATATTTCTGATCCGGATATCAAGTATGTGTCCATGATAATAGGATACAAGATCTATCACTCCAGCAGGGAGAATTCTGTATCCGGAACTGCAGTATATACTGCCTATGAAATGCTAAGGAAGAATGCAGAATATGATCTCTGCGAACTGCTCTTAAGCTAATTAATAGAAAATATACAGAAAATCAAGAAGGACAAGAAGAATTCCTTTAAGTATGGTACTCTTATAGTATGTCTATTCTTCTACTTCATGAATGAGCTGCCCGGATCAAGTGGATGGGTATGGCAGAATGACAAACCTGTTGCAGTCCAAATAAGAGACTATCTACATGGGCTTGGGGATGCCAAAGCAAGAAATACAGCCCTATGGGGATACTTCAAAAACTTTCAAAGCATGATGCAAGCAAGAGAGAGAATTCCCCAGTCTCTTGTTGAAAAATACAAAGACTCAGTGTGCTTTATGGTGGACATTGATCAGTGCCTAATGGAGGCGGTGGAGCCAAGGACTGTCTGGATCATGCCCATGGGGTATGAAGTGGATGAACAGATAGTGGAGCTGCATGTTCAACACATGCTAAGTCAGCCCAAAGATCCAAAGGCAGAAAGGTTTGGAACCTTTGAGGAGCTGAGTGTAAAGATCCATGTAGAACTCAGGGAACCTGAGATAAAGAGAAAGGTGAGAAAAGAAGTAGAGCATATTGCTCAAGGCCTAGGCATCTCAAAAGAGGCACTTGATGCCAGCCGGGAAAAGAGGAGGAAGGCTGAGGAAGAAAAGAAAAGTAAAGAAAGTGTTCCGGTTGAAACTTCCACCCGGACCAGATCATCAAAAAGATCTGCACCTCCCACAACCAAAAGCTCAAAACCGGAAGTCCAGGCATCCGGTAAAAGATCTAAGACAAAAGCCACAAGGGCTTATGAGAGCCAAAAGGATGAAGAGGAAACAAAGTCAGATGAGGGAGTAAAAGAAATAAAGAAGCAGAAGAAGAAAGGATCCGGTAAACCCTCCACAGGCCAAGACAAGGATGAAATGGCAGAGGTATCTGTTGAAAAGCCCACTCTGTCTCTAGAGAGTGTAATCAAGTCGGTTACGGTGGATGGAAACCTTCAACCAATGACTGAATTTTATGATGACTACAATGAGGTTGAGCAAAAGATTCTGCAGGAAGCCACAGTCAAATATCTGAACATATACAATAAGGCTTTCATTGAGATCATATCTCTTATTGCTAAAAGCCTAGAAAAGGAATTAGAAATAAGAAAGAATAATGCTCATGCAAAAGATCTTGAGATCCGGGAGTAGATAGCTATTCAGCTATATCCTCAAATTGATCCCAAGACAATGAACATAATCTTCAAAGACTGCAAAGATGAGTTTAGAAGTAAAGCCAGGATGAATCAACTCATGCTTGGTGAGACTGACAAAGTGGCCCCAGAGACAGAAGAGATCCTCCGGAAGGCCTTCAAAAGGTTCAATCTTCCTGTTGTAGAGGACTTAGGTGCAGAAACAGCTGTGGACTTGGAACCCTCTGCTCCAGAAGAAGTGGCCTATGAACAAGCTAGCATCTCTCCTCCGGTTTCCCCTACAGTCTCCGGATCCAAAGAAGAAGAGAAATTACAGGAGAAGGAAGCAGTGGTGAAAGATAAAGAGGTTGACAGTTCCAAGACTGCAGAAGAAAAGAAACATTTGTCTCCGGCAAGAGACACTGCACAAACTGTTCAACAATTTTTGAGCAAAGAAACTTTAGAGATTGATGAACTGGAGCTTCTAAAAGGCCCATTCGACTTTGACTCTCTCTCTCTAGTACAAACAATGAAGATAGCTTCATTTGCAAATGCCAAGGCAAATGAAAAACTCGTGAAGTCTCATATGGAAGACTGTGAGTTGATAGAGGCTGCTTCCGGAGTACTTGTAAAGATTATGCCATCAATCCAGATAGATCCGACAGCCTCCTCTTCCGGTAATCTAAAAACCTTAGTCAGCAGTGTTGATACACATTTTGATTCTCTAGAAAAATCAGCTGAAGAAAAGGTCCGGAAGGAATTTTTGGATAAAAGATTTTCAGAAGTATTAGGATTAATCTCTATCGATAGGAAAATTATGAGTATTGGAATAAAGAGCTTAGAAAATGCTCTTAAGGATGGCGGTGACATTTACAAATTTTGTATATCTTGGTCAAAGGCAACAGCACAAATTGATAAGAAAATAAAAGAGGAACAGGACAAACTACAAAGTTTATCTCAAAGTTTTGATCCTCTCTCTTCCTCCATAATAAATCAAGAATGTCAGACTATTGCAGTCTTGAATGAAATAAAGAATCTTGAGAAGGAAAGGAAGAATATCACTAACCGGATGGGAGAACTTAGAAGGATTATAATCCCTAAGTTAGAAACTATGCATGAGGCCATCAGTGATGCTCAGACCACCGCCCAAACAAATGATCCGACAGATCTCAAGAGGGCAGAAGCTTTTGCATTTTTGTTGAGTGGTCACATCTCAATTTTGGAAAGAACGAAGCTGAGTTGGGCTACAGAACTGATCCAATTGAAGACATCCTTTGCAGACATTCTTCAGTTTATGTGAGTATGTAAATATGCAGCTATGTATAGAAAATTTTTGAAAATTTTGGTGTGCGGACCCTACCCTTTGCCATTGATGTCAAAGGGGGAGTGAGGAGCAGTGAAAAATGAGGAATCCAACTAAGGGGGAGTTCCAGAAATTGTATATAAAGACAGAGCATCAGCAAAGGGGGAGCATAGTGTAAACACTTAGTCATTTTTCACTAAGTGTTGCCATCAATGCCAAAGGGGGAGATTGTTGGCAAGAGACACTATATGGATTCATGGTTGTTGTCATTGATGGCAACAAAGGTCATCCCACATATCCGCAAGTCATGGTGTGTCTCTACCGGAAGTCAGAATAAAGATTGTTGTGGTCCAGTGAACAAGAACAGAGCATGTGGCAATGTCCGACAGATTGGTCCGGATCTCTCAGAGGAAGTGTCTTGGTGCAGTGCGGATTTGGGGAAGTCAAGAGGACTACCTTGAGTGGTATATTCCAAGGATTTAGCCTCCAGTGATGGACAAGGAAAAAGATATGAATAGTTGAGTACCGGATTCCTGAGAGACAGTGAAAACAGAGGAAGAACTGACTGACAGAGTATCAGACTACTTTCCGGATGTGTTACTGTTGATGATAAAGGTTGTGAAGGCATGAATCATGTTTGGCCAACATGATTAATGATATCTACAAGTATATGCTTGATCCGCATTGCTTGGTGAGCAAGGATTCAGCCGACAGAACAGAGTTTGTAAGAAACTAGACTGTTCCGGATGCCGACTAGAAAGGTGATGAAATTACTTGTGCGGATATATATAGAGGATGGATTTAGTTGTGAAGGGTGTGATTTGTGTAAAGACATATGCGAATAAGTGCAGATCAGAGCAGAAGTAGCAAGAAAGATCCGGTATGTGAAAGGATAGCAGAATAAAGAACAGAGGAAAGATGAAGTGCAGCAGATCAGTGTACTGAGCCTAACCGGAACTGAACTCCAGCATATGCAGATGCTTCCAATCAGTTCAAGACTGTGATTCTTATCACTTTGTAGACAGTGTGTCTCCTTGTAGGCAGTGGGCCTCTTTGTGAGCAGTGTGCTCGGGCAGTGAGCCCTAATTGGCAAGTGCCATTTTTGTAATTTCCTATTCTTCTAACAGAGAATAATTTTTGGGTTAATCACCCCGTGGTTTTCTCCCTTAACAGGGTTTCCACGTCAAAAATACTGTGTCATGTGTTTCTTATTTTCATGGTAATGTTTTTGTGTTTGATTCAATGCTGCATTAATTAATAAGAAAGTTCAAAAAGGGAAATAATTAGGATAACTGATTCACCCCCCCCCTCTCAGTTATCAACAACATCATCAATTGTCCCTGTAGCAACAACCTTCTCAAGATCTTGCAACTCTCGAATAGTCACATTAGTGGGAGAGAACTCAACTATCTTCCCATCACCATGATGACAAATCTGATAGACTGAAAGCACATCTTGCATCTTAACTGAGCCTGCTCCTACAACCGAAATCTGTGAAGAGTTCCCAAACACAATATGAGAAGTACTACAAGAGGAAATAGAATCAAGAACATCCTCAGCATGACTTATATGATGTGAAGCACCCGAATCAAGAATCCAATTGTTACTGGTAGAGGACGAAGCCCTTGCTGTGAGAGCTTGCCCTTTTCCCAAGGAGGAAGACTTAGGCATGGCAATATTGTGCTTCTTCATAGCTTCCTCCAATGCTGCTAACCTCTCAAAATAATATGCATCATTATGCACTGACTTTCCACAAAAGGAATAGTTTTCCTTCTTCTTAGACTTAGAGGACGACTCCCCAGAGTTAGGAGGAGGAGGTGGAGGACTAGTCTTTTGATCATTGTTCACCTTAGATTTGGAGGGAGGCTCACTACCTATAGATGAATTTGTCTTGGGCTTCTTCTTGTTCTTACCCTTGCCCTTGGAAGATTGAGCCATCAAAGCATGACTCTTAGGAAGAGCATCCACCTGAATCAACTTGGCCTGCTCCCTCGTCAATTGATCACATAATTCCTCAAATGAAGGCATCTTATGATTTTCTCCCATAGCATCCATGGTAGAATAGAAGGTAGAGGCAAACACTTGAAAATGACCTCTCAGCTTAGACAAGATCAAGAAAATACACTCCTTATCATTTTTGGCACGATCACATCCTTTCAATTGCGACAAAATCAACATGAACTGGGAAAGGAAATCATGAATAGTGGGGAAGACATCTGGAGAGAGAAAGGTGAGATTGGATTCAATTTGCAAGATCTTAAACTGATTGACCATACCATGCAACTCAGCAAGCTTATCCCACACTTCTTGAGGTGTCTTGCACTCTGCAATATGAAACAACAAATTATCAGACACATGGAGACCTATGAGTCCTCTAGCCTCATCCATTTTGTTTCTATGAACAAATTGCTCAAATGGTTTAGTGAACTCAGGTTGATCAACATCTAACATTTGCCAAAGACCCCTAGATTGCAACAACTGTGATATTTTGAGCTTCTATGTGTGATAGTTGTGTGGAGTGAGCAATTCAATCCTTGGGTCTGACATGATAAACAAAGGAACACAAAGGAACCAAAATGCAATATGCACCCCCGAGAATGAATGAAAACTGAATTTGCAATTGCCAACACCAAATTCGCCAAGTAATACTAACATAAGTAATTGAAACAATTTGCAACTTCAAGCTACTTGAATTGTCAAAGAAATGTAGAATTTTTAGAAAATACCTTGTCCATAGAGAATTTCGTCGAAGCAGCTTTTTGAAAATATCTTGTTTGTCGAAAATAGACTCCGTTTGCAAAAGTTGTGCAAGTTTGAAAAAAGGCCTATTTTAGGTTCTTTCGGAATCTTCTGGGGCTCTTGGTCACATCATACGACCACAAAATATGAAAAGGCAGGAAAAAGTTAGAGGATCATAGATTTGGGTGCCAATCCACAAGCTAGACAACGAGAAAACAAATCTCCAATAGTCAACAAGGTTTTCATGCCAGCAAATCATCAAATCTTCACATGAGCACGAGCCTTCAGAGAGCGGAAACAATACAACTCATGTGAGTGCTGATATATAACTACTAGAAAATGAATTCACACCAACAATATGGGACTAAAGTCCCTTTATCATACCTGGAACAAACTGTAGACAATGCCCAACACTGTTCTCCTCAGCGCAAGATCAAAACCTTGTCAAATATTTGTTGCAAACTTTATAATGCATAAAGTCTGATCGACCAATTAATGGCCTGTTGCTAGGAATGGTGTAATAACTGAGCTATGAAATGCCTCCTCCAAAAAACAATGAAGCCGCAATTTTCAACAGTAAAAAAAGATCGATGCTGGAACACGCCAACATTTTTGCCAGACTTGGGAATATATAAAGTCTGCTCAGAATATATTGCCCAGTTAACAAATAAAAAAGAAGAATTATTCACTCAAAAATGTGACCAAATGTTGTGCAGAAAGGTGACCGGACAGCAATGGGATGAGGATTGATGTGGGCTAAAACAAATAGATCCACACAATTTTGCTGTAGATCTCACAAGAAATAAGATAATGCCAATTTAAGATGACAAATTGACAAACAAGGTGGCAAACTTCTAGTCAGATCTGATATGGATAAGTCTTCAGTTTGATGTTGGAATGCAAACAATGGCACTATACTGCTGTCACACCATCTCCTAGGTTGATTGCTGGTCTTCAAATGCTCATTCGTTGTTGTAATGATGATCAAAAGTGACTGTAAATGGTGAGCACTACCCTTCTAATCAAATCGCTATCAAAATAGATAGCAATGAATACAAACAAATCCTCCAACTTAGAATTGTGGCTGTCAATAAAGATGAACACTCCTTGAAAGAGCGACGGCTAGGGCTGATGAAATCTGAAACATAAATAGATGCAGAGAAATACCACATAACTACTATAATGGTGCAAATACACCAATTCTCCAATGTCTTTACACAAATAAATTTAACCTCCTCCACATAGAAAAAAACTAGAAATCTAAAATTCAAACTGATCTCAAACCTGGTGAAAACTCAATGAATAGGAAGGGGCTGTAGTCACAGTTGCTCTAATACCATGTTGACGCACCCAGGACCTTGTACTATAAGACAAAACAACCTTCACCAAACACTAAGAAGCAACACGAGAAGCTATTTCACTAGGACATGGAACATATACATTGGGAATGAGATAAAATAAAATGTACAAACCCAGGAATAAATAGCCGGGTAAAGTGAGGTATGGGAATACCAACCTCCAATTACCTCAATGATAAAAGAAATAAATGCACCTAATCATTAGCCTAATTAAACTTAAGCCCACTAACAAATCCAAATTGAAATAAGGCAATTGTAAGCTCCTAAGCCACAAAGTTTAATTATGCCATCTATGCAGGACCTATTTAGACATCAACATTCAAAAGAGAAATATGACTGTGAAGCTTATTTCTATGGATTTCTAAGCCATTTCTACCATGTTGGATGTACCACTTGCAAATAAGAAGCCCAAAACCTTATCTTCCATAGTCACAGATGCTTGTAGAACCAGAACTATAGAAATTGTCACTCCTTTGGTGGATAAGGATGACAAGGAGTTCTTGCCATCAAACTACCAAATCTCTAGGACCAACTTAGGTAAGAAAGCTAGGTAGTCAAACATCTAGGGCATGCAAAATATTGTTTCTACTATGGTGTCTCACATGAACAAGGACCAGAAGAGCAAACAAGAGTTGAAGGAGAAGGTTCACCAATTGACTTCATTCATAAAGCAGCTGATAAGTCCTTTATAGTCTTTGGATGGAATTCTTATTGCTCTAATGGTGATATCACAACAAGAATCCTTAGCCCTAGATGAAATGAAGTGTATCTTAACTTCTACCAAATAATGGATGAGTGATTTATTTACCTATGGCTCCAAAGTAATTGATCAAGCCATGATTATGCATGATAAGGTCAAAGGAGACAGGGACTTGGTAAAAGCTTTGATGGATGAGTTGGATACCTATGCATAGAATCTTTATCGCCTTGACATGATGTCAAAAATGAAGTTTGATGTATTGGTAAGTGAAGGCATACTAGATAGGGTAGATACCTCATTCTTGGATGAATGGATGGAAATCATAAATTTAAGGGCAAATTTTCTGGAAGAAGGCATGAGTAAGCTCAAAGATGTCCACAATGATGTGGTGGACATATAATGGATGTCTAGGAACTAATTTATAAAATGAGGTGACATTGTTATAAAGATGATCAAGATGTTAATGATGTAGCAAGTCTCAAACATCATCTAAAGGAAGTGATACACTAGAATCTTGATTAGCCCATATGTTTTAATCCTACCTCATTTGATAAGTTAATATCCTTGATGTTTTTGTTCAAAGAATTTGAAAAGCATATGCCAAGGAGGCATACAGAGTAGTATCAAATTTCCAATGCATATGTTACCTACCACTTTAAATCAAACTTCACCAATGGGCCAAATATGGAAATGATGAATGAGTCTTTGACTACATTCATGGAATATAAAAGGAAAAAAAAAGACAAGGGCAATGAAATTATTATTGAAGATGCCAGCAATGGGGAGAGCATCGACAAGGAAGAAGCTCCTTGAGCTTTGTGCCACGTGTCTTCTTCTTTTTCAAATGAAACATTTAAATCTCTTAAGGTAGACTTATTTTAAATTTTGATTTTAGGCCTATGGATATTCTAATCCCATCTATTGATGTAAAGTGAGTATTGAATGTTGTGCTCCAAGGTGTTGTCTATTTATAGGAGGCTCATAAGCATTGTTAGTGGTTGGAAACTAGATAGAGGAAGTAGATCATTAAGTTATTCATTTTATACAGTTAATTTTCTAGGAAAACTCAAGTTCTCCAAATTAGGTCATGCTATAACGAACTATTCTCTAAAATTCAATTGAGAAAGATGGAATCCAAGGCATGCTTACCTAGTGAAAAATCTTTCAAATTAATGGACGGTGGGAGGTGATGTATGGAATTTACATGTGCAATACAACACTTTTATATGTTTTCTTCCATTTGTCAAGTTCCTTACACACTTGCACTGCATTGTGTTAATGGTTATATGTAATACAAAACAAGTAAATTTGGTTTATTGTGATTTCATTGTCTCAAAGAATTGGAAATTAAATGCATTGCAAAATAAACTCATTTTATTTTACTTTTTCTTTAAACATTAGTGCTTTTTGTCTTTTCTTTTAGATCTAATTAGATAAGGTTAGGAAGAAAACTTGCAAATCTATTGTTTAAAAGCTTAGATCTAGGATGTGTAAGTATACTTATTGTTGGTGATAAAATTTGAAATAATATTTAAATGCAATAAATCTTTGGAATAATACATCAATATAAGTTCAATCAATAAGATTGATCATTTGTACAATTAATCACCTATTTGGGTAACAAATTTATTGTGGCTTGATTATACTCCAAGATTTCTGTATCACAAGCCAATTAAAAAGGGAACAACTACATACATCATTGAGTCATCTTGCACTACCATGACTTGGCAATATAGAACTTGGGGTAAGTTGATCTTCTTAGGAGGTTAGTATCCTTTAAAGATAGGTGAAGTGATCTTGTGAATCTTGTGAATTTACCTTATTTGTTGAGTGTGTCAAAACACCCATCAGAACCACCTAAGTAATCTTATCCTATCCTAGGTGTGTATAATGAAATAAAATAAATAAACTAAATGCAAAAAAATAAAATAGTGCACTAATGATAGTAGTTAGTACATAAATTGGAGTTAATACTAATGCATAGATTGGTATAACAATGGGGACAAGAGCAAGGAAAACACTTTAAATGGTTCAACCAAGTAGTATGATGATTGGAGCTAATCTCATGGTAGGCATAACAAAAAAAACTAGCTTGTCCAATATTTTTTGTAGCTAATCATTACAACTTGCACATAGATACCTCAATTTGTGAGTACCCTCGCACGAAACATTTTAGCCTAGAATGTTTCTGTGAAAAATGTTACACATATACTCTAAGTAGTTCCATTGTAACTACCAGTTCATGTGCACTATGAGATGTTGATGAAGTTTCCCTAATGTAGAGGAACCAAGAAAGCCTCAGAACATTCCCACAAGTGTGTTCAATCTTGTGGAGAGAAAGGGAAGTGATTGCACCAAAACTATAGGGAGTCTGAATAAAAAACTATTGTTGAATTAAAAAAATTCAAGAGAGTGGTATCTGAGAGTGTGTGAGCTTATGATTTTTAATTTGAGACTCTAATATCTAAGTTGTCTTATGAGTTGCATCCAATGCGACATCCACAATGCAATGTTTGTTGGTAACTTGGCAAACATCATTAAGAGAGAGACACTGCTAGTATGATGATGAATGATTGTGCATGATGTTTGGAGATGTTTTCATTGATGGTAACAAGAAAAGGATTAAGATTGTGGAAAATATTTTGGTCCGGTGAAGAAGACTTAGTCATTTTGGCCAAGTGTTGGCAGTACACAAGAAATAATGACACAGAGGCAGTGTAATGACTGGCATTGGTCTGCAGTCGAAGATCCGATCAAGTGGTTCTGGTATGTTGTTTGTAGTCCTTAAGTGATCTTATATCTAAGATTTTAGCTCTTGATAGGTACCGGAAGCATATCTTCAAACATCCTAAGTATGGCAGAGCAGAACACAATACTATTCAAAGTAGAATACTTAGTTGATTTGGTCTGCATTCCTCCGATATTGCATACTTGATATGTAGTTTTGAGGTGTTGTAAAAACTTGTATGAAGTGTCTAAATCCAAAGTTACAAGTTTTGAAGTCCACCAGAAAGATAGTTATAAGCTACTAAGTATCACCACATAGATTGACAGAGTTTGACTGTGATAGAGTCTAAGTTCTGATGGTCCACATTTTTTCGCAAGAAGATATTTTTCTTTGCTGTTTTGAAGGTATGATCTATGATGTTTGAAGAGCCTTTGATATGATTTTGAGCAAGTCCTATGGTCTACAGTAAAAGATGTAGTCTGACAGTTGAAGTGAACCAGTGGTAGTCTGTGTTTGAGGTTGACATGATAAGTTTAATTTGTATGTGGTAAGTTCTATTGTTTAGAAATTAATCCTAAATGGTGGAATAGTTGAGGCCAACATATGTGAATGCAATTTAAGTGTTTTTGGGTCTACTGTGAATTTTGGTGAATGAATTTGGCCAACAAGTTACTTAAGGCATGACTACATGCTACACCTTATTAGACCAACCTAATATGAAGACTTCATGTGTTGCAGATATATATATGGGATCAAATTTGATGCTTGGGTGATGATAGGGGAATGTAAATGTGAAGTATAGTGTAGGTGACAAGAGCAAAGGAAGAGAGATTTTTCTTAATGTAAAAGTAGAGTAGTGAAATAGAGGACTCAAGATGAAGAGTTTTGAGACAGTGTTTCTGAGCTTCATTGGAAGGGTAACCATGCATGTGTAGATGCAATTTGAGTAGTTCAACTTGGTAGTAAGCCATTCTTCTTTCTTCTTTCATTCTCTAGGTAGTTAGCCTTTCTTCTAGTGAGCCCTAAGGCAGTGAGCCTTCTTGTAATTTAGTATTGTTATTACATAATTATTGTGAGCTAACACTCATTGTGGTTGTTCCCCGTTTAGGGTTTTCTATGTAAAAATCTTGGTGTTAATGTGTGATGCTTTGTGGTTGCTCCTGTGTTTAATTTGCTTTGTTGTTATCAAATGTGGCAAATGGATTAATGATTTAATAAATAAAAAGGTTTAATAGAATACTGATTCACCCCCCTCTTAGTATTCAGGGTGTTCAACAATTGGTATCAGAGCTTGGTTCCTTGGAAGAAGTCTAACAACTTGAGAAAGATCTTGGAGACTGAACACATGGCAGGTAAAAAATGTCCTACTCCTCTTGAAGAAATTGACTCAACTGAGACTGAAGATGAAGAATGCATCCTTGTCAATGAAGAAGAACTCAAGCTTTCCCTTGAAGATCTTGAAAAGGTTGAACTAGAAAATAGGTATTTGAAAGATAATGCCAAGGAAGCGGATGAGTGCATCAAGAAATTGAGGGAGCAAGTCAAGAAGTTCAAATAAAAATATAAGGAGTTTAGCAAACAATTGATTCTGCAAATGACACCTCGAATGATCTGAAAGTGGAAGTTGTAAAAAGAGAAAAAGTAGAAGAAGACCTAAATCAGTTGGTAAAAAGAAAAAACTAAAGACTGTACAAAGCTTGAACAAGAAGTTGTGGATCTAAAAGCTGATCTAAAATAGGCATGGATTCAGGAAGATAAATTCAGAGTGAGTGTTTCCCAACTTGATAGAATACTTGCAAGTCAGAAGAGTCCTTTGACAAAAAAGCCTTGGGATTTGAGAAAGGTGAAAGCTCTAAAGCCGGTCAAGAAAAGAATGCTGAGATAAAAAAGGACAAAGGCAAAAAAATCTAGAATAAAAGGAACAAACCTAGAAGACCATCGGTCAGGCAACCAAATGCTCAAAGGTACCTTTCTTTCAATGGTTATTGTAATGCATGCAATAAGTTTGGTCATAAGGCTACTCAATGTAGGAGTAGAGTGAATCAAAATATTCCATCATTCTCTGGTCAGTGTTTCACTTGCAGTAAAGTAGGTCATAAAGCTAATGAATGCAAAAGTTGGATAAGGAATGGTTACAACAATGGAAAGAACGTTCAAACTTTCAAAGGTAACTACTTTATATGTAAGAGGTTTGGTCATAGAGCTAGTTAATGTAGAAGTCAGCTAAGTAACAACTATAATAATGGAAGGAATGCTCAATCTTTCAATGGGAATTGTTTTGCATGCAATAAATTTGTACACAAGGCTAACCAATGTAGATCAAGGATGAATGAAAGGAACAATGGACAGAGAAATGTTGTATGTTACAATTGCAATAGGCTTGGACATATTACAAGATTCTGTAGAAGCAAGAATATGAAGAAGGATAATCAGGTAGAGATGAAGAAACTGATACAAAAGGTAGATCAGACATAGATCAAGAAGGAGATGAACAAGATTTGGGTTAAGAAGGAAGCACATGAGGTCAAGGATGGGTCTGCACCATATTCTGGTGTAGGTACTTCCTCTGGGAAGTAAATTGGGAGCTCTAGCTTAGGGGGAGCTTAAATGCAAAATCTTATTCTCCCATCTAGAAGTGTGGTGCTAATATCCAGCACAAAGATATGAGATGTAAGACAGAATGATAGATCTTTTGGAGAAGATTCTGGTAGAAAAGAACCTAACACGGTGGATTGCAGAGCAATTTAGATTGACTATGGATGGTGGAATAAGGGTTTGACAGCTTTTTATAAGCATTTATGATGACTGAATCTCGATGGAAAGAGGATTAAAGGAATTCATTTGAAAGAAAAATCACTTTGCATTCAAACCCTCAAGTGACTAAAGAGGTCTAAGAAGTGAGCTAAGGTGAATCCAAGTGTTCAATGATTGGTGCGAAGAAACTCTAACTAGAAACAAAAGGTATTTACAGCTATCTATCTCTTGAAAATTTCTCTGTTGAGATATCTACCCCTCAAGTAGTTGAGATAATAGAGAGGCCCCGTCCTAAATTCAAAAAGCATCCTTTTAAATCATTAGAGACTGATCTAGATGGTGCATTTTCTAAAATTCTACATGGTGTTATGCATACATAAGATATTAGGGCATATATACATGCAAACCTAGATGAATATGCTCATGGAAAATTAGGGGGCATTTATATGAAGGAATTGACTGATGACAATTTTGAGTTAAAAGAAGAATATAGTTCCCTGGTTGAGAAGAAATTGGATATCTGGTTGGATTTTCCTGTGGTCCCAGATGATGCCTGGGTTAGGTATATCTTGAGCAGGATTCATGAGGAGTTCTTTTGGCTTGATGTGCCTTATTTGATAACAAAGGATGCCATCAAAGCAGTTACTAGCATGTGTTCCACCAGAAATGTTCTGACATTGTTCAATCTATAAAGAACAATATAGTAATGTAGTTGACAAGAGAAAAATTTGATAAAAGAACATTAACTATAAATGATATTATGGATCTAGTGGTGAGATTTGCATTAATGGTTATTGGTTACAAGGTCTATTTCTCCAACAGGGAGAACTCAGTCTCTGCAACAACCATATATAAAACATATGATATAGTTAAGAACAACACAGACTATGACCTATGTGATTTTCTCTGGCAACAACTGATGGAGAACCTAAAAAGGACAAAAGACACAAAATATCCCTGCAAGTATGGAACTCTAATCATCTATCTATTCTTCTATTTTCTAAGGGAGTTACTAGGTATGGATAATATTGGTTGGCTTGGTTATTCACTAGTAGCTACATAAATTAGAAATCATCTACAAAGTTTAGGAAACATTGATAAACAAAATGCAACACTATGAGGTTATTTCAAGAATTTCCAAAATAAAATGTAGGCTAGGGCTAGAATCCCTAAAAAAGTTGTAAAGAAATATGAAAAGGACATTGTGTTCATGGTGGACAAGGACAAATGTCTCATGCAGGTTGTAGAACCTAGAACCGTATGGGTCCCAACCATGGGATATGAAGTCATAGAGGAAGTTTTTGTTGGATTGGCTCATTTGATGTTAAGCAAACCAAAAGACCCCAAGGAGGGTAGATTTGGAACATTTGAAGATTTATCACTCAAAGTCCATTTGGAACAAAAACAATTGGAAATCAATAAGAATGCAAGGAAAATGATAGATGAGTTTGTTAAAAGCTAAGGATTTACATATGAACAAATAAATGAAGCAAGAGCAAAGGTAGAGGCAAATATCAAAGACTCTAGGAAGAAAGAGGAGAAATTTGAGAAAGAAAAGCTTGCATCTAGCTCTAGGAGAAGAACAAGAGCCTCATCCTCAATAGCAGCTACCATTGAGGTTGAGAAAGAAAAGACAAAGTCTATAGAGCAAGTGCCAAAGAAGAAGCTAGAAGAGAAGAAGAATAGAAAGAAAGCAAAGACTACAAAGAGAGTATATGTAAGACTTGGAGATGAACTAGAAGAAGAGGAAACAAAAATAGATTAGGAAGTTAAAGAAAAAAGGGCAAAAATAGATGACGCCACTACTGAGAAGCCCTCTAGAAAGGCCAAGGATAAGAAGAAGAAAAAAGAAGAAAAGACTGAGAACAGAAAAGAGGAAGCGACTATATACTTGGAAGCCATAGTCAATGCATTTATTCAGCATGGAACCCTGAAACCTATTGCTGATATGTATGATGAAAGATTTGATGTTGATAAGGTAATAATTGAGACAATAGTTGTAAAACATTAATTGAAGTTATAGATCAGTTACTAGATAGTTTAACCAGGATCATGACAACAAGAAAAGAAGGGGCCATGGCCAAATATGTTGAAATTTAAAAAGAATATGTCTCATTGAAACTTTGTCCAAACATCACAAGAGAAGAAAAGGTCAAAGTCACTAAGAAGCTCAGTAATGAATTTAGAACCATGAAGAGAGTCAATGCTTTGATGTCTGGTGACACTATGAAACTGGTAAAGGGGACTGAAGAGATAACACTAAAGGTGTTACATGAGCTACAAATTTCAACTATTGTTGACATTGATGAAGAGGAACAAAATACTGGTGTAGATAATGCAGTTCTAGAGACAAATGTGGAACAAAACATGGAACAAAGTACAGTTAATCCTCTGGTGGGCATAGGGAAGGAAGAAGAAGTGAATGCAAAATAGAGTATGGATCAAGGTGGAACACCTCCTTCGGTAAAATCTGAGAAAGTTGAAGAGATGGAAAAGACCGAGGGAGAAAAGAAGCCTGAGGAAGCAAAGGCAGCTCCAAAAGAGAATATACTTGAGAGACAAGAAGAATAGAGTGAAGAGATAAATAAAAAAATGGTAGACAATCCTACTCTAGAACCAGAAAGAAATGAACAAGAGCACAAAAAAGAACCTCCTCTGGAGAGACAAGATACTGAGGCATCTCAAGTTGAAGAGAATAGAGGCACTGCTGACTCTTTGAGAGAGTTTTTGGAGAAGTAGAAGAAAGCTCATATTTTGATTGCACCTGAGCTATTGCAAGGATCTATCAACCTTGCCTATATGTCCCCACTATAGAAATTAAGACTTGGGATAATTTTTCAAAAAACTACACAGGAAGAGATATTGAAATCTCATATGGAGGATAATGAGTTGATAGAAGATGCATTGACAATTTTTGAAAAGTTAATGCTAGGAATAAAGAGAGATGCATCCTTTACTCCTGTTGCACAAATGAAAAAGCTAACGGAATCAATCAACTCTCATTTTGAGTCCCTTGAAAAGGCTGCAGAAAAGAAAGTAAGGGTAGAGATTGATGACAAAAGGTTAGTTGAGCATACTGACAAATTTGCTCAAGATAAAATTTTGTTAGATAAAAGTGTAGAGTATGTACAGTTGGCCCTTAAAGAAGCCAGTGAACTATATCAATTTTGTCTTACATGTCCAGATAAGACTAAGGACATAAAAGATAAAATAGATAGATAGGAAGCTCAAATAATGAAGATATCCAGAACCTATTGACATAACAAAATATGCTATTGGCAATCAAAGGGCACAGGTTGAGACTATTCATTCTAATATACATAAGTTGTAGACCCAGAGGGAGGTCATAAAGCATAGAATGAGCTAGCTCCAAGAGGTAGCAAGCTTCAAGATTGCATCCCTAACCACGCTAGTAGCAACAACAGATAAGACTAGGCAAATCATTGAGGCCCCTACTACTATGAAGAAAGAAGAAGAGTTAGTGTCCCAGATTAATGGGCACATACTAATTTTGAGCGATGAGAACACCAATTGGGATGAAGAAGTGGTGCAACTAAAGAAGATCTACAAAGATGTTCTCCCTAAACAACAGTAAGCATTTTGATTTCACTTGTATATATGCAAAATAGTTTTGAAATTTTGGTAACTTGCACAAATCTTAGTATCATACACCTTTGCCATTGATGTCAAAGGGGGAGAAGAAATAAAGCATGTGAAAAATATTTGAAAAGTAAGAATAAAAGAATGAAGCTAGGGGGAGTAGTGTGTAAAGAGAAAGGGTGAGTTGTAACAGTTTTTCACACCAAGTGTTGCCATCAATGCCAAAAGGGGGAGATTGTTGGCAACTTGGCAAACATCATTAAGAGAGAGACACTACTGGTATGATAATGAATGATCATGCATGATGTTTGAAGATTTTGTCATTATGGCAACAAGGAAAGGAATGAGATTGTGACAAAGATTTTGGTCCGGTGAAAAAGACTTAGTCATTTTGGCCAAGTGTTGGTAGTACACAAGAAACAGTGATAGAGAGGCAGTGTAATGGCTGACATTGGTCTGCAGTTGAAGATCAGATCATGCGGTTCTGGTATGTTGTTTGTAGTCCTTAAGTGATCTTATATCCAGGATTTTAGCTCTTGCTAAGTATCAAAAGCATATTTTCAAACAACCTAAGTCTGGCAGAGCAGAACACAGTGCTATTCAGAGCAGAATACTCAGTTGATTTGATCTGCATTCCTCAGGTGTTGCATATCTTGATATGTGGTTTTGAGGTGTTGTAAACACTTGTATGAAGTGTCTAAATCTAGAGTTGTAGGTTCTGAAGTCCACCGAAAAGATAGTTATAAGCTACTGAGTATCGCTACATAGCATGATAAAGTTTGACTATGATAGAGTCTAAGTTCTGATGGTCCGCATTTTACCGCAAGAAGATATTTTGATTTGCAATTCTAAAGGTATGATCTATGATGTCTAAAGAGTCTTTGATATGATTTTGAGGAAGTCCTATGGTCCATAGTAAAAGATGTAGTCTAACAGTTGAAGTGAACTAGTGGCAGTCTGTGTTTGAGGTCGACATGATAAGTTTAATTTGTATGCAGTAAGTTCTATTATTTAGAACTTAATCCTAAGTGGTGGAATAGTTGAGGTTGACATATGTGAATGTAATTCAAGTGTTGTTTGGGTCCGATGTGAATTTTGGTGAATGAATTTGGCCACCAAGTTACTTAAGGCATGACTACATGCTACACCTTATTAGATTGATCTAATATGAAGACTTCATGTGTTGCGGATATATATATGGAATCGAATTTGATGCTTGGGTGATGATATGCAAATGTAAATGTGAAATATAGTGTAGGTGACAAGAGTGAAGGAAGAGAGATCTTGCTTAATGTAAAAGAAGAGTAGTGAAACAGAGAATTCAAGATGAAGAGTTTTGAGATAGTGTTTCTGAGCTTCATTGGAACTGTAACAATGCATGTGTAGATGCAATATGAGCAGTTCAACCTGGCAGTGGGCCATTCTTCTTCCTTCTTTCATTCTCTAGGTAGTGAGCCTGTTTTGGTAGTGATCCTTTCTTAGAGTGAGCATTTCTTTGGATAGTGAGCCTTCTTGTAATTTGGTATTGTTATTATATAATTATTGTGACCTAACACTCATCATGATTTTTTCATGTTTAGGGTTTTCCATGTACAAATCCTGGTGTTTATGTGTGATGCTTTGTGGTTTCTCCTTCTATGCTTAATTTTCTTTGGATGAAGGGATTTCTTTTTTTTTTTTTTTTGATTTTTGGATGGGATAGGTTGATATGAGGGGCTCAAGTGTCTAGTTCCATGAAAGGTGATAGTCCCGCTAGATAGAGGTCATCGCATGGCCCATGTCAAATGTCATTATGCTCATAGATGTTGGTAAGGGATGACATGAAAGAGGTAGATGGAGTAGGTAGATGATGGATTATGTAGGGAAGATGGTGGATTATGATGTGGATTGTATAGGACTTATGCAAAAGATGAATGGGAGGCTTAGCAAAAATCATGGACCATAGGAAGGTGATGGGTGAAATATGTAGGATAGTGGATGAATGACATGGAATGGAAAGGAACCATGACGAATGGTTGCACACACCGTGATAGACATTCAAGCTTTTGATGAGGAGGTAGTGTAGGAAGCAATGGGGATGTTTGCTTAGGAGATGGGCAACGAAGTGCTTTAGGTACCCACATTGACTTAATATTTTTATGACTTTTATTTTTCTTGTGGGATAGAATATGAGATTCTTGAATGGAGTGGAAATGTGAGATGGAAGTGGATGGTTGGGATTTTTGAGATGTGGATGCCTCATTTGACTTGCTTTCCTTTTTCTTAGGGACCCAAACCATTTTATTTTTGGCCTTTTATTTTGGAGGTATGGGCATATATAGCCTTTTAGATGGATTTTTTTTTTATTCTTTTCTTTTGTGTCCTAAGGCATGTGGACCCTTAGGATTTTTTTCTTTATAGGTAGAGGCATCCAAATTTTTACTTTTGAATCCTATGGACATGGTGGGATGAGTGGAAGCTTCATGTTTAGACAATGTGTGAATTGATTGGTCATGATTTGGATTTTTGAAAGACTTATGGATAAATGGATAGGGGGATTGGATAATGGGAATATTAGGTGTTGGAAGTAATGGTGGCAAAGTTAATGGTGGGATATTAGGAGTTGGAAGCAATGGTGGTAGAGTGGATGGAGGAAGGTGTATAGTCACATGCTTTTGACATTTGTAAGATGATGGAGGTGGAATGGCAACATATGTTTTGGGTGTATGATAGGATGTATAGGATTTGGGAGGGAAAGTGTACTTAGGAGACATGGAGGAAGTACCAACATCTATAGATTGATTACCTTGGGGTGTGTATCCAAGGCCATATGAGAGTGGAGGGACCTTGACATGGAGGGACTCCAAAATAGTGATAACTTTAAGGAACCCCCCCTAAAAAAACTTATAAAATCCTAGCGAATCTTGGCTAAGTGCCATAATTTTCCTGGCGAATCTTTCCTTTTTTTTGAAAATAATATTAATTTTCCTGGCGAATCTATGTAGATTATTAGAAATTTTATAAAATCTTGGCGAATCTTAATGAATAATTGGTAAAAGTAATAATTACAATGGTGAATCTTCCCTTTAAAAATTTGCATATTTGGTCGGCACGGTCCCCCCTTATTTTTTTTATTTTTGGTAATATTGAAGCACGGGCCCGGGGGCGGCAGCCACCGGCGGGGTCAACGGGCAGTACCCCTTATAGGGTTCAAGGGGGCAGAGCCCCCTTGTGGGGATCGAGGGGGCAATGCCCCCTCGCGGGGTCTGGGGACAGCGGCCCCAACACGCTCCTGTCGCAATACAGGTGGGGTCGAGGGGCAGAGCCCCTCACCACCAAGCACAAATTCACTATCCAAAATACATGGGAGCACACATGAATTATGTATTTTTTAAAAATATCACTTAAAAATAAGACTAAATGAAAAGTACAATTGTTACCATTGATCAGCCTTTTAATTGGATGTCTGTAGATCAATTCCGCAACCTGTATGTGCGTGCTTTATAAAAGTCTTGTTGAGGCTTGAAATTTGTTTTGGGTCACACGATCAGATTTGATCATGTGGCCCAAAACAAATTCCAGGCCTCAGCAAGACTTTTATAAAGCATGCACATATAGGTCATGGAATTGATCTGCAGCCATCCGATTAAAAAGTTAATCTATGGCAACAAATAAAAGCCCTATTAAAAGCTAAAATATCCCTAAAATTAAATGGTAATTAATTATTATTGGTGATATTGCCCCAAATTAACGATATTAATATAATATTACTGGCGAATATAATTAATATTTTTAATTATATTAAAAACTATTGGCGAATCAGTTCCAATGCCACATCATTTACATGGTGAATTAATTCAATTTATTAGTTTAAAAAAATAATGCATTGGCGAATTAACCAAGATGAAATTATTTTTTGCAAAAACCTGGTGATTTAGTCTCCTTTTTAGCTTGTACTATTCGCCATTTCTGGAGGTCTTGATTTTAAATATTCGCCAATTGGTGAAGATTTGCCCCTAAAAAAATCTCTGCTCCAAAATACCTTGTTCATGAAGACCTAAGCCTTTACTTTGGTAGTTCATGTTTTGGAGTATGTGGTGGACAATGGGACTAGGTGTGGTTTGGGAACTAGACACGAGTTCCTTATTGGGTGGAGAAGATGAGGTGGAGGACAAAGGTTGTTGTTGTCCTAAGGAAGAACATTCATGGATGAGGGTGGAAAGACCAAGTGGATATGATGGATTTGAAATATGGTTGATAATGGATGTGGAAGGATCATTAGGATCTTGATTAAGTTCATTATGCTCACTATGATCCAAGGTATTTGTTTGATCTTGTATTCTTGCTCGAGAGGCATGTGTCTCATCATAACAAGTGGAAGCTTGTGCATTAGGGCAAGATGGAGGAGAGATGGAAGGGGAGTCTCGCTCATGGATAGGTATAGGATCAAGTTGCTCATAGATAGCTTCTTCATAGGTAATATATTGATCATAGAAAATATATAGGTTATGGATAGGTTGGATGAAAGTGATTTGATCGTGACTAGGACTAGGGCTTGATGTTTCCACATGCTAAGGATCATACGAGCTTGACATAACTCTTGTGGTTTCATGGAAGTGAATGTGGGAGACTCTTAGCTAAGTTGATAGGTTCTTGATATTCATAAATAAGAGAGTATGATGGACTTTGACTTGAGCTCATGATAGGACGCTCTTGAATAGACTCGATGGCTTGTGGGTCACATGATGGGGTTGTAGGAATATGCAAGGTGTTGGACTCTTTCATAGGCTCATGAATGGGTGTTTGACATGGGGGTGTTCTATCCCTTTCTAGTAGCCAATGGATCACATCCTTCAGTAGGGTATGTGTGAATGGACAATATATAGGATGGACAATAATGGTGGATGGTGTTGTAGGGTTATGATCATGATACTTGGTTGAGGGCTAATTAGATTGGATGAATTAGGACTGGGTAGGGGGATAATGGAATTTGGCATATTAGGATTTCAATTGGATGGAGGAATAGTAGGATTGGATACATTAAGGTTCATATTGGATGGAGGGATAATAAGGTTGGATGGATGAAAAGGTTGGTGGATCAATGGACTAGGAGTAGGATCGCATGGTGGTGTTGGGATAGGACTAGTAAGCTCATGGATTGGCATTTGAGTGGATAGTGATGGGGGATTCTCATAAGATGCAAAGTCTAGATCGGTATCTCCCTTGTCAAAGGTTATTAGGTCTTGTAGCTTAGGTGGAGTTTAGTCTATTAGGTCTTGCTGCAAAAGTGGACTTGAGCTCTCTTGATTTATGTACAAATGGCCACTTAACCTTGCATATGCTTCTTGTAAGGATACTTGGTTACCTTGTGGATGGGTTTGGTGGTGTCTTGGAATGTTGGAATGAGGAATTGGATAATTTTGGGGTGGACATTGGTAGGCTGATATGGCATTGACATGATAGGTAGATAGATAAGGTTGGCCTAATGGTGAAGGTGACACATAGAATTGTGGTTAAATGTGTTGGAAGTTGTGATGGTGTTGTGGTGGAGGGATTGTATAGGATAATGTTTGTTGAGATATAGATTGATATGGATAAAGGTTAACATTGGAAGAGGTGCGATAGGTTGATGAAGGGGTGATCGTACATGTAGATGGATGAAGTTGATATGAAGTGGGAGGTGATGACATGTAAGGTTGAGGTGGCATTGGTTGTTGATAATGAATGGATAGAAGATGATGTGCTTGTTGGGTTTGTGATTGACAAGTGGCTATGAGGTATTGGGCTTGCACTATGAGATGTTGCATTTGAGGTGATTGAATTGCTTGAGGTTGAAGTTGTTTGATGATGCCTTGGAGCCTTTGCATAGTTTGTTGGCCTAAGGGTTGTGGTGCTTGATAAAGTGATTGGAGGAGGTCTTGGAAGTTGGGTACTATGTCTTCTAATGTTGGTATGGTGTCACTTTTAGCCAATGTTTGACTAAGATTATGGTGATGATTTAGAATGATTAGGATGTGATTGCTTGAATGACTAGGATGATTTGGCTTGGAAAGATTGGATGATGTTGCAAATTGTTTATTGATAGTTTGACTTGGGCAATATCAAACACAAAATTTCACGTGTAAATGCATGAACACACACATCAAACACAATGTACAATTTTCCTTTCAAAATTAAATGTTATGATTGAGCAAACACTTGAAGACACATCAACAAGCCCTAATGATTAGTCAGGTGGGGTATGGCGAATTAGGTCTTAAGCTAGGTTACACAAGGTTGACTAGGGAAATGGATTGAAAGTAAAATCCTGCCACACAACCAGAAGAAAGGGGTAGCCCACTCTTCACCTTCACTTTCCAAAGGTATAAAGTTCTTTGGGGCTTAGCCAAGAGTGACAAGATTCCAACTCCCAAGGAGTGTGTCTTTCGATTCACACCTCAGTTGAGGTCGTCTCTTGGAGTGGCGTGTCTCCAAGCAGGGCTCCTAAGAAGGGTATGACAATAGAAAATCAAGTGAGGTGTTTTTGATCCCCAAGATCACCTTGCAATGTGAGGAGAGAACATACACACGTCCAGTTGATTCACACTCGCAGTTGTTAATTGACCCTTAGAAATGAAATGTGTGTAAGCAAACAATGGACGCACTTGTTCTTTTTAGATCCCCAAGTCAAATGTGTAGGAAGACACTTGTTCATTTTAGACCTGATTTTTTTATGTGTGATTGAAGACAAGATTCATTTTAGAGCCCAAATCGAAGTGTGTTTGCAAACAATGATTAAGAGATGAAAGATGGAATGAGTGCACCTGATTATTTTCTGTCCTCAAATCTGCTGTAGATACTGATACCAATGTTGTTCCAGCTCTTTAGATTCACCTGAAATCCACCAAGACCAAGAAAGAACAAGTAAACTTCAATGTGATTTTAGATACATTTTTTTTACATAGCCGAATTAGATTTGATTTTTTCAGGACATTTTTGATCTAAAAACTAAAAAATCAAAGAAGTGACCCCTACTAATTTTCTGAGAGCTTTCCAAAAATATAAAGAAGTCATAAAAATTCTCTATTTTGCACCCAAAAATGTGGATTTATGAAACCCCTAGAGAAAAAAGATTGGATCATTTAGCACCTTATTTGACCTCAAAATCAAATCTGTAAAAAATAGACCCCATTATAATTTCAAGATATTTCTAGAAATGTAAAAATTTATGGAAAATTTGCTAATTTGCGCCCAAAAAGTCAATTTTAAGAAAAAACATAAAATCGCGATAACTCCTACAAAAATAACTATAAACATGTAATTTTTCTGTTGTAGCTTCCTGAGATGATGCACAAGCTTTTATGAAAATCTTGTAGAAAAATTTATAGCTGTTTGGAAGATATGACAAAATCTTTAAAACCTAGGGTTTTGTCCAAAAAATGGTAGATCTGCAACAAGTTAATAAAACCTGCAAAAAACACTAGCATATCTGAAAAAGGTAAGGGTTAGTCCCACCGGGTGTGCCAGAAATGTATACAAAAAATTTAGATAAAATGAAAAAATAAAACAATGAAAGCATTTACCTCGATCTAAACCCTTCGAATACCTCAAATATCTCGAATGATAGATGCATGCATGATTGATTGATGAAGATTGATTTGATGTTGATTACTCATTTTTGTAGCATAACGTTGAGATGAAAGATGATAAAAGAAGATAGATATATAGATAGATGAGATGATTGGAAGAATTCTAGCAGAGTGAGGGTACTAGAAGAAGATGGATTCAAATGGCCTGTGAAAGGCTAGATTTATAGGATGGGGCTGATTTGATTCAATGGCCAAGATTAAAAGTCAAATGTGTGATGTGTATGGCTAGGATTAAAAGTTGAGTTTAGTGCATGTGACACACATTAAGTGGGTTATGACATGAGGCTAAAATTAGGATGTGAGGAAATAAGTGGGATTCTTTTATTTATTTTGGAGGAAAATATGCCTATGATGCACAAATGAGTGGGGCTAAAAATAGTATGAGTGGGAATCTCATATTTAAATAATAAAACAATTTAAATTATTTGTGCATGTGAAGAGTTATAGTCATGTGACACATGTTGCAATGTGACAATAACTGAGGGATTAATTCAAATATTTAATTTCAATTATTTTGAGACATGTGAAGGGGAATTAATTAAATAAAGGGGTTTATTTAATTAATTGGGAAGGTGATCAAGTGGGATTTATAAGTGGGATAAGTGGGATAATGTAATGACCTAGGATAAAATATTACAAGATGTTTTACAAGGTCATGTATGACTAGGTAATGTTATGACATGGACAATTTTGGGTGTCTACAATATATATATATATATATATATATATATATATATATATATATATATATATATATATATATATATATATATATATATATATATATATATATATATATATATATATATATATTTTAATAAATCGATGAATTGAAAAGATAAGGATTTTGGGGGAAAAAGGCGTTGTAGGAGACCTAGCTAATTATACAAAAATCAATGGTCAGACACCTATTGGATGCATCATTTAAAAACTGGAAACCATCTTAACAAGCCCAAAATTAGTGGAAGGTGGCTAAACAAGCTATATTGTCTAATGAATTAACTTGAAGAGTAATAAGAAAATAAAATTACAAATAGACTAATGAATTATGGAGAAAGTTCAAGCCCTCCATAAAACTACAAATAGACTTAGATTTTATAGTTATCCTTTTAAGATATTCATTAGATTTTATGAAAAAATAATACAAATTTTATCCTTTTAAGACATTCATTAGATTTTATAAAAAAAATAATACAATTTTTGTAAAGGAAAAAGATATATAAAATTATTTAGGTCAATTAAATATATGTATTTATTTAGTAAATATAAACTTATAAATTTAGATAAAATGAATTGGAAATAATATTTAAAAATATTCAAATTAAACATTATAATTGAATGTGGACAAATAAATTATATGTTATAATTAAATGTGCTATAAAGTGTATAACATGAAGTCTTCAATGAAACTTCCCATGAATAATTGGTAGGTTTGGATTCTTGGTGTATAATTACATGTCACCTTTTGGAAAGAGTTTGACGTTGGGTCGATTAGTATTTTTTAGCTTTGTATTTTTGCTCTTAGTATAGTGTAAGAGCATTTTAATTTATTTAAGAGTTATCTCACTTCTATGGATAGGGTTATGTAATCAAATCCAAAGCTAACACCATCAAATTTTATTAATCTCAATTTTTTAAGTGAATGCAATCTTTAGGTCATACATATTTACCTCATTCACATGGCCTCCAAGATTAGTAATTGTTTCACTTTTATTTATCATTATGACCTTCGATATTTAGTGTTTGAAGACATTCATTCAAATCATTTGTTGTTTACACTTGTGCCCTCTACTCAAATGCACTTCTTGCAACTCAAATGAGGGTGTGCATGCCTCCTAATGCACCCACATTCCCTGTGAAAGCAAATATGTTGCTAATTTTTTTTTAGTCAATTTACACTTGTAAATCATCGCTTTTTCTACATTAGAAGATTTTGAGTTTCTTATATGGAATTCTATATTTAATGTTTCAAAAATCATGTTTAATTTGTATGAAAATCATTGAGCACATTTTTAGGATAATGTTTTAAGGGAAAATGAGAAATTTCACCTCTTACTACCAAAAAAATATCCTCCTAGATAGTCTTATCTCTAACTATCCCATTTATGTGACAAAAAGTACTTTCTTATTTTTATAAAATTATTTAGGTCAATTAAATATATGTATTTATTCAGTAAATATAAAATTATAAATTTAGATAAATGAATCGGGATTAATATTTAAAAATATTCAAATTAAATATTGTAATTGAATGTGGACAAATAAATTATATGTTATAATTAATTGTGCCATTAAGTGTATAACATGAAGTCTTCAATGAAAGTTTCCATGGACAATTGGTAGGTTTGGGGTTTTGGTGTAATTGCATTGTCACCTTTTGTCAAGAGTTTGATGGTCAGGTTGATTAGCATTTGACTATAGAGATATAGAAAGAGAGAGGGAGATATAGAGGGGGGGAGAAAGATGGAGAGAGAGACAAATATAAAGAAATAAAGAGCTAGACAGAGATATAGAGATAATAGAATACAAAGAAAGAGAGAGATACAAAGCAATAGAGAACTAAAGAGGGAGAGAAAGAGAGGTAGAGAGATAAAGATAAAGATGGAGAGAGATAGAGAGGCAGAGATAGCTTGATATAGAAGAGACAATTGAATAACCTTCCTATGGATAATTATTTTAAAATTTTACGTTTACCACCCATGACAATTGAAGAGACATTTCCTAAAACACAAAATCATTGGCCATCATGGGATTACAAAACTAAGTTTGACTGCATAAACATAGTGGCAAAAAGTGTTTTATTGTGTGATGGACTTTGAGATACAATCAAGCATTCTAATGGAAAACCCTACATCAAAGATCGGGATATGGTACTTTTACAATGTAAAAAGTGGAGCTTGGTGTTGGTTTTTCTTCTGAATCAGCATTAGGGTTTGCCAGTTCTAATGCATAGGCAGATTTAGCTAACTAAATACAGGAGGTTGTGTGAGCTCCTCCCCTTCACTTCTGGTTCTGCTGCACCAAGGGGGGTGTCCCTATTTGATAAAAGTATGACCTTGACTAGCTCAATGACAGAAAGATATAACTTGACAGCAATAGGTAGAATACTCTCACGTAAGGACCAAGATTTGTATAACAAATCACAAGGTTGGCAACATTCTTGGACATATATGTCTGGTTGGGTATGAGCGTACATAGGGATCCTAATCCTACTCCTACAACTAATAGGCGGAAGGATGAAATGGGTTGAAATGGTGTTTGGAGTGATGGGACTTTCCTAGACCCATTGAATAGACAAATTCCCAAACCAGTGCCTTATTTGGGCAGCAGAGTCATATCTAAGACTGTAAATGTCTCCCCATGACAACATAAATTCATATCCAGAGGACCTGAGAATAATGCTACTGCCTGACAGCAACATGTCCAAGAAAGAGTATCATTAATGACCATACTTAACAGATCCTATGATGCAATCTATTTCCCTTTGTATCTGATCAAAAGCCTATTTAACCACTCCTTGAGCAGACGCAATAAATCAGACACACAGTATGCACATACTGAAAAACTTGGAAGCCCTTGACAACCTTGTTTGAAAGGAAAACAAATGACATACAGGAGACAATCAAAAACAATACACACACAGGTGTTTTTCATTTAAAATCAATCTGCATAGAAGGTCATCACAGAGAAAATCATCATTTACAATCCAAGATAGATAGTACACCAGACTAAGGGCCGAGTCTGTAGCAAAAAATGCCTTTCAAAATGTGAACACCTTATGTTCAAAGTCAGAGCTGAAAGCCCAAAAATGTCCAACCACTCAAAGTAACACAGCTAGACCATTATATACAGAACCGTGTACATTCAGCAATTAATTACATGGCCAGAAGTAAAAAATTTGCCAGATACATTCCTTCCATTTGAAAATGGCCTTCACAGATTAAATGCGACAGACATGGGGGATCTTGAGCCTAGCGCCACCGTTGGAGAAATCGCTATGCCATAAAATGGCTACCTGATTGCTTGACCGTTTGCTCACATCTCTGCACTATCGCCATTGATGGCTCAACCACCCACAACCACCAAGAAAACCATCGCTGCGTTCAAATGGGGAGTCCCCACCAAAATGCATTTTTTGAAGGTTCAAATTATGTAGGAGAATTAGTCCCACATGCATGGTGCGAAGACAACTTTAGCATTTTAATAACATGGCCACCCACATACTAAATGTCGAGCGCTTTTGCCACGCTCGACACACGCCTCTCAGCCCAAAGCCCATCACCCAGACCTATACCATCGGCCTGCTCCAAAAAACTCCTTCCGATCTCAACGGTCTCGCCGATGGCAAACAAAACACACCCTCCGTCACCGTGACTCCCTCCATCGGAGCATCAAAAAAATCCTTTGGCCGACCTCATGTGTTACACCGATGAACACAATGCCCAAATCCCCATCGGCCAGAAAATGATATCGGCAGAGGTCAAGACCCCTCTACCGATAGCAAAAGTCTCGCCGACGGTCCACTCCATACTCCCCTGTCGGTGTGACCCGCGCCTATCGGTGTCACAAAAAACTGCTTGGCTGATAATACTACTCTCGCCGATAGATATCCATCGGCCAAACAAATGCCATCGACCCAACATGAAACTCTTTCGCCGATAGCACAAAGTCTTGGCGATGGAAGAAGATATGGCTCTACCATCATGATCGCCAAGACAAATACAAACTCATGCTGATGGAGAAAACACGAAGACCACCTCCTCAAGAACTATAATACAGATGCTGAAAAACATTGAGGGGCCCCAAAACTTAAATTTTTTTGGATATTTTGGGATGGTGCCTGCATGAAAATTGCTCAGAAACTGTCAGTGAATCCAGGCACCAACAGTGGCTCTGATTGGGGACGTGCAGGTGCGAGACTGCAGCGAGAACCCCAAATCTTTGGGATGCAGACCAGTGCCTTATCCATTGGGCAACAGAGTCATGAAGTTACCATGATCTACATCACCAATCAAACTTGATGGCCTAAGGCCACCAAGAAAAGGAAAACCAATATTTCCCCTTGTTAAACACCTTGTTCTCATCTACATACACTGGGTCAAGCCTGAGAATACTGCCATGATCTGACCACAAACAAACCTAGTCATCTGCACATTCAACCTTCTGATTTATTTTGTCACTGTCAACCCTATGCAAACAACCCTTAGCATCAGGCAGCAAATGGATGCAGAATGTATCAAGCAATGCATACTCAAATGGAATATAACACATGTTATCATTTGTATCAGCATTATGCATTGCAAAATGATCTTCTAGCTGGACTGAAAACTGAAAATATTCAAAGTCCACCATGCAGCTAGGAAAATCAGAGCTCATTTCATATGCTGGCCTCTCAAAAGAAAAGCTTTCAAATTCACAATTGTGCACATCATGTACACAACCAATAGCAGCACCAAACTGGAAAAGATCAGGCTCTGGCATCTTTTTCAAATCAGGCACATTTTTACAGTCACTTACCTGATGTATGTTGTTTCCTCTTTCATCAAGATGAGAAACAGAATCCAAGTCAAAATAATGTCTAGATCCTCACCATACTCAGACAGATCCCCATCATCACATGTGTCATAAATGGGTGACCCAGGTGCATCAGTTTCATCATAGTATGCCATTGGTTCATGGGCAGCAGAGCACGCATTTTCATCACCAATGGATTCACTCTGTGAAGGAGTATCAGCCTGTGTGTCATAAGAAAAATAACCATCAAATGAAAAACAATCATGCTCTGCACTAGCACTTATTTCAATTTCTGACTGCTCTTCATGATCTCCATGTGTTTGAAAGGTAGGCAATGGGTCACACATGGGACTGTTTTCCTGTTTGCTTATACCTTCTCTGTCTTGAGTACAATACTCACAATTGTCTCCACAGGTCCATTCCAAAAGTTGCTCATTACTGTCCACAACCTCGTTATTGTTTTCATGGTCATATGCCTCATCATTGCAATGGGAATCCTCACTAATCCTTTCACTGGCATCCTCAACTGGTGAACAATCCAGTTGAGCAGTATTGTTAGCAGTATGTTCAAATACAATAGTCTCAACCTCTATGCTTTCAGTTTCATTTTTATCTGCACATGATGCCTTAATTATTTGGTCATTTGCAGCTTCACAAATATTTTTCACACCAAGGCCAGGGGACAGGGATTTTAGTAGGTGCACATTTCTAATTTTTTCTATTTTTTCTATGAACTTGTATGCCATCTGCATACTTGTCACCTTGAAATCCCTCAGTAATGCACTAGAGCCCTCCTCAAAAGCCTCAAAGAATATGCCAACACAGGTTGAAGTGTCAGGTCTGAAGACTTCTGGGATCTGTGAAAAGGCTACTGCAAACCTATGACTGAAATCAACACATGGCTCTTCATCTTGTTTTCTGATTCTCATCAATTCTGCAACAAGATCAGCAGGTTCTTTTGCAAATTCTTTTTTGAAAAAGTCAGTAAGCTCATCCCAACAGGCAAAGGATCTCTTTGGAAAGCTCAAATACCAGTCTTTTGCTTTTGCATCAAAGGACCTAACAAAAAACCTCATCCACATATCCTCATCTCTAAATGAATGTTTTCCCATAAAACTGTGAAAATTTTGGATATGTGTATTCCCATCACATACACTGTGACCACTAAATCTAGGCATCTGACAGTATATCCTAGCAGGCATAGTTTCTACTTTATAGTCAACCCATGACAAATCTAATTGGTCATACAAAGGATCAAAAGGGCTGAGAAGAGGTTTAGCCTTCTGACTGGCAGACACAACAGGGTTACTGCTTTTTAACTGGGCCTGCTTAGCCTCTAAGAATATCAACCTATTTCTTATCTCTTCTATTCTTTTATCCAACATTTCACCGCTGAGTATGGGATAATTCATACTTGGATTCATGAAATTTCTATTTTCAGACATCCCTTGCATTCCTAAGACCTGTAACCTCCCCTGGCATCTAACCTATGCAGCAAAACAACAAATATAAAGGGGAAGGAACAAGGTACCTTTCTTATACAGATGCTGAAGTCTGAACAGCACATTTTCTGTCACAACACACACATCAACTTTTCATGTGCACCTGAATTTTTTGCAGAGTCGCCACCTCTCCAAAGAGGACAAAATTTACAGCAGCTGAAAGCTCATCAAATATGTTTCTAAGTTCATTCCACCAGCAGAGCAAAACTTCACCAGAGACTGCAGGATATCACTTCACATCAACGTCCCCAGCAGAGTCACCAATTTCTGTTGGTTTTTTCTCAGACTGGATGCTTATTCCCAGATTTCCCTACAAGGTAGCCATCAATGATCAACAGGATCTCTGGGCCAGGGGCCAACAGTGTAGGAGATAGACTCTATATTTTATCTCCTCTTCTTCTTCAGGCTCTGCAAAACCTAGGGGGTATTCCCTACTCAACATCCATGAGGATATGCATACTAAGGCTGGGATGCTGACAGAAAGCAGATGAGTCCTCCTGTACGTAGATCAAAACTGAAAGATAAGAGCAAAGGGGCTAGCTTTGGGCCTATTTGCAGTTGTAGACAGAGGACTAAGGATCCTAAAACTAATTCTACTGTCCTAAAGATTGTATTAAAGTTTGATTTTGATTTTAAGTTTGGATGCAAAGCTGGACATGGTTGTAACACAAACACAAAGCAAGATTGGTGCCTATCCAGGCCCTGGAGTCAATAGACATACACCTGTGAATGATCAGCATGAACAACTAAAACTAGATTTCAGGGGGATATACATGATATCTGCCTTACAGATATCTCCCAATACAAAGTGTTAAGCTATCTATACTTATGGCATCCCTACTACAGTATACCCTTCCCAATGTTCAATCTGAGAACAATTTAATCTACCCCTTGAGCAGAAGTTAAGAGATCAGACATTCAACACAGGAATTCTATGTTCTAGAATCTTAGACATTCCTTGAATACCTAGACTCAGAAGAAAGATACATGCAAAACTGGAGATAGAATCAGCATAACACATGCAAACATAGCATTATTCATATAAGATCAACCATGAAATCAGTGGATTCATGCAAAAACGCACAACAGGAGATACATAAACTCACAGGTTTTGCTGTATAGAGCCACCAAAACCAACTGTATTGTATTACGGAGCCAAATGTTCAACTTTCAACAACCTGAAAATGAGTAACACTTCCTACTTAAAACAGCTAGAAGGTGTACTCACAGAAACTAATTACATGATGGACATCAAAAAACATCAGATACAGTCCATGAGAAATGGCGCTCATAAGTCATCAATGCAGTAGGCAGGAGAGTCGACAGGGGTGGCCTCGAGCCCTGTGCCACCATATGGAAGTCCTCATTCACAATCGAGTAGTTTAATCACTTGTACCGCCACCCATATCCCTGCTACAGCCGCCATTGATGGCTCAACCACCCGCAGCCATCGAGAAATCAGTCGCAACAATCAAAATGAAGCTCCCGCCAAAATGTGTTTACCACAGGTTCAAAAGTGCACGAAAATTAATCCCACATGCACGGTGCAAAGACCTCCTTAGTAGTTTAAAAGCAGGGCCACATAGATACCAAGTGTCGAGCGCTTTTGCCGCGCTCGACGCACGCTCCTTCACCCAAAGCCCATCGCCCAGACCCAAGCCATCGGCCAACTCCACAAAACTCATCCTGACATCAATAGTCTGGCCGATGACCATAAACTACACTCTGCTCCCTCGTCGGCGTGATTCCCTCCATCGAAGCATCCAAAAATCCTCTGGCCGACCCATGTGTTACATCGATGAAGCCCATAACAATCCCCTGTCGGCCAGACAACCACCATCGACAGACCCAAAAGCCTCCTCGCTGATGAACAAAGACTCACCGATGACCACTCCATACACGCCTATCGCCAAGACAAAAAACATCAGCCAAGCCAAACGAACTCTCACCGATCCATCAAGTCCCTCCGATGGCTAAGCAAAATACACCCTCTTCGGCAAGACATAGACCATCGGCACAACAAAATTGACACTTGCTGATCTCAAAGGTCTTGCCGATGAACACCCTAATCTTCCTCAAAACTTCCCATCGGCCAGAGATAGACCGTCAGCCAAGCAATCCACAGTTCACCCGAAACTCAAAGTCACGCCGACAACATACCACATCCGGGTCTTCGATGAGACACACGCCGATGACATCTCATCGGCCAAACCTACGCCGTCGGCACAACTCAGAAATCCCTCGTCGATCACACATGTTACACCGATGAACACAACGCCTAAAACATCATCAGCCAGACTTAGACCGTCGGTCTAGTATGAAATTCCTCTGCCGATGAAGAGTGCTACACTGGTAACCTTCAAAACCCTCGTCGGCGAGACACACGCCAATGACTCCTCATCGGCCAAACATACACCGTCGGCCCAACACTTGCCTGCTCACCCGATATTCAATGTCATACCGATGGCACATCAAAACCCTCGCATCCATCGGGAAACCAGAAAGAAGATACGCCGATGATAGAAATCATCCTAATGGCACATCACCACCACATCGGTGGAACCAAAAATACTCCAGCCGATAGGCCAAGCTCTTGCTGATAGACAAGAAGACCTAGGGTTTAAATGAAGAAAGCCTCCAACATGCAAGCTCAACCTCTAGGCCAAAATGGGTACCAACACTTGGTATGGGTTGGTCTAGATCATCTAGCTCCACTGGCACCTCATGAAATGGTACTTTTCATGCCAATGATAAAGAAAAGAGAGCGACTTTCAATCAATTGTTTCATGCCAACAATCCAAAGATGGCATGTCTCCATTGGGAACTACACTTAGGTTTCTTAAGGACCTAAGAATTCACCTTTAAGACCACTTTAGTGTGCAATGTCTTTAGTGTACCCATTGCACACTAAAGTGTATCTATCTCTAACTATAGCAACGTCCCATCTCCAAGCTTCATTGATTCATACATGGCATGATCAATACAATTCGAAATAATGTTGCTTATTGAAGTAGCTCAAAAATAGACATTTGCAGCATCTCAAAAGTCTAACAAATGGAAATAGAGCTGACTTTTCAAATCAAAGGTCTCCATTGCCACATTGCACACTAAAGTGTATCTATCTCTAACTATAGCAACATCCCATCTCCAAGCTTCATTGATTCATACATGGCATGATCAATACAATTCGAAATAATGTCGCTTATTGAAGTAGCTCAAAAATGGACATTTGTAGCATCTCAAAAGTCTAACAAATGGAAATAGAGCTGACTTTTCAAATCAAAGGTCTCCATTGCCTTAGAGTCATGCAAGACGATTGAAAAGTTTTTTCTTGTCCGATTTTGCTGGTGGTATTTCGATCACCATTTTTCCCTTCTCGGTTGTTATTGCCTATAAAATCATTGCCAAACGAGATTGGTAGAAAACAAAATGGAATGACTTAAGATTTGACAAGGGTTTACAAGGGTTCTACTTGAGATCCATATGTTAGATACCATATTAATAAATTTTGAAAAGAAATCCCCCATCAATGCTTAGAGCGATGATTAAAAAGAAACTTTCACAACATTACAAATTAATAAAAGTACATCTCCACATTAAATATCCCTTTGTTTTATGTTTTCATATTTGATATTTATAACTTAATTATATTTATTTTATATAAATATATAGTCTCAAATATAATTGTATTTATTCTTGTATGGTATTTTATATAATGTAATTATTTAATATATTTAAAAATAATAGTATATTGTAAAATCATTTTATATTGAATATTTATTTATAATTTAATCATATTTATTTTCTATATAATATTACAAATCTAATCTAGTTATATTTGTTATTATATAGCATATTTTATATAATGTAAATTATTTAGAAGTGAGATAGAGAGATATAGAGGAGGATAGAGAAAGAGATATAGAAAGAGGTAGGGAGAGAGGAAGTGAGATAGAGACATAGAGGAGAGAGAGAGAGAGAGTAATAGAGAAAGAGATTAGTCATGTTAACTAATTGGATGCATTTCATCATTTAGAATAAAAATGAGTCAATATTGTTTGCATAAATGATTTTCCTACACACTAAAATTACTTAGAGGCTATCTATTACATTTTAAGACACTCTCAAAACAATGGAGGCAACTAGACAAATACACTAGAAATCAAGCATGGTCAACCATATAATACAATTGATAGCATGGTCAACTAGACAGATACACTTCTTAAAATGGCACTGTTTAGAGAAGAATAATGATTTCACTATACAATTAAATTTTTAGTAATGCTTTCTACTCTTTCACAAACATGGGGTTAAGAATCTACTCCAAAACATATGAATATAAAGACAATGTGTAAATGCTCTCCTCTTAAACTTATAAGCTTGATGAGAATGCAAAATGACTATAGGTAAACACAAAGATAGGTACAAAAGAATAATAGTAACAAAAAATTAAACAAAAGAAACACATAAATACTAAGATAGTAAGAAGTCATAGTGAAAAATCAACAGTTATGCTCAAATTTGGTTAATTTGTGTCATAATTGATACTACTAATCTGTATAAATAATAAAACTCATTTCAAAATGGCTCTCACTGATCAATCTACTTTATGCTAAAAGGAAGTTGCACCAAACAAAGAAATAATTGAGAAAGGTGATATTATTGGAAAAAACACTTAACACTAGTTATTGTTCGAGTCTCCCCTTAACCAACCCTCTTCTTGTTTCCCAAGCATGTCAAGCCCATCAAGTTGAAATGGTAGGGCTAGGTACAGACTTGACAAGACTTGTCATTCATCAAGGTTATCTTCTTGCATTAGATGTCCTTAGTCCGAAGGAGTTCCATCATTAGTGTACGGTGAAAATTCCATGGATGGTAGTTGTTTCAAATTTTTTCTGAATGGATTGTAATATCTTGTTCTGATGAACCAATATCATTGTGAATGGTTTTGAAAACATTAATCATCTGATGTTGGGATGGTGATGAAACAAGGGGACAATTCCATAAAACTTAACTATTAAAAGAGAATAAAAAGTATGAAGAATGCCCATTGTATATGAATTACTAAAGAGGATATGAAGGTTTATGTCCTTGTTTATGTAGCCTCACAATTTATGTGAGAGGATATGATTTTTTAACCTACTTAATACATATTAATGTCGGACAAATTTTTAAAAAGAATGTGTATGTTATCAACACTTGAGATTAGTGTAGGGAAATAAAATGTAACTTTAGATATTTAAGAAGAGACAATAAATTAATTAATTGTTGTACTTAGATTTAAGATTAGTTTAAGATATAAATTTGTATCTTAATTGTTCTATTAAGATGTAAGATATTGAGATATATAAACATAAATAATACACAAAAATTAAAAGAATTAGGGTTAATTTAAAAATGGGTGCAATGTTAATTTAATGGTTGTGACACTATGATATAAATTTATAAATTAAAATTTAGAATTGTCTCATAAACATAAACAATGATATTGGCTCATCAAAGCAAGATATTGTGAACCACTAGGAGAGCATTTCCACCACCTACTGTCCATAATAAACATATGCTCCAACATATACCCATTTTTATTGAACAATTGATTTTTCTTCCTTAATACATTTATTTTCAACAAATAAGTTGCAAATAAATGTATTTTACTCGACTTCCACAACAAGACATATCATTATAGGATTTGAGAGTGAAAATGATGAACGAACAATGGGCAATAAAAAAGGGAAAATAAAATGTTAGATATTAAAACATAATTGCATGTATTCTTGATACTCCCTTTTATAGGATACTGATATTAGAAACAATAAATCATCTCTACTATTGTTACAATCAAAACTGAGTAAACTTAAAAAATATTTGTCTCCAAATACAAATTTCATACCTTTGTTTATATAGATAGGTCACAACTTTGGTTTTACTTTCATTGCTTGCTAATATTTTTACAAATGAAAATTACTAAATATGTTCTTCTCTATACTTCCATTGTATATTTAAATTATTTGCTTGCCCGATGGCATGTTACCCAAAAATTAAAAAAATACTAGTTTGGGTTTCATTTTTTCCTCACAAAAACTTTCAATTCTAAATTCTTTGGAAAACAAATCACAATCTTATCTTTTTTTTCCCAAATGATTATTGTCCAATTGTATGGAAACCACTATAAATAAACTTCCTTACAATTTAGTTGAACCATTTAATTTACTTTGAATGTGCAATATACATTTTTCTACAATCAATTTTGGCATACCCATTGCACACTAAACATTTTTCTACAATCAATTTTGGCATACCCATTGGACACTAAGGTGCAATTGCTAGTTAAACTTAACAGGCTACTACATCCTAAGAAAAAACAAAAAGCCTAAACAGAGTAGTTTATTAATTTAAAATTTGAGAAGTAGCAGGTGATTTAAAAAAAGTGAAGGAGAATTGAGTGACCTGGAGGTAGCTGGAGAAGATAATGAGGCTAAGTTCTGCTTCACACAGCACTGAGAGCTCCTGTACTTTCTTCACAAGGCCACCATGATCTCTATCCTTCTGCGACCCATGTCTATGTCATGGCCAATCTCTATCTATATTAGTAGGCATGAAAAAGAAAGAATGAAGAAACAGAACATAAACAGAAATAGAGGGTTACCTGTAGGATGATGAAGATACAGAAATGGCTGTCTGCGCTTCCTTTGATCAGGTCACAAGCCTCTATTTGTAGACTGTTGCAGCCTTGTCGCTCCTTCTACTTTGACCGTGAGTAGAAGTAGTTTTTTTTTTCTGATTTACAAATCGGATTCTCATCGTTGTTCTCTTGATCTTGCTCCACGCATTTCTCGCACACGGAGACAGTCGGCCCGGGACTTGAATCCGAGACCAGCCAGGCCATAATCGCTTGGCAATCGCACAGCTCGCATTCCTTCATTTTAAAATCTCAAGAAACTGCAGATCTGAAAAGAAAAACTTTTGTAAATAGGATTAGCAGCAAGCCATGAACGGACAGACATACAACATGTCGATCGAAACTGTATTTATCTGCTGACGGCTTAAATTCAGCATAAAGATCAGTAGTTAGTTCAATTTCCACACAATAATGGTCTAAGTTTGCTAAAAACCACGAATTGCAACTATCAACGCTACCTATATAGAACCTTAACGACTAAATTTCAGTAATTTGTTCATTTCACTTAATAAAACAGTCAAAATTTTCATGGAAAACCATATGCAATTATATCAACCTGTAAACATCCTCAAAATTCCAGAACCCTAACGGACAAACATCAAAACCAGCGTATCGGCTCATTAATTTATGAAATTCGCTAGTGGACTAGAGATTATTTCACATTTACGCTACCTAGGCAATTTTCTCCTCCTTTCCGCTCATCTCTCCTTCATGCCCAACAAAAAAAGCTCGTAAAGTGAGAAGAATATCGTGGATGATAAATATGGAAAATGCCCAGCGGACAGAGGAAGGGGTTACACTAACCCTTGCCATTTAAAGAATATGAGCGTATGGTCGTGGTTCCCACTCATGTGAATGCCCACCCCATTTGAGGAAACTTCACCCTTATAATTTATGACGGCCGGTCGAAAATTTAACTTGTTTTGGGTGTCCGGCCTGTCTTGTAAGTTGTAATGCAAGTCTGCGTAGAATATTGCAGAGCTAGTGCATCTCCCCAGATTCAATGCTAGGTACCTACCATTTAAGATTTTCCTATGTAAAAACGTCCAGATAAAGTATGATTTGTTTTAAAATGCTAGGTACCTAGCATTTAAGATTTTTCTATGTAAAAACGTCCAGATTAAGTATGATTTGTTTCAAAAGCTTTATCTGTTTCAAAAGCAAGAAGGAAAAGTATGATTCCTTTCTTCTTCACGAAATTCCGTGAAGAGCCCCAAATAACTCTTGTACATAACATGAAGTAAATTGAAATGCTCTTACACTATACTATTCAAACAGATAACACAAAAAATGAAGAACGCTGTTTTTGAGCATACAGAAATATAATTGATTCTCTATTACACGCTGAAAAACAGCGATGCAAAATTCTGTATAAGAACAGTTTTTACAACAGTCTTACTGACGCTAAGAATAAAAGACTGCAATTAAAGACATTTAAAATCTAATGCAGAAAAGGCAGTTTCATGCAATGAGCATGCGCTGCATTAAAATAGTTATAACCAATTAATCTCATGCAAATTGATTGCATGGAAACAGCAGTTTTAACATAGGTTTAATCTGCACTTATTAAAAAACAAACTAAAAGAGGAAAAGCTACGCCTATGTAACTGCACATGCAGTTCTTATTATGCATAACAGAAAAATTTTAAAAAAACTACTACTGGTGGATCATGCAATATGTCTTCAATCTCCCCCTGCATGAGCAACGGGGATGAGTCCCAATTGATTCCTCAAAGCAACAAAACTGGCTGTAGGTAGTGCTTTGGTAAAAATATCAGCAACTTGTTCAGATGTAGGGCAAAATTGTAATTCCATTGTCCCATCTTGAACTAAATCTTGGATGAAGTGATGTCGAATTTCAATGTGCTTCGATCTAGCATGAAACACTGGATTTTTGGTCATTGCAATGGTACTGCTGTTATCAAGTATATAGTGGTAGGATGTTCCTGAACCAATTGCAAATCTTCCAAAATCTGTTGAATCCATATGGCTTGACAACTGGCTGCTGCTGCTGCAATATACTCTGCTTCTACAGAAGAGAGAGCCACGGTTGCCTGCTTTTTACTACTCCATGAGACAGCTCCAGAACCAAGTGAGAAAATATAACCAGATGTTGATTTTCTATCATCTACTGAACCAGCCCAATCAGAATCCGTGTAACCAACTAGCTCAAACTTATGTGTAGGAGAATAATGAATGCCAAAATTATGTGTACCACTCACATACCTTAAGATTCTCTTTGCAGAACGCCAATGAGACTCATGTGGATCCTGCATAAACTGAGAGATGAGGCTCACAACATACATAATATCAGGTCACCTTGTAGTGAGGTACATGAGGCTCCCTACCAAACTTCTATATAAAGTAGCATCCACTTTGGAACTTGCATCTTCCTTGGTTAATTTTTCACCAAGGGCTACAGGGGTTGAAACTGTTGTGCATGACATCATTCTAAACAGCTGCAATAAATCAGCGACATACTTGGTTTGAGAAATGGATATACCTTTAGATTGTTGTTGCACCTCCACTCCAAGAAAATAATGCATGAGTCCCAGATCTGACATCTCAAATTCTTTTTTCATTTCTGCTTGAAATTTCTCCATGAGAGATGGGCTAGTACCTGTATAAATGAGATCATCAACATAAAGGCAAACAATGAGAATATCATTACCAAGATGTTGGAAATAGAGGGTTGGCTCTGAGGGACTACAGATGAATCCTTTCTTCAAGAAATAACTATCAATCCTTGCATACCAGGCACGAGGAGCTTGCTTCAACCCATAGAGAGCTTTTTTTAACTTGTAGACCAAATGTTCTTTTCCTAGAATTTCATAACCAATAGGTTGTGCCACATAGACTTCCTCATCAATAAAACCATTCAAGAAGGCTGATTTTACATCCATCTGATAGACTGGCCACTTGTGTTGTTCAGCAATAGCCAATATAATCTTGACTATATCAAATCATGCAACTGGAGCAAAAGTCTCTGAATAATCTACTCCATGCATTTGGGCAAATCCCTTAGCAACTAATCTTGCCTTGTGTCTGTTTATTGAACCATCAGCATGATATTTCACCTTATAGATCCATTTGACACCAATCACCTGCTTGGCTTTAGGAAGGTGCACTAATTCCCATGTATTATTTTTATCAATTGCTTGCATCTCTTCACTCATAGCATCAATCCATACTTGTTCTTTCATAGCTTCTTCATACATAGAAGGTTCAACTTGAATGGAACCAAACAAAGCAAAATTGGCAACTAGATGCACATGAGAACTCTTTTGATAAATTTCATTTAAACTTCGTACCTTCGTGAAGAACTTGGACTTGATTGTGGACTGAAACTATCACCTGAAGAGGAACTCAAAGAACTTGGTGAACTTGGGCTTGAACTTCCACTTGAGCTTGTGGGGAGAGGAGGAACTTGATCATCTTCAATACCCATGATTATTGGTGTAGTTTGCTGAACTACTTTTTGCCATTGCCATACTCCCCCTTCATCAAAAACCACATCCCGACTAATAATCCATTTCTTTGTGTCAGGGTTATAGAATGTATATCCTTTTGTGGAATCAAAATAGCCCACAAAGATACAAATTTGGGATTTTGCATCCAACTTCTGCCATTGCCATACTCCCCCTCTATCTATTCTGAGTATTTTTAAAGAATACTTGCTTTCTTTTTCTGCCATAGCCTTAAAATGCTTGAAGCATTCAAATGCCTTAGATTTCTGCTTAAGAAAATAAACCCATGTGTGCATGAGAAATCATCAATAAATGTTAAAAAATAAATATTCCTACCCAAAGATTCCTCTTGCATGTCACCACAAATGTCACTATGCACAAGCTCTAGAGGAGATTTTGCCCTCCATGATTTGTTCACCAGAAAACTATGTTGATGCTACTTGCCAAGTGCACACCCTGAACAAACTTCTTCTTTTGCCTGAATTTCAGGAAGCCCTCTCACCATATCCTTCTTATGAAGCAAACTCAATCCTTGAAAGTTCAAATGACCATACCGTTGGTGCCATAACCACGAATCATTTGTAGTTGCCTTGAGGGCATGCATCTTAGTGGACACCAATGTGAGAGGAAACAATCTATTCTTTGTCATACAAGCATTTGCTACAAGATGATGGTTAGCTTATTTATCAAATATTCTGCAGCAGTTATCTTCAAACACAACCTTATAATTTTTTGCCACAAGTTGCCCAATACTTAAAAGATTATGCTGTAATTTGGGCACATGCAAAGTGTCATGAATAAAAGTAGTTTCTCCTTGCTTAGTTTTCACTGCAAGGGTACCTTTGCCCATTACATCAACCTCTTTATCATCACCAAATTTTTCTTGACTTCTCAAAGATTCATCTAATTTGACAAAGAGATCAGATTTACCTGTCATATGATTGGAGCAACCGCTATCTGGGAACCACACATCCTTTTGAGGTTCTTTTGCCAAATTACAAGTAAAAAAGGTGGAGTACTTTGCATCTTCAAAAGACTCTTCAGTATAGTTGGCTCTTGACTGATTCAAATCAAATTTTTTCTTTCTACATTCAGATTCATAGTGTCCATACCTTTCACAATATCTGCACTAGTTGCCTCTCTGATCCATAGAACTTCTTCCTCTTCCTCTACCACGTCCTCTACTAGTAGAAGGCTCCCATTGAGACTTATTTGATGGAGAAAAAGGAGTTATAGGTTTTCTTCAATTCTTACTGTAGACTGGAAAGTTTGTACAAAACTCTCCGTAGAACGCTGCATACGCTCTTCATGAGATTGCAAAGAACCTATCAACTCTGCAACTTTGAATGTGATTAGATCTTTACTTTCTTCAATGGCTATGACCATTGGATCAAATTTTGGAGGAAGGGATCTCAAAATCTTTTCTACAATTTTTTGCTCTGTGACAGTTTCCCCTTGAGTTTTAAGATGGTTCACAATACTTTGAGCCCTAGTGATAAACTCTTGAATAGACTCAGCTTCTTTCATCCTTAAATTTTCAAAATCTCTTCGAAGGGTTTGAAGTCTTACCAATTTTACTTTCTCAGATCCTTGGTATGTAGTTTGTAGGGCCTCCCATGCATCCTTTGACTTTGTCATACCAGCTATACGGGGAAAAATTGACATATCCAATGCGGATTGGATGGTAAAGAGAGCTTGATTGTCCTTCTTCTTCTCTTCTTTCAACTGAGTTCGTTGATTTGCTGTTAATGCATTCAAAGCATTCTGGTCTGCAGGTTCTGTGTATCCTCCTACTAATTTCCAGAGATCTTGGGATAATAGTAGGGTCTTCATCTTTATACTCCAGTATTCGTAGTTGTCTCCGGTAAACAGTGGAAGCTGGAATGGAAAGTTGTTGCCACCATTTGCCATTCTGATAATTCTTGGAGAGAATTTGTAGCCTATTGCTTGTAAAAAAAGAAATCCTCTGCAACCTGCTCTGATACCAATTGAAGATTTTAAAACTAATGCTCTTACACTATACCGAGAAACTTAGATTGAATAAACACCATATTTAGAAAACAAGAATAAGTGAAAAACAATAGATCTGCTCAATACTACAGAGCGAACAACAATGCTGGAAATAATTATCTGTTTATTCAACTGTGTATTACTTGCTGATAAAACAACGATCAGATTATTACACTCTGCTGTACATTCTCCTTAATGAAACAACGAATACAATACTCTGTTATATAAGAGTTTACAGTCGTTAAAAACGATATGTTGTATGCTAAAAATAAAAGTCTTAAAATAAAACTAAGCAGATCATGCATCTGCGGTTATCTAAAAACTAGAGTAAAAAATACTTATAAAAATAAGACTATCCTCGTGCGCAGGCCTGGAATTTGATGGTCTATTTGGCTGTTTTTGCTATTTTAGACTGTATTTTACAAGTATAAAATTTATTGGACCTAATACCTTGACTTGTTAAATTTTTATATAACTGTACATATCACTCTTTAAATTATTAGAAACCGTAAAATTTTATAATAAACAAATATAATATAGTATTCTTAGTTATAATATATATATATATATATATAATAAAAATACAAACTTGAATATATATTTTTTTAATAAAAATATAAATGATGTATCTTGAATATATATTCAATTAGAATGTTTATTTCAATAAGTTTTAAAAATCATAAACAAATCTTTATATTATTTTTTATTTTTTAAAAACAATTTAGAAAATAATTTTTATTTTCTTTATAGATTTATTTCTAATTTAATTTATTTCTAATTTTTAATTTAGAAAAAAACTACAAAGAATTTTTTTTTTACATTATAAAAATATAAATAATGTTTTCTATTACAATGTTTATCAATTTATCTATATCTTCAATAAATTTTAAAAATTACAACAAATCCTTAACTTGTTTTTTTTTATTTTTAAAAATTAGAAAAAATCTTTGCTTTCTCTATAATTTTAGGATAACTTGTGTTACAAATTACAAATACAAATACACAGCTATAAATTGTGTTTGCAATTAAGAGTTGAATTACAACTATTGGATAAAAAATAATTGTTGCTACTTCTTCCATTTTTTTTCAATTTATCAACTTCTCTAATACTTCAAGAGTAGTTGTTAAGGTATGGCTAGAAACTTATTGCCTCTGGTTTTTACATAGTTTTACATATTCTGAAGTATTTTAAATTTGATTAAAAACATTACTTTAATTTGTTTTAATTATGACTGAGTTTTATTAACAATATTTCAGAACTGAATTAGATTTAGAAATGTAAATTCATGCGGAACCTAAGAAATGTGGTAGACTGCGGACAGGTTATATTGTTTTAATTGTGCAGAGAATGAGATTTAAAATAGTAATAAAGCTAAAGTTTTTCTCCCATTTTAAAGCTAAAATATCTTTTTTTTTGACATATCGTTAGAATTTTTTAGAAAGCATTTAGGTAGCCGTAGCCTGGTAAATTGGGAATTTGGGAATAGATTTAAAACAACAATTTGCTTTTAAAATATGATCTCTTAGAAATTTAGAAATTTGTAAAAGGGATAGTGAATGCATTTAATAGTCAATTTTGGGAAAGGTCAGTTTTTGGCCTAAAAGATTCAAGGAAATGCGTAATTGATTTGTGAAAGCCACCTCATATTCCACAGGAATGCTTAATAATGGTCCGTTTTTTTAACCTGCATTTTTTACTATAAAAAAAATCACTCAAACATTTTTTTGACAATTGATTTTTTTTTTAAAAACGTCAATTGAAAGGTAGTTAAATGATAAAACCGTCATAAAAATTTTATATGACAGGCAGAGGTGACCGTCAAATTCCAGGCCTACTCGTGCGGCTTGCATATGCGATCAGCTATTAAAATAGTCTTCATGCAACCAATTTGCATGGAGATTGAATATTAAGATTCCTTTGAAACTGGCCGTTGAGCATGCATATTCCTTCAATGAGATCAGTTAGGAATCATCCCCGTTGTTCATGCAGGGGAAGATTGAAGGAATCATTGAAGGAATATGCATGCTCAACGGCCAGTTTCAAAGGAATCTTAATATTCAATCTCCATGCAAATTGGTTGCATGAGGACTATTTTAATAGCTGATCGCATATGCAAGCCGCACGAGGATAGTCTTATTTTTATAAGTATTTTTTACTCTAGTTTTTAGATAACCGCAGATGCATGATCTGCCTAGTTTTATTTTAAGACTTTTATTTTTAGCATACAACATATCGTTTTTAACGGCTGTAAACTCTTATATAACAGAGTATTGTATTCTCTGTTTCATTAAGGAGAATGTACAGCAGAGTGTAATCTTCTGATCGCTGTTTTATCACCAAGTAATACACAGTTGAATAAACAGATAATTATTTCCAACATTGCTGTTCGCTCTGTAGTATTGAGCAGATCTATTGTTTTTCAGTTATTCTTGTTTTCTAAATATGGTGTTTATTCAATCTAAGTTTATCGGTATAGTGTAAGAGCATTAGTTTTAAAATCTTCAGAACAGTGCAGAAATAACTCTTGTACAGAACAGTGCAGATGGACTCCACATTTCTTGTACAGAACGGATTCCACATTTCTTGTACATGTATTTGAGCTCTTTGCATGAACGCCATTCAAATATTAATCTCAAGTATTTGAGAAACATGGCACCCAACCAGCACCAAGACCAGCACTGAATATTATGCCAAATGCATCACCAACCTAATACCAAACTCTACCGGTAAAAACACTACTCCAGAAATGGAGCCAAAAGCCACAGCACCAAGCTATAGGGAAACTGGCTCCAAGGGCAGCACCAAGGGACTAGCCCCAACCAACACCCAAAATCATTACTTCACCAAGAATTTAATCGCACAGTCTCTTAGAACTTTAGAAGAGAAAAAGACTAACACCCTGTTGGCAGCAAACAAGGACAGCACAAACTATTGTCTGAGCTCAGGGAGGGAGGGGACAGACACTTCACACTCAGAGCATCAATTAGCATGGTGTGAGGTGTGATAGAGAAACACATACAAGGGCCTTTAAATCTCAACCAAATAAAATAAATGATGCACACAGAGAAAAAAAGTGGCACCAGATTCAATAATCCACTGTTAAAGTAACGCATGCTATGTTGATAACAGGAAATGTGAACATTTGAGTTCCACAATTCTATCCTTCACATCCCTCATTTCAGTCATGTTTCATCGCACAACCAAAATCTGGGTAAAGATTCAAGTAGTATTTCCTGATTCTCTACATCCACCTCAGCCAAAACCTGCTGAATTGGCCTGCCAAAACATCCCAAGGGCACTTTCCTTCCCCTTGGATCCACCATATCATGTAACTGTGCCTATGAAGGTGAAGATGACACTGATGAAGACTAAGTGGCAAGTGCTGCAGTTGTCAATGTTGCACCATAAACCCTATGTTTCACTGAAAATTTCTGGATTTTACCTCTAACCAAATACTCTAAGTCGTAGTAAGAGATCATGGTCTAAGGAAAGGAAGAAAACGGCACTGAAAAGGACTTTCACCAATCCAACAAGGAAAAGGATAACAGATCATTTTTACAGCAAAAGCCTCAAGCCCACACACAAAAAGGAGGTAGAATCTAAACAAATTCAGAGCAAACAAGGCCCACAAAAGGGATGCACAAAGTACCACCAATGATGATAAAATTAGTAGCACACCTCCAGATGATGTTTCTAACTTCACACTCTAGCCAAGACCTAAGTTAGCGTTTTCTCAGGAAATTCCCTGGATCCAGCTTCGGTTCGTTCCAGGTCCGGGTTCACAGTTCAGTCCACTGTGGATGCGGGCAGGAACTATGGCCTTTAAATTTTTTTGGTTACAATTTTTTCTGGTTTTTGCTTTTTCTTCACAATCTATGTTTTGTTTGTCATCAAATTTCACGGAAAGAATAAATAAAATGACCATGTACCTCACTGCTACAAACTCGTTTCTCAGTTAATAGCACAACATTTGCACAAACGGTTCTGTTACAGTTAGCATCTTACCCTCCTGCCTTTGATCAAGACTGAGACGGAAGGAAGTCAAGAAGAACGTGGTAGGAAGGCCATCATTCCCTGATGGCTTCTCCTTCTTCTACTTACATTTCTGTCCAATGATGGCCAATGAGTATGTGCATAATAATGATGGTGTTTTGGTTGTATACGATCTTACAAATTTTATTATAATATTAGTTAATAATGTATTATTATAAGGTTACCTGTTGCATACAATGCATTATTAATAATAATTATTAATAGTAAGTTATTATAATAACCGCATAACTTTATTTTATGTACTAATGTAAGTTATGTGGTTATCTGAACTTTTATCTCTGTTTTTAGGTTTAATACTGGGTACGTACCATTTAAGGTTTTTCTATGTAAAAATGTCCAGATGAAGTATGATTTGTTTCAAAAGCTTTATCTGTTATGATTCCTTTCTTCATCAAGAAACTCGGTGAAGAGCCCCAAATAACTCTTGTACAGATAGACTCCACATTTCTTGTACAGAACGGACTCCACATTCCTTGTACAAGTATTTGAGCTCCTTGAATGAAAGCCATTCAAATATTTTTCAAACTCTTGGGACAAACCATACTGCTTATAACTACTGCAGAAAGCCTGTGATTTATTTGGAATAATGATGAAGAAACATGCGTCATTATACCCTCCTGCCAGAACTGTATCCCATTTTGATTAAAAGCCGAACTGTGTGCTGTGCTAAGGTGCGTATAAAAAGCATTCTCTGAAGGGGCTCAGCTAACTGGACCATGTGAGGTGAGGTGGAGATTCATTCTAGAGAGATTGGACTCCATGTAGACAGTCCTGTCTAGCAGTAATTTGAGCCTCGTTAGGGAATTTCTATTTTGAGTGTTGTTCCTTGTTGATAATTACTTCCTGTTTTGAGATCCGTGACTAGTAGTATCTTCAAGTAGTGATATGAACTGGAATTGAGAGTGATCGGTAGGCTCAGATTAATTTTAATGAAAGTATTAATTACTTTGTTTTCCTTGATCTAGTCTTCTAACAGTATGGTTTAATGTAGGTTTGAAAAAAAAAATAATGCAGTTGCAACTTTAAAGATTTAGAATCAATATTTTTTAAGTTAAATATTATCATTATTTTTAATTTAGTTTGTGGTTTTGTAAAAATAATTTATTGTTGTTTTTAAATCAATATATATTTTTGGAAGAAACTCTTATTATCAAGGCCTGTAAATAATAGGGGTTGGATTATAGTTTCATAGTTGGACAGGGTGATTGGTTTATCACATATATAATGCTCTCACTTTATGTCTTCTATCACTTACTACTTTTATCTACATGCTACATGGTGTACTCATTAAGCTATCTTGTCCATGAAATGATTTTAAAATTTGTAATTATATTGATTTCTATAAAAATTATTTAATATAAATCTTTAATAATTTCCACATTTTTAAGGAATAGCTTGATGTCACTTCTATAAGGTTTATTTTTATTGTAAGCTTTTAAATAGATATAAAAGTGAAAAAGAAAAACAATGTTTCCTTAGTTAACCTAGGGTAATTGGTAAATGCAATCAAATATGCACAAACGACATAAGTTAATATAAAATATAGTTGATAATTCAAAAACTAGAATGATGTTTTTTGGAAATTGAATTATATAATTATCATGATATAGCAATGTAAGCATAAGCAATAAATGTAAAGAATATAGTATGTAAGTATATGGGTTAGAGATGGTATTAGTGAATAAGAATGTTTCCCTTCACATGGATAATAAGATAAGAAAACCCTAGTAGGTAAATTATTGATAATGTGGGCAAGGGCTCATAACTTGGTATAATATTGGAATTATGGGGTAAGTCCCCAAGGTATAGCAATAGTAGGCACAATGTGGAGATGAGGGAAGCATGATGCCTCCAAACAAAAATAGATGGGGAGCACTTATTGTAGTGCCTCCAATGTAAAGATGTATCCAAGGAGGTGTGACATATAGAAAAGGGGAAGGCATGATGCCTTCCAAGTGCAAATGCTAAAGATGTGGTTGTAAAAGCATAATATGTTTTTAAAAAGTAAGGGGGTGGGGGAAGACATGATGCTCTCCAATGTAAAGGTATGGAAAAGTAAGCTAAATGTGGCATGGGGGGAATCATGTTGTTTTCATTTATTTATCTTATGTTTTTACATTGTTTTGGAGCCTTATGAAAAGTAGAGTAATGGCTAAATATGGAGAACAATGCAAGTACTGATGTAACTACAAATTGGAGGACAATGTCACATGACCACTATTAAAAGGTGCTCCCTTAGTTACCAAGATAGAAAAAATAGTATATCCAACATAATGATGTAACATGACACTTGCAAGTGATAAGGCTTAAGAAATTAAAAAGATGACGGTATCACATTATAGGGAGATTGTGACTATACACCCTAGATTTGTTAAAATGTTATATAAGGTTAAGAACCTCCTAATGTAACCTACCTTGCTACCAAGACAATTTTCAAGCTATCTAAGGAACAAGAGACTAACTCATTTGTCACAAACATTTTCTCACAAGATGAGTATTCTTAGTCATGTTGTTAGTAGAGGATAGATGGAAGTTTCTCAAGAGTATTCTATTTTATAGCTTTGTAGGTTCAAATTTTCTCTAGAGATGGGTATCATGGTGAATGTATGCATACTTTCTTTTCTAGAGCTTTAAATTTTGTAAGTATAAGTGTTTTTGTAGTGCTTAATGCTATTGGTGCAAATACTTGGCTTGATCTTGATCCTTTCCTCTAATTTCCTTTATGAAGGTGAGTGGTCATGGTCAAGGGAACTCTCACTCTGGGGTTACAATGGATCCCCTTCAAGAGATATGATCCTACTTGGTAGAACCTATGTCAAGAGTCTCTCTCCTTTACATGCCAAGTTTTGCAATAGGATGCTATCTTAATTTTTTTTATCTTTGCTAGCTTAACTAAGATTTCATATATTATAAAATATATTATACAATAATAAATATTATATTACACATTATATATAAAATAAATTAAATTAAATTGTAAATAAATATTTAATTTTAATATACGATTTTATATAATAATATTATTTTTAAAATATGATAAAAAATTTATATTATTTTAAATATACTATATAACAATAAATATAATTATATTTGATATTATATATTATATATAAAATAAATATAATTAAATTATATATAACTATAAATATTAAATATATAATATGTTTGATCTAAATATACAATTTTATAATATTATATTATATTATACTTATAAATATAATCTATTTATATAATATATACTATTATTTTTAATAATCTTTCAAATAAACAGTATTTTAATTATTGAAACCATAAATCTTACACGTAATTGACTCCACAGTCGTCTTTAAAAAATTTTGGCCCCAAAGGTGGGTTACATTTCTTAACTACTAATGAGAAAATCATGCAAAAGTATATGTAGAAAGCCAAGTAGAATTGCCCATGGATGGATGACCATTACGGAAGTGAAAAACAAGAACAAAATGTTGTATGCAATTGTATTTTTGTCTATGTCATTCGTTGGGTCATACTTACATCATTGTTTTTCTTCCATAGAAGACTTGGCAATTGGGGCCATGGGGGACAAGGGCATGCTTTGCGTGACTCTCAAGTCAAGCACCTTTGTAAAAGTTTTTGTGACTTGGAATAGTACTTTATATTAGTCAAACTTAGGTAGATATGAATATATCCGCATGTGTGGCCATTAGACTAATTGGTCGTTGCTGAGTGCTTTCCCATTAGAAGTTGATAGTTTTTCCATCTAGCGTGTCTCTTTCATTCTGATTGTACTTTAGATGAGTGTCTTGTATCCCTGTGACCAATGTCATTATCTAGCATTGAAATTTTTTTGTGGTAGTTAGTAAATTCCATGAATTAGAATTCGTGATTATCCAAAATCACTACTTGAATATACTTTATTGTAGGATCCTCTATGTTGGCCGAGGGATCCACAACCTTCACCTTCACCATCGGTATTGCCACAACTTGTCCCACTCAAAATACATTGCCTTCCTTGCAACCCAGTCTTAGAATACACACAAGCCAAAATTGACCTTTGACTGTTGAAGTGGATGATATTTAAGAATAGCCATTTGTGGGCACTCTACTTAAATATCATCCACTTCAACAGTAAGACTGAGGCAAGGGTCTATGTGAACATGGCCCGATGGGGTCACGACCTGTTGAGTTTTAACATTGAATAAAGCATAATAGAAAGGAGATTTATAACCTCCATACACCCAACAACAAACTAACTACTAACATGTCTAATGTATATTTATTTAATTATTTACTAACCTAATAAACTAATACTACAGATGTTGTAATATTTCCACTAAGTACCCCCAACAAAAATCGATTGGTCTGTATTAGGGAACATTTTTAGAATTTTATAAAAATTGACATAAATCTTTCCAAATGATGAACATTTATCCTTTTAAATGACTTAAAATAATCAATTTTCCATAGTATCTTAGAGGCAGTAACCTGAGATTCCTAATTACCAGTTACCTTTTGATGCAAGATACTTCATTGGAGATGCCATTTCAAACAAGGCTACAGGAATAATTCCTAAAACCATATCCCTAAACAGAGCAGTTTATTAATTTAAAATTAGAATCATTCCTAAGCAGAGCATATAATGTTGGATGGAAATAGAGATTATAAACAGTGTATACAGCAAAAGCCCAGCACTGAGAGCCGCTCAAGGCCAAGCCAAGGCCATGGCTTCAAGTAGGACTTTGTGATCAACACATTTTAATTCTATTATGCAGGATGCTTAGTTTGTTTATTCTAAAATATTTATAGTCAATGGTAATGTGTCACCATAGTAGCTTCATAAATATGATGTTGTCAAGACCTTTGAATTTTGAGTATTGAATGTTAGGGAAAGATTATAAAAGCTCTCTTAGAGGATCTAAAGATCTTGTTCTTACAAGTTTGAAGCTATTAGTTGAACAGTCTCTAAAGTACAAAAAGTTTTATAGATAATCCACTTTAATGGTTTTTACTACTTTTAAGTTACTAAGTTAATAATTTAATTTTCTGAAGATTATAAAAGTAGTTAATTATTTTTCATTTTAAATTCTCTGTGTGCTAATCTTTAGTATTCATGGATGATAATGTGCATTTTAATTATGGATGCTCCCTACCCCTGGTCACATTCCAAGAGTTTATAGATTATTTTATATAAAATATAAAACATTTCAAAAAGCTTTATATTTTGGAAATTAAGAAATAACATATATAAATATTATAGATAACATTTATTTCCCACAATTATATTGTGGGATAAAAGTATAGATATACAATTCCTAGAAAATGGTAGGGGAATGCCACAATACTATTGAACAACATAGAAATATTAAAGAAATTATGTGCTAGGACAGTTTTTTTTTTTTTTTTTTTTTTGAATTCAAGAGCTGAAGGTAAATCTTGATCAAGTGAAAAACATGATTTTAGATAAGTGAGGAAGTCACTAGTGCATCAACCCTTGACTTAGCAAAGTAGAATCATTCCTAAACAGAGGAGTTTATTAATTTAAAATTTGAGAAGTAGCAGGTGAAAGGAAAAAAGTGAAGAAGTGAAGACCAATAACTAACCACAACCATCACAACATACCGGACAGTTTGAATGATAGTAAGGACAAGCTTAAATAAGCACTCAGAGAGAGAAAGGACAAGCTTAAAGGGAGTCTGATACCCGAAAAGGAAGTTGCGATCCCCAGCACTCTAGTCTTTTTAGGAATGCGTCAGAGATTTCCTCCTCATCAAATCACAATGCTCAGCACGCCATCAATTGGCTGACCAACAAATAATCATTTCAACTCTTCCTTTGTCTTCTTCCGTTGCCTACAAGTTGTATATCCATGCTCTTTTCCTTCATATTTTGATTGCTGCCATAAATGTAATTAGTTAGCCTTATATGTGAGCATTATAGTGCTCGGAATTGTCTCACATCTTGAATTATTAAAAAATAATTCATGCGGAATTGTCTCACACCTTAAAAAATAATTCATGCGCTTAAAAAATTTCGAACTTTTGATTATTATAAACTCTATAGCTATCTCTCTTTAAACAAAGATAATTATAACTTTTGATTGTGCCCCATAGACAAAATCTAATAAATATCTTCATTGCAGTAAAATCCCATCACAAACTTAGTGCCAAAAGCATGTTAGAACATATCAAAATAGATTTTGCCGAATCACATGGTATGCTCCCAAAATTGATTGACTATTAATCTATCTGACAATTTTCTAGATCACTAGCATAAATAGATCAGCAGAACAGAATAGAAGAGATTTGCACTCCAATATTCTTCCGAAAGTAGATCAGCAGAACAGAATAGAAGAGATTTGCACTCCAATATTCTTCCGAAAGAGATTTGCACAATGGCTTGGTATAAGAAATGAAAGATGCAGTGGCAACATTAAACATAATGTAGGGTTTCAGCATAAACTATCCTTAAGTATAAACTTCATAGGCTTCATGAGTAGAGGAATACAGTCCAAGACATTTCTCAAGATGATGATGACAATATGGCAGGGGATCCATATAAATAGCATTAGCAATTTAGCTTAATAAATCCAGGGCAAGATAAACCTAGATCCTAATGGAATCAGTATGATCCCAACCTTAAATAATTCACCACACATGTAACCCAATTGACCAAACCTTGATTAGGGTCATGTGTGCCACATGTTCATCACTTCATAAACTCAATCTGAAACATGATTTAGGTAACAATATAAGTGAGGGTTAGAGGCCAGCATCAAAATTCCTGCACAAATTATACACTAATATTATGCCGATACAATTTACTTGATTCAGGTGGCAAATTAATCTGGGAGGTTTTAAATGCCACTGTCATAAACTGCACAACTACATTAACCAAACCAAATTTATTTTTTCCTTATTCTCTCTTGCAGAGCCGAGTGATAGTTGAAACTGTAAAATCACATATTTTTTCTCTTTATTCTTATGCACTATGTTTCTTTTCTCATTTAGTTTGGTAAAACTATGTGTTGACCATTTTATGGTCACCATGAAAACAGCTCAGGCTAAATTCAATAATTAAATGAATGCCAGTCAAAATTTGAGCTACAAAGATAACATACTATGGTGAGCAGCATGCCAGTCATCAAAGGAATGATTAATAATATTACAATTATTAATAATGCCAGAAGCAATGGATATTCCCATATCAATCTTGGCGCAACAGTTAGAATTTGGCGCCTCTATGCAAGAATTGAACGCTGGAGTTTGTAAATGATAAGTCAATGTGTATAAGGTTCTCCTCCATTCAAATATAATTAAACACCAAGTAATGCAGCGCAGTATTAGAAAATGAAATGGTATAGCCTAAGTCAAATTTGGCGTGCCAAATATGGTATGCAACAACTGAAGTATGGTACCTATACTTGTCAGTTGTTCCTATCGGCGTATTCCTTGAACCTCCTATGGGTGCAAGTGTTAGTATTATTTTGCGAGATGAAAAGTTTTAGGTGGGAAATGGGATTCTATATCTTATGGCCCTGGGGGCTTAAATTTTACAGTCGACTTTGCCTGTCAAACAATTTTTTTATAACAGTTATCTATTTAATGGTGCTCTTCAAATACTATGACATGTTTTAGGATAAGTAAATCATATAAAAATTAAATATATAAATCATCATAATCCTATATAAATTTTGACAGTTTGTTTAAAATCTCTCTTTTCTTATGATATAGTCTGTTTAGAATTTCGATTGTATTTTACAGCAAAAATGTCTAAATACAGCTATACAACTGTCAAATTTAAGCTCTGTGGCCACGCCCACGTTTTTTGTGCTTTGACTTTTTGGTCAAAGTTTCTCTTTTTATAGGTCTTATGTTAGAATTGTATACTTCTAGCCACATGGATATGAGCAGGGCTTAAATTTGATGGCCGTATAGCCGTATTTAGTTATTTTAGCCTTAAAATACAATTAAAATTATAGTAAGACTGTATCACTTGAAAGGGAAGATTTCACTTAAATTGTCAAAATTTCTATGTAATTATTCTTAAATATATATTTTAGTCTATATATATTTTTCTTAAAATAGGTAGGCTTTAATATTTGAACGTCAACTTCAAATAGATGACCGTCACAAAAAAATTGCTTGACAGGTGGGCTCGACCGTCAAATTTAAGCCCTGGATATGAGTGTTATGTGTTTTGACCTCATTTCTCTTTGTTTTGACTTTTTTTGTCGAAGTTAACTTTTTTGTCAATATTGACTTTTTGGTCAAAGTTGACCTTTTCATAAGCCTTATGTTAGAATTGTATGCTTTTGGCCGCATGAATATGGGCGTTATGTGGTTTGACCTCATTTCCTTATATTTTGACATTTTCTTGTCATAGTCAACTTTTTGGTCAAATTTGACTTTTGGTTGAAGTTGACCTTTTGATAGGTCTTATGTTAGAATTGTATACATCTAGCCACATGGATATGGGTGTTATGTGATTTGACCTCATTTCCCTATGCTTGACTTTTTGGTCAAAGTTGACCTTTTTATATGCCTTATGTTAGAATTGTATATTTCTTGTTGTGTGGATATAGGTGTTATATGGTTTGACCTCATTTCCCTATGTTTTGACCCTTTTGGTCATACTTGACTTTTTGGCAAAGGTCAACTTTGGTTAAAGTTGACCTTTTTATAGGCCTTATGTTAGAATTGTGTACTTCTAACCACGTGGATATGGGTGTTATGTGTTTTGACCTCATTTCCCTACATTTTTAACTTTTTGGTCAAAGTTGACTTTTGTTCAATGTTGACATTTGTATCGGTCTTATGTTAGAATTGTATACTTTTAGCCACGTGGATATGAGTGTTACGTGGTTTGACCTCATCTCTCCACATTTTCAATTTGTTGGTATCAGTTGACTTTTTGTCAAAGTTAACTTTTTGGTCAAAGTTGACTTTTGAACTTAGGAATGGATACTTAGTCGTCCTATGGGTTGCTTGTAGAATGCCATAGTCCTCTTACATCATTGTTTGATCTTGACGGTTATATGTATGTTTATTGATGTGATGATGTCATACCTTGTTTTCCGTGCTATTTCCATTTGGAGAAAATGATGTTTTAACATGCATTGATGGATGAATAGTATTGTGGATTTGGAGTGTTTTCCCTTCTCTTCTCCAATGCATTGAATCGTATGTTAGTGATGATGTATTAAAGAAGGATGTGTTTGGATTTAAAAGTATTGATACTCTTGTGTTAAACTCTTTCCCTTCTTTGCTTGGTTGAGTCATGAGTAACCTTGTGGTGAATTATGGATTGGACCATAATATGTGTGTATTCATGTGTGGCTGTGCATTGAATTCTACTAGTTATTTGATTCCCTTGGTCTTGTGTTGGGTGTGTGTGGAACCCATGTTCAACCTTGTGTGAATTACCTTGGAGTCTTGTTGAGACCCTTGTTTGTGTGAGGTGGCTTGATAGAGATGTTGCCATGATCTTCTTCTCCGTAGCTTGGAGGTCTCCTAGAGTGGCATAGACATCTATTGTGCTTGATGATGGCAATATGATAGGGTGGTGGGTAACATCTCCCCATTGGTCCTACAAGAAGATCTCTTAGGATTTGAAAGAGTTCCTTGTGTATTATTTACTTTAAATTATCACATTGTATCTCGTGCCTATTGGAGCACTTTAGAGGATTTATTAATGTTGTAATATTATTATTTGTGTAATTTAATTATTGGAGTGTGATTCTTCCATGTTTAGGAAGTGGCATCCATCATGTAATTGTATTATGATTTCATTTGGTTGGAAAATGAACCTTGTTTGGAAAGGAATTTTATCATGTTTTAGCAGTTTCTTTTGATGGAAATGGTTAAATCAAGATGTTGGAGCCCTTTGTTTATTTTTCTAATGATATCTTATGTCATGTTTATGATTTAGGTTGTAATGTGCCACATTATGATTGAGAGTCCCATATTTCTATTTGGCCTATCTCAACGTTGGTGTCAAATGAGCATGGTATTCTATATGGAAATTCTCACACATTTTCTTGTATGTTAGCATGATTTGGAATTGTATCTTATCTAGATTTTGAATCGTGGTTTTAGTTTCGTTTTGTTGAAATGGATAGTATTTTGGATGCAATGTGTTCAGATTCTTTATGGATGCTTTTTCCTTGCGGGGTCTTGAAATTGACCCTCTCCATGGCTTTTTGGTCGTATATTGGCATGTCTTGTCTTGTTGGCCTTGTGTCCAAGTCTGTTACCATTGTCTTGCTGAGAAAAATGTGTTCTTTGTTTCTTCCTCCTCACTTGTGCCTCGATGTCTTCCTTTCTTACCATTGGCGAACTCCTTCATTTTGGGTAGTGCTTTCATCATTTATGTGACTGGGAGGTTGTCAAGTGGAGTTCTCTTGCTAGCTTTTGGGCTCTTATTTAGTCCACTTGAGGTGTTGTGATTCTTTGGTTTTCTCGATCGACTATGAACTTTCAAACAATGGACACTTCTTGATTTCTTTGATTGGGGAGACTTTCTATTTGGAAGTTGCTTTCCTTGGGTTGCTTATCCTTGCCATGTTGATGCTTGGTCATCAAGTGTTATAGCTTGGGAGTCATTCCTTCTGTTGTGTTAGGTGATGTGCCTCACACTAAGATGGCAGAGGGGTCAACTCCCTTAGTTGTGGTCATGTACCTCCTAGTTGACCTTTTAGTGTGGGTTTTCCCATGTGTTTGGTCTTTGTTTGTGTTGTCATGGAGTGGACTTGGGGTAGTAGACCACCCTCAAACAACTTTGTGTGTTTAATTATGAGAGTGAGAGTGGTTTTAGACTAGTGTTTGACCTTTCTTGTGGAGTAAGCTCTACCCTCTCGTATGGTCATCTTGGTAGATACAACAAATGATGAGCAAAGTCTTCGGCTTGTGTTGTTCTTGACGTGGGCATTGACCATGTGCATGGCCATTTTTTGGGTGCCTTATAGTCTTGTCCAAGATTACCATTATGTGGTGTTGTGGTGTATTTTGTGATTAGTGTGCAATTGTGACATGCAAGTGTTACAATTGCATAAAAAAATTGTTCATCCAATTTTTGTCTTCAACATTTGTTCGGGCCATTACACCATTTGAAACACAAACTCTCGAACAAAACCTAAAACTATTCTTCCTTTGTCCAACTTGACTATTAAACTTCTTTTCAGGATAAAGATTCAAGTGCTAAATAACTAACATGGTGAGTCACGGCCTTCAATTAAGATGTTGATTATTGAAAATAATTATGCCAAATGGATGTGACCCAAGGAAACTAAAACTTCAAGAAACCTAATGCTTCAACTTCCATCCTACAATTCTATGGATTCCCTTTCATTCTTGTACACCTCTAAATGCCACTTGAACACTTTTGATTATTCAAGAAAGTCTGATATAACTGTCAAAAGAGTGTTTGTTGTTTTCCACCTATTATCTAGAGAGTGGCTCCTCAACATATCTATCCTAAAATGTGTTGGTTGGATCTCACACAAACTTCCTAAACTTGTGTGGTAACACATGACACCTTGGGGACATGCTCATGAATACTCTATCTTTAAAAAGACAAGAGTCTGCTTCAAGTGATATGCCTCATGGAACACCAATTTCACAACCAAAGGCCTCCACAATAACACTGTTGATTACTCAGCCCCCAAACACACACAACCAAAATCAAACTCCAAACTCATAACACACTTTAAACCAAAATACAACAGCAAGAGTCCACCTACAAACTAACCAAAATAGAGCAAAATGACAGAAAACTCTTTCTAAATAATGCAAGAGTGCTTGAACCCTATAATACTTCTATGTCAGAAAAGTTTGTTACATAGACACCTAGGCTGGAAAAGAACAAAATAATGAGTCATGGCCAAGTATTCTAAAGAGAATCATCACTGTCCATTCAGAAAAGGATTTCCACCACATCGATGGGAGGTGAATGAACTATAAGGAAGGAAAGTCAAGGAGAAAAAGGTTTAGTGACACAGAGAGAAAGGAATATAGAATGTATGATTCAGAGATAGGAAAATACCTAGAGAAAATAGAAAATTAGGAGTGTGTTAAGTACGCTTTGTGAAATCTTTTTGTAAGCGCAGAATTGAGGATGTAAAGCATACTCAATCTAAGGAACCTTTACTCAATGTCAGGAACTTTTGATAAATAATATAGTGAAGCATTTACTCCAAACTGAGTTGTATGAATGGAGGAAACCATTTAAAGACTCTTAAAATGGTTAACTAGGAAAGTTCTGCATAAAAAAATTAAACTAATAGTGACATATTTGTGCAACGTTGTCCCACTCTCATGCATCCGAGCAAAAGATTAATAGGATATCCTGAGGAACTGTTGTGCTTCAAGTGAGCTCTCAGGGCCTCCTGGGCCTAAAGTTAGGATGGTACGTGTATCCTATGGTAGCAGCTATACAGCCCCGTATTTGCATGGGGCATGGATGTCAGATCCCTGCCATACCATCCATCATCATGCCCCCACATATGTACTTACCTTGCGTCCCAATCATTCTGCAACCATTTTAAGTTGGAGTGATTGATTTGATATCAACCATTTTTTTTAATGTCAAATCAAGTCCAACTTCCTTTGTTGTCCGTGCAGGGTTGAAATTTCATAGTATTTGGTCATTGTACAAGATTTTAGAGGGTATATGACATATTACAATGCAAAGTTTTAACCGGCGGTACATTCTACTTTTCCAATTGTTTTTTAATTAAAATCAAAAACTTTATAAGTTTACTTTAATTTTTGTTTTTTCAATTTACAAAATCTATGGTTTTGGAATAAGGTATTTACTTAGCAATATAGTTGGCAATGAGTGTTCAGTGGATGTCCCATTTATTCTATGAGAGATGGGTAACTCTAAACCACCACTCATAAAATATGGGTTAATGAGTTTGACTCAAAAAGTACTAGTTAAATCTTAATATAAATATCATATTTTATTTGTAAGTTTTATAATATTATTATTTATTATATTTTTTAATTAATTTAAAAAAATTATTATGTGGAGAGGCATTTTAGGATTGTCTACATAAAATCTAAAACACATGGACATATATCTTTTGAAAAAATTAAAACTATAAAATTAAAAATAATAATGAATAGTGTCTTTTCCAAAAGTGAAGCTAATGGTCACATACAAAGTAAAACAAGTATATATATATATATATATATATATATATATATATATATATATATATATATATATATATATATATATATATATAATTGTTACATAAAAATAAAAATTTATGTGTCCATATACAATTTTTTTAATGAATACTTCCTACTTAACTTTATATTAAAGATATAATAGTACAATATTCACAAAAAAAAGGGTACTTTGGTAAACTAGCACATTCATAGGGTCTAATTGGACATAATCCAAAACAAAGACAACATTAAAACAAGGCCAAACCCTAACAACACTAAGTAGTTAAAGCAATGACAAAAGAAGAGGATCATTATCATCAGGTTTCCCCCATACATCACTAGGGACAACATCATTAATACTAAATAGGCTCCCAACCAATGAGAGCACCTTCTTTTTCAAGGTTATCCTAAAAGAGTTGTTGAGACAAACTAGAGAAATGGCTATCTCCAAGCAAGGAAACTGACCAAAATTAGGCCAACTAAACCTACCATGCCCATGAGAAGAGGCGTAAGGTGGTGGGGAGGGCTGAGACCAACCACCATAAGAAACATTATCTCTAGAATCCTCAGGCTAGGAGCTGTAAGAGTGGGAGCCATTATCCCTTCCTACAGACTAGTTGTGACCATGTTGACACCCTTGTGAAGGGTAGAAAGGATTAGGCTAAAACCCTGCAATAGTGCAGTGGGAATTCCCTTAATGATCCAGTAACTCCTAAAGATGAGTACTAGGTCTCCCACTTGATAAGGTCTTGGGACGACTTTCATGTTATATTGCTTTTTCATTCTCATGAGGTAAGAATCATGTCTTTGGACAACTCTTAAGCGTGTTTCATCCATCATTTCTAGTTCAACTAATCTTACTGCTTGATACTCCTCATTATCTAATAGTCCTTATAATGACACTCTCAGACTAGGTAGTTCTACTTCCAAGGGTAACACTGCCTCTGATCCAAAAGTGAGGGCATAGGGAGTGGTTGCAATTGGAGTTCTTATGTTTGTTCTATAATCCCAGAGAGATGGATATGATTGTAAATGCCAATCTCTTTTAGAGTCCTTCACAATTTTGACCAATATTGATTTCAATGTTTCGTTTGTGGCTTTGGCCTGTCTATTCCCTTGAGGATAGTAAACTAAGGGAGGGTTATGATTGATGTCTCACATAGCTCTATCACTTGTGGATTTTTGAATGATAATGCATTGTCTATCACTATCACTTGGGGAATCTTGAACTAAGATATAATTTGATTCAATATGAATTTAACAAAAATGATTCCTGAAACCATAGTGAGAGGCATGGCCTCTACCCATTTGGTAAAATATTCTGTTGCGATGATGATGAACAAATGTCCATCCATTGATGGGGGAGATATCTTCCCCACCAAGTCTAAGCCCCAAGTGTAAAAGGGCTAAGGGGTAACTAGTGGTTGCAAATATCTTATTGGTGTATGGTGGACATGGGTGTAGGATTGACATTTTGGACATCTTTTTACGAATTTGATTGAGACTAAAGCATACAATTGGCCATCTCCCATAAGGTTCTGTTCTTCTGCTTTGCCACACTATTCCACTGAGGAGTGTATGGCACTATGTGCTGATGAAGGATACCTTGAGCATGGCAAAAATCCTAAAATGCCTAATTGACATTTTTCTCTCATTATCTGTACAAATTTTCTGAAGGGACTGCCTTGACTACTTCTCCACAAATGCAAGGAATGTCATGAAAAATTGAAGAACCTCATCCTTTTACTTCTAAAAGTACACCAATGTGCATCGAGAGAAGTCATCAATAAAGGTGAGCACATACTTAGCCCTTGAAAATGAAGGAGTTGGGAATAACATAAGATCACTATGCATCAACTCAAGGAGTGTCAGAGCATGTGTGGCCATACCCTTCAGAAAAGGATCCCTATGATGTTTTCCAAGAACACAACCTTGACAAACTCCATCAAAACAAGAGATCTTAGGTAGACCAATCACCATATTTTGTGTGCTCATTTGTTGAAGATATATGTAATTCAGGTGTCTAAACCATTCGTGCCAAAGCTTGCTCACATAATCTGCATGAGCAATAAGGGATGATCTTGATGAAGACTCAAATCCATCAAACCTATACAAACGGGCCACATCATCAACTTTACCTATAACAACAACCTTCTCAGGATCCTGCAACTCTCGAAAAGTCACATTAGTGGGAGAGAACTCAGCTACCTTCACATCACCATGACAACAAATATGATAGACAGAAAGCACATCCTGCGTCTTAACTGAGCCTGTTCCTACAACTAGAATTTGTGAAGAGTTCCCAACCATAATATGATAAGTACTACAAGAGGAAATAGAATCAAGAATATCCTCAACATGAGTCATATGATGTGAAACATTGGAATCAAGAATCCAACTGTTACTGGTAGAGGACGAAGCCCTTGCTATGAGAGCTTTTCCTTTTCCCAAGGAAGAAGACTTAAGAATGGCAATATTGTGCTTCTTCATAGCTTCCTCTAATGCTACTAACCTCTCAAAACAAAGTGCATCATTATGCCCTAACTTTCCACAAAAGGAACAATTTTTATTCTTCTTCTTAGACTTAGAGGATGACTCCTTGAAGTTAGGAGGAGGAGGTGGAGGACTAGTCTTCTAATCATTCTTCGCCTTAGGTTTGGAGGGAGTCTCACCACCTATAGATGAAACAGTCTTGGGCTTCTTTTTGTTCTTACCCTTGCCCTGGGAAGATTGAGCCATCAAAGCATGACTCTTAGGAAGAGCATCCATCCAAATTAACTTGGCCTACTCCCTAGTCAATTGATCACATAATTCCTCAAATGAAGGCATCTTATGATCTTCTCCCATAGCATCCATGGTAGAATAGAAGGTAGAGGCAAACACTTGAAAATGACCTCTTAGCTTAGACAAGATCAAGAAAATACACTCCTTATCATTGTGGGCATGACCACATCCTTTCAATTGTGACAAAATCAACTTGAACCGAGAAAGGAAATCCTGAATAGTGGGGAAGGCATCTAGAGAGAGAGAGAGGTGAGATCAACTTCAAGTTGTAAGATCTTAAACTAATTGACCTCACCATACAACTTGCCAAGCTTATCCCACACTTCTTTAGGTGTCTTACACTCCGCAATATGAAACAACAAATTATCAGAGACATGGAAACCTATGAGTCCTCCAGCCTCATCCATTTTGTTTCTATGAACAAATTGCTCAAATAGTTTAGTGAACTCAGATTGATCGGCATCTAACATTTTCGAAAGACCCCTACATTGCAACAAGTGTGATATTTTGAGCTTCCACGTGTGATAGTTGTGTGGAGTGAGCAATTCAATCCTTAGGTCTAACATGATAAACAAAGGAAAACAAAGGAACCAAAATGTAGTATACACCCCCCAGAATGAGTGAAAACTAAATTTGCAATCCTCAACACCAAATTTGCCAAGTAATACTAACAAATGTAACTGAAACAATTTGCAACTTCAAGCTACTTGAAATGTCAAAGAAATGGCAATTTTTTTGCAAAATACCTCATCCAAAGTGAAGGTCATCGAAGTAGCTTTGCGATAATATCTTATTTGTCATTATCTTCGAGAGTTGTCAATCACATCATATGAACACAAAATATGAAAAGGAAAGAAAAAGTTAAAAGATCACAGGGTTTCCACGCTTTTGCAAAATACCTCATCCAAAGTGAAGGTCATCGAAGTAGCTTTGCGATAATATCTTATTTGTCATTATCTTCGAGAGTTGTCAATCACATCATATGAACACAAAATATGAAAAGGAAAGAAAAAGTTAAAAGATCACAGGGTTTCCACGCTAGCAAATCACCAAATCCTTGCATGAGCATGAGCCTTTGGAGAGTGCTCACAATGCAAATGATGTAAGTGTTGGTATATAAATACCAAAAAATCACTTCACACCAAAAATATGGTACTAAAGTCCCTTGATCATGCCCAAAACAAGCCGTAGACAAGGCCCACCATTATTATCCTCAGGGCAAAGATCAAAACCCTAACAAATAATTCTTGCAAACTTTATAATGCATAAAGTCTGATTAGCCAATCAATGTCCTATTTCTACGAATGGTGTAGTAACAAGGTTGCGAAATGCCTCCTCCAAAAAATAATGAAGCTGCAGTTTTCAATAGCAAAAAAAGATCGATGCCAGAACACGCCAATATTTTTGGAAGACTTAGGAATATATAAAGTCTGCTAATAATATATCGCCCAGTCAACAAATAAAAAAAGAAGAATTACTCACTCAAAAAAGTGACCAAATGTTGTATAGAAAGGTGACTAGCCAGCAATGAGAGGAGGATTGATGCGGTTAATAAATAGATCCACATGATTCTGTTGTAGATCGTGCCAGTAATAAGAGAATGCCAATTTAAGATGACAAATTGACAAACATGGTGGCAAACTTAATCCACTCAAATCTGATATGGATAAGTCTTTAGTTTGATGTTGGATGCAAACAATAGCACTATACTATTGTCGCACCATCTCCTAGGTTGATCACTAGTCTTCAAACCCTTATTTGTTGTTGCAATGATGATCAAAAGTGACTGTAGATGCTGAGCGCTACCCTTCTAATCAAATCGCTGCCACAATAGATAGAAATGAATGCAACCAAATCCTCCAACTTAGAATCGTGGCTGTTAACAAACAAAGATGAACACTCCTTGAAAGAGTGACAGTTAGGGCTGATGAAATCTAAAACATAAATAGATGTAGAGAAATGCCACGGAACTATTGTGATGGTACAAATACATGAGTTCTCTAATGTCTTTGCACAAATAAATTTAACCTCCTCCACACAGAAAAGAAAACCAAAAATCCAAAATTCAAACTGATCTCAAACCTGGTGAAAACTCAATGAGCAGGAAGGGACTGCAGTCACAGTTGCTTTGATACCATGTTGACGCACCCAAGAGCCTGTATTGCAATCCAAAACAACCTTCACCAAACACTGAGAAGCAATACAAGAAGTTATTTCACTAGGACATGAAAAACATACATTGGGAATGAGATAAAATACAATGTACAAACATTGGAATAAATAGCGAGGTAAAATGAGGTATGGGAATACCAACCTCCAACTACCTTAATGACAAAATAAATAAATGTACCTAATCATTAGCCTAAGTAAACTAAGCCTACTCTAACAAATTGAAACTGAAATAAGGCAATTGTAAGCTCCTAAGCCACATAGTTCAATTACGCCATCTATGCCTACCTATTTAGACATCAACATTCAAAAGAGAAATATGATTGTGAAGCTTATTTCTATGGATTTCTAAGCCATTTCTACCATGTTGGATGTACCACTTGCAAAGAAGAAGCCCAAAACCTTATCTTCCATAGTCACAAATGCTTGTAGAACCAGAACTGTAGAAATTGCCACAACTATGGTGGATAAGGATGACAAGGAGCTTTTGCCATAAAACTACCAAATCTCTAGGATCAACTTAGGTAAGAAAGCTAGGGAGTAAAACATCTAGGGTATGCAAAATACTATTTCTACTATGGTGTCTCACATGAACAAGGATAAGAAGACCAAACAAGAGTTGAAGGAGAAGGTTCGCCAATTGACTTCATTCATAAAGCAACTGATAAGTCTTTTATATTCTTTGGATGGAACTCTTATTGCTCCAATGATGATATCACAACAAGAATCCTCATCCCTGGATGAAATGAAGTGTATCTCAACTTTTACCAAATAATAGATGAGTGATTTGTTTACCTATAGCTCCAAAGTAATTGATCAAGCCATGACTATGCATGGTAAGGTCAAAGGAGATAGGGACTTGGTAAAAACTCTGATGGATGAATTGGATACCTATGCATAGAATCTTCATCGCCTTGACATGATGCCAAAAATAAAGTTTGATGTATTTGTAAGTGAAGGCATACTAGATAGGGTAGATACCTCATTCTTGGATGAACGGATGGAAATCATAAATTTGAGGGCAAATTTTCTAGAAGAAGGCATGACTAAGCTCAAAGATGTCCACAATGATGTAGTGGACATATAATGGATGTCCAGGAACTAATTGATAAAATAACATGACATTTTTATAAAGATGATCAAGATGTTAATGATGTAGCAAGTCTCAAACATCATCTAATGGAAGTGATACACTAGAATCTTGATTAACCCATAAGTTTTAATCCTACCTCATTTGATAAGTTAATATCCTTGATGTTTTTGTTCAAAGAATTTGAAAAGCATATGCCAAGGAGGCATACAGAGTAGTATAAAATTTCCAATGCATATGTTACCTAGCACTTTAAATCAAACTTCATTAATGGGCCAAATATGGAAGTGATGAATGAGTCTTTGACTACATTCATGGAATATAGAAGGAAAGAAGAAGCCAAGGATAATGAAATTATTATTGAAGATGCTAGCAATGGGGAGAGAGCGGACAAGGAAGAATCTCCTTGAGCTTTGTGCCACACGTCTTCTTCTTTTTCAAATGAAACATTTAAATCTCTTAAGGTAGACTTATTTTAAATTTTGATTTTAGGCCTATGGATATTCTAATCCTATCTATTGATGTAAAGTGAGCATTGAATTTTGTGTTCCAAGGGGTTGTCTATTTATAGGAGGCTCATAAGCATTGTTAGTGGTTGGAAACTGGATAGAGGAAGTAGAGCACTGAGTTATTCATTTTGCATGGTTAATTTTTTAGGCAAACTCAAGTTGTCCAAATTGGGTCATGCTATAATGAACTATTTTCTAAAATTCAATTGAGAAAGATGGAAACCAAGGCATGCTTACCTAGTGAAAATTCTTTCAAATTAATGGACGGTAGGAGGTGATGTATGGAATTTGCATGTGCAATACAACACTTCTATATGTTTTCTTCGATTTGTCAAGTTCCTTACACACTTGCACTACTTTGTGTTAATGGTTATATGTAATATAAAACAAGTAAATTTGGTTCATTGTGATTTCATTATCTCAAAGAATTGGAAATTAAATGCATTTCAAAATAAACTCATTTTATTTTAATTTTTTTTTAAACCCTAATACCTTTTGTCTTTTCTTTTAGATCTAATTATATAAGGTTAAGAAGAAACCTTGCAAATCTATCGTTTAAAAGCTTAGATCTTGGATGTGTAAGTATACTTATTATTGGTGATAAAATTTGAAATAATATTTAAATGCAATAAATCTTTGAAACAATCTATCAATACAAGTTCAATCAATAAAATTGATCATTTGTGCAATTAATCACTTATTTAGGTAACAAATTTATTGTGGCTTGGTTATACTCCAAGTTTTCTGTATCACAAGCCTTTTAAAAAGTGAACAACTACATACACCATTGAGTCATCTTGCACTACCATGACTTGGCAACATAGAACTTGGGGTAAGTTGATCTTCTTAGGAGGTTAGTATCGTTTCTAGAGAGGTGAAGTATCTTGTGAATTTACCTTAGTTGTTGAGTGTGTCAAAACACCCATCAAAACTACCTAAGTAGCTTATCCTATCCTAGGTGCGTATAATGAAATAAAATGAATAAACTAAATGCAAAAAAAAAAATAGTGCACTAATGATAGTAGTTAGTACAGAAACTAGAGTTAATACTAGTGCATAGATTGGTACAACAATGGGGACAATAGCATGGAAAACACTTTAAATGCTTCAACCAAGTGGTATGATGTTTGGAGCTAATCTCATGGTAGGTATAACAAAAAAAACCAGCTTGTCCAATATTTTTTGAAGCTAATCATTACAACTTGCACATAGATACCTCAATTTGTGAGTACCCCAGCACAAAACATTTTAGCCTAGAATGTTTTTGTGAAAAATGTTATACATATGCCCTAAGTAGTGTTGCAAATATGTGCCTAAGTAGTGTTGTCATTGATGTCAATATATTCTTGTTGCCATTAGTGTCAACTGTATCCTATTTTGTTGTCTGTGTAGAAGACCGGATTGTTCAGGATATTGAGAAAATTGATAACAATCAATGCATGCAGATCATGTGGACATGTAGAGGATTGTTAGAGGTTGCTCCAGTCAAGATTTGAGAGGTCCACATGAAGATTTGAAGGAGTTATGGCCATCTGAGTAGAACCGGTTCCTGTAATAATTAGGAAAGACAAAGTGACAGGAAAGAGGTCCGGATTGCTCTGGTAATATAAGATTATGATCTGCAGATCTGAAGGCATGTTTGGGAAGTCAATGTGTATCATCAATTCCAGTGGTTCATGGTTTGGAGGTATGAAAGCTATACTTCCAGTCTAACAGTCATGGCAGAGTGTGTTCTTGAGGTTCCGGAGGAAGATTCAAAAGTTTCTGATTATATGGTTTAGAGTGAATGTTATTGGTGATTCCAATGTGCTTGTGGAGGTCTCTAGATCATGTAGCTACTATGTTGGAGGTCTGAATTGAAGTTTGAGCTTGTTGATTGAAGATTTCTTCTTGAGGTTAATGTTCTTCCCAGTCTTAGCTGATTGAATGTTCCTAGCCTGTTGCAAATGCCTTAAACACATTTCTATGAAGCATGGAGTGGTTGTAGAAGAAGATTCAAGTATCAGTTGTATTTGGTCGACAGTGTGATGATCCACATCAAGTTTAGCTGACCTTGTTGATCATTCCAAGGTTGATGAAGTATATAAATACTTGTTGAAGAAGTATTGAAATTATCCTTATGCAAAAATAGATAAAATCTGAAGGAAGGATCAGGATCAGAGCAAAGAAGGAAACGAGCGAGAGCAGTGTAGACTATGAAGAAGAGTTTAAGGCAAAGTGAAAGTTCTTGAGCATTCATTGAAACTGAATCAGGCATGAAGTAGATGGTGATTCTTAGTTAATTATTTCTAAATAAATTCTGTAAGCACTGAGCCTCTCCTTTTGAGTAGTGAGCTCTGGGTAGTGCACCCGAAGGCACGTGCTTTCTATTTTTTTAAGTACTTTTAACAGGGTATGCATTTTGTGGGTTAACCCCCACTATGGTTTTCCCTTAACTGGGTTTCCACATCACAATCTTGGTGTCAAATGTGTTGATTATGTTTCTGCTCTTATATTGTTGATTCATGCTTAAATGTTTGCATTACTAATCTGATAGTAAGATAATAAAGAAGGTTAAAGGCAGAAAAGCTTTTAAGGGACAACTAATTCACCCCCCTCTTAGTTGTTTAGTCCCAATAATTGGTATCAGAGCTAGATCCTCACATAAAAGCTTAACCACTTGAGATGATCTAGGATATCAACCTACAAGAAGGATAGTCCAAGATTTGATGGAACAAATTACTCTATTTGGAAAGATCACATGGAGTGTCATCTGCAATGCATGGGAGATGCCTATTGGGCAATAACCAGTGTTGAGTATAAACCTCCAGAGAAAGGTCCTTCAACTCCTGATCAAGTCAAAGATGCTGAAAATAATCTTCAAGCTAAAGAGGCCTTGTTGAGTGCCCTAATTGATTTAGAAATGACAAATGTCTTTGGTCTAAACACTACTTCTCAAATCTAGAAAAAATTGGAGTATTTGTATGAAGGTGGCAAATATGTCAAATGTGCAAAACTGCAAAGTCTGAGAGGAAAATTTGAAACTATGAGGATGAACAAAGATGAAAACATCACAATCTATATGCAAAAAATAAATGAACTTGTGTGTGGCATCAGGTGTGTTGGTGGAATTTTGGAAGAATCATAAATTGCATCAAAAGTACTGAGATCTTTACTAGACTCTTACAAAAATAAGGTTGCAGCTATAGAAGAAATCAGGACAGTCTCAGAGGTTACAAGAGATCATCTGGTTGGCAAAATTTCATCTTTCGAATTAAGTGAGTTTGGTGATTCTCTTCCCAAGTCTGAATCTGCATTCCAAGCCACTATCTATGGAAAATAAAGATATGATCCGAGTGAAAGCTCTTCTACAAGATCAAACAGACTTGTAAAAACAAGAAAGGATCTTGAAGATGTTGAGTTAGAAACAATAGACCTTGAAGCTCTTATTGCCAAAAGAATGCCAAGAGGATCCGGTAAGTATGAAGGAAAATTACCACTCAAATGCTTTGCTTGTAACAAGATTGGTCATTTTGCCTCAAGATGTTTGAAAAGATTTTCAAAACCTAACCCTAACAGGTATAAAAGTTAAAAGAAATGTTATTATGTCCAAGAAAATAGAGAAGAAGGGATAACAAATGATGAATCTAACCATGGAGGCTCCTCTGAAAATGATTTGGTGTTTATTTCTATCAAAGAAGAAGATCTGGTGTCTACTAAATCTGCTAGCTGTGAAAATGTGGAAAATGCCTTGGTTGCTCAGGCTATTGAAAGGGATGAATGGGTGATTGATAGTGGATGCTGTCATCACATGACTGGTGACAAGAGTAAGTTTATGAACTTTGAAAACTATGAAGGAGGCCTTGTAAAATTTGGAGACAACTCAGCTGGTAGAATCTGTGGTAGAGGATCCATCTCTTTTGATGGCAAGAACAACACAAATGGTGTTCTGTATGTGGAAGGACAAAAACATAATCTTCTTAGTGTTGGACAGTTGGTTGAAAAGGGTTATGATCTTCAGTTCAAGGATGGAAAATGTAGAACCTTAGAAATCTCCAGAACTAAAATTGCATCAGGTACTCAAACCAGAGGTAACATCTTTCACTTAAGTAGTTCTGGTAAAAGTTGTTTGATTGATCAGATAGATCAAAGCTGGCTATGGCATAGGAGGATGTGTCATGTGAATTTTGACAACATTGTCAAAATAAGTTCCACTCATGCTGTAAGAGATCTTCCAAGACTTGTGAAACCCAATAACATATGTAGAGAATGTCAATTGGGCAAGCAAAACAAAATTTCTTTTAAAAGTAAGGAACAAGGTTCAAGTGAAAAATTGCAACTGGTACATACTGATCTCTGTGGTCCTACTAGAATTAGGAGTGTGCAAGGAGACAGATATTTCATGTTGCTAATGATGACTACTCCTAGATGATGTGGGTAACTTTTCTAAAAGAAAAATTAGATGCTCTTGACAAGTTTAAGGTGTTCAAGATGATGGTTGAAAATGAGATTGGTGGGAAATTAAAGTGTCTGAGATCTAACAAATGTGGAGAATTTACCTCTGGTGAGTTAGATGCTTTCTATGAAAAGTATGGAATAAAAAGACAATTATCTACTCCTAGGACTCTTCAGCAAAATAGAGTTGTGGAAAGAAAGAACCGGACCATTCAAGAAGTTGCCAGAACCATGATGATGGAAACAAATGTTTGTCAAGTTTATTGGAGAGAAGTTGTGAGTACTACTGTCTACACTTTTAACCAGGTGTAGATCAAAAGAAATTCTAGTAAGACTCCTTATGAACTTCGGTTTGGTCATTCTCCTACTATGAGATACTTTAGAGTCTTTGGTAGTAAATGTTATATCAAAAGAGACGAGGAGTTAGGTAAATTTGAGGCAAGAAGTGATGAAGGAATATTTTTGGGATACTCAAAGTAAGGCCTACTGGTGCTTCAATAAGAGATTAAAGAAGATTGTTGAAAGTGTGAATGTTAAAGTTGATGATAGCAAGGAAGGACATTTCAGGTACTCTAGATATGATTCAGAGGTTAACACAAATGATGAGAAACAAGTTCAAGAAATAGAAGCTCAAACAATTTCCAAAACTCCCAGGTATGTAAGGTTAAATCATCCTTAAGACAAGATCATAGGACATAAGAGTAAAGGTGTTCGGACTAGAAGAAAAATGTCTGAAGATCAAGAATAGATTTGTTTGATTTCAAGGATTGAACCTAAATCAGTAAGTAAAGCTTACAATGATGAAAACTAGGTTAAAGCAATGGAAGAGGAATTGATGCAAATTGAAAATAATCACACATGGGATCTAGTTCCTAGACCTGAGGACAAAAATGTGATTGGAACCAAATGGTTCTTCTGGAATAAACTAAATGAAGATGGTGAGGTAGTAAGGAATAAGGAAATGTTGGTATGTAAAGGCTACTCTCAAGTGGAAGGAATTGATTTTGAAGAAACTTTTGCTACAGTGGCAAGGATAGAGGCAGTTAGATTATTTCTTGCATTTGCTGCCTTCAAAGATTTTAAAGTATATCAAATGGATGTGAAATCAACATTTCTATATGGAGATTTGGAGGAAGAAGTCTACATTGAGCAACCAGGAGGATTTCAATTGTCTGATCAGGGAGATATGGTTTGTAGATTGAGAAAAGTGTTGTATGGACTCAAGCAAGCTCCAAGAGCTTGGTATGCTAGATTGGATAAGCATTTGCTTAAGATAGGATTTAGCAAAGGTACAATTGATAGTAATCTCTACTTCAAAATTGATCATGGGGACATTCTAATTGTTGAAGTGTTTGCTGATGATATATTTTTTGGTGGAAATGAGTGCATTTGTAAAGCATTTTCTAATAAGATGAAAAGTGAGTTTGAGAAGTCAATGTTTGGTGAGATGAATTTCTTCCTAGGTCTACAAATTGTTCAATCAGATAAAGGTATCTTCATATCTAAGTCCAAGTATGTAAAAGAATTGCTAAAGAAATTTTGAATGGAAGACTCAAAGCTAGTGGGTACACCTATGGTAACTAGATGCAAGCTAAGTAAAGATGATGACTCTCCCAAAGCAAATCATAAAAGATATAAATCAATGATTGGAGGAATGCTTTATCTAACTCAGACCAGACCTAATATCATGAATGCAGTTGGACTTGTTGCTAGATTTCAAGCTGATCCAAAAGAATCCCATGTAATGGTAGTCAAAAGAATCTTCATATATCTCAAGGGAACAATTGATTATAGACTCTGGTATTGCAAGGACAATAACTTCACTCTTCATGCATATATAGATGTTGATTGGGCAGGAGATGTGGATGACAGAAAAAGTACTAGTGGTGGTGCATTCTTCTTGGGGAGAAGATTGGTCTCTTGGATAAGAAAAAAGAAAGAGGCAATATCTCTATCTACTGCAGAAGCAGAGTACATAGCCGCAGCAAATAATTACACTCAAGTTCTGTGGATGAAGCAAATGTTGAAGGACATTAGAATTGTGTTTGAGGAGCCAGTCACAAATTTTTGTGATAATTCTAGTGCAATAAGCATCTCAAAGAATCCAGTATTGCATTCAAAGACAAAGCATATATCTATCAAGTTTCATTTCTTGAGAGAAAAAGTAAATGAGAATGAATTCAAGTTGGAGTTTGTGCCTTCCAAAGATTAGATTGCAAACATCTTCACCAAGCCTCTTCCTAAGGATACTTTTGAGAATCTCAAAGAGAAGTTAGGGGTTATTACCCCTCCTGAGCAGAACTAAGATGCATTAAGGTGCATCAGTCCGATGGGATTCACATCCATATCTTGTAATCCAGATTGATATTAAGGAGGTACTAATCAAAGGAGGAGTAGTCAATATGTAAATTTGGGTATCAGTCTAAAGCAAAAAGGGAGAAAAGATAGAAAATATATGCCCTTTGCCATTGATATCAAAGGGGAAGAAAAATCATGTGAAAAACTAGTTGCTGATGTGAGGGGGAGCAATAAAGAAAGTAGTTATAGAAGTGAGAATAGAAAGGGGGAGAAGTTTTTGTCTTGATGGTTAGATTCATTTTTTCACATCACATGTTGCCATCAATGACAAAGGGGGAGATTGTTCCAAATATGTGCCTAAGTGGTGATGTCATTGATATCAACATATTCTTGTTGCTAATAGTGTCAACTATATCCTATTTTGCTGTCTGTGTAGAAGATCAAATTGTTGAGGATATTGAAAAAATTAATAAAAATTAATGCATGCGGATCATGTGGACATGTAGAGGATTGTTAGAGGTTGCTCTAGTCAAGATTTGAGAAGTGCACATGAAGATTTGAAGGAGTTATGGCCATCTGAGTAGAACCGGTTCCTACAATAATTAGGAAAGATAGAGTGACAGGAAAGAGGTACGGATTGCTCCAATAATATAAGATTATGATCTACAAATCTGAAGGAATGTTTGGGAAGTCAGTGTGTATCATCAACTCCACTGGTTCATGGTTTGGAGTTCCACAAGCTATCCTTCCAATTTGACAGTCATGGCAGAGTGTGTTCTTGAGGTCCCAGAGGAAGATTCAAAAGTTTCTAGTAATATGGTTTAGAGTGAATGTTATTGGTGATTCCAATGTACTTGTGGAGATCTCTGGATCGTGTAGCTACTATGTTGGAGGTCCACATTGAAGTTTGAGCTTGTTGATTGAAGATTTCTTCTTGAGGTTAATGTTCTTCCCAATCTTGGCCGACCGAATGTTCCTAGCCTATTGTGGATGCCTTAAACACATTTCTATGAAGCGTGGAGTGGTTGTAGAAGCAGATTCAAGTCTCAGTTGTATTTGGCCAATAGTGTGATGATCCGCGTCAAGCTTAGCTAAGCTTGTTGATCATTCCAAAGTTGATGAAGTATATAAATACTTGTTGAAGAAGTATCAAAATTATCCTTGTGCAAAAATAGATAAAATCTGAAGGTTGGATTAGGAGTAGAGTAGAGAAGGAAAGGAGCGAGAGTAGTGTAGAGTATGAAGAAAAGTTTAACGTAAAGCAAAAGTTCTTGAGCATTCATTGAAACTAAATCAAGCATGAAGTAGATGCTAATCCTCAGTTAATTCTTTCTAAATAAATTCTGTAAGCAGTGAGCCTCTCCTTCTGAGCAGTGAGCTCTAGGAAGTGCACCCGAAGGCATGTGCCTTCTATTTTTCTAAGTACTTTTAATAGGATAAGCATTTTGTGGGTTAACTGCCACCATGGGTTTTCCCTTAACCGGGTTTCCACGTCAAAATCTTGGTGTCAAATGTGTTGATTATGTTTCTGCTCTTATGTTGTTGATTCATGCTTAAATGTTTGCATTACTAATCTGATAGTAAGATAATAAAGAAGGTTAAAGGCAGAAAAGTTTTTAAGGGATAACTGATTCACCCCCCTCTTAGTTGTCTAGTCCCAACAATTGGTATCAGAGCCAGATCCTCACATAAAAGCTTAACCGCTTGAGGAGATCCAAGATGTCAACCTACAAGAAGGATAGTCCAAGATTTGATGGAATAAATTACTCTGTTTGGAAAGATTGCATGGAGTACCATCTACAATGCATGGGTGATGCCTATTAGACAGTAACCAGTGTTGAGTATAAACCTTCGAAGAAAGGTCCTTCAACTCCTGATCAAGTCAAAGATGCTGAAAATAATCTTCAAGATAAAGAGGCCTTGTTGAGTGCCTTGACTGATTCAGAAATGACAAATGTCTTTGGTCTAAAAACTACTTATCAAATTTGGAAAAAGTTGGAGTATCTGTATGAAGGTGACAAATATGTCAAATGTGCAAAATTGCAAAGTCTAAGAGGAAAATTTGAAACTATGAGGATGAACGATGATGAAAACATCACAATCTATATGCAAAAAATAAATGAACTTGTGTGTGGCATCAGGGGTGCTGGTGGAATTTTGGAAGAATCAGAAATTGTATCAAAAGTACTCAGATCTTTACCAGACTCTTAGAAACATAAGGTTGCAGCTATAGAAGAAATCAGCGCAGTCTCAGAGGTTACAAGTGATCATTTGGTTGACAGAATTTCAGCTTTTGAATTAAGTGAGTTTGGTGATTCTCTTCCCAAGTCTGAATCTGCATTCAAAGCTAGTGTGTATGGAAAACAAAGATATGATCTGGGTGAAAGCTCTTCTTCAAGATGAAACAGACTTGTAAAAACAAGAAAGGATCTTGAAGATGTTGAGTTAGAAACAACAAACCTTGAAGCTCTTATTGCCAGAAGAATGCTAAGAGGATCTGGTAAGTATGAAGGAAAATTACCACTCCAATGCTTTGCTTGTAACAAGATTGGTCATTTTGCCTTAAGATATCCAGAAAGATTTTCAAAACCTAACCCTAATAGGTATAAAAATGAAAAGAAATGTTATTATGTCCAAGAAAATGGAGAAGAAGGGATAACAGATGATGAATCTGATCATGGAGGCTCCTCTGAAAATGATTGGGTGTTTATTGCTATCAAAGAAGAAGATCCGGTGTCTACTGAATCTGCTAGCTATGAAAATATGGAAAGTCCCTTGGCTAATTAAGTTATTGAAAGGGATGAATGGGTGATAGTGGATGCTCTCATCACATGTTTGAAAACTATGGAGGCCTTGTAAAATTTGGAGACAACTCAGCTAGTAGAATCTGTGGCAAAGGATCCATCTCTTTTGATGGAAAGAACAACACAAATGGTGTTCTGTATGTGGAAGGAGTGAAACATAATCTTCTCAGTGCTAGATAGTTGGTTGACAAGGGTTATGATCTTCGGTTCAAGGATGGAAAATGAGGAATCTTGGAAAGCTCCAGAACTGAAATTGCATTAGGTACTCAAACCAAAGGTAACATATTTCACTTAAGTAGTTTTGGTAAAAGTTGTTTGATTGCTCATACAGATCAAAGCTGGCTATGGCATAGGATGATGTGTCATGTGAATTTTGATAATTAGGTCAATTTTGGGTGTCTACATTTTGCTCCTCTTTGATACAACTTTCGTTAGAACATTGTGTGAAAGAAGATACAATGATTCTTTTGATAAACAAAGTTATGCCCCAGTGTAACTGGCAAGTGATGCCCCCTCGAGAGGTAAGATAGGCTAGCTCGGAAGGGCTAGGTTGGCTCACGATAAGTTAAAAGGCTAGAAAACAAGGTTGACATGAAGAAAACGGGGGTTGAGTGGGATAAATTGGGATGGTTTAGAAGAAAATAGGGTTTGGTATAGAAGAATTAGGGTATGGAAAGGGGCTGTAAGTAGGTTCCTCAAGGGCAAATAGGTTCATTTGTGCTCATTTGTGTTCAGTAGGTATAGAGATCTAGAGCTCCCTAGAGTTTGTGTGCTTCAAGTGTTGGAGAGCTATCAAGATGGTGATTCCATGCAAAGATCATCGTGCCGAGTGGGTGAGGACACATGGGCGATGAGAAGGAGCAGGCACAACAGTATGTATCGATACTTTTGCTAAATGCGTGATTTTGGTAGGCTAAAAGTGTAATAAATGCACACACTTGACCATAAGTGACTATGTTTTAGGATAGTAAGTTTGGGTCACTTGTGAAGTAAAAAAGGTTGCTTAGGGTAAAATAGGTCACTTATAGGCTTGAAGTGACTATGTATAGAAAAAATTGGTCGCTTCTCGTTGGCTATAGCAAATAGAGAGGCGAAAGGCACATAGTGTCAATTTAGGTTGCCTTTAGGCAGAAAGTGACCGCATATAGATATAGAATTCACTTGTGAGTGACAGTAAGTCGCATATGGAAAATGAATCACTCATAAATGAAAAGTGATCACCTAGAGGAAATAAGGTCACTTGTAACTAGCAGTAGCTCACATATGGGAAAGATATCGCATATGAGCAAAAACTATGCGCTTGCAGTAAAAGAGCTTGCTTATGGTCAAAAGGTTAGCGTATATAGAAAAGTGAGTCGCTTTTAGCAAAATTAAGTAGCTTCTAGGAGTCAAAGGTCAAACTGTTAATGCAAGAAACTGACAATGTGTACTAAATGATGTAGGAGGTACTACCACTGTTATTGTCTCAAGAGCCACATCTTAGGGACTTGCGATTAGTCAGGATATTGGATGCAGAGGAGTGGCTAGTTTTGGATATTATTAGTTTGGAGCATGTGTCGTGATTAGAGCCAGTGTAGACACACTGAGGCCTTATGACATGTATGGTGGAGTGGTGGAGGAGTGAGCATAGTTCATTCTTGTTGCTGACGAGGGAGGCAATGATTACCTTAGAGGATGTGTTCCAGATTTTGCACGTGTTGATTGACATTGGGGCTGAGGGCTCGAAGATTCCTATGGCTAGGATGGAGGAGCTGTGTGATAGACTACAATGGGTAGTGGTGGTGATTATCAGATGGCTGGTTGGAGACAGACAGGCTAGAAGTTTTCTGATTGGATGGGGGATAGTGATAGTGGGCTAGAGAGGGAAAAGATAAGGGCAACTCATATGGAGCCAAAGGTTGAAAACCAAGACATACCTCAAAAGGTGAGTGACTCGTAGATGAGTGTACTGCCCGGTTGTATGCATGCTCTATGTGGGTTAGGCTCAAATCCCACTTGGCAAGAGAACTATGATGATATATTCTCAAACTCTGTAGAAGAGTGTGGTTCACAACTTCAGTCTGATCATCTGACTGAGGATGACAAGTAGTGGAGAAGTTAAGAGAAACTCCCAAAATCTTCCACAAAGATCTCTAAAAATGGCCCACAAAATGTGAGTCACAATCAGAAACAATGCTAGCTGGTAAACCAAAAGATCTCCAAATAGAGTCGAAGAAGAGTTGTGCTAAGTCATGAGCAAAACTTGTCTTGCAACATGGGATGAACTTAGCCATTTTATTGAATCTATCAACAACCACAAAAACACAATCATGGTGGCGAACAGTCAATGGAAATCCACTAACCAAATCCATGGAGATGCTCTCCCAGGGATGAGAAGGAATAGGCAAAGGAATACTCAAACCCATCTTTCTGTTGGTTGGTTTGGAGCAACAACATACTGTACATCGCTTGAGAAAATGGAGAACATCTCGCTGCATATGAGGTGAATAGAAGAACCGTTACAAATGATGAAGTGTTTTCTACTTGCCAAAATGACCACCATAAAGAGTAGAATGTGCCTCCTTGAGAAGAGAAGTCCAATGATCTCGAGGTACACAAAGTTTATCCAACTTATAGAGCAACCCTTCCTTGATATGAAAATCTTGAAAAGGTGTTAAGTTGGAAGCTGAAGGATTCTGAAGACTTGTGTAGGTAGTACCAAAATCAAGATCTTGAGCATACTGAGAAGACCATGTCTAAAATCCCAAATGAGAAGTGGTCACAATAGTTAAAGCATGTACTGTAGGATGACGACTCAAACAATCTACAACATTGTTGGTGTTCCCCTTCTTATATTTGATGACCAAGTGAAACTATTGTAGATATGAAGCCCACTTCATATGTCGAGCTTCTTTGATTTTGTTCTGGGACTGAAGAAACTATAGAGGCAAGTGATCAGTGTAAACAACTATCTCTTTTCCCAAAAGATAATGTCTCCAATACTTGATGGCTTGGACCAATGCATATAATTCCTTATCATATGTGGAGTAGTTCCTTTTAGCAGCAGAAAATGTTTCTAAATGATAGGCCATAGGATGACCATTTTGCTTTAGAACAGCTCCAAGTGCATATTGTGAAGCATCTGTCTCGATCTCAAAAGGCTGTGAGAGATTTGGTAGGACAAGAACAAGTGCAGAACATAATTTTTCTCTCAATGTGTTGAAAGCATGAGAATGGATTTCTATCCATTTGAATGCAACATTGGTCTTTGTCAATTGGTGCAAAGGTGCAGCAATGTCTGAGTAATGTAGGATGAACTTGCGGTAGAAGTTGGCAAGACCAAGAAAACTCCTCAATTCTCTAAGATTTGAAGGAGTAGGCCACTTGAGAAGAACTTCTATTTTAGCAGGATCTACCTGAATGCCATGTGCATCAATGACAAATCCAAGATATGAAATAGATGTCTAACCAAAAGAACACTTAGGAAAGTTGGCATACAAACTGTTGTGCTGAAGAGTATGAAGAACATGTTCCAAATGTTTGAGATGGACTTTCCAAGTGTGAGAAAAGACAAGGATATCATCTAAGTAGATGATAACAAATTTGTCCAAACAATCACGAAATACCTCATGCATCAATCGCATGAAAGTAGCAGGGGCATTAGTGAGACCAAATGGCATTACAAGCCACTCAAAAAGACCCATTTTGGTCTTGAAAGTTATCTTCCATGTGTCCTCTGCCTAAACTCTAACCTGATGATACCCACTTTTTAGATCAATCTTGGAGAAGAATTTGGCACCTTGTAGTTGATCCAAAAGGTCATCAATGTGTGAAAGTGGATATCAATTTTTGATGGTGATCTTGTTTAATGCCCAAAAATCAATGCAAAGATGCCAAGTTCCATCCCTTTTTAGCACTAGCAAAATTGGTGAAGCACAAGGGGATGTACTCAGTTTAATGAAACCTTTGGATAATAAATCTTGAATTTGCTTTTTGATTTCAATATTCTGAACAATGGATTGTCGATACAATGGGGCATTAGAAAGAGAAGCAGCAAGAACAATGTCAATAGTGTGATTAATTGCTCATTCTGGGGGAAGTGTCTTAGGCTCCTGAAGCACATGTGAATAGGACTGCAACAATTTTTCAAGAGTAGCATGTGGTTTTGATATAGTGAATTTTTCTTTAGAATCATCAGATTGCGGCCGTATGAAGATTAATGCAAGCTCTTAGTACATTTGATTATGTCTTATTATCTTGCTGCAGTGTATATGTGTTATTAAAGGCATCATAATAAGCTTTCCTATCATACTGATAGGGTTTTCCTAGTAGTAAACCACAACAATCCATAGTGGTCACATCACAGGTGACCTTATCAATGAATTTGGGACCAAATGCAAAAGACATAGTGCATGTGTGTGTGATCTGAGAGGATGAACCATTATCCTTCCATCCAAGTGAATATATATGAGGATGTGGATCCATCGACAAATGAAATTTGTCGACAATGGACTTCGCAATCAAGTTTTTCTGCGAGCCATTATCGATTATACAATCCATAGAGAAATCATGTGTTAGGTGAGCATGAGTGACAAACAAATTGTCACATCCCCCTGGAATAGAATGATGATTCATCAAGGTGACCTTATTGAGTCTACCTTTCAACTCATCATATGTCCTATCATCACTAGAAGTTGAAAGGAAGCTCTGTGTGCGGAAAATCACTTCCTACACTAATCTAATGAGGAGAGATGTATGCAAATTCAATTTAATTCTTATAACTATAGCAACATAGAACATCTAATAGAGATATAGCAGCAATACACATACACACAGAAAGTAGACAGAAGAGAGAGAGACAAGATATACGTGGGGAAAACCCTTATGGGTGAAAAACCCCACACTCCAAAACACAGCTCAAATGTATTACATTAAACAATAACAGATTACAATACAGTTTCAGAGCCAATGCTCTTTCAGGAGTCTTCAAATGTTGAATCTAGAGATATTCCGGCAGCATAACAGTACTCGTACCAAAGTTATCTATCTCCCATCCAAGCACCTGTTTATATATAGTTTACAAGGCAAATATGGAACCTTCTAAAGATGGGCGCCCACCTTGGACTCATGCCCTAAAACCCACGCCTAAAGACACTTGTCCAACATCCCATCTCGAAGTGGGCACCTGGTCCCAAGATAGGTTATGACAGATGCTCTTACGCACCTTACAGCTGTTAGAGAATCCATCATACACTGACTAAAAATATCATATTCCTCTTACATGTCATAACCTCCCTTGACTGCCCAAAGATGCCTTTCTCTCGTGCAAAGATGCTCACTGACAATTTTCATTAATTAAAAATTGGTTGAGGTTTTGGGGGCGTTGCCCCCGAGTCCCCACGAGGGCACTGCCCCTTGACCCCACCTTGTACTATGATAGGGAGCGCACTAGGGGCACTGCCCCTGGACCCCGCAAGGGGCTACGCCCCTTGACCCTGTCTTGGGGGCGCTGCCCCCAAACCCCCGTTAATTATTCAAGGGGGAAACCGCAGCTACCAAAGTCACTAAAATTTATCCTGCTGCATATACACAAGATGCTGACTATGCCAACTCAACATGGGATAAATAAATACAACATTAGGAATTTGCAAAGGTTGAGACACCTTAATTCTCAACATTCTCCCACTTGTTGAACACTTTGCAAGGGCCAAAAGTAATGACAAGATTTAATTGCTAGGGGCCAAGAGGCCCATAGACTCCGAACACCATCTGAACTTCTTTGTGCCCACTGGTTTCGTCAATGCATTTGCAACATTCTTCAAAGTATCTACTTTCTCCAAATTTACCTTTCTATCCTCAACCATGTCCCTCACGAAGTGAAACTAAACATCTATGTGTTTGGTTCTAGCATGGAAAGTTGGATTCTTTGCAAGGCAAATTGCACTCTGACTGTCACAACTGATCATGATCTGACCTGCATCATTACCAATATCTAAACACAATCTCTTAAGCCAAATGGCTTCCTTACAAGCATGAGTTGCTGCCATATACTCAGCTTCTGTCATGGACAAAGCAACAACAGGTTGTCACTTACTCATCCAACTAATAGCACCACCAAACAGTGTAAAAACATAAGCACTGGTGGATCTCTTGCTGTCAATGTCACCTGCCCAATTTGAATCCACAAATCCATGAATATCAACAAAATGCGGAGGTCTAGAAACATTACCATGATAGCAAATGGAATACTCGGAAGTACCCCTCAAATATCTAAACACTCGCTTAACTGCATCCCAATGAACCCATCCAGGATTAGCCATAAATCGACTAAGGACTCCCACTGCTTGGGCAATGTTTGGTCTTGTGCAGACCATAGCATACATCAAATTGCCAACAGCACTAGCATAAGGTACTCTGCTCATGTCCTCCACCTCACTAGAAGATTTTGGACAATCCTCAATAGATAACTTTGTCCCCAAAGAAACAGGAACACACAATGGTCTATAATCTACCATGCTGAACCCGTCCAACATGGTCTTCACATACTTACTCTAGCTTAACCAAAGTTTTCTGTTGGTTCTGTCTCTTCTGATTTCCATTCCAAGAATGTACCTGGCTGCCCCTAAATCTTTCATTTCAAACTAAGCTAACAACTAAGATTTAAAATTAGAAATCATATTCTTACCCTTCCCAATGAGCAACATATCATTAACATACAGTGCAACGATGAGAATACGATCACCATCAAACTTATAATAAACACAGTGATCCAATTTCGATCTCACAAATCTAATTGACAACACAAAGGCATCAAACTTCAAGTACCATCTCCTAGGGGATTGCTTCAAACCATACAAAGACTTCTTAAGTTTGCAAACCAAATTTTCTTTACCTTTTACCATGTAATGCTCTGGCTGTGACATGTAGATTTCCTCCTCCAAGTCACTGTGAAGGAAAGTTGTCTTCACATCCATCTGTTCTACCTCCAAGTCATAAGCTTCTACGAGAGCCAACAAGAATCGAATGGATGTCAACTTTGCAACGGGAGAGAAGTTCTCACCATAATCTATACCCTCCACTTGTGAATACCCCTTCGCAACCAATCTGGCCTTATACTTTTCAATACTGCTATCTGCACCAAGCTTCTTCTTGAACACCCATTTACATCCAACGGGTTTCTGTCCAGGAGGCAAAGGCACCAAGTCCCAAGTTTGATTCTTTTCCAAAGAAGCCATTTCTTCCTCCATGGCCTCCTTCCAAGAACCTGCATCCTTCATATCCAAAGCCTCTGATATAGTTCTAGGTTCATCACTATTAGTGAGAAAAGCATAAGCACAACTAGGATCAAGCAATGTAAAACCAAACCTTTCAGGTTGCTTCCTTATCTGTGTAGACCTCCTCAAGAGCTGAGGTTGAGGTTCAGCTTCTTCTTCTAAGCTTTTAGAGCTGTTAGAGCTCTCCTCATCATCAGGTCCAACATTGTCTTTCTATTCAGTCTTCTCAGGGGTGGGAGAAAACTGAACAACATCCTCTTTCTTTTCTTTTTCTTCTGGCTACAAAATAGTGGAAGAAGGTGTAAGCTCTCTGAATATGACACTCTACTATACAACACTTTTTTAGCCATGGGATCCCAAAGCTTATATCCTTTCACACCAACAGAATAGCCAATGAAGATACACTTAACAACTTTGTTCTCCAACTTTGACCGCTTCTCCTTAGGCACATGTGCATATGCCTCACAACTAAAAACATGAAGATGCCTTACTAAAGGCTTTCTACCAGACCACACCTCCATGGGTGTCTTTCCAACAAGAGCTGATGTAGGAGATATGTTTACCAGATAGCAAGCAGTGGCAACAGCTTCAGCCCAAAACTTTTGTTCTAGACCAACTCCAATAAGCATACTCCTAGCCTTCTCCATCAGTGTCCTGTTCATCCTCTCTGCAACTCCATTTTTCTGCGGTGTGTATGGAGTTGTCCTATGTCTTTCAATCCCAAGTTCCTTGCAATACTTATCAAATTCTATAGAACAGAACTCACCACCGTTGTCAGTTCTCAAACATTTAATCTTTTTACTAGTCTGATTTTCAACAAAGGCTTTAAACTCCTTAAACTTGCTATAGACTTCAGATTTGCTTCTGAGAAAATAAATCCATGTCCTTCTACTGTAATCATCTATAAAAGATACAAAGTATACAAATTTTGATAACGAAGGAACATTAACAAGACCAAACACATCAGAATGAATGAGGTCCAACACACCAGAAGACTTATGAGAACTCGAGTAAAACTGAACACAGTTTTGTTTTCCATAAATGCAATGTTCACAAAAGTCTAACCCCTCAACGATGTTCTTATTTTTTAGGGTACGCAGACCCTTCTCACCAATGTGACCAAATCTCTTATCCCATAACATTATCTTTTTCGCAGGATGTTTAACTTCCAATGCACGATTACAACCATCAAGATAAGAAACTACAAATTTCTTCACTGCTCATTCAGATGGTGGGGATGAAGTGACTGCTGCCCTCTTCCTTGAGTCAGAAGAACTATTGCATTGTGCAATGCATGCTTCCAGCTAAAACAGAGTACCTCTCCGAGTACCCTTAGCAAGCACCATAGATCCTCTAGTCATCTTGCATCCTTCTTTCGAAAAGACAACCTACACACTTGCATCATTCAAACTACTTACATAAAGCAGGTTCTGTGCTAAGCCTGGGATGTGCATAACCCCAGTGATCCCCTTCACTCGACCATCAGGGAATCGGATAGAGACTCTTCCACGACCAATGATCTTTAGATGAGAGTCGTCACCCAGATACACCTTTCCACCATCGAACTCCTCATACTTAGTGAACTAGTCATAATGCGAGGTCATGTGGAATGATGCACCAGAGTCAATTAGTCACACATCAACAGATGCATGGGTTGCCAAGGCTGCGATGAAGGCATCTCCGTCATCTTGTGATTTATCAGAATCTGAATCAAGAGATTTCTTCTTTTTCTTCTTCTCCTCTTTGCATTCCTTTCGGAAATGCCCGGTCTTGCCATAGTTCTAACAAAGAGCTTTGGACTTTCCAGGAGATTTGGATCTCCCACGGGATTTGGATCTACCCTTCTCAGCTTTCTTGTCCTTCTTCTTCCCTTTCTCCTTAGGTCTTCCATGAATTGCAAGGGCTTCTTTAGCTACTTTAGAAGACTTTCTCCGCATCTCTTCAGATAACAGTGAAGAAACCACCTCTTCCATTTTGAATGTGGATGTGGTGCTTCTGATTGCCATGACAAGATGATCCCATGAGTTCAGCAGAGAACAAAGCAGGGTCATACATTGATCCTCCTCCTCCATCTTTACACCGATAGATGTCAATTGTGCAACCAACATGTTAAAGGCATTCATATGCTCAGCCATGGATCCTCCATCCTCCATTCGAAGAGAATATAACTTCTTTCTCAGGAAAAGTTTATTGACAAGGGATTTGGCTTGATACACATCCCCCAACTTCTTCCAAAGGAGTGTTGCAGTAGTCTCCTCATGGACATTTAACAACATAGAATCAACAAGACTAAGTCTTATGAGACCCTTAGCCTTCTAATCCTTGAGATCCCAATTAGCTTGTGTCATTGTAGCTAGTTTAGTTCCGTTCACACTTTCCCAAAGGTCTCGGTCAACAAGCATGTCTTCCATCTTGAGCTTCCATAGCTCGAAATTACTGCCATTGAACTTCTCCACTTCAAACCTTCCTGATGTGGTTGCCATCTCCTTACTGTAATAGAAAACAAAATACTCTGCACAAACTCCCACTCAACCTAAGATTAGCTCAAAAAACCCTAACCCAACAACTAGGACCGAAGGTGATCAAGCTCTAATACCAACTGAAAGGAAGCTCGGTGTGCAAAAATCGCTTCCTACACTAATCTAATGAGGAGAGATGTATGCAAGTTCAATTTAATACTTACAACTATAGCAACATAGAACATCTAACAGAGATATAGCAGCAATACACATACACACAGAAAGTAGACAGAAGAGAGAGAGACAAGATATACGTGGGGAAAACCCTTACGGGTGAAAAACCCCACACTCCAAAACATAGCTCAAATGTATTACAGTAAACAATAACATATTACAATATAGTTTCAGAGCCAATGCTCTTTCAGGAGTCTTTGAATGCCAAATCTAGAGGTATTCTGGCAGCATAATAGTACTCGTACCAAAGTTATCTATCTCCCATCCAAGCACCTGTTTATATATAGTTTACAAGGTAAATATGGAACCTTCTAAAGATGGGCGTCCATCTTGGACTCATGCCCCAAAACCCACACCTAAGGACACTTGTCCAACATCCCATCCTGAAGTGGGTGCCTAGTCCCAAGATAGGTTACGACATATGCTCTTACACACCTTACAACTGTCAGAGAATTCATCATACACTGACTAAAAATATCATATTCCTCTTACATGTCATAACCTCCCTTGACCACCCAAAGATGCCTTTCTCTCATGCAAAGACGCTCACCGACACTTGTCAGTAATTAAAAATCGGTTGAGGTTTCGGGGGCGTTGCCCCCAAGCCCCCATGAGGGCGCTACCCCTCGACCCCACCCTGTACTGTGATAGGGAGCGCACTAGGGGCGCTGCCCCTAGACCCTGCAAGGGGTTGCGCCCCTTGACCTTGTCTTAGGGGCGCTGCCCCCAAACCCCCGTTAATTATTCAAGGGAGAAATCGCGACTGCCAAAGTCACCAAAATTTACCCTGCTGTATATACACAAGATGCTAACTATGCCAACTCAACATGGGATAAATCAATACAACATTAGGAATTTGCAAAGGTTGAGACACCTTAATTCCCAACAGAAGTCTTGATGGGAATATATTTCTTTTCCTCATCATGAAACTATACAATCAGATTCTTTTTCTTCAACTTAAAACATTCAGACTTTTCATGTCCCTTCTTTTTACAATAAGCACAAAATTTAGACTTCTTAGTATCAGAAGAAGGAGAATGCAAAGAAGAGGAAGGAGAAGAATTTTTCTCTTTAGAAAATTTTTGTTGTGGTCGAGAACTCAAAGCTTTTGGAGGACCTACAGATAAGGAAGGCTTTGATGCTCGAGATTGAGAAACAAGTTTTTCTTTTACCAATTGTGCTTGGTTGAATGCAACATCAAGTGTTTCTAGGGTAGTATATTTCAACCCCTAAATAAATGTTCTTGTAATCCACTCTTGAATTTTAGGATGAGAGAAGCAGTTAGATCTTGCACTCAGAGTAGTATCCTCAAGCGGTTGAACTGGTAGATGTAATCTTGCACAAACATTTGTCGTCCTTGTTGTCGGTGAAGCCATTTGATATGCAAATCTTGATCATAGTTCGAAGGATAGAATGTATCCTTCAAAACTATTACAAGTTGATCCCATGTGAGGATAGGATTCTGAGCATTTTGTCTTTCAGTGACCAAAACCTTAGCAATACCAGAGAGCTTCAATTTTGTAAAAGGAACCTTGTCATCATCAGGGATCTCATTGTAGGCAAACCATGTCTCCATGTCAAGAATCCTAGTGTAGAGCACATCAAGATCTCGGGATCCATCATAAATCTTGACCTCACATTTGGCTGTAGGTCGATGGCCTTCAGGACCAGGAAGTCACTGAACTGCAATATCATTAACTTTATCAATCAATGCGGTTATCACACCAGCGAGTTCAACAACTCTCTCAACCAAATTAGCAGCCATGTTATTGCGAGTTAGAGCTAGTGAAATATCTTACACCTCCCAACAATAAAAATGGATAGACAATGAGGTTCAACACTCTACTAGACTTGGGTTTGATAAAAAAAATTAAATCAAGAGATCCTTTATAGCTGAAATGAAACTTCTTTAGAGGGATGTTTAAAACTCCACTGGACACAATTTGACAAATTTTCAAGATAAAATGCTTTACGGTTTGCAAGATATGGAATTAAATCTCTCCCAAGTAAATTTAAAATAAATACTTTGAAAACTTTTGAGAGAACTTAACAAAATAAACTTTTATAAAATAAAGAATATAAATTATTTATTTTTTAAAGAAAAACCATGCCAAAATGACTCAATACCACGTTTTTGGGCTCAAAACAACCTCAAGACCGCCTATTTTGCTTTTAATTTCATTACCTGGAACAACAATATTAAAAATGCCATAACTTTCTCAAATCTGAATGAAATTTGAATCATTAGATGTTATGGAAAGCTTAGACAGAGTTGCTTATAAACCATAAATCTTTTTCCAATATCTTAAGTGTGTAAAATGCTGCTAATGAAACAATATGACAGTTTTTGAAAGAAAATATCAGAAAATTTTTCAAGAAAGAATGATAATTGTTGAAGAAGAAACTTCAAAAATAATTTTGATGAAGAATCCCTTGAATGTGAGTGCAGAGACCTTCAAAAACCAGCTGATTTTGAGAGAGCTAAAAATCAAATGGATTAGAAAAATTAATTCAAACCCATGAATCAAAAACTGCTCTGATACCAACTCATGTGGAAAGAGTAATCAAAAAGAAGTAGCAAATATAGAGACTAGATTCACAAAAGGACATTAATCTCTGCAAAATAATAATAATAATACTTCAAACTTGCATTTCCAATATATGTCTCCAACGTGAGGAGAAAATACAAATATATAGGCATGAATATGCCTAAAATAAAGAATCTAGAAATATTTTCCAAATCTCATCGTGAGATGGAGAATAATAACAAATCAACAAATATAATCATCATTTACTAACTTATCCTATCCTCTTAACAACTAGGAAACTAACATTTTACTTTTTAGTTTTGACTTATTACATAGGATTAAAAAAACTAACAAATATTAAAATAATAATTTAAATCCTATGCTCTAACCTATACTCTAAGAATCCTCATCAGGGATGTTCTCCTATGGTACCAGATATGCATGGGCTAAGTGTGTACTGGGGCAGCTATATCATTATCTGTACGACTGTGCATATATGTTTGGAGCGAGTATGTCAGCTGGAGTCAGAGTGTTACATGTATGGGCATATGAGCATATTCTCGTGATGAGACCCGATGGATGGGTAGCGAGAGCAACAAGAGAGCCATATGCGAGGATGTATAGAGGGGCTTTGACCTATCGGCAGCGTAGTGGGATAGTATACTGGAGGCAGACTTTGGATGAGGTGGATAGATTTATATAGAGGCCATGGCTTAGTTGTGAGAGATGGGAGGAGGATATGGAGCTTGTGTATGCTAGGCAGGCGAGATACATTTTTGGCCGTGGGATATATATTATAGAGCGATATTTGCCCGAGAGGGTGCTGAGGTAGTTCGGGGTTCCACAGGCAGCACCAGTAGGGGATGCCATTTTTGAGAGGACATGACAAGAGGTATTTTATTGGGGTCCAGAGATTGTGGTTGATATGGATTTAGTGGAGAGGGATGGACTACAACCAGTAGTATGGCAATGGAGACAAGGTCTTGGTAATCTCAGGACACTTCCAAATTATGATGCATACCGGATGACAGCTAGGCTGACTCAATTGATGAGGCCTGGGGAGATAGGAGAGGTTGGGATGGAGAGGCTGGTTAGAGGAGGGCACGAGCTCTAGTAGCATAGGCAGTAGTACCAAAAGCTCGGGATATTTAGGTACAAGGACAGGTGCCACCACAAGTTCTTATACAGCCATAGGCATAGGTGCTAGGGGCAATGATGTGGGGATACAATAGCTAAGGCAGAGGATCAGAGAGGAGCGGAGATGGAGGTAGTGAGCTTAGTTCAGGCTGAGGAGAGTTGAGATAGACAAACATCATGGGGTGATAGGATTGAGGCATACTAGAGCTTAGGCTTAGACATACCAGGCACAACTACAGGCTAGGGCACAGGTAGGAGACATATAGGATGATAGGACACTGGTGAGGGTTATTGAAGAGAGAGATAAAACAGTGCAGCAGGTGCAGACAGTGATAACTGAGAGAGATACTATAGTACAATAGGTGCAATCTATTAGAGCAAAGAGAGATGCAACTATATAGCAGGCACATGCAGTGAGGGCTGAGATGGATGTGGATGTGCAGCAGTTATAGGCTATGACTATGGAGAGAGATAGAGTAGTAGTTGCATTAGGGATAGATGGAACCATGATGTACCTAGCTACACAGTTGATTTAGTCATAGTGAGAGCCCAGGGTGAGGCCGAGTATTACTGAGGCTTGTATCATGGAGCAATATCGGCAGAGCAGAGGTAGCCTAGCTACAAGAGTAGGTTGGGGGCTTTAGCATCATGGAGGATAGGAGGATCATGATATGTAGATTCAGTGATGGGACCTCCTAGAGATGGGAGACCAGGTATAGGACCCAATATAGGTGGATAGGGTGAGGGGGCTGCAAGTAGTCACTAGGGCTACCTTGTTTTGTTGTATATTAGTGTATCATGATGAGGCCTATGAGCTAATTGTACATACATTCTTTGACGACTCATGGATAGCCCATGTTGTATTTGTAGACACTTGTATATTGACACATGTGATATATATATATATATATATATATATATATGTGATGACTTAGGTTCTGTGTGATGCTGTAATAATTATGGATGCACTTATGTTATGATGTTATGCTTTTTTGTGTTTTCATGATCTAGATGGATGTTTATTCAAATGGTAATAATGGAAATGTATCATGTGAATGATAATGTATGGTAATAAGGGTATTATGATAATGCAAATATATAGATGAGAATGATAATGATATGAGCCCATGTATGCCTAACACACTTGTTTTGCAAGACAGGGAATACAGAAAAAGAAGATGAAAGGAAAGATTGATCTTGGTTAAAGACTATATAGGGATATGCTGGAATGGATAGATGAAATGACAACTTTTAAAAGTAGTTGCTCAGAAGTAAAAGAAATGCAATCCTTATGTTTGATATAGCATATATGGATGTTATGCACTAGGATATAATGGTCCAAGGTGTAGAGATATCCAATGCATTACTATCGTACTGCATACTTGTCTAAACGCATGAGGTCAAGATGTTGAACCAACATACACAAGATATGAATAGCAGCTAGTTTTCTGAAATGAACTTTGACACTACAAGAAAAGGTTTGAGCTTATCTCCACGACACATAATGATGCCTTCCTGGTTATATGTATGGAGATAGTCTTAGCATAGAATAGTCTCAAATGCATAAGAGACTGTTTAGCTTCTCAGATGCAAGAGATATTGATATGCAAGATGCTAATCCCAACATGTACAAGATACTAATACACATAAGGAAAGAATAAGATCATTCCATAGACACAGTATACGAAAGTAATATGGCCATGCCCCATTCCATACTTCATTTCAACATACCAAGATATGGTAGGTCAAGGTAGTCTTGATTAGGCATAGGAAAGGAACAAAAGATAAAACAAAAGATATCGTCATCATGTTCTCTTGCCAAATTTAGGTGCTCTTGGATGAATTTAAGTTGGTGCCTTGTTGAGAGGAAAGTTGCATCCAGTTAAAGGCTAAAGATGTTGATAAAATGCTATAGACATGTAGACAAATAGCTTCTGGCTTATCCCTAATTGTTTAAAGTACTTAAGCTTTCACTAATGTGCATAGTCAGCTTCTTGCTTGAACTAGTCAAAGAGAAGAAGATGGAAGATGAAAGAATAGGAAGATGGGGTGGATCATATGTGCTTGTGTACTAGATACTTCCTTCGTAATCCAGACTACCTACATACCCTGTATCTACAAGATCAAAGAACATTATGATGGTGATAAGACATGATGAATATGTAGTTCTAGGCTTATTGATGATGTAAGTGATGAAAGATAGAAGAATGGAGGATGATTATAAAAGTGATGAAAGTGTTGGGAATTAATGTGTCTCAACCTTGGTAATTCCTTACATTATTAATGGTTGTATTTATTATTTAATTGCCTATGTTGTAAATATTTGTAAATTCCATATTGTCATATTGTGGGCTGTGGCATGGTGATGTGTCAATCCTACATAGAATATGACAACTTGTAATTTTGTCCTCACATGAGGAGATAGGCATCCCACTTTGTGTTAGAAGTATTTTGCCATGTGTTGGCATCTTCCATGTTGTGTAAGTGAATCTTGACCAAAATAGTTATGACATATTCCTATTATAGAATCTATGACGTGTAAGAGTCAGAAATAGAAGGTTGTAAGATAGGTGAAGACATGTGTCATGAAGAATCTTTGAAAAAGACATATTTCAGCACCCCAAGGCAGACTATGACATGTTGTAAGAGAATATGCTATTTATAGCCTGTGTATAACAGATTCTCTTACAACTATAAGTTGCAACTGCTATGACAAATTCTATGATGGTCGTAAGTGTCGTAAGAGCATCTGTCATAGCTCATTTTGGAAATACGTAACCTCTTTGGGATGGGAGCTATTGACAAGTGTCAGGCACATTCTACAATGTTGACCAAGTGTCTTTAGGCATGGGTTTTGGTCCATGAAGCTAAGTTGGAAGCCCATCCCAAGAAAGGTCCAATATTGCCTTGTATTTTCTATATAAACAGGTACTTGCAGGAGTAGAGGTATCATAGATTTTTATAGGTACTATTATGCTACCGGTTTGAATCCAAAAATGAGTATCAAAGACCATTGAAGCTTGCATTACAAGTGTATTGTAAACATATTTCATATTTGTTAATATATTGTGTAGGTTTCCGAGTGTGGGGTTTTTCATCTGATAAAGGGATTTCCCCACCGTAAATCTTTGTCTCTCTTCTTCTATCTTCTTTCTAGTTCATGTGTATTGCTACAATATCTCATTTATGTGTTACATCTTACTGTAGTTGTAAGGATTAATTTGAATTTGCATAGCCCTCTCCTTATTAGATTAGTGTAGGAAGTGATTTTTGCACACCTAGCTTCCTTTCAGTTGGTATCAAAGCTTGATCACCTTTGGTCCTAGTTGTTGGGTAGGGGTTTTTTGAGTTGATCTTAAGTTGAGTGGGAGCCTACGTATAGTATTCTAAATCTTATTGTAGCAAGGAGACGGCAAGCACATCCAGAAGGATAGAGGTGGAGAAATTTAATGGCACAAATTTTGAGCTATGGAAGCTCACGATGGAAGACATGCTTATAGACCGAAACCTATGGGAAATTGTATCCGGTGTAAAAACAACCACAATGTCACAAGATGATTGGGATCTTAAGGATCAGAAGGCTAAGGGTCTCATAAGACTCTATTTAGCTGATTCTATCTTGTTGAATGTCCATGAGGAGAAGAGCAAAAAAGACCTTTGGAAGAAGTTGGGAGATGTTTATCAGGCTAAATCCTTGATGAACAAACTTTTCCTAAGAAAGAAGTTGTATTCTTTTCGAATGGAGGAAGGAGGATCCATTACTAAGCATATGAATGCCTTTAACATGCTCGTTACACAATTGACATCCATTGGTGTGAAGATGGAGGAGGAGGATCATTGTATGACCTTGCTTTGTTCTTTGTTGGACTCGTGGGATCATCTTGTCATGGCTATTGGAAGCACCACATAAACATTCAAAATGGAAGAAGTGGTATCTTAGTTGTTATCTGAAGAGATGCAGAGAAGGTCTTCTGAGGCAGCTAAAGAGGCTCTTGTGGTTTGTGGAAGACCTAAGGAGAAAGGGAAAAAGAAGGACAAGAAAGCTGAGAAGGGTAGATCCAAATCCCGTGGGAGATCCAAATCTCCTAGAAAGTCCAAGGCTCTTTGTTGGAATTGTGGGAAAACCAGACATTTATGAAAGGAATGCAAGGAGAAGAAGAAGAAGAAGAAAGCTCCTGATTCAGATTTTGACAAGTTATAAGAAGATGGTGATGCTTTCATTGCAGCCCTGGCAACCCATGCATCTGATGATGTGTGGCTAATTAACTTTGGTGCATCATTCCACATGACCTCACATCAAGACTGGTTTACCAAGTATGAGGAGCTTGATGGTGGAAAGGTGTATCTGGGTGATGACTCTCATCTTAAGATTGTTGGTCATGGAAGAGTCTCTATCTGATTCCCTGATGGACAAGTGAAGGGGATCTCTGGGGTTATGCACATCCTAGGCTTAGCACAGAACCTACTTTCTGTAAGTATGTTGAATGATGCAGGTGTGTAGGTTGTGTTTTCGAAACAAAGATGCAAGATGACTAGAGGAGCTATGGTGCTTGCAAAGGGTACTATGAGAGGTACTCTATTTCAGCTAGAGGCATGCATTGCACAATCCAATAGTTCTTCTAACTCAAAGAAGAGGGCAGCAGTCACTTCATCCCCACCATCTGAATGAGTAGTGAAGAAATCTGTTGTTTCTAATTATGATGGTTGTACCTGTGCATTGGAAGTTAAACTTCCTACTGAAAAGACAATGTTATGGCATAAGAGATTTTGCTACATTGGTGAGAAGGGTCTATGTACTCCAAAAAATAAGAACTTCATTGAGGGGTTAGATGATTGTAATCTTGAGTTCAACTTTTGCGAACATTGCATTTATGGAAAACAAAACCATGTCTAATTTTATTTGAGTTCTCACAAGTCTTCTGGTTTATTGGACCATATTCATTCTGATGTGTTTGGTTCTGTTAATGTTACTTCATTATCAAAATCTATATATTTTGTATCTTTCATAGATGATTATAGTAGAAGGACATGGATTTATTTTCTCAGAAGAAAATCTGAAGTCTATAGCAAGTTTAAGGAGTTTAAGGCCTTTGCTGAAAATTAGACTGGTAAAAAGATTAAATGTTTGAGAATTGACAACGGTGGTGAGTTCTGTTCTATAGAATTTGATAAATATTGCAAGGAACTTGGGATTGAAAGACAAAAGACAACTCCATACACCCTACAGCAAAATGGAGTTGCAGAGAGGATGAACAAGAGACTGATGGAGAAGGCTAGGAGTATGCTTAGTGGAGCTGGCCTAGAACAAAAGTTTTGGACTAAAGCTGTTGCCATTGCTTGCTATCTGATAAATAGATATCCTACATCAAATCTTGTTGGAAAGACACCTATGGAGGTGTGGTCTGGTAGAAAGCCTTCAATAAGGCATCTTCATGTTTTTGGTTGTCAGGCATATGCACATGTGCCTAGGGAGAAGTGGTCAAAGTTGGAGAACAAAGTTGTTAAGTGTATCTTCATTGGCTATGGTGTCGGTGTGAAAGGATACAATCTTTGGGATCTTGTGCCTAAAAAAGTGTTATATAGAAGAAGTGTCATCTTTAGAGAGCTTACACCTTCTTCCACTATTTTACAGCTAGAAGAAAAAGAAAAGAAAGAGGATGTTGTTTAGTTTCTTGCTACCCCTAAGAAGACTGAATAGAAAGACAGTGTTGGACCTGATGATGAGGAGAGCTTTGGAAGCTTAGATGAAGAAGCTAAACCTTAACCTCAGCCCTTCAGGAGGTCTACATGAATAAGAAAGCAACCTGAAAGGGTTGGTTTTACATTGCTTGATTCTAGTTGTGCTTATGCTTTACTCACTAATAGTGATGAACCTAGAACTATATCAGAGGCTTTGAACATGAAAGATGCAAGTTCCTGGAAGGAGGCCATGGAGGATGAAATGGATTCTTTGGAAAAGAATCAAACTTGGGACTTGGTGCTTTTGCTTCCTAGATGGAAACCTATTGGATGCAAATGGGTGTTCAAAAAGAAAATTGGTGCAGATGGCAGTGTTGAGAAGTATAAGGCCAGATTGGTTGTGAAGGGGTATTCACAAGTTGAGGGTATAGATTATGGTGAGATCTTCTCTCCCATTGTAAAATTGACTTCCATTCAATTCCTATTGTCTCTCACAGTAGCTTATGACTTGGAGGTAGAACAGATGGATGTGAAGACAACTTTCCTTCATGATGATTTGGAGGAAGAAATCTACATGTCATAGCCAGAGCATTACATGGTGAAAGGTAAAGAAAATTTGGTTTGCAAATTAAAGAAGTCTTTGTATGGTTTGAAGCAGTCTCCTAGGAGGTGGTAATTGAAGTTTGAGGCCTTTATGTTGTCTATTGGATTTGTGAGATTGGAATCGGATCACTGTGTGTACTTTAAGTTTGATGGTGATTATATTCTCATTGTTGCATTGTATGTTGATGATATGTTGCTTATTGGGAAGGGTAAGAGTATGATTTCTGATTTCAAATCTCAATTGTCAGTACAGTTTGAAATGAAAGATTTAGGGGTAGCTAGGTACATTCTAGAAGAGGAAATTGGAAAAGACAGAGCTAATAAAAAACATTAGTTAAGCCAGAGTAAGTATGTGAAGACCATGTTGGATAGGTTCAGCTTGGTAGATTGTAGACCATTGTGTGTTCTTGTTTCTTTCGGGACAAAGTTATCTATTGAGGATTGTCCAAAATCTCCTAGTGAGGTGGAGGACATGAGCAGAGTACCTTATGCTAGTGTTGTTGGCAGTTTGATGTATGCTATGGTCTACACAAGACCAGACATTGCCCAAGAAGTGGGAGTCCTTAGTCGATTTATGGCTAATCCTAGACGGGTTCACTGGGATGCAGTTAAGCAAGTGTTTAGATATTTGAGGGGTACTTCTGAGTATTCCATATGTTATCATGGTAATGTTACTGGACCTCCACATTCTATTGATATTTGTGGATTTGTGGATTTAGATTGGGCAGGTGACATTGACAGCATGAGATCCACCAGTGCTTATGTGTTTACATTGTTTGGTGGTGCTATTAGTTGGATGAGTAAGCGACAACTTGTGGTTTCTTTGTCCATGATAGAAGCTAAGAATATGGAAGCAACTCATGCTTGTAAGAAATCCTTTTGGCTTAAGAGATTATGTTTAAATATTGGTGTTGATGCAGGTCATATAACGATTAGTTGTGACAGTCAGAGTGCAATTTGCCTTGCGAACAATCCAACTTTCCATGCTAGAACAAAGCATATTGATGTTCAGTTTCACTTTGTACGAAACATGGTAGAGGATGGGAAGGTAAATTTGGAGAAGGTAGATACCTCAAAGAATGTTGCAGATGCATTGATGAAGCTAGTGAGCACAAAGAAGTTTAGATGGCATTCAAAGTCTATGGGCCTTTCGGCCTATAGCAGTTAAATCTTGTTATTCTATTGGCTCTTACAAGGTTTTCAATAAGTGAGAGAATGTTGGGAATTAGGGTGTCTCAACCTTGGTAATTCCTTGCATTATTAATGTTTGTATTTATTATTTAATTTCCTATGTTGTAAATATTTATAAATTCCATATTGTCATATTGTGGGATGTGGCACAGTGATGTGTCAATCCTACATGGAATATGACAACTTGTAATTTTGTCCTCACATGAGGAGATAGGCATCCCACATTGGGGTAGGAGCATTTTCCCATGTGTCGGCATCTTCCATGTTGTGTAACTGAATCTTGACCGAAACAGTTATTACAGATTCCTATGACAGAATCTTTGACATGTAAGAGTCAGAAATAGAAGGTTATAAGACAGGTGAAGACATGTGTCATGAAGCATCTTTGAAAAAGGCATATTTGGGTGCCCCAAGGTGGACTATGACATGTTGTAAGAGAATATGTTATTTATAGCTTGTGTATGATAGATTCTCTTACAGCTGTAAGTTGTAATTGCTGTGACAGATTCTATGACGGTCGTAAGTGTCGTGAGAGCATCTGCCATAGCCTATTTTGGAAATAGGCGACCTTTTTGGGATGGGAGCTATGGACAAGTGTCAGGCACATTCTACAATGTTGACCAAGTGTCCTTAGGCATGGGTTTTGGTCTATGAAGGCAAGTTGGATGCCCATCCCAAGAAAGGTCCAATATTGCCTTGTATTTTCTATATAAACAGGTGCTTGGAGGAGTGGAGGTATCACAAGTTTTATAGGTACTGTTATGCAGCTGGTTTGACTCTAGACACGAGTGTTGAAGACCATTAAAGCTTGCATTGCAATGTATTGTAAACATATTTTAGATTTGTTAATATATTGTGCAGGTTTCTGAGTGTGGGGTTTTTCACCCAATAAGGGTTTTCCCTACCATAAATCTTTGTCTCTCTTCTTCTATCTTCTTTCTGGTTCATGTGTATTGCTGCAATATTTCATTTATGTGTTACATATTTATATAGTTGTAAGGATTAATTTGAATTTGCATAGCCCTCTCCTCATTAGATTAGTGTAGGAAGTGATTTCTGCACACCTAGCTTCCTTTCAGAAAGATGGATGATGAGAAAGAGGCTATCGTCTTTGCCTGAATCAAAGTGCTTCCTTCACATCTCAGATTGCCTACATACCCTATATCCACTGGATCAAGGCTTTGAACAATAGAGATGTGATGTAGTTCTTTCTTATTGGGCTGATGGTTGATGTCAAAGGATCAACTTTATTGCTTAGATTTTTGTGATGTTTTGATTTTTTTTTTGTATTTTTTTTGAATCTTTTTATTTGATTTTTTTTGAAATGTTTTTAGAAGATCGCTGTGTTTTGGTGGAGATGTTTGCTGTGTTTTGATTGATATGAACTAGAGTTGTAAATATCCACTTCCAAATAAGGTTGAACAATTGCCCCTAGTGTGGGATGAAGTTTATTATGGGAAGGCTACGAATTTGCGATGGATGTTGGCATGCGAATAGTGTACTAAGGTGCCAAATGATATATTAACCCCAACAAAGTCAAATACTACAAAAGCCATCAAGGCAGAAGTAAGGGTAAAAAGGCTATTTATTATGGATGGATAATGGATAGTTGGTTGTGAGGTGTAGATAGGGACAATAGTGGATTATGATGTGGATTATGTAGGTAAGATAATGGATGATGCTATGAAAAGCTGTGATCAAAGAAAACTGAGTAAATGATGGAAGTTAGTTTCTACACATAGTGCTTGTTTGCCAGGTTTTCACTATGGTACTTATCCAAGGCGCCTATTTAGTACCAGGTTTTCACTAGAGGATGGATTATTTATCTTGTATGATTTTTATGTCATCCAAAGTGCCACAAAGTGGTTTTCACTATTGGATTTTTTTTTGTTGTGGAATACGCTGAGGCTCATGGGTAGAACTTCTTGAGATGAATACTATTGACTAGTTCATCCAAGGGAATACCTTCAGGTGTGGAGAGAGTGTATGCACCTGATCCATAGACTGATGTGATGACAAAAGGACCAAGCCAATTAGGTTCAAACTTTCCCTATTTCTCTCGATGCTACTGATTCTTTTGATTTTCTTTAAGGACAAGATCTCCAACTTGAAATCTTTGTTCTCTAATATTTTTGTTGTAGCTATGACATAGACAATTTTGATAGATTTGGAGATGGTTGAGTGGTGTGAGATGTTGTTCATCTAATAGCTCAAGTTCATGGAGTCTGGATACTCTATATTCTTTGTCTGAGATAGTATGCTGTAGAGATACTCACAGTGAAGGGATCTCAACCTCAATAGGTAAAATAGCTTCAGTGCCATACACAAGAGCATAAGGTGTACCACCAGTGGGAGTTCTTATACTTGTTTTGTAAGCCCATAATGTAGGGTTAAGCTGCAAATGCCAATCACGACCAGCTTCATTGACTATCCTTTTAAGGATCTTGATGATTGTTTTGTTAGAAGCCTCAGCTTAGCCGTTACTTTGAGGATAGTAAGGTGTAGATAATCTATGTTGGCTATGGAACTTATTGCAAAGATCTCTAACCTCTTGGTTCTTGAAGGGATGACCATTATCAGTGATAATGGCTTGAGGAACTCCATAACGGCAGATGATATAATGTAAGATAAACTTGGCTATTTGCTTGGCAATAATGTAAGTCATTAGTATTGCTTCCACCCACTTTGTGAAGTATTTAGTGGTAGTGATAATAAAATTATGACCATTTAATGAGGTAGGATGGATTTTACGTATGAGATCAAGTCCCCACTATGAGAATGGCCAAGGAGTGGTGATATGCTTAAGTTCATGTGCTGGTGCATGTATTAGATCCCCATGTTTATGAAATTGTAGACATCTCTTTGCAAATTGCTGTGCATCTTTCTCCATAGTTGGCCAATAGTATCTAGCTTGTAGAAGTTTCTTAACAAGACCAGGGCCAGTAGAATGCGATCCATAGACACCTTCATGTACTTCACGTAAGGCAAACTTTGCTTCCTCAAAATCAAGACATATAATAAGGATACCATCAAGACTCTGGCGATATAGGGTGTCTCCTAGGATAGTGTAGTGAGAGGCTCAATGGATGAAGGTTTTTCATTGGGTATTAGATAGTTGAAATGGTAAGGTCTAATTACGGAGATACTCATATATGCCCTCATACCAAGGTGAATTGGGTCCAACAATCTCACATATAAGCTCAGATTGTAGTACTTCAAATGATGGGATCAAAAGTTGTTCAAAAAGAAACTCATACTTCTGTGCATTGGAAAGCATGTCTAGAAGAGATCCAATCATAGCCATGGCATCTGCTACTTTGTTTTGTATCCTTTGGATCTGTTCAAAGGTGATATTGTCAAATACTTCTTGAAATCATCGACCATTAGCTTGTATGGAATAAGCTTCTCATCTTTTGTTTGATACTCATCTAAGACCTATTTGATAACCAATTGAGAGTCACCAAAGACCTGTAGTTGTTTAATAGCCGACTGTACTACCATGCATAATCCTATGATTAAAGCTTAACATTCTGCTATGTTATTGGTGATGGAAATGTAATTCTATATGACTTCAAGATACAATCTCCTTGAGGCATCACAAACAATATCCCTACTCCTGATCCATGTTGTGTATAAGATCCATCACAGTATAGTTGCCATAATGTTGGTGAAGTTAGATTGAACAATTCTTCATCAGGGAACTCTAGGTGTATTGGATGAATATCTGTGATAGGTGCTGTAGCTAACTGATCAGTGATGACTTGCCCTTTTATGGCCTTTCAATCGACATATTGAATGTCAAATTCACTTAAGATCATAACTCATTTTGCTAGTCTTCTCGTAAGGATTGCTTTGGAAGGAAGATATTTGAGTGGATCAATGTTAGATATGGCCTTTGTTGTTTGGTTCAACATATAGTGTCGCAACTTTTGTGAAGCAAAAACCAATGCAAAACATGCTTTTTCCATAGATGAATAATTAAGTTCATATCCCACAAGAGTTCTACTGATGTAGTAAATGGCTTGCTCTTTTCCTAAATCATCATGCTGAGCTAAGAGGGTACCCGATGCTATTGTTGTTGAAGAGATATATAGTAATAATGGGTGATCAAGTACAGGAGGTACTAACACAGGAGGTGTTGCTAGATATTCCTTTATTTTGTCAAAGTCTTGTTGACATTTTTCTTCCCACTTAAAAGGTTCACCCTTGTGAAGGAGACGTTGAAAAGGATGACACTTATCTGCTAGTTGTGAGATAAATCTACGAATGGATTTTAACCTTCCTTGTAGACTATGAAGCTACTTTAGATTTGTTGGTGGAGGCATTTCCATGATGGATTTTACTTTTTCAGGATCCACTTCTATGCCTCGTCGAGACACGATGTACCCCAACAATTTACTAAATGTTACACCCAATACACACTTCTTTGGGTTTAGTCTGACTTGATATTTCTCTAATCAATCAAAGATTTGTGCTAGTACCTGTAGATGTTCTTCTCTTTTCTTAGATTTCCCTAGAATATCATCAACATAATCTTCCATGATAGTGTGGAAAAGGTCATGGAAAATAACTGTCATGGCTTGTTGATAAGTAGATCCAGCATTCTTGAGACCAAAAGGCATTACAACCCAGCAGTATGTACCCCATCGACAAATGAATGATGTTTTATCTTGATCTTCCTCTACTATTCTGATTTGGTTATATCCTGAGAATCCATCCATCAAGGATAGCATTTTGTGTCCAGCTGTAAGATCTATAATGTTGTCTATACTTGGTAATGGAAAGTCATCTTTAGGGCATGCTTTGTTAAGATCTTTGAAGTCTGTGCAATAGCGAACTCGTCCATTAGGTTTTGCTATAGGTACCAAGTTTGAAACCCATTCTAGATAACCAACAGGCTTTATGAACTTTGCTTCTAACAACTTTTGAATTTTTGCCTTGACCAAAAGAGCTACTTGTGGATGCATTTTGCGTAGTTTTTGTTTAATAGGTTTTGCATTAGGAGATATTGCTAGGTGATGTACCACAAGTGATGGATCTAGACCTAGCATGTAAGCATAAGTCCATGCAAAATTGATAGCTCTTTTGATGAAGAATGCTATGAAATTTATTCTTTTTTACTCTGATAGTGATGCTGCCAAAAAAGTGATCTTCAGATTTTGCTCTGTGCCCAAGTTCATGTCTTGAGATTTTTCAACTAGCACTTTTGATTTTTCATGATAATCAGGGGTGACAGGAAGATCAAATCCCTCATCCTCAGGTGCCTCAGAGAGGTTTTCACCCTTAGATACATCCTTTAATTTTACTTTTTCATAGTCAATAGGTGCCTTTCAGTTTTCACCTAGTGACCTATCTTTTTTTATTCTATTTATTTCACTTTTGTGATTGAAGGATTTGATACTTCCACCAAAATATGCTAGTTTAGGGAGGTCCATCATGAAGCCTACTTTGTGATCACCCAATGGAATTCCCTTGTCATAAGCCCATGAATTTGGCAAGAGCTTCATCATTTTCAAATGTGTCCAATATTGGTGCCCCCTATTGGTCCCAATCGACAAGTTTAGGATATACAAGTGAAAGGGTAATGGACGAAGGGTTTTGGCTAGATGAGGTGGTGGAAATCATGAATATAGAGGTTTCTTGAAAAAGGTCAATGATATACAGGGAGTCATCGATGGTATCTAAATTAGAGGTCTCTCCTATTGAAGAAGGTCCAGCTTCCATATCAGAAATACACTTAATGTCTTTGGAAGGTTGTACCTATAGTTGATAGCCAAGGTTGTGCTTATTAAGCTTCTTAGACACAACAATAGGTTCAATAGGTCCTTGTTCCTATGATCCCAATCCATCATATCCTTTGTAACCCATGTTCTTAATGATACGGAACCCATTGTTATATCTCTCCACTTCAAGTTGTACTCAGTCGTTCTCATCATAGAATATCCAAGAGTTAATGTCATCAATGTCTTCATCATCAAGGAATCCACCTTTGATGAACACTGTTGGTGCAACTTTTATGATAGATGCAGGTGAAGATGCCTTAGATGTAGAAGGTTTTTCCATGAGATTTGGGAGACAAGGGAAGAGTGCCAACACAACAAGATTCTTGTAATGTGTACTCACCCAGACCATGTTTAGTGTACTTGATACAAAGATTTGAAGTGGATGTACTAGATGATGGCTTAAGTAGGGTCGATGGGTCACATAGGAGGATGAAGGATATGCTTCGGTGTTGATAGAAATGTGGTTACGACTTTGATATTTATCTTGAAAAGCACGATAAAACTCAAATGGATTGGGATCGGCATGGATAACAACTTCAACACCATTATGTGGAAATTTGAGACATTGATGGTAGGTGGAAGGGATTACTTTGAGAGCATAGATCCATGGATGACCAAGGATGATGTTATAAGGAAGGAAAATATCAAGAACTTGACAACAGGTGTTAGTAGTGACAGGACCAACTTGGATAGGCAAATGGATAATTCCTTTAGTATCTCTCTCAGCATCATCATATGCTTTGATAGTAATGACCATGGAAGTATCAATGTCTTTCTCAGAGTATCCCAATTGTTTTATTAATTTTAAAGAACATATATTAAGACCAACTCCACCATCCACTAAGATTTGTTTGATACAACATTGATTTACAAACACTTCTATGTGGATGGATTCATTATGTGATGGGTGGATGGAAGGTCGAAGATCTTTGTTGAAGAAGGTAAGATGGCAAGGTCGAAGATCTTTGTTGACAAGAAAATAGTGTTTTTGACAAGAAAATGATGTTTGAATGATTCGTAGATTAGTAAGTGTATAGTGTATAGTGTATTAGCAAGATTCCTTATCTGAGACCGATCTCTCTCAATAGAAAATGGTAATTGTTGGTAAATGGTTATTAGTGATTAAAGTTATAGATCAAATTTTAGATGCCTAAAGAACTTTTATTTGAATTTATGGTTAGTAGCACATAGGTTTGCGCTTATCATGAATATTGGTGTATATTTATTGTTGTCTTTATTAGATGGATGATCATTATGTTTTCTTGCAAATTGTGCATTAGATAGAAAGGAGATCAAGTTAAAATTAAAGCATATTAAATTAGACACTTTTATTTAATAAATCAAGGAATTGTGTTCGATTATAATATGTGGAATTAAAGTGTTTTTATCTGGGAGTGTTTTAGTAACGGACTTATTTGATAACCCTTCTTGATTTTGGCTAAGTAAGGATGTTAGGATTATGGTTCACCTTTCTTGACTTGTTAATTCCTATTGATTTAGGGTTTTGTTTGCTTGGTTATACTTGTGTAAGTCGTTATAATGTCGGAGTGAGTTTTAGTCAAGTGGTCAAGTCTGTATTTCCAAGGCCTCTGATGTTTATGGTTATATTTCAGTTAATGTGTTATATTATGGCTTTTGTTCATGTGTGGGGGAACCCTGTAGTGTATATGGGGAAGAATGATGCAATTGGTCTAATTCATTTCTTAGTTTGAGTCACATATTGCAAATCAAGTGTCAAGTTGTTAAACCTTGGGATTCATGTTGGATTGGGAACTTTTATGTGATATAATGTTTGTGTGCCGACTCTAGAGATTAGGTCTGCACTCTAGTTTGTTATTTGTTTTGGTTCAAACGATGTTTTTGACTAAGTGGTCATATGGACAAGGGAAAAATGTTGTTATAGAAATGAGAAGTGAAAGTAGAGATCTCTTATGTATTTCCATGTTTTAAGTTATGAATTATTGAATCCCTTTTGGCTCGTTTCCCTCCTGGTCGTATCCTTTTGTTTGTTTTGGATCATTATGTTACTTTGGGATGGAGTTTGGTCTATGTTTTTAGTTACTTGTGAAGTGGGAATCTTGAGGCGTGTCATGTGTTTGTGTGTCATGGCGAAAGTTTTGTCCCTGTCAGATAATGGTGACTTTATCTTTGGTTTGTACCTAACTCCAGAGGTGTGGTGTCTTGATCTTTGGTTCAGATTGTGGCATGCCAGTGTATTGGGATAATTAGATTTTTGTGCCCTGTTATGAATGGGAAAATGGTCTCTTGGATATAGTATTTGGTTCTAGATGGTATTGCTTCATTTTGAAGGGATGTTAAGGACTTATTGTTGTAGCCTAGTGAAAGGCATGAGTTATGGCTCAGATCTAATTGGAGACTTTTTATACCTATATGATGTGGTATGTATGGTTGACCAGAGAACGCTAAGGGAGTGGCTTTCATGGTGGGGCCGGTGCCTAGTGAGAGGTCACCTGGGTAACCCCATGGAAGTTGTAAGCATGTGGAAAACTTAATAAGTTAATCAAGAGGGTTGGGGGTATTAAAACACTTAACAAGATAAGTGAGAGACCTCACCCATGCCTTGAGTGCTCGTAAAGGCTAAGGATGGGCTGAGAAGGCTTGGTTGGCAAGGTTGACCTCCTCGTCTCCATGACAGGACTTGTTGGTTCCGCATGTGTCACCCTATGGGGCCGGTGCCTAGGGAGAGGCTGCCAGGGTAACCATAGATGGGGGCCGGTGCCTAGGGAGAGGCTGCCAGGGTAACCATAGATGGGGGTCGGCTTCTGGTGATTGATAGCCTGGGTAACCCATGCTAGGACCATGCGATGACACTCTCCTTATGCAGTTTTATTGTTCCTTGGTAATGCCTCTGGAGTGATGTCTTGTCTTGTGTAGTTGTGTTGTTATGGTTAGTTGTGTAATGTCAATTGTCGTTCTTTTATTTTGGTTGTTGTTTTCTTTGACTTAGTGAAATCCTTATTGTTATCTCCTAGCTCGGAGGGGTGGACCTTAGGGTTCCACATGGTTGGGAGGCAGAGCTACCCATTGGCCTTCTTGGAGATTCAGTTTGAGTCTTGTACAGTGGTGCTCTAGTTCTAGTTTTCTTTTCTCCTTCAGAGCTGTTGTATACTTTATTATGTATTCATTTGTAAACCAACGTGATCGGTCTTGTAACCTTGTAATTAAACTATCTTGTAAATGTAAAAGTTGACTCTTAACTGAAGTGGTAGTAAAATGATTATCTCTTGTGTGGTTTTTACTTTATATTCTCTAATGCAATTATGTTTCCCTAGAGGAGTTAGAGTGCACTTTTCTTTATGTTGTGTATTATGCTATCTTGGTTACTGTTATTGCATTTACTTGCTTCAAGAAAGAAAAAAATTATTTCTGGAATTTTGCTTTTGTTTGTCTTACTCTCTAGGGTTACATGACGGGGCATTACAATTCAAGTCCTTTTATTCTTCAGCAGCAGGGTCAGGTTCCTAACATAGCATGGAAGGCAATGCCTTACTTTCTTGGAGATGGCTCAGTTTGCATTGTAGATCACATTTAAGATGTTGCAAGTTTATGCTCTGTTCATAATGTCACAATTGAGAATCATGCCCTCTTTTTGCTAGCATCCTCCCTCAAATGAAAAACAAAAGAGTGGTATAGAGGATTACAGCCTAGTTCAATCACTAGATGGGATCAACTTGGTGGGCTTATCTACAATCGTTTCAAAGATAGAACAGATGTTAGTACTCTCACCCAGAATCTTATCACCATCAAAAGGCATCCTATGGAGCCCATACCTGATTTCAATTCAATATTTGACAAGGTATGGAAGAAATTCTCTACTGATATTAGGCCATCTCGAGTCTTTGCATTTCTTTATTATTTAAAATCTTTAGACCTTGAGATATCTGTGATGATCCAAGCCCTAGGAGGTGAAACTCTTCCCCAGTCATAAGATCTTGCCATTAAGGCTGAAAGTAACCTCATAGTGACTGGTAAGTTGTCTCCTCTACCCTTAGAACCATTAATTCTTCATGCAAACAACCTATCCCAAGTTCTTTCTTGCATTCAAATGTATACCTATTCTAATCCACCCACCCTCCCTGTTGATTTGTCAAATCATGAAGACGAGATGAGTGTTGTGGAAGAACTAATAAAAACCCTCTCCCATGACCTGAGTGAGCTAAAAGATCAAGCCATGTATAATGCTGATCCAATTTTTATGCCCCTAAGTCTGTATGAACACTAATATGAATATAGCTAGAAAGACCCAATAATCTCCACAATTATGCATTACAAGGCTCTGTAGTTGCAAATCAATCCATAGAAGTCATAGATCAGGTGCTTTGTCACTTTGACATCCAAGAAGAATAAAGTTTCAAGAATCAAATTATAAGCAAGTCAGTGGCTCCTGTGTGTCCTTCTGGTTATCAGCAACATGCATATGTAGCAAGGTTTACTTCATAAACTTGGTGAAGTCATGGAGAAGATTTAGAAGTTGATTATGAGGTGACACTTCTAGAAGCTGAAAAGTACTAGGTCTAGTTTGATACCGCTTCTGTACTTCATTTTGAGAAAGAGATTGGAAGGGAGTTTTCTACAGACTCTATCAAGAATGGCTATTTCTATTTCAGTTATGAGGTTTCACATTTTGATGAAGATAGCACAAGTATACATCAGGGGTAGCATGATGAAGATTTGTTCTCACTTTTTCAACAAGGCTATTAGCTACTAGATGTAGAAGACCCTACCATTGACCAAGTGGACAGTTGTTTTATAAGGCCTATTAAGGATGATCATAAAGAATATTTTAAAATAGAGTTAGATGCCTGTGCTGATTTATTTTCAATTTTTGAAGATGGTTATTATCTTCTTCTTGATGAAGATTCATAGCTGCAAGAAAGGATTTATAAGGATGAGCATCAAAGGAATATTTGTGAGATCCAAGAGTCACAAACTGAGTCACATTATACACCTTTCTTCCTCCAAGGGGGAATTCCAATTAGATTCAAGGTTGTGATGGGCAGCTTTGTCTCTTGCATACCTAGTTTTGACACTATCATGGGTCATAAACCTATTGAAGAGTTTGCAAGAGAGGTCATTAAGGAAGTATTGTGGATAGAAATTTTTAAATGCAATCAAGAGAATAAGCTTCGACGGTTGATTTCCCCTTCCCACCTTCCGTTGAAGCAAGCACAGTATGCAAATCAACTTGATTGGTGCTTTGACAAAAAAAGAGGAACCTCTAGAGAAAAGGAAGATGAAAAGGTACAAGTTTCTATTATACTTTTTCATGTGTTTCGTTTGGTCAGTTATCAATGTAATGTGGATTCATTGGAGAAGCATCATCAAATATGGCAGTTACTTTTCTGTCCCAGTGAATGGGCATGTCCCTATGTGTTTCAGTTGTCAGTAATTATATTCAATATTTAGAATAAGCTACAACAGTAGCCTTATTTTCATATTCAGTCAGTTTGCTTTAATAAATGTTAGTTGTTGCTATGAGGATGAGTGGTTAGTCTCCGTGGTTCAACAATGCTTTAGTCTCAGCAATTCAGTGTCTTAGATTCAATGGTTTGTTTTCAGTTTCAGTTGTGTATTAGTTTTGGATAAAGATGTGTCTTTAGGTGGTGCTAGTTTGTTCAGCCTATGTGACTCAATATGCTTACTAGATAAGACTCAGTTGTGAAACCAGAGATGCCAGAGTTTGAAATGGGCATGCCCATTTTCCCATTCAGTCGCCAGGAACTGTTGTACAAAAGTTTGCACTCCATTTTCAAAAAAATTAAATGTCAGATGCCTAATATAGTTCAACCAAATGAGCTCGATCACAATTCAACAAGTTGAATGAAGACTCCATCACTTGAAGCTCAGTCCCATCATGTAATTCAAAGTTACAACATAATGAAGATGTACTTGTTCTAGAAGGAATAGTTTCACGGTGTAATGCTGCTGCCAGAAGTGAAGTCCATAAATCTCCAAATCATGAGCAAAGTCTATTAATTTTCAAGCTTAGCCTATCTAGTGGAATTGGCCCTTCCTTTGATACAGAGGTCATTGTCAATATGGGGAAGACAATGATTTTAAAGTGCAGTCAATATATACATGACACCAGTATAGATAATGGAGCAACATTGAAGCATGTGCTACAACTTATATTGAGAAGGGACTCAATTCATTAAGGCTTTATAAAATTAACCTTTAGGGTTTGAGGAACTCGATTAGAATTCTAGGTGCATCTTATAAGGTAAGTCTCAGTTTGAAGAAAAACAGATGCTTAGCATTATAAGATGAAGGCTTAGGGACAAGGAGCCAATCACAAAATGAATGAGGCATAATGTTATGATCACAAAGGCCTCAATGAAGGGCTCAAAACAATAATGTGTAGGTATAAGGATTGGAGAAATGACCTCTCTTAAGACATAGTTGTGGCTACCATTTAGAGAATGGATTTCATTCAGCTCTTCACAACCAGTCATAAGGTTTGGTGGCTAGTCATCAATCTAATGCCACGGTTTCAGATAAAAGTGGCTCAATTTTTTCATTCAAGATCGGCCTCTATCTAAACTAAATCCACTAGTATCAGAGACGCATTATCCATAACCATGAGGGTGCCAGCTATTGAAAAGACAAGCCTCAATTTAGCGATCAATTTTAGATGATCAAAATACAATCATGGCATGATCAAGGGATCAACCTCCATGAAGTTTGTTGCCAATATAAAATCAAGGCAAAGTATTATAGACAAAGGCATCACCCATCAGACAAAAGAACCATGTCTAGCTTAATATAGAATGAAGAGCAACCTCTTCAATTGTAGTGCAACTATTTCTTCTCATGACATATTTAAGGATTTGATTAGAGAATTTCTTGAGTTCAAGTTGGATGGTAATAGAAGAATGCGGCCAAAAAGGAAGACACAGCTCGTATAAATAGATGGCACTTAGCCTCAAGATGATGCATGGCAAATATTTAAGGGATCTGCCTTTAGAGAGAATGATGCCACTATAAACTTCACATTCAACCATTTCAAATAAGTAAAGGCTGTGGCGTTTGAAAGGAGAGGCACCACTATGGAAGAAGGCACGACCTTTTACACCAGCATGAAGTCATAAGCTCAAGCATCAACTATTAATTAATTTTTAATAAGATTCCACCAAAGAGGTTTGGCTTGAGGAAAGAGAGACATTTCTAATTCAAAGGATGTTGCCAATGATAGGCATGATCAACATAAAGGGATCAGCCTCATTTGATGAGGGCATCCAAAGAGGGACTTGATTCATAATTGGCACTCCATTGTCTTTAAGAAAATGTCTAGCAAACATTAAGAAAAGCATCACAAAAGAGATGTTGTCCATAATTCAAGCCTTGGTCATTTAAATAAATCCACCACTGAGTTTAAAGGTGCCACCAAAACATGTAGGGGCATATCATCATATCTGCAGTATCATCAAAAGTGTGAAGCAATAGAGGCTTTAGGGTTTCAAAACATATAGCTACAGCTACCGTTGATGCAAAAAGGATCTAATGATTTAGACTATAAAGGAAATGGACCCTTGGAGAGTGCCAAATGGAGGCACTCAAGGATGTTTTAATGTTTCTCAAAGAGCACCAGAAGCCACCACGTGGGAGAGCGATGAAGAGAGCCAAAAGCAGACTGCCAGAGAGAGCCATGTGGTTGAGCCCAAGGGAAGAAAGATAAAATGTTTCATTTCATTTTATTAATGCAAATGTGTCACAGGAGTGAAAGAAGAAAAGCTAAAGTCTTATATTAAATAAGAGATTCTTATTATAAGTGGTGGGCCCCTCCTCATAAGTTGAGTTTTAATATAAGTTTCATTATTTTTAAAAGCCCACGGGAGAAGTCAAGTTAAGATAAAAAAATCTATTTTATTAAAGCCTCTCATAAAATGGTGGGTCCCTTGGAAATAAAGTAAAACTTTATTAGTGACTCTTGTTTTGACGTTGACGAGAAGTGAAAAGATGCAGCCCTAAAATAAATTACAGCTACTTCATTCCTCACTGGCAAGCTATAGGAGGAGGATGGTGGGAGATTTCATTTTCTCATACAAGCTAAAGATGCTGGCCAAATATATTTCTAGCCAAAAATGGAACAACCATAGTTCAGTTAAGATTTTCAGTTGCAGATACAGTCACTACTAGATTTTGTGCCAAATTTTGGGGGAAATATCAATTTTAGATATTTTGACAGTTGGGAAAGATTTTTAGTTAAGATTTTTAGTTGCAGATACAACCACTACTAGATTTTGTGCTGAATTTTGGGGGAAATATCAGTTTCAGATATTTTGACAGTTGAGAAAGATTTTTGGCTATAGAGATCTTCAACGGGTTTTAGTTTTCTAGCTATAAAAGGTAGGTCCGGGTCAGATTTCTGGAGTTCTTCATAGAGAGTTTTAACACATAGATCATATTTTTTAGAGCAACAAGCAGATGTTTTATTCTTTGCCTTGGCAGTGTCTTTTCAAATGAGAATGTAATATTTAATTTTGTGCAGCCATTTGTACCTCTGTAATTTGTTACTATTCAAATAATAAGAGACGATGTTCTATACATATCTAAGTTAATTTTTATTTCTTTGCCTTTATCAGATCTGTTTATCAAACTGAGGTTAATGATGCATCTCTTCTCTTTAATCTCTCAGTTAATCTTTCATGTTTTGTCATTTTGTTGATTCAGGTTGTTGTTTTAATCCAACGCATCACCATAGGGTTAGATTCTATTTCATCTTGTATCTATAATCTTGTTTTTCCTTCTACCATTTTCTTAAACCCCCTTTGAAAATGGCAGAGCCAGCTTCCTTAAAATCTAGAGGTCATTTCAGGGTCAATCCCACATGTCTTAAGTTTCTCCGGTTTATCACCATAGGGTTAGATTCTATTTCATCTTGTATCTGTAATCATGTTTTTCCTTCTATCCTTTTCTTAAACCCCCTTTGAAAATGGAAGAGCCAGCATCCTTAAAATCTAGAGGTCATTTCAATGGTCAATCCCACGTCTCTTAAGTTTCCCATGTTGCTGTTGTATTAGACCTACAAATTTATACATCAACAATTCTTTTTGAACCAATTTTAATGATACAATTTTTTAATTAATAAATCCTTAGACATATAGTTTGGTATAAAACCAAAGATCATAAACTATTACAAACACTAATATACAAATTAAATAATAACCATTTTTCAATAGGTATTATTATTTTATTAAATCCTAAACTTCTAAGAAATTAATTTTCAAAATTCACTTGAATTTAGAAGTTTAGCTATTCATTTTTTTAGGATATTAAAAAGGCCTCATGTTTTCACAAATCACGTGACAAGCATTTGTATTAATAATACTAAGGTTTTAACAATAGAAGACTATTATAATAAACATTACGTAAGTGATTTTATGAAGATTTCTAAGTATGAGAATGACTTATATATATATTTAATTGCTTATGCATTTACATGCTGTTATTTTTATATATTGGGACAACTTTATTTTTATGCTTTCTTTCTTGTCTCTGAGTTTGGTTCGTAGCTCCCCTTTAATTTCCCCCTTTTCTTCTCTCTATTTTGTGATCTACACCATTTTTTATTTTTTGTTCCCTGGTTACATGTATATAGATACTAGCTATTTGTATATTTTTTAATTTTACTATATATATATAACTTAAACTTATACATATATTATTACATACTTATATCTATCTCTATTTATTTACATTTTCTCATATATATGTTTCTATGCATTTATATTGATATGTATTTATACATTTATACTTATTTATATTGACATGTATTTATAGGTTTATATATATTCATATTAATATGTCATCTTTTTTACATATTGATATATATTTATATTTGGCATTCATATGTTTATATATATTTATATTAAGATGTATTTATACATTTATATTTATTTATATTGACATGTATTTATATGTTTATATATATTCATATTAATGTGTATTCATGTGCTTATATATATATATATATAAGCATTTATATACAAATACAATCTAATATTTTTTGTATTCATTTTTATTTCTTACTTGTCTTTTGTTATAGTCCTTTACATTATTTTTTGTTTTAATTATTTGATCTCTCTCTCTCTCTCTCTTTGAACTCTCATCTCTGCAATTGTAACTCACATATTCTCATCTTTTCTTCCTGGATCATGGAGTGTGATCTGAAACGTCATTCCAAATAAGCTACACGGTTTTCTCCAAAAGCTTTATTCAATATGAGAATGACTTAAATAGAGATTTTGTCTTGTACTTAAACTATACATACATGGAGGCCAACCATTAATATGCTGAAAACTCTTAATTGTAACATGTATAGGACTAGTTTATTTAATCATTTTGAATAGTTGCTATAGTATTTAATTAGATAAACAATTAATACCTTTAGTATATGATATGACTTGAGAGTTTTCAACATATTAATTATTGGCCTCCATGCACATTTAAAGTTGAAGCAAGATCTCTATTTAAGTTGTTCTCATGTTTGTAAATTATTATGGAATCCCTTAAACGTTGTTTAAAAGAATGAACCTTTAATTGTTAATCCTTAGTATTATTAATACAAATTTAATACATAGATTTGAAATAATTATATTTAATTATTTTGAACTAGTAGTTATAACTATTTAATAAGTTAATTCATACATTTATATTTTCTTATATTGGAAAAATTGTTTTTCACTAGAGTTATATTTAAAATGAGTTATATTCAAATTTGTATACTCATCCTTTCAGTTTAATGGTATAATACAAGGTGTGATCTAAAATAATAAAAACTCTTACATAGTTTGTCTTGTACTTAAACTATACATACATGGAGGCCAACCATTAATATGTCAGAAAACTCTTAATTGTAACATGTATAGGACTAGTTTATTTAATCATTTGAAATTGTTGCTATAGTATTTAATTAGATAAACAATTAATGCCCTTAGTATATAATATGACTTGAGAATTTTCAACATATCAATGATTGCCTCCATGTATATTTAAAGTTGAAGTAAGATCTCTATTTAAGTTGTTCTCATGTTTGTAAATTACTATCTCGAATCCCTTAACCATTGTTTAACATTATGATCCTTTAATTGTTAATCCTTAGTATTATAATACAAATTTAATATGTAGATTTAAAATAATTATATTTAATTATTTTGAACTAGTCATTATAACTATTTAATAAGTTAATTCATACATTTATATTTTTATTGTTGGAAAAATTGTTTTTCACTAGAGTTATATTTAAAATGAGTTATATTCAAATTTGTATACTCATCCTTTCATTTTAAAGGTAGAGTACAAAGTGTGATCTAAAATAATAAAAACTCTTAGGTAGTTTTTTTCATGAACATTCTCTTTCTTATCATTGTGTATTTTGATCTCTATATAACCTCGCTTATCCTCCTCTTTAATCAGCACATTGGTCTTTAATTTAGCCTTTTCAATACAAATATCAAGTATAGATTTATGTTTTTTTAGCATTTTATATGGTATGTAGATTTTTAGACAATAAATCTATACATGATATTTGTATTGAAAAGGCTAAACAAAAGACCAATATGCTGATTAAAGAGGAGGATAAGCGAGGTTATATAGAGATCACAATACACAATAATAAGAAAGAGAGTGTTCGTGAAAAAAACTACGTAAGAGTTTTTATGGAAAGAGAAATGGAATCGGCCACATAGAATGTTAATAAATTGAATTTTAAGATCACATGAAGAAGGTGGACTTTTATTATTTTCCACACTCGATAGAGAATCAACCACATACAATGTTAATGAATTGAATTTAATACAATGTTAATGAATTGAATTTTAAGATCACACGAAGAAGGCAGACTTTTATATTATTAGCTGACATGCTTATATGTGGGTGTTTGCCTAAAAAATTGTTCGCATTTTATTTTATTTTTTTGGGTTTCTCTAGAGGTAGCTGGCATTTTGTCCATATTTTTGCCTTCTTGAATTTTGTTGCCCTTTCTCTATTTCATTTTTCCCCAATTTTCCTCCCAAAAAATTGTTAGACGCTCCAAAAATCACTCGCATTTAATTTTATTTTTTGAGGTTTTTCTAGAGGCAAACAAAATTCAAGGCACATGAAGGCAAAAATACAGACAAAATACCGGCAACCTCTAGAGAAACCCAAAAAATTAAAATAAAATGAGAACAATTTTTGAGGCAAACATCCACATATAAGCCTATTGGCTAATAAATAAAGCGGATGAGACCATCCCTCCTATTGGAAAGAGACACTGCATAGCATTGATAGGAGTTGTCATTGATGGCAACTAAGATTGTTCCACACATCCGCAGTGCAGTATCTGATCATACCGAATGACAGAATGATAATTTATCTAAGTCTGAGAGCTTGAAACAGAGTATATAACAGAGTCTAGTATTTTGGTTTGGATCCCTTTAGTGGAAAGGAATGATATGCTGCAGATCTAAGGTTGTTGACAACATAGCAAATACACTCTAAATCCAAAGTTTTATCATCCAGTGATGAAGAAATCAAATGTTAGTAGCATCTGTGTTCCAGTCTAATAGAGCAAACAGAAGAAGAATAGGTAGACCTTGCAGAAGATCTTGTTTCCAGATGAATGGAAGTTGCTTTTTGGGAAAATGGTGGCATTCAGTAACTATGGTCAACATGAATAATGATTTGCAAGAGTAAGTTTTGGTCTGCACTCCAAGTTATGCATAGATCTAGCTGACAGGGTAGAGCATTTATTAAGTGTTCTAAGTACTGTTGAAGCCAACGGGTATAATGATTATAGATCTTGTTGCGGATATATATAGTCAATGAATTCTGATGTTTAGGGTGTGTGGTGTGTATGCGAAGAAGGTGGATGTGAGCAGAGCAGAAATCTAAGGTGCGAATAAGAGCAAAACAACAAGAAGAACAAAACAAGGATGAAGTTTGTAAGATCAATTTTTGTACTCAACCGGAACTGAAATTCTTATCATCAGTTCATATCCCTATCTTTCATTTGTAATATTGTCTTAGGAAGTGAGCCTTCATTTGAGTAGTGAGCTCTAGGCAGTGAGCCCGAATGCATGTGCATTCACATTTTGTATCAATACTTTTAACAGGGTATTAAATTCTTGTGGGTTATCCCCCACTGTGGGTTTTCCCTTAACTAGGTTTCTACATCAAAAATCTTGGTGTCAAATGTGTTATTTCATTTCTGCTTATGTGATGTTTGAAATATTTATTTCATTAATCTGTTTCTAAATTGTAAAGGAAGATTAAAGGAAGAAAAAGTTTAGAATGTCTGACAACTGATTCACCGCCCCCTCTTAGTTGTCCAAACCTAATCCAACAATTGGTATCAGAGAAAGGATCCTTAGAGAAGCCTAACAGCTTAAGGAAAAAGATCTTGGAAGAAGGTTCAAATGGGTTCACTAAGGGATCTTCAATCAGCCCTAGAAGAACTTGCTCAATCTAAAACAAAAATTAGTAATCTAAGAGGTGAACTTAAAGATGCTAATGACACCATTGAAATGTTAAAAGATAAATTAAAGAAATCTCTGCAAAGAAAAAAGGAGCTACTTCTATAGCTATCCAGTTTACCTAGAGAAAATGTTTTGAATGAAGCTTTGAAGGAAAAAATAAAAGAATGTTTTAAAAATTGAAATGAAATCTGGGGTGATGAGGCAAACCAAAGAAAGTGAAGATAGAAAAAAGATTAAAGAAGATCTCAAACACAAACTAAAAGAAAGATTTGAAGAATGTTACAGATTGGATGGAATAGCTAGCCATCCAGAATCTGATTTACAAGAAAGTAGAGACAATGAGAGAGAACTTGAAAGGAAAATAGTTATTCTTAGACATGACCTAGATGTTGCAAATGAATACAAGGAGAAGTTCAAGATAAGTTCAACTAAACTTGAAGCACTACTTGAAGGATAGAAAAGGGCTGATGACAAGCATGGTCTTGGATATGAGAAAGATGAAAGCTACGGATCCAGACAGAGAAAACATCAACCTAAGAATGAAAAAATCAAACCTAGAAAACCTTCGGTAAGCTAGCCAAATGCTCAAAGATATCCATCATTCAATGGAAATTTTTTCAACTGCAACTGTAGACACCCAAATTTGTCCCAACTTTGTCCATGTCTAGCAACACCTTGCTAAATCATTATTCATTAAGCCAATTAATTAAATAAATTTTATTTATTTAATTAAAATCCCATTCTCATCCACTTAGCTAATTAATTAAATAAATTTTATTTATTTAATTAATTCCACATCATTTCTCAATCATATCCTATCCTCATCCCAATTAATTAAATAAATTTTATTTATTTAATTAATTTCCACATCATACTTATCCCATTTTATTCATTTATCCAATTAATTAAATAAATTTTATTTAATTAATTAATATCCAACTCATATCCCAACTAATTTAAATATTTTATTTGAATTAACTACTCACCTTTCATCACATTCCAACACTTGTCCATCTCCCCTTAATCATGTGTTGTCATACAACTTTCATTTAAAATTCTTCACATGCACAACTAATTGGATCTAAATTTAGTAACTTTCAATCCTAGCCATTCACATAGCCTCTGAATCTCCACCGTCGATTGATCTTGGTTGAGTCCTATATAAACACCCTCTCACTCCATATGAGACATCCAGCAATCATATAGCACCTACATTATCATTTTGAGCATCTGAGCATTCATTTGAGCTTTTATCATCCATCATGGCAGCTTTCAGCTTTGCAATTGTTCATTGTTGAAGAAGCAGTCCACATCTCACAAACAAGGAATCGCACGGTCTAGGTGATGTTATGCTTGAATTGCATTGTTCTTTTGATTTCATTTAGATTAGATTCCTTGATGATGGTAGGGTTAAGGTTTCATGACTTTGTCTGATCTACTAAGCCTGACTTTTCACCTATCACATTTTGGCACGCCCGGTGGGACTCACGTCCTTGATTGACTTCATTTTTTCAGAGTTGTTTCTTTGAAGATCAGATTTTGCAGGTGCTTACAGTAAATTTCAGTCGTTTCTAAGCACAAATCCGCCACTTTCTGTATCTCTGTGTCACTTATACACTGGAACCGGCCGCATTTACCTCTCTGGATCACCTTTAAACTGACAGTAATTGCCTCAGGTATGATTTGGATTGCTTTCGTATTGACAGAACCCGCTTGTGTGTTTTCGCTGTTCGCTGTAGGGTTTAAACGGAATTGATCGCTTATGATATAACAGTGATCGCTTCATCATTAATACGGATCGCTTTTAAAATAACAGTCATCGCTTTTGATGTTATGTGTATCACTTATGAACTGACAGTACCCGCTTTTGACCTGATATGCATCGCTTTTGAATTAACATTGCTCGTCTATGCAGACTAGGGTTTTTTGTGTTTTGACTATCTTTTTGCAGATAGAGGTCACTTTTAACCCAAAACCGGCCGCTTTTGGATATAACCGCGTCACTTATGAATTTGCAGATGCCGCTTTTAAACGGATATGAATTGCTTATGAGCTGACAGTGTTCACCTCTGCAGGATAGGGTTTTGACTGTGTTTTTGCAAATACAGGTCACTTTTAGCTCACAACCGACCGCTTCTGGGTTTATCTGCAATCGCTTCTAAGCTGACAGGAGCCACATCTGGTATTTTTATTATCGCATATGATCTACAAGATCTCACCTGTTGCACAATATAGATCGCTTATGAGCAACAGTGAATCGCATCTGGTAAATTTTGTTGCTTTGAAATCTATTTCAGTTCCAGTTTAATTTTTTGGCTATTAATTGGGTATTTGCGCAGCATCTTATCGATTTGTCCAAGAAAAGGAGGTTATCAAACTACTGACATATTTTTTGCAGGTTCGATCGGTCCAAGATTTCTAGTTTTTCACTAAATTAGGCACATTTGGGCTTAGTGCTTAAAATGAATCATTGTTTGCTCTGTGCTTGATTTATCTTTTTTGACTGCTTGCATGTGCTTGATTGTAACCCAAATTTAATGCCAAAAGTATCCTCTCCCCTTGCATATCAAATGGATCTTGGGTGTATGAGAACTTGTCATTATCTTTAGAGGGCCTGCCTTCCCAGTGTGAGAAGGGATACGACCCAAGAGGTAACGGGCTAAAGCTAAGTCCTTCCAAACCGCTATATAAGAAAAGTGTTTGTGTCGAAAGCCACAAACAATGGGTGTTGTTGCGTTATACCGATAGCCAACCTCCCTCAAAACCCTCCAAGGCACAACCCTTGTAGGCTGGGAGACTCCATAACGGAGAGTAGCGCTGCCGCATGTATAGCCACCCGAACGGATGCCCTTATTAGCAACTTTGTGTAGTAGCCAAAAACCTTCTATCTGTTGATGCAAAAGGTGGGACCTTTGAAGCGGCCCTGATTCATGTGGTTCTTAGTAGAGATAGCAGGGACAAGCCTTACAGGAAGCCCGGAACTTGGTATGCGTGAGAAGTGAGTGCCGTGGAGGGGAGCCAGTGCTACCAAGATCCTGAAGCTATCCGCTTTGAATAAGCACGGCCAGGGGATTCAATGGATACTGTCCTATCCTAGCCTAGGTTGTATTAGTTTGTGCTTGTTGTGAGTGTGAGTGACTGTTATCACTATTTTCTTACTGAAAAACTACAAAATCAGACATCTTTTTGACAAACACAGTCTCTTTTGAACCTAAACTGCCCGTACAGATAACAGACAGCACTTTTGAACTATAGTAATCCACTTTTGGCCTGAACTGCATCGCTTTCAAACCACAACTGGTCGCATATTGCCTAAACTACATCGCTTTTAAACCATAGCTGATCGCCTATTTTCTGAACAAAATCGCATCTGATCTACAGTTGATCGCATCTTGTTTGAACCAGATCACCTTTGAGCTACAGTTAGTCACCTTATGTCTGAATGAGCTCGCCTTTGAACAACAGACTGTCGCCTTTAGGGATACATGAGTTGCTTTTGATCAACAGACAATCGCTTTCAGACCAACAGTCATCGCCTTCGAAAAACCATTCGCTTCTGGTTAGCACTGTAATTTACTATCAAAACTTAACCAGATTGCATTTGAGCTATCATTGATCACCTTTAGCATCCTTTGAGTCACATTTGAGCTATCATCAGCCGCCTGTAGTCAAAATACCTACAAATCCTAGTGTCTCAGCTGAATTAGCCACAGGTCCAGCTTGCTTAAATCTTAAACATCAGATTTCAGACTTCTCTTTGATCAACAGTAAATACCTGGACTTTGTCTCCTATTTTTGAGCTTATCAATCAATCACAACTCATGAGCTTTCCATCTTTTTGAGACCCCAACCAGCAAATCAGACATCAACCCAATCATTTCAATTAGCAAACATCCTTCAGCTTTAGCTTCAGCCAACATCATCCTTCAGCTTTAGCTTTAGCAAACATCATCCTTTAGCTTTAGCCCCAACAAACATCAGCAGCAAACAATCTTTCCCTTGAGTGTTTGAGCTATCCTCTAGGGACAACCAACAACAACTCAACAACAACAACTTAGCCAAAACAAATCAACCAAGCGAATTAGCCAAACCAGCAAACCAAAACAACAACCAATCAACCAACCAGCCAACTATCATCTTTTGGGTCTCAAAACTTTGACAAGCTCAACTTCATCATCAACATCATGCCTCAAACTAGGAGTCAATATCGAGCTGAAATAGAAGCCAAATTGAAAGCTGAAATGGAAGCCAAATTGCAAGCTGAGATGAAACAATTCACAACACCTCTTAAGGATGCAACTCAATTCACAACTGGTATGCCTCATATGTTTATGCCTCAAGGATACACTATTGGTGAGTCATCTTCACAACGAATGCAACCTACACCATCCTTGGAAACTTTCGAAGAACAATCTCAAGACAACTCATCAAAATTCCAAGATACCTATCTATGGGACCAAGTTGAGAAACTCATGATATCTGAGCCTAATCGATGCTTTCTCCAACTTGCTCGCATGGGTGTTAAACTACCAAAGGACTTTGACATATCCGCTATTAGAGAGCAAGATCCCAACACTACTGCTATTGTTGCGAAGGGACCATCTACTATAGTCACATCATCTCCTATTACATCGCAAACATCGTCCTCATTGCCTATTGTTGCTTCATTTGAGCCACCACGATCGGAGCATACTTTAGAACCATTGATAGTGCCCACCAATGTGCTCCCTCTCATGTCACAAAATCTCAACATTCCACCTTTCCATGTTCCTCAACATATCTCTCCTTCTACCATGACTATTTCCATGCCTCAAGTAACACAAGCTGTCCATGTAACACAAGCGCAAATACTTCGAGCATCACAAGCTATTCCCATGTCTTATAGTGTGCAAACCTCTCAAACTACTCCAACAACACCTGTTGTCCATGCTTCACACCCATTACAATCTACTACATCTCATACGAATACCATATCCCATATACCAACTGCTAATACCTCCATGCTATCATATAATCCCAACGTTAGTCTCATTGACATGAGCGATCCCCCCGTTTCTCAAGCCAATCCGAACAATAAGGTCGCTTATGTTGATCAACTTACATCCATGACGTCATATTCTTCCAATCCTTCACATACCATCAATCCATCTTATGCTACCCAAAGCTTCCCTAATGTCACCCAACACATGACACATACCAATCCTCATGTTGTCCACAATACAAATCCAAATGTTTCTGTCGTATCTACCAATCCTTCCATCACTTACCATGTCGTGAATTCAATCCCAACTTCCCAACCATTCGCTACTGTTAATCCACTATCCACTTCTCATGTGATGTACACCCAATTGCCGCTTGTGTCTCAAGGACAGCAATCCTCCAACACATACGTGTCACATACCAATCCTTCGACATACATTGTGGGTACACAACCACAACAAACAGTCACAACTCCATATATCCCACAACCGCAACCATAATATATCTCATACCATACTCCACCCCCTTCGCAACAACATCAATTATCTTCAGCAGATGTTCAACAGATGATTGATGAAAGGGTAGGACAAGGCAAGAAACCTTTTTCTCTTGAAAACATATGCGCCTATCCATTTGACAAGTCTCTTAATATGATACCTTTTCCGCCACATTTTGAAATCCCACAATTTGATAAGTACAAAGGGAAAGGAAATCCGGAAGACCATCTTCAAGCCTTTTTTGTGGCATGTCTTGATGTCTCTTATGGCGATACGTATCTTTTGAGACTATTTCCTTGAAGCTTAGCAGGACAAGCTCTTGAATGGTTTTCTCATTTACCCTCGGGCATCAAATCTTTTGTGGAATTAGCAAACAAATTTTGATCACACTTTGCCTTCAACATTGAACATGAGGTAAACATGAATGACCTTGTCAATACCAAACAGTGCAACAGTGTAACCTTTTCTACTTTTACCCAATGATGGCGTAATATGTCTAGCAAATTATCATGGGAAATACCTGAGAAACAACAGCTTGACATCTTTGTTCAAAATCTTCATCCTGAGCTGTCATTCCAATTACAATTGCAAAGTGCTAGCACCTTTGACGAACTAGTTTCCAAAGGAGTTATTATTGAACGAGCCTTAATTGCCAAGGGCACTATCAAGATCTTTCGCAACAACAAAGATTCTCCCCAAAATTCCAATGATAAGTCTCGCTTTTGGAACAAGAACAAGAATGTTGTAAATGATGGTATTGTAGACGCAAAGAATATTCAAACTATGAGAGCTCCCATCAACATTCAAGCAGCCTCTACACCAACACAACCTTTTCCACAACGAAGAAACCAACGCCAAACTTCCAATTCATGCCGACAATTTACACCATTAGTGGAACCCATGGAAGTTGTTCTTCAAAAGCTACTTCAAGCAGGAGATATTATTCTACCCGATGCACCACCAAATGGCGAACCACTCTTTCAAGCTCCTTGGTACAAAGAGAATGAGTATTGTGATTACCATCAAGTTAAAGGACACAAAACAAATGGTTGTATGCGCTTAAAACATGTTATCCAAGACTGCATTGATCAAGGTTTAATCAACGTCACACCTTCAATGGCTCAACCTGCTCAACAATCAACATCAAACTATGATCTAGAGACTTTCAAGAATCCACTTCCATCTCATGATCAGACAAATAACCTTCAGGCTGGAAATGCTATTCCGTATAACTATGAATCATCTACCATTGGCCGCATTGACCATGCTCGCATTTCTACCATTACCGTCCAAGGGTGAGCACCTGATTGTGCCGTAACCACATGAAGAGGTCGAGTTACTATTCAAGGAGCACCTCCACATCCTCCTCGATCTCTCTCTAACTATAACCTCTTGGATCACCTTGGCAAAACACCCGCACACATATCTATTCTTGAGCTGCTCCGCATATCCCCCGCACATAAAGCTATCCTTGATAAAGCCTTACAAGAGTCTTCAGTGCCTAATAATATTAATATCTCACAATTCCAATCTATGGTCGCTAGCATTGCAGCTCCTTGTCACTTAACCTTTTCTGACAAAGATCTTCAGCCCTCCATTCATCCTTCACATAACGAAGCCCTCCATATTGAAGTATTTGTTAAACAACGCCATATCAAACGAGTCTTGATAGATGGGGGAGCTGGTCTTAATATATGTTCTTTAAAACTTATCAAGCAATTGGGATATTCTGAGAAAGATGTTGACACTTCCAAAGTTATTACCATCAAAGCATATGATGACGCTGAACGAGATACCGAAGGGATTATCTTATTGCCTATTCAAGTTGGGCCGGTCATTACAGAAACCCATTGTCAAGTCCTTGATATTGATCTTCCTTACAACATCATCCTTGGTCGCCCTTGGATCCATACCCTTAAAGCAGTTCCCTCTACATACCACCAATGCCTTAAATTTCCACATAAGGGTGTTGAGGTTACCATTCAAGCTGATCCCAATCCATTTGAGTTTTGCCGTGCCTTTCAAGCTAAATATCAGAGTCCAAATCGCATTCCTATCAACACCGAGGCATATCCGTCTTCATCCTATATAAACCCATCCGACCTTCTCAAGCCCTCATCTAGCAAAGCCGCTTCCAACCTCCATATCAAATATACCAAACATGGCCCTGGTGAATACAAATTACAAGAGTCCTATTGTGTTGGTACCCTTCCATTATCTCCTAAATCCCACGGTAAATCCAAGCCAACTTCATCCTCCGCTGTTATCAAAGCTCCCCCTATAGTATTCATTAAAGGTGGATTCTTGGATGATGAAGACATTGATGATATAAACTCTTGGATATTCTTTGATGAAAATGACCAAGTCCAACTTGAAGTAGAGCGATACAACAATGGGTTTCGTATCATAAAGAACATGGGCTATAAAGGACATGGCGGCTTGGGATCATAGGAACAAGGACCTATTGAGCCCATTATTGTGTCTAAGAAGTTTAATAAGCAAGGCCTTGGTTACCAACCGGAGGTCCCGCGACTCAAAGACATTAAGTGTATTTCCGATATTGACGTTGGACCTCCTTCGGTAGGAGAGACTTCTAATTCGGATACTATCGATGACTCCTCCCTTCATATCACTGACCTTTTTCAAGAACATTCCATCTTCATGTTTTCCGCAGCCTCTTCTAGCCATCACGATTCCTCCATTAGCCTTTCACTCGTATATCCTGACCTCATCAATTGGACCAATAGGGGGCACCGATATTAGATACATTTGAAAATGACGAAGCCATTGCAGAATTCATGGGTTTGAGACAAGGTGTTCCACTGGGTGATCATAAAGCAGGTTTCATGATGGATTTACCTAAACTAGCATATTTTGGTAGAAGTATCAAATCCTTCAGTCACAAAAGCGAAATAAACAAAACTCAACAAAATAGGTCACTAGGTGAAAACTGAAAGGCGCCTCTTGACTCTGAAAGAGTAAAAATAAAGGACTTATCTGAAGGTGAAAACCTCTCTGAGGTGCCTGAGGATGGGGGATTTGATCTTCCTGTTGCCACTGATTACCATGAGAAATCAACTGTGCTAGTTGAAAAATCACAAGACATGAACTTGGGAACAGAGCAGAATCTGAAGATCACTTTTTTGGCAGCATCACCATCAGAGAAAGAACAAAGAAACTTCACAGCATTTTTTATGAGAAGAGCTATAAATTTTGCATGGACTTATGCAGACATGCCAGGTCTAGATCCTTCACTTGTGGTACATCATTTAGCAGTATCTCCTGATGCAAAGCCTGTCAAACAAAAATTGTGCAAAATGCATCCACAAGTTGCCTTATTGGTCAAAGCAGAAATTCAGAAACTGTTAGAAGCAAAATTTATAAAGCCTATTGATTATCCAGAATGGGTTTCAAATTTGGTATTTGCAGCAAAACCAGATGGACGTGTTCGTTGCTACACAGACTTTAGAGATCTTAACAAATCTTGTCCTAAGGATGATTTCCCACTACCAAGCATAGACAACATTGTAGATCTTACAGCAGGACATGAAATGCTATCTTTGATGGATGGATTTTTAGGATATAATCAAATCAGAATAGCAGAGGAAGATCAAGATAAAACATCCTTTATTTGTCCATGGGGTACATATTGCTGGGTTGTAATGCCTTTTGGTCTCAAAAACGCTGGAGCCACCTATCAAGGAGCCATGAGAGTTATTTTTCACGACCTTTTCCATACCATCATGGAAGACTATGTTGATGACATCTTGGGAAAATCCAAGACAAGAGAAGGACATCTACAAGTATTGGCGCAAATCTTTGATCGATTAGAAAAATACCAAGTCAAACTAAACCCAAAAAAGTGTGTATTTGGTGTAACATCAGGAAAACTGCTGGGATATATTATGTCTCGACGAGGGATAGAAGTAGATCCAGCTAAGGTAAAAGCCATCATAAAAATGCCTCCACCAACGAATCTTAAACAGCTCCGCAGTTTACAAGGTAGGCTACAATCTATCCGCAGATTTATCTCACAACTAGCAGATAAATGTCATCCTTTTCAGCATCTTCTTCGTAAGGGTGAACCTTTTAAGTGGGATGAAAAGTGTCAACAGGCTTTTGACAAGATAAAGGAATACTTGGCAACACCTCCTGTGTTAGTACCTCTGATACCTGATTGTCCATTATTGCTCTATATATCATCAACAACCACAGCATTGGGGGCACTCCTAGCTCAACATGATGATTCAGGAAAAGAACAAGCCATTTACTACATTAGCAGAACCCTTGTGGGATATGAACTCAATTACTCATTCATGGAAAAAGCTTGTTTAGCATTAGTGTTTGCTTCCCAAAAGTTGCGACACTATATGTTGAACCAAACAACAAAGCTCATCTCTAATGTGGATCCCCTCAAGTATCTCCTCTCAAAAGCACTTCTCACAGGGAGATTAGCAAAATGGGTTATGATCTTAAGTGAATTTGACATACAATATGTGAACCGCAAAGCTATCAAAGGACAAGTTATTGCTGATCAATTAGCTGAAGCACCCATCACAGACATTCAACCAATATATCCAGAATTCCCTGATGAAGGATTGTTTAATTTGAATTCTCCAGCATGATGGCAATTATACTTTGATGGATCATATACACAACATGGATCTGGAGCAGGCATCTTGTTTGTTACCCCTCAAGGAGATTGTATACCTAAATCATACAGAATAGCATTCCCATGTACCAACAACATAGCAGAGTATGAAGCTTTAATCACAGGCTTGCGCATGGCAGTACAATGGGCTATCAAATAGTTACGAGTCTTTGGTGATTCTCAGCTGGTTATCAAATAGGTCTTAGATGAATATTAAACAAAAGACGAGAAGATTCTTCCATACAAGCTAATGGTGGATGATTTCAAGAAATATTTTAAGGATATTACCTTTGAGTAGATTCCAAGACTACAAAATAGAGCAGCAGATGCCATGGATCTGATTGGATCTCTTTTAGACATGCCATCTAACACCTATAAATGTGAGTTCTTGGTCAAACAGCTTTTGATCCCAGCATTTGAAGTTCCATAGTCTGAGCTCATATGTGAAATTATTGGTCCCAACTCGTCGTGGTACAAGGATATATATGAGTATCTTCGTAATCAAACCTTTCCATTTCAACTATCTAACACCCAGCGCAAAACCTTTATCTGTCGAGCCTCTCGTTACACTATCTTAGGAGACACCCTTTATCGCCAGAGTCTTGATGGTATCCTTCTTAGATGTCTTGATTCCAAGGAAGCAAAAATGACCTTATGTGAAGTACATGAAGGTGTCTGCGGTTCGCATTCCGCTGGCCCTGGCCTTGCTAAGAAACTTCTACGAGCAGGATACTATTGGCCAACTATGGAAAAAGATGCACAACAATTTGCAAGGAGATGTCTACAATGTCATAAACATGGAGATCTAATACATGCACCAGCACATGAGCTTCAGCCTATTGTCACTCCATGACCTTTTTCGTAATGGGGACTTGATCTCATAGGTAAAATCCATCCTACTTCATCCAACAGTCATAAGTTTATTATTACTGCCACTGAGTATTTCACGAAGTGGGTAGAAGCCATACCAATGACCTATATTACAGGTAAACAAATAGCCAAATTCATCCTACATTACATTATCTACCATTATGGAGTTCCTCAAGCTATTGTCACAGACAATGGTCGCCCTTTCAAGAACCAAGAGGTTAGAGATCTTTGCAACAAGTTCCATATTCAACATAGATTCTCTACACCTTACTATCCTCAGAGCAATGGTCAAGCTGAAGCCTCTAATAAAATGATCGTCAAGATCCTTAAAAAGACTGTTAATGAAGCTGGTTGAGATTGGCATCTACAACTGCATCCTGCATTATGGGCATATAGAACAAGCATCAGAACTCCCACTGGAGCCACACCCTATGCTCTCATCTATGGCACTGAAGCTATTTTGCCTATTGAGGTTGATATCCCCTCTTTGCGCATATCCCTGCAACATACTATCGTAGATGAAGAGTATCGAGTATCCAGACTCCATGATCTTGAGCTATTAGATGAACGCCGCCTTACAGCATTGAACCATCTTCAAGTCTACCAAAACCGGCTACGCCATAGCTACAACAAAAAGATCAGAGAACGCAGATTTCAAGTTGGCGACCTTGTCCTTAAAGAAAACCAAAGGAATCAACAACATCGAGAGAAACAGGGCAAGTTTGAAGCCACTTGGCTTGGTCCTTTCATTATCACAGCAGTCTATGGATCGGGTGCCTATACTCTGTCAACACTTGAAGGCATTCCCTTAGATGAACTAGTCAACAGCATTCATCTCAAGAAGTTTTATCCATGAATCTCAGCTATCCCTAAAAAAAAAAGAAAGCAGAAAAAAAAAAAAAGATAAATAATCCGTCCTCTGGTGAAAACCTCGTAAACAGGTGCCTTGGATAAGTACCATAGTGAAAACCTGGCACACAGGTGCTATGTGTAGTGACCAGCTTCCCTCATCTGCTTGGTTTGTTTGATCATATTTCCCCATTTCATCTTGTATAGTCCATAATCACAATCCACCTCACAATGCCACACATAGCCTTTCATTTTCATCTTTGCCAATGCTAGCTATCCTATTTGAGACATTGTCGCGATACCTATATCTTTTGGCACCTTAGCATCTTGGCCACATCCTTTCCGCCTTGTCGCTTCTGCATAATAAACCTCATCCCACACTGGGGGCATTTGTTGAGTCTTATTTGGAAGTGGATACTGTTATCTCTAGCTCATAACACATCAAACAACTCAGCTTACAACACAACAAACCTTATCAACTTCAGCCATGGCATATATCCAACGACAAATGTGACCTAACGACTTGCAACCAGGACCCACATCTTCGCAATCCATCCACATTCATCCAACAATTGCAACAAACATTGCTTGCTCAAACATCCAACCAATTAGTGACAACAATAAGAAATACATCCAGCTCTATCGTTGACGCCTTGATCCCATCGATACAGGGTATGTAGGCAATTTGAGATGCGAAGGAAGCACTCTGATTCAGGCTAAGACGATAGCCCTTTTCATCATTCATCATTCATCTTTCTTCTAAACATCCTTTAATCTTTCAGCTCACATTCTTCTATCTTTCATCACTTACATCATCAATAAAACCCAGAACTACATATTCATCATGTCTCATCTTCATCGTAAATGTGCTTTGATCCCGTGGATACAGGGTATGTAGGCAGTCTGGAATATGAAGAAAGTTTCCAGTACTCAAGCACAGATGATCCACCCCATCTTCTTCATCTTCTTTCATCATCTGATCTTCTTCTCTTTGATTAGCTCAAACAGGAAGCAAACCATGTGTATATTGAAAGCTCAAGCACTTTAACTAATCAAAGGTAAGTTAGAAGCTATTTGTCTGCATGCCTTAAGCCAACATTTGCTATAACAGTTTATCAACAACTTTAGCCTTCAACAAGATGTAGCTTTCCTCTTAACAAGGCGCCAGCTTGATCCATCCAAGAGCACCCAAAATTTGGCAAGAGAACGTGATGATAGTATCTTTTGTTTTATCTTTTGATTTATCTTTTGTCCCTTTCCTATGCCTAATCAAGACTGCCTTGATCTATTTATATCTTGGTATGTTGCGATGAAGTAAGGATTGGGGCATGGTCATATAGCTTTCGTATGTCGTGTTTGCGGGATGATCTTATTCTCTTCCTATGTGTATTGGTATCTTGTATGTGTTGGGATTAGCATCTTACATACCAATATCTCTAGCATCTGAGAAGCTAAACAGTCTCTTATGCATTTGAGACTATTCTATGTTAAGACTAACTCCATACATATAACCAACAAGCTATCCTTATGTGTAGTGGAGATAAGCTCAAACCATTGCTTGTAGCGTCAAAGTCCAACACTAGCTGTTATTCATATCTTGTGCATGTTGGCTCAACATCTTGACCTCATGCGTTCAAACAAGATTGTAACACGCTAGTTGTGCATTGGATATCTCGACACCTTGGTCTCTTATACCCTGGTGCATAACATCCATATGCCATATCAAACATAAGGACTGCATTTCTTTTCATTCTGAGCAATTACTTGAAAGCTGCCCATCATCATCCTATCTATTCATCCTATCTATCCATTCCATCATACTCAGCCAAGATCAATCCTTTCCATCATCTTTTGTCCACATTCCCGCTCCTGCAAAACAAGTGTGTTAGACATACATAAGTCCATCATATATCCTTTCATTACCATCTATCTATATGCATAAGTCTATCCATATCATTACCATTTACCTATTCACACATTTTCCATCCATTAACATTTGCATAAACATCCATATGTCATCCATCACAATATACACATAACATGCATAGCCATCATAATATCAACATCATAACCATTACAACATCATATAGATCACCAAAACCACCATATATATATACATGTGTGTCAAAATACAAGTGTCTACAATACAAGCTGAGCCCTGAAGGACTGAATGTACAAAATCAACTCTAGGCCTCATCATACAAAATACACAAGGTAGCCCTAGTGACTACTGGCAGCTCCCTCGCCCTGACCACCACCACCACTAGGTCCTGTACCTGGTCCTCTATCTCTCGATGGCCCCACCACTGAGGCTACTGATCGAGATCCACCTATCCTCCGTGAACTCGAAGCCCCTGACCTGCTCTTGAAAATAGGCTGCCTCTGCTCTACTGCCACAGCTCCATAGTACAAGCCTCTGTAATACTCAGCCTCACCCTGCACTCTTCAAAGCTCTACTTGTACCCCTATCAACTGTGTAGCCAAGTACATCATAGCTCCATCAGTCCCCAAGGCAGCCACTGCTCTGTCTCGCTCACTGGTCATCCCCTGCAACTGCTGCACCGCCCTATCTCTCTCAGCCCGCATACTATCTCTCTCAGCTCGCAGCCCATCCCTCTCTGCTCTCATAGCCTGCTCCTGTTGTATCGCAGTGTCTCGCTCTAGTCTCATCATCTGCTCATGCTGTCTAGCTGCATCTCTCTCTCCTGTCACTCTAGCTAGAGCACCGTCATCTTGTCCATCTCCCCCCTGTGCTCTCAACTGTAGCTAAGCCTGATATGTCTGTGCCTATGCTCTCGCATGCCATGGACTAATCACTACCTGATGCCTATCCATCTCCACCCTCCTTAGCCTCATCTGTGCTCGCTGCCTCCATCTCCTCTCCTCTCTGATCCGTCTCCGCAGCAGCTGAATACCAATATCATCACCTGCTATAATCTGTGCCTAAGGCTGTGCTAGTATAGCAGGCTAACCTGGCACCTGCTCTGGCATCTGTATCCCTGGTGCTGCTGGCACAACAACCTGTGCTGGTGGAGCCCGTCGTCATCTCCTCCGAACTGGTCTCTCCATCCCAATCTCTCCAATCTCCCCATCTTGTGTCAACCGAGTCGGCCTCACTGTCGCCCAATATACATCATACTTTGGCAATGTGCTTGGATCTGCAGGACCCTGTCCCCACTGCCATGCTACTAGCGGTAATCCATCTCTCTCTGCCAAAGCTGTCTCAACCACAACCTCTGGACCCCAATCAAATACCTCCTGTCTCATCCTCCCAAAAACAGCATCACCTACTAGTACTGCCTGTGCCTCTCCGAACTGTCTCAAGGCTCTCTCTGGCAAATAGTGCTCTATAATATATACGCCACGTCCAAAAATGTATCTCACCTGTCTCGCATGGACAAGCTCTGTATCCTCCTCATCCCAGTGCTCACATCCTAACCATGGCCTCCATACAAATCTATCCACCTCATCCAATCTCCTCCGCCAGTATACCACACCTCAGTGCTGTTGATATGTCAAAGCCCCTCTATACATCCATGCAAATGGCTCTCCTGCTGCTCTAGCCACCCATCCCTCTGGTCTCATCACTAGAATGTGCTCACACGCCCATACATGCAACACTATCACTCCTGCCGACATACTGGCTCCAAACATATAAGCGCAATCATGCAGATAATGATAGAGCTGTCCCAACACACACTCTACCCATGCATATCTATTGGAAAACCTCTGGCTCTCCTATCACCCACTAGCCATCTATTGATAGCCACTACTACCCACTGTAACCTGTCACAGAGCTCCTCCATCCTCCCCATCAGAATCTCTGAACCCTCTACTCTGATGTCTAGTGTCCCAAATAATCTCCTAAATGCAGCTGGACCCATCTCCGGATCATAATCCACATGATCCCCATCTATCGGAATCCTTAAAATCCGGAACACATCCTCTAAGGTGATGGTTGCCTCTCCTGTCGGTAACAAGAATGAACTATGCTTGCTCATCCATCGCTCCACCATCGCTGTCATCAGCCCCCGATGTGCCTGCACTGGCTCTAATTGGGATACATGCTCCAAGCCCAGGATCTCTAACACCAGTAGCTCCTCTGCATCCAACCGCCTCACCAATCGCAAATCTCTCGGATGTGGCTCTCGTGATAGCAATGGTGGTAGTACATCCTGCATCATCCATTTACCCTTGTCAGTCCATTCCATTAGTCATCCATATCAAAATCTGCTCATCTATTTGCTCTTCTACCCTACATCTACCATAAGCGGTCCACTTTACCACATGTGTTTCTTCCTAGCTCCCTAGCGACTCGCTTTACCTTATGCGCTACTATTTTGCCCACATGCGAGCTCTTTTTGCACAGGCACACTTGTTTTGTCTATACACGACCTAAACTTTCCCCTGCGCTCATAATTGCTTCATATGCGTGTTATATCCTACATGCGAGTCTGTTTACCCTAGAAGCGAGCCTTGTTTTCTATGCGCCTAGTTTATCTCCGTAAGCGAGCCAAATCACCATGCGCGACCCTTCTAGCCTTATACGCGTGCTTTTCACCATATGCGAGCCATTCCTATTCAGATGTGAGCCCAACTAGTCTACGCGATGGCTATTTGCCCATATGCGTGTGATCTTTGCCTATAAGCGACTTAATTTTCTATTCACGTGCATTTTGCCTGCGTTTTTTCCCGTCGACGAGATGCGACCTCTTTTTCCCTAAGCGACATACCCATGCCCATAAGCGACCAAAACTACTGCAAGTGCTCTCTATTCCTACATAAGTGACCTAAAAGTGCTATTTCCTAACCTAGTCGCTTTTGGTGACATGTGTGCATTAATTACGCTTTTAGGCTATTAATTACACGCTTTTGGGAAAAGTTTTGAAACTTACAGTGCACCTGCTCCCTCTGGTCACCCATGTGTCCTCACTCGCTCTGTATGATGATCCCTGCATGGAATAACCATCCTGCTAGCTCTGCAACTCTCACTCTCAGGAGCTCTGGATTTCTCTAGTTTCTAAGTATAAATGAGCACAAATGAGCCTATTTGCCATTGAAGAACCTACTTATAGCCCTTCCTCCAACCCTAATTCTTCCATGCCATAGCCTCTTTTCTGCCATCCAACCCCCTTTTTCTTCGTGTCTACCTTCTTTTTCGCCATTTCTTCTATCGAGAGCCAACCTAGCCCTTCCTGGTTAGCCTGGCTTACCTCTCGAGGGGGCATCACCTTCCAGTTACACTGGGGCATAACTTGTTTATCGAACGCATATCGTATCTTCTTTGACACAACGCTCTATCGAACATTGTATCAAAGAGGGGCAAAATGTAGACACCCAAATTTGTCCCAACTTTGTCCATGTCTAGCAACACCTTGTTAAATCATTATTCATTAAGCCAATTAATTAAATAAATTTTATTTATTTAATTAAAATCCTATTCTCATCCACTTAGCTAATTAATTAAATAAATTTTATTTATTTAATTAATTCCACATCATTTCTCAATCATATCCTATCCTCATCCCAATTAATTAAATAAATTTTATTTATTTAATTAATTTCCACATCATATCTTATCCCACTTTATTCATTTATCCAATTAATTAAATAAATTTTATTTAATTAATTAATATCCAACTCATATCCCAACTAATTCAAATATTTTATTTGAATTAACTACTCACCTTTCATCATATTCCAACACTTGTCCATCTCCCCTTAATCATGTGTTGTCATACAACTTTCATTTAAAATTCTTCACATGCACAACTAATTGGATCTAAATTTAGTAACTTTCAATCCTAGCCATTCACATAGCCTCTGAATCTCCACCGTCGATTGATCTTGGTTGAGTCCTATATAAACACCCTCTCACTCCATATGAGACATCCAGCAATCATATAGCACCTACATTATCATCCTAAGCATCTGAGCATTCATTTGAGCTTTTATCATCCAACATGGCAGCTTTCAGCTTTGCAATTGTTCATTGTTGAAGAAGCAGTCCACATCTCACAAACAAGGAATCGCACGGTCTAGGTGATGTTATGCTTGAATTGCATTGTTCTCTTGATTTCATTTAGATTAGATTCCTTGATGATGGTAGGGTTAGGGTTTCATGACTTTGTCTGATCTGCTAAGCCTGACTTTTCACCTATCACAGCAACAATTTTTGTCATAAAGCTACTCAATGTAGAAATAGAGTAAATCAAAATGGTCCATCCTTCTCTAGTCAATGCTTCAAGTGCAACAGGTATGGTCATAGATCAAACGAATGTAGAAGTAGGACAATAAATAATTCCAATAATAGAAGAATTAGCAATTCTTTCAATGGTTACTACTTTGCTTGAAATGGGTTTGGACATATGGCTAATAAGTGCAGATCAAGAGAAGATTAGAAAAGAAATGTTGTATGATTTAACTGCAATAAATATGGTCACACTGCAAGGTTCTACAAAAGTAAACACTGTGGAAGGAGAGGTCCGGTAAACAGAAAACCAGATGAACAAAGACAAGACAAAGGCAAAGGAAAAATTGATATGAATCAGACTCAGCATGAATCAAGCAAGATATGGGTCAAGAAAACCATTATGAACGATAGTAATGGATCCGCACCACAATCCGGTGCTGACAGCTCCTCTGGGAATTGAGTTGGAAGTCTTGTCTCAGGGGGAGCAACATTGCAAATCAAAATTCCCCCGGCCAGTAAACGTATGCCTAGATCTAGCACAATATGAAAAGGTATCTTGAATGGAACCAAAATAGTTGGAAGGATTTCCGGTAGAAAAAGGTGGATATGGCAATTTTTGGGAGCAATTCATGTAAAACTGTACAGTAAACAGAGTAACTGGATGTATTAGAGAAACCCATTTATTACAACTAATTAGGTCTTGCAAAGGCATAAAAGGATTTGTTATTCATCATTTGAATCATCTTTCTTTTTGGAACAAGGAAAAGGAACAAACCCAAGAGAAAGAACTTGAATAAAAACAAGAGGTGAAGATCAAATTCAAGGAATCCCATATGACTACTCAAAGCAAAACCCTAAATCAGAAAAGAGGTATTCTTCACAAAACTTTCTGAATTCCATTATTGAAGATGGCTACTCCACTGGTTGTAAATGTTACTGAGAGACCATGCCCAAAATTCAAGAAATATCCATACAAGTCTATAGAAGTTGATCAGCTAGGAGCCTTTTCTAATGTTTTGTATGGAGTTCTACATGTGGAAGATATTAGGGTTTACATACATGCAAACATTGAGAAATTTAGAAACTCAAAACTTTTGGATCTTTTTGATAACCATCTAAGGGATGAGAATTATGACATCAAACCTGAGTAGAAAGCACTAGAAAGTAAACATCTTGCACATGTTATCCATTTTCCATTTTTTGAAGAAAATGAATGGGTCTGGTATGTTCTGAATAGAATACATGATAACTTTATATGGCTGATGAAACCCTTCAAAATCACCAAAGATGCCATTAGGGCTCTGATTGGATTACATTCAACTGGTGAACTACCTCTATTAAAGGCAGTGAAGAATCAAATTGTGTCAGAAGTCACCGGATCGATTTTCCATTTTTTGAAGAAAATGAATGGGTTTGGTATGTTCTAAATAGAATACATGATAACTTTATATGGCTGATGAAACCCTTCAAAATCACCAAAGATGCCATTAGGGCTCTGATTGGATTACATTCAACTGGTGAACTACCTCTATTAAAGGTAGTGAAGAATCAAATTGTGTCAGAAGTCACCAGATCAAAGTTTGACAAGAGAGTTATGATGATTAATGACATCACTGATCTAGATGTCAAGTTCACCTCAATGGTAATTAGCTATAAGATCTACCACTCCAGCAGGGAGAATTCTGTCTCTAGAACAACCATTTATGCCGCATATCAAATGATAAAAGAAAATGTGGATTATGATTTGTGTGAGCTATTGCTGAACCAACTAATGGAGAATCTGCAAAAAGTTAAGAAAGATAAGAACTCCTTCAAATATGGTACGCTAGTTATATGCCTATTCTTCTACTTTATGAATGAATTACTAGATTCAAGAGGCTTAGTTTGGACAAATGAAAAACCTGTAGCAATACAAATTAGAGATTATTTGTACAACATTGGCGATGCAAAAGCCCAAAGAATTACACTCTGGGGCTACTTTAAGAATTTTTAGAACATGATGCACTCTAGGGAATAGATCCCCAAAACAATAGTTGAGAAATATGAAGATACAATTTGTTTCATGGTAGATAGAGATCAGTGTTTGATGGAAGCAGTAGAACCAAGGACTGTATGGGTCATGCTCATGGGATATGAGGTTGAGAAGGATGTATTGGAGTTATATGTGTTAGATTTAAGATTGACAACTGAGAGGGGGGGGGTAAATCAGTTGTCCCAAAACTTTATTTCTATTAATCACTTAAGTCCTCTTTGTAATTCAGTAGCATAATAATAAATCAATAATGGAAACATAATACAACAATTCAAGAGCAAAAATACATTAACACATATGACACCAAGATTTTAACGTGGAAAACCCGGTTAAGGGAAAAACCACAAGGTGACTAACCCAAGATTATATTCTCTGTTAAAATAATAAGAAGAACAAAATGGCACAGGACAATTAGGGCTCATTGCCTGAGCACACTGCTCACAAGAGGCCCACTGCCTACAGGAGACACACTATCTACAAAATGAAAAATATTACATACTTGAACTGAAGAATAGCATCTTCACAATGCTTGAGTTAGTTCCATTTAAGCCCAATAATTCTACTCTACCTTTCACTTTGCTCCTCTCTACCACACTCTCATTTCCACCAAGATGCTTTTGAAATGACTTCACAACTTCTTATTTATACAAGACATTGACTTAGGGATGATCATCCATGTTGGCACACTTTACAGAGCAAATACAACTTGACTAATTACAAAAGACTTCATGCAGATTATCACACTGTCAGCCACATAGATCTAGGACTTCAATCTTTTTTTAGGAACATGCCATGCTTCACAGAACATCTTCAAGATCATCCGCAGGATGTGTAATGTTACAAGTATGGGATTAACTAGTGTTGTCATTGATGTCAACATACTCCTGTTGCATTGATGATAAGGATTGGATGAGCTGTATGCTGAGGATATTGAGAAAATTAGTCCTTTCAGGAATAGAGAAGAATAGTGAAGATAGTGAGATAAAGATGCTAGCTAAGATGAAGATCAGAGGATGCTTATCAAAGGGTTTGTAGATATGTGTCTTAAGATGACCCAATAAAGATTTCAAAGTTCCACATGAAGATCTGAAGAAGTTATGGCCACTTAAGTGAAACAGTTCTAGCAGGTGTTTAGAGGTGACAGAGTGACACACATAGGTCCGGTGAGATCCAGAAATATAACATCTTGTTCTGGGGATTTGGTGAAGTGTTTAGGAAGTCAATGTGAATTGACAACTCAATTGGTTCATGGTCTGAAGGTCCACAAACATCTATTCCAATATGACAGTGATGTCAGACTGTGTTTTTAAGGTTCTGGATGAAGGAGAGAATGTTTTTAGTAAGTAGAAGTAGTGTGGATGTTCTTGGTGATTCAGGCAAGCTTGTGGAGGTCTTTGGATTGTGTCTAGTTCATGTTGGTGGTCTGCATTGAAGATTGATCTTGTAATTAAAGAATTACTTCTAGATGATGATGTTCTTCCCAAGTCATGCTGACTGGATGAGTTACACATCCTACGGATGATCTTGAAGATGTTTTGTGAAGAATGGCGTGTTCCTAAAGGAAGATTAAAGTCTCAGATCTGTGTGGTCGACAATGTGTTGATCTGCATGAAGTCTTTTGTAATTAGTCATGTTGTATTTATGTATTTGCTCTGTAATGTATGCCAACTTGGATGATTATCCCTAAGTCAATGTCTTGTATAAATAAGAAGTTGTAAAGTCATATCAAGGGTGTCATGTCGAGATGAGAGAGTGGTAGAAAGGAGGAAAGCAAAAGGTAGAGCAAAAGTATTGGGCTTAAATGGAACTGACTCAAGCATGGTGAAGATGCTATTCTTCAGTTCAAGTATGTAATACTTATTATTCTGTAGACAATGTGTCTCCTATAGGCAATGGGCTTCTTGTGAGCAGTGTGCTCAGGCAGTGAGCCCTAATTGGCATATGCCATTTTGTTCTTTCTATTCTTTTAACAGAGAATACAATCTTAGGTTAGTCACCCTATGGTTTTTCCCTTATTTGGGTTTTCCACATCAAAATCTTGGTGTCATATGTGTTAATGTGTTTTTTGCTCTTGAATTGTTGCATTATGCTTCCATGATTGATTTATTATTATGCTACTGAATTAAGAAAAGGATTTAAGTGATTAATTGCAAGAAATTTTTGGACAAATGATTCACCCCCCTCTCAGTTGTCTGCCCTGAATCTAACAATTGGTATCAGGGCTAAGTTCCTCTAAAAGGAGCTTAACCACTTGAGGAGATCAAGGATGTTGTCCTACAAGAACGATAGTCTGAGGTTTGATGGAACCAATTTCAGTCTTTGGAAAAGTCCCATGGAATGCCACTTGCAATGTATGAGAATGCAGTATTGGATCATGGCTTCAAAGAAGTATGATCCTCCACAGAATGGTCTGCATACCATAGATGAAATCAGAGATGTTGAAAACAATCTGCAGACTAAAGAAGCTCTTCTAAGTGCCTTGTCTAATTCAGAGCTAACAAATGTTATTGATCTAAAAACTGCATATGAGATTTGGCAAAAACTGGAACTTCTGCATGAAGGAGAAAAGTATGTTAAATGTGCCAAGCTACAGAGTCTAAAAGGAAAATTTGAAAACCTGAAGATGAGAGAAGATGAAAATAGTACTACATTTATGCCAAGAGTAAATGAGCTTGTTTGTGGCATTAGATGTGCTGGTGGAATCTTGGATGAGGATGAGATTGTTGGCAAAGTTCTCAGATCCCTTCCTGATTCTTACAAATATAAGGTTGTTGAAGAATTCAGATCCTTTTCAGGTATCACAAAATATCAATTGGTTGGTAAACTGGTTGCATTTGAATTGACTGAGTTTGGAGATGTCCCCCCTAAGATTGAATTTGCATTCAAAGCTAGTGCCTCTATAAAAGGAAAACAAAAGTTTGATCTGGGAGAGAACTCTTCAAAGAAACTATCATGGTATGAAAAAGCAAGAAAAGACCTGGAAGAAGATGAAGTAGAAGCTGCTCAACTTGAAGCCCTTATTGCAAAAAGACTGCCAAGAGGATCTGGTAAGTATGAGGGCAAGTTACCTTTTAAATATTTTAACTACAACAAGATTGGTCATTTTGCCTCAAGGTGTCTGGAAATATTTTCAAGACCAAATCCTAACAGATCAAGGTTTCAAAAGAAATGTTACTATGTTCATGAAGATGATGAAGATGAAGGAGTAACAGATGATGAATCAGAGATAGGAAACAAATCCAGAAGTGACTGGGTGTTTATTGCCATCAAGGAAGAAGATCCAATTCCCTCTGAATCTGAAAATCATAAATTTGTAGAAAAAGTTCTAGCTACCCAAGTTGAAGAAAAGAATGATTGGGTCATTGACAGTGGATGCTCCCACCATATGACAGGTGACAAAAATAAGGTCATAGATTTGGAAAGGTATGAAGGAGGAGTGGTAAAATTTGGTGATAATTCTGCTGGTAGAATCAAAGGTAGAGGAACTATTTCTTTTGATGGAAAGAACAAAACCTATAATGTACTATATGTTGAAGGCCTGAAGCACAATCTTCTCAGTGTTGAACAGTTGGTGGACAAAGGCTATGATCTCTGATTCAAAAATGGTAAATGCAAGATCTTTGAAAGTTTTGGACTAGAGATTGCATCCAGTACTCAGACTAAATGTAATATCTTCCACTTGGTTGGTACTAGTAAAAGTTGCTTATTTGTTCAAATTGATCAGAGTTGGTTGTGGCATAGGAGAATGTGTCATGTGAATTTTGATAATATCATCAAGATAAGAAATACTTAGGCTATAAAAGATCTTCCAAGACTGGTAAAACCTAATAATAGTTTGTACAAAGAATGTCAGTTGGGTAAGTAGAGCAGAGTCACATTCAAAAGTAAAGAATAGTCTTCTACCGGATTATTGGACTTAATTCATATTGATCTATGTGGTCTGGCAAGAATCAGGAGTGTGCAATGTAATAGATACTTCATGTTATTAATTGATGATCACTCCTGGATGATGTGGGTAACTTTTCTAAAAGAGAAATCTGAGGCTCTTGAGAAATTCAAAATATTCAAGGCTATGGTAGAAAATGAAACTAGATTGAACATAAAATGTTTGAGGTCTGATAGAGGTGGAGAATTCACATCCGGTGAGTTCATAGAATTCTGTGAGAAACATGGGATAAAAAGACAGTTGTCTACTCTAAGGACACCACAGCAAAATGGAGTAGTGGAGAGAAAGAACTGGACCATCTAGAAAGCATCTAGAACCATGATGATGGAAGCAAATGTTCCTCAGATCTATTGGAGAGAAGCCATATGCACTACAGTCTATACTCTCAATCGAGTACAAATCAGAAGTAGTATCGGTAAGACTCCTTATGAACTTTGGTTTTGCATCACTCCCACTATGAAGTATTTCAGAGTCTTTGGTAGCAAATGTTACATTAAAAGAGATGAAGATCTAGGAAAATTTGATGCTAGAAGTGATGAAGAAATATTCTTGGGTTATTCTACTCAAAGCAAAGCATACTGGTGTTATAACAAGAGATTGAGGAAGATTGTAGAAAGTACAAATGTGAAGGTTAATGAAGGTATTGAAAAATCCTCAAGTTTTTATGAACATGATGAAGATGATCATAATGATGTTTTAATCCAAGGAGTCCAAGCCCCTTCTAAAATTTAGATTCAAACTGATTTGGTGAATCAGAAAGAAGAGATAAGTTTGAATGAACCTGTGCAAGAAATAGAAGTGCAAGTAAGTCCCAAAATTCCCAAGTATGTAAAACTAAATCACTCTGAAGACCAGATAATAGGTGATAAAAGCAAAGGTGTTTAAACAAGAAGAAGGATTGCTCAAGATTCAGAAGAGTATTGTCTGATTTCAAAAATTGAACCTAAGACAGTGAATGAAGCATGTAATGATGAAAAATGGACTAAAGCAATGGAGGAAGAGCTGTAGCAAATTGAGAAAAATCACACTTGGGATCTTATTCCTAGACCTAAAAATAAGAATGTGATTGGAACCAAATGGGTCTTCCAGAATAAATTGAATGAAGTAGTCAGAAACAAAGCTAGATTGGTCTGTAAAGGTTACTCCCAAGTTGAAGGAGTTGATTTTGAAGAAACTTTTGCTCCGGTGGTAAGAATTGAAGTAGTCAGATTATTTCTTGCCTTTGCTACCTTCAAGGATTTCAAAGTATATCAGATGGATGTCAATTCTGCCTTCCTAAATGGTGACTTGGAAGAAGTTTACATTGAGCAATCGGATGGATTTCAATTGTCTGATCATGGTGATATGGTCTGCAAGTTGAAGAAAACACTGTATGGACTTAAACAAGCCCCAAGAACCTAGTATGAAAGATTGGATAAGCATCTTTTGAAGATTGGTTTCAACAAAGGTACTGTTGACAATAATTTGTACTTCAAAATTGATCATGAAAATATCTTGATTGTTGAAGTGTTTGTTGATGATATCATTTTTGGAGGAAGAGAGTTTGTGCAAAACTTTTGCAAATCAAATGAAAAGTGAATTTGAAATGTCCATGTTTGGGGAAATGAATTTGTTCTTGGGTCTACAAATCATTCAAACAAAGAAAGAAATCTTCATTTCTCAGACCAAATATGTGAAAGAATTGTTGAAGAAATTTAGGATGGAAGACTCAAAACCAATGAGTACTCCCATGGCAACCAGATGTAAATTGAGCAAAGATTATGACTCTCCTAAGGCTGATCAGAAAAAGTACAGGTCAATGATTGGAGGATTATTGTATCTCACTCAAACTAGACCTGACATTATAAATGTTGTTGGTCTTGTTGCTAGATTCCAAGCTAATCCTAGAGAATCTCATGTCATGGCAATCAAGAGGATTTTTAGATATCTAAAAAGGACAGTTGAGTATGGTTTGTGGTATCCTAGAGATCAAGATTTCTCTCTTCATGCATATACAGATGCGGATTGGGCAGGAGATGTAGATTACCAGAAGAGTACCAGTGGTGGAGCATTCTTTTTGGGGAAGAGATTGGTTTCTTGGTTGAGCAAGAAACAAGAGGCAATATCTCGGTCCACTACAGAAGTAGAATATATTGCAGCAGTAGGTAGTTGCACTCAAGTATTGTGGATGAAGGAAATGCTAAGAGATATCAGAGTGGAGTATGAAGAACCTATCACCATCTTCTGTGATAATTTAAGTGCAATAAATATATCAAAGAATCCCATGTTGCATTCAAAGACTAAACATATATCTATCAAGTTTCACTTTTTGAGAGAGCAAGTGAACAAGAATGAAGTTAGATTGGAGTTTGTGTCTTCCAAGGATCAGATTGCAGATATTTTTACTAAACCTCTACCTAAGGACTTTTTTAAGTATCTCAGGGAGAAGTTAGGGGTTATTACCCCTCCGATTCTGAATTAAGGTGCATTGATGTGCATTAATCTGGTGGATCTCACAGTCAAATCTTGTGATCCAAATTGATGATGGGAAGCTGCTACTCAAGGGGAGCAACTAGTATGATTTTGAATTGATGCAAGTATGTGCCCTTTGCCATTGATGTCAAAGGGAGAGAGAAGACATGTGAAAAATAAGTGGTTACTGATCAAAGGGGGAGTAGTAAAGGAAGTGAAGACATGTGAATGATTGTTGTTGATAGGGGGAGTTGTGTCAGTAAGGAGAAGTTATTGTCTTGATGGTTAAAACAATTTTTCACATCATATGTTGCCACCAATGACAAAGGGGGAGATTGTTGCAAGTATGGGCCTAACCGGTGTTGTAATTGATGTCAATATACTCATGTTGCATTGATGATAAGGATTGGATGAGTTGTATGCTAAGGATATTGAGAAAATTAGTCCTTTCAGGAATAGAGAAGAATAGTGAAGATAGTGAGGTAAAGATCCCAGCTAAGATGAAGATCAAAGGATGCGCATCAAAGGGTTTGTAGATATAGAGAGTGAGGGACATGGCCAGGGACATAGGGAGAGAGATTGAGAGGTAGAGGGATGATAGAGATAGGGGAGAGATCTAGGGAGATAGAGGTTTAGGGTTGCTTAGGTTAGGGGTTAAAGTTTAGGGGCATTATTTTTGGTTTATGGTCTAGAGGTTAGGGGTTAAGGTTTAGAGGTATAGGGTTTAGGGTTTAGAGAGAGAGAGGACTGATAGGAAGATATAGAGGAGACTGATGGGAGTGATAGGGAGATAGAGTGAGGGACATCTCTCTCTCTCTCTCTCTCTCCTAAACCCTAAACTCTAAACCCAAGCAACCCTAAACCTCTATCTCCCTATCTCTTCCTAGTCTCCATATCTCTATCATCCCTCTACCTCTTAGTCTCTTTACCTATGTATCTAGCCATGTCCCTCACTCTCTATGTCTCCCCTTAGCCTCCTTTATATCTCCCTATCAGTCCTCTTTCTCTCTAAACCCTAAACCCTAAATAATGCCCCTAACACCTAAAACCATAAAACCCAAACCTCTAAACCCTAAACCCAAGAAACCCTAAACCACTATCTCCCTATCTCTCCCTTATCTCCCTATCTCTATTGTCCCTCTACCTCTCAATCTCTCTCCCTATGTCTCTAGACTTCTCCCTTACTCTCTAACTCCCTATCTCTCCCCTATGTCTCCTCTATCTCTCCTAATCTCTGTCAATTTCGTCTCTTTATCTCTCTCTAAACGCTAAACCCTAAACCCTTACCCCTAAAACCTAAACCCTAAACCCTAAATAATTCCCCTAAACCCTAGAAATGCTAAACTCATAAACCCTAAATAATGCCCCTAAACCCTAACCCCTAACCCCTAAACCTCTCTCTCTACCCTAAATAATGCTCCTAAACCCTAACCCCTAACCCCTGATCAACCCTAAACATCTATCTCCCTATCTCTATCATCTCTCTACCTCTCAATCTCTCTCCCTATCTCTCTTGACATCTCGCTCACTCTCTATCTCCCTATCTCTCCCCTCTATCTCCTCTATCTCTCCCTATCTATCTCCTCTCTCTCTCCACCTATCTATCTCTCCCTATCTCCCTATCTCTTACCTCTCTCTCTCTCTCTCTCTCTCTCTCTCTCTCTCTCTCTCTCTCCCTATCATTCATGTATCTCCCCATCTCTCCCTCTCCCTTATCAACGAAGGAAATGAAAACAAGGAGACTATGACACTCTATCTTTCTCTCTCACCCTATCTCTCCCCTCTCTCTCCCCTGCATCTCTACCCTCTCTCCCTCTTCCTCCCTCTCCCTCTCCCTTATCAACAAAGCAAATAGAAATAAGACAACTAGAACATGCAAAGAGGGATGAGGATATAAATTGTGAGGATGAAATGGAAACAAGATAAAACTAAAGTTCATTGGATTGGAAGAATGATGAGAGGAGACGTGGAAAATAGTAAAATAGGGAAAAATTGGTGGGATCTAAAGAGAAATTGGAAAGGAAAAGGAAAACTAGGAAAGCTAGGAGAAGGGAAACTAGGAGGTAGATAGGTCAGAGAGAGGAAGAGGGTGGCAGGTAGAGAGAGAGAGGGTAGGAGGTAGAGAGGGGAGGGAAGTAGAGAATGAGAGAGAGGGCAAGAGGTAGAGAGGGTAGGAGGTAGAGAGGGGACGGAAGTAGAGAGTGAGACAGAGGGTAGGAGTTAGAGAGTAAAGAGAGAAAGAGAGAGATATTTTAGTTCACCATGACACAGGCTCATGTTATGTGAATACACATATTCACATAAGGGTAAGTGCAGGAAGATGGGGGGCCAAAAAGGGGTCTTAAGTGGCCACTTTTTTTCTGAAATCAGGAAATACTGGCCTTGGATGAGAAATTGAGCATAGTTACACTCAAAATTTGGAGATGCAACAAAAACAATATTCATAGTGCTCTGAGTCTACTTTCTAAACTACTATTTTTTTTTGAGAAGGCATAGATTAAGGGGTTCAAATGAGGGAGCCACAGAAATTGGTGTTGTTTTTGTCAAAAAAACATAACATAGCATGTTTTGTGGCTCCTTCAAAAGGTCAACTTTTTTTTGGTATTTTTAAAATCTCTTTGGTGAGAAATTAGCTAATAGCATGTAGTTTATGCCCAATTTTTCTGATAATTGTTTGATGAATATTTGATTTTTTACTAATTTTCAAAGTGGACACATCCTAAAAAATAGAATTTTGGCTGTGCTGCCCCTATAAATTTTGAAAACTAATCGAAAATCATTTTTTTCTTTTTTTAATATTTGTAGAATGGAGTCTAGTTTCTAAATATGTAATTTTTTTAAAATTTCAATGAATAGTTAATTTACAATAAAAAAAGACCAAATAGTGATTTTTGCCCAAAAACGGACACACAAACAAAAGAAATTAAAGATGAAAGGCTTAACATTGTTAAAATGTGAAAAGAATTACATCGTCAGATAGATGAGAGAAAGCCTAACATTACCCAGGTGTTCAATTTTTTTGACCTTGAAACACGTGCAAATCTGAGGGTTAGCACGAACAAAATTATATAAAATCTTGAAGAATATGGAAAAACACATCTGTTACTGTTCAAAAGGCTTTCCAAGCCTTTGGGTTGGAAATCCAAAGCAAATCCTAAGCCCAAGGCTTGAGATTCCCAAAGCAAGACATTACATGAGCGCATTATAACGCGCTCGCGTTATTCTTTTCTTTGAATTTTTTCTTTTCCACAAAAGTTTGTGTTGTTTTTCATGTTTTAAATAACACGAGTGCGTTATGTTCAACTTAAATTTTTTTATGTTTAAGGTTATTAATCATGTATGTATGTATGCCTATATGTATGTATGTATGTATCTATGTATGCCTATATGTATGTATGTATAGTGTCAAGGGTAGAGGAGGGTAGAGATGGGAGTGAGCCAGATAGGGGAGGAGAGGGGTGGATAAGGATTGAGTGATTAAGGTTTAAGGTTAAGGGTTGAGCATTTAGGGATAGGATTTAGAGTTTAGGGATAAGGGATTAAAGTTTAGGACCTTGAGGGATTAGGGTTTAGGGTTGAGGCTTTAGGGATAGCGTTTAGGGTTAAGGGTCAAGGGATTAGGGTTAAGGTAGAGTGTTGAGGGTAGAGGGATTAGGGTTTAAGGTATAGTTTAGTAGTTCTTGTGGATAGAGCCAGTAAACAATGGGAGATTATTTGCCTGTTTCATAACAATATACCTCCCCTAAGTGGAGAGCAAGAAACATAGATGTACCCCAATGCAAATCTTTTCATATAATGATCATCCTTTTGATTTCAACTGTTAATTACTCACTGTGGATGTACCATATGCAAAGCTTTGCTCATAGTGTGTACACCTATTGGCATAATGAACCCCAGATGGGCCAGACAAACATGCCATATAACATTACTAACATTAAAAAAGTTCATAGCCATTTTTCTGAGATATTCTTGCAACTCAAATATCTTTAAGAGAAGAGTGTCAAAAATGATGGGTTTAACAACCTAACATAAGGCAAAGTAGTTTTGTTGGGTTTAGGGATAGGGTTTAGGGTTTAGGGTTGAGGGATTATGGTTTAAGGTATGGTGTTGAGGGTTGAGGGTTTAGGGATAGGGTTTAGGGTTGACAGATTAGGGTTTAGGGTTGACGGATTAGGGTTTAATGATCAGAGTTGAGGGTTGAGGGTGGAGGGTTTAGGGATAGGGTTGATGGTCAAGGGATTAGGGTTAAAGTAGAGTGTTGAGGGTAGAGGGATTAGGGATAGGGTTTAGGGTTGAAGGTTTAACGATTAAGGGTTGAGGCTTTAGGGCTGAGGGTTAAGGGATTGGGGTTTAAAATATAGTGTTGATTGTCGAGGGTTTATGGATAGGTTTTAGGGTTTAATTTTTAAGGGTTAAGGATTGAGGGATAGTGTTTAGGGTTTAGGGATAAGGGATTAGGGTTTAAGGTATAGTGTCGAGGGTTGAGCATTTAGGAATAGGGATAGAGTTTAGGGTTTAGGGATGAGGGACTAGGGTTGAGGGATTAGGGTTGAGGGTTGAGGGATTAGGGTTTAAGGTATAGTGTTAAGGGTTGAGGGTTTATTAATAGTGTTTAGGGTTGAGGGTTGATGGATTAGGTTTTAGGGTTGATGGATTAGGGTTTAAGGTATAGTGTTGAGGGTTGAGGGTTTAGGGTTGACAGATTAGGGTTTAGGGTTGACGGATTAGTGTTTAATGTCAAGGTTAGGGTTAGAGTGTCAAGGGTAGAGGGATTAGGGATAGGGCTAAGGGTTGAAGATTTAAGGATTGAGGGTTAAGGCTTTAGGGATGAGGTTTTAAGGCTTAAGATATAGTGTCAAGTGTTGAGGGTATATGGATAGGGTTTAAGTTTTAAGGGTTAAGGGATAGGGATTAGGGTTTAAGGTATAGTGTTGAGGGTTGATGGTTTAGGGATAGGGTTTAGGTTTGAGGGATTAGGGTTTAGGGTTGATGAATTAAGGTTTAACGTTTAGAGTTGAGGGTTGAGGGTTGAGGTTGAGGGATAGGGGTAATGGTCAAGGGATTAGGGTTAAATAAGAGTGTCGAGGGTATAGGGATTAGGGTTTAAGGTATAGTATCGAGCCTGTTGAGGGTTTAGGAATAGGGATATCATTTAGGGTTTAGGGATGAGGGATTAGAGTTGAGGGATGACGGATGACAGATTAGGGTTGAGGGTTGAGGGATTAGGGTTTAGGGACAAAGTTTAGGGTTAGGGTTGAGGGATTAGGGTTTAAGGTATAGTGTTGAGGGTTTAGGGATAGGGTTTAGGGTTGAGGGATTAGAGTGAAGGGTTGAGGGATTAGGATTTGACGTTGAGGGTTGAGGGTTGAGGGTTTAGGGTTTAGGGTTTAGGGTTAGGGTTGAGAGTTGAGGGATCAGAGTTAAGGGTTGAGGGATTAGGGTTTGACATCGAGGGTTGAGGGTTGAGGTTCGAGGGTCAAGGGTTTAGGGATAGGGTTGAGGTTCAAAGGATTAGGATTAAAGTAGAGTGTGGAGGGTGTAAGTATTAGGGATAGGGTTGGAGGGTTTAGGAATAAGGGATTAGGGTTTAAGGTATAGTATCAAGTCTATTGAGGGTTTAGGAATAGGGATAGCATTTAGGGTTTAGGGATGAGGGATTAGAGTTGAGGGATGATGGATTAGGGTTGAGGGTTTAGGGATTAGGGTTTAGGGATAAGGTTTAGGGTTGAGGGTTGAGGGATTAGGGTTTAAGGTATAGTGTTGAGGGTTGAGGGTTTAGGATTAGGGTTCAGGGTTGACGAATTAGCATTTAATGTCGAGGTTAGGGTTAGAGTGTCGAGGGTAGAGGGATTAGGGATAGGGTTTAGGGTTGAAGGTTTAAGGATTGAGGGTTGAGGCTTTAGGGATGAGGATTTAAGGCTTAAGATATAGTGTCAAGTGTTGAGGGTGTAGGGATAGGGTTTAAGTTTTAAGGGTTAAGGGTTGAGGGATATGGATTAGGGTTTAAGGTATAGTGTTGAGGGTTGATGGTTTAGGGATAGGGTTTAGGTTTGAGGGATTAGGGTTTAGGGTTGATGAATTAGGGTTTAATGTTGAGGGATTAGGGTTTAAGGTATAGTATCGAGTCTGTTGAGGGTGTAGGAATATAGATAGCATTTAGGGTTTAGGGATGAGGGATTAGAGTTGAGGGATGATGGATTAGGGTTGAGGGTTGAGGGTTGAGGGATTAGGGTTTAGGGACAAGGTTTAGGGTTAGGATTGAGGGATTAGGGTTTAAGGTATAGTGTTGAGGGTTTAGGGATAGGGTTTAGGGTTGAGGGATTAGAGTGAAGGGTTGAGGGATTAGGATTTGACATTGAGGGTTGAGGGTTTAGGGTTTAGGGTTTAGGGATAGGGTTGAGGGATCAGAGTTAAGGGTTAAGGGATTAGGGTTTGACGTCGAGGGTTGAGGGTTGAGGTTTGAGAGTCAAGGGTTTAGGGATAGGGTTAAGGTTCGAGGGATTAGGGTTAAAGTAGAGTGTGGAGGGTGTAAGGATTAGGGATTGGGTTGGAGGGTTTAGGGATAAGGGATTAGGGTTTAAGGTATAGTGTTAAGTCTGTTGAGGGTTTAGGAATAGGGATAGCATTTAGGGTTTCGGGATGAGGGATTAGGGTTTAAGGTATAGTGTTGAGGGTTGAGGGTTTAGGGTTGACGGATTAGGGTTTAGGGTTGACAAATTAGTGTTTAATGTCAAGGTTAGGGTTAGAGTGTCAAGGGTTGATGGTTTAGGGATAGGGTCTAGGTTTGAGGGATTAGGGTTTAGGGTTGATGAATTAGGGTTTAATGTTGAGAGTTGAGGGTTGAGGGTTGAGGGTTTAGGGTTCAAGTTTTAAGGGTTAAGGGTCGAGGGATCAGAGTTAAGGGTTGAGGGATTAGGGTTTGATGTTGAGGGTTGAGTACATTGAGGTTTGAGGGTTAAGGGTTTCGGGATAGGATTGATGGTCAAGGGATTAGGGTTAAAGTAGAGTGTCGACGGTATACATATTAGTGATAAGGTTAGAGGGTTTAGGGATAAGGGATTAGGGTTTAAGGTATAGTATCGAGCCTATTGAGGGTCTAGGAATAGGGATAGCATTTAGGGTTTAGGGATGAGGGATTAGAGTTGAGGGATGATGGATTAGGGTTGAGGGTTGAGGGATTAGGGTTTAGGGATAAGGTTTAGGGTCGAGGGTTGAGGGATTAGGGTTTAAGGTATAGTGTTGAGGGTTTAGGGATAGGGTTTAGGGTTGAGGGATTAGAGTGAAGGGTTGACGGATTAGGATTTGACATTGAGGGTTTAGGGTTTAGTGTTTAGGGATAGGATTGAGGGTTGAGGGATTAGAGTTAAGGGTTGAGGGATTAGGGTTTGACGTTGAGGGTTGAGTACATTGAGGTTTGAGGGTTAAGGGTTTTGAGATAGGGTTGAGGGTCGAGGGATTAGGGTTAAAGTAGAGTTTCAAGGGTATAAGGATTAGGGATAGGGTTGGAGGGTTTAGGGATAAGGGATTAGGGTTTAAGGTATAGTATTGAGCTCATTGAGGGTTTAAGAATAGGGATAGCATTTAGGGTTTAGGGATGAGGGATTAGAGTTGAGGGATGACAGATTAGGGTTGAGGGTTGAGGGATTAGGGTTTAAGGTATAGTGTTAAGGGTTTAGGGTTGAGGGATTAGAGTGAAGGATTGAGGGATTAGGATTTGACGTTGAGGGTTGAGGGTTGAGGCTTTAGGGTTTAGGGTTTAGGGATAGGGTTAAGGGTCGAGGGATCAAAGTTAAGGGTTGAGGGATTAGGTTTTGACGTTGAGGGTTGAGGTTCGAGGGTCGAGGGTTTAGGGATAGGGTTGAGGGTCGAGGGTTTAGGGATAGGGTTGAGGTAGACAAGGAGCGATTGAGAGACATAGAGAGGGGAGAGATAGAGAGGTGAGGGGGAGAGATAAGTGAGATATAGAACATGAGCTAATGGAACTAGAGGTGAGATATTGTAAAGGTGCGATCGAAGGTGAGATAGGCACAAATATTAATGGATCAATCTATAGCAGGACAAAACGTGAGCCAGTAAACAATGGGAGATTATTTGCCTATTACATAACAATATACCTCCCCCTAAGTGCGGGGTGGACAGCAAGAAACATAGATTTAAGGTTTAGGGTTGAGGGTTTAGGGATAGTGTTGAGGGTTGAAGGTTTAGGGTTGAGCAATTAGGGTTTAGGGTTGATGGATTAGGGTTTAATGTTAAGAGTTGAGGGTTTAGGAATAGGGGTAGTGTTTAGGGTTTAGGGATGAGTGATTAGGGTTGAGGGATTAGGGTTGAGGGTATACAATAAATAAACTAGAATTTAGGCAGGGTTGGGAAAATTTTGTGAATCATCATGGGTTGGAGATTGGAGATTTTGCTATGTTCAAGTACATATCCAAGTCATATTTTAAGGTTAAGATATTTCAAAGAACAGGGTGTGTGAAAAATATCAATGCTCTTCAACTTATGAATACCAACATTGATACAAATAAAAGATGCCCTTTTTCTAACAGAATATGCAATTCAAGTCAACCAATGGGTAGCAAGTTGCTGAATGAATTAGTTTCTGATGGGGAAAACAACAATGATGTTGAATCAATGGAAGAAAATCAAAATTAGGGTTGAGGGATTAGGGTTAAGGATTGAGAGTTGAGGGATTAGGGTGTAGGGTATAGGGTATAGGGTAGAGGTTTGAAGGTTGAGGGATAATGTTCAAGGTTGAGTGTCCAAGGTTAAGTGTAAAGGGTATATAGGGTTTAAGAGTTTAAGGTTTGAGGGATTAAGGGTTTAAGAGTTGAGGGATTAGGGTTTAAGGCATAGTGTCGAGTGTAGAGGGTTTAGAGACAAGGTTTATGGTTGAAGGTTTAAGGGTTGAAGGTTGAGGCTTTAGGGCTGAGGGTTAAGGGATTAGGGTATAAGGTATAGTGTTGAGGGTAGAGGGTTTAGGGTTAGGGTTTAGGATATAAGGTTTAAGGGTTGAGGGTTGAGGCTTTAAGGATAGGGTTTAGTGTTTAGGTTAAGTGAGACACCTAGATGACTAAGGACAGATGAAGAGGTAGACAAGGAATGACCGAGAAACCTAGAGAGGGGAGAGGTCGAGAGGTGAGTGGGAGATAGAGGTGAGAGATAGAGAGGTGAGGGGAGAGATAGAATAAAATGAGAGAGCGAAGTTGACAACTTGAGGGAAAGATGGGTAAGGAGGAGGGAGAGAGGTGGAGAGGAAGGGAAATATCTAGACAGCCCTGAGAGATATAAAAGTGAGAGACCTACAACCTAGGGAGAGAGGGGTGAGAGAGATAGGGGAGAGATGGGGGTGAGGCAGATAGGGGAGGAGAGGGGTGGATAAGGGTTAAGGGTTTAAGGCTTTAGGGTTTAAGGGTCAAGGGTTTAGGGTTTAAGGGTTGAGGGTTTAAGGGTTGAGGTATTAAGGGTCTAAGGGTTGAGGGATTAGGGTTTAAGGTATAGTGTCGAGGATTGAACCCTAATCCCTCAACCCTCGACACAATACCTTAAAACCCTAATCCCTCAACCTTGGGTTTAAGGTATAGTGTCGAGGGTTGAGGGATTAGGCTTCAACCCTCGACACTATACCTTAAACCCTAATCCCTCAACCCTTAGACCCTTAAACCCTCAACCCTTAAACCCTCAACCCTTAAACCCTAAACCCTTGACCCTTAAACCCTCAACCCTTATCCACCTCTCTCCTCCCCTATCTGCCTCACTCCCATCTCTCCTCTATCTCTCTCACCCCTCTCTCCCTAGGTTGTAGGTCTCTCACTTGTATATCTCTTAGGGCTCTCTAGATATTTCCCTTCCTCTCCACCTGTCTCCCTCCTCCTTACCCATCTTTCCCTCAAGTTGTCAACTTCACTCTCTCATTTTATTCTATCTCTCCCCTCACCTCTCTATCTCTCACTTCTATCTCCCCCTCACCTCTACCTCTCTCCTCTCTAAGTTTCTTAGTCACTCCTTGTCTACCTCTCCATCTATCCTTAGCCATCTAGGTCTCTCATTTAACCTTAAACCCTAAACCCTATCCCTAAATCCTCAACCCTTAAAACTTAAATCCTAAACCCTATCCCTAAACCCTCAACCCTCGACACTATAACTTAAACCCTAAACCCTATCCCCAAAGCCTCACCCCTCAACCCTTAAACCTTAAACCCTAAACCCTCTACCCTCGACACTATACCTTAAACCCTAATCCCTTAACCGTCATCCCTAAATCCTTAACCCTCATCCCTTAAACCTTCAACCCTAAACCCTCTACCCTCGATAGTATGCCTTAAACCCTAATCCTTCAACCATTAAACCCTCGACCCTTAAACATTGGGCAAACTTTTGCAAAAAAGAAAAAAATGCAAAGAAAACGATAACGCGCTCGCGTTATAACGCGCTCGCGTTATAATGCGAGTGAGTTATGCTAGCATTATAATGCGCTCGCGTTATAGCGCGAGCGCATTATGGTTTTGTGTTGCTGAGCTAAAGGATCAGCAACACCAAGCCATAATGCGAGTGCGCTATAACGCGAGCACGTTATAATGCGCTCGCGTTATGGCTTTTTAAAAAGTTTTAAGAATTTGGCCACTTTTTGGCCCCCCATCTTTGTGCACTTACCCATAATGCTAGCATGTTATAATGCAAGAGCGTTATGCTTTGGCTTGGAAATTACCAAGCCAAAGGCTTGGATTTGCCTTGGGCTTCTAACTCAAAGGCTTGAACTATGTTTAGGTCGTCCAAGGAAGCGTTTTTCTAGATTCTAACAAAATTCACATAATCTGGACCATGCTCCCCTTCAGGATTGCATGTTTTTCAATGAAAAGTAAAAAAAAATACCACCATAATCTTAAGCTCTCTATTAGCTATCCAACCATATAATTTTTTTCATATTTTGAGTATGTTAAGGGTTTCATCTTTAATTTCTTTTGTTAGTGTATCCATTTTTTGTCAAAAACTAGTGTCTGGTATTTTTGACTTTTTTTAACTGTTCATCGAAATTTCAAATAAGTTACATTTTTCAAAACTAGACTCCATTCTACACATATTAAAAAAAAAAATTTCGATTAGTTTTCAAAAAGTTTAGGGGGAAGCACATTGAATTTTCTAATTTTCAGGATGTGTCCACTTTGAAAATTAGTAAAAAATCAATTATGCATGAAAAAATTATCAGAAAAATTAAGGATAAACTATATGGTGTTAGCTAATTTCTCATCGAAGTGATTTTTGAAATACTAAAAAAAAGTTAACATTTTCGGGGGAGCACATGTAATGTTCCATTTTTGGCACATTGATTATTGTGTGTATTATGCTTGTTCCTAATCTCCCAGAGGCTATCCGACATGTTAGAAGAACCCCAAAGTACTTGGAGTGGTTGTGGTTCTATCTGCAGAGCAGTTGTGTATGTCTCAAGTCGTCAATTCATCGATAATGGGTTGAAGTTATTTATCAATGAATTTCTAGTGCTTATTTTGGCTTGGGACTATTATTTTGATAATTAATTAATATTTCACTAAGGTTGCCTAAGGTTATATTTAATTATTGCAACTTAGCGTAATATTAATTATAAAAGTGGGGTTCCTTCTAGAAAATGGATTAATTCTCTTTGGCATTGAACTCAATGGATGTCCAAGGTGACAATGATGCTTTCAGATTTTGGATTGGGCTTCTGGTTTTCTCTCCATGATTCTTGGAGGAGCCGTCTAGTTTTAGAAAGTCACCCAGAAGACATCATTCATCTTCCCAAACATCATGGAGTATGTTGGTATGCTTAATTTTGTAGTTTGGTGATATTTGGGATTTTCCATCAAATCAGTTGATTTAATGAGCTAAATAATTAATTATTCCACTTAAGTTAAAAAGGTTGGGAAATGTGCATTTAACACTTAAGTGTTATAGCTCGTTGGAAAGGGGATGGAAAGCTTTAAATCATGGATGCATCATTTTGGGACCTTATGAATCAAATATTTCATTTATTTTGATAAAGGGGGTCTTCGGAGCTAAAAGAAGCTTTTAATTAAAAAGGTGACTTTAAGTTGTGCATACATAATGAGTTATTTTTATATTTTGTGGAGGAGAAATATGAAGGGATAAAGGAAATAATATTTTATTTCCCTCAAAAAGGTTATGAAAGGAGGTGATGGGCTCATTGTTTGGGCATGCTTGAATTTGTATTGTTACTCTGTTGGATTGAACCTGCGTGTTCTTCCATATTCTCTTGAGGATGACAACCCTTTTGTGGAATGCTCTTGAGGATGAAAACCCTCTTGAGGTTGGGTGTGGTTTCACTACAAGAATCACCATTGTGCTGAAGGTGGATTGAGAGCAAGCTCATATAGAGTTTTCCATGGAGCTTAATGCATTCGTGAGATTTTGTGAAGTTTTGATGTGGAATTAGTTTTAGAGTAATGCATTGTGTTTTTGATGAATTTTGGTGTTGGTTTTGAGTGGTATTTTGTGGTGTTTGGATGCTTTTTTCCTAGTCGGACTCCCTGAGGCTGTATTATGCTCAAAGAGGTAGATGCTCACTAGAAAATAATGCTATTGATATTTAATTGCAGGATGATATTGATGTTTTTACCTATGCTAGACACTTCTATTAAGAGTGATTTGGGAATTTTTGGTGGAGTTTTTAGTGTTTTCTGAGTAATTCGTACAAGTTTGGTCGTACGGCCCTGTGCAATGGTATGGAGGTCATGAAATGCAGTGATCTTTGTTGTTTGTTTTTATTTGTACTCAGATTTGTATTAAGGGTGGTATTAATTAGTTTAGAAATGTTTTTTTAAAGTGGTATGAATATGTATGGATATTTTGGTGACTAGAGCTCCTTCCATGGCTGCCGTACAATAGTGACAGTAAGCTAAAGGTTATAAAAATCAGTCAACAGCTAGTTGACCATATTTGCAGTCTTTATAAATCATTTGATGATTTATTTGCCAACAATGGTGTAGGGTATGACCTTGTTCATTAATCTTCAGGGGTGACTCATCAAGTCTTCTTCATGTATTAATGAAACTATTGTATTGAATTCATTGTATTTTCATTTCCTAGTACAATTCACATAATAACTCCTGGATGGTTTACCACCAGTGATGAAAATGAATCTTTCTTTTGCTTCTTACCCATAGGAAAGGTGGAGTATTCCCACTGAATAAGTGGATGGCTTTGTAATTCTTCATTTCTCTCTTTACCCACTAAAAAGTGGTGAATCCCAACAATATGTGGATGCTCGCCGCAATGGATGAATTATAGTTCATAAATTGCATAGTTATTTACTTGTAGCCAATCATTGTATGCTCTCACTTTGCCCATTCTGGGATCTGGGTGATCAAAAAGTGTGAGGCATTTAGTTGTTTATTGCATTTATGCTAACACTGTCATATCATTGTTCATAATTTTTTTTAAAAATGGGGGTAGAATCTTATAGTGGTATCAGAGCTAGTATGTTCTTGCCAGCCTGTTAGGGAGATAATTTGTTGCAGAACTTTCGGTTGAGAAAGTTAGTTTCTAGCCTTGCATGTGAGTGATCAGTACTTGAATGTTGTTCAGTGTGTGGCAGTCAACAGAGGTCATTCAATGATTGTTAGATTATGGCCTCTCTTATGAGGCGAAGTGAGATAGATGTTCTGTTTGATTCTCTTAGGCAAAGTCAGGAATAATTAGAAAAAGTAGTTCAAGAAAAGTTGGATCGAAGGAGGTATGAACTAGGTGCCTTAAAAATCATTGATAAATATCAAGGTCTATCTGATGACTTTAAGCATGATATTTCATGGGATGCTTTCTTGGAAATAATCGAGGTGGATCCTAACAAGGGCCTTGTAGATTACATCTGAAGGACAAGGAATGAAGATGAGAAGAAGAGAATATCTTCATGGAAGCCTGAGCTATCTACTTTGATGGAAAAGACCAACTACAATGCCAAGACATCATCATCTAGCTGGCAGAACCGGAACTCTCTTATTTTAAGAAAGGAAGAGGATTATGAGACAAATTAGCAAGAATGGTTATCTTTGGGTCCTGAATTTCATGTTTTTATGTCTTTTGTTGAATACTACTCCATAAACAACTTGGCTAAACCTCGAAAAGATCGAGTCCACAATAAAGGATTGCTAGAGGCCCCTAAACTAAGTGAAGAACAATGGATGATGAAAGTGACATCAAGGAGGGTAGAATTAAGATCACCCAAGTCGAAGATCACAAACTACTCCAAGTCACCACCTTCTAATCAAAAGAAGAAGAGTTATCCCCTTTCAAAGAAGGATGAGAACAACAAGACTACACTTAGAAGAAGAAATCTTTGTTTCCTATGCAAAGATTCTTGGGAGCCTAACCACTAATACAAGAAAAAGGAAAATGAATCAACAACCTTCACATGTTCTTTTTTTCTAAATGATTTGAAATCAAAAAATGGTGAAGATGAAGTCTTGATTAGAAATGCGTCTAAGTCTATATGATGAAGACAAAGTCATGAATCATGAGACATGCATAGAGGAGTTTGTTGATTTGGAGAAGTATACAATAGAAATTAGTGAAGCTTAGCCTTGCTTTGACAAAGAACCATAAGTGTTGTACTTATCTAGTCCTCTATTTGATGAAGATATTGAAGATGCCACTACAATTGAGGAGATGAAGATGATCAATAGACTACTAGAAGGTGATTGTGCAAGTGAGCCTGAGAGCATTGATGTGAAGTGTTTAATTGAGGACATGGGAAATAATGAAATTGAAGAAGTTAATGCTGCTGAAAATTTTAGAACAACACCTAATGAATAGCAATTCCACCATTCTAGTGATGGTAGTCCTGATTATGAGTGGGAAATTCCCATGCCAAGTGAAGAGTTGATTGATTCCTCAAGGATCCAGGATGAAGAGTATGCTGATGAAGATTTTAAATCAGTGATTGATGAATTTGATGCTTCCATAACATTTGATCAAAGTGAAGAAGAAGACTCATCTCCCATGCAAATTGAAGAACCAAGTGCATTTTCAGAAGTCATTTGATGAGGAGTTTGTTGAAGAACTTGGATCAGCCTCAAATGTTGATTTAAGATTGGATTTCAGTGATGTGACTTATTTTAGTCAAAGTGGCCATGAAGAGAAAAACTTAAAAGTAGTTGATTTCAAGGATCATGCCTATAAGGATATGACAAAAAATTTATTGTGTGCAGCTGATTTGGATTTTAAGAATCATATGTTAGTCAATGAAGACATGATGTGCAAGTTCTAACACTTTTGGATAGCTCACACAAGTTTGTTGAAGATCACATTTGGAGAGCTCAAGTTGAAAGGAAACAAATGGGCATGGAAAAAGGAGCTTCACTTGAAGATTGATGTATAGTCAGAAAGGTATTGGAAACTTTGAAATCAGATTATTTGAACTTGTTGGCTAATAGAGATCATGTTCTTGAGTTTTCTGATCGAATAAGTGAAGCATTGAAGGGAAGATATGTTGAAATTGATAAGCTTACATTTAAGCTTAAAACAACTATGGATTCCTTAGAGAGTGCCCAAATAGCTTATTTAGAAGCTATAAATTAGCTTGTTGATGTACTACAATTCAAGCAGCAAGTTGGAGCTGCTAGAGCAGATGAAGGCAAGCTAAAAATTGAAGAGTTTGATTTGCTCCAAGGAAGTTATGATTTAGGACATCCTCCTAAGTATGATGATGCAGAGTTGGAGTAAATTGATGAATTGTGTGAATAAAAAGGTTAAAACAACTTCCAATCATTTGATGATTTTGGTTTTATGATGGAAGTTGAGTTAACACATGAAAATTCACCTCTCATGTTGAATGATGAAGACCAAATTGGAGTTTGCAACATGGAGGAAGATACTAAAAAGATATGGGATCTGGGTGAGGAACACTCATGGAATGTTAATCTTCATAAAAACTTCACCAACTGGAAGTTTTCATCAGTTGTTGAAGATGGGCAAAAGGTTCAAGTATGCAATGGATTGGGTTCAGTGATCGCTTACTCTCATAATGGAGTTTATTTTACAGAGTTCTATGGAGGATAGTGGTGTTGGTAAGATTATTTTATGGATGATTTTGGAGTCAAATTTATGTCATGAAGCTATTGTCCTTCATCCAATCAGCCATCATAAATATTCATTTACATACATAATGATCGATTGGAGAGAAATTTTGGTCATAACTTTGACTTATTCTAATTGTAGATGGCCTAAATTTCTTATTGTTATCAAAAGATTTTAGTTTTGTTGTTGTTATCTCATTTTGAGATCACTGAAATCTAATTTTCATGAGATTATTTCAGACTTATGCAGCCATGAGATTGATCTTCTTTTTGCTTTTAGCCTTTTATGGGAAGATGACAAAAGTTTTCAGCTAAAAGGAACAAGTGTTACAGTTACTAATGCTCTCTTAGAGAGTGAGAATCAACTAATTCATGGTTGTTCAGAGTTGTTTCTAACTTGTGATCAAGTTGAATTATGTTCTTCCTCGAAGGAGCATCAGAGATTTTGGTTCCCAACAGTAGTTTCATGTTGGACAATTGTATTGAAGATTGCTAACTCTTTATTTTTGGAGTGAGTGATGTTTGGGATCCAAATAGTTGTGTGATTGGAGGAATGTTTCATAGTTGTAAGCAGAGTTCCATCCGTGCAGTTTGCAGTTATATCATAGTGGCACAACAGAAGCAATGTGAAGCATTCTTGAGATTGATCTGGGATCCAGGTATATTATTATTAATCATGCAGGTATCTCTATTGAATAGCATGCATTGCTTGAGGACAAGCAATCTTAGCGAGGAGGACTGTAATGTTCCATTTTTAGTGCATTGATTATTGTGTGTATTATGCTTGTTCCTAATCTCCCAGAGGCTATCCGACATGTTGGAAGAACTCCAAAGTTCTTAGAGTGGTTGTGGTTCTATCTATAGAGCAGTTATGTGTGTCTCAAGTCTTCAATTCATTGAGAATGGGTTGAAGTTATTTATCAATGCATTTCTAGTGCTTATTTTGGCTTGGGACTATTATTCTGATAATTATTTAATATTTCACTAAGTTTGCCTAAGGTTATATTTAATTATTGCAACTTAGTGTACTATTAATTATAAAAAGTGGGTTTCCTTCTAGAAAATAGATTAATTCTCTTTGACATTGAGCTCAGTGGATGTCCAAGGTGACAGTGATGCTTTCAGATTTTGCATCAGGCTTCCAGTTTGCTCTCCAAGATTCTTGAAAGAGCCGTCTATTTTTAGAAAGTCATTTGGAAGGCATCATTCATCTTCCCAAACATCATGGAGTATGTTGGTATACTTAATTTTGCAGCTTGGTGATATTTGGGATTTTTCATAAAATTAGTTGATTTAATGAGCTAAACAATTAATTATTGCACTTAAGTTAAAAAGGTTGGGAAATGTGCATTTAACACTTAAGTGTTATAGCTCGTTGGAAAGGAGATGGAAAGCTTTAAATCATGGATGCATCATTTTGGGACCTTACGAATCAAATATTTCATTTATTTTGATAAAGGGGGTCTTCGAAGCTAAAAGGAGCTTTTAATTAAAAAGGTAACTTTAAGTTGTGCACACATAATGAATTTTGTTTATATTTTGTGGAGGAGAAATATGAAGGGATAAAGGAAATAGTATTTTATTTCCCTCAAAAAGGTAATAAAAGGAGGTGATGGGCTCATTGTTTGGGAATGCCTGAATTTGTATTGTTACTCTAATGGATTGAACCTACATTTTCTTCCATATTCTCTTGAGGATGAAAACCCTCTTGTGGAATGCTCTTGAGGATGAAAACCCTCTTAAGGTTGGGTGTGGTTTCACTACAGGAATCACCATTGCGCTGAAGGTGGATTGAGAGCAAGCTCATATAGAGTTTTCCATGGAGCTTAATAGATTCATGAGATTTTGTGAAGTTTTGATGTGGAATCAGTTTTAGAGTAATGCATTGTGTTTTTGATGAATTTTGGTGTTGGATTTGAGTGGTATTTTGTGGTGTTTGGATGCTTACTCCTTGAGGCCGTACTATGCTCAAGGAGATAGATGTTCACTAGAAAATAATGTTGTTGATATTTGATTGCACGCTGATATTGATGTTTTTGCCTATGCTAGACGCTTCTATTAAGAGTGATTTGGGAATTTTTGGTGCTATTTTTAGTGTTTTCTGAGTAATCCATACAAGTCTGGTCATATGGCCCTATGCAGTGGTATGGAGGTCATCAAATGCAGTGATCTTTGTTGTTGGTTATTATTTGTGCTCGGATTTGTATTATGGGTGGTATTGATCAGTTTGGAATAGTTTTTTAAAGTGGTATGAATATGTATGGATATTTTGGTGATTAGAGCTCCTTCCATGGCTACCGTACAACAGTGACAGTCAGCCAAAGGTTATAAAAATTAGTCGTTAGCTACTTTACCAGATTTGTAGTCTTTATCAATAATTTGATGATTTATTTGCCAACAATGGTGCAGGGTATGACCTTCTTCATTAAGATTCAGTGGTGACTCATTAAGTCTTATTCATGTGTTAATGAAACTATTGTATTGAATTCATTGTATTTTCATTTCCTAGTATAGTTCACATAATAATCCTTGGATGGTTTACCCCCAGTGAGGAAAATGAATCTTTCTTTTGCTTCTTACCCACTGAATAAGTGGATGGCTTTGTAATTCTTCATTTTTCTCTTTACCTACTGAAAAGTGGTGAATCCCCACAGTATGTGGATGCCCGCCACAGCAGATGAATTATAGTTCATAAATTACATAGTTATTCAGTTGTAGCCAATCATTGTATGCTCTCACCTTCCCTATTCTTGGATTTGGGTGATCAGAAAGTGTGAGGCATTTAGATGTTTATTGGATTTATACTAACACTATCATATCATTGTTCATAATTTTAAAAAAAATTGGGGTAGCATCTTACAGTGGTATCAGAGCTTGTATGTTATTGCCAGTCTGTTAGGGAGCTAATTTGTTGTAAATCTTTCAGTTGAGAAAGTTAGTTTCTAGCCTTGCATGTGAGTGATCATCACTTGCATGTTGTTCAGTGTGTGGCATTTGACAGAGGTCATTTAATGATTGTTAGATTATGGCCTCTCTTATGAGGAGAAGTGAGATAGATGTTCTGTTTGATTCCCTTAGGCAAAGTCAGGATGAATTAGAAAAATAGTTCAAGAAAAGTTGGATCGAAGGAGGTATGAACCAGAGGCATTAAAAATCATTGACAAATATTAAGGTCTGTTTGATGACTTTAAGCATGATATTTCATGGGATGCTTTCTTGGAAATAATCGAGGGGGATCCTAACAACAAGGGCCTTGTAGATTACATCCAAAGGACAATGAATGAATATGAGAAGAAGAGAATATCTTCGTGGAAGCCTGAGCTATCTAGTTTGATGGCAATGATCAACTATAATGCCAAGACATCATCTTCCAGCCCACAGAACCAGAACTCTCTCATTTCAAGAAAGGAAGAGGATTCTGAGACAAATTGGCAAGAATGGTCATCTTTGGGTCCTAAATTTCATGTTGTTATGTATTTTGTTGAATACTGCTCCATAAATAACTTGGCTAAACCTTGAAAAGACCAAGTCCACAATAAAGGATTGCTAGAGGCCCCTAAACTAAGTCAAGAAGAACAGATGATGAAAGTGACATCAAGGAGGGTAGAATTGAGATCACCCAAGTCGAAGATCACAAACTACTCCAAGTCACCACCTTCTAATCAACAGAAGAAGGATTATCCCCTTTCAAAGAAAAATGAGAACAACAAGAATGAACTTAGAAAAAGAAATATTTGTTTCCTATGCAAAGATTCTTGGGAGCCTAACCACCAATGCAAGAAGAAAAAAGACGAATCAGCAACCTACACCACATGTTCTTTTTTTCTAAATGATGTGAAATCTAAAAATAGTGAAGATGAAGTCTTGATTAGAAATGAGTCTAAGTCTCTGTATGATGAAGACAAAGTCACAAATCATGAGACATGCATAGAGGAGTTTGTTGATTTGGAGAAGTTTACAATAGAAATTAGTGAAGTTGAGCCTTGCTTTGATGAAAAACTAGAAGTGTTGTACTTAGCTAGTCCTCTATTTGATGAAGATGTTGAAGATGCCACTACAATTGAGGAGATGAAGATGATCAATAGACTGCTAGAAGGTGACTGTTCGAGTGAGCCTAAGAGCAATGAATGGAAGTGTTTATTTGAGGACATGGGAAATAATGAAGTTGAAGAAGTTAATGCTGCTGAAAATTTTAGAACAACACCTAATGAAGAGCAATTCCACCATTCCAGTGATGGTAGTCATGATTATGAGTGGGAAATTCCCATGCCAAGAAAAGAGTTGATTGATTCCTCAAAGATACAAGATAAAAAGTATGCAGATGAAGATTTTAAATCAGTCATTGATAAATTTGATACTACCATAACATTTGATCAAAGTGAAGAAGAAGACTCATCTCCCATGCAAATTGAAGAACCAAGTGTCTTTTTAGAAGAGTCATTTGATGAGGAGTTTGTTGAAGAACTTGGATCAGCCTCAAAGGGTTATTTAACATTGGATTTCAGTGATGTGACTTCTTGTAGTCTAAGTGGCCTTGAAGAGGAAAACTTAAAAGCAACCAATTTCAAGGATCATGTGTATAAGGATATAACAAAAAATATATTGTGTGCAGCTGATTTGGATTATAAGAATCAGTTGTTAGTCACCGAAGACAAGGTTGTGCAAGTTCTAACACATTTGGATAGCTCACACAAGTTTGTTGAAGATCACATTTGGAGAGCTCAAGTTGAAAGGAAACAAATGGGCATGGAAAAAGGAGCTTCACTTGAAGATTGGTGTATAGTCAGGAAGGCATTGGAAAATTTGAAATTAGATTATTTGAACTTGTTGTCTGATAGAGATCATGTTCTTGAGTTTGCTGATCGATTAGGTGAAGCATTGAAGGGAAGAGATGTTGAAATTGATAAGCTTACATTTAAGCTTAAAACAACTATGGATTCCTTAGAAAGTACCCAAATGGCTCTCTTAGAAGCTGTAAATCAGCTTATTGATGTACTATAATTCAAGGAGCAAGTTGGAGCTGCTAGAGCAGATGAAGGCAAGTTGAAAATTGAAGAGTTTGATTTGCTCCAAGGAAGTTATGATTTAGGACATCCTCCTAAGTATGATGATGCAGAGTTGGAGCAAATTGATGAATTGTGTGAACAAAAAGGTGAAAACAACTTCCAATCATTTGATGATTTTGTTTCTATGACGAAAGTTGAGTTAACACATGAAAATTCACCTCTCATGTTGAATGATGAAGACCAAATTGGAGTTTGCAACATGGAGGAATATAGTAACAGGATATGGGATCCGAGTGAGGAACACTCATGGAAAGTTACTCTTCACAAAAACTTCACCAACTGGAAGTTTTCATCAGTTGTTGAAGATGAGTAGAAGGTTCAGGTATGCAATGGATTGGTTCAGTGATGGCTTACTCTTGTAATGGAGTTTATTTGAAGTGTTCTATGGAGGATAGTGGTGTTGGTAAGATTATTTTATGGATAATTTTGGAGTCAAATTTATGTCATGAAGCTATTGTCCTTCATCCAATCAGCCATCATAAATATTCATTTACATACATAATGATTGATTGGAGAAAAATTTTGGTCATAAATTTGACTTATTCTGATTGTAGATGGCCTAAATTTCTTATTGTTCTCAAAAGATTTTAGTTTTGTTGTTGCTATCTCATTTTGAGATCACTAAAATCTAGTTTTCATGAGATTATTTCAGATTTATGTAGCCATGAGATTTATCTTTTTGTTGCTTTTAGTCTTTTTATGGGAAGATGACAAAAGTTTTTAGCTGAAAGGAACAAGTGTTACAGTTACTATTGCTCTTTGGGAGAGTGAGAATCAACTGATTCATGGTTGTTCAGAGTTGTTTCCAACTTGTGATCAAGTTGAATTATGTTCTTCGGAGGAGGAGCATCACAGATTTTGGTTCCCAATAGTAGTTTCATGTTGGACAATTGTATTGATGATTGCTAACTCTTTCATTTTTGGAGTTAATGATGTTTGGGATCCAAATAGTTGTGTGATTGGAGGAATGTTTCATAGTTGTAAGCAGAGTTCCAGCTGTACAATTTGTAGTTATATCAGAGTGGCACAACAGAAGTGGTGTGAAGCATTCTTGAGATTGATTTGGGATCCAGGTATATTATTGTTAATCATGCATGTATCTCTGTTGAATAGCATGCATTGCTTGAGGAAAAGCAATCTTGAGTGGGGAGGACTGTAATGTTCCATTTTTGGTGCATTGATTATTATGTGTATTATGCTTGCTCCTAATCTCCCAGAGGCTATCTGACATGTTAGAAGAACTCAAAAGTTCTTGGAATGGTTGTGGTTCTATCTGTAGAGCAGTTATGTGTGTCTCAAGTCTTCAATTCATTAAGAATGGGTTGAAGTTATTTATCAATGCATTTCTAGTGCTTATTTTGGCTTGGGACTATTATTCTGATAATTAATTAATATTTCACTAAGGTTGCCTAAGGTTATATGTAATTATTGCAACTTAGTGTAATATTAATTATAAAAAGTAGGTTTCCTTCTAGAAAATAGATTAATTCTCTTTGGTATTGAGCTCAGTGGATGTCCAAGGTGACAATGATGCTTTCAGATTTTGGATCGGGCTTCTCGTTTGCTCTCCAAGATTCTTGGAGGAGCTGTCTATTTTTACAAACTCACCCGGAAGGCATCATTCATCTTCCCAAACATCATGGAGTATGTTGGTATGCTTAATTTTACAGTTTGGTGATATTTGGGATTTTCTATAAAATTAGTTGATTTAATGAGCTAAACAATTAATTATTGCACTTAAGTTAAAAAGGTTGGGAAATGTGCATTTAACACTTAAGTGTTATAGCTCATTGGAAAGGGGATGGAAAGATTTAAATCACGTATGCATCATTTTGGGACCTTACGTATCAAATATTTCATTTATTTTGATAAAGGGGGTCTTCGGAGCTAAAAGGAACTTTTAATTAAAAAGGTGACTCTAAGTTGTGCACACATAATGAGTTATTTTTATATTTTGTGGAGGAGAAATATGAAAGGATAAATGAAATAATATTTTATTTCCCTCAAAAAGGTTATAAAAGGAGGTGATGGGCTCAATGTTTGGGCATGCTTGAATTTGTATTGTTACTCTGCTGGATTGAACCCACGTGTTCTTCCATATTCTCTTGAGGACAAAAACCCTCTTGTGGAATGCTCTTGAGGATGAAAACCCTCTTGAGGTTGGGTGTGGTTTCATTACAAGAATCACCATTGTGCTGAAGGTGGATTGAGAGCAAGTTCATATAGAGTTTGCCATGGAGCTTAATAGATTCATGAGATTTTGTGAAGTTTTGATGTGGAATCAGTTTTGGAGTAATGCATTATGTTTTTGATAAATTTTGGTGTTGGATTTGAGTGGTATTTTGTGGTGTTTGGATGCTTTTTTCCTAGCCGTACTCCCTAAGGTCATACTATGCTCAAGGAGGTAGATGCTCACTAGAAAATATTGCTGTTGATATTTGATTGCAGGCTGATATTGATATTTTTGCCTATGCTGGACACTTCTATTAAGAGTGATTTAGGAAATTTTGGTGTTGTTTTTAGTGTTTTCTGATTAATCCGTACAAGTCTGGTTGTACAACCTTGTACAGTAGTACAGAGGTCATGAAATGCAGTGATCTTTGTTGTTGGTTATTATTTGTGATCAGATTTGTATTAAGGGTGGTATTGATCAGTTTGGAATAGTTTTTTAAAGTGGTATGAATATGTATGGATATTTTGGTGATTAGAGCTCCTTCCATGGATGTTGTACAATAGTGACGATCAGCCAAAGGTTATAAAAATTGGTCAGCAGCTAGTTTACCAGATTTGTAGTCTTTATCAATCATTTGATGATTTATTTGCCAACAATGGTGCAGGGTATGATCTTCTTCATTAATCTTTAGGGGTGACTCATCAAGTCTTATTCATGTGTTAATGAAACTATTGTATTGACTTCATTATATTTTCATTTCCTAGTACAATTCACAGAATAACTCCTGGATGGTTTACCGCTAGTGAAGAAAATGAATCTTTCTTTTGCTTCTTACCCACTAGAAAGGTGAAGTATTCCCACTAAATAAGTGGATGGCTTTATAATTCTTCATTTTGCTCTTTACCCACTGAAAAGTGGTGAATCCCCACAGTATGTGGTTGCCTGCCACAGTAGATGAATTATAGTTCATAAATTGCATAGTTATTCACTTGTAGCCATTCATTGTATGCTCTCATCTTGCCCATTCTTGGATCTGGGTGATCAGAAAATGTGAGGCATTTAGTTGTTTATTGCATTTATGCTAACACTATCATATCATTGTTCATAATTTTAAAAAGAATTGGGGTAGCATGTTACAACACACCATACGCTATGTTATGTTTTTTGAGAAAAATAAGACCAATTTGTGTGCTCCCCCTTTTTGAACACTTTAATCTCAACCATTTTTGAAAAAAAATTAGTAGTTTAGAAACTAGATTCCGAGCACTATGACTCTTGTTTTTGTTGTATCTTCAAATTTTAAGTGTAATTATCTTCAATTTCTCATCCAACATCAATCTTTCCTGATTTTAGAAAAAAAGTGGCATCTTAAGACCCCCGTTTGGTCCCTCATCTTTGTGAACTTACCCTTATAAAACCCTAGAATGAGAAGGAAAAACAAAAAATATGAAAATAAAAAATACAAGTAGGGACATTGGTACATACATATCAAATGCTGCCCAAAAACTTATCAAATTAGACCAAGATCACATAAAATCCATTGAAATTGCCTACAAATGCACTATGAGTTGCATCCAATGCAACATATGCAGTGTAATGTTCCATAGAGTCTAGGAATGGAGGGACATGGGGATGGATATTAGACACAACAAATTATTTAACAAACTTTAGGAGCGACAAAAGGATGGCAAGAGGATGGTGGCTAAAAATATATAAATATTTAAAAAAAGAATTATAAAAGGCAGTCAAAGAAATTACAATTTATCATTTGTGAAACAAATTGACAATCAATTGAACCAATATTCTAAACACCTAGATAAATCAAAATGGTTTATATCAATAGTAGCATTATTCAAAATTGAGATTGACTTGGAAAACCAAATGTATAGATGGAATCACTTACTTATGATTTAAATATTATTTTAAAATGTTAATTAAAAATGTTGCTTTTCCATTTGGTACAACCCATAATATTTTCGTTTTCTTTTTAAAACCAAAGTGAGGCTCTAGGGATGGCAGCCCTTGGTGGGTTGAAGGGGTAAAACCACTTGTGAGTCCTAAGGGAAACACCCCTAGCACATTCCTTGTCATGATATAGGACAAGGCTAAGCTTAAGGGATAGAGCCCCCCATATGGAACTTCGTGGTGCATGCTATTTTTCATAATTTTTCCTATTTCAAGTTGGTCTTTGATAATAGATAACAAATACAATAGAGAATTATCAAATGTACTAAGATTAAGTGGTAAAAGTAGAAACTTATAATTTATCCAATTTGTAGACAAAAGGCAACCATTGGTAGAAAAATCAAACTTGAAGTGATTGATTCTTATATCTAGTTGAAATTCAAGGTTCAAAAAATAAAAAATAAATCAACTAATATTTAGTTAAAGATTAAAAAAATAAATAAAGACTAAACACAAAGGATAGTGCAAAAGTTTTAAAAATGGTTGAGTAATAGACGTGGGAACAAAGGTGAAGCTTGTGTAGTTGAAGAAGTGGAATATCATTATTGGGACTAGGGGTGATATTCACCTATCAATCCTTTTAGACTATTATGATTTATTTAGTTAATATTGTTGGCGTTTCAATTCACACCTCTAGAATGCGAGTTTGAAATGACCAGCTATGCATAGATAAATGACTCTTCTATTATGAGAGGAAGTTCCCTTTTTGCTGATGTTTGCTTTAAAAGATAAATAAATTAAACTTTTGCCTATCTTTTTGCTTCTCAGCTGTGAGCACAAGGTTATAAAACTCTATCGCTGCAGTAGAGGTTTTCTTTTTTAAACTTCTAACTACAACTAGGCCTAAACTAAATGACGCTTTTGATCAACTAAGTAAATTCAGAGCAAAAGGATAAAAAATTAACAGAGAATGATTTGTTTTAACATAAAAGCTTAAATAAACTTCTTCTAGATCACATTAGAAGACTCATTGTACTTTAAGATGAAAACTGAAAGTAAGATTATGCAAGCCACATCTAACAACAAAACTAGATGATCGTGAGCTAGAGAATCAAAGCAAATGGCAAGCATGAGATTTCTATTCCCAATATCATTAATTTATTACAACTCCAGGACAATGATATTATAGCAAAAGGAAGGCATACAATATGTGATCAACACTAGATAACAGATAACACAGAGTGAACAAGCACTTGAAATAACAGTTTCTGTAGGCTAGAAGGCACAACAAATTTTGCTATCACAATTATAGTTCCCCTAACAATGGGAAAGGCTTTCCTTATTTATACTAAATCAAAGGAGTATGGAACCCTAAAATCTCCTTGATTTAACCTAACTAACTTGCCAACTTACAAGTTTTATTTCTATTCCAAGATAAAAATTACAACTAACAACCGCTTTAAAACAATCTGCTTTAAAGCAAAGAAAGCTCAAACTATTACAAACTATTTTTTTACTATTTTAAGGATGGATAAGCTTTGAATGAAAGCAAATGCTTTTAAAAAAAATAATTGAGTTAAAACTTCTTTCTTTTGAGTCACATCCCCATATTTATTGTTGCCATGTTGGTGACATCATCCACTGATATAAATATATTATCGCAGCTGTCTATTCTTAGGCTTGAGGGCTGCTTTATCTTCTCTGTCCTTCAGCACACTCTCCTTTAGATTATCTACTGCAACCTCAAAGATATTCACATCCATGAATCGGGTACTTCTACCAAAATTGGCTTTGACCACCTTGAATTTATTGACATTCTTATCTTCCAGCAGTGTTGCAATTTCAATAATGATCTCTCCATCAACATTCTTTTCTGATATTTTCCTTTGTCATTGTGCCACACCTTGCATTCTTCAATAGAAATGACAAAATGCTCCTTTCACAATGGTATTTAGAAACATTTCTCAATGTCATTAGGCCTGAGGCTGCAGAGTACTGTATACCAAAAAACTTGAAGAATACCTGTGAACACACCTATGTTTGGAAATATTTTGGACAAAAGGCTGAAAATTGTTTGCTGATTTCTTTTTAAAAGCGGCTTTCGAGAGAAAAAGCTGGCACATGGGTTTTGTAGATAATCCCATTCTAAAGCAACCTAGATTGCTAGATTTTGAAAAAGTAGAGGATTTCTTGAAAAAGCAGAGGATTTCCTGAAAAAGCAGAAAACATAGATTTTGGGAAAACTAAAATTTTCTGATCTTTAAGAGGATGTAATTCCAAATGAACCCATTCCAATGAAAACTGAAAAAGCTTCGGCTCTATTTCTGAAAAGTGATGCCCTAGAAAAATGGACCTTGAAAAAGTGCTCCTCTGTGCTTCCGAATCCTAAAACTACAAAGAACACTGAAAAAGCACTCTGTTTGGCTTCTCAAATCTTCATGAGAAGAAAAAGATGTTTTCTTCCTCTAGACGCAACCTACAAAAATAATGAATAAAGGTGGCCAAAAACTTGTCTTATAGAACTTTAGGGCAAAAAATCAACTTTCTTTGTAAAAGCACAAAGCTTGAATCTTATCCATGAAGAAAGCATCTTTTAAAGCACAAATCCAAGTTGATATGCTTGAATACAAAGAATCCCTATTTTATAGCTACCTATGGCTTCATGTGTAAGATGATGAAAAATATCTTCTTTGATGATGTCATCAAACACATGAGGTTGCAAAAGTGTTAGCCAATTTTTACTTTTGTTTTGAAACTTTTACACTCATTCTGACTCCAACGTGGCCTGCCTCTAACTTCAACAAGATGGCAAATTGTCACCGTTTGACCAAAAAAGCTGACTGATCATGGCACCTTGAAGAGTTATAAATCCTGATTTGATCCACAGCCTCGAATTGACGTTCTGACGACGCTTGACTGTAATTTGACTTCTAGAAACTGTCGATGGATGAAAATCGGGAAGTGGCTTGCAGAAGGCATCGTTCGAACATGAAAAAAAAACTCTTTGGAGATCCTAGGCACCCCTAGCCTCCAAGGGTGCTTTTGGACTCATGCCTTAGTCAAATTTTTTATATTTTCAACTTTTCTTCATTTCTAGAAAAACATGAAAAATAAACTAAGTTTGGAGATGATGGGCGCCCTAGCCTCCTAGGGCGCTTGAGATTCTATGCCTTAGAATTTTTTTGGAATTTTTTAATTTTCATCTGCAAATCTTGAATTCTACTAGATTTTGAGGGTCCTTGTCTAACGTATATTTCAAAATATATTTAAGTATATGTTTACATATTGAATTTCCTATACTTTAAATATTTTGAAATATACTTTCAAGATGTTTGAGATAGGTCTCAGATCCATGGGATTTAACATGCAGATTGTAGATTTTTGAGGATCCACTAGATTTTAGAGTTAGTTTTTCAAGGCTTCAAGATAGCAGACTTAGCCAATGTCAGGATTTCAGGGACAACCATCAGGATGAGAGTAGACTAGATAGCCTAAGCATATTTGAGATCAATCCCCTGATTTTACAGGCCTTTTGACTGAGTTCAACTAATTTTGACCACCTGAAAGTGAGTTGATGATGCATTTTGACATTTCTCAAAAAATGTAAAAAATATTCTGACACTGGAAAAGATGGGCATCCCCAGCCTCCAGGGGCACCTGAAAATCTATGCCTTAGAAAAAATTATGGTTTTTAACTTTTGTTTACAGTTTACCTTGTTTCCCATGCTGGCAGCTGCTCTCTATCTTTGATTTTGACGATTTGTCAGACAACTGCCACTGGATGAAGGATGGACTGGATAGCCTAGGTATATCTGACGTGATTCCCAGTTTTTCAGGACCTGTTGACCAAAATGACTGCTTTTCTCCACCTGAAAAGTGGCTAACGGAGGCATTTTTAACATTTTCTAAAAAATAAGAAAAAAATCCAAGTCTGCCAAAGTTGGGCGCCCCAAGCCTCCAGGGGCGCCTAGGATTTCCAGACTTAACCATTTTGAGGATTTTTTAACTTTTCCTCATTTTTTGAATTCATCCTACTTCATTCTTCATTCTTCGTTCTTCATCAGTTGGCTGTTGCTCAGCAGTTCTTCACCTTCTGAACAACACTGAAAACTTGAAACTAACCCCTGACAAATGAGTTCCCTTCATTAATGAACTCAGAATTTGTGCTTTGCCTTCTAAAAAAGTAGAATTGACCTAGTAGATAAAACTCGATCTTTTGTCGATTCCGTCTAGACCACCTTGATCGTGAAGCAAAACCAGCCAATCAGAATCAGGCACGATGCCTGAATTAGAGATTTTATTTTTAGAAACTTTCTATTTTTAGAAAGGTTTTCCAGCATCCGTATCTTAAGAAACCTAGAAAACCTAATTTGACATCTATTTTTAGAAACTTTCTAAAAATAGCAAATTTCTATTTTTAGAAATTTTGACTTTTTGACTTTTTTTTTACATAAAATTTTCTTGACTTGCACAAAATGCCTTAATGAAGCAAAAAAATTTATTTGTCACAATAATTGGCTCCATCTAGGGACCATATCGAATACTTACGGCATAGGAGAACTAAGAATTTGTAGACTTTCTAGCTTAGACCAGTGCCTTATCCATTGGGCAGTAGAGTCAGGTCATTTTCTTAATCAACTAGAACAAGACTTTTCCCTAAAAATCACCTAGGACTAGACTTCCTAAAATCACCTAAGAGTTGGAACTTCCCAGAACACAAACAACACAACTGTCACATTATAGAAAGGGAAATGCATTACAACATAATGATCACATGACAGAAAGGGGAAACACATTAAACACACAAACGCTCTTTTTTTGAGCAAGAACAAGAAAAACAAAAAATTTTACACAAAACCATCAATTGGTTCAAAAAGATATGAGCCTTTTCTCTTGACTTGTGAGATTTGTCTTGGAAACACATAGCTTTTCTTCCTTTGCAACACCTTCTTGAAGAGCCACGATTCTAGTGGGTAATCATGTTCAGGCCATGAGAAGTTCATGATGAACTGATTGATATGCTAGAGCTCAAGTTGATCAACTTCTTCCAAAGAGAAGTCTTTGCAACACGTGAAGGTACAGAACCTCTTTTTGAAGATATGAAGCAATATCTTGTGGCCAAAGTATACTTGTGGGAATAGTAACCACCACATAAAACTTGACTTTCTTCATTTATGTCTTCAACATATGCAATCTTGAACTCTGTCAATGTATCATCCTTTGAAAAAGGTTGAAGTTGCTGATACAAAATTTTTGTCATTGGTTCCCAGCTTACCAGATCTACAATTGTTATCATCAATTTATGTAGAAATTTAGGTACTTCTTCATCATCTTTAATAGTCATGTATTCATCCATCCAATCCTCAGAATCTGAGTGCGATAAATCATCAAAATCTGAATCTTCAAGCACTTGATCATTATTAGAGTACACTTGATGGATAACATATTTACCTAGTAGTTCACTTCGCCATCCATCATTTTGACTCTCATCAACCTCCATAGAGCAATTTTCTTCAATAAACGTATCCTTAAGACCAAAAATATGGATATCTGGTAGAATCTCATCTTCAGTAACCATGTACCCTTCTTCTGATAGGCAAGCAAGATCAAAGACATATTCCTCTAGGCTTTGTGTTTCTTCTTCATCTACTTGATTGATCCCGCATATGGCATATCTCACAAAACACTTGTCAAGAATTTTTGACTTTTCCATATGATTCTCTTCAGTGACCAAGACTAAATATTCCATGAGCTTTTCTTCTCCACAATTCTCTTCATATATTGCATTTGTGTTGACTTTGTCATATCTGTGATATCTCTTTCTTGCACAAGTTCATGGATAACCTTTGAAAGTTTAGCATCATCTTCTTCACTAGTGTGTATGAAAAATTCTTGAGACAAAGATGAAGATGAGCTAAATTGCAAAAGAAAATTTACAGTATCCTCTACTGAAGAATCACTCTCCAAGTGATGTAGAAAACTGTCGAGATCCAATGATGAATCTTCCATATGATCTCTAGTTTTGAGAAATTCCTCCAATGATGAATCATCTTCAAAATGAAGAAGATCTTGTTCTTGCTCCAATTGCAATGATTCTTTGGTCTCTTCTCCTTTGAATGTATCTGACACATGTTCTTCAAACCAACCTCAAAAGATGAGAAGAACAAATTGAATTCACCATTGCTCTCTACAACATATTTGATCTCTTCCTCATAATTTTGCTCTTGAGAAGATTGTTGCACTTCTTCTTCCTTAGAGAAGTATGCAAGTCGTACATTTCTTCAGGTTCTTCCATCAATGATCCTTCTTCATATTCAAAGAAATTATGCAAATTTTCAGCTTCCGATGAACATTCATGTTCCATATGCAAACACATGATGTCACTTGAAATAGAGTTAGGAAAATGATCCCTTCTAATATTTGATTTACACTGGTCAAATCCCTTCATAGAGCCGCCATCAGATTCATCAAAGAGATGTTCAAAATTATCTAAAAATCCTTGATTTTCATTTGATGCTTTTAATATTTGCATGAATCTTCTCATCTCAGGGAAATTTTCTCCATCATGTTGGTTTGTTGCGTGGAACAAGTAGTAGATTTGTATTGCAGAAGACACATCTGGCTCTTGACACATAGGTGAAGCAGGTTGATCACTGACATAGTTAATGAAAGAATTTGGTATAATTGAAGGAGATGGAACTTGCCAAAGTGGTACAACATTCAAGGGCACCAGTGGGTTGATTGAATCTCTCTAGATCTTTCCTAAAGTGATCATATGAGATTCTAATTTAATAGCATGCTCCTGAGCTTCTTGTAGTTCTGTAGCGTGTCTTTGCTTGAGGTAAAAAGGAATTTTTGAAGATTGTGCATTCGTGAAACAACTTAGCAGAATTTTTGACGAAGGATTCAAGGTGTTCATGACTTTTCTAACTAGACGGTTGAATCTGGCCATGAACTCTTGTATCAACTCACTTCTGTCTTCCTTGATGTTTGAGAGTTGTGCAAATAAGACATGACTATCTTCTCCAGGCTTGAAATGGGTGAGAAATTTCTCCCTCATCAATTCCCATCTTGTGATAGAGTTGGCAACGAGGTGATTAAACCATTCAATTGTTGAGCTTTGCAATGATTCCACAAACAAATGCACTACAACATCTTCATGTGCAATGCCAAGAATTCCACGAGTGGTGGTGATGGCAGAATGTGCTCATCAGGATGTTGCTTGCCATCACCATGAAACTTTAGAAAACTTTTTCTTGATCCTTCAGGAAGATCATGATATTCTGCTAGTGCCAAAGGTCCAATCTTGTTACCCCAAGGCAATGGGGGTGGATGCCTCTAATTCAGATTATCGTGATTGTTATTATTTGCATCACCCATTGCTCTAAGCTAGATGATTGGTTCCTCTTGAGGTTCTTCCTGCTTGACTTCAGGAACTATGTTGGATGCTTCTCCAACTTCTGTACGAATAAGATCTTGGAAGAAAGTTTGTGTAGTACCATCTCTTCCCCTTCTTGTATAAACCTTATGAGCCAGGATTACCTACTGCCACGCGAGAGGTGGTAATACTGGTCTTTAGGCTGCAAGATCTACTTTGTTTTCTTCTTCATCAAGAATAGCAGCCGCCTTTCTCCACTGAGTAGGACTTTCCTTTTGCATAAATACGAAACTCCTTAGGCTACTAATGATGTCTGTTTGCTCTCCTTTCACTTGTATAAGATTTGGTTGAATAGTAGGTGGTGTAAGATTTGGTTGTTGAACAGAAGTAGTAGGATGCTAGATAGTCATTCCCATGACATAAGCTTAATCTTGCTTGAAGTTTTATGCCTCATGCCCCACAGTGGGTACTAGAAACCTGTTGGCGTTTCAATTCGCACCTCTGGAATGTGAGTTGGAAATGGACAACTATGCACATATAAACTGTTCTTCTATTATGAGGGGAAGTTCTCTTTTTGCTGATGTTTGCTTTAAAAGATAAATAAATTAAACTTCTTCCTATCTTTTTGCTTCTCAGTTGCGAGCACAAGGTTATAAAACTCTATCATTGTAGTAGAGGTTTTCTTTTTTAAACTTTTAACTGTAGCTAGGCCTAAACTAAATGACGCTTTCAATCACCTAAGTAAATTCAGAGAAAAGGGATCAAAAGTTAACAGAGAATGATTTGTTTTAACATAAAAGCTCAAATAAACTTCTTCTAGATCACATCAGAAGACTCATTGTACTTTAAGATGAAAACTAAAAATAAGATTACGCAAGCCACACATCTGATGACAAAACTAGATGATCATGAGATAGAGAATCAAAGCAAATGGAAGGCATGAGATTTCTATTCCCAATATCATAAAGTTATTACAAATTTAAGACAACGATATTATAGCAAAAGGCAGGCATACAATATGCAATCAAACACTGGATAACAGATAACACATAGTGAACAAGCACTTGAAATAACAGTTTCTATAGGCTAGAATAGGCAAGGAAAGTTTTGCTATCCCAATTATAGTTCCCCTAACAATGGGCAAGGCTGCCCTTATTTATACTAAATCAAAGGAGTAGGGAACCCTAAAATCTCCTTGATTTAACCTAACTAACTTGCCAACTCACAAGCTTTATTTCTATTTTAAGACAAAAATTACAACTAATAATTGCTTTAAAACAATCTGCTTTAAAGCAAAGAAAGCTCCAACTATTACAAAGTGATTTTTTACTATTTTAAGGATGGATAAGCTACAAATGAAAGAAAATGCTTTAAAACAAAAAGCATTGAGTTAAAGCTACTTTCTTTTTCGTCACATCCCCATCTTTATTGTTTCCCTGTTGGTGACATCATCCACTGATATAAGTATATTGCCGCAGCTGCCTATTCTTAGCCTTGAGGGCTGCTTTATCTTCTCCGTCCTTCAACACTCTCTCCTTCAGATTATATGTTACAACCTCAAAGGTATTCAAATCTGTGCACCGAGTACTTCTACCAAGATTGGCTTTAACCACCTTGAAGTCATTAACATTCTTATCTTCTAGCAGAGTTGCAATTTCAAGAATGATCTCTCCATCAGCATTCTTTTCTGATATTTTCCTTTGTCATCATGCCACACCTTGCATTCTTCAATAGAAATGACAAAATTCTCCTTCCACGATGGTACTGATAAATATTTCTCAATGTCATTAGGCCTGAGGCTGCAAAGTACTGTATACTGAAAAACTTGAAGAATACCTAAGAACACGCCTATGTTTGGAAATATTTTGGACAAAAAGATGAAAATTGTTTGTTGATTTCTTTTAAAAAGCAGCTTTCGAGAGAAAAAGCTGGCACATGGGTTTTGTAGACAATCTCGTTCTAAAGCAACCCAGATCATCAGATTTCCTGAAAAAGTAGCAAAAAAATAGATTTTGGGAAAACTAAAATTTTCCAATCTTCAAGAGGACGTAATTCCAAATGAACCCATTTTGATGAAAACTGAAAAAGCTTCAGCTCTATTTCTGAAAAGTCATGCCCTAGAAAAGTGGACCTTGAAAAAGCGCTCCTCTGTGCTTACCAATCCCAAAACCACGAAGAACACTAATAAAGCACTCTGTTTGGCTTCTCAAATCTTCATGAGAAGAAAAAGATGTTTTCTTCCTCTGGACGCAACTTGCAAAAATAATGAATAAAGGAGGCCAAAAGCTTGTCTTTATAGAACTTTAGGGAGAAAAAGCAACTTTCTTTGTGAAAGCACAAAGCTTAAATCTTATCCATGAAGAAAGCATCTTTTAAAGCACAAATCCAAGTTGATATGCTCGAATAGGAAGAATCCCTATTTTATAGCTGCCTATGGCTTCATGTGTGAGATGATGAAAAATACCTTCTTTGATGATGTCATCAAACACATGAGGTTGCAAAAGTGTTAGCCAATTTTACTTTCGTTTTGAAACTTTTGCACTCATTCTGACTCCATCGTGGCCTACCTTTGACTTCAACAAGACAGCAAATTATCACCATTTGACCGAAAAAGTTGACTGATCATGGCACCTTGAAGAGTTATCAATCCTAATTTGATCCCCAGCCACAAACTGACATTCTGACGATATTTGACTATAATTTAACTTCTGGAAACTATCAACAGACGAAGATTAGGAAGTGGCTAGGAGAAGGCATCATTGGATAATGAAAAGAAACTATCTCTGGAGATCCTAGGCACCCCTAGCCTCCAGGGGCACTTTTGGACTCATGCTGATGCAGAGGAAAAGAACAAACTCAACTCCTTATAGGCATAGTTCATAACAATAGATTTCAATCAACCCACTTTACAAGGTTATCACTCTTTGAGGCAACTCTTCCTTCACAAAACCCTTGAGATCATAATACCAAAACTGAGATTAAGGCATAGAACTAATTGTAGAATCTTCAAACAACATTAAAATGACTGTCTCAATCCCTTTCACCAACATGAATGGTTCAAACCTAGGAACTTTCAACAGTGGACTGTCCTAATCCACAACTAGTCCTATTTAGATCCCTCCAATAAACAACTTCACATCTCAAAGCCCATTTCACTTCACTAATGGCATTAACAAGTGCAACTATATCTGCAAAACATAAGAAAAGAACAAACCCAACTCCTTATAGGCATAGTTCATAACAATGGGTTTCAATCAACCCACTTTACAAGGTTATCACTCTTTGAGGCAACTCTTCCTTCACAAAACCCTTGAGATCATAATACCAAAACTAAGATTAAGGCATAGAACTAATTGTAGAATCTTCAAACAACATTAAAATGACTGTCTCAATCCCTTTCACCAACATGAATGGTTCAAACCTAGGAACTTTCAACAGTGGACTGTCCTAATCCACAACTAGTCCTATTTAGATCCCTCCAATAAACAACTTCACATCTCCAAGCCCATTTCACTTCACTTATGGCATCAACAAGTGCGACTATATCCACAAAACATTATTAGACCATTCCCCCAAATATGTATTTAGGATACTTCAATAAACACTTATACTATACCTTCATTTTTGGACTCCAAAATATGACTGTCAACAAGACTGCCTTAACAGGACAGTCATCTAAAAGGAATAAAAACTTATGATTCATCCAAACTCAAACTGCAAAAGTCCTTCATTACACTTTATCAACCATTTAAAACATTAATACCCATGATGGACTCATACAACATAAACAATACTCCAAAAGACATCACTGTGCACTGGTTTTACCAGTCTTTTTCACCATTTACAGACCTATGGCTTTGTGATAACTGCCCCAAACCACTTCTTCAGACTCTACACCCTTGAGATCTTTTAAAACACACCTAAAAATTGCTTCATACCAATTTATAGGGAGATCCACCGAACACATGATGAGAAATACAATTTTAAATGTTCATTGTTACCCTAAGTCAGGGTTTATGACTGATTTCCAAAAAGCCACAATATCTAACTCAAAATAGCATCAAATTGCATGAAATGAGATGTGTTAGGAAGGTGATTGAACAATATATCACTTACAAATATTTAACCACGAATTCATGCCCGTACAGGACCATACAACACCATATAACAATGAATTTTCTGTAGAAATACAATAAAACAGTGTCTTTTAACATTCCATTCTCAATTTTCAATCACCTCTGAATTCTTTGAAGGTTACAAGGCCTTTTAAAGGCATTTCAAAACTGTCTAATCCTCTTCCAACTACTTTCTAATGAATTGGAACAAGGTGACCCTTCACCTTCCCTCATTTTACATCTTTAGGAATTTTACATTTTGTATGACAACGTGTCAAAAATGGACATAAGACTTAAATATTAAACCCCTCCTAGGACCTTAACACATGAAAGATGACCCAAATAACCTTATTACAATGTTGAACCATTAAAATTTAATCAAACTCCAAAAATTAGTCTACGGAAGCATGAGTTGTCATGGTGCTCCTGCACTACATGCCTTAGTCAAATTTTTGATATTTTCAACTTTTCTTCATTTTTGGAAAAAAACATGAAAAATAAACTAAGTCTAGAGATGATGGGCACCCCTAGCCTCCTGGGGTGCCTGAGATTCCATGCCTTAGAAAATTTTTGGAAATTTTCAATTTTTTTCCACAAATCTTGAATTCTACCAGATTTTGAACGTCTCTGCCTGACATATATTTCAAAATATATTTAAGTATCCTATACTTTAAATATTTTGAAATATATTTTCAGAATGTTTGAGATAGGTCTTGGATCCATGGGATTTAACATGCAGATTGTAGATTTTTGAGAATCCCCAGATTTCAGAGTTAGTCAGTTTTTCAAGCCTTCAGGACATCAGACTTAGCCAATTTCAGGATTTTAAGGATAGGCATTAGGATGAGGGTAGACTAGATAGCCTGAGCATATCTGAGATGAATCCCCTACTTTTACGAGCCTTTTGACTCAGCTCAACTAATTTTGACCACCTGAAAGTGGGCAGGCGAGGCATTTTGACATTTCTCGAAAAACGTAAAAAAAATTCTAACACTAGAGCTAGAGGCACCTAAAAATCTATGCCTTAGAAAAATTTATGGTTTTCAACTTTTGTTTGTAGTTTACCTTGTTCCCTGTGCCGATAGTTTCCCTCTATCTTTGATTTCGATGATTTGTCAGACAACTACAACTGGATGAAGGATGTACTAGATAGCATGGGTATATCTGATGTGATTCCTAGCTTTTCAGGACCTGTTGACCAAAATGATTGCTTTTCTCCACCCAAAAATTGGCTGACGAAGGCATTTTTAACATTTTTTGAAAGAAGTGAAAAAAATCTGTCTGCCAAGGTTGGGCACCCCCAGCCTCCAAGGGTGCCTAGGATTTCCAGACTTAACCATTTTGAGGATTTTTTAACTTTTCCTCATTATCTAGATTCATCCTACTTCATTCTTCATTCTTCATTCTTCATCAGTTGGCTATTGCTCAACAGTTCTTCACCTTCTGAACAACACTGAAAACATGAAATGGACCCCTGACAGATGAGTTCCCTTCATTAATGCAGTCGGAGTTCGTACTTTACCTTCTAAAAAAGTAGAATTAACCCAGTAGAGAAGAATTGATCTTTTGTAGATTCCGTCTAGACCACCTTGATCATGAAGCAAAACTAGCCAATCAAAATTAGGCACAACACCTTTATCAGAGATTCTATTTTTAGAAACTTTCTATTTTTAGAAAGTTTTGCCAGCATCCGTATCTCAAGAAACCCAAAAAACCTAATTTGATGTCTATTTTTAGAAACTTTCTAAAAATAGAAAATTTCTATTTTTAGAAATTTTGACTTTTTGACTTTTTTTGACGAAAATTTTTCTAGACTTGCACAAAATGCCTTAATGAAGCAAATTTTTTGATTTGGCACAACAAATACTTGATTAATTATGTGTACATCTCCAAGGATCATGGAGAGCAACAACTTGGATGTCCAATGAGGTTGGGGGTATTTATAATTAATTATTATTCTCTAGGTGACTTAGAATATGTGTAAGGGGCATATTGTGAGAAGAAGCTTTTTAGGGCATTATTGGATACTTGGCATTGTGGAAGCGAATAGATATGACTAAATATAATGTTGTAAGAGGTGTAAGAAGCATCTATGACATTGTAAGAAGTGTAAGAAAGCATCTATGATGATGTTTAAGAAGTTGGTTGTCTTTTTTGGATCTGGGGAGTTGTTATTTTATCTTCTAATAGATTTTTTCTGTCCTCTCGTGAAGTTGGACAATCAAGTTCATAATAAAAGTCTTGAAGCTTGTAAAAAGATGTTTGTAACTACCAGACACATGTCATGAGGTATCTTTTGAATGTAGACTGCTTGGCTAATGGTTTGAATCCATTGTATTGGAAACCATTTATGGTTTCTTGTATTACATTTACCTATATATTGGAGCCATAAGATAATATGTTTGTTTTATAGGTTATGTCGCTATTAGAATGCTACTGGACTAAAGGGGAAGTTGTGTTGATGTACTCTATATTTCAAATTAATACAATCTTGTACTCTCTTTGGTGGTGGGTTTTTCCCTAAAAGGGTTTTACCCACGTATATCAGTGTTCTTATGATTATCAACATTTGGTATTAGATTCTAGTTGGCTTGATTAGAGAGAGGGCTGCCTCTTTTAGAGTGTTGTTGGGGTTTTGCTACAATGGGATCTTTTGTGTTTTTTGTGTAGATTAGATTCTAGTGATAGAAATCATGGCTAGCACATCCTAGATAGAGATTGAGAAGTTTAATAATATAGGCTATGAACTTAAGAAGTTAAAGATGGTAGATCTCTTGGAAGAATCGGATCAATGGATTGTAGTGAAAAATGAGAGCAAACCTAAAAGTATATTGGATGGAAATTGGGTAAGGATTGAGAAAAAAATTTATGAGAAGAAAACTTGAGGTACTATAAGGTTATGTCTTTCTGATTTTGTTCTCTTGCATGTTTCTAATGAAACTATTGCATTTAAGTTGTGGAGAGAATAGGTGAAATATATTACATGAACAGTCATGATAACAAATTGTAACTTAAAAGGAAATTATATTCATTAAAAATGAAGGAAGGAGACTCTATTACAAAACACTTGAATGATTTCAATTTAATCTTGAGTCAGTTATAGTCTATTGATGCTAACATTGATGAAGATGATAAATGTATTTTATTGCTTTATTTATTAACTATTTCTTGGAAGAATTTATTTGTTTCTCTCAATGGTTCTACTACAAATTTAATTAGATGACCTTGTTGCTACCTTACTTACAAAGGAGATGTAGAAAGAGTCAAATGATAACAATTCAAAGGAGGCATTAAATGTGAAAGGAAGACTTGGAAGGAAAAAGGTGGCGGTAAGAACAAAGGGGACAAGTCTAAAGATAGATCTAAATCTAAGGGTAGAGTAGGTTGAGATGTTGGAATTATGGTAAGCGGGGCCATCTTAAGAAGGAATGTAGAAATAGGAAAAAGAACATTGATTCCTCTATAGATAAATCCTCAGATGATGAAGGCAATGATGTCTTGTTTATTTCATCTAACTTGTCATGCAGTGACTCTTGGTTAATAGATTCAGGTGCATCCTACCATATGTGAGTGGTTCTTGGTATATAGAGCATATGATGTTGGGGAATTATTTCTTAGGGATAACAACACTCAAAATATTGTAGGCTAAGGAGAGGTAAAATTGGTATTTAGTGATGGGAGAGTTAAAACTCTCATTCATGTTTCACACATTCTAGGATTGGATAAAAATTTAATTTTTGTATCTAAAATGAATGATACTAGTGTGCATGCAACTTTTGAAAAGAGTAGTTGTAAATTGGCTAGAGGAAACATGGTGCTAGTTAGGGGCAATTGGTGTGGAGCCTTGTTCAAGTTGGATGCAACAACTTATTGTAATTCTACATCTATAACTAAAAACTCAAATTCATGCAAACTGTGGCACCATAGACTGGGCCACATTGGTGAAAGGGGTCTTAAAACCCTCATTAACAAAAAGATGGGTGATGGTTTGTCTGGTTATAGTGTTGACCTTGATTTCTATGAACATTGTGTGTTTGGGAAACAACATAGAGTTACTTTTAAATTTGGTAGTTCTACCAAATCAAGTTTTAGAAGTGATTCATAGTGATGTTTTTGGTCCTATGAATGTTCCTTCCATTGGTAAATCATGTTACTATGTTGTACTTTTATTGATGACTTCTTAAGATTAACTTGGATTTACTTTCTAAAGCACAAAGCTACTGTGTTTTCTAAGTTTAAAGAATTTAAAGCAGTGGTAGAGAAACAAACAAATAGGAAAGTACAAGTTCTGAGGTTAGATAATGGTGGTGAGTATTACTCTAGGTAATTTGATGATTATTGCAGAAATGCAGGAATTGTTATGCATTTAAGGCAACTACATATACGCCTCAACAAAATGGAGTGGCAAAAGAAATGAACAAAACCATGATAGATAGAGCATAAAGCATGAAAAGTAGTGCTAAGTCGGATCAATCATTTTGGGTTGAGGTTGTCAGCACTATTTATTATCTAGTAAATAAATCTCCTACTCCTACTCTAGTTGACAAGACACCCTACAAGCTATGGATAGGTAAAAGACCATCAGTTTCTCATTTTAGAGTATTTGGTCATGAGGCTTATGTTCATGTTCCTAAAGAAGAAAGGTCCAAGCTAGATTTCAAGGCTAACAAGTGTGTTTTTGTGGGTTATTGAGAGACTATAAAAGGTTATAAGCTTTGGGATCTTGTAGCATTAAAATTAGTTTATTCTAAGGATGTGATTTTTAGGGAGATTAAAGAACTCTTAGATATTGAATAACCTTAGAAAATTTTGAAGAAGACTATGTTTTAAAACTAAGAATGAAGAGAAGGAACATGCATGTTTAGAACAACAAGAAGAAAAGGTAGAGAGAGAAGAAAGTTCAAAGGAGAGTTTAGATGAGGATCAACAAGAACCTCTCATTACACCTCTAAGAAGGCCCACTAGATAATGGAGACCTATTGAAAGGTATAGCCCACTTGATTCATGTTGTGTATTTAAAATATCATGTACTGAAAATGAACTTAGGTCTATGAAGGAAGCTCTATCTGTAGAGGAGCATTAGTCTTTGTTAGAGGCCATGAAAGAAGAAATGAAGGCCTTGTAAAGATGTGAGACTTGGGACCTAATTTAGTTGACCAAGGGTAGGAAGCCCATTGGTTGCAAGTGTGTATTCAAAAACAAATTTGGAGCAAAAGGTAAGTTGGAGAGGTATAAAGCTTGATTAGTGGCTAAAGGTCATTCCCAGGTTGAGGGAGTGGATTTTGGTGAGATCTTTTCTAACTAAGTTAACCTCCATTAGATTCCTTTTTATCTATTACTATAGCTTATGACTTAGAGATATTGAGGATCTTGAAGAAGAAATTTATATGAAACAACTTAACAATTTGTGGTAAAGTGGAAGGAGAATTTGGTTTGAAAGTTAACGTGGTCCTTTTATGGTTTGATGTAGTCTCCACGTGTGTGGTATTAGAAATTTGATGTTTTTGTATTAGAGCTTAGTTTTGTTAGAAGCGAGGCTAATCACTATGTATTTTTTAAATTAATTGATTATTGGTTACTAATTATCATCTTGTATGTTGATGACATGCTATTTATCAGTAATGACAAGGGGATGATTAGGGAGCTTAAAATTTAGCTCTTTAGTACTTTTGATATGAACTATTTAGGGGTTGCTAAATATATTCTTGGTATTGAAATTTGTAGGGATTGGGTTAACAAAAGGATTTGGTTAAATCAAAAGAAGTATGTTAATGCAATTTTGCAGCACTTTTCAATGCAAGATTGCAAGCCAATAAGTATTCCCTTACCTGTAGGCACTAGGCTTTCTTTGGAATAGTATTCCAAATCAGATGATGGTTGTTAAGAGATGTATAATGTTTCTTATTCTAGTGTTGTTAGAAGTCTTGTGTATGCAATCCAGTATGAAATCCCGATTACCTTTTCTCTTTCGTGACCTTCAACTAAGACAAACTAATTTTGTAGGTTGATTTCCCTCACCCATCGTTGCAACAATATTTAGGTTATTATTAAATATCCAGTGTTTAGTACTAGTAGATGCATTCTCTAGTAGATAAGAAGTTCAAGGGAATGTTAGAAAGATGGAGAAAATTTGAAGGAATAGGAGGAACCAATGTGATGAATGCCTAAAATAGAAACAAAATTTCCAGTAGGTTAAACATTTCATTATCAGCATCGATTTTTTTAAGGGCATCAATCCTTTATTTTACCTGCTATCACTTTTGGGTATTAGTTAGATTTTCAACTATTATAAAATATCACCTGCTATCACTTTTGGGGTATTAGTTAGATTTTTAACTATTATAGAATTACACATTAATTAAAAGATTTGAAACTAAACTTTCATATTTACTCAACATATACACACGCAAAGATCCCTGCACAACAATGCAAGTGCGAACTATCCCCTCTCTGCCCTGCCTTGCCCCGTCTATATGTATATATCACAACATACATATGCGTGCCTGCCCCATTCCATGGGTATATTCACTATGTATATGCCAATTTTTTCTTTTACTGCATTACAAATATAATGCGTTTAAAGCTCTTCAAAACGAGCCTAACCCCCAAAAAAAATTGCCGTACCGCATACCTTAACTGTAACCTGAACTAGTAACTTAGTCAATAAACACTCTTTATTCTACAGATAAGATTTATGCTTAGAGAAGTCAGCAAACTAGGCAGCCTTTGGAAATATGTGTGGAGGAAGGTGAGCTAAGACTGTCAACAATCATTAATCGCCAAATTCAATTATTTTAAATTTTGAGCTGGTGAGGCTTGTGGCCTAAATACTAACCCACACTCCCTATGATGCCTGAGATTCAAAGATTGGCTGCTCAGAAATTCTAAACTACTAAACACTAACATCAGAGACTAAAACAGATGCTGGGTCTCCTAAAATGTCAGGAAGGAAGCTGAAATCAGTAGCTTTGTAAGATCATGTCCTTGAGCTGGTTTAACAAGGCAATCAGCTTCTGAGGTGCTTCAAGGCAATCAGCTTCTAAGGTGCTTCACTTGACATGGAGTTAAAACTAGGGGAAAGGGGCCAGTAACTACCCACCCTAACTTCGTGCACGTCAAGCTCATAGTTAGACATATTGGATTTCGATGATTTTTTTTGGGTTTCTCCGTATGTAACCGAAGAGCTTAACGCTATTCTTTCAGCTTCTGGGCACTTATACATTTCATTGTACGATGCGTTATGTGCACAAAAAGTGTCATTTCAACATGTCGCCCCATACATGCACAACGATGTGCCAGTAACCGCTCACCATCACATTTGTGCACTTGTTTTAATTTCATTGGTTAGTTTATTGGAGTTGTGAACATGTATTGGTACATTTGTGAACATGTACAAATGTTGTGAACATGTATTGATGCATTTGTGTTAATTTACTAGGTTGGTATTTTACATGTATTGGTTCTTTTTAAAAATTTAATTAGGGGGTCAAGTGATTAAAAACATAGTGGTTATTGGGGCGTGGGCGGCAACTGGCCCCTTTCCCCTATTATTGTTTCTTGCAAAGCCTTAAATGCCTTTATAACATATATATTTTAGAAATGTAATAGGCTCGTTTCACTAGTGCTATATATTTATAATTTTATACATATGATTTTATTTTTAATAGGGTTGGTAGGTGTAACGAAAGCACAGGTGTAGAATACAGCTTCCCTAATGTTAATTCAAAGGGGATAATGCAGCCAGGTAACTATCTATGCGAAAATACAGATGAATACACCAGAAAATATAGAATAAACAAACAAGATATAGAGAATGACACACCATTTATGTGGGAAAACCCTTTCGGGTAAAAAACCCACCACCACAAGAAACAATCTTTATTACAGTTAACTTTATAGTTACAATAAAGAACTCAGCTTACTTGCTCAGGTATCGATTCTCAGATTATATTCAGTTCAACACACATCTGCAAATGTTACTGAATGAACCATATAATCGAATCTCTTTAACTACTCTTCTCCACCGAACCACTCCATCAGATTTCCTATATTTATTTTCAAGAGCAGAAAGCCGTTATGCTTCATCTACCCTAACCGACCAATCTAACTGATCCAGCACCAAGACTTCAACCGTCCTGATCGTTTGTATTCTCGCGAGACCATTAGTCCCACATGCACCAGGTCGCGTAAACTATTCTGGTTTATAACCACACACAACCCATAAGACTATTGTGGGGAATTTTGCTGCTGACGATGATAGTCAAAGGTTCATCGTAGTAACCTTCACCATCGGCGACCTTCATCGGCCCGACTCCACAAAGCTCGACCGATAGAAGTTCTTACGCCGATAGACAAATGTCATCGGTGAAACATCGCACATCAGTCAACCACCGATGTCAAACACCATCGGGATGACGGGTAGCATAGGAGGGACTTCAGAATGCTGAGCCGACAATAGTTCTCACACCAATATATCCATATCAGTGAAACCTTGCATTCTCACTCCAGCCGATAGTGTTCTGTCAACCTGATGAAGAACATGTGAATATATGTGAGGTTCCTAACAGTAATATGAGACATTTATCTCTTCAGTAGGGGCAGTAGAAGTCTCTAGATACTGGATAGACAATCTTATTGCTATTTATGCAATTGATTTCAGTGGCACTACAACCAATAAGGCTAAGTTTATAGCCTTGTTGAGATGCTTCACTGGCCAAAATAGAGATTACAAGAAAACCAGAAAGCAAAGGAGACTCAAGAATCATAATAATAGTAGTTAACAGGGAGTACATTGAAAGTTTGACAACTCTCCAGCATTCTGGTGAAATAATCATTATCAAGGCTTATTTTGGAATAATTTCCTTCATTCATGTGTATCGTGAAATAAATAAGAATGCAGATTAAGCAACAAATTATGGTAGAGACATAGTGAAGGTTATATTAGCTGATTTTAGAAATAATATGAGTCAGGAAAGATGAGATGGGATGAGAGATATAGTGAGTCAGGATAATTGACAATGTCAGACCTAATTTGCTAGCTTTCTCCAAGTATGGTTGTATGTCTACTTCACTCAATACAAAGAATGAGTCTTCATACTATATTTTATTATTTTCAGGCAATGGAGAGGCTTTCTGAAAGAATTGTCTGCTGTTTTCCAAAATAGCCTATAGATTTTAGAGGATTCTCAATAAATTTCAGCTTATCTATAAGGACAAAATCTTCCAATGGAGATGTAAGTGAATTATTTAAAAAAAAAAAAAAAAAAACTTTGTACCCCAGGAGACAGCTTTGCTGTGGAGTCTATTTCTTGGCTACATATGATTCTTGAATGATCTCTGCAATATCACGAATTGTAGAAAATTTCCAAACTTGGTTATATTAGCTGGGTAGCACATTTTATGAGGTATGATTTCTAGAAATTTTTAGAATTTTTGCAAATTTGGTTGTAATAGTTCAGTGGCACATTTGTAGAAGCCCGGTCTATCAATCCAACTGCCTATAGCTTGGTCTAGAAGCCTGTGACGCCTCTTCTTTTTTAAGGCCTACCAATAAATCCACACTGGCTTTTCTTCAAGCTTTTATATATTTTTGGTATTTTAATGTAAAGTTAAATGTTTTCCTCAGCAATAAATGCATCCAAGTTCATAAAAGAAAGAGTAAATAGCAACAGGTAAGAAAGAGTAAATAGCAACAGGTCAGCATATCCCATAAAATGAGTATATATATATATATAAAGAACAGAAACTCACCAGTTTCAAATCGCCTTTAAGAGAGGAGCTGGGCATCGACCACCTGCATGTCAACCCTAATCTCCTCCAAGGCTGACTGCCCGTTGATGTTTCCCTCCAATAAAGAATGCAGATGAATAAAGATTGCAGGTGGGAAGATTCCATAAAGTGTCGTCATGCCATAAGCAACCTACAACAGAATAAAACATTTGTTGATCTTAGCAGAAAATCATTTTAATTCCTCATGAGATGCTTAAACACTTTAAATAATCAGAAAACCATAAATACCTTACGACCTAATGTGTTCGTGCATAGGAGTCACCCATAAGATTTAGTAAATATAATGCCAGTGTAAATAGAAAACAAGAGACGCATTGCATCAGGTTCCTGCCTAAATGAAATTTGAATTGTGTATGGAAAGTTGATCTAATGATAATAAGACTAGATTTTAGTACATTCTTGCCACTAGAAGATATGCATACATGTATGGTTGTAGTAGTTGAGGTCGTGACCCTCTCTACATTGTACACTCGTAAGTATTGCAAATTTAAAACTAAATTAAATCTCTTGAGATAAAAGTAGTTTGTAGGAAAAAACACTTAGTACTCTCACACACCATATTTATTCATTGTGCCAGCACTCTTTTTGAGTCCCATAGGTGGTTCTTGACCACTTTGACCATTTACTTTTTAGAGATATAATAAAATAATTTGAACCCATTAGTATATGCTTTTCTAAACAAGGCACTCACACACTACACTTTGCATTATGAAGCTAAGTGCATGCCAAGGGTGCCCATGTTTTATTGTTTGATATGTAGCAAAGTTCTGTAAATTTAAAAGCAAACAATCCATATTTAATGTCAACTTTAGCCGTGCACGCCATAGTATATTCAATCTTTTTAAGTTGTACATGTCATTGATCAAACAAGGAAATTATAAGGAATGCAGTTTGATAAGTTCTCAAATAAAATTGTTAAAACAACTTATAATACTTCAATTATAAGCATTTCTACTACAACTATAAACATCAAGGCCTGATATGTAATGGTAGCTATAAACAAATATCAGATAAAAAGCTACAGGTGAGAGCAACTTTGACAACTTTTATAGCAGGTTGGTTAAATGATTATGCAACACAGGTTTTGCATGATCTTAGTGGTGCTGGTAGTTGTATATATGATGACACATATTTAAAAAATATTCATTTCTCTCTCTGGTTTTTGCGAAATCCAATTCTATATATGTAAGTGTGTAAACACTATAAAGCATTGATTCTATTTAAATGACTGCTATTCAATGGTGGAGAAGAATCCATTGAGGTGTCAAGTAAGGCTGTTCTAAATTGTAGAAGAGAATGAAAGAGCAGAAATATCTAATGAAAAAATCAACCGCAGACATTATGGCCACGGAACAGGAAGAAACCAGCTTTTCTACCCACAAGTCTGCACACAAAATTGACAATGGTATATAATATTTTCCATTTCATTTCTACTCACATTTCTACTCTTCTAAGATCTATTCACCACCCCCTTGCTTCAGCAGCAACATCAAATTTGTTCCTTGTCTTTGATCAAGGTGTGCTACCAACTACAAAAACCACATGCAGCCATCTCTCAGTAAAATTGTAAATCCTTATTTTGTCAACTCTTTGTAAAAGGAAAACTAACGAAAAAGAAAGTCATATACCAGGTTGTACCTGTGATTTTAAATGATAGTTCCAGTCTTGTAGCTCCTGGTAGGCTTTCATCAGCTGCTCTTCCTCCTGAGCCAAAAAATAATAGTCATGAGAAACATTTTCTTTGATCAAAACTAGTGAAAACAATTGTTTGAATGCATCACGAGATGCTACATTATTTAAAATTAAGGGGAAACCAGTGACAAGCTCCAAACCATTTTCCTAGCTCATCTCCCTAGTAGCAAACAGAATAGTTTAAAAGTCCCCAGCAAAACATTGTAGCAACTTACAAAGCATATGGTGCTGAAAGTCTGAAGCATTATACAAGGTAAAAATAAGAAAGTAATTCTTCAAAGCGAGAAACATATTTCCACAGTTGTTACAGGGACTGAACCAGAATGGTCAGAATGGTCAGACAAGTAATATTTATCCTCACAGAAATCTGCAACTTAAATATCGGTCATAATATTACAAGAATATGTTTCAAACTGAATAAAACATCGTGAAACATGCTTACACTCCTTGGGGATATTATAATCATTGATGAAACATCTTTATACCCAGGAAAAATTAAAATTTTACTAACCTAATATTGTTCCAACAAAAACAACCGTCACACTAGGAACATAATCCCACAACTCAGTTACCAACTGCAGGAAAATGAAACCAGAATTTTTTTTTGTTAAACTATATTGTTGTACAATTGAAAATAAGAGAAAACTAAAATTCATTTAGTGCTTGCCAAATCAGGGAGCACATACTGACACATAAATAAACAGCTATACCTTTTTAGAAACATTTTCATAGTTAGTCCTGCTTGCTAAAGAAAATGCCAGGACAAACACATGCATGCACTAGAGTAGTGAAAGCATTTTTTCGTATATATGAATTTAGAAGAGAGAACAAGAATCATTCAAAATGTAAAAGCAGCAGCATTTCTCTGTGTGTGTATCTAGTATTATTGAGTTTATGACGTTTTTTTTTTGGTTATTGTGAGACAACAATATGTAAATCCAACAGGATTCAATAGTTTAAAGCAGAGCACACACAAATTTCAACAAACACATGGTTAACATATTAGAAAGAAGCATTTAAACCAGTTCAAAAAAATAGCTCAGAGATACCCAGATTTAACAAATACATCTTAAACCATTGAGAAATGTCTATAAGAATAGCATAGGCCAACTAAACAGTATATGGTGTTCTCCACATGTTAGGAAAAAGATTACCTGCCATGTCCCATGAACCCAAATTTACAGTGTTTCCATCAATAACTACATTTGCACTTAAGATCTCAGATACTTTTGGATGGGAAAACCAAAAAAAACACATGTTACAAGCTGAAAGTATTGAAAGAAAGAAAAGAAGAAATTATAATAATATTCATAGATGCCTGAAATGGATTTATAGAACTTGAAAGTGCAATCAGTATAAGATTTTCACATATTTCTGAAGTATATAGGACATAAAGAGTGTGCTGTGAGGCAAAGATCTTGCTCTGAGATAACCGTTGGCCACCTTACAGGGTTACATCCACAGCCAACGAAAATAGGAATTTAGTTACCAGCAACGCAACGATCAGGCTGCGTTTCCGTTTCCAACGGCCGAAACGCCGTTTCTCGTTGCTGGTCTGGTAACCTTCATTTTTTTTTTCCATTTGTAATCAAACTGTCTTAAAGAAAGTGATTTTTATTAAAAGATTAAAGATTTTTTATAATATTGTTTATTTATTATAGAGTAAAGGTGATTTTTATTAAAAGCTTGTGGATTTTTATAATATTATTTTTATTATCATATTGTTTATTTATTAAGGAAAGTAGTTTTATTTTTTCAAAACAAATTTTATTAAAAAAAATAAATTCATGATTTTTATAACCTTTAATTATTGTTAAAAAAATAAATGTAGTTTGAAAACTAAGTTTATTTTTTATAAAACAAATTTTATAGATTTAGTTTTTGTTTCTTTCAAAATAAATTTATTAAAAACATAAATATGTGGCTTTTAGACTATTTAATTATTAATGGAAAGTAGTTTTATGTTTTTTAAAAAATAAATGTGTGAATTTTTTTTATAAAATAAATTTCATAAAAATATATATTTATAAAGATGTAGTTTTTGTTTTTCCCTAAAATGAATCACGTAACACACAATCATCGGCTCACACATCAAGTCCAACAAAATCGGGCACTTGAAATCATCCACATGAATAGATTCCAGCGAGCTTAAAAACAATTATTTATGTTATCGGCAGTTGAGGGCAATGAAAAAGTGATGAGAAAAAGTCAGTGGCATAGTATACGCGGATCTGATATAACAAAAAAAACTTATAACTTGTTTTTATTCCTAGCAACCACAGCAGAAGGGAATGGGATGTTTGGGCATGGGAAAAATGTCCCAAGGTTTTTAAGGGTTTTTTCTTCTCATCTCGATCATAAGAGAAATTGCCGATTGGGACACTCATCATGATGATGTTGAAGCGATGAAGCCTGAACTTCCAAAAACGTCAAGGCATGTAATTTAAGACAATAACGTTCATTTGACCAATCTTATGTCTCATGGAGAGAATACCATTGTTAGTGAATCTTGCGAGATTGATTAAACGATACAGGGGTTTAAACAAAACCAGACAAAAGACAGAATTAGTATATTGTTCCTTTCCTTTCATTTTCTGAAAAAATCTTTAAGGGCAAATGATGGTTCAGGTAACTTACAGTATACTCCTTACATAGAGAAGCAGTGTATGTATTTACATATCCAACTCACCTTCTAAGTTATTAAGGAGTTACAACATATATACGGCCCTAAAATTTTACCCTCGATCAGTAGTATAAACTCCTGCAGATGTACCAGTGGACCACAACCCTTAAACAACCAAATTTCTTTTTTGTTGTGCAACAACTAAAAAACACTTGAATGATCATGTTACCCTTTTTAAAACTCTTTACAAAATGAGATATTAACTGTATAAATAAGGCATAGAAGAGTGATAAACTTTCTTAAAGCTCACCTAGAAATTAGCCACCACTCTGAAGATTCAATTATGTGTGGAAGTCGTCTCCAATTCAAGATAAACTTCTTGACGAAAATCATGGCATAGAGTCTCTGAGTATCGAGTATTCCGCTTATAGGTTAACCAGACGGAAGCTCCAAGAATACATTTCAATATCTGTCCTTCCAAATCCCTGTCGAGCCTTCATGTTATGGGCTTTCCATAATCATCCTTGGCAAAGACTACGCCTCCTTGCTCAGTGAAAGCTCTGCAAGCCATGGAATAACTTGTTAGGAAAAATAAGATTGTTTAAAATTTCCTATAGAACTATCTACAAAATAGAACATTCTGCTCTGCAAGCCTTGGAATACCTTGTTAGGAAAAATAAGATTGTTCAAAATTTCCTATAGAACTATCCAGAAAATTGAAAGTTTTCAGATTCTAGATTGATTGAGATCACCTAAGCTAAAAGCTATAAATATATTGAACAAAACATAGTAGTGTAATGCATTTGGTCATATGTAATAGAAGCTAGATTACTATTAATCTTGTTCCAACTATTTACTCTGATTTTATGCCCTGTTTTGCTGTTTACTAGACTACTACTTTGCTGCCCTGTTCTGGGCCTTTTTACATACCTATCAATGGACATTGTTTTGTGCCTGAGGAATGAAATTTTTGGAGGCCCACTGTTATATAGTTGTTTGAATCCCACCGTATTAGGTGTTTGAATCGTGGCCTCCTTACCAATGTCTTTGAAGGAAACAGATTGGATGCCACGTCCAGTCGCAGGGGGAGCCAATTTACGCAATTCTTTAATGTTTCAACTACTAATTTCATACCAGGTGTCCTCGGAATGCCGACTGAGTCCTAATGGCTGCAAATTCCTCTATGTTTGTGCCTCCGTAGGAAAAGGAATATCTATTGCTTGTTAGCCGGACAACAGCAGCTGCTGCATATAGCATGCTTAGTCTGCTCTTTCTCTGGTCCAGAACCATGATTTTGACTTCGTCCAAACAAAAATGAAATCAGCCCCTAATTTCCATCCAATTCAGCTTTCTGTTTGCTATCACTCTCATCCTTATTTCCTTCCAATTCATCTTTCTGTTTGCTATCACTCTCATCCTTATTTCCTTCCAACTGAGCTTTCTGTTTGCTGTCACTTCATCTTTAATTAATGGAAATTGCGTATATGATTGGGCGTGCAGATGTGTGCTTTCCCTTTTTTGCTTTCAACAAAAATAAAATAGAAATCCCAGGGTACATTTAAACGACATGGGACATTTTCTGACACGGTTTCTACGGCGTGAGAACTGACGAGATCAGAAAATTTTCTGGCGTGAGACAACATTTCTGGCCTACTAGCACCGAAGCTCACACTAAAAGCCTCAACATAGATTTTAATACTAGCAATTTAGCAATTGGACCCATTATTTACCCATAGGTTCAATGGTCACGTGGATAGTTTTATAATAAGATAATTTTGTTGGGTGACTTTATGATTCTTTGATCTTATATGCATGTCTTAAAAAAACTAGATTCAATCAATTTGTTTAGTTTTATTTCATTTATTATGCATTTATTGTAAACATGGTAATGATGAATAATTATAGAAATTGTCATACCATTCCATAGAGTACAAACGCTAATATGTTGTAAATATATATTTAGTAGTTTGATTTGTAGGGATTTTCTACAGACATTTTTTTAGACTCCTCATACTTACGTAGGATTATACATATATTTTTTTCCATATGTTTATATCTTTGAAATGAAAAACTAAGAATATTCATAGATTTGACTTCTTACTCTTAACATTATTGCAAAGATGAGTCCTTGGTGTTCATTATTTCCAATGTCTATTGTTTCCCTATTTATAGTTAGACCTTGTGCTTTGTGGATTGTAAGTGCCCAAACCATTTTCAATGGAATTTGTCAGAGGGAATCTTGTGTTATTAGAGCAATTGGAACTATTTTTTCATTTATGTTCCATGCAAGTCCAATGTAACATTGAAATTTAATGACAACAAATAAAGGTAGATTCGATGGACTACTTTCATTTTTGTAGACAATAGCAACTACCATATTCAGGGTTCTAGATTAAGTTCTTTTGATAGAATTGTGATTTGGGTTGCAGATTATAAGTGGGGTTTGGACTATGGATTCCAAGGAAATTTATAATATAATGTTGTGTTTGAGCAAATAAAAGAGATTAAGTTTAGATCCTGGCAAGAGTCTTTGAGGTTTCTTTAGGAGTGGAAAGATGACTATAGAATTTTACAGTGGAGGCATTGAGGAGTCTTAGATTGGTGGAGGTTGTAAGGGGAATTAGGTTTATGCTACCAAATTTGTGTGATGAGGTAGGCTTTGACGGGATTGCTTGGCCTCTTTTTTCACTCGAAAGATGCTTCTAATCCATCATATAGCCTTACCCATTGTGCAAATTCCCCATTACTCACCACAAACCACAATTCAATATCCTACACAAATAGAAAAGAAAGATCCATCCACAGTCAATTTATATTCCAACCACAACACAAACAAAAGCTTGAAGGCTCGCCTTGCATTGCCTGTAACAACAACGCAATCAACCCCAACATTACTAGAAAAACCCCAAACCCAAGCTTTAGTCCATGTAGTAATCATGACACCATCCATCGAACACTCAATTTTCACTTCACTGACAAAACCCATATGCCTAACATTCATTGCATTACCTCTCTCTCTCTCTGAGAGGCAGAAAGAGATAGGGAGAGAGTAATATAGAGAGAGTTTTTTTTTTCCATTTCCTTCATCGATAAGGGAGAGGGAGAGATCTAGGGAAATAGAGGAATGATAGGGGAGGAGGTAAGAGATAGCGAGATAGCGAGAGATAGATAGGTAGAGAGAGAGGAGACAGATAGGGAGAGATAGAGGAGAAACAGGGGAGAGATAGGGTGATAGAGAGTGAGTGAGATGTCTAGAGAGATAGGGAGATAAGGGAGATATAGGGAGATAAAGGTTTGGGGTTGCTCAGCTTTAGGGTTTAGGGGTTAGTGGTTATGATTTAGGGGCATTATTTAGGGTTTAGGGGTTTGGAGAGAGATTGCTTTTGACATGCAACCCTAAACCCTAAATAATTCCCCTAAACCCAAGAAACCCTAAATCTCTATCTCTCTATCTTTATCATCCCTCTACTTCCCAATCTCTCTCCCCAAACTTGAGCAACCCTAAACTTATAAACCCTAAATAATTCCCCAAAACCCTAAACATAGGGAGAGAGACATAGGGAGAGAGATGATACAAAGACATAGGGAGAGAGATAGAGAGTGAGGGACATGTCCAAAGACATAGGGAGAGAGACTGAGAGGTAGAGGGATGATACAAATAAGGAGATAGGGGAGAGATAGGGAGATAGAGGTTTAGGGTTTCTTGGGTTTAGGATCTAGGTGTTTGGGGGTTTAGGGTTGCTCAAGCTTAGGGCTCAGTGTTTAGAGATTAGGGGCATTATTTAGGTGTTAAGGTTTGGAGGTTTAGGGTTTATGGAGAGAGGACTGATAGAGAGATATAGAGGACACTAAGGGGAGAGATAGGGAGATAAAGAGTGATGGACATGGCCAGAGACATAGGTAGAGAGATTGAAATTTAGCATGACGATAGAGATAGGGAGATCAGGGAGAGATAGGGAGATAAAGGTTTAGGGTTGCTTCGGTTTAGGGATTGAGAGAGAGAGAGAGAGAGAGAGAGAGGTGTTTAGGATTTCTTAGGTTTAGGGTTGAGGGGCATTATTGAGAGATTGAGAAGTAGAGGGATGATAAAGATAGAGAGATGGAGATTTAGGGTTTCTTGGGTTTAGGGTTTAGGGGAATTATCTATGGTTTAGAGGTTTAGGGTTGCTTAGGTTTAGGGTTTAGAGGCATTATTTAGAATTTAGGGGTTTATGGTTGCATGTCAAAAGTAATTTCTCTCTCTAAACCCCTAAACCCTAAATAATGCCCCTAAATCATAACCCCTAAACCCGAGCAACCCCAAACCTCTATCTCCATATCTCTCCCTTATCTCCCTATCTCTCTAAACATCTCACTCACTCTCTATCACCCTATATATCCCCTCTTTCTCATCTATCTCTCCCTATCTGTCTCCTCTCTCTTTCTACCTCTCTATCTCTCGCTATCTCCATATCTCTTACCTCCTTCTCCCCTATCATTCCTCTATTTGCCTATCTCTCCCTCTCCCTTATCGATGAAGAAAAAGGAAAAAAGAAAACCATGACTCTTTTTCTATATCTTTTTACCTCTCATTGTCTCTCAAATGACATGAGCAATTCAAACTCCAATGCGATAGAGAGAGAGAGAGAGGGAGAGAGAGTGGGAGAGGGAGAGAGGGAGAGGGAGATAGAGGGAGAGAAGGAGAGAAAGAGGTAGAGGGAGAGCATGAGAGAGGGAGAGGGAGAGGGAGAGGGAGAGGGAGAGGGAGGAATAGAGAGAGAGAGAGAGAGAGAGAGAGAGAGAGAGAGAGAGAGAGAGAGAGAGAGAGTTTTGCTTTTGCAAAATGTTCTCACATTATAACATGCTCGTGTTATAATGTGCTCATGTTATAGGCTCATTAATACTAAGCCATAATGTAACGTGCTCACATTATGCCTTATAGTATGGGACCAAAAAGTCATGTGGCAACTTTTTGGTCCCTCATATTTGTGCATATACCCTTAGCTTTTATAATAAAGATAAACTAGAAATCACATCTTAGTGTGCAATGGGTATGGCAAAATTGGAAGAGTATTGGAATGGTTGACCGTAACCTCAAGTCTATCACACAATGGAACACCTTTTGTCACTATGTTTATGCAATTAATATTAGTTTTGTAATCCCATGATGGGTAATGATCTTGTTTTTTAGGAAATGTCTCTTCAATTGTGATAAGTGGTAAAGGTAAAATTTGGAAATAATTATTCATAGGAAGGTTATGCATGTAGCCATGTTCTCTCCTTGAAATTGAAAGGTAATCTACCTCTCTCTTTTGCCCTATCTCCTCTCTTCCTCTCTTTGTCTCTGTACATCTGTCTTTTTCTCTATCTCACTTTGTCATTCTCTCCTTATTAATTTCTCTAGGTCTCTATATATCTCTATCTCCCTCTCTAGCTCTCTATTTGTTTTTATCTCTCTGTCTCTATTTGCCTATCACACACTTCCTCTCTCTATTATCCCTCTCTCTGTATGTTTCTCTCTCCTCTCTCTAAGATATCTCATTCACCTCTCTCTCTCTCTCATGTCATCTCTCTCCTTCACCCTTCTTTGTTCCCCTCTCTCTCTCTCCACATAACATCTTAATGTGGTAAATTGATTAAGGTGGAAGATGTGCAAAATTTGACAAAAGAAAGACTTGATGAAATGGTTAATTCAATTAGAGGTTGTGATCTGATAATAGGTGGAATCCCCTATAATAATTCAATAGGAAACAACGTTGTTGTACATATGTTTCTCTCTCTTCTCTCTCTACCTCTCTCCTTTTGTATTTCTCTTAATCTCTCTTAGTCTCCATCTCCCTCCCCTTTCTCTCTCATACGCTTCATCTCTAAGAGTTCTCTCTCCTTTTCTATTTCAATTTATTATAAAATCATACCAATTAAGCCATTAATTTTAACTTTTCTTGACAAAATACTAAATGTGTTAGAATGGCAACTTGGAGAACTTTTCTTCATTTTATATCAATTTGGACTTTACTTTGGATCATTGGCATAAAACAACTGATTGATTTGTTTGTACTTGCAGACGCTCTTTCCCTTTATACTTATCTCTACCTATCTCTCTCACTCTAGCGGAGCTAAATGATTTGGACCAACCCATACCAAGTCACTCTCTTTTCTTTATCTCTCTTTCCATTTCATGAGGCTCTAGTGGAGCTAGATGATCTAGACCAACCCATACCAAGATCGTTTTACACTGTAAAAGTACCATAGATTAATCATTAATGTAGAGTTTTGCATTAGAATGCTTAACCATAGTCATAAGTCTATCGCATAATAGAACACTTTTTGCCACTATGTTTATGTAGTTGAGCTTAGTTTTGTAATTCCATGATGGCCAATGATTTTGTGATGTCTCTTCAATTGTCATGGGTAGAATTATTCATAAGAAGGTTATGCATGTAGCCATGTTCTCTTTGAAATTTAAAGGTACTCTACCTCTCTCTTTTTCTCTATATATATCTCTCTTCCTATTTGTCTCTCTAGGTCTCTATATATATCTCTGTCTCCCTCTCTAGCTCTGTATTTCTTTTTATCTCTCTCAGTCTCTATTTCCCTGTCACACACTTCCTCTCTCTAAGATTTCTCTCTCCTCTCTCTAAGATATCTCATTCTACCTTTCTTTTTCTCTATCTCTTTCTCTCATCCTCTCTCTTCTCTCTATCTCTCTATCTCTTTCTCTCTTCCTCTCTTTTTCTCTATCTCTCCCTCCCTCCCTCGCCTTTCCCTCTTTCTCTATCTTTGTACCTCTCTCTCTATAGATCTCTCCCCTTCTTTGTTCCTTTCTCTCTCTACATAACATCAAGTAAGGGTAAATTGATTAAGGTTCCAAAAGATGTACATAATTTGAAAAAAGAAAGACTTGATGAAATGATTAATCAATTCAATAGGTTTTGATCTGATAATAGGTGGAAGCCTCTATTAAGGGAAAATTGATGTATAAATGAATAATCAATATATCAATATCAATAATACCCAAAACTCAATGAAATATTGAAACAAAGAGATCAATAAAACAAAAAACTTCAAAATCCTTTGCAAACCTCAAAGCTTCATGGCTTCCATTGATTTCCTATCTCAATCAATCTTGCATGTATGAATAAGGCCCTCAGAGAGTGCACATCCTTGCTATTCCAAGATTGTCAATGGAGAATGGCTATGATAGTGTTTTGTAATGAAGATGAACTTCACAACAATAATAATGATATGGTAACAAGTTGATCGCAAGCAAAAAAGAATGATGTGGGTGCCAAAGGTGCATTGTAATTCCTATAGAGTAACAATACTAAAAGCTTGGATGAATGAAATGGAAGAAGAGGGTTCAATTTATAGACTTAAGAGAGAGAAGATCAATGATATAGAAAGAATGAGAAGATCAACGGTATAGAAAACTTGAGGAACGTGCGTGAATAAGAAGACGTGTTTTTCTATATTTTGCATGAAAGGAATTAATAGAATAGAATAACGAGTTAACTGAAGAGATTAAATCAATTAAATGAATAGATCAATCGGTTAAGAGAATAGAACTTAGAGAAGAGAAATTGCATGAGGATGAGAAGATATTTTAACTCAATTAAACATTTAAAATATTCAATTGCATGTGCACAAGAATTGAATTATATTTAGAGATAACTCAATTTAGAAGAATTGGACAATTTAAATAAATACTTGATTTATTTAAATTTAAAGAAGATATTATTGGAAGAAACAATTAAATAATTGATATTATTTAATTCAGAATGAATTTGGAAGAACTAATTAAATAATTGGTATTATTTAATTTGTTTGGAAGAATTAGAAGAATTTAGGAATTTAAATAAATAAATTGATTTTATTTAATTATTGGAAGAATATGAATCAAATAAATAAATTTGTTTATTTATTCATTGATAGAGGAATTTGACTTAAATAAATATTAAGAATATTTATTTGGACAGAGTCGTGTCATTTTTAGGTGTATACATTTTGGCCCCTTAGGAGATTGGATAGGAAGATGGCAAAAGGATGAGAGACGGACAATATCACAATGAAGAAGGGAAAACTTGGTTTGGATTGAAGAAGACAAGATGCGTTTCAGGGAAACAGGAAGAAACGGGTGCGGGAAGTAGTCATAGTCATCACATAGTCAATTAGGGTTTACATGTTATATATAGGAGCTGGGTCCACAAGACAAGTCATTTGTACACTTGGCTTTAGTTGATTTGTCTTAGAGAGCTTAGGAGAGCATATGACATAGAGCACTAAGCATTGAGATGGATATTCTGCGTGAGGAGAATTGCTTTAAGTGAGTTTGACGGTTCGATCGGCCAGTAGAGGCAAGACCACTGGTATGTATCTCAAAAAATTTCACCTAGGGTCAATTATGAGTGCAATAAATGCTAGGCAAAAATAGGTAAAACAAATGCACAGGAAGGCAGTTCGACGCATATGCTATGCTAAACTACACATCTAATTTCCTGTGGTGCATTTGAGCTCAGAAATAGCACATGCATGAGTTCTGTGCATGCATGACATAAGTCATTGCATGTATAAAGAAACACAGATATGTTGTCTTTCGGTGCATAGGATTAGGCAGCACATACAATAGATATAGCTGCGCATATGATATGGATCAACGCATTTAAGAAATGTTGCAGTGCATCTACCACAAGTGGTGAATTTGCTAAGAAATTGTGCATTTACCTTATGTTTCAGTGCATATGCATAGGATAGTCAATTTACTTAACAAAATTGACTTGATTGGCATCTTGCTCGAGGCATAAATCGATAAGCTATCTCCAAGATTGCAGGAATCTAGTCAAGAGATGTAGTATGTTGTTTTGATCAATTTGATATGCTAAGTTAATTGATATGATTCTATAGATATGTTGAGCAGGTTTGTTTGTAGCTTTAGGTTGATGCTTTGCCTTGCATGTTTGCAGGAGGACATTTGAGATACAGTTATGTCGAGGGAGTAGTTTCCCTTACCTATGTTGCAAGGCTTTATGCTTACGGAGATAGATCGAGAGGATCTTAGTGCTATGGGCCTATATTATGTTTGCTTCATACCCGAGGTTCATGTGAACCTCGGTTTACTGACTACAGTGGTAGAGAGATTCCATAGCGAGGATGGGACATTTCACATCTTGACTAGCGAGATGACAATGACTCTTCAGGACGTCTACAAGATACTACACTTGCTAATATAGGGTGAGCTTGTGGAGTATGATCCACAGTGGGATGCAGGACCATGGAGTGCAGATGGGTTTTTGATGACCTTGAGCTAGACTGTTAGGTTATCTCCAGGTAGGATATACATGACTATTATGACTACTTCCCTGGTATAGTTCCAGGATTGATCGGAGGCATTGTATGCCTCGATAGGAGATCACATGGGTTCCTGATTGGATGGGGACGGATCATGGAGAGGATGCTTACAGAGGGCACCCATTATGCATGGGGTGTCTGTGTTATGGCCCACCTATACCATGATATGCATCAGGTGGTATACCATAGGGGTTCCAGTCTATCGGCAGGAGTCTCTCTATTACAATTTTGGCTATGGGAGCACATTACCATCACTAGAACAATTTGCGTGTTTTCGAGATAGAGGGGCGAGCCCTATAGCTATGGATATGCAGGAGTGATTTCCCAGTATAGGATGGGGAAGCTAGAGTACTGGAGGCATACATTAGATGGTCTAGACACAGTTAGGCAGCCATATCTGGACTGCGAACCTTGGGGTGACGAGGATGATGAGCTTCCATACTACTTTCAGACTTGGTGGCTCATAGGCAGGAATCAATTTATCCTAGAGAGATAGATTGTCAGCAAAGTGTTGAGATAGTTCAGGAGGAGATAGGGTCGACCACAGGGGCAGACACTATTTGCATGCACCCACGCAGAGAGATTCAGATGGGGCCTAGTGGCATTCTATGAGGAGGCATTGGTAGAGTTTCAAGATACTCCATATGTTGCATGGCCGATGAGGAGAGAGGTAGCAGATGCAAGGATGACTCTGAATTACAAGGAGTGGTTCGCCACTCACCCTTTTCTAAGGTACTCAGGGCCCGAAGAGATGGTTCCTCATATAGACGAGGAGGATTCAGACGATAAGGGCAAGACTGAAAGGAGGAGGAGGAGGAGAGGAGGATGGGGAGATGGACGAGATGGTGGAGATGGAGGAGGGGGAGGAGGAGATGGTGGAAATGGAGGTAGACTCAAACAGAGGAGGAGATCTGGGGAGGGATCTTCTCACCCTCAGTAGGTAGTGCAGCCATAGGTTGCATAGCAGGTGCAGATGTCACCACCATAGTAGGTAGCCCAACAGCAGGTGCCCCAACACCAGGTACAGGGATACGGAGAGGCTCCTCAGGGTCCAATACAGTTAGATGCTCATGAGCATACCATTGCTATGTTGAGAGGACAGGTTAGGTAGCTAAGGACACAACTCAAGATGGCTGAGGCTCAGCAGGAGTCAGATGCAGGTGTTATCTTGGGACTCACTAGAGATCGAGATGCAACTGAGGTGAGGGTACACACCATCAGAGTAGAGAGAGACTCAGCTGTGGCAGCCCTTGGGATAGATGGTACTAGCAATTTTTTGGTTGGACAGGTGCAGCAGGCACAAGCACAGCTTACACAGGTATAGGTACAGCTAGTGCAGGTATAGGGACAACTAGCATAGGTACAAGGTGAGCTTGCCAACATAGGCTCAGACGCAGTACTATTGGGGATTGTACCATGGTGCCGTTCCAGTAGAGCAGAGGGCACCTAGCTATAGGAGCTAGTATGAGGCCTCGCAGAGAGCAAGTGGATTGTGATCGGGAGCCTCTGTGATGGGCCCAACTATCTAGGGCTAGCAAAGGAGTGGATAGAGAGGACAGTGCTGGGAGCAATCACCCATAGTAGCAGGGTTAGCTGGCACTTTGCACAGATTGTGACTTTTATGTATACACACTTTTTTGATGGCTCAGATAGCCTGACATGTATATGTACCATTGTTGATTTGAGGCATGTATTATTATTTGATATGCATACATTGTATATGGCATTGACTCAGAGGTGGACTTTTGATATTGTACATTTGGACACGTTTTTGATATGTATATGATGATGTAGCTATTTGATGATCCCTATAAGCAGCATGTTCATACTATATGTTATGGATGCATTTCTTTTGTGTGATGGTACACATGTGATGCACAATATGATTATCTAATGTAGACTTTTAATGTTTACTTGATGTTATGTGATGTTTATCTAATGCAGACTCAGATGTTTTACTTGATGCTATGTGAAGTTATCTAATGCAGACTTAGATGTTTTACTTGATATGCCCATAATGTGTAAATGCAAATGGTATCTATATGATTATGCAGTTTATGTGATGCACTTATCTATGTTTTTGATTTTTCCTATTGACACTATGTGATGATTGGAAAACGTATATGGATGACCTAATGCACTTATTATGTATGCAAATGATTTAATCATGTAAATGACTATCTCATGTGATATGATATACAACTTATGCTATGTTTTTGTTATGTCCAAATGTACTTAATCAACACAGAGATGATAAAATGATAGAAATAAGAGTGATTGAAGACTGACTCGATAGAAAGACTCACAAGCTTTTCTTTGTATTGATACTCTACATTGTTGGATCTTTTATTGCATGGGATATCGATGTATGGATGTATAATGGATACGAATGGTGTTTGCTTTTTGACATCTTGATGGTGTAAGTATTTTAAAGTGCTTATTTCATCATTGGGATTTTTTGAAATGTTGTAAGAAAATACAAGCATTTAGGTATAATTGAATCGAGATGACCTGAGTATTGCTTACATGGATTTTGATTTAGCAAGTTAATACAAGCACCTAGGTATAATTGAAACGAGATGACTTGAGTATTTCTTGCGTATCAACAGACAAAGATTGCCCCCTTTCATGTTAGACCTTTGATGTCCTCGATGATCTTTTTCCGATCATGTCTTTAGACAAGGCTTCACATTACTAAAGTTTAATCCACAAACAACAAACAAAGAAAATAATCATGCCCCCATCATAGCATCTCTAGATTTTGGCATCCTTGAGTAGCATAGAAAGATATGATAACAAAAACAAGATGATGTAACCTAACCTAATCACAACCACAAAACATTTTTTCATTTAGATGTGTTTGTTTCTTGCCATAATTTAGGTAAAATCATTTAGAGTGCTTTAGATACTTGCTTGCTTTGCTTTGGATAGGTTGGGGTTTTGCATCAAAATTTCTTCTTGAAAGTGGGCTTTGCTTGCGCTTGCTTTCTTTGTGAAGGATTCCACAATCCTTATTGGTAAGACGGACCCTAAGGGACTGACCTAGTGCCTTGTGGGCTCATTGGTAAATGGCCTTGCCTATGTGACGACGTGGAGGCAACGTAGTTCGAGGTGAACCCTAATGGACCTAAGACCTAGGCGACGGTGAGTGGTGTGGACTCAGATAGAAAGAAGGACTAGATATGGGATGGATGGGAAAGTGGAGCCTCAGGGGCGTATTTGAATAATGGCCTTGCCTACGTGACGACACAGAGGCAATGTAGTTCATGGATTTGGACCATGTGGACACTGATGATAGATGCTACGCTAGGCTGACACTATGGATAGGATACTGGATAAGACCTTAGTTGATAAGGTGACAAAAGAGATAGAGTATCAAGCCATGATAGGTTATCGTTAGGTTTTTATTATGGAATAGATATGGATCGAATGGGACATGAATGAAAGAAGAATGGACACAAGGTGATTGGTTTCCCAAAGACTGAGGAAGTGGTTTATCACAAGTGACACCTGTTTACAAGGTTTTCACCACTTGCTTTTATTTGCATGAAGCTAGAAGTACACTTGACGCTTGTTTGCCAGGTTTTCATCATGATACCTATCCAAGGCACTTATTTGCTAGGTTTTCACCAAAGGATGAATTTTTTGTTGCTTTTTTTAATTTTTAATTTTTGTGTTTTTCTGATTTTTTTGATTTTTTTATATTTTATACCCCCCTTACATTGGGGTTCTGTTAGGTATAGAACCAGCAAAGATGCATACTATTGATTGGGTCATCGAACAACTCACCTTCTGATGTTGCTAACTGATATGCCCCTGATCCATAGGCAACCACAATCACATAAGGCCCAAGCTAGTTAGGTTTGAACTTGCCTTTCTTTTCCCGATCCTATTGATTGCGGGGATTTTCTTTAAGTACTAGATCTCCAACCTTAAAGACTCTTGGATAGACTCTATGGTTTTAGCTTCGTGATATCATTTGCTGATATGCCTTGAGATGATCAAAGGCTTTTTGTCTCTTTTCCTCTAGCAGCTCTAGCTCTTGTAATCTGGAGACTTTGAACTCTTCATCGGCTATGAGACCCTTTAATGACACCCTTAGAGATGGTAACTCTACCTCAATGGGTAGGATGGCTTCTGATCCATAGACAAGGGTGTAAGGGGTAGCACCTGTGGTAGTGTGTATACTGGTCTGATAGGCCCACAGAGTGGGGTTGAATTGGATGTGCCAATCATGGCCAACATCATTAATTGTTTTCTTGAGGAGTTTCAAGATGGTCTTGTTGGATGCTTCTTCTTGTCTGTTACCTTGGGGGTAGTAGGGTGTGGAGAAACAGTGCTAGATTTTGAATCAGTCACAAAGTTCTTGGACATCGTGGTTTTTGAAGGGTCTTCCATTATCCATGATAATGGATGAGGGAATTATGTATCTACAAATGAGGTAATTAAGGATGAATGAGGAAATCTATTTACCTGTGACAGTAGTGAGGGGAAGGACTTCAATCCACTTGGTAAAGTATTCAGTGGCGGTTATTATGAACTTGTGGTTGTTGGATGAGGGCGGGTGGATCTTGCCTACAAGGTCAAGTCCCCATTAACAAAAGGGCTAAGGTGTCGTTAAAGGTCTCAGCTCTTGAGCTGGTGCATGTATCAAGTTTCCATGTATCTGGCACTGCTTGCACTTCTTCACAAACTGATATGAATCTATTTCCATGGTCAGCCAATAATAACCCAAATGCATGAGTTTCTTAGCTAACGAAGGACCACTAGAGTGTGTTCTATAAATTCCTTCGTGCACGTCTTATAAGGTGGTATGGGATTCTTCCCATTCTAAAAAATAGAGTAAAGTACCATCTAGACCACGTCACTATAGGGTGGCAGAAATAATGGTATAATGAGAGGTTTGGTAGATAAAGGTTTGTCATTGGTTTGAGGATAAGTCAGGGGGGAGAGTGTTATCCTTGAGGTAAGTGTAAATCTTACCATACCAAGGTGAATTAGATCCGACTAATAGGCATATGGGATGTGTTTTAGGAAGATCATAAGCGGGTTGTTGAATTGACTCCACCAAGAACTCGTACCGTGACTCATTCTCTAGGATCTCAAGGAGCAAGGCAATGGTCACCATGGCATTTGTTGCTTTGTTTTCAATGCAAGTTATCTGCTCAAAGGAGATGATCACAAAGTACTCTTTAAAGTCATCAACCATGCACTTGTATGGGACAAGTTTCTCATCTTTGGTTTGGTAGTCATCATTGACCTGATTGATTACTAACTAGGAGTCGCCATAGATATGTAGCTCTTTGATTTTCCATTTTGTTGCCATTTTGAGACCAATGACTAAGGCCTCATATTGTTCTATATTGTTTATGCATGAGAATAATAGACGATAAGACTTTGGTATGGTGTCACCATGAGGAGTGACAAACAAGATTCTTTCCCCCGATCCATGATTTGTGTAGGACCCATCAAAGTAGAGCTTCCAGGACTGTGTTGTGATATTGAATAATGATTCATTTGTAAACTCAAATTGCATTGGTGTGGTATCCTGTAATGGTGCTTCTGCTAACTGATCAACAATGATTTGCCCTTTGATAGCCTTTTTATTTACATACTTAATGTCATATTCACTTAGGAGCATTACCCACTTGGCTAGGCGACTTGTTAGAGATGCTTTGCTTAATAGGTATTTCAGTGGATCTATCTTTGCAATAAGTTTGACTAGATGTGCTAGCATATAATGTCAAAGTTTTTGGGAAGAAAAAACTACACCAAGACATAATCTTTCTATTTAGAGTATTGCAATTCATAGCCCACCAATGTGCGACTAATGTAGTACACAACTCTTTCTTTACCTTCATAATCTCGTTGTGCTAGGAGGGCCCCAAGAGCTGTTGGTGTAGCATATATGTAAAGTAACAGTGGTTTTCCTTGGATAGGAGGCATCAAAATAGGCAGATTTATAAGATACTCCTTCATTTTGCCAAATGCTTCTTTGCACTTCTCATCCCACCTAAATGGAATGTTCTTATGTAGGAGATGACTGAAAGGTTGGCACTTGTCTGCCAATTGTGATATGAACTGACAGATTGCTTGCAGCTTGCCCTATAGAGACCTTAGTTGAGTAATATTCTTGGGTGGCGGCATATCCATAATAGCCTTGACTTTGGCCAGGTCCACCTCTATTCCATTTGCTAATACAATGAAGCCTAAGAGCTTGCCCGACATGACTCCAAACACACATTTCTTTGGGTTCAACTTAACTTTAACTTGTTCTAGTCTCTGAAAGACTTTCTCTAGCACATCCAAGTGTGATTCTCTTGTGAGTGACTTTGCAAGGATATCATCTACATAGTCCTCCATTGTGACATGCATCATATCATGGAATATAGTGGTCATAGCACGTTGATATATGGCTCCTGCATTCTTTAGCCCAAATGGCATGACATTCTAGCAGAAAGTACCCCATTGACAAGTAAAAGTTGTCTTATGTTGGTCCTCTAGTGCTATCCTAATTTGATTGTATCTAGAGAAGCCATCCTTGAGAGATAACATGGTATGCCCTACTGTTAAGTCAACTATGATATCTATATTTGGCAACGGAAAGTCATCCTTGCGGCAAGCTTTATTTAGATATTTGAAATCATTACATAGTCTGACTTGGGCATCAGGTTTTGATATAGGCACTATGTTGGAGACCCACTCCGGATAGTCTATGGCCCTGATGAATCCTACATCCAGTAGTTTCTTGAGTTCTTCTTTCACTAGCAGTGCAATGTGTCATCTTTCTAAGTTTCTGTTTGACTGGCTTCACTCCTAGATCTAGTGGAAGATGATGTAGAATCAAATCTAGAACCAATCTTGGCATATCTACATATGACCAAGCAAAATTGACTTGATTTTTATTAAAGAATGGTAAAAACTTGGTCTTTTCTAGTGGAGTTAGAGACTTAGCAAAGTGAATTATCTTAGGATGTTCCTCTGTTCCAATGCTAACAAGTTTCGTAGATTCCACAATAATATGAGACTTCTCTTGGTGCATGTCATCGGGGAGAGTGTCAAGCCTTCCATCGTTAGGTGCCACAGTTGGGTTTTCACCATCAGATGCATCCTTTCTTTTTACTATTTTGGGATTTGATACTACCACATAACGGTTTTCACCATCAGATCCAGTTTTTATTTTGATATTTTTGTGATTGGAAGGCTTGGCACCCTTTTCGAAATAAGCCATGGTATTAAGTTCAATGGCGAAGCTAGCTTTATGATCTCCTGTAGGTGGGTGGTCCCTAAGTTCCAAGTAGTATTTCCTCTTCTTAGGAAAATTTTGTGCTTGATCTATGTGTGGATTGTTTCTAGATTTATTTTGTTTCTTATCAGAAGGACCTGACTCTTTATGTTCCTTAGATTGTCTAACCACCAAAGCATGAGTATGTGATGGCTTAATGGGACCCATAGATAGAAGCTTCTGTTGCTCATGCATTAACATCTCAAAAAAGGTTGCAAATGAAGGCATAGTAAAAATAGATTCCACAATTAATCTATGAGTGTGAAAACTAGAAACAAAAGATGCATATTGAGGACCAAGTTTATTCAATACATTGTAGATCAACTGGATGTCCTTTTTCTCAATACCACATGCTTGACATTGTGCTCTTAGATCATTAACCTTAGTTATGTAATCTTGGATGTTGTTAAAGTTCTTAGGATCAAGGATCATCAATTCATTATCAATTTGATATCCTTTAACTTCATTTGTTGTACCATACAATGTTTACAACTTTTTCCAAGCATCATGTGAATTTGAACATGCCTCAATTTGAAACAAGAGATCTAGGGAAATGAAACTACGAATACATGCAAGAGATTTTGTATGCTTAATCATCCATTTTATATTTTCCTTAGCATCCATGGGTTCAAGTATCTTGTTTTCAACATATAGAGAATGTCCAACATCCATCAGGGCATTCCATGCATGTTGACTCCAAGTTGCATAATTATAAGGTGTTAAAAATAGAACCCTTGATTTATCCATTATGTAGAGGAAAAGAAGAGGACAAGCAAATATATCAAAGCACAAACTCAATCAACACTGTAATTGAAGCCTCCAAACCAAAACAACCACCAATTTCAACTCTTTTTCTAATCAATGAGTGATATGTACCCAAAGAGCCTCAAACTAAAACTTTGATGTCTAAAGTAAAATCTAGAAAAATGGCATGGACAGAACTATTGAGTATAGAAATACTTTTCCAATGTCTATAAAAAGTTGAAATTTTGATAAAGTGGGCACAAGTTGCGAGCTCGAGAGTAAAAAAAGTAAGATTTGGCTTCAAACAACTATATTTGACACCTGTAGAAGAATTTAAGAAAAATACCTACACCAATGCAAAGTGCTCAGAACCAGCTTTCCATCAATATCTCGTCTACCAATTTTTTATATTGTGTCAAAACATTATGGTTCCTAGAAAAAATCACATTATTAGGGCTAGGAGGGGGCCAAAAGGGGCCCCTAGCATTGATGTCACTACTGACACAGTGATGACATTAGCAGTCCTTGTCATCAGAATATTCTCTTTTACTGGAATGTTCTCACCGAAATCTAGAAAACCATCGATGAGAGCCTAAAACCACCTATTGAGGTCTGAAAATAGCTGAACTGAGAAAAACTGCCACATGTTTGGTTTTAAACCGTCATACTTGTAAAACCACCGTTCTTTGCAACAAAACCACATGTGGTTTTTGGAAAATCGTTGTTTGTGGTCGAAAACCACCGCCTTGTGGAGAAAACTACCTGTGATGATGTAGGAAGTGGTTTCATAGGGAATCCACCAAAATATCCCTGCCACTGATGGTTGGATGTCAGCCTGTGTATTGTTTTTGCCATCGAGAATACATTAAATCCATGGATTATTTTTTTAAGCCTAAAGCCTGGTAAAAAGGGGTCTGCAAGGGGTATAAGCCCTAGGCACGTGGCCCACAATGGAGCCCCACGGGGGTACCCCAGCCATAGGGGCCTGTACCCTTTGGGTTCCCCACTGGCAATGGGTACGGGGCCAACAGGGGTGTCGGTACCCTAGCCCCAATAAAAGAATTTATATATAAAAAAAATTTCAGCAGATTTATTTTTAAAACCAACAGAAATTAAAATCTTTTAACCAACAAATAATTTTTTTTTACCCGATGGATTTCCCACCAGATCCCACTAACGCTAGGCTTGTGCACTGATGATGCCAATGAAATATTCTACAGAATATTTCCTACGACCAATTTGCAAAAAAAAATTGCCTTTTGCTACAACTTTACCTGATTTGGTCGATTTGACAGTCGATCTATAGGTTTTTGAGCATTATGGATGTAATGGTAGGGTTTGATTTTGCCCAAACTACTCCAAAATTACAGCGACCTCCCGAATCATGTAACCACTCCCCAAATTGAAAACCTCATAGATTTGGGTTTGGTGTTTGATCTGGACGAAACAAAATGTGATCTTTATTATCTTGAACCTCCTGAACACAATGGTGTGCTCAAATTTGTAGCAACATGCTCCAAAATGAATCCTCAATATAAGGCCAAAGAGGAAACCCTCACAAATCTAGTTTTTCCATCAAGTCTTTCTGATTCTCTAGGTCATCATTCGATGCAAGAAAAGAGCATACTCAACTATCAAGATCCAACATGAGTTTGCATTCAAATCTCTCAAAAATTTGGCTAACAAGAAGAGATTCCACCTAGAGAGCTCTGATACTATGTAGGAGTTGGCTATGATGGTAGCCACCCAAGATCTAGGACTTCATGAAAGCACAAGAGAGACAATGAGAGAATAATTCTATTCTACCAATGAATGCAAAATTATTCATCATACAATGTATATGAAGTGCCTTTCTTATAAAGGAAAGGATGAGAGCTAAGATGTTGTAGTCATGTGACAAGTGTCTTAATCCTATGACATGAGACAACTAGATCACATATATAAGATAAGACAACTATAAGGCACCTAGCAACAACTAGACACAATTAGAAACATCTAGTAGACTCACTAAGTCAACTTAACATGCGAATTATGTGTGAGAATATTTTTTAAATAATAAATAGTTAAATAATATGAATTATTCTCACAACAAGGCAAACTAGATAGGAAATATTCCTATTCAGACTAATAAGAATTTCATTTGATGTAGCTAAAACTAAATAAATTAGCAATAGAAAAAAGTATACAAATACAAAAACTCTGCATAATGGCGTACGAGTAGTAAAATCTTATTATGAGAGAGAGAGAGAGATCTCATATATGAATCTGGAAAGCACATTGGACTTCCCAAAATTTCCCCAATTCTCTAATCAACATCACTTTGAAAAGTTATTTCTATAGTGTTTGTGTAGATGCCTAGACAAGGCACGTGAGTTGTTTGATAGAATCCTCATTGAGATGTCATCATGAAATGTAATGATTGTAGGAAATGCCAAAATGGCTTTGTTGGAGATTCCTTAGATGCTTCTGTGTGAATACAATTGGTAGGGCCTAAGACTAGGTTCTACCACCTTCGCTAGCATCCTTCCTTCGCCAGCATCCTTCCCTTACAATTTCTCTCCACAAAAGTTTGTGTATTGCCTCAGATATAGGGTCCTGAATGTTGTTTATCTCTGGACCTTAAAGACCAAGATGTTCTAACCAAAGTGACAATCAAAGATTAAAAGCAAATCTATCTTCTCTCCAAGGTTATTGATTCATTTATGAATCAACATATTCATTGTCTTCTACAAAATGGCTATCTTAGAGTCTTTGGATCCCCGTAAACTTCTATCATTTATATTAGTTGATCTAATTAAGACATTGTGATCATCCACTAACATTAGTTTGATGTACACATAAAGTTGGCTGGTGGCAAATGGACCACCTTCACAAAGTCTTCCATAATTTCTAAGACCATAAAAAACCATAGTTGTGAACTTTAGTGCCAACATCATTTTTAGGCTTCTCTAATAATAATTTTTTTCCTCTACAAATTATTTGATATTGCCAGTGCATTATGGCTCTAACAAATGCAACACCACCATCAAGGTACTGAGTTTCACGAACTGAAGTTGCAGAAAGGAGGTTGCAGGCATCAAGGATTCAGGATCTGGCAAGCAGAGGACTCCGGTGAACATTTCTAGACTAGGGCGTTAGACCTCGTGTGAGGTGGTTTATGTCTTGGCGACCAAACCTTCAAAACTTACCAAATGAACTTGATCGGTGTGAGGTGGTTTATATCTTGGTGACGAAACCTTGTAAGCCAAACATAACCCATCGGCCACCTTCTATCTTCTTTGACCGATCTACCAACTTTATCTGACAACCCGACTGCCTTGTCTTCGGGAGACCTCTCCTATTGGTGGCATCTTCTGGCCTCTTGCTGATACCCCGATGGTGGTTAGCTTCCACTTGCTTTACCCGTAGCGATTGGTCATGACCCTATCGGCTAGACTACAAATGTCGGCGAACTCAAACCAAACTCTACCGATACGTCGATGCAATCGTCGTTGGTGAGACTTCACACATTGGCAGAGCCTCAAGGCCTTTGCCCAATATGCTAATACATTATATATCCTTCGGCAAGACTTCTTTCGTTGGCTGGACCTTGCACTTGTCTCCCGATACTACCACTCTTCCTGATAAGTCAAACAATTGTATATACATAACACAACTTGTTATCGCTAGTAAACCAATGCATCTTTTACCAGATTTCACCGATACTACCAATCACCTTTTGTATCCAACACAATGTATGTTCTCAAGATACAATCTTGACATACATTCACAGCATGCATTCACAATGTATCTTCAGTGAGAGCAAAGTCTTTCTCCACCAATACACCTTCTATCGGCCCGACACATTTGATCAGTAGAACCTTCAAATATTTCTCCGAAAGCTGTTTCACGCTGATAGAAACTCTGTTACTTTGTAACTATGCAAACACCAAACAAATATACGGAAACTTGATGGAACAAAAGGGATCTATAATCTTCCACAAACACTCAACCACCATCAATTTGGCCACTGTTCTAACAACACTCTACCTATTGTTCAAAGACTAGTCACATAGAGATGCCTAGTTGACTCATGCCCAAACTCCTTGGATCCTTGGGTGTTTGATCACAACTACAGAAAACACAGAACTTACACTCTATTCCTCCATCACACTGAGAATGAGAATGCCTTCAGTGGACAGAGGAATAACACTCCATTTGTTCACCAAAACCCTAGTTTCTAGGTTTTTAGAATAGTCTCAAAAAGAATAAAAACTCACAAAACTACAATACTTCTAGACACCAAACTACTATCAATGCCTGAACATCTCCAACCAGTTTCAAATGAACAACTCTCTGTACAGAATGACTATTACAGAAAACAATTCAGAAAGAAACATTATTTTCACACACCCAAACAATCCAGATCTTCATTCATTCATGCCTCTCCTCCATTACATCCAACTCCTTCATCTATAGAAGGCTTGGAACATCAGTTACATTCCTCTGACCATGCAAAACTGATTTGAAAACAAGTAGCTGTTGGGGTTCTCCTCTCACAAGAAAACTACATGTTTTCCTTGTGTTATTACATCAACTTGACCAAAACATGGTCTACATAGGTCTAGTGACCAAATTGACACAAAACCTTATTACAGACATGATGTGGCTTAAAAGCCTTATTGAAAACAAAAACAAAACATGACTCTGCAACATAGAGAAGGTGCTCCTGCACCATACTCCCCCTACAGGAAAAACTCAAGTCCCTTGAGTTGCTAACTATTGGAGTGTCTTCCCATGCTTCAAAATGTCTACCTCACTCATCCATGTAGCTTCTAAATCAGGAAGATCCTACCACTTGACCAAGTACTCCTTGTACACACCCTTCCTTGTCTTTTTGACAACTTTGAAATCTAAGATGTATTCCAACTGTAAAGGCTTACTTGGAGGTAGATCTCTGATCCATTCTTCCTCTTCAATCACAACATCTGATCCATCTTCAGCATTCAATGGAGGTCTAAATGGAAATAGGTCTGAAACATTGAATATGGGAGAAATACCAAGACCGGATGGCAATTCTATTTCATAAGCATTTACACCAAACTTATGCACTACCTTGCATGGTCCTATTTTCTTCATCAGAAGCTTGGTTGGCTATCCTTTAGGTAACCTTTCCTTCCTTAGATAGGCCATCACCAAATCTCCCACCTTGAATTGTACATTTCTTCTTTTGAGATCTGCCCTATCCTTGTATTTGGAGACTGTCTTTTCCAACTAAACTTTGACTTGATCATGAACTGCCTTCATGGTGGTAGTAAAATCTTCTCCTAGAGCACTACTCTTATCCCAGCCTTTTAGGTCTTTGAGTTCAAGTGGTCCTCTTGGATGGAAACCATAAACAATTTCAAATGGACTCTTCCCAGTACTTCTATTCCTTGAATCATTGTAAGCATACTCAGCTTGACTGATCACCAAGTCCCATGCCAACCCATGCTGCTTGGTAAGGCATCTAAGAAGGTTTCCTAAGGACCTATTAACAACCTCAGTCTGACCATCAATTTGGGGATGGTAGGCTGATGAGAAAGACAATTGTGTCCCCAATTTTCTCCATAAGGTCCTCCAAAAATGACCAATAAACTTGGAGTCTCTATCAGTGACAATTGAAAGGGGCAAACCATGGATTCTAACCACTTCTCTGAAAAAAAGACCAGCAATGTGAGATGCATCATTTGTGCATTTGCATGGCACAAAATGAGCCATCTTACTAAATCTGTCCACAATGACAAAAACACTGTCCACACCCCTTTCTGTCTTAGGAAGACTAAGTACAAAATCCATGCTAATGCTCTCCCAAGGCCTGTTGGGAATAGGAAGGGGTTGGTACAAACTAGCATTCGAAGACATACCTTTGGCCTTTTGACATATGGTACAACTTGCAACATATCTCCTGACATCTGATTGTACTTTTGGCGAATAGTAGAATCTGGTGACTTCTTCCAAAGTCTTATCCAACCCAAAGTGTCCTCCTAAGGTTCCATTGTGCTTCTCTTTGATGATGTTATCCCTCATTGAACATTTAGGAGCACATAGCAAACTGCCTTTGAACAAGAGACCTTCCTGCGACACAAAATCTAAATATTCACCATGAAAAGTGTTAGCCAAACTAGCACAAACTTCATAAGCAGCCTTGAAATCTGCATCCTCCTTGTATAACTCCTTCAAACAATCTATCCCCATGCTTTCCATCTATACTTCCTATATGTCAAGCATCCTTCTACTTAAAGCATTAGCCACTTTGTTGGCAACACCCTTTTTATGCTTAATAGTGAAAGTATAGGCCTACAATTGTTCCATCCACTTCACATGCCTATGATTCAACTTTTCCTGACTATTTAGGAAACTAAGAGCATGGTTATCAGTAAAAACAATGAACTCTTTGGGCAGAAAATAGTGTCTCCACTTTTTGAGAGCTTGCACCATTGCATAAAGCTCTAGGTCATAGGTAGAATACCTTTGTTTAGCCTCATTCAACTTCTTTGAGAAAAATGCCACTGGATGTCCATCTTGAATGAGAACAACACCTATTGCCTGCTAACTTGTATCACATTCCACAACAAAAACTTTGTCAAAATCTAGGAGCACCAATGTAGGTAATTCAGCCACTTTTTTCTTTAACAATTCAAAGCTATCATCTGCTTGCTTTGTCCATTGAAATTTGCACTTTATTCCACCCTTGATGGTATTGAGAATAGGAGCACTTATGTGACTGAATCCTCTAACGAACTTCCTATAAAAAGTTGCCAAGCCATGGAAGCTTCTAACATCTCCCACTGTCTTAGGAGTAGGCCAATTGAGAATGGATTCAACCTTTGTGGGGTCCATCTTCAAACAACCATTAGAAATCACAAAGCCTAGGTACACAAGTTTAGTTTTCATGAACTCACACTTATCCAAATTGATCATCAACTTATTCTCATGCAACTTCTTCATCACCTGTCCAAGATGCTTCAGATGTTCTTCTTTTGTCCTACTAAAAACATGTCATCAAGATAAATGATTACAAATTTGTCAATGAATTCAACAAGTACCCCATTCATCAAATGCATGAATGTGCTTGGGAATTGCTAAGGCTGAATGGCATGACAAGCCACTCATAGATACCTTCATTTGTCTTGAAGGTAGTCTTCCACTCATCTCCCTACCTAATTCTGATATGATGATAACCAGATTTCAAATCAATCTTTGAATAGTAACATGACCCTCCAAGATAGTCCAAAAGACCATCAATCCTTGGTATAGGGAATCTATACCTTATTGTGATCTTATTTATAGCCCTTGAATCCGATCATAGTCTCCACTTCCCATCTTTCTTTGGAGCAAGTACACTAGGGACTGCACATGGACTAAGACTTTCTAATCAATCCTTTCTCTAAGAGTTCTTGAATTTGTCTACTCACCTCTTCATTTTGTTGTGGTATCAATTTATAGGCAGCCTTATTGGGCAATGTGGCACCTGGAATCAAGTCAATTTGATGACTTATATCTCTCATGGGCGGTAAGGAGTTAGGAGTATCCTCTACCAAAAGATCTTGGTACTTATCCAACAATTGTTGCACTTCTAGTCGAATCTCTTTCTGCTTTTTGTCTTGCTGACCTGATTCATCTTTAGGCTTCATTATCAAGGCATACCCTTAGGTATCCTTCTCCTTCATGAGGTGTAAGAACTCTTTGCCACTAACCATCATGACATTGGTGTCATTACTCTTCTCTCCAATTTGCTCTTGCATAGGATCCATCCTGAACTTCCTTCCATTCTTTGTGATGAGGTATGTGTTCTTCTCACCATCATGTTGTGCCTTCACATCATACTACCATGGGTATCCAAGAAGAAGGTGACAAGCATCCATAGGAATAATCTCACATAGTACCTTGTCCTTATAATCACCTATCTCAAATGCAACCCAGGTTTGTTCTTCTACCATGTAATTTTAATTCTTATTCAACCAAGAGATCTTATGAGCACTAACATGGGGCAGCCTTTTCAATTTACATTTCTCTACCATTTCAGTAGACACTACATTCTCAGTAGAACCTGAATCAACAATGATTTTACAAAGATTACCATATGCTATACCTTGAGTTCTGAAGAGAGTCTTCCTTTGTGGGGGCTCTTGCTTCAATGGCATCTTCATCAAGGTTCTCTTAATCATCATGCTCTCTCCTTCAAGGACTAGTGCAACACTACTAATGGATGAATTCATACTTTGGCAATCATCATCCTTCAGTAACTGATTCCTTCTTCCACCATCATGGGAACTGGTTGCCTTCTCAGGGCATTTGCTCGTAGTATGGCCTACTTGATTGCAACCATAGCATCTACCAGTGAAAACTCTGGGTCCTTTGCCTACACCACCACTTCTACCTTTGCCATTAGGTCTTCTCCAACCTCTAAAACCACCACCTCTATGATCTACATCAGAATGAGACTCTTTTTGACTTGAGTTCTCATTTCCACTTGACTGTCCTCTACCAAAATTGCCTCTTCCTCTATTATTTCTGTCACCTCTTCCTCTGGTGTTTTGATCACTCTTTCTTTTCATTTTCTCCTCTACCCTAGAGGCTAATTGAAAACACTCATCCACTATTTTAGGAACCACCATACTAAATTCATCTTGTATTTTATACCTCAAACCATTGAGATATGTGGCCACCATCTCTTTCTCCTCCTCCTTGTGATTGGCTCTCATGCTCAATCTATGAAATTCTTCAGTAGATGTAGCCACATCCATATCCTTTTCTCTAAAATGATTAAACTTCCTAATGGTCTGCAACTCATAATCAGTTGGCATGAACTTGTCTCTCAGCATGGCCACCATTCTACTCCATTTGGTGATAGGGCTCTTTCCAACTTTCTCTCTTTCACACTGTGTATAGTTCCACCAAACTAAGGCTGAACCTCTCAATCTTGTCTTAACAAACTTGAATTTCTTGCTGTCACTATACTCCTTGAAGTCAAAATAGTTGTACATGGCTTCAATCCAATCCATGAGGGCATCTCCATCTAGTTTCCCATTGATTGTAGGAACATCCATCTTTGGATTGCCACTATCTCCATGAGCACCTTTGAGTGCTTTCAAGAATGCCTTTTGGTCTGCAGATATACCCTATTCTTGAGGGCTCTCCTCTGCTCTTCTTCTTCTTCTCCATTAGAAGTACTTCCATCCTCTTTACTCTTACCCTTGGATCTCTCTTCTTTCAATCTTGCTTCAAGCATCTCCTCTACCATCTTCTTGATGGCTCCCTAGCTCATAGACTTGGGAGGCATTGTGCTAGCCTCAATTTCTTTCTCCTTGTCTGACATATACTGCTCCAATTCAAATATTGGCTCTGATACCAATATGATGCAGAGTGCATAGATGAAGCTTCAAAACTTACCAAATGAACTTGATCGGTGTGAGGTGGTTTATGTCTTGGTGACCAAACCTTGTTAGCCAAACATAATCCATCGGCCACCTTCTATCTTCTTTGACCGATCTACCAACTTTCTCTGACAACCTGACTGGTCTTCGGGAGACCTCTCTTATCGGCAGCGTCTTCTGGCCTCTTGCCGATACCCAGATGGTGGTTAGCTTCCACTTGCTTTACCCGTAGAGGTTGGTCATGACCCTGTTAGCTAGACTCCAAACATCAGCAAACTCAAACCAAACTCTGCTAATACGCTGATGCAATCTTCATTGATGAGACTTCACACATCAGCGGAGCCTCAAGGCCTTCGCCTGATATGCCGATACATTATATATCCTTGGCAAGATTTCTTTCGTCGGCTGGACCTTGCACTTGTCCCTCGATACTACCACTCTTCCTGATAAGCCAAATAATTGTATATACATAACACTTGTTATTGTCAGTAAACCAATGTATCTTTTACCAGATTTCACCGATACTGCCAGTCACCTTTTGTATCCAACGCAATGTATTTTCTCAACATACAATCTCAACATACATTCACGTCATGCATTCGTAATGCATCTTCGGTGAGACCAAAGTCTTTCTCCACCGATACACCTTCTATCGGCCTGACACCTTTGATCGATAGAACCTTCAAACGTTTCTCCGAAGGCTGTTTTACGCCGATGGCAACTCTATTACTTTGTAACTGTGCAGACACCAAACAAATATATAGAAACAAAAACTTGATGGAATAGAAGGGATCTATAATCTTCCATAGACACTCAACCACCATCAATTTGGTCACTATTCTAACAACACTCTTCCTATTGTTCAAAGACTAGTCATATAGAGATGCCTAGTCAACTCATGCCCAAACTCCTTAGGTCCTTGGGTGTTTGATCACAACTACAGAAAACATAAAACTTACACTCTATTCCCCCATCACACTGAGAATGAGAATGCCTTCAGTGGACAGAGGAATAACACTCCATTTGTTCACCAAAACCCTAGTTTCTAGGTTTTCAGAATAGTCTCAAAAAGAATAAAAACTCACAAAACTACAATACTTCTGGACACCAAACTACTATCAATGCCTGAACATCTCCAACTAGTTTCAGATGAACAACTATCTGTACAGAATGACTGTTACAGAAAACAATTCAGAAAGAAACAATGTTTTCACACACCCAAACAATCTAGATCTTCATTCATTCATGCTTCTCCTCCATTACATCCAACTACTTCATCTATAGAAGGCTTGGAACATCAGTTACATTCCTCCAACTGTGTAAAACTGATTTGAAAATAGTTAGCCATTGGGGTTCTCCTCTCACAAGAAAACTACATGTTTTCCTTGTGTTATTACATCAACTTGACCAAAACATGGTCTACATAGGTCTAGTGACCAAATTGACACAAAACCTTATTACAGACATGATGTGGCTTAAAAGCCTTATTGAAAACAAAAACAAAAAAAGACTCCTGCACCATAGAGAAGGTGCTCCTACACCATATCACATCGGTAAGTAACTTCGTTATGCCAGGATGTCCTGAATACGAACAACCAATCCGGTTCAAGGTTAAATCCATCGTATCTTAGATTCTAGGAATTTTCTACAAGGGCCTATTTTACATGCTCGTAAAATCATCTCCCTCAGATTTCTATAGTACCTAGTTTCTAAATTCAAAATGTATGGAGATCATTGAGGAGATGTGTCTTCTCCTATTCAAGGCATCTGCCACCCAATTTTCTTTTCCTTAGATATATTTAATCTCAAAATCATAATCTGAGATAAATTCTAACCATCTTTGATGAGCATTTAGATATGGTTGAGTAAATAGATATTTGATCCCTTGATGGTCCATTTTCAACTCAAAGGGTTTTCTGAGAAAGTAGTGTCTCCACATTTGCAGTGCAGGAATGACTATTGTTAGTTCCAAATCATGGGGGAATAGTTTTGCTCATAAGTTTTCAATTTTTGGGATTCATATACAATGACTTGTCCATCCTAGACTAGTACACCACCTAAGCCTTCCCTTGAGGCATTAGTAATGACTACAAATTGACCTTCTGGGTTAGGTACATTCAAAATTGGTGCTAAAGTCAATTTTTCCTTCAGTAGGTCAAAGGCCTCCTGGTACTTTTCTGACCACTCAAATCTCTTGTCTTTTCTCTGCAAGGAAGTTATAGGATATGCAATTTCTGAAAAAAATTTCACAAACTTGCTATAGTAACCTGCAAGGCCCATGAAACTTTAGACCTCGTGAATATTCCTCAATATCGGCCATTCTAAAACAGGCTTAATTTTAGCTGGGTCCACAACTATTCCCTTAGCTAAAATTATTTGGCCCAAATACTGCACTTCCTTTTGAAAGAAAGTATACTTAGAAAGCTTACTATATATTTTATGCTCTCTCAACCTTTGAAGAACAATTCTTAAATGTTGAAGGTGCTCTTCTTCATTCTTAGAATAGATTAGATTGTCATCAAGAAACACTAGGACAAACTTGTCTAAACAAACCCTGAACACACTGTTCATTAGGTTCATAAACGCCATAGGTGCATTCATTAATCCAAAAGGTGGGACAGTGAACTCATAATGCCCATACCTTGTTCTGAAGGTTGTTTTATGGATGTCATCATCGTTTAACCTCAATTGGTGATACCCAGACCAAAGATCGATCTTGGAAAACACGGTTGCACCTCTCATTTGATCAAAAAGATCATCGATGCGGGCAACAATTATTTATTCTTAATTGTTTCTTTATTCAACATGCGGTAGTCTATGCATAACTACAAAGTGCCATCCTTCTTTTTCACAAAAATAACTAGTGCTCCCCAGGGAAATACACTAGGTCTAAGTAATCCCTTGTCCAACAATTCTTGTAATTGAGCCTTTAGCTCCATTAACTCTGTAGTGGTCATTCTGTAGGGGACTTTAGAAATAGGTTTGACCTTGGAATTATATCAATAGGGAAGTCAAAGGCTCTTTTAGGAGGTAATCCTGGCAGCTCCTCTAAAAATACATCCTCAAAATCTCTAAGAAAAGGATACATGTCCATATCTGATCTCTCCCGATCTATGGACTCCTTCTTCCCAACTTCATTGAGTTTCTGAGATTTTTAAAACATTAAATCATCTTGGAAATTGGTTTCCTCAAACCCACTTAGTTTTTCCATTTTGACAACAAAAAGCTACCATCCCTTTCTTTGAGCTCTTTTCATTTGTAGGGAAGAAATTTGTCTTAGTTTTACTTCCCTAGGGTTCCCTTGTAGAAAAACCTTGTTTCCTAAGTCATCAAGACATTCTAATGTTTTGGCATAACAGACCACTTTGGCTCGATGCCTCCATAACCAATTTATTCCAATGATAACATCGTATGAGCCTAATGGGGCTACATAAAGGTTTACTTCAATGGAGAAACTTGGAAGTTCAACCATAGCCTCAAACATGCATTGATCTACCCAAGCCTTGGTTTGATTTGCATATTCTACTGACCATGTGTTTTCCATATATCAAACTTTTCTAGAAATTTTTCTTAAAATTTTAGGCGAAACAAAACATTCTATAGCACCAGTATCAATTAAAACTAAAATTGGGAGACTAGAATGGGAGTAATTTGGTATTTGTCCTGCCTATTATCCAAGGCTGCATGGATGCATTGCTGGAACGCTGCTTATTGAGAGGGTAGAGGGTTTTGTCATGGCTGTGCTCCTTACGTCTTGTTAGGACATTGGTTGGCATAATGATCTCTACCACATCTGTAGCATCCTCCCACGGGTCCTTGCCTCTCTTGTGGTTTCCTAGAATTGTCTCCATTTTCTTGGAGTGGTTATTTCCCTTCTTCTCCCCCTTGGACTCAGTTTGCTTATGCTTGGCCCCTTTATCATTTATCTTAGTAAAATCCTTCTTTTTCCTCTTTTTCTTAGAGGATTGGGACCAATTAAACCTCTTTCAGCTTCTTTCCCTAATTAGCCCCTTATCCAACAACTCTTACACTTTCCTATTTATTTGTGCATACTCCATAGCTGTCATTCTATAAGGTGCTTTGTTGGACAAACTTAAACTAGGAATCAAATCCATACAATGGCTTATGCTCCTCATTTGTGGCAATCCATCAGGTAGTTCCTTCATCATTATGTCATCATACTCCTCCAAAATTTTCTAAATTTCCTTTGGTATTTCATCATTTTCTTTCACTATCCCAACTACTACAATCTTTTGTACTATGGAAAAACATGTTCCTCCCTCAAGCTCAAATCTTTCATAAATTACTTACCAGAAACTAAACAAACCTTGGAGGTACTTCCCAATTCTTCTTCTCTTTCTTGAATTGGATTTTGTGTGTATTCTTTGCCATCTTTTGTGATCCGATATGTATTTGTCCACCCATCATGAACAACTCTTTGATCAAATTTCCAAGGCCTTCCCAAAAGTAGATGGCATGCACTCCATTGGCATCACATCACACATTATCTCATCCATGTATCTCTCAATTTGAAAACTCACAAAGCATTGCTCGTGTACTGTCAAAATATGATCTTTTTACAATCATGAAACTTGGTATGGGCTAGGATGTTTCAATCTTTCAATTTCAATTTTTCCACCATCTCTTCAGATATAATGTTATCCGTACTACCGATGTCCACTATGACTTTGCAACACTTGCCACCTACTTTCCATCTTGTTCTAAACAAACTTCTTTGTATTAGCTCCAACTTCCCCTTTTTGAGATTGATCAAAATCCTTTTGAGCATGAGAGACTCTCCATCTTCAGGCCCTTCTCCATGATTTGGTGCAGAGATACTTTCATTTTTAGCCTGCGCTACATGAATCCTTGCTTCTTTTCCTTTGCCATTATTCTGTTGTATTTGTGGGCACTCAAATGCTCTATGCCCTTGCTCACCACATTGGAAGCATGTACCTCCAAACCCTCTTTCTCTACCTCTACCAAAATATCCTCTACCATGGAAGTAATATCCTCTTCCTTTGTTTTCTTGCATTCTTGCATGAGATGAACTTGCCTCATCTTGTTTATTTTGGAAATCTCTACCACTGCTATTTTTGCCTCTTAATGCAAGTCAAGGTTGAAGAGCCTTATCAGGTAGCTAAACTAAGTAGCAAATGACAAACTACAACAAAACAACAACAGAACAACAAACACCTTATTTATTCATCTGCAAGAGAAATTTACAGCGGGAGTACAATGTGCACTACACATGCATTGGCCTCAACCTTACAACATTTAGATGTAGACCAAACTGATTGTGCAATCTAGAGAAACTTCTGGAAGCTCAAAAAAATGTACTATAGATCATTGACCCCTAGAGAAGCTCCTAACAAAGCAGAAATCCCATGAATTTATAGACATCTTTGGTAGCCACTAAGCTTCATTAATGCTCTTGACATGTGTCACATCCTAATTTGTCCTTGGAATGACCGTACAGGTGATCAAAATTGAGTTTTAACACTTTTTGGTCAGTCAACAGGGATTTCAGGTCCAACAGGATGTGGGGAAATTCAACACAACAGGAAAAGTAGTGAATTTGGCCTCAACCGGACAAAGCACAAATTTAGCCTCAAACTGGACATGTGCAGTGTAGCTCCTTTTTAGCACTAAGACCTTTAAATACCTTCAGCGGGCTTTGCTGACGTCATTGGAATTGGCGGGCATTTTTGGTACAACTGAATAGCAAGGAAATTGGGTGTACCAGATGTATGGAGTAGGGATGGATTTCAGTGTAAAGTCAGAAGGCAAGCATTTTAGCGCAATGCGGCAATTTGTGGTCATGCCAGATTGTGCAGATTTTTGCATCTAGTGAACATGTGTAGAAGAACCAGTTTTAGCTTTAATCATCTCACATAAAATATTTGATTTCATCTATATATATTTTGAAATGTGTTTTATTTCTCTTCACCTATGTAGTGTAGGTTACCATCATTTCTACCATTATCATAAACTCCATGTTCTAAAGCAACTTCAAGTAGTCTTAGGAAATAATTCCCTCGATGCAAGTCATATATAATGTAAATTTAAAAGCGAGATGCAGTTAATAAGATTTAAAACAAACTTTAACGGGCTCATTTTTATATTCTAAATATCATTCATTTTAAACAAGAAAATCCAAGCATTAATGTTTTTTATTATCTTTAAGGACTATTCCTTCAAATACATAAATTTTAATAATATTATAGTAATCACAATCAAAAACTTATTTAACATCTAATAAATTTTAAATGTTTGTTAATAGATAAAACAATGGTGAAAACTCAAACCAATAATTATATATTATTAATGTTTAAAAATACTTATGCTCTAAATAAACTATCTTACCATACAATTATTAAATGATATAATAATAATGCTTTTTATTATATTTAAGGACTATTCCTTCAAATACATAAATTTTAATAATATTATAGTAATAATTAAAAAACTTATTTAACATCTAATAATTTTTAAATATTTGTTAATAGATAAAACAATGGTGAAAACTCAAAGCAATAATTATATATTATTAATGTTTAAAAATACTTATGCTCTAAATAAACTATCTTCCCCTATAATAAAGATTTGGTTTCTTTCTTGGCGACCCGCTATCTCCAGCCTTTCATTTTCTCACTATCAGAACTTGAAGTGGCAATTGATGCTTATAATTTGGATTCTTGTGATACTCCTATCACATGTATTTTTGACAAAGATGTGTTTCATGTTTCTCTTTCAATGTTAGTGGCTTTGCGAGCAATGAAACATGGTATTCTCAATGATGATGTTGATTCTGCGTGGAAGACTCTTCTCTCTGTTAGGGTTGATCTTGGTCCTACACTTTTTGATAAAGCTTATTGTCTCTTCAATGTGGTGCATTACTTACTAAAGCATGCTAAGGAAGAATCCTTGTTGCATCCGCCTATGCCTTTTGAGCCTGGTCCCTCGACAGTGGAAGAAGTAAAGATTGATACTGCTGACTTGGAGAGCTCTTTTGGAAGCTGCTAGGTTTGATCTTCTTTTTGGATGGGTTTTTTGGTCCTTTTGTTAGTGATGGACTACTTCCATTTGTAATTCTGATATGTATCTGCTATCTTCTTTGTTGGGCTTTGCCAGTTTGTCCAAGGATGCTAGTTATCCCTATGTAATTTTCTTTTTATCAATAGAAGGTGACTTGCTCACCCATGATTTAGCAAAACAAAAAACAATGCTTTTGAAATAAAATTAAAGTTAAAATTTTTATTATTTTTTAAATTAATGCATATTATCTTTTTATGTAATTTAAAACTATATTAAAAAGTTAGTATTATCTTTTAATATATATTTTTTCTAACATTTATAAATTCTGAGTGCCTCTTGTTTTCAGTCAAAATATTTTAAATTTTTTAAATGATAGATATTTATATTAATTTATAAAATATAACATATAATTGGTGTATATACAACAAAAATAATTTAAAGATAGATTGCATAAAATGGCTCCAATTTTTGTATATGCACTTGTACAAAAGCATTAAATTCACAACAAAATGCATGTACTTAAGTCCTAAAAGATAATTCAACTCTTTCCAATATTTTCCTATCTTTTATTTTTTATAAGAATTTTGATTATTTAACTTTTGAACTTTTTCAACAATTGACTATTAAAATGACAAAAATCACATCCCAAGCACCTTCTCACACCATACAACTGATCAATTGATTACGTCTTTTGATAAGTGCGTGCAAACCTCTAGTTTATTAGATGACGGAAGCAAAAGCTCCCACATATACTCCCACATATAAGCCTATCACTAACTATCTGCTAATTAATTATATTTATAAAATAATTTAAAATATTAATTAATAATGTCAATAATAAATAATATATTTTATAAATTATGCAATTTAAAAGAAGTTAAACCCTTCCCTAGTGTTAATACATTTAATGTTATATAATTTTATAAAATTGAACACTTCTCTTGGAATAATAAAAATAATTTAAAATAATAATTAATAATGTTAGTAATAAATAATATTATTTATAAATTATGTAGTTTAAAAGAAATTAAACCCTTTCTAGTATTAATAAATTTAATGTTATATAATTTTTTTAAATTGAACACTTCGCTTGCAATAATAAATATACACCACAACCAAAATAAAATCTTTTTTTATCATAATGTTTAGTGGATTCCATCATGATGCCAAAATGTGGAATGATAACTATTCAACATATCTATGCAATAATGAATATTTAAGATTTTCATCTCATTTGTTAATTTAGATGACAAAAAAAAAATGGGAGAGGCTGACAATTTAGTGGGAGGAAAATCTCCCACATATAAACCTATCAAGGCTTTTGGTATTGAGAATATGAATCAAAGTTACTTGAATAATCTAATAATCATTTTTGTAATTAAAAGTCAATAATTGAAGAGTGTTCATTTTATTAAAATTACTCCAAACATGATCCAACCTCATTTTTTAAAAACATTACAAAGAATGGGTTATATTCAATAAAACTTGATCCTAATAAACTTTCTACAAATCTATATTACAATATTAATTATTCTATTACACCCATTTTTTTATAATTTCAACTCATCAATAAATTAAAAAATGGCTCCCACAAATACCTATAGCTATTAAAACCAAAAAAAAAATCTAGCTTTGACCATATATATAAACTTTTGAAATTTCAATTTGCACTAGGTTTAGGTTTATGTTTTTTTAGGACTTTCACATGACGTCTCCAAGTCAAATAGTACTAGCAGTCACACTTAATGTGCAACAAATTGTACTATCAATCGCACTTAATGTGCAATGGATACACCAATAGATATTTGTGTGTATGGTGAATGTTTCCAACAAGTTGTAAGCTTTTTATGATGCATTTAACTAGTTTGGCTACAATGTATGATAAGTTTGATGAGTTGTTCTTCCTACTAAAACATATCTTTTTGAATAACAATATGGATTAGGTAGAGGTACAAAGTAATTGGATGCACTTGAAGATTATTTGGTTAATATGTAGCGTTGGCAAACATTTTTTAATGCACTAACACAACCTTCCGCTGTAAAGTTTGACATGAAACTATAAACAAGTTGATTGCTATCTCTTGCTATATTTTGATGCATATTGGAATGATGTTATATCTACTAAAAAGAAAGAAAGAAAACTTTATGAAACATATGCATTTAAGAATGTTCAATGTTGCACCATTACATCTATAGAGACAAGAAACACATTGTAATATAATACTATGATAAAAATAAAAGAAATTGACAATAAAATTTTAACAACTCACCCAACCTCATCTAAAAAATAAATATATTTGATTTAATTCATTGAATCCTACATCATTAGATTTATTGAGCCACAACACACTGTGATAAAAATACTTATAAAGTTAAACATATGATAATCAAATCTCATCCCACTATTTAGTACTAAATTTAATTTAAATTTTGAATATTAAAAATAAATTGCAATGCACCTTTAACAAATATAAACTAGAGTTTCACCACTAATTATTAGACCCTATATTAGTACTTACATTATATCTTCATAAGTTCAAATTTACCACATAAATTTAAGTATTAGACACTATACCATTTAATATAAGTATTTAAATAGGTAACTTAGTTATACACTTGCTATGTTAATGGCAATGTCCAATGGCCTCTTCAACCCAATTCACAAGCATCATTTTGAATATACAAATATTTCTCTAAGCTTCCATTGGCATAAATTCTAAAGACAACTTTGAACTCAAGGATTCAACATGAAGTTATGATGCTAGTGAGATTACAGTGTTTAAAACTTTTGGACACCTTCGATTTAGCATTAAAACTCTTATAAGATTTTTCATTGTGCAAATTAGGAAACATCATTATACACCTTAATAGCTTTTAGAATCCTAACCCATAAGAAATAATTTCTCTAATCGAGACAATGATCAATTTGATTGAAAGGAATCAACGTTACCATACTGCATCCAATTCTAATTTCCCTTAGTTTTCTCTCTTAGCTCAAATTAGATAAGTGGAAAAATAAAAATTAATATCACATCAGTGTTGTATCAATATGTTTAGTCGTAATGGTGATACACCCAAAATAGGTTTTAACACTTGATTAAAAGAAGATGACACATGATGCAACCCAAAAAGGGTTTGAACATTTGACTAAAATAATATGACGCTTGGTGCACTCCATGAGCCACATTTGCAAAAAGCCAAAGGCTTTCATTAGTTTTTAAAATAAAAAATGTGGCTTAGTTGACAAAAACATAGAAACAAAAACAATAATAGTGAAATAAAAAAGGGATCTGGGTGCAAAGGCAATGAAACATATCCAAGGGTAAATCACTGTCAACTAAATTTATCCCAAAACACAAGAGCCTGAAGTCACTGTTAAGAGATTTTGTTCAATAGAAGGAATTTGTAAATGGTCCCAAACCCCCTTTCCCCAATGTGTATTTATAGGGGATTAATGTTCACTTATTTACAAGTTCAACTATCTTCATTTTAAACTAAGTTCTACTTCAAGAGAAAAACCTACAAATCACATGCAAAGTTAATGGATAGACATCTATTGTTGACAAATCGCTATGTATGAGCACTTGATAGATTGTGATGCCCATTCTACAACCCAAATGTTTAAGGTTGTAACAATTATTGTTGAAGCCAAATCCCAAACCCATGAGGCTCTAAAACCTCCATATGTAAATAGTACATGAATGTTGGCTCCCAACCAAGCTATATAAAGAAAGTGGACAAGGTCAATTATGGCCCTTTATAACATAGTTGAGCTATTATACATCAACATGTGCAAGAATCTATAGCTTCACAGAAATAGCAACTGAGTTAACTAGATTCTAGATTTGCGTGGCCAAGAACTAAGTTGTGTGATGTTGATACATCCAACAAAACCAATTGAATATTGGTTTTTACATGTAGCCTAGGCATAAAATTTTCTCCATTTGATCTTGTGGGGGTTTTTCATGTTCCTCTAGAAACCAAATGGTCAATAGGCAATAATCACCATTGTTATTTCTCAACAAACACTTCAACTACACAACAAGTCTTTGGAGTTCTTTTATTGGCCTAGGTATTGGCACCAGTTTAGAATCTAGAAACAACAGTTATATGTAATGTTGACTACAAGCCCATGCAAAGTTGAAGTAACATTGCATGCTTTTGAGGATTTTGGATGCTTGTGTGGTCAAGTAAAAGTGAACATCTAATTATGAATACATGTGGTGACATATGATGCATTCAACATTCTTAATATGCAAGTGGACAAGCATGAGTGAACACCTGTTAAGAAAAAGGTACAGACCAAAGAAACTATTAAATTTGACTTCAAGGCTTTGATTGCATGATTGGCAATTTACGAAGTTAGTAAATCACTAAGTAGCCAATTGCTTGATTGGAAACCAAAGTTGATAAACTAATCAAAGGGACTTGACAATCACTAATTATTGTTACTTTTTTATTACAAGGCACATGGAATTATGGACTATATGGAATGGAAGAAATTGATGATGTGATATCCTTCTATCTCAACTTTAAATGATCTAACAAATATGAACTCAACTAGTGCAATATTAAATATTTAAAGGTGGCCACATAAATGATGGGAGGAGTTTATAATTGAAAATCACCCAATTGGTTGAGTCTACATCATAGATTTCATGTCATGCACATGTGATAGGTCAATGCAACCTACCAAGGAATGCGTGTGCTAAATAGTTTTGAAAGTTTGAAGATTTTGTGAAAGTGAAATCACGATTGCAAAGGCCATAATATAAGTAATATTAAGCACATGAGTCTGTTAAACAAAAGGATGGACGAAAAGAAATCGCTTAATATGTGCAGAGTAACTGACTTACATTAACAAAGGCATATAAACAAATGAAGTCACATTAAGTACCAATTTGATGTGAACTATCTTCAATCAAAAGTAAAGTTCTCGTTTCATGTGGCGTAGCACAAATCAGGTCCTTAAACCTTCTCAACCTAACAAAAGCATAAAACCTAATTAGAAAGGCATGTCCCTATTCCTAGATGTGTATTAAAATTTTTCTTATGTTCTCTTAATACCCTACAAATACAGTCTTGGGAATCACAAGGATGTGTTAGGGGATGCCTAGGAGCACCTTGGAAATAGTATTTGAATAGGGAAATGGATGTTGCTTGTGTATAGCTTGGTGAGGAACAATGGATGGGGACATAATTAGACGATATCCTTTGTTGGTGAAAGATATGGTTGAATGGATGTAATTTCATGTTCATTTGATTGTTTATTTGTGAAATATATGGTTGGATGTATGTAATTCCATGTGCATTTGTAATGAAGTATTATTCTTTATGAATGTGTACCAATATTGCTAAACAAATTCCTTAAACCTTCTCAAACTAACAAAAGCATAAAGCCTATTTTATATAAATTTTAGATGGCTCCGCTTCAGCCAGATTCATGCACGTTGTGATGCAATCCTAATACTATGGTGTAAAATGAGAGATTTTTGGGTTTGGAAATTGTTACAGACTGTGCTAGCATATTGAAGACAACAAATTTTAGATCCATATCAGTTCGCTAACCATATTAGAAAATGGTCTCTACATGGACAAAATTCGTGATGAGATGTTTATGAGTAGTGAGTTAATTGTTGCCACAATATTTCAATATTGAGTGAGACAACACACAAGGTTGTTGAACAATGTCCAATCTCTCACACTCTTACATGTCAAAAAACTTGTAGCTGACGTGGTGGAGGGTCCAACAAAGCATAATTGAAAGTGGACTTTTGTGAGATGTAGTAGTTGCGAGTGGCACTTCCAATCACCATAGCTTCCATATAAAATTCAATAAAGACAAATTTATGCAGAAAGTCTCTCTTGAATGATCCCAAATTGTGATTTATCTTCTTTGTAGCTTATATTTTGTGGATGAGATATGAAGTTCAATGTGGTTTTGTATGGTGTTCATTAAAGTGGGTAAAATTTTCAAGTGAGGTGTAAATTCATTTCAGAGAGTTTGGAGTGAATGAATTAAGTTCCTATAAATTTTGACAAAAAAATTTAGGGACTTTAGGTAATTCGTAAACACATAATGTGCACATATATATGCAACTTCTCTATTATGATAAGGTATTTACATCAATTAACATTTGCATGCCTTTAACTAATTATCGCCCAAAATTTTCAAGGCAGTGGATATGTTGTGAGAGAATTCCTTATGCTCTGCTCGAGTCAGGCCACTCAAGGACATTCATTTCCCAAGTATATGCCCCCTACATACTTGGTGTGGCACGTCTCCATAGGTAAGCCCATCTCAACGAACATAAACCATTCACCTCTGAGAGGCTTTTCATTGATGCACAAGATTGGGCAAATCATCATCTCCGACAAAGATGGCCCTTGGGATAAGGCCGAGGCATGATGACAAGGAGCCTTAGTTCACATTAACTTGGGAAGAACATCCTGTATGGAACCCTTTATTGTACATCTTGAAGTCGCCAATGCTTAATAATAAAGTGGAGAAAAATACTGGAAACAATTTTAACAAATTTTAATTGCAAGTTGTCCATAACTTCAACAAATTGTCCTTGCAACCCTTGTTTTATCGCACCCTTTTCATGTCACTTTTAGAAGGCCTAATTAGAAATCCATGTTCCTATTGCTAGATGTGTATTTAAAAATTTCTTATGTATCATTAATCCCTTACAAATACGCTTTTGGGAATGAGAGGGATGTCTAAGGGGATGCTTACGACCATCTTGGAAACAATATTTGAATAGGGAAATGAAATTCTTCTTATGCATAGAGGTGAGGAACAAGGGCTCAAAGTTGTCCCTGGTCAACAGTAGATTGGAGAAAAACACGAGCCACAATTTTAACAAATTATAAAATTGTAAAAGCAAATTGTCCATAACTTCAACAAATTATCCTTCAGCCCTTGTTTTATCTCACCCTTTTCACCTCTCTTATAGAAGGCCTAATTAGAAAGGCATGTCCCTATTCCTAGATGTGTATTTAAAATTTTCTAATGTTTCATTAATACCCTACAAATACACTCTTGGGAATCATAAGGATGTGTAAGGGGATGCCTAGGAGCACCTTGAAAATAGTATTTGAATAGGGAAATGGATGTTGCTTGTGTATAGCCTGGTGAGGAACAATGGATGGGGATATAATTAGATGATATCTTTTGTTGGTGAAAGACATGGTTGAATGGATGTAATTTCATGTGCATTTGATTGTTTATTTGTGAAATATATGGTTGGATGTATGTAATTTCATGTGCATTTGTAATTAAGTCTTACTCTTTATAAATGTGTATGGATATTGTTAAACAAATTCCTTTGTTGAATTATATGGAGTGAAAAGGTTTGTATGATTTTTCCATGTTTGTCATATGGAAGGGTTTAAGATTCTATAAGTGGTTTAGCAAGACTACTTGTTCAATGGAATTAAGGGAAGTGTGTGTATATATATATTAAAATGTAAATTTTATAGAAATTTAGGTGGAAAAGTTAATTAAATAATATAATTTTTTTTAAAAAAAAGATATTTTCATAGCCTATGAGTACCCGTTAAAATATGTTTGGTATAAAATTATGTATAATTTTTATATTAAAATTTTCTTCTCTTTTTGATAATGGATGGAGGAGTGTGATCCAAAAATGTGAATATATTTTTCTTTTGTATGAAGGATTTTATATCATCCACAAGTTTGTTTTGCTATGAGATACATAGCACAAGCCTTAGGCTAGACTTTGATCCTTGGTGGACTCATTCAAAACTTTGAGTGTAGTCATAATGAATGTTGAGTGTAGGTGTAAACACGAATTATATAAGGTCAATTGTATGAGAATATGTGTAATTAACAAATGGTGAAGAACAAAAAAAAAAAACCCAAATTCAAACATGATTCCATATTTGGCAATATATAATTATATTAAATCATTCCATCAAAATAAACCCAAAACTAAATAAAAATTAACATGAATATACAAATTTTACCATTACAATTATGTATTAAAAATAACCTGAATATTTTCACTAAAAAATCTATATAATTGTCTCAATAATTTTTTTGATGTAAAAGCATTAGTTTCTCTTAAGAAATTAATATAAGTACACAGATACACAAAAATGTTTTGGGTGAATACAACAATATCACACCCCCGAGTCTCAAACGGACCTAGCCCAGAAAACAGAAAACATTAAAGAAAAAGCCGCTGGCTAAAGCTACAGCAAATGGAGGTGGAGGAGGGTCACGGTCATCTAAATTTCTGCATACATCAGCAAGGTCTGAAGTGACATCAAAAACAGACCACCCATCCTCATCTTTATCTTCATCTGTGTTTAAATAATTAGAATGGAAAGTCTTCCCTGCAACAATCTGTTCCAATTGTCCTACTAGTTAAAATGCCAAATGGTACTTGGTGTAGCTGCCAAAACAGGCAGCAAGTTCTGTGTCGGCACCATACAAGGTGCTGAGTACGAGTCCCACTCACATATACAATAAAAAAATAAAACTGGTTAAAATGCAGGGCTTACAAATTATTAGGCAGATCCAATAACCCTCTTCCCCAAATAGTGCCTCAGGGTAATTGTAAGGCAGTGAAGCTGTCATTAACTAATGCTCTGAAAAGATTAAACCTCATGCACAAATCCAGACTTACAGAAGGCTCTGCAAAATTCAAGAATTTCCTTGAAAGTACAAACTAATGTAGGAAAATTGAAAGCAGAGGAATAATGACCACTGCTACTTTAAATTGGCTCTGAAAAGTAAACATCCAATCCAAGTGATTTTCACTGCATACAACAGCAAAATAAACGCCAAATGTCAGAAAAGATGACCAGCTGTGTATTTTGTAAAACATCAAACGAAAAGACGAAGAACGAAGCAATTTTCCCCTTAACTTTACAAATCCATACGATTTCTTTGCTGAGGACATTAAAGGTCAAAGAAAGTCTTTAACTTTCTACTCTGTCAAACGTTAAATTAAAGCTGCTCTGTCAAACATTAAATTAAAGAGATTAAAGGCTGAAGCATATTATTCCTTCAATTGCACAGCCTATAAAAGTTCGAGCTTTAAAAAAACTCACCAAGTTGCCCGACAGCTATAAATTACAGCGCTATCGTCAATGAAAGTACGATACGGCAATGCTACTATACATGTTAAAGCAGAGAAATAAAGATAACGCTATTTTTTTTCGTCTATAAAAGCCTAAAAAAATTGCACGGAACAAAGATTTACGAAATCCGGTTTCCGACAACTTCAAAGCTGCTGTGAAGTTTTAACTGCACATTCAACGTCTCTTATCCTATTTTTCACGCCAAAAGACACAAAAATCTGCAGACTGAAACGTTGAACCGCGGGTATTTTTCATAGAACACAAAAATAAACCTAAAACCGCTGGCTTTGACAGTTTGTTGCTCATTAAACAATACCTAAAGCACGGCAAGAAAAGAAAATAAAATAAAATTGTACATCACAAAAAACTAGTATCAGCGATATCCACGATCTGAAATAACATCCATTTCTGTAAAACTATTAGCGTCAAGATGAGATTCTTCAGGGTTTTCATCATAAAACCAAATCCAGGCAGATATCCATTTCTGTAAAACCCTGAAGCATCTCCTCTTGCTGCTCATAGTATTCAGCCACTTCATCACCTGCTCATAGATATTCTGTTCTGAATTCCGAACGTCTATATTTGTAGACATGTTGTGGAATAAGTATTAATTGCGTGCCCTGATTTTCGTGGTTCTGTTACTCTTTATGTTTACGTCGTGAGAGAGAGTTATAACGACTCCTTCAAAATAATTAATGGCATTCCCTTTTCCGATCAAGACGTGAGAATCTTGTCTTACCGTCGTTTGTCAGTTTCTAAAACTATTCACACGTACCTATTTGATCTTCTCCCCCCAAGACGTGACGGCCACAATTATAATGAAAAAGTATATTTCAGAGAGTGTTCAAAATTATATAAGTTAGTATTTATTGTATTTCATTTTAAATAAAAACATTTACAATTTAATAACAAGTCCCAGTGGCTAGTCCCTATCATATGTTTTTGATTGTATATGTATTGTAGTAGGAGTGATAGATATGAATGCATTTGAATGAGATATTGTAACTAGAATATAATATATAAACATTAACCCATGACTTGTATACAAAATGTCATGGTGTCTTTCTAGAGTTGCAATTGTTTCTATTGAGGAAGGAACTTCTGGATCACCTCATCCAACAAACCTGTTTCCATATTAATATTGTTGTTGTTGTGAAGAGGAGATTGAAAAACTGAGACGGAGGAGGTGTCAATAGCAGCGTTCATTGTATTGTTTGTACTACCTGCAGGAAGAGACACAGATAGTTGGAATTTGTTTGAATAACATAGATGAAATTGTTGATTCTTCTCTATCGTTGGTAATGAAGAGTGCAAGGATTTTTTTTCAGTAGCTCACCAAAGTTGTACATTTCAGTATCAAGCGAGCAATGTTCAATGTTTGAATTCTTGCATGTAAAATCATTGCAAGCATCTTGGAAGATATTGACAGAGTCAGTATAATTTGTATTCAATTTTGAATGAGAAATGAAATTATGTAAATGATGAATGAATTGATTAGTAATGAACTTACCTGTATTTGCAGTCGTGTGAATAAAATTTCTAGTGGCTTCAATTCCTCTCATTGAAATGGTTGCAATATCATAAGCATATGCAGCCTCCTCTGTTGTATCAAATGTTCGAAGCCAATGACATTTCTCAGAGTTCGGGTCTAGGATTTCTGCAGTGTAACGACCCCATCCACTTTTTCTCAACACCTCTATATTTAGGGATATTCATTGGAGGTTTGCAAATGTTCTTGCATGCCTCTAAATTTTTGTATGAGAAATTGGTCTTCGTGTTAATGCCTTTGATAGATATAGTTGCCTTATCATAAGCATATGCAACATCTTCTATTGTATCAAAGGTACCTAGCCATTTATGTTCATTATAATAACATATTTGGATTTGTGCTCCATAACGACCATTTCCACATTTTCTGACACCTATATATTTTACTTCTTTTGTTGAATTTTTTAAGTTTGTAGGACTGATTGTCCAACCTATTGTACGTTGATACTTTCTAGCATAGTCTTCATTGTTTGGTTGGTCTAGCAATTTCTTTGTCATCTTATAGTCCAATTTTCTTGTTGTTGTTAGTTGTAATAAATCTACGCAACCACTATTTCACATGGAATTAATTGATTATTTTGATATCCTGCAAAAGTTACGTTGCAAGAAATAAGGCTTCTTAACACTTTGGCAGAAGGTGCAGAGAATTGAAAATATTGTTACAATATAGTAACAATTTTTAAAAAGGTGCAGGAAATAAAAACATAGTGGAGGAGATATGCATTCTATTCACTTAGAAAATAGTGTGTATCATGATGGAGAACAAAAGATATCTCCAATTGCATGTATATGGTGAATAACAGATACAAAATTAATGAAACTATATATTAAATGTAGCAAAAATATGCTCAAATATCTATAAAAAGGATTATAGTATTTGACAAAAGCTACTTTGTAGATGCAAGGTAATCATTAACATGAGTATCATGAATAAAAAACATAGGTCAGTTAGCATCCTCTCCATCAATCGCATCTGAATATCCCTATGGGTGAATAACCATCGAACCAGGTTCTGAGACTAGTATTTAGGCTTTCTTCAGATATGAGCTAGTATTGTATGTAATCAAAAGCAAGCTTTCTGAAGAGAGTAGATTCTTGCAAGATGTCCATGGCATTAGATAAAAATACAATAACTATTTTAGAGAAGTATAACATCCTGGGGGAGTCTTCAACAATTTTGCAAGCAGTGAATACTTGAAGAGCATCCTCCACTGCTTGGCAATCTATTTTCAACACTTTTCCTGATCACACTAAGTGAAATTGCCTTATTGTGGGCATCACAATTTCTTAAGAGGAAATAAAATCCATTTAGGATAGATGATATGCAATGCATAGTTATTGAAATGTGGAGCAATAGAATAATATGAGTAAGATGCAGATGGAGAATATTACAAATTAACCAGTTCTATCAATGAGATAGATAGCTACAAGGAATATGAACAGGTTGATTATTAGAATTACAAAGGTCCATAACAAAGTGTCATAGTAAACATGGTCAGCCATCATATTATCTGTTGCAAATGTTAGTTAGAAATTCATAAGTATGATGAGGAATAGAAATAGCATATCTAGAAATAAGTATTAAGATATTGCAATGAACAAAAAAATAGGTAACCATAGTCACCTTTTTTAGTGTAAACTTTTCATGCAACGAAATTTTCGTATACAGTTGACATTTTCTAAAGGTAGAGTCAGACAAATTTGTACCAAGTACTTGCAACATGGGTAGGAGATTAGGTACAAGGGGTATCTAAGAATCATATTCGATGGTAGGTCGACACTTTGAAAAATACTCTTATCATTTTGAATAGTTTTTTGTGATTAAGTAATATTGAATTGGATTATTGACCAATGAGTCATGCACAAGACATTTAGTGTGAGCCTTGAGATGGTCAATCCTCTTTGTAGTTAGATGTTGCACAGCTTATTGAGCACTGAAATCAACATTGATTTAGCACTCTAATCACCACTAATTTACCACTAATGCATGGCGAATGGAAAATACCATCCATAAGAGAGCAATCTGAGGTCTTGGGCATTTACATGTTCAAATGATTTATAAAGTGGGTTCACCAGATTTTCCCAAAATGTCCATAGCATGTAGTGTGGTAAAGCTCAATTTCATGGAAAACATGTATGTGCAAATAGGTTTCCTAGAGATATGAACTATTGTACTTGCAAAATTTGTTTCACTGTTATTGGGGTCTAGATCAAGCAAAAATCCCCTGCCAGTGGTATCTCCATGGCCTATCATTGAAGGCCTCTTGAAATCTCTGAAAGGCCCAACTATTTTTCTCAAGGATGAGTATCCCAAATTGGGTAGTGTTTTTACCATCAAGTTGTGACATCGTTGCTAGGTGCTAGAGGCCATAAATTTTGAGATTGAGTGGATACAAATCTACCCAGATAATTTGTGCACATATGACCCTCATGACGTGATGTGCAGGTGGTACATAGGTGAGGGTAATGGGATTTTAGTTTTTATGTGCGTAACCAAAATTTCTCTTTCCATTTTATGGAGCCTCAATAATTTTTTAGTTGTATTTTAGGCAGAAAATTTTGATAAAGCCCTACGGTTCTTAGATATATTATGTCCTAACAGAGGTAAGTGGTTGGTTAACAATTTTTCTTGCCAGACAGACAGTAGGGTAAACCATATGAAATTAGTTGTGCAACATCTAACTAGAAAGAAGATCGACCATCTTAGGGCTCACGCTAAATGTCTTGTTTTTATCAATCTCATTTCACAATTAATTTAGATTTAATTTGTATCTAATATATGTAATGTTAAATTGCCTTTAACTTAAATTAATTTAAAAGGTGTGTTTAATTTCCTACAATAACACTTTAACAAAAGATCACACTTTTCGTAAAGTTAATCTTCGCTAATTAAATACCAAGGTGACTCACAATGGCTAGTGGAATAGGTGGGAGTCAACAAATTTTAAATTTAAATATTTTATTTAAAGAAGTTATTCCTAAATTAGTTGATCATAATTATATAGTGAGATTTCATTTACACTACATTATATACATATTAAGAACTTGCATTAGCACCTTCATAAATAGATATTACATAATCAATTTTTTCATCCAAGAATCATGCAAATCCAAATCCACCTATAATGGTACATATTGACACAATCCCACCTTTTGCTCCACAAAAGATGGCCATGACATCATATATTATGAAAGTTTCTTTTATTTTATTTCCTCAGTCGGCTGAGCTTTTAACTTAATTTGTCTTAGTTCAATACGTGCAAGTAAATAAAATAGGTATTCAGTTATCTAATCAATATTGTTTTTGAATCTACAACAGGATCAGGTTAGGGGACCACACAATAAATACAGTTGCATGCTTTTCAAACCTCCTTTTCTATTCTCTGTTTGATGCTTATCTTGGCATCACGTTCAATAATATGAAGCACTCAACCTTGCACATTATATTTTATATTTCTTATCCATACAATTGTAAGGCATTGACTTCTGCAGCAAATACATCCAATAATATGGGTATTCACTGCAAATCTAAAAGAGGGCCAATGGACTACACCTCATAGAGGGCAAAACCACTTTCTTTTCCTTTCTTTCCACAAGAAGATTCCTTGCTATATATGATTAAACCCCCCCAAAAATGTGAAACCGATAAGACTATATTACATTGCTATTTAGAAAGTCTTTGCTAACAGTGAAAATTATTGTAATGTATTGGAGAAGTATTGGGTGCCCAGAGATTGGAGGGGTGTACCCGATTTGATAATAGAAGAAACTATAGCAGCAGCCAACGCTGCAGTATAATGAAGATCTGACTTAATAGGGGCTTCTTGACTCATCCATGAAATTGTGGATCCAAGCCCTGCACATTACTATTAACCGATGGGCTAATGCAATTCATAAAGAAAAATGTAATATGAAACACAGAGGACACAAAAGTTCAATAAGCGAAAAAAATTAATTAACATTCTGAGTTCTATATATTTGGTTGTAGGTATATCGTTGCATATTAATGGATTTAAAATTTTTCAGTAAGTGCCTGATTTAAGTTCACATATTCTAAGAATTTTGTCGCCCCACAATCTTTTTTTTTGGAGAAAGTATTATATTTTGTAGCCTTAATAATCATGGAAACTGAATTACATAAGACATCCGATTGGGAGAGATATCAGAGACAAAAAATACCCAAACAAATACTTGTTTGTATCAAGAGATACATGGTCTACTGGCATGAATCAAGGAATCTTAAATAACAAATGGAAACCCTAGTAGAAGCATTCGTGTACTACATCTGGCTAGTTTAGATGTAGGGAAAATAGAAGTGTTGTGTCCTATCAGTCTGAGTTCCTTATCTCAGAGATTTTTATTGTGGCTATTAAAAACTCCTTAGCGGTGTTGGTGTACATCGATCCAAAATGGGGCATAGAATATACATTACTACTAGGTGCTAGAGGCCATAATTTCTGTAGGCGAGAGTAATGGGATTTCAGTTTTTCTGTGCATAATGAAATTAAAGCAAACAAATTTTAGGTTTTATGCTACAAAAATAAAGAACTGATGCAAATACTTCTTTTTTATGAAGAAGATTTCCTCCACGGCCTTGGATCAATTCCTTGAAAGGCGATTCTTTTGTTATATGTTGTTACTCCTATTCAGCTCACCTAAAATCTTGCAATTTCACAAGCTTGCCTAAGTTATTTGCTTTAAAAGATTTCATCCAAAGTATCCAGCTGGGGACATCTAAAAGACATCAATGATTTTTTTGCTGCATAGAAAATTTTATGGCTTGAATTCACTGTTTGTCATAAATTTCGTTTGACTTCTATTTCATTTCATGGGCTGTGATATTTTCCTTCTCATTATTCACTTTGAAAACTTAGTCTTTTTGAGATCTTTTGGATCAGTTTTTAAAAAGTTGATTGGACATATAGATAATTTATGTCTTCTCTATACTGTAGCTACACATGCTTCAAATTAATAGAGCTTGACTTTTACAAGTTAGAATTTATTTTATTTTATTTTGGCTACAGAATATCAAATTGATTTGATATTTCTCTATGAGCCCATTCAATTGATTTCATTTTCGATAGGGTTAAAGTCACCATTGTATTTATTGCTCGCCTCGATTCATGTGAAGGCGATAATAAGAGGTAAAACCTCTCAGCCAATCTTTTTTTTTTGCAAAGACTGCAAACTTTAGCCACAACAAAAATAAAAGCATTTGATTTGTCAACAGTGGACAGAACTAATGCTATAGTTGTTGCATATCGAATGCATAAGTACCCATACCAAGGCAGGTACTAATAAATGATTAAGGTTAATTTTATGTTTAGTTTTTAATTTAATGAAGTGTTTGAATAATGTTATTTGTTTTAAATGTTTTAATTAGAGATTATATCTTTTAAGAAAGTTTATTTGTTTGTATTGATAAATATAGGGTTAAAATTTTAAAATATATTATAATATTTGTGTTTGTAATGGTGATATATATATATATATATATATATATATATATATATATATATCACCATTATTTTTCTTTATGTTTTGGTTTTACTTGGATCAGAGTATCTTAAATTCAATAATTAGCTTACAAGTGGTATGTTCTTGTGTGAGTTCAACTCGACATCATACATCCCAATCCTCTTTAGCATTGTTCCTTATATTTGCATCCCTGATCCTTAGGCACATTTTTACTACCTTCAATTACATTTGTAGATGAAGACTTGACCTAGGTCATTTCCAAAGTCACATATCTAACCTTTGTACTTTTAAAATTTAAGATTCAAATCCTCACCTTATTGACCACTTCACTAGCCATTGTAAGTTGACCTAGCACACACTATGTTAATTTGTGGGTTTAGTTGTTGTATTAAAAGATTCATTCACTTATTTGAAATCATGTTGGTGATCACCTATGACTTATGCGAGAACTTGTTATAGAGCATTCTAGAAAAATTATCAGATCACATAATCTTAAGCATGTTGCATGCTTCCTTGTTGTCTTTGATCTTTCATTTAGAGTTGTAAAGTTGATCTACTAGGGGTCTCACTGAGGACAACATGACTCCTAAAATTTAAAAGATTCCCCAAAGGTGCTTGTAAACATCACAAGTCCTTATGTACAATCATATTTTAGGAATTAGGGCAAGCAAAATTCAATAAAGCATATTCTACTAGATCAAATCCTTGAATTATAAGGTTAGGTCCACATATTGGTTTAAAGATCTAGTCCACTCTTGCATTAGTTATTGAAAGCGACATATAGTCAACCTTCAAAATTTGAGATCTTCATCTAAGTCAACCAAAAAAACATAGAACATTGGTGTGGTTATCTCTATTATAAGTTTGAACTCATTTATCTACGTTAGTTTGTCCTTTGATTTATACATTTATTTAATTATCCTAGATATTTTAAGTAGAGGGATTTTCCCTCTATATTTTTTGTGAACCTGACTTATCTTACACTCCTAAGGTTTGTCGGGTTCTTCCATTAGGGATTTATATCTTAGTTCTCTTAAAGAATTATCATATTTTTCTTTTAAATAAATTAGTTAGGGTTTCTATTGGGGCTCCACCCTTGGAACAAATAAAAATTGTTACTTGATTTAATTCCATAAAAGGCCAAGAAAACTACACACACTCAACAACTATAATAAATGCTTACAAAACAACCTTCCTAACAAATCCCTCTCCAACATCTTGCAAATCATTACTTCCTTTTTACTAAATTATCAATACAACATGAGAGATCTCAAAATTATACACATAGAGGAGTTTTTTCTTTTTCTTTCTATTCATCACCATAGTTCATCCAACATTTTTTGAGGACTCAATATACATTTAACTATTTCATCTTCACTTTCCCCTCAAGTTTTTTAAGGGAAATCTTTCTTCAAAGAGAAGGAATCAAGCTCAAACAATTTTTGTAGCTGTGAACACTCCAATTGATTAAGATGATGTAGTGAGTAATTTAAAGGGGTTAGCCTTATCAAGATTTGAGAAACATATCTTAATCTTACTATCTAGATCTCACAAACCCAAGGAGTTTCCATTGTTAGCACTCATGACAACATTCTATTTCTCATGATCTCTATGTTGCCTAACATCGATTGCTTTTTCCAATACACAAGCATCCTTATCTTTACCACAATTCCCTAAATGTTGATCCTTTGGACTATTTATCTCAGATATAATGCTACCTACAAACTAATGAGGTGGATCTACAATTCTTCCACCAAGAAGCCCCATTAGTGTTTCTTTTTAATTTTTTACATTTATCCAATAAATGACCCACATTAAAGTACACTTCCAAGAGTGAAAAGCTAGATTCTCATAATATATAAGTTATTTTTACATCTCTTTCCATACCTTCAAATTTATGTCTATAGGGAGACCTAGATAAAAATACAACTCTACCAATATATGAGTCGTAGAAGTTAATGCATGTCTATGGGTTTTAGGGATGATAGAAATCCATTTCCCTAAAGAGTTACCAATGCTTTTCAATATTAAGGTCTACAAAAATGGAGAGGCAAGTTGGGCAGTCTTACCCATACAGGAGATCTATGCAAGTTCTCTGTAATTGAGTTGAATCCTAGATAGCAAGGTTTTATGAAGAGGGATGCCATGTCCCAAGTCAAAGGACCTTTCTCCAAAATCCTACCTCTATCATCTATAAAATCACATAAAACTACAAAAATCCCTTGCACATAAGGATAAAACATAATAGGAGATTCTATAAAAGGAAACCAAGTAGACTTTGCCCAGTCATTTAGTTTCAGAAGGCTCAACAAGAGGGTACTAAATATGCAAGTCAAATCCATCTCCATATATTTCTCCATATCTTCCTCCACTTCTTCACCCACCTCTAGAATATGCATCTTCTTTATAACTTTTATCCTACCCACTCCTCCCAAATGACTCTTATTGTTATTGTTAGACACAACCATTTTTCTTATAAAATTTTCCACCTCCCCTTTTGTTACATCCACATAGGATCTCTTCACCCCCTTCCTCTTTCTACAAAAGGTCTAGATCAATTTTTGAGTACATTCCCCATTTGGTTTTCATGTTGTAGAGTAGAGTGCAGCCACACAATTAACTTTAGTGCCTACATCACATTCAACTTGTAAATCAATAGTTATTGGATGTTATTACACCATTTTATTTTTTGTCTCATCCATACAAGTGGTGACTCTGGGCCACATGATTCCAAACTACTAGAGCAACGCCCTGACTTCATCATTTTAGTTAAATCTGACAAAGATTTTTAACTAACAGACACTAAAATGCCACTAAAAGTCACATTAGTTAAACACCTAAATGCCATATATATGGTCATATGACTGTATTTAAGTATTTTTCCTACACAATAGGATCAAAAGTGTTGGAATACTTTATTACATGGGAAGATTTTGGATAGATGGATGTCAGATGTCACAAACGTATATGTGGAATTATTAAGATGGCATGTGTGGGAGGGATAGTCTTAGAATAGAATAGAATAGAATAGTTTTTAACATCCACAAGGCTAAAAATAGCCTAAGAGACAGCTAACCCCATCAAATTTGCTTTTGTCTTGCCTTTCTGCTTTTGTGTAAGGATATTATGAGCTCCCCCATCTTCACCAAAGCACTCTCAACAAAAAGATCATGCCAAGAAATCGATGTCAGGATATCAGCATACTTTGCTCTGATGTTGGTGTAAGCATCACATTCTAAAATAAAGTTTATCCACTTTATTTATACTAGAAAATTGTCAGACACTGTAAAAATTACTTGCATTTAATTTTATTTGTTTGGGGTTTTTGTCGAGGCCAAAAATTTTGTTCCACATGCCCAATTCCCTTCCTCCCAAACCCGCGTGCATAATTCCAAATTTTCTTTTGCCTTCATTTGGCTTGAATTTCGTTGCCCTTTTTGGATTTCCTTTTTCCCCAAATTTTTATTTAAGTAAAGTGAGGTATAAAGGCCTTATCGAGTGTGAAAAAATATAAAAGTCCACCTTCTTGACGTGATCTTAAAATTTGCTTCATTAACATTGTATGCAGTCAATTCCATTTCTCTTTCCGCTTAATTAATTAATATTTATTAATATTTAATATTCGTATAATTCTACATATTTTATATATGTTCAAACAGTTATCCTCTGCACCTTCCATTTATTTTATTTTTTTACTTAAAACTTTGTAAAGTTTGGTGGGAAGATTCAAGGACTTCTATGCATGGGAGATCAGCGTAGCTGGTGGATATTGGAGCTTCGAAGTACCAGTGCACTAATTTCTTTCAAAAGCCACAATTTAGGTATAGTTTTGTTTGGACTGGTCACTGGATCTCTTATTTTCTTTAATGAAATAATTATTCTTAATTTGTTAGAGTTAATTAGCCGATAGGTTTATATGTGGGAGGTTAAATCTAGTTCTAAAGTCAACTAGATCATTGGGGTCACACTGTTCAATCTCATTGGAGTGTCAATGAGGAGATATGAGTTTTTTTATTAGTATACTAGTGAAGGGGTTTGTGATAATGGTTGGGGATGATCAAGGATGGAATGAGACACCTCTAGAAAGTCTTTGATCAAAGTTACAAACCTAAAAATAACATAGAAAAGTAAGTTTGGTGAGTTCACTACTTGAACTAGGGGTGAACATGCTATTCACTATGGTGAACTCATACTGGTGAAAATTGGTGAATTCATTCTAATTTAAATGGTGAGTGGAATACAAAGGGTTTTAGCATTTGAACTTCCATTTGGTTAATTTTTTCCATCTATGTGAGGTTGTGAGGCTATAGGAAGTTCATTTGTTGCCTTTCCATGTTTAGGAAATGGTTCTCTCATTGTATTGTAGTAGTAGTCCATCTTCATGACTATTGCAAATATGAATGCAGGTTTAAAATAAAGTGGCAATGTGTTGTAAGTGTGAAAGAAGCTCTAGAATTGTCTGTGGTCTTATTGATGCCATGCGGGTATTGTAAACATTTATAATCAACCTATTGATAGTAGAATGGAGGTTATTTACTCTCTAGAGAGATTTTTCCACCCTATGTTAGGTTTTCTCCAAAGAAAATCTTGTGTTTAGTTTATGTGTGTTTCCATCTATTATTTTTGCATATGTTTGAGAAGACATTTGTATTTACTTGATTTACACATGTTATTGTTGCTATGACATGCATATGAAGTGAATAGTGTATTTAAGGGTTTTACTATAGATCTGTGCATTACAAATGTGTTTGCTAATAGCAAAGAGAGGTGTAACCTCCCTATTTACATATCAATGATTGATGTTAATGTGTGGTGGAAATGGATGTTGCTAATATGATCATTGACATCTTGTTGAATCCTAATGCAAACTAATGGGTGACTATGTATGGAAATTTTTTTGGCATGTTCCTTGATGATGAATGCTAATTTTTTAATATTTAATTATCACTGATTCCTAATGTTAGTAGATTAGAACTAGTAACTAATTCTTGCAATAGGATAATTTTTTATGTTATATTCCATTGATATGATGATGTGCAAGTGTGCTAGGATGATGTACTTATATACAAAACTCTACCTGCTTGATTTAAAAAAAAACTAGCACTCATGCTAGCAAGTAATGGCCGAATCCTAAGATTGCTAAACTTGGAAAGTGAGAATTTAAAATATGGAAATTGAGGGACACAATCACGCCTATGACCCAGGCTAGGGAATACAATTATTTTTTGTAGATCCAATCCAAGATGAAAATAGTGTAATGGTATGTACTTTTCTCATGTATAAGGTAAAATGATTCAATACATTTACATATAAATATATAATTCCATAATGAATAGACACACACACACATAAAATATGTAAACTAGCAATCACACAAAATGTGCAATGGGCATGCCAATAGATCTTTTGGAGAAGTGTTACTATTTTAGGAGAAAAGTAATAATAAAAAGCTGATTTACCCATGAACAACAAAAACTTGGAAGAAGAAACGATTGGTGGGAAAGTATGCATGACAAAATTTACATGAGGGTGCAATTTTCATGAGGAGATAATTAATAGAATAACAACGATTAGTTTAAAGGATTGCACTTTAGATATGCTACAATCAAGCAAGACATAATTTTGGTCCATGACATTTCCTTGGGGAAGCCCAAGAAAATTCTCAAGTTTTAGGTGATGTAATGAATCTTACTTATCTACCATACCCCACTCAATCAAATGTAGAAAATAATATGATTTAGTTATTGGTGTTTACACATTTTATATCAATGTATTTTAATTGATTGAAACCAGAGTTTAAAAGGAGAACATGTAGCAACAATGTAGTTGTTGTGGAGTTACATATGACAAGCATCCATGTCAACTTGCTCTACATTAGTAAGAAAAGAAGTATTGTGTGACAAGTAGCTCCAAATTAGAAAGTTTTTGCTCTACACGTTTTATATTAACAAGAAGGCTATGAAATTCAAGTTGGAATGGTTCGCTACCTTGTGATGAAAATTTTAAATATATTTTACCTATATTTATTTTTAATTTCTAATCTGCTACATATTTTATTATAATAATGTACTTGTAATAAATTTAAAAATAATACTAATATATATCTAAGATCTAGATTCTGAGATCTTCCAAAGGGTATTTTTAGATTTTCATGAAAGTACATTTTGGTGAGAGAAATTTGGAGTTGAAATTGAAATTTTGTTCATTTTTTTTTTAAAATAGGAGGGTTCGCTGCCACATGGGATGTCATATAGATAGTTTCAGGCAAGATGATATCCTCCAAAAAGGTTTCGGGTGAAACTCTATGACTCCAAACCTTCAATGTAAATAAATACTTTTTCAACATTGAAATCATATTATATAGATTTAAAAATTTTGGGCAAAAGTTTCGCTTTAAATTATTTATCCCACACAATGCCACATAAGTGTTACATGGTTTCGAGTGAAACCTTTTAGCTTGAAACTGTTCAAGGCAAAACTATTTCTAGAGAAACTATTTAGTTGGCCGAAAGTGTGGCACATGTTTGAACTTTTACCCATTAGTATTAACTAGAAATCAAGAGTACAAAAATTAGATATAAAAATTTATATTATATTAGGTGTTAATTCACCACCTCAATTAATTCTTTTATTAAAAAGTGAGGTTTAATTCACCACCTCAATTAAAAAAATTATTAGAAATCTAGCCGATATTTGCCACCTTAATATTTTATGGAAAATTTAAATCCTCATTCGCCAATTTGATGAAAAACAAGAATGAATTTTGGGTTTCAAATTGCCCACAATTTTTTTAAAAAATTATAATCTAACATAAAATAGCCACCCTTTCTATGACTTCACTTCAATTTTTAGAACAAATCATCAAGATGGTTATATCACAACATAGGGGATTCACCATGATTTCTATAGAATTTTCCAACAAACAATTCTTAAAGTTTACCCTAATCTATAGATAAGCTAATGGGATCTCTATTATCTAATGAATCCAGATTGAATAAGAATAATATTTTTCTTTGGAGAATGCATTTGAAGGTCACATGTTTCATTTGGCAGAGGAAGAAGAAGGTCAAGGTCCAGAGAAATAGGTAGATATAATAATCAAAGAGAGGGAATGAATAGTACAAATCAAGGAGGAAGGACAAATACAAATTTTAATTCTCTAAAGTCTAGAGGGCATAACACTAATCAACAATCTCAAAGGTATGACAAGTCTAACATTCAATGTTATTATTGCAGTAAATCTGGTCATTATGCACATGAATGTTGAAAAAAAAAGTAGATGTGGGAAAATGAAATATAAAATTTTCAAGAGTATTTAATTTAGGGATATTATTCATTACATGTCATGTTGTTCAAGAGAGCTCAAGTGATATTTGGTTTTTAAACATTGGGTGTAGTAATCACATGACAAGAAATAGAGATTTGTTTGCAAGTTTAGATTGTTCTACGAAGTCAAAAGTAAAGTTGGGTAATGATAATACAGTGTCAATCATGGGTAAAAGAGTAATCAATGTTGTTATAAAATATGGTGAAAGAAAGTTTATTCCAGATGTTTATTTTGTGTCTAGATTGAAGCATAATCTTGTAGGTATTGGACAACTTATAGATAAGGGTTATAGAATAATTTTTGAAGATAATGTTTCTACCATATTGGATAGAGCTCATGTTAACATGTTGATTGCAAGGGTTGAAATAACAAAATGCTGAATGTTCCCACATCAAATGAGGAAAGAAAAGACAGTTTTCAAGAACTAAAAGCAAATTGTAAGGCAATTTAGATCAGACATGGCTATGGCATCTAAGTTGTGGACACCTTCACTTCAAAGGACTGAGCTTATTGCAAAAGAAGCATATGGTGAGAGGTCTACCGCCCATTGAGGAGCCAACTAGTTCATGTGAGATTTGTATTTTGGCAAAGCAACATAGGGTAAGTTTTCCAAACAAAGCAAGACCACCATTAGTACTTGTGCATACTAATTTATGTGGTCCAATGCAAACTCCATCATTAGGACATTGCATTTATCTTCTAACCTTTAGTGATTTTAGCAAGAAAACATGGACTTATTTTCTCAAGAAGTCTAAAGCCTTCAAAATGTCCAAAGATTTCAAAGCATTGGTTGAGAAACAAAGTGGTCTATACATCAAGGTACTCAAGTTAGATAGAGGTGGTGAATACAAGTCAAATGAGTTCTTAATTTTTTTGTAGATTTCATGGAATTAAAAAGGAATTTACTATAGGGTACACACCACACCAGAATGGTGTCACAGAGAGGAAGAGTCGAACAATAATGGAGATGGCTAGGAGAATGCTAAATGCCAAGCACTTGCCTAATGAATACTGGGCAGAAGCAGTATAATGTGTGGTATATATTCTAAACAAATCTCCTACAAAGAGTGTCAAGGATAGGATTCCATGGGAACCATGGAGTGGTAAGAAACATAATGTATCTCATTTAAGAATTTTTGGTTGTTGCATATGCACATATGCCAAAAGAAACAAAAAAAAGTTGGATGATAGAGGTGAAAAATGCTTTTTTATTAGTTACTGTAAATAGTCAGAACCCTACAAGTTGTATAATCCTATTACCAAGAAGATAATCATTAATAGAGATTTTGTATTGAAGGAAGAAGTAGCATTGTATAGTTCAATTAATTAATATAAATGATTAGCAATGGATTCAACAAAAGCTGCTGTGAGTCTACATTATACACAAAGATCAACAAGCAAGGTTAGATTTTGATCATTTGTTTATATGTTGATGATTTAATATTTACTAGAGATTTGTCTGTAGACATGTCTAAATCAACTATGAAGAAAGAATTTGAAATGACAGATTTAGGATTGATGAGATATTTTCTAGGCATTGAAGTTGTATAATCTAACAAAGGCATTTTTAATTGTCAATCAAAGTATGCTAAGGATTTAGAATGTTGAATTCTAATCCAACACCAACTCTAGTTGGAAAATGAACTAAACTCACTAGAGAGGACAAGGGGTCTAATGTTGATTCAACAATGTTCAAAAGACTTATTGAAATTTTGATGTATCTTACAACTACAAGGCCATATATTATTGTTTAGTAGTGGAAAAGGAGGGAAATGTTCTGGTCTAGGTTTCAAAGGCAAATGCTCCCTTTTCACCAAACATTCAAGGGCATATCAACTGAGTTGAATCTCCACTAGTAGGAGCAATCACCTATTAGGTTGGGTTGCCACTTAGAATGATGTGAAAGTTTAGATCTATCAAACAATATCACAATTTAGTGCTCAATTTCACTTAAAAACCTAAATATGCAAAATAGTAAGCAAATTGTCGAATTACGGTAAATCATTTCAAATCAAGGTGAAGGACAGAGATATTTAACTCACTATTTTTTGAAGTTTGGAAAGTGAAACAATCAGGGACACCGGGACTAATTCCCTAGTCCAAGGTACAACTTTTGTCACGAAATCTATAACTTCTTCCGACACTAATCTGTACTATATCTTCCGTTTCTGCCTCAGGATAAATGGAGGACATAGGGTCTAATGCCCTAGTCTAGAAATGTTCATCGGAGTCCTCTTCTTGCTAGATCCTGAATCCTTGATGCCTGCAACCTCCTTTCTATAACTTCAATCTGTGAAACTCGGTACTTGTAACCTGCAATCACAAAGGAGTGTGGGAGGGGGTTGTGGTGTTTAGAGGCTTACCTCAGTCAAGCCCCAGAGAGACATTCAAGTCTTTCAAACACCGTTGTCAGATAAGAGTGTGTATCCCAGTGGGATAGAGGAAAAAATCTAAATGATAAATGATTGAAAACACAATAGTATCACCTTGAAGTGTAGATCTCATGGAAGGAAGATGCTCTTCATGCCATGAGGAGATGGAGTCAAATATGCAAATACAAACACAATAACAATGCTCTACTCTGTAACATAATGAATATTTTGAATGCTCTATAATCACCAATATGCATAAATTCCATCTAGTTTGCAAATGAAACCTTTATATCATGCTTATATATGCAACTACAAACATTCTCGCTAAGAATTTCATAATTCAAACTTGAGATGTCGGCATAGAACCTAAATAATGGTCATAAAACTAACATTTAAATTTAGGGCATACCCAAAATAGGGCAAGACTAGGATGATAGCACCCAAGTCCACCCCCTTAGTTTTTCTTAGGGATCATTAAAATAACACCTCTAGGTCCTATTTGCCATAAGACTTCATGGTTTTCTCACCGAGAGTCAAAATTAACACACAAGATGCTCTAAATGCATTCTACGGACCTGGAAGCTCCTTAAGAGGGAAAAGCCCCCAAGGGGACATTTTCTGACATAACATTTAGCCTCCACTTTAATGTATGTATAAATACAAGGCTAATGCATGCATTGAAGTATGGTCAACAAACACAGCAAACATGCCAAGCATGCGGTGAAGACATGCCACACACATTGAAGACAATGATAGGCACGCAAAACATAGAGAAGATAGTTACAGTCACACAAAACATGAAGAAGGCAGCATTGAAGACACACAAAACATAGTGAATATAATGAATGCAGTGATTATTTTTCTTTTTCTTTTTCTCGTATATATAAATGCAAATGCAAGTACAAGAAAAGTAAGCACACAACCCATAATGCAAGAGGGACTCATCGCCACCAGTCTTTAGACTGCATATGGGGTAATAGACACATAATACAAATCTCAAAGTGTAGGAGGGACTCAACACCACCAATCTTTAGACTACACTTGAGAATAAACACACCATACAAATCCCAAAGCATAGGAGGGACTCATCACCACCGGTCTTTAGAGTATGATTGGGAACAAACACGCCATACACACACATGGAAGACACAGAGAAAACACAACAAACAAAAGATGTAGTGTACCTATTTATAGGTTCATCACCATCTTAGGCACATTACAGGCACACACCGATGATTGGGCTTCACCACAACAATCGTCGAAGACATGCTTAAGGGTTAAGATAGTCTCAGATCCACTCCCCACTCTCGAAGAGGTGTAACATCCTACCCTACGAACCCCGAAGGGTAAGGGCCAAAAGAGGAGAAGATAATTTTTTTTGACATAAGTAGATAACATAACCAGACATGGTTGTCGATTTGTTATATTGATGGCATTCATGGCCACACATGGCTAAATGCACATCCTAGAGGAGAGGACTAAATCACTCTCCAGAGAAACAGTAATACAACTACATTCATTTTAAACACTAATTTAAATGTTCCTATGTCTCATTCCAGATATAAACATGAATCTATAAACATCATAGTACAAGCGGATCTGATACCCACATCAAAATCTGTAAGTCAAATAAGAACAACATCACATATCTTCTCATTACTATAATTTACATCATCTCTCGCAAGAGAGTACAAAATTACATAAAGGAATATACAAGAATAGTGGCATAGCCATGAATGATACAATAACTAAATGGGTACATGACTGATATAGTAATAGAAAGAAAGAGAACATCTTCAAACTGGTGCTCTAATAACCTATTCGCAGGTCCCCAATAGTGGTGGCAATGCCTCCCAACCATGTGGACTCATAAGAGACCACCCCACCGTGCTCGAAGATAGTCACAAGGCCCAAACATAATAATATAGGAAAGGGTATACATGATGGCCAACACTCACATCAATCACAGAATAGACATGGAAAATAGTGCATAAGGCCATAGTCAACACATAGAGATGCCCATCAGTATAATGTCGGGTGCTACTCACAACTACAAAGGTATAAGATACTAGGGTGTCGCGTAAAAGCAGTTGTTAGTAGGGTATTACACTCACGAATTACATTTGAACAACAATCATTTTGGGTGATAGATCTTTTTTTTCAACAAAGCACGATCATTTGTCCTCTCTTCTGTTTCTCTGAAATTTAATTTTGATTGTATTTTTATCTCATTCTCCTTAGTTTCCGCTCTAGATTTCACTATTCACTATGCACTATTCACTATTCACTATTCACTTTTCTTATGAAGGCAAACTTTTAATATGAGATTAGTTTCTATTTAACTCAATTACACAACTTTAATCAAATTTAATTTCACAAATCCATCATGCAAGATATAGAAAATGCAAAGGAAAGGCCTTGAAATCCAACCTTAAAAATCCTGTAATGGAAGAAGTTGAAGTAGAGTTCCTCTCCAGCCTCCTCTCCAAATCTCCCTTCTAAAAAAAACAATCTCTCTATGATCACAAGCAAGGGACAATGAATGGAGGATATAGGATGGCTAGAATAATTTCGGCATTATGAGGCTATGAAGAGGAGAATAGAGAAGGAATTGGGCACTATGAGGATGCTAGAAGAAGATTTTCTAGAGGAAATTAGGCATGATAAGAATGCAAGAATGAAGTCCCCCTGCAAGAATGAAGTCCCCTCCTGCAAGAATGAAGTTCCCTACAAGAATGAAGTCTCTTCCTCTCCCCTCTAATGGCTTAGAGAAGGGTCTTATTTATAGATTTTTGAAAAGATGATGGAGGGTGAGGATCAAAAGATGAGATCAAGGGCTCTCATTATTTGTGAAATTTAAATTCACATATGAGTACAAAAATGAATTAAAGATTCATTTTTTTGGAAAGGGTGGATTATGACAAGTTGAATTTTTAATTCAACTCATGGGGAAGTGGAGGACAAAAATGAATTAAAGATTGTAATATTTATGAAATTTTTTTTAGATTGTAATATTTAAATATCCCCACTATCCCAAGTGGAATTAATAAAATATCCCCACTATCCCAAGTGGAATTAATAAAATATCCCCACTATCCCAAGTGGAATTAAAAAATTTCCCCACTATCCCAAGTGGAATTAAAAAAATATCCCCACTATCTAAAGTGGAATTATAAAATATCCCCACTATCCCAAGTGGAATTAATAAAATATCCCCACTATCCCAAGTGGAATTAAAAAATATCCCCACTATCCCAAGTGGAATTAATAAAATATCCCCACTATCCAAAGTGGAATTAAAAAATATCCCCACTATCCCAAGTGGAGTTAATAAAATATCCCCACTATCCCAAGTGGAATTAATAGAATATCACCACTATCTTATCCTTCCCATGCCTTTAAATTCGTCACTTAACTTCACTGTGAAGTTAAGGTGACCATATGAAGGTTAACCAAGGGTTACCCAAGTCAAAAGTGACCTTAGACCCATGGAGTATAGCCTAGGGTCAATTTAAACTTAGTTAGGACACCCAGGGTCAAGTTAAAACACAAGAAAAGGGGCTTAAAATTTAAAATTCAAAAATAAGATAAAAATTCAAAAAAAACAATTCTTACAACACATATCATAATTTAAATTTACAAGAGGGTAAACCTAACCCATTCAACCTCGTGCAAGACAACATTACAACATTAAATCAAACATAGAGTTGATCTTGGTTTCTCGTGGAACTAAATCGGCTTCACAAGGGATTACAACATAAGGTGTGGAATGATTTCCAGTATCTATGGTTTGGTTAGAAATACCTACGTACTCAACCTCAAAGTTAATTCTCATATACATATCATAGCCGAAGCACCACTCTCCACACCAACGTAGAAAAAGGGAGGGTTCGTTACAAGAGGACTTTTAGAAAATGATAGGATGTGCAATCTCCTCGAGAAATACACTATCCCCGCCTCCACAGAGGCTTAAGATAAAAGGATATACATGATATCCTACCTCTGTAGAGGGCTTAAATGATTGCAATAGATTTAAGTTTTACAAACACACTTTGCTAGCATGTAAATCAGATAGCTTGCCTTATATATGCCCCCACCTTAAGGTGGTTGATTTCGTGTACCGATATCAAGCACCTTAAGGTAGGAAGAAAACACACAAGGGAACACAAGCTCTCACAAAGCCCATGCCCCCCGAAGGTGATGTGTACTTTAGAATCACTAAATGTTCCCACAAACACACAATTCCCTACAAGAAAAGGTGTTAGCATCCATATAATCATGATAAACAACAATGCATGTAATCATTCACATAAAGAATCGAGGAAAGCAAGATCCAAGATAGACAAAGTGCATGGAGCAACATTATTGTTATGTTTTGTCAGTACGATAAGACAACATCAAGATATTACATGGAGTGATTCCACTAGCCAAGCGTCGGATAATATATATCAACCCTGTCACCATATATGGACTACATCCATTTTTTATTTCTCACCGAAGGGACACCAGGTCCACATTAGTATAGTATGCTTTTCGTCATCTTCCCACTAGATAGAACCACTAGAGGAAGGGAAACAATAAATCAAGAGGGGAGAAATAAGTGCCTTAGGGACAGTCAGATAGGAGGGTGCCCCCAAGTCACCAACCATAATGCTATGTATGTCAAACACAACACACAACAATCAAAATAGAGGAGAAGCAATATAGAAGAATGATGATACAAATAGAAGAAGGGTCATAACAGAGGCAGTCTCCTAGTATCCTTGACCTTATGGGAGTATCAAGGGTCATCCTAGAAGGCCTAAACAACACATAACATATCATGGGGGAAAACAACACACAGGTAAAGGGTTAGAAATACTTACCTTCTAGTATAATCGTACTAAAATTTGGAACTTGCGAGCCTCTTAGAGAGATTCTCTATCAAGTTTTTTGCAAAGCTTGAGTGGTTCTTATGAAAGTCTTGTTTATTGTTAGGAAGTCCATACGATGCTTGTTTCTCAAATTCTTGTATATGTGAAATTTTTTGTCACTTATGATGAGGAGAACCACTATTATTTCCAATTGATGATAATCATCTTACTCTTTTCCTATCCTTAGCTCTTTTTCTTTGTTGAGTTCATCTATCAAAGTGACAACAACTATCTTGTACTGTCTCAATCTTTTCTTTTGTCCTAATCTCTTGCTTCGGTTGTTCTTGTTGTTTTTCTAATGCATTTTGGTCATCTCTTGATCCTTGAAGGGATAATGCAGGAGGAACCTCAGCATAAATACCATTCCTTCGTGGGCAAGGTAATACATCAATAATTTCTTGTCCACCTCTATTGTAGCAATAATCTCATCGTAGTTCAAATAGTCATCCTCTATTTCAAGTGTATTTTGTTCCATAATATTATTATTGGTATGCTTAGGAAAGGGATTAGTGAAAATCTGTAAATTCTAATTCGGTTGAGCAACTGACTTATTCCCATTCACACACGATACCTATATAATATTTGAGTCAATGAGGTCTTGTATTTCATGTTTAAGATGCATACATCATTGAATATCATGCCCTTGTTGCTGATAAAAATGACAAAAGGCATTAGCATCAAAATAAGGTCCTTACATTTTACTAGGATCCATAGGTTTAGTCGAGGGAAGCTTCATGATGTTATTACTCACAACCTAATTCATAATAGAATGATAGGATTCATATATCAGAGTAAACTTTCTTTGTTGATATGGTGCCTTCTTTGGATTAGTGATAGTAGACACGTGTGAAAATTTGTGAAGGCCCACTCGTGGATTGACCAACTTGAGCCGATGAGTTCTGATTTTCATATTGACTAGATGAAAGCTGATAATCATGAAGGGCGGTACATAAATGTTGAAAGGAGTTACACTTCATCAAGAGAATCTTATCATAGATATTAGGTTGTAAATTTGTAATAAACACCTTTTGAACATCCTCATCCTTCATCTAATATTGAATTTGTTCATCAAGAGATTGATCCCCGTCAGCCAGGAGAGAGGAGCTGAAGGAGTCAGAGGAAAGGAAGCTGAGGACTTCTGTTTACCTAGGATCCTCTCTCTCAATCCAAATAGTGATATGAAAAAAACATTAACGACCGAAGAGTCTAGGCTTTAAAATGTTGCAATTTTCTTTACATGCTTGAATGTCGATAAACTTCCTTCAAGAAGGTTCTTTGATAATTGGTCAGCCTCCATTTGGGGGAGAAAACTGAGGATTTAGATTTCTTTTTGTAGAATAGTCAAGCTTGGTTTATTTGTCATCTACTTGAGATCCCATAACATGCAGAAAAAGGTTTTGGAGAGGAGCTTTTGGAATATTGGCCCCAAACTTTATTTAAAGCCATTCCATGGGCACCAAATGTTTCACACAATGAAATTTCGTTCTACACAACCCCAAAATGGTTTATTATTAAAAATGTACCTGAACTAATGTGGAGTTTCCTACCACAGATGTTAGAACCCATCAAGAAAGTCTTGAGGATTGATGAGACTAAGGTTTCCATTTCTCATATGAACGCAAGAGTTCTTGTTTTAATTTTCGGGGATGGGGATAAATGAGCCTAGTTAAATAAATATTTGAATTTATTTAACTAAGGTTAAACTATATATGAATGACTAATTAAATAAATAAATAGTTTTGATTTATTTAATTAATGTCAGAGGAATAGTGGATTTATTAATTAAATAATGAAATAATATTTAATTAATATTGGAAGGGAAATTGGAATAATTAATTAAATAAAGAAGATCTATTCAATTAATTATAGGTGATAACTAGAATGGTGATGATATGATTTTAGGTCTCTACATTTTTCCCCTCTTCGAAATGACATTAAAATGATGTCATTTCAAAGAAAAATAAAACATAGCACTTTCTGATGAGGAAGGGTTGATAGGATGCTCCAATTGGTTGGAGAAAATGATTAATTAGGATGGATGGATGATTCCCCTTAAGAGGTTAGTTGAGAAAAAAGAGTGCAAGTGGGCTCTTGAAAGAAGCAACAAATCTAAAAGGATGATAGAGGAAAAATGAGGAGAAACATAAGAAGAATAGGTGAAAAAGGCCCAAAAATAAAGAAATGAGGTGAAAATGAGTGAAGAGGGGTGAAAATTTTGATCAGGGTCGATAGGGGTATATAAATAGGGCTAGGGAGTGAAAATTATTCAATTTCACTCTCAAACCTTAGAAGAAATTAGAGCTTAACAAAGAAGGAGCACAGAGAAGATGGAGACTGTACTAGTCCATGCGCATCAGGTGAGGCAAGTTCAGATGTATAGGAAACTATAAACATAGGGGCATTGGTATATGGTCTCTCTTAGTTTTAGGTTATTTTTAGGTTATTTATTGCTAGTTAGGAGGGGGAAGGAAAGTGGGTATTTCTAGTTGTGGAGAGGGATAGTCTTTGTAATGTCCCCTTCTAGTGAGTCTCAATTTTTCCTTAGACCTTGCACAATTCAACTCACAAAAGAGAACATTAGAGTTTCATTTTCTTTTCACTTCATCATATTAACAATATAATCATTATTCATCCATATTTAAGTTGTATATTCATGTCCATATATAATGTTTCCGACTTATCATTTGTTCACACACTTAATTATCTAAGGATTTTAGCTATCACATTCATTGAATTACAACATTCATTTCATTGTATTCAATTTAACAATGTTTACATCTATATCCATATTCCATTCATATATGTATGTAGATTTACCTCATTTCTACACTCCTATTTATTCTCATATTATTATACCTATTCTATATGCATACTTATAGAGAATGAATGTATATACATCATTGATGGTAATATATTTCAATTATTATTATGCTGAGCAATATTCATTTATTTATATTCATATTATTCTTCTACAACATTTATATCGCCTAAGCTATTAATAAGGAAAGTGCATGTACCTCTTTATGTTGCTTGTCTTGTTGAATCTGTTCATTGGATTCTATTCTCTTTCACCTATTCTTTAATATTTATATATTATAGTATTTGTTATAATATTAATAATCTCTCTCTCTCTCTCTCTCTATATATATATATTTACTTGAATAATTCTTCCCTATATATATTTATGATATCTTTCCTACTTATGACCAGAAATATATATATAAATATCATGTAGATCTAATTATATTTATTTATGGGATATTCTTTTTATTTATTTATTTCCCATATCTTAAATTCACATCATTATCTTATAGTTTATATCATTCCTATTTACTTTCACGCATGAAACAATTAACTAACAGTTAATTTTACTTCTAATCATAATTCATTTACTTCTGTCATAATTATATTATTACATCATTACATTTCTTATGAAATTAGTTCATTCTATTGATATATCTTTATTTATTTAACTTTATTCATTTATGAATCCACTTTACACAGTCTATACTAGAATATTACTAATATATACTATATTCTATATTTAAATACTTAATGAAAAACATACCCGATATAATTGCAGACTTACCTTGTCTGTCCCGTATCTTCCTTGTAATTTCTTTTTGTTGTGTCTTTGATATTGATAACTCTCAATGTTGTTATTCTTTATTGTTTATTGATCTGCTATTTTTTTCTTTTTCTTAGACTCCCTTTTTTTTCTCCTTTGCTGATGATCAAATATATCTGATTATGATTCCCTATTTAAGTGTTTGATGGGCTTATACCCAACCGTCACCACTATTAGTGATAATAATTACCATTAATATATTTGCTCACTTAATTTGTTAAACACCATTTACTAAGGAATCAGTGTCTCTTTTAAGAGGCCCGATCCTCACATATATATAAAGTGCCTTTTATAATATGCAATGAAAATATATATTTATTATTTATGTTTATATTTATTATCATATTAATATATTATATGTTATATAATTTATATTTATATTTGATAATTATAATCATAATATTATCTTATGATAATTATGATTAAATTGCTATTATTTCTTTTTATATTTTAAAATATTCATATAATAATAATATTATTTTAATAATATATATATTATTTCGAATTGATATTTACTACAGTAATTTAGTTGTTTTCTTTATCAGGATGTTTAAATCTTTAATTTAAACAATGCCATAATATGGGGACATGACAGCCCTTCCCACTCAAGATTGCTTGTCCTCAAGCAATCACAATGAGTTACCTTGCACTTTAACGCTTATCTTCAATGTGTTGAGACAAAGTCATGGTTTGATTCCAGATGAAAGACAATTTGTAATCAAAAGAGTATTTGTTTGATGTTTTGATTAACAATGATGGGATGATTTGAGAGTATTGAGATTCCAAGATGCGTCTTGATCTTTGGTCATGAGATTCGGTCTCATATGTTATTGACCTCAAAATTGAGAATAGTTAAGTTCTTTGAGAAGTAACTTATTATATGATGTCATGATCAAAGAAGATTTGATTTGACTTTGAATAGCAATATGATTGAGGACATTTAGTTAATCAAATGAATGCAAGAAGGAAGAATTTTTCATTGTTTAAAGAAAACTTTGGGAGTATTGATATTCTGAGATTAGAGATTTGAAATGAAATAATATTGATGAAAATCCCAAAAGATGAATCTAATGATGTTGTAAGTAAGACTTTGATTGCTTAAGCAAGTTGATAATAAGATAACGTATAGCATGATCCTGGGGGTTGATGATGAGATAATGTCCCCCCCCCTTAAAGCCTTCTCCTTAGGTTTTACCCTAAGGCCTTGATTAATCTTTAGGTTTTACCCTAAGGCCTTCATTAATCTTTAGGTGTATCCTAGTGATCCAATTCTTCTAGGCCCAAAGGCAGAACCCTTCAACTAAAAGACAGAACCCCTTTGGCCCAAGTGAACATTTCATTTCCATCATGAGTGGCATATCTAGACAAGCACATTTCTCTCTAGACCCAAAGGCAGAACCCTTCACTAAAAGGCAGAACCCCTTTGGCTCATGTGGACTTATCATTTCTCATCATGAGTGGCATATCTAGAAAAGCACATCTCTCCTAGACCCAAAGGCAGAACCCTTTAACTAAAAGGTAGAACCCCCTTGGCTCATGTGATCTTATTAATTCCATCATAAGTGGCGTATCTAGAAGAGCACATTTCTCTCTAGACCCAAAGGCAGAACCCTTCATTAGAAGGCAGAACCCCTTTGGCTTATGTGGACTTATCATTCCTCATCATGAGTGGTATATCTAGAAGAGCACATCTCTCATAGACCCAAAGGCAGAACCCCTTTGGCTCATGTGAGTTCCTTGTCCATTTGGTTGCTGTTGTTATGTGTGTTGTACCTTCTTGAGTAAGCTTGCATCAAATTTCCTCACAGGATGGCAGGTCAAATGCTCTGATACCACTTGTAATGTCCCCTTCTAGTGAGTCCCAATTTTTCCTTTGACCTTGGACAATTCAACTCACAAAAGAGAACATTAGAGTTCTGTTTTCTTTTCATTTCATCGTATTAACAATATAATCATTATTCATCCATATTCAAGTTGTATATTCATGTCCATATATAATGTTTCCGACTTATCATTTGTTCACACACTTAATTATCTAAGGATTTTAGCTATCACATTCATTGAATTACAACATTCATTTCATTGTATTCAATTTAACAATGTTTACATCTATATCCATATTCCATTCATATATGTATGTAGATTTACCTCATTTCTACACTCCTATTTATTCTCATATTATTATACCTATTCTATATGCATACTTATAGAGAATGAATGTATATACATCATTGATGGTAATATATTTCAATTATTATTATGCTGAGCAATATTCATTTATTTATATTCATATTATTCTTCTACAACATTTATATTGCCTAAACTATTAATAAGGAAAGTGCATGTACCTCTTTATGTTGCTTGTCTTGTTGAATCTGTTCATTGGATTCTATTCTCTTTCACCTATTCTTTAATATTTATATATTATAGTATTTGTTATAATATTAATAATCTCTCTCTCTCTCTATATATATATATATATTTACTTGAATAATTCTTCCCTATATATATTTATGATATCTTTCCTACTTATGACCAGAAATATATATATAAATATCATGTAGATCTAATTATATTTATTTATGGGATATTCTTTTTATTTATTTATTTCCCATATCTTAAATTCACATCATTATCTTATAGTTTATATCATTCCTATTTACTTTCACGCATGAAACAATTAACTAACAGTTAATTTTACTTCTAATCATAATTCATTTACTTCTGTCATAATTATATTATTACATCATTACATTTCTTATGAAATTAGTTCATTCTATTGATATATCTTTATTTATTTAACTCTATACTAGAATATTACTAATATATACTATATTCTATATTTAAATACTTAATGAAAAACATACCTGATATAATTGCAGACTTACCTTGTCTGTCCCGTATCTTCCTTGTAATTTCTTTTTGTTGTGTCTTTGATATTGATAACTCTCAATGCTGTTATTCTTTATTGTTTATTGATCTGCTATTTTTTTCTTTTTCTTAGACTCCCTTTTTTTTCTCCTTTGCTGATGATCAAATATATCTGATTATGATTCCCTATTTAAGTGTTTGATGGGCTTATACCCAACCGTCACCACTATTAGTGATAATAATTACCATTAATATATTTGCTCACTTAATTTGTTAAACACCATTTACTAAGGAATCAGTGTCTCTTTTAAGAGGCCCGATCCTCACATATATATAAAGTGCCTTTTATAATATGCAATGAAAATATATATTTATTATTTATGTTTATATTTATTATCATATTAATATATTATATGTTATATAATTTATATTTATATTTGATAATTATAATCATAATATTATCTTATGATAATTATGATTAAATTGCTATTATTTCTTTTTATATTTTAAAATATTCATATAATAATAATATTATTTTAATAATATATATATTATTTCGAATTGATATTTACTACAGTAATTTAGTTGTTTTCTTTATCAGGATGTTTAAATCTTTAATTTAAACAATGCCATAATATGGGGACATGACAGTCTTCAAGCTTAGTTGTAGAGGGCTCAAGTGGATGTGCATAGACTAAGGTAGGAGAGGGGTTAGGTGAGGGCTATAGTGATCACAACAAGTTTGAGCTAGCTAGTGGCAGATGTAGGTAGAGCAACAATAGAGGTAGTATGAGATGGGAGAGAGGGGATGTGCTATTATTCTCTCTATGAGTAGGTAGTGTCAATAGAGCAGAGTGAACCCTTCTATGCTGAGTACACTAGAGCAGGTCAATCAGATCTGGTAGATCAAAAAGATGAATTTACAGAGTATGCACCACCTCCTCTATCACCTCCTGGAGGAGTAGGATCTCCCTTAGGGTCCATGCAGATAACACAAGCTAGAACTAGCTCTATTTTGATGTATTTTTTATCATGTACAATTATGAAGTATATATTTTTGTGACATACAAACATTTCATATATGCTCTGTGGCACTCAATGTAACCCATTTTTTGATGATATATGATGATACATTTATACAATGATTTTGAGTTTGATTTTCATGATTTATGATGCTATGTGATGTGATTTATTTATTCGATGTGATGATTATAGCTACACATGTGATGGATGATTTTCATCTACATATTATGTTCATATTGATGTGTATACATATGTGATGGATTATTGATGATTATGGATGTGCATAGTTGATTTAATTGATATGATGATGATGCAATGATGTGATAATGGAGAATGCAAATTGGTTTGATGTATGTTATAAAACATGTATATGATGTAAATGTATGGATGGATATTGTGATGGATGCATAAATTAGATGGCTATAGAAGATGATTGATTTTGATGGATATGTGATTCACATGATGAACATTATTTTGATGTAATGATGGATGTGTAGTTTTGACATGATTCTGCTATGATGATGTATCCATGATTTTGATATGATGGTGTATGCATGATTAGATGATAGTGATGGTTTTATATGAATGCAATGGATATATGTGTATATGTGATGGATGTAAATGGATAATGTAATGAATGCATAAATTTTTTGTTCATGGCATAACTACTTTAGAGGAAAATGATGAATGATAGATAGAAAATAATGACTGCTAGATAAAGGAAAATGATGATGAATGGATGTTGATTAAATAGCTGACTAATCAAATAATTAATCAGCTAATCATTTACACATTTTAAACCATGATTATTTAACGTAGGCAAGATTGGAAATGGATAATGGAAATGGACAATGATGAATAAAATGGATAAGTTGATGAGTGGTTTGATTTTAAATGTAGGTATTATGCTGAAATGTAGTGAGAATTTATTTTGATATATGATGAGATGTTATGCAACATGGTACAAAGATCAAGGTGACGATGTATCCCATGGATAGGACTGACTTGCAAACAACAAACAAAAGGATGCCTCAGCACATCACAAGGCATTTAATGACCTTGGTGGGTACTCTGATGAGATAACCAATAGACAAAAGGATGACCTATCACATCACAATGCATTTGATGACCTTTGTCACATCCCATTTATTTTTCCTAATTACAATATTTGATTATTAGCGAATAATTAGGAAGATAATTGAGTATGCTAATTATCTTTTGAATTGTAATTGACATGATTTCTAGTAATGATTAATCATTTATGAATGTATATTTATGATAATGACTAACTATGTGTTTCTGTTTTCATGAGTAGACACTCTCTCAAATTGGAGAGAGAGAGAGAGTATCATTGGTGAGAGGGTTCTAATCGTTTGAAGGCAACATGTCATGATTAGATTTGTTCACACACTCACCTAGGTGAATTTAACTTAAGTTACATTTGTGTGAATTAAATTGATTATGTTAATTTTTAGTTAAATTACACTATTATTTATGAGTTGGAAAATAAATAAGAGCATTTCTTATTTTAATTATTAAATAATAAAAGTGAATTTAAAATGAATTAATTGAGATTTAAAAGGAATAAAGATAATTCTACTTTATTATTAAGATTAAGTTATAAAAATTAAAGCAAATGAAATATTTTTTTAAAAAAATTGTGTTTTGTGATTTATTTCTACTTTATTGTGCTTTATTTTATTTTACTATTAATATGAGAAGATAAAATAATTATTTTATATAACATATAGATATATTGGAAAGGGGAAAGAAAGAGGAGAGACATTTTTTATGTTAGAGTTTTTATTGAAAAATGGAGGAAAATATTTTTTTAGTTTTTTTTTCTTTGAGAAGATTAAAGGGATACTTTGACATAACTTCTGTAAGTTTGATTTGATCATAAGAAATGATGCATTTGATTCTTTGTAGAGTGATAAATAGTTAATGCATTTATATAGTCACTGTGTTTATTTGAAAAAGTTTTGTTCTTTTAATTGTTAATGGTAATATCGTTGTATATTGTCCTCCTACTGTGCTATGAATAAATTATTTTGTATCTTCAAAATAATTATTACTGAAACAATTTTTTTCTATTAAAGGATGAATTCCCTAAAACTCTCTCTCCAAGACTACTGGTCATCTTTTATCTGTAATATACATAGTAAGCCAATAGAATAGACCCTTCATATGTATTTTCCCTTTCAAAACCATGAGAATCAATACTAAATAGCTGTTAAAATAGGAACATCAGATCACAGGTTTAGGTTTCGAAGTTAATGCTATTCTGACAACAATAGGGCTTCGTAAGATTTCAGATTATTGCAGGTAATGGACATATGATATTGGGCTGATATAGTATCACATTGGGAAATTATATACGGGAGTTTCTTATTGAAGAAGGGCGGATTTTACAGATTAGCATTGATGGGTGAATATTGACATATTATCAAATTTTTTTAAGGGTAAATCATAATTCATAATATCTATAGACCTAGCTTTATATGCTACTGATTTACATGTATTTGAGTCTACCATTTTTTTAAAAAGTGGCTCACCTCTAAACAAAAACATACTTGTTTTCGCCAGTCGCCATTTTTGAATGGCTTTCATACGATTCAAATTTAACTAAGGAATTCTTAGTAAAAAGAGGCGTGGGATATATGGATCTCTCTTTTCAATATTCTACTTATCAAACAATTTTAACAATTTTATTGTATTTTCTCTTCTGTGGAAGCTTGGTGTGGGTATGGGTCGAGGATCTTGATTTTATGCTTGTTGGTTGCAATTGATTGAAACTTTATGAAGTCATTTCATCTAATTTATTGATGTATAATTTTGAAATTCATTTCTTTTCTTTGAGGCATGGTAAATAAACTCTGGTTTAGTTTTTTTTGACTTTTTGCATACATGGTTGCCACCACTCTACTTAAATATTATCCACTTCAATGGTCAAACATTCAATAGTAATTTTACACCTCATTCACAAAAAAATGTGGTAAATATTTGTCTTATTTTAAATGGCCAAAATTAACCTTTGACTGTTGAAGTGGATGATATTTAAGATGGAATGATGATGGATTCAGTGCGTAAGGCTGTCCTTGAGAGGTTTGCATGTTGTTGTGTCATTTGCTTTTGTTACTTGGGAAAATAAGATGTGTATTAGAAGCTTGTCCATAGTATGTCTATTTGTCATTGGATATTAATTTAGTTTTTATTATAAATAAAATTAAAATTTAAAATTATAGAAAGCATTATATTCTATGCAGCTGTCAATAAACAAATGCTTGCAAACTTTAATTTCAGATATATAACGGTATGAAAATATTCACATTGTAAGCTTTTCATTTCCTCATAATGTTTTGGCTGACAAAGCCACCATTTTTATGGCAATGCCTTTTTTTTCCATATATAAACAATCCTCAAGTTGTCATCTACCAAATCATCTCTCTTGAACAGTTTGCAAATGTACACACAAATTGGTTGTTTGCTTAAACACATGTTTGACATATATTATAAAAACCATAAAAATATAGTATAGCTGAAATGGAATCAGCCCTTTGCAAGTACTTATGCCAAATACCTTTGTCTCCACTGTTTTTGATACAAAGGAAGAAAACCATTTATGAGTAAATAAATATTATTAAAGTTGTATGTCTGTATGAAAAACACAAGCAATGAACTTAAGTGAACCACAGATACCCCTTTATGGAGAAAAAAGGGAAAAAAAAACCTATCAACCAAAATAAGAATAAAACCTAGTCAATATACTCAAATAAAAACCATCAATTTTAAATTAATTAAGTAGAACTTTTGGTTAATTTTTTAAAAGGTTTATTTCACTTAATGAATGCACTAATTAAATAATAAATATTACACTAAAAATATAGAAATATCAACATTTAATGTCCTAAATATAATTTGTATATTTGTCAATTCATATTAGTCCTGAATTGGATTTATTTTGATAGAATTGTTTAATACAATTATTTATCCATAGATGGTACTTGTTTAATTTACTTGATTTTTAATGTATAGTGGTATGTAAAGGCATTCAATCTGCATTCATTTATCATTTAATATCAAAAACATATCATAACGAGAATTCACTTATCTTTTGGTTGACAGTACTAAAAGGAACATAAATTGTATTATCATTCTAATGAGGAGAACATGACACTAGAGATTGATCGACCTCCTTAGGGTAATTCCTCAATATCTTAATACCTTGCAGACTTTCACTGTCCTTTATTCCACCATATTTTGCAGCAAATAAACGGCTGTATTTCTGCACATGCTGCAACAAATCAACGCCTCTATTGACACGTTTGGTGCACACTGCACAGGGATCTTCAATGCAGCAATAGACAAGTTTGAACGCCCAGCAATGAATTTTGCAACACAACAACGATAAAAACTCACACAAAGATAAAAAAACATATTGATTGTTATTTTTTTAAAAGTACAGAATGACATTTTAGATGATTACAGAAGAACATTTTTTACTTCCCTTTCATAATTTCTAATAAAAATAATGCATTTTCTACAAATTCTGTCACTGCACCGACAGCCCTATGATATGAATAAGATAATAAATAAAATCAAACAAAATAAATTTTTCAATGAAAAAGAAAGGCAAGGGCGGCATAGAGACAAATAAAGGTGAGAGAAAAGCCAACGAATCGTAGAAACCACCGCGCCTGCCCCTGAAATGCTATGAACCTCTGACTGTGATGATTTCAACAGAGATATGTCAATTTCTGATTATTTGCAGAAATTAACATATCTCTGTTGGAATCATAACAATCCACTTGATCTGGCTCTGCAATCATATTGATACGGCAAGCCTGTTTATATATGTGAGGCGGTCTCCTCATCTCACGCGCTTTTTTTTTTTTTAACCGTTAAACTTGCCCATCTCGAATTTGCTTTTCCTGCGCGTGCTTGGTGGTCATTGCAGCAGTTAATATGGACGTCATTTCATATAATTAAATCAAACATATAATATTGAGAAAACAATCGCTAACGTCTCTGACATGGATAGCCATTATTCATTTCACTATCCTACTTTGCAGTTAATACACGTATTTTTTAACTCTCCCATACAAAATTGTGTTTTAAAAGAAACATGGGATGGTTTGATCAAATTTGTGTCCTTTCAACCACCCTACAAAATATGAAATGTCCTACATGCCACCACCCCACCTTTTATTTTGATTAATATGCATGTGATACAAATCAATCCCATAAGAATCTTGGCATTGTATTACGGTGACCAATCTTCCTTAAGATGAATTGAATACCATTTATATCTCATGAGTAGAGAAAATCATGGCAAATGTATCTAACATTGAATATAGAAGGACTCTGCAATGTATTTGATATGTCTTATTGTCAATGCAATTTGGTGTGGTGTGCTCTAATTTAATGTTGTGGTGGTAGCCATTATAAAAACTTGTGAAATGACATGCTATCACAACTAAAGCTAGTCGCAACCTTCTCTATCATGGGCTAGTGGCAAAGAAGTAGTTGCAAGCCATCTTCGGTTGTAAAGAATCGGTGGTAATGGGGTTTGTAAGAGAGCTCATGGGTGCAAACAAAATCAATGAGGGTGGTCATCTTCAATTAAAGGCAAGCATTAAAGCTAACTTTATTGCCAAGTTCTCAATGGCACTACTCAACAAGAACTTGCGAACATGGCTTCTTCACTTATCCGTCCCTAATATCTATGGAGATCAAATGCTCAAACCTACCTCAATAGGAGGATAAAGTGTCAAGTGGTGCAAGGGAAGCCACAATGGCAAATATATGTTTGATGCAAAAGGAGATAATAACCTTATATATAGGGATTCAACAGTTATGCACCTATTGTAAGGATGTAAGCAAGGTTATTGAGAAAATGATGGCTGTCCATAAAAATGGGCTTCTAGAGGTTTCTAGCATAGCCATGATGCGTAAGCTCATAGATGGAAAAACAATTCCCAGTAAGCTGTGATAGGAGATTATCTAGGGAGTGAAGCTCCATACTTTAAGTAGCAATCATTTGGGCCCTTTCTAATTAGGTGCAACTAGGGATAAAGGAGGTCAATCTAAATATTAGGGAATGCTAGGAAAGTTGGTGTGTGGTGTGGTTAGGGGGGGAATCCATGGTAATCCAAATTAACTTTAGGTAAACCATTGATGGGGTTTGTTGTTAGCCAATGAATGATACTAAGGCCAAGTTTTTCATGAACATCACTTGTGCTTAGAAATATTACAAATGGATAGTTACTTAAATCCTTTTTAATCATACTATTGTCATGCATCGACCAACATATATGGTCATTTTTGGATGTAATGATGTAGGATCCAATTACCAAAAAAAAAAGGTTGTAACGTAAGATGCACAAACTATTTAAAATGGATGACTATATGCAACAGTAATAAAAATAGCATAGGATGAATACATATGCATATCTAGATTATAACATGTAATTAAAATGCTTTTGGGCGAGTGGTCCAATAGAACCTTCACTAGCTTAACAAAAAAATATGTTTTACTATTAGTGTATACTGTCATATATACGATTTGGAAAAAAACATTTAATAAATTATATTGTATGGCCTAGGACAATTTTAAATTGTAAAGTACAATCTAAAAGTTAAAAAATTGGCTACATGACATCAAATTCCAAATCCATCTTCACCCTTTGTCCTTGAAAGAACCCATCAAGGGGAGGGTAATTCTATTTTTATGTAGCAAGTATTGTTTGAGAGGAAATAATCTAATAGATTAAATAGATTCACATAAATTTGTTAGTATGAGAATAAGAACAATCTATAATTTGTTAGTATGAGAATAAGCATAGACATGGGAGGTGGGATTCTTTGATCCATTAGTCAACAAAATTGTAAAGCATCCTTGCTTTGAGCAAGTTGTTCGAGCTACTTAGAAAGATATTCAATTATATAGGCCTTAAAAGAAATACCAACTTGAAGAACTTATAACAGTTGGAATTCGGTGAACTATAGTAATTAGTGTACAGTTAGAAAATCATTTGTGTAACATGCATTGAATAAGTCCGTCAGTGGCAGTCTCCACTGACGCAATAGCTTCATTAAGCAACAATATGTGACAATGCTTTAGTAATGCCTCCCCCCAAAAAACAAGGTGGCACTAACCTACCCTCCACTTTTCTCCATTTTCAGTAACTATAGAAAAGATTATCATGTTAGCCTGAATCTTGTGGAGAGAAAGGGAAGTGATTGCACCAAAACTATAGGGAGTTTGAATTAAAAACCATTGTTGAATTAAAAAAATTCAAGAGAGTGGTATCTGAGAGTGTCTTAGCTTATGATTTTTAATTTGAGACTCTAATATCTAAGTTGTATTATGAGTTGCATCTAATGCAACATCCACAATGCAATGTTTGTTGGCAACTTGGAAAACATCATTAAGAGAGAGACACTGCTAGTATGATGACAAATGATTGTGCATGATATTTAAAGATGTTTTTATTGATGGTAACTGAGATTGTGACATAGATTTTGGTCCGGTGAAGAAGACTTAGTCATTTTGGCCAAGTGTTGGTAGTACACAAGAAACAATGATAGAGAGGTAGTGTAATGACTAGCATTGGTCCACAGTTGAAGATCAGATCATGTGGTTCTAGTATGTTGTTTGTAGTCCTTAAGTGAACTTATATCTAAGATTTTAGCCCTTGATAAGTACTAGAAGCATATCTTCAAACATCTTAAGTCTGGCAGAGTAGAACACAGTGCTATTCATAGCAAAATACTCAGTTGATTTGGTCTGCATTCCTCCAGTGTTGAATATCTTGATATGCAGTTTTGAGGTGTTGTAAATATTTGTATGAAGTGTTTAAATCCATAGTTGTAGGTTCTGAAGTCCACCAGAAAGATAGTTATAAGCTACTGAGTATCGCTACATAGCTTGACAGAGTTTGACTGTGACAGAGTCTAAGTTTTGATGGTCTGCATTTTTCCGCAAGAAGATATTTTGCTTTGTGGTTCTGAAGGTATGATCTATGTCGTGACAAAATTTTGTACCATTTCAAAACTTTTTCAAATTAAAGACAGATCTATGTCTATTTGTTTTAGTTTAGCGAATTCATGCGGGTTCAGTGCTAGTTTGTTAATGTGGCTATCTATAAGAGAACTGATTCAAAGACATTGTGTTTCCCATCCTTGGACAAAGTCAAAGGTGTCTTCAGATGACACAGAGTGCGGTCACAACAATATAATCACAGCAGCGTTCAAACTTCAGTCATAGATACAGGGGCGTGGTTCATGGTAAATAGCACAGTGTCACATTCAAGTTACAAAGGCAAAAGTCTAAAAGGAATTGCCTAAAATGCAAAGAGGGCATAGTAATAAGATACTCATTATATGAAGCTGCCAATGCACAATATATAAAGCACATGCCAATAAAAATAGAGTAACATATGCCTCTAATGCAAACACATAAAGGATGCATTCACTCCGTGATTTGGTTTTTCAAAATGAAGACTCAGCTTGATTGAGCATCAACTAGATGACCTCGTGGTACATAATGATGTATTGAGTAATGAGATATCAGTTTATAAGAAGGTACTCCATATAAATCACTAGGATCTTATATTTTAGTGATGGTATTTGGTAGAGGATCAGCCTCTATTCAAAGAAAAGCTACCAGTTTTTTTTAAAGGATGGCGCTCATCAAAACAAAGCACAACTTCTAGCAATAGAGACTCTAGATAATAATAGAGCCGCTGCTTGTTTTAAGATCATGGCACAATGAAAAACCTCAACCTCCACCAAATCTGGCACAATCAATTGAGAGTGCGGCCTCCATAGAAGAGGAACTTGACATATTAAGGGCCTTATGCTATTGTAAAATGACACATCATTTTTCAATAATGAACACTGCTAAAGTAGTAATGCTCAGTCATATTCAGTGCAACATTGTATATTAAGTCAGGGTGTTCAGTCACCATCAGAAAGGTAGAACTCAAGAAAAATAAAGGAGACACTCATTATATACAGGGGGTGCCACCATGGATCAAGGATCTGTTTGGTTGTGCATTTCAATTGAAAGGCTTGGCACGATGAATGAAAGGTGCAATGAGTGTGAATTTGGTGCTACCATTCAAGGTTAAGGCATCATGTAAAGAGAAGAGCTTGGCCATAGCTAGAAGGAGCGCCCATCATACAAAGTCTAGTATTAGTTATTATCGTACAACCTTTCTAGCTATGAATGAGGTTGGTTTCTTTATTTCAAAGGTATATGCATATTGGTGGGAAGGCATAAGCATAAGGCGATGCTATCTTTAAGAATATATGTCTACACAGGAGCCATAAGATGAGGAAGGATGGCACAATTAGCCAATATGATGCTTGTGTTTGAAAACAAGGCTCACCTTTAAGAAGGAGAGGCATAGAGAAATGATCACGATGGTCTCCTTCTGCAAGCAGTCATTGTGCAAACAAGTTGAGCTGCAACAATACCACCACCATCGGATGTAAATAGATCTAACGGTGTGGTAACAAAATAATGAAGGCTACGGAGGCTACGAAATGGCACAAGCGCAACAAAGAAGAGCAACTTTTAAAATTTATGCGGAGCCTTCCACGTGCAGGATGCGGAAGGAAAAGAGAGTAGTTGAAGAGTTGAGAGGGAGCCACCACATGGGTGCAACAATGAAAAAGCTTCAAAAGGATGTGGAGGTGACCACATGGGAACAACAGAGGATTGATAAATAAAATGTTTTATTTTATTTTATAAAATTCATAAGAGAGATAAAAGTCATGTTGAGTTTCATTTTTTTATAAGGAAACTTATGCCAGAGTGATGGTGGTGGGAGTTTTCTCTCTCACACTGAGATGTATTCCCAACCATGGGCAAGACAGAAACAATAGTTTAGTTATCAATATAGTTGTATTTTACTGGATTTGGTGCTAGATTTTCAAGGAGTGAGTTGCAGATTTTCAGAGAGACGATTGAGAATTTGTTGGGTTTTTTAGGCTACAAATAGCCAAATCTGGGTCACATTCAATGATATACACATATAGAGTTCTACATTTTTTTAGATCAGATTTTGGAGCAGTAGACTCAGATGTTTTCTTCTTGCCTTAGCACTTCTTTCTTTATGAGAATGTAACAGTCATTCTGTGCAGCAACTTTTTCCTCTGTAACTTGTTACTATTCAAATAATGAGATGGTGTTCTGTGCATATTTGGATATCTCTATTTCTTGCTTCTAATTCCTCTATTTATTTTTCCTCTGTTTTATCTATTTACAAACTGATTTTAACCATGGATTGATGCTCTTTAAAATTCAAGTTATATCTTTCAAAGTTAGACACTGTGCAAACTAAGGTTTAATTCTGGTAGATCGCCATAGATTAGGCTTTTGTTTTCTACTATATGGTTTTCTTTCTAACTTTTTCCCAAACCCCCATTGAAGAATGAAAGAGCCAGCTTCCTTAAATTTTGGAGGTCACTCTGAAGAGCAATCCCATGTCTCAGAGTTTCCCATGTTGCTGCTGGATTAGACCCACACATTTATGCATCAACACTATGATGTCTGAAGATTCTTTGATATGATTTTGAGCAAGTCCTGTGGTCCGTAGTAAAAGATGTAGACTAACAGTTGAAGTGTTCGCTAGTGGCAATTTGTCTTTGAGGTCAACATGATAAGTTTACTTTGTATGTGATAAGTTCTATTATTTAGAACTTAATCCTAAGTGGTGGAATAGTTGAGGCCAACATATGTGAATGTAATTTAAGTGTTGTTTGGGTCCACTGTAAATTTTGGTGAATGAATTTGGCCAACAAGTTACTTAAGGCATAACTACATGCTACACCTTATTAGACCAACCTAATACGAAGATTTCATGTGTTGTAGATATATATGGGATTGAATTTGATGCCTCGGTGATGATATATGTATGTAAATGTGAAGTATAGTGCAAGTGACAAGAGCAGAGGAAGAGAGATTTTGCTTAATGTAAAAGTAGAGCAGTGAAACAAAGTAGGACTCAAGATGAAGAGTTTTGAGAGTGTTTCTAAGCTTCATTGGAACTGTAACCATGCATGTGTAGATGCAATCTAAGTAGTTCAACCTGGTAGTTAGCCATTCTTCTTCCTTCTTTCATTCTCTAGGCAGTGACCCTTTCTTCTAGTGAGCCCTAAGGTAGTGAGCCTTCTTATAATTCGGTATTGTTATTACATAATTATTGTGAGCTAACACTCACCGTGGTTTTTCCCTGTTTAGGGTTTTCTACGTAAAAATCCTGGTGTTAATGTGTGATGCTTTGTGGTTGCTCCTTCTGTATTTAATTTACTTTGTTGTTATCAATTATGGAAAATGGATTAATGATTTAATAAATAAAAGGTTTAATAGAATATTGATTCACTCCCCTCTCAGTATTCTGGGTGTTCAACAATTGGTATTAGAGCCTGGTTCCTTGGAACAAGTCTAACAACTTGAGGAAGATCTTGGAGACTGAACACATGGTAGGTAAAAAATTTCCTACTCCTCCTAAAGAAATTGACTCAACTAAGATTGAAGAAGAAGAATGCATCCTTTTCAATGAAGAAGAACTCAAGCTTTCCCTTGAAGATCTTAAAATGGTTGAATTAGAAAATAGGGATTTGAAAGGTAATGTCAATGAAGCAGATGAGTGCATCAAGAAATTGAGGGAGAAAGTCAAGAAGTTTAAAGAAAAATATAAGGAGGTTAGTGAACAATTGATTCTGCAAATGACACCTTGAATGATCTGAAAGTGGAAGTTGTAACAAGAGTAAAAGTAGAAGAAAACCTAAATTAGTTGGTAAAAAGCAAAATTGAAGACTACACAAAGCTTGAACAAGAAGTTGTGGATCTAAAAGCTGATCTGAAATAGGCATGGATTTAGGAAGATAAACTCAAAGTGAGTGCTTCCCAACTTGATAGAATACTTGTAAGTCAGAAGAGTCCTTATGACAAAGAAGGCTTGGGATTTAAGAAAGGTGAAATCTGTAAAGCCAGTCAAGAAGAGAATACTGAGATAAAAAAGGACAAAGGCAAACAAATCTAGAATCAAAGGAACCAAATACTCAAATGTACCCTTCTTTCAATGGTTATTGTAATGCATGCAATAAGTTTGGTCATAAGGCTACTCAATGTAGGAGTAGAGTGAATCAAAATATTCCATCATTCTCTAGTTAGTGTTTCACTTGTAGTAAAGTAGGTCATAAAGCTAATGAATGCAAAAGTCAGATAAGGAATGGTTACAACAATGGAAGGAATGTTCAAACTTTCAAAGGTAACTGCTTTATATGCAAGAGGTTTTATCATAGAGCTAGTGAATGCAAAAGTCAGCTAAGGAACAACTATAATAATGGAAAGAATGCTCAATCATTCAATGGGAATTGTTTTGCATGCAATTAATTTGGACACAAGGCTAACCAATGCAGATCAAGGATGAATGAAAGGAACAATGGATAGAGAAATGTTGTATGTTACAATTGCAACATGCCTACATATTACAAGATTCTGTAGAAGCAAGAATATGAAGAAGGATAATCAAGCTGAGATGAAGAAACTGATACAAAAGGAAGATCTGATAGAGATCAAGAAGGAGATGAACAAGATTTGGGTTAAGAAGGAAGTACATGAGGTCAAAAATGGGTCTTCACCAGATTCTGGTGCAGGTACTTCCTCTAGGAAGTAAATTGGGATCTCTAGATCAGGGGGAGCTTAAATTCAAAATCCTATTCTCCCATCCAGAATTGTGGTGCTGATATCCAACACAAAGATATGAGATGTAAGACAAAATGACATATCTTTTGGAGAAGATTCTAGTAGAAAAGAACCTAATGCGGTAGATTGCGGAGCAATTTAGATCAACTATGGGTGGCATAATAAGGGTTTGACATCTTTTTATAAGCATTTATGATGATTGAATCTCGATCGAAAGAGGATATAAGGAATTCATTTGAAAGAAAAATCACTTTGCATTCAAACCCTCAAGTGACTAAAGAGGTCTGAGAAGTGAGCTAAGGCAAATCCAAGTGTTCAATGATTGGTGTGAAGAAACCCTAACTAGAAATAAAAGGTATTTATAGCTATCTCTCTCGTAAAAAAATTTGTCTACCCCTCAAGTAGTTGAGATAATAGAGAGGCCCCTACCTAAATTCAAAAAGCATCCTTTTAAATCATTAGAGACTAATCTGGATGGCACATTTTCTAAAATTCTACATGGTGTTATGCATATAGAAGACACTAGGGCATATATACATGCAAACCTAGATGAATGTGATCATGGAAAATTAGGGGACATTTATCTGAAGGAACTGACTGATGACAATTTTCATTTAAAAGAAGAATATAGTGCCCTAGTTTAGAATAAATTTGATACCTAGTTGGATTTTCTTACGGTCTTAGATGATGCCTGGGTTAGGTATATCTTGAAGAACAATATAGTAATGCAGTTGACAAGAGAAAAAATTGATAAAAGAGCATTAACTATAAATGATATTGTGGATCCATTGGAGAGATTTGCATCAATGGTTATTGGTTGCAAGGTCTATTTCCCCATCAGGGAGAACTCGGTCTTTGCAACAGCCATATATATAACATATGATATAGTTAAGAACAACACAGAATATGACCTATGTGATTTTCTCTAGCAACAACTGATGGAGAACCTAAAAAGGACAAAAGACACAAAATATCCCTTCAAGTATGGAACTCTAATCATCTGCCTATTCTTCTATTTTCTAAGAGAGTTATCGGGTATGGATAATTTTGTTTGGCTTGGTCATTCACCAGTAGCTGCACAAATTAGAAATCATTTGCAAAGTTTAGGAAATGCTGATAAAAAAATGCAACACTATGGGGTTATTTCAAGAAGTTCCAAAAGAAAATGTAGGCTAGGGCTAGAATCCCTAAAAAAGTTATAAAGAAATATGAAAAGGACATTGTGTTCATGGTGGATAAGGACAAATTTCTCATGGAGGTTGTAGAACCTAGAACTGTATGGGTCCCAGCCATGGGATATGAAGTCAGAGAGGAAGTTTTTGTTGGATTGGTTAATTTGATGTTAAGCAAACCAAAAGACCCCAAGGATGGAAGATTTGGAACATGATAAATGAGTTTTTCAAAAGCCAAGGATTTATAGATGAACAAATAAATGAAGCAAGAGCAAAGGCAGAGGCAAACATCAAAGACTCCAGAGAAGAAAGAGTAGAAATCTAAGAAAGAAAAGCCTACATCTAGCTCTAGGAGAAGAACAAGAGCCTCATCCTCAGCAGTAGCTACCATTGAGGTTGAGAAATAAAAGACAAAGTCTACAGAGCAAGTGCCAAAGAAGAAGCCAGAAGAGAAGAAGAAAAGAAAGAGAGCAAAGGCTACAAAGAGAGTATATGTAAGCCTTGGAGGAGAAGAAGAAGAAGAGGAAAGAGAAATAGATGAGGAAGTTAAAGCAAAAAGGGAAAAAATAGATGAAGCCCCTATTGAGAAGCCCTCCAGAAAGGCCAAGGATAAGAGGAAGAAGAAAGAAGAAAAGACTGAGAATAGAAAAGAGGAAGCAACTATATCCTTGGAAGCCATAGTCAATGCATTTGTTCAACATGGAACCCTAAAACCGATTGCTGATATGTATGATGAAAGATCTGATGCTGATAAGGTAATAATTGAGACAATAGTTGTAAGTTATTTGGATATGTTTAGTAAAACATTAATTGAAGTTATAGATTAGTTACCAGATAGTTTAGCCAGCATCATGACAACAAGAAAAGAAGGGGCCATGGCCAAAGATGTTGAAATAAAAGAATATGTCTTGCTGAAACTTTGTCCAAACATCACAAGAGAAGAAAAGGTCGAAGTCACTAAGAAGCTCAGTAATGAATTTAGAACCATGAAGAGAGTCAATGCTCTAATGTTTGGTGACACTAAGAAACTGGTAAAGGGTACTGAAGAGATAACACTAAAGGTGTTACATGAGCTACAAATTTCAACTATTGTTGACACTGATGAAGAGCAACAAAATACTAGTGTAGATAATGCAATTTCAGAGACAAATGTGGAACAAAGTACAGTTAATCCTCCAGTGGGCATAGGAAATGAAGAAGAATTATATGCAGAATAGATTATGGATCAAGGTAGAACACCTCCTTCCATAAACTCTGAGCAAGTTGAAGAGATGAAAGAGACTGAGGGAGAAAAGAAGTCTGAAGAAGAAAAGGTAGCTCCAGAAGAGAATATACCTAAGAGACAAGAAGAATAGAGAGAAGAGATAAATGAACAAATGGTAGACAATCCTACTCTGGAACCAAAAATAAATGAACAAGAGCACAAACAAGAACCTCCTCTGGAGAGACAAGATGCTGAGGCATCTCAAGTTGAAGAGAATAGACACTGCTGACTCTTTGACAGAGTTTTTGGAGAAGCAAAAGGAAGCTCAGATTTTGACTACACCTGAGCTATTAAAAGGACCTATCAACCTTGCCTCTAAGTCCCCACTACATAAATTAAGACTTGGGACAATTTTTCAAACCACTACATAGGAAGAGATATTGAAATCTCATATCGAGGACAACGAGTTGATAGAAGATGCATCGACAATTTTTGAAAAGTTAATGCCTTGAATAAGGAGAGATACATCATTTGCTCCTATTGCACAAATGAAAAAGCTAATGGAATCAATCAACTCTCATTTTGAGTCCCTTGAAAAGGTTGCAGAAAAGAAAGTAAGGGCAGAGATTGATGACAAAAGGTTAGTTGAGCTTACTGACAAATTTTCTCAAGATAAAATTTTGCTAGATAAAAGTGTAGAGTATGCATAGTTGGCCCTTAAAGAAGCTAGTGAACTGTATCAATTTTGTCTTACATGTCTAGATAATACTAAGGACATAAAAGATAAAATAGATAGATGGGAAGCTCAAATAATAAAGATATCTAGAACCTATGACCCAATAAAAGATGCTATTGGCAATCAAAGGGCACAGGTTGAGACTATTCATTCTAATATACATAAGTTGTAGACCCAAAGGGAGGTCATAAAGCATAGAATGAGCTAGCTCCAGGAGGTAGAAAGCTTCAATATTACATCCCTAACCAAGCTAGTAGCAGCAGATAAGACTAGGCAAATCACTGAGGCCCCTACTACAGTGAAGAAAGCAAAAGAGTTAGTGTTCTAGATTAATGGACACATACTATTTTTGAGTGATGCAAAGACCAGCTGGGATGAAGAAGTGGTGCAACTAAATATCTACAAAGATGTTCTCCCTAAAAAATAGTAAGCATTTTGATTTCACTTGTATATATGCAAAATAGTTTTATAATTTTGGCGACTTGCACAAATCTTAGTATCATACACCTTTACCATTGATGTCAAAGGGGGAGAAAAAATGAAGCATGTGAAAAATATTTGAAAAGTAAGAAGAAAAGCATGAAGATAGGGGGAGTAGAGTGTAAAGAGAAATGGGGAGTTGTAACAGTTTTTCATGTGCAAAGAGAAAGGGGAGTTGTAACAGTTTTTCACACTAAGTGTTGCCATCAATACCAAAGAGGGAGATTGTTGGCAACTTGGCAAACATCATTAAGAGAGAGACACTACTGGTATGATAATGAAGGATTATGCATGATTTTTGAATATTTTGTCATTGATGGCAACAAGAGAAGGAATGAGATTGTGACAGATATTTTGGTCTGGTGAAGAAGACTTAGTCATTTTGGCCAAGTGTTGGTAGTACACAAGAATCAGTGATAGAGAGGTAGTGTAATGGCTGACATTGGTCCGCAATTGAAGATCAAATCATGTGGTCCTGATATGTTGTTTGCAGTGCATAAGTGATCTTATATTCAAGATTTTAGCTCTTGATAAGTATCGAAAGAATATCTTCAAATAGCCTAAGTTTGGAAGAGCATAATACTCAATTGATTTGGTCTGTATTCCTCTGATGTTGCATATCTTGATATGCAGTTTTGATTTGTTGTAAACACTTGTATGAAGTGTCTAAATCTAGAGATATAGGTTCTAAAGTCCACTGAAAAGATAGTTATAAGCTACTAAGTATTGCTACATAGTTTGATAGAGTTTGACTGTGACAAAGTCTAAGTTATGATGGTCCGCATTTTGCCACAAGAAGATATTTTGATTTGCAATTCTAAAGGTATGATCTATGATGTCTAAAGAGTCTTTGATATGATTTTGAGCAAGTCTTGTGGTCCACAGTAAAAGTTGTAGTATGACAGTTGAAGTGAATTAGTGGTAGTCTGTGTTTGAGGTCGACATGATAAGTTTAATTTGTATGATATTTTGGTGAATGAATTTGGCTGACAAGTTACTTAAGGCATGACTACACGCTACACCTTATTAGACCGACCTAATATGAAGACTTCATGTGTTGCAGATATATATATATGGGATCAAATTCGATGCTTGGGTGATGATATGCGAATGTAAATGTGAAGTATAGTGTAGGTGACAAGAGAAGAGGAAAAGAGATCTTGCTTAATGTAAAAGAAGAGCAGTGAAACAGAGAAGTCAAGATGAAGAGTTTTGAGACAGTGTTTCTAAGCTTCATTGGAACTGTAACAATGCATGTGCAGATGCAATCTGAGCAGTTCAACCTAGCAGTGAGCTATTCTTCTTCCTTCTTTCATTCTTTAGGGAGTGAGCCTATTTTGGTAGTGATCCTTTCTTATACTGAGCATTTCTTTGGGTAATGAGACTTCTTGTAATTTAGTATTGTTATTACATAATTATTGTGAGCTAACACTCATCGTGGTTTTTCCATGTAAAACTCCTAGTGTTTATGTGATGCCTTTTGGTTGCTCCTTTTGTGCTTAATTTTCTTTGGACGAAGGGATTTCTTCTTCTTTTTTTTTTTTTTGGATTTTTGGATAGGATAGGTGGATATGAGGGACTCAAGTGTCTAGTTCCATGAAAGGTGATAGTTCCTCTAGATGGAGGTCATCACACAGCCCATGTCAAATGTCATTATGCTCATACATGTTGGTAAGGGATGACATGAAAGAGGTAGACGGGGTAGGTAGATGATGGATTATGATGTGGATTGTATAGGACTTATGTAAAAGATGAATGGGAGGCTTAGGCAAAAGCATGGACCATAGGAAGGCAATGGGTGAAATATGTAGGATAGTTGATGAATGACATGGAATGGAAAGGAACCATGACTAATGGTTGCACACACTATGATAGATAGTGAAGCTTTTGATGAGGAGGTGGTGTAGGAAGCAATGGGGATGTTTTCTTAGGAGATGGGTGATGAAGTGCTTTAGGTACCCACATAGACTTAGTATTTTTATGACTTTTATTTTGCTTGTGGGATGGAATATGTGATTCTTGAATGGAGTCAGAATGTGAGATGGAAGTGGATGGTTAGGATTTTTGAGATGTGGATGCCTCATCTGACTTGCTTTCCTTTTTCTTGGGGACCCAAACCATTTTATTTTTGGCCTTTTCTTTTGGAGGTATGGGCTTATATAGCTTTTTAGATGGATTTTTCTTTGATTCTTTGCTTTTGTGTCCTAAGGCATGAGGACCCTTAGGATTTTTTTCTTTATAGGTAGAGGCATCCAAATTTTTACTTTTGAATCCTATGGACATGGTGGGATGAGTGGAAGCTTCATGTTTAGACAATGTGTGCATTGATTGGTCATGATTAGGATTTTTAGAAGATTTATGGATAAATGGATAGGGGGATTGGATAATGGAGATATTAGGTGTTGGAAGTAATGGTGGCAAAGCTGATGGTGGGATATTAGGAGTTGGAAGCAATGGTGGTAGAGTGGATGGAGGAAGGTGTATAGTCACATGCTTTTGACATTTGTAAGATGATGGAGGTGGAATGACAACATATGTTTTGGGTGTATGATAGGATGTATAGGATTTGGGAGGGAAAGTGTACTTAGGAGATATTGAGGAAGTACCAACATCTTTAGATTGATTACCTTGGGGTGTGTATCCAAGGCCATATGAGTGTGGAGGGACCTTGGCATGGATGGGCTCCAAAATACCTTGTTCATGAAGGCCTAAGCCTTTACTTTGGTAGTTCATGTTTTGGAGTATGTGGTGGATAATGGGACTAGGTGTGGTTTAGGAATTAGACATGAGTTCCTTATTGGGTGGAAAAGATGAGGTGGAGGACAAAGGTTGTTGTTGTCCTAAGGAAGAACATTCATGAATGAGGGTGGAAAGACTAAGTGGATATGATGGATTTAAATATAGTTGATAATAGATGTGGAAGGATCATTAGGATCTTGATTATCTTCATTATGCTCACTAAGATCCAAGGTATTTGTTTGATCTTCTATGCTTGCTTGGGAGACACGTGTCTCATCATAAAAAGTGGAAGCTTGTGCATTAGGGCTAGATGGAGGATGGATGGAAGGGATGTCTTTCTCATGGATAGGTAGAGGATCAAGTTGCTTATAGATAGATTCTTCATAGGTAATATATTGATCATATAAAATATATAGGTTATGGATAGGTTGGATGAAAGTGACTTGATTGTGGCTAGGACTAGGGCTTGATGTTTCCACATGATTAGGATCATACGATCTTGACATAACTCTTGTGGTTTCATGGAAGTGAAAGTGGGAGACTCTTGGCTAAGTTTAATGGGTTCTTGATATTCATAAATAAGAGAGTATGATGTAATTTGACTTGAGCTCATGATAGGAGGCTCTTGAATAGGCTCAATGTCTTGTGGGTCACATGATGGGGTTGTAGGAATAGGCAAGGTGTTGGACTCTTTCATAGGCTCATGAATGGGTGTTTGACATGGGGGTGTTCTATCCCTTGCTAGTAGCCAATGGATCACATCCTTCATTAGGGTATGTGTGAATGGAAAATATAGAGGATGGACAATAATGGTGGATGTTGTCATAGGCTTATGATCATGATAAGGTTGAGGGCTAATTAGATTGGATGAATTAGGACTAGGTGGGAGGATAATGGAATTTGTCATATTAGGATTTGAATTTGATGGAGGAATAGTAGGATTGGATACATTAAGGTTTGGATTCGATGGAGAGATAATAAGGTTGGATGGATGAAAAGGTTGGTGGATCAATGGACTAGGAGTAGGATCACATGGTGGTGTTGGGATAGGACTAGTAAGCTCATGGATTGGAATTTTAGTGGATGGTGATGGGGGATTATCATATGATGCAAAGTCTAGATTGCTATCTCCCTTGTCAAAGGTTATTAGTGTTGCAAGTATGAGTTTAACCAGTGTTGTCATTGATGTCAACATACTCATATTACATTGATAAGAAGGTTTGGATGAGCTGTGTGCTGAGGTTATTGAGGAAATTAGTCTCAATCAGGAACAGTGAAGAACAGTGATGAGAAGAAGGCAAAAGTACTCAATAGGTTGAGGATCAGAGGATGCAGTTTAAAGGGTTTGTAGATATGAGTCTTGAGATGTTCCAATTAAGATTTCAGAGGTCTGCATGAAGATCTGAAGAAGTTATGTTCACTCAAGTAGAACCGGTTCCGGCAGGTGTTCAGTGGTGACAGATTGTCACATATTGGTCCCATGAGCTCCGGACTTGCATTATCTCATTCTGTGGATTAGAGAGAGTGTTGAATAAGTTAGTGTGAAGTGACAACTAGATTTGTTCATGGTTTGGAGGTCTGGAAGCACCTTTTTCATTATGACAGTGATGACAGACTGTGTTCTTGAAGTTCTGGATGAAGAACAGAAGAATTTGAGTAAGCTGTTAAAGTGCGGATGTTCTTGATGACTCAGGAAAGGTTTTGGTGATCTTTGGATCATGTTCTATTCTTATGGGTGGTTCGCATTGAAGTTAGAGTTTGCAATCGAAGAATAACCACAGATATTGGTGTTCTTCTTAAGACTGGCTGATTGGATGTATTACACGTCTTGCGAATAATCTTGTAGGTGTTTTCTGACTTAGATGATTGTTCCTAAGTTGATGCCTTGTATAAATAAGGGTTTGTGAATTCATTTTGAAGTGTGTCTTGCGGTGATGAGAGTGATATAGCAAAAAGAAGTGTGAAAGGCAGAGCAGGAGTTTTTGGGCTTAAATGGAACTGATCCAGGCATGGTAAAGATGTCAATCTCTAGTTCAAGTTTGTAATACTTGTTATCTTGTAGATAGTGTGTCTCTTGTAGGCAGTGTGCCTCCTTGTGAGTAGTGTGCTCGGGCAGTGAGCCCTAATTGGCATGCGCCATCTATTTTTCTTATTCTTCTAACAGAGAATAATCCTTGGGTTAATCACCTTGTGGTTTTTCTCTTGACTGGGTTTTCTACATCAAAATCTTGGTGTGAAATGTGTTGATGTTTATCTGCTCTGGTGTTTATGCTTTATGCTTTCATGAATGATTAATTGATATGCTATTAAATAACAAAGAAGAATCAAGTGTTTGAAGTGAAAGCAAGTTTTTGTACAACTGATTCACCCCCCCTCTCAGTTGTGTGCCGTAGATCTAACAATTGGTATCAGAGCCAAGTTCCTCTAAAAGGAGCTTAACCACTTGAGGAGATCCAGGATGTCATCATACAAGAAGGATAGTCCGATGTTTGATGGAACCAACTTCTCTCTCTGGAAAGGTCGCATGAAATGTCACTTGGAGTGTATGGGAAAAGCATACTTGTCCATGGTCATAAAAGCATATGTACCTCCATAGGGTGGTCCGACAACTCTAAATGAAATCACAGATGCTGAAAACAATTTGTAGACAAAAGAAGCTCTTCTAAGTGCATTAACTGACTCAGAGCTCTCAAATGTTATTGACCTACCAACTGCCTATGAGATCTGGATTAAACTGGAACTTCTGCATGAAGGAGATGAGTTTGTTAAGAGTGCAAGGTTGCAAAGTCTTAAAGGGAAATTTGAAAGATTGAAGATGAGAGATGATGAAAATATCACTACATTTATGCCAAGAGTAAATGAGCTGCTGTGTGGAATTAGGAATGCTGGTGGAGTTTTGGATGAAAATGAGATTGTTTGCAAAATTCTCAGATCCCTTCCTGCTGCCTATAAAATCAAGGTTGCTGCCATTGATAAATTCAGAGCCCATACAACTGTCACAAGAGACAAATTAGCTGGCAAACTAGCTGCATTTGAAATGACCAAGTTTGGAGATGATCCCCCCAAGACTGAATCTGCATTCAAAGCTAGTACCTATGTGAAAGGCAAACAAAGATTTGATCTGGGAGAAAACTCTTGAAGGAAGCTGTCATTGTATGATCAAGCAAGGAAAGGCATGGAAGAGGAAGAAGTAGAAACAACTCAACTTCAAGCCCTCATTGCAAAAAGACTGCCAAGAGGATCCGGTAAGTATGAAAGAAAGTTACCTTTTAAATGTTTCAACTGCAATAAGATTGGTCACTTTGCCTCAAGATGTCTGGAAAGATCTACAAGGTCAAATTCTAACAGACAAAGGTTCTAAAAGAATTGTTATTATGTTCATGAAGAAGTTGATAATGAAGGAGTAACAGATGATGAATCAGAGATAGGAGACAAATCCGAAAATGAATGGGTGTTTATTTCCATCAAGGAAGAAGATCCAATATCTATCAATCATAAGGTTGTAGAAAGAGCTTTGGCTACCCAAGTTGAAGAAAAGGATGATTGGGTTATTGATAGTGGATGCTCTCACCATATGACAGGTGACAAGAACAAGTTCTTAGATTTGGAAAGGTATGAAGGAGGAATGGTAAAGTTTGGTGACAATTCTGTTGGTAGAATTAGAGGTAGGGGAACTATCTCTTTTGATGGAAAGAACAAAACCGGTAATGTACTGTATGTTGAAGGATTGAAGCACAATTTTCTCAGTGTTGGTCAGTTGGTGGACAAAGGCTATGATCTCCAGTTCAAGAATGGAAGATGCAGGATCTTTGAAAGCTCCGAAACTGAGATTGCATCTGGTACTCAAACAAAAGGTAATATCTTTCATCTAGTTGATACTAATAAAAGTTGTCTATTTGTTCTAATTGATCAGAGTTGGTTATGGCATAGAAGGATGTGTCATGTAAATTTTGATAACATCATCAAGATAAGCAATACTCAGGTTGTAAGAGATCTTCCAAAGTTGATAAAACCTACAAATAGTTTGTGCAAAGAATGTCAGCTAGGTACACAGAGCAGAGTCTCTTTCAAAAGCAAGGATCAGTCCTCTACCAGATTATTGGAATTAGTTCATACTGATCTATGTGGTCCGACAAGAATCAAGAGTATGCAAGGTGATATATATTTTATGTTACTGATTGATGACCATTCCTGGATGATGTGGGTTACCTTTCTAAAAGAGAAATCAGAAGCTTCTGAGAAGTTTAAAATCTTCAAGGCTATGGTAGAGAATCAAACCGGATTGAAACTAAAATGTCTAAGGTCTGATAGAGGTGGTGAATTCAAATCCAGTGAATTCATAGACTTTTGTGAGAAGCATGGTATAAAGAGACAGTTGTCTGCTCCTAGGACTCCACAGCATAATGGAGTAGTTGAGAGAAAGAACCGAACCATCCAAGAAGCATCCAGAACAATGATGATGGAAGCAAATGTTCCTCAGATGTTTTGGAGAGAAGCTGTCAGCACTGCAGTCTACACTCTCAATCGAGTTCAAATCAGAAGCAATACCGGTAAGACTCCCTATGAACTTTGGTTTGGCATCACTCCTACTATGAGATATTTCAAAGTATTTGGTAGCAAATGTTACATTAAAAGAGATGAAGATCTAGGAAAGTTTGATGCTAGAAGTGATGAAGGAATTTTCTTGGGTTATTCCACTCAAAGCAAAGCATACCGGTGTTACAACAAGAGACTAAGAAAGATGATAGAAAGTGCAAATGTGAAGGTTGATGAAGGAATTGAGCAGCCCTCAAGGTTTTATGAGTATGATGAAGATGATCAGGATGGTGTTCTGGTTCAAGGAACTCAATCCTCTCCTGAAAGTCTGATTCAGATTGATCCAGTAAATCAGGAAGAAGAGATAGGTCTAAATGAGCCTGATCAAGAAATAGAAGTGCAAGAAACTCCCAAAGTTGCAAGGTATGTAAGACTGAACCACTTTGAAGATCAGATCATAGGTGACAAAAGCAAAGGTGTGCAAACTAGAAGGAAAATTGCTCAAAATTCGTATGAATGTTGTATGATTTAAAAGATTGAACCTATGACAGTAAATGAAGCTTGCAATGATGAAAATTGGACCAAAGCAATGGAGGAAGAGTTGATGTAAATTGAGAAAAATCACACTTGGGATCTTGTTTCTAGACCTAGTAACAAGAATGTGATTGGAACAAAATGGGTCTTCTGGAACAAACTAAATGAAGTTGGTGAAGTAATCAGAATTTTGAGGAAACCTTTTCTTCGGCGGCAAGAATTGAAGCAATCAGACTATTTCTTGCATTTGCTGCCTTCAAAGAATTCAAAGTGTATCAGATGGATGTCAAATCTGCTTTCTTGAATGGTGACTTAGAAGAAGAGGTGTACATTGAACAACCGGATGGATTTCAGTTATCTGAGCATGGTGATATGGTCTGCAAATTAAAGAAGGCACTGTATGGTCTAAAGCAAGCACCAAGAGCATGGTATGAAAGGTTGGACAAACATCTTTTGAAGATTGGTTTCAACAAAGGTACTGCTGATAGTAACCTATATTTCAAAATTGATCATGAAAACATCCTGATTGTTGAAGTATTTGTTGATGATATCATCTTTGGAGGAAGAGACAGTATGTGCAAAATCTTTGCAAACCAAATGAAAAGTGAGTTTGAAATGTCAATGCTCATTGAAATGAATTTCTTCTTGAGTCTACAAATTACACAGACATAGAAAGGAATCTTTATCTCTCAGACTAAATATGCGAAAGAACTTTTGAAGAAATTTGGAATGGAAGATTCAAAGCCTATGAACACTCCCATGGCTACCGGATGTAAGTTGAGCAAAGATGATGACTCTCCTAAGACAGATCAGACAAAGTACAAATCAATGATTGGAGGATTATTGTATCTCACTCAAACTAGACCAGATATAATGCAGGCTGCTGGTCTTGTGGCAAGATTCCAGGTTGATCCCAGAGAATCTCATGTCATGGCAATCAAAAGAATTTTTAGGTACTTGAAAGGAATAGTTGAGTATGGTCTATGGTATCCTAGAGATCATAACTTTTCTCTTCATGCATATACAGATGCAGATTGGGCAGGAGATGTGGATGATAGGAAGAGTACAAGTGGAGAAGCATTCTTTTTAGGAAAAAGGTTGGTTTCTTGGCTAAGCAAGAAACAAGAAGCAATATCCCTATCTACAACTGAAGCTGAATACATTGCAGTAGCAGCAAGTTGCACCCAACTTTTGTGGATGAAGCAAATGCTAAGAGATATTCAAATAGAATATGAGGAGCCTATCACAATTTTCTTTGATAATTCTAGTGCAATAAATATTTCTAAGAATCTGGTGTTACATTCTAAGACCAAGCATATATCTATCAAATTTCACTTTCTGAGAGAGCAAGTGAACAAGGGTGAAGTCAGATTGGAGTATGTGCCCTCCAAGGATTAGCTTGCAGATATTTTTACTAAACCTCTTCCCAAGGACTCTTTTGAGTATCTCAGGGAGAAGTTAGGGGTCATGGCCCCTCCGGTGATGAACTAGGATACACTAATATGCATCAGTCTGGTTGATATCACAGTCATATCTTGTGATCCAGATTGATGATGGGGAGTTGCTACTAAGGGGGAGTAGCTGGTATGATTCTGATGTGGTAGAATTGCAAGTATGAGCCTTTTGCCATTGATGTCAAAGGGGTAGAGAAGACATGTGAAAAACAAGTGGTTAATGATCAAAGGGGGAGCAGTAAAGGAAGAGAAGACATGTCAAGAGTTGTTGCTGATAGGGGAAGCTGTGACAGAAAGGAGAAGTTCTTGTCTTGATGATTTTTCACATCATATGTTGCCATCAATGACAAAAGGGGAGATTGTTGCAAGTATGAGGTTAACCAGTGTTATCATTGATGTCAACATACTCATATTACATTGATAAGAAGGATTAGATGAGCTGTGTGCTGAGGTTATTGAGGAAATTAGTCTCAATTAGGAATAGTGAAGAATAGTGATGAGAAGAAAGAAAAAGTACTCAATAGGTTGAGGATCAGAGGATGTGGTTTAAAGGGTTTGTAGATATGAGTCTTGATATGTTCTAGTTAAGATTTCAGAGGTCCGCATGAAGATCTGAAGAAGTTATGTTCACTCAAGTAGAACAAGTTCTGGCAGGCATTCAGTGGTGACAGTGTCACAGATTGGTCCGGTGAGCTCTGGACTTGCATTATCTCATTCTGCGGATTGGAGAGAGTGTTGAATAAGTTAGTGTGAAGTGACAACTAGATTTGTTCATGGTTTGGAGGTCCAGAAGCACCTTTTTCATTATGACAGTGATGACAGACTGTGTTCTTGAAGTTCCGGATGAAGAACAGAAGAATTCGAGTAAGCTAATAAAGTGCGGATGTTCTTGATGACTTAGGAAAGGTTTTGGTGATCTTTGGATCGTGTTCTATTCTTATGGGTGGTTTGCATTGAAGTTAGAGTTTGTATTCGAAGAATAACCATAGATATTGGTGTTCTTCTTAAGACTGGTCGACCGGATGTACTACACATCTTACGAATGATCTTGTAGGTGTCTACCGACTTAGATGATTGTTTCTAAGTCGATGCCTTGTATAAATAAGGGTTTGTGAATTCATTTTGAAGTGTGTCTTGTGGTGATGAGAGTGATATAGAGAAAAGAAGTGTGAAAGGCAAAGCAGGAGTTTTTGGGCTTAAATGGAATTGATCCAGGCATGGTAAAGATGTCAATCTCCAGTTCAAGTTTGTAATACTTGTTATCTTGTAGACAGTGTGTCTCTTGTAGGCAGTGTGCCTCCTTGTGAGCAGTGTGCTCAGGTAGTGAGCCCTAATTGGCATGTGCCATCTATTTTTCTTATTCTTCTAACAGAGAATAATCCTTGGGTTAATCACCCCGTGGCTTTCCCCTTGACCGGGTTTTCCACATCAAAATCTTGGTGTCTAATGTGTTGATGTTTATCTGCTCTGGTGTTTATGCTTTATGCTTTCATGAATGATTAATTGATATGCTATTAAATAACAAAGAAGAATCAAGTGTTTGAAGTAAAAGCAAGTTTTTGTACAACTGATTCACCTCCCCCTTCCAGTTGTGTGCCCTAGATCTAATAATTAGGTCTTGTAGAATAGGTGGAGTTAAGTTTATTAGGTCTTTCTACAAAAGTGGACTTGAGCTTGCTTGATTTATGTACAAAGGGCCACTTGACCTTGCATGTGCTTCTTGTAAGGATACTCAGTTTCCTTGTGGATGGGTTTGGTGGTGTGTTGGAATGTTGGAATGAGGAATTGGATAATTTTGGGGTGGACAGTGATAGGTTGATATGGTATTGACATGACAGGTAGATAGATTAGGTTGGCCTGATGGTGAAGGCGACACATAGGATTATGGTTGAATGTGTTTGAAGTTGTGATGGTGTTGTGGTGGAGGGATTGTATAGGCTAATGTTTGTTTCGATATAGATTGATACAGATAAAGGTTGACATTGGAAGAGGTGCGATAGGTTGATGAAGAGGTGATGGGACAAATGTAGATGGATGAAGTTGATATGAAGTGGGAGGTGATGACATGTTGAAGTGGCATTGGTTGTTGATAATGAATGGATAGAGGATGATGTACTTGTTGGGTTTGTGATTGACAAGTGGCTATGAGGTATTGGGCTTGCACTATGAGATGTTGCATTTGAGGTGATTGACTTGCTTGAGGTTGAAATTATTTGATGATGCCTTGGAGACTTTGTATAGTTTGTTGGCCTAAGTGTTGTGGTGCTTGATAAAGTGATTGGAGGAGGTCTTGGAAGTTGGGTCCTATGTCTTCTAATGTTGGCAAGACCAGTGTCACTTTTAGCCAATGTTTGATTAGGTTTATGGTGATGATTTAGAATGATTCTAGGATGTGACTACTTAAATGACTAGGATGATTTGGCTTGGAAAGATTGGATGATGTTGCAAATTATTTATTGATAGTTTGACTTGGGCAATATCAAACACAAAATTTCACATGTAAATGCATGAACACACACATCAAACACAATGTACAATTTTCCTTTCAAGATTAAATGTTATGATTAAGCAAACACTTGAAGAGACATCAACAAGCCCTAATGATTAGTCATGTGGGGTATCACCAATTAGGTCTTAAGCTAGGTTGCACAAGGTTGACTACGGAAATAGATTGAAAGTGAAATCCTATCACACAGCTAGGAGAAAGGGGTAACCCACCCTTCACCTTCACTTCCCAAAGGAATAGAGTTCTTTGGGACTTAGCCAAGAGTGACAAGATTCCAACTCCCAAGGAGGGTGTCTTTCAATTCACATGTCGATTGAGGTTGTCCCTTAGAGTGGTGTGTCTCCAAGTAGGCCTCCTAAGAAGGGTATGACAATAGAAAATCAAGTGAGGTGTTTTTGATCTCCAAGATCACCTTGTAGTTTGACCACTTGATTCACAGTTGTTAATTGACCCTTAGAAATGAAATGTGTGTAAGCAAACAATGGAAGCACTTGTTCTTTTTAGATTTCCAAGTCAAATGTGTAGGAAGACACTTGTTCGTTTTAGACCTAATTTTTTAATGTATGATTGAAGACAAGATTTGTTTTAGAGTCCAAATCGAAGTGTGTTTGCAAACAATGATTAAGAGATGAAAGATGGAATGAGTGCACCTAATTATTTTTCATCCTCAAATCTACTATAGATACTGATACCAATGTTGTCCCAGCTCCTTAGATTCACCTAAAATCCACCAAGACCAAGAAAGAACAAATAAACTTCAATGTGATTTCAGATACTTTTTTTTTACATAGCCAAATTAGATTTGATTGTTTCAAGACATTTTTTATTTGAAAACTAAAAAATCAAAGAAGTGACCCCTGCTAATTTTCTAAGAGATTTCTAAAAATGTAAAGAAGTCATAAAAATTCCCTGTTTTGTGGTAAAAAATGAGGATTTATATGAAAACCCTCGAGAAAAAAAGATTGGATCATTTAGCACCTTATTTTACCTCAAGATCAAATCTGTAAAAAATAGACCCCATTAGAATTTCAAGATATTTCCAGAAATGTAAAAATTTCTGCAAAATTTGTTGATTTACGCCCAAAAAGTCAATTTTATGAAAAAACATAAAATCACGATAACTCCTACAAAAATAGCTATAAACATGCAGTTTTTCTACTGTAGCTTCTTGAGATGATGCACAAGCTTCTATGAAAATATTATAGAAAAATTCGTAGCCGTTTGGAAGATATGACAAAATCTTTAAAACCTAGGGTTTTGTCCAAAAAAATGGCAGATCTGCAACAAATAGTTAATAAAACTTGCAAAAAAAAAGCTAGCAAATCTGAAAAAGGCAAGGGTTAGTCCCACCAAGTGTGCTAGAAATGTATACAAAAAATTTGGATAAAATGAAAAAGATAAAACAATGAAATGCATTTACCTCGATCTAAAGCCTTCAAATACCTTAGATATCTTGAATGATAGATGCATGCATGATTGATTGATAAAGATTGATTTGATGTTGATTACTCATTTTTGCAGCATAACGTTGAGATGAAAGATGATAGAAGAAGATAGATAGATAGATGAGAAGATTGGAAGAATTTTGGTAGAGTGAGGATATTAGAAGAAGATGGAATTAAATGGCTTGTGAAAGGCTATATTTATAGAATGGGGCTGATTTGATTCAATGGCCAAGATTAAAAGTCAAATGTGTGACGTGTATGGCTATGATTAAAAGTTGATTTTAGTGCCTATGACACACATTAAGTGGGTTATGACATGAGGCTAAAATTAGGATGTGAGGGAATAAGTGGGATTCTTTTATTTATTTTGGAGGAAAAGATGCCTATGACACACAAATGAGTGGGGCTAAAAATAGGAAGTGAGATGGAATCTAATATTTAAATAATAAAATTATTTAAATTATTTGTGCATGTGAAGAGTTGTAGTCATGTGACACATGTTGCAATGTGACAATAAGTGAGGGATTAATTCAAATATTTAATTTGAATTATTTTGAGACATGTGAAGGGGAATTAATTAAATAAAGGGGTTTATTTTGAGACATTGCACCTGAGACCAGCTAATCATACAAAAATCAATGGTCAGACACCTATTGGATGCATCATTAAAAACTAGAAATCATCTTAACAAGCCCAAAATTAGTGGAAGGTGGCTAAACAAGCTATATTGTCTAATGAATTAACTTGAAGAGTAATAAGAAAATAAAATTACAAATAGACTAATGAATTATGGAGAAAATTCAAGTCCTCCATAAAAGTACAAATAGACTTAGATTTTATAGTTATCCTTTTAAGATATTCATTAGATTTTATAAAAGAAATAATACAAAGTTTATCCTTTTAAGACATTCATTAGATTTTTTTAAATAAATAATACAACTTTTGTAAAGGAAAAAGGTATATAAAGTTATATAGGTCAATTAAATATATGTATTTATTTAGTAAATATAAACTTATAAATTTAGATAAAATGAATTGGAAATAATATTTAAAAATATTCAAATTGAACATTATAATTGAATGTGGACAAATAAATTATATGTTATAATTAAATGTGCCATAAAGTGTATAACATGAAGTTTTCAATGAAACTTCTCATGGAAAATTGGTAGGTTTGGATTCTTGGTGTATAATTACATGTCACCTTTTGGCAAGAGTTTGACATTGGGTCGATTAGTAATTTTTAGCTTTGTATTTTTGCTCTTAGTATAGTGTAAGAGCATTTTAATTTATTTAAGAGTTATCTCACTTCTATGGATAGGGTTATGTAATCAAATCCAAAGCTAACACCATCAAATTTTATTAGTCTTAACTTTTTAAGTGAATGCAATTTTTAGGTCATACATATTTACCTCATTCACATGGCCTCTAAGATTAGTAATTGTTTCACTTTTATTTATCATTATGATCTTTGATATTCAGTGTTTGAAGACATTCATTTGAATCATTTGTTGTTTACACTTGTGCCCTCTACTCAAATGCACTTCTTGCAACTCAAATAAGCGTCTACATACCTCCTAATGCACCTACATTCCCTGTGAAAGCAACTATGTTGCTAAATTTGTTTTAGTCAATTTATACTTGTAAATTGTCACTTTTTCTCTGCATTAAAAGATTTTGAGTTTCTTTTATGGAATTCTATATTTAATGTTTCAAAAAGCATGTAAAATTTGTTTGAAAATCATTGAGCACATTTTTAAGATAATTTTTTAAGGGAAAATAAGAAATTTCACCTCTTACTACCAAAAAAATATCCTCCTAGATAGTCTTATCTCTAACTATCCCATTTATGTGACAAAAATACTTTCTTATTTTTATAAAATTATTTAGGTCAATTAAATATATGTATTTATTTAGTAAGTAGAAAATTATAAATTTAGATAAATGAATCATAATTAATATTTAGAAATATTCAAATTAAATATTATATTTGAATGTGGAAAAATAAATTATATGTTATAATTAAATGTGCCATAAAGTGTATAACATGAACTCTTCAATGAAACTCTCCACGGACAATTGGTAGGTTTGAGTTTTTGGTGTAATTAGATTGTCACCTTTTGTCAAGAGTTTGATGGTCAGTTTTATTAGCATTTGACTAGAGAGATATAGAAAGAGAGAGGAGAGGGGAGAGAGATAGAGAGAGGGACAAATATAAAGAAATAAAGAGCTAGAGAGAGATATAGAGATAATAGAATACAAAGAAAGAGAGAGATACAAAGCAATAGAGAACTAAAGAGGGAGAGAAAGAGAGGTAGAGAGATACAGATAAATATGGAGAGAGATAGAGAGGCAGAGATAGCTTGATATAGAAGAGACAATTAAATAAGCTTCCTATGGATAATTATTTTCAAATTTTACGTTTACCACCCATGACAATTGAAGATACATTTCCTAAAACACAAAATCATTGGCCATCATGGGATTACAAAACTAAGTTTGATTGCATAAACATAGTGGCAAAAAGTGTTTTGTTGTGTGATGGACTTTGAGATATAGTCAAGCATTCTAATGGAAAACCCTACATCAAATATTGGGATATGGTGCTTTTACAATGTAAAAAGTGGATCTTGGTATGGGTTGGTCTAGATCATCTAGCTCCACTGGCACCTCATGAAATGGTGCTTTTCATGCCAGTGATCCAATGATAAAGAAAAGAGAGCGACTTTCAATCAATTGTTTCATGCCAACAATCCAAAGATGGCATGTCTCCATTGGGAACTACACTTATGTTTATTAAGGACCTAAGAATTCACTTTTAAGACCACTTTAGTGTGCAATGTCTTTAGTGTACCCATTGCACACTAAAGTGTAGCTATCTCTAACTATAGCAACATCCCATCTCCAAGCTTCATTGATTCATACATGGCATGACCAATATAATTAGAAATAATGTCGCTTATTGAAGTAGCTCAAAAATGGACATTTGCAGCATCTCAAAAGTCCAAGAAATGCAAATAGAGCTGACTTTACAGATCAAAGGTCTCCATTGCCTTAGAGTCATGCAAGACAATTGAAAAGTTTCTCCTTGTTTGATTTTGCCGGTGGTATTTTGATCACTATTTTTCCCTTCTTGGTTGTTATTGCCTATAAAAGCATTGCCAAACGAGATTGGTATAAAACAAAATGGAATGACTTAAGATTTGACAAGGGTTTACAGGGATTCTACTCGAGATCCATATGTTAGATACCATATTAATAAATTTTAAAAAGAAATCCCCCATCACTGCTTAGAGCGATGATTAGAAAGAAACTTTCACAACATTAGAAATTAATAAAAGTACGTTTCCACATTAAATATCCATTTGTTTTATGTTTTCATATTTGATATTTATAACTTAATTATATTTATTTTATATAAATATATAGTCTCTAATATAATTGTATTTATTCTTGTATGGTATATTTTATATAATGTAATTATTTAATATATTTAAAAATAATATTATATTGTAAAATCATTTTATATTAAATATTTATTTATAATTTAATCATATTTATTTTCTATATAATATTACAAATCTAATATAGTTATATTTGTTATTATATAGCATATTTTATATAATGTAAACTATTTAGAAGTGAGATAGAGAGATGTAGAGGAGGATAGAGAAAGAGATATAGAAAGAGGTAGGGAGAGAGGAAGTGAGATAGACATAGATGAGAAAGAGAGTAATAGAGATGAATATAGAAAGAGATTAGTCATGTTAACTAATTGGATGCATTTCATCATTTATAATAAAAATGAGTCAATATTGTTTGCATAAATGATTTTCCTACATGCTAAAATTACTTAGAGGCTATCAATTACATTTTAAGACACTCTCAAAACAATGGAGGCAACTAGACAAATACACTTCTTAAAATGGCACTATTTAGAGAAGAATAATCATTTCACTATACAATTCAAGTTTCAATAATGCTTTATACTCTTTCATAAACATGGGGCTAAAAATCAACTACAAAACATATGAATACAAAGACAATGTATAAATGCCCTCCTCTTAAACTTATAAGCTTGATGAGAATGCAAAATGACTACAAGTAAACACAAAGATAGGTACAAAAGAATAATAGTTACAAAAAATTGAATAAAAGAAAGACATAAATACTAAGATAGGAAGAAGCCATAGTGAAAAATCAATAATTATGCTCAAATTTGATTAATTTGTGTCATAACTAATACTACTAACCTGTATAAATAATAAAACTCATGATCAATCTATTTTATGCTAAAAGGAAGTTGCACCAAACAAAGAAATAATTGAGAAAGGTGATATTATTGGAAAGAACACTTAACACTAATTATTGTTCAAGTCTCCCCTTAACCAATCCTCTTCTTGTTTCCCAAGCATGTCAAGCCCATCAAGTTCAAATGGCAAGGCTAGGTACAAACTTGACAAGACTTGTCATTCATTAGGATTATCTTCTTGCATTAGATGTCCTTAGTCAGAAGGAGTTCCATCATTAGTGTACGGTAGAAATTCCATGGATGGCAGTCGTTTCAATTTTTTTCTAAATGGGTTGTAATATCTTGTTCTAATGAACCTATATCATTGTGAATGGTTTTAAGAACATTAATCATCTGATGTTGGGATGGTGATGAAACAAGGGGACAATTCCATAAAACTGAACTATTAAAAGAGAATAAAAAGTATGAAGAATGCCCATTGTATATAAATCACTAAAGAGGATATGAAGCTTTATGTGCTTGTTTATGTAGCCTCACAATTTATGTGAGAGGATATGATTTTTTAACCTACTTAATACATATTAATGTCAGACAAATTTTTAAAAAGAATGTGTATGTTATTGACACTTGAGATTAGTGTAGGGAAATAAAATGTAACTTTAGATATTTAAGAAGAGACAATAAATTAATTAATTGTTGTACTTAGATTTAAGATTAGTTTAAGATATAAATTTGTATCTTAATTTTTCTATTAAGATGTAAGATATTGAGATATAAAAACATAAATAATACATGAAAATTAAAAGAATTAGGGTTAATTTAAACATGGGTGCAATGTTAATTTAATGGTTGTGACACTATGATATAAATTTATAAATTAAACTTTAGAATTGTCTCATAAACATAAACAATCCTTAATACATTTATTTGCAACAAATAAGTTGCAAATAAATGTATTTTACTAGACTTCCACAACAAGACATATCATTATAGGATTTGAGAGTGAAAATGATGAATGTACAATGGGTAGTAAAAAAGGGAAAATAAAATTTTAGTTATTAAAACATAGGGGAAAAGACCCAATAGGTGAGATAGTTCCAATGGCTGAGATAGTATATGTTCATTTAAGGCCCAATATTTTTAAAACTTTAGTACTACTAGTTGTGACTTTAAGGTTGTTCGTGTTACTATAAGTACTAATAATTGAATGAAATGTGCCCTTTAGATTTAAAAGCAACCAATCATGTGATGCCACATCAGCCCACCAACAAAACATGACTTAATGCACACCTATTGGTCCACCCTTTTTTGGGGGGAACTATTTGACACCTTTACAAAAAGCATGTTAATGTGGCATCATATTTTATGAATTGACCTTGAAACCTTAGTTATAAGTAGGGGCCTTGCCAAGTAAGGTACTGTAAAAATTTTGGAGTGATTTGAAATTGTCACATATGATTTTGAGAGGCGTGAAGTTAAGGTGCTCCACTATTGGGTCCTTTCCCCTAATTGTATGTATTCTTGATACTCCCTTTTATAGGATACTGATATTAGAAACAATAAAATCCTCTCTACTATTGTCACAATCAAAACTGAGTAAACTTAAAAAATATTTGTCTACAAATGCAAATTTCATACCTTTGTTTATATAGATAGGTCACAACTTTGGTTTTACTTTCATTCCTTGCTAATATTTTTACAAATGAAAATTAGTAAATATGTTCTTCTCTATACTTCCATTGTATATTTAAATTATTTGCTTGCCGTATGGTATGTTACCCAAAAATTCAAAAAATACTAGCTTGGGTTTCATTTTTTCCTCACAAAAACTTTCAATTCTAAATTCTTTGAAAACAAATCAAGATCTTATCTTTTTTTCCCTCAAATGGTCATTGACCAATTGTATGGAAACCACTATAAATAAACTTCCTTACAATTTAGTTGAACCATTTAATTTACTTTGAATGTGCAATATACATTTTTCTACCACTCTACTTAAATATCATCCACTTCAATGGTCAAAAAATCATGGATGATATTTAAGAACAACCCTATTTTACAATCAATTTTGACATACCCATTGCACACTAAGGTGCAACTGCTAGTTAGACTTAACAGGGGACTACTCCTAAGAGAAAAAAAAGCCTAAACAGAGCAGTTTATTAATTTAAAATTCGAGAAGTAGTAGGCGAAAGAAAAAAAAAAGTGAAGGAGAATTGAGTGACCTGGACGTAGCTGGGGAAGATAGTGAGGCCAAGTTCTGCTTCACACAGCACTGAGAGCTCCTGTGCTTTCTTCAGAAGGCCACCATGATCTCTATCTTTCTGCGACCCATGTCTATGCCATGGCCAATCTCTCTCTATATTAGTAGGCATGAAAAAGAAAGAATGAAGAAACAGAAACAGAAACAGAGGGTTACCTGTAGGATGATGAAGATACAGAATTGGTTGCCTGCGCTTGCTTTGATCAGGTCATGAGCCTCTATTTGTAAACTGTTGCAGCCTTGTCGTTCCTTTTACTTTGACCGTGAGTAGAAGTAGTTTTTTTTTTCTGATTTACAAATCAGATTCTCGGAAAGTGAGAAGAATATTGTGGATGATAACTATGGAAAATGCCTGTCGGACAGAGGAAGGGGTTACACTAACTCTTACCATTTAAAGAATATGAGAGTATGGTCATGGTTCCCACTCCCATGTGAATGCCCACCCCATTTAAGGAAACTTCACCCTTATAATTTATGACGGCCGGTCGAAAATTTAACTTGTTTTGGGTGTCTGGCCTGTCTTGTAATTAAGTCGTAATGTAAGTATGCGTCATTTAAGATTTTTCTATGTAAAAACATCCAGATAAAGTATGATGTTTCAAAAGCTTTATCAGTTTCAAAAGCAAAAAGGAAAAGTATGATTACTTTCTTCATCAAGAAATTCCGTGAAGAGTTATTTGAACAGTGCAGATGGACTCCACATTTCTTGTACAAGTATTTGAGCTCCTTGAATGAACGCCATTCAAATATTAATCTCAAGTATTTGAGAAACATGGCACCCAACCAGCACTGAATATTATGCCAAATGCATCACCAACCTGATACCAAACTCTACCGGTAAAAACACTACTCCAGAAATGGAGCCAAAAGCCACAGCACCAAGCTATAGGGAAACTGGCTCCAAGGGCAGCACCAAGGGACTAGCTCCAACCAACACCCAAAATCATTACTGCACCAAGAATTTAATCACACAGTCTCTTATAACTTTAGAAGAGAAAAAGACTAACACCCTGTTGGCAGCAAACAATCACAGCACAAACTATTGTCTGAGCTCAGGGAGGGAGGGGACAGACACTTCACACTCAGACCATCAATTAGCATGGTGTGAGGTGTGATAGAGAAACACATACAATGATGGTGTTTTGATTGTATACGATCTTATAAATTTTATTATAATATTAGTTACTAATGTATTATTATAAGGTCGTTCATATCGGTTGCATACAATGCATTAATATTAATAATGTGTTATTGTTATAATAATATTGTAAGTTATTATAATAACCACATATCTTTATTTTATGTAGTAATGTATGTTATGTGGTTATCTGAACTTTTATCTCTGTTTTTAGGTTCAATACTAGATACGTACCATTTAAGGTTTTTCTATGTAAAAACGTCCAGATAAAGTAAGATTTGTTTCAAAAGCTTTATCTGTTTCAAAAGCGAAAAAAGGAAAAGTATGATTCCTTTCTTCATCAAGAAATTCGGTGAAGAGCCCGAAATAACTCTTGTACAGAACAGTGCAGAGGGACTCCACATTTCTTGTACAGAACGGACTCTACATTTCTTGTACAAGTATTTGAGCTCCTTGAATGAACGCCATTCAAATATTTTTCAGACTCTTGGGACAAACCATACTGCTTATAACTACTGCAGAAAGCCTGTGATTTATTTGGAATAATGATGAAGAAACATGTGCCATACCCTCCTGCCAGAACTGTATCCTGTTTTGATTAAAACCCCAACTGTGTGCTCTGATAAGGTGCATATAAAAAGCATTCTCTGAACGTCCCGTCTAGCAGTAATTTGAGCCTCGTTAGGGAATTTCTATTTTGAGTATTGTTCCTTGTTGATAATTACTTCCTGTTTTGAGATCCATGACTAGCCTAGTAGTATCTTCAATTAGTCATATGAACTGGAATTGAGAGTGGTCGGTAGGCTCGGATTAATCTTAATGGAAGTATTAATTACTTTGTTTTCCTTGATTTAGTCTTCTAACAGCATGGTTTAATATAGGTTTGAAAAAAAATAATGTAGTTGCAACTTCAAAGATTTAGAATCAATATTTTTTAATTTAAATATTATCATTATTTTTAATTTAGTTTGTGGGTTTTGTACAAATAATTTATTGTTGTTTTTATATAATATATATATTTGGAAGAAACCTTTATTATCAAGGCCTGCAAATAATAGGGGTGGATTATAGTTTCATAGTTGGACGGGGTGATTGCTTTTATCACATATATAATGCTCTCACTTTATGTCTTCTATCACTAATTACTTTTATCTACATGTTATATGGTGTACTCATTGAGCTATCTTGTCCATGAAATGCTTTTGAAAATTTGTAATTATATTAATTTCTAAAAAAATTATTTAATATAGATCTTTGATAATTTCCACATTTAAGGAATAGCTTGATGTCACTTCTATAAGGTTTATTTTTATTGTATACTTTTAAATTAGATATAAAAGTAAAAAAGAAAAATAATGTTTTCTTAGTTAACCTAGGGTAATTGATAAATGCAATCAAATAAGCACAAACAACATAAGTTAATATAAAATATAGTTGATAATTAAAAAATTAGAATAATGTTTTTTTGGAAATTGAATTATATAATTATCATGATATAGCAATGTAAGTATAAGCAATAAGTGTAAAGAATATAGTATGTAAGTATATGGGTTAGAGATGGTATTGGTGAATAAGAATGTTTCCCTTAACATGGATAATAAAATGGTGGTGCAACTCTCAATGAACTGGTAACAATTATGTAAGTATAAAAAGTATCAAGATAACTATATGCCCCCCATTGTGACATAAAAAAAATGCGCACATAAAGGTTAATAAGATAGGAAACCCTTAGTAGGTATATAATTGATAATGTGGACAAGGGCTCATAACTTGGTATAATATTGGAATTATGGGGGAAGTCCCCAAGGTATAGCAATAGTAAGCACAATGTGAGGATGAGGGAAGCATGATGCCTCCAAACAAAAAAAGATGGTGAGCACTTATTGCAGTGCCTCCAATGTAAAGATGTATCCAAGGAAGTGTGACATATAGAAAAGGGGAAGCCTTGATGCCTTCCAAGTGCAAATGCTAAAGATGTGGTTGTAAAAGCATAATATGTTTTTAAAAAGTAAGGGGGTGGGGGAAGACATGATGCCCTCCAATGTAAAGGTATGGAAAAGTAAGCTAAATGTGGCATGGGGGGGATCATTATGTTTTCATTTATTTATCTTATGTTTTTACATTGTTTTGGAGCCCTATGAAAAGTAAAGTAATGACTAAATATGGAGAAACAATGCAAGTACCAATGTAACTACAGATTGGAGGACAATGTCACATGACCACTATTAAAAGGTGCTTTCTTAGTTACCAAGGTAGAAAAAATAGTATATCCAGCATAATGATGCAACATGACACTTGCAAGTGATAAGGCTTAAGAAATTGAAAAGATGACGATATCACGTGATAGGGAGATTGTGACTATACACCCTATATTTGTTAAAATATTATACAAGGTTAAGAACCTCCTAATATAATCTACCTTGCTACCAAGACAATTTTCAAGCTATATAAGGAATAAGAGACTAACTCATTTCTCACAAACATTTTCTCACAAGATGAGTATTCTTAGTCATGTTGTTAGTAGAGGAGAGATGGAAGTGTCTCAAGAGAATTGCATTTTATAGCTTTGTAGGTTCAAATTTTCTAGATGGGTATCATGGTGAATGTGTGCATACTTTCTTCTCTAGAGCTTTAAATTTTGTAAGTATAAGTGTTTTTGTAGTGTTTAATGCTATTGGTGCAAATACTTGGCTTGATCTTGATCATTTCCTCTAATTTCCTTTATCGAGGTGAGTGGTCATGGCCAAGGGAACTCTGACTCTGGGGTTACAATGGATCCCCTTCAAGAGATGTGATCCTACTTGGTAGAACCTATGTCAAGAATCTATCTCCTTTACATGCCAAGTTTTTCAATATGATGCTATCTTGATTTTTTTATCTCTCTGCTAACTTAATTGGGATTCCATATATTATACAATAATAAATATGATTATATTACATATTATAGATAAAAATATTTATTAAATTAAATTGTAAATAAATATTCAATTTTAATATACGATTTTATATAATAATATTATTTTTAAAATATGTTAAAAAAATTATATTATTTTAAATATACTATATAACAATAAATATAATTATATTTGATATTATATATTATATAAAATAAATATAATTTTTTTTTTCTAAATAAGTGCTACCATAGGGAGTAGATCCCATTAGATTATATCTGAAATACAAAAAGCTGCTAAGTAGCAGTATGGGTTTACATATCAACAGAGAATGCTAGTTTTATGCCTTGTCATGCCAGAGCACATGAAGGCCCTCAGCCAGCTCAAAGGCTCGCTCTAGTTGGGAAGGTGATATGAGATCACCGTAGTTGCTGACAAAATAAGAGAAAGTCTCCATGTTATCCCATTAGATACCCTCCCAGAAGAGAGCCAATGCTTGGGCAAAGATAGTTGGGACTTTCTATTTCTTATTGACTGCTGTTGCATCAAGGACACCACTGATCAGGCCTCATGTTGGACACTTGTTGAAGGTAGAGATTGCGGCCATAGCAGCTTCCCTCATTTGCATGTTCATGTAGGCATTTGCCATAACTTTCCCGCGAGCCTTCCTGCCCATGATGAGGATGCAGGTTGCCAGAAATTCATTGTAGATGGTTTTGTCATGGACATGGCCCTCTAAGAGATTGGCTTCACCGATGACTTTCAGGATGGCCTCTGCAATGTGGTCTGCAGATGCTACGAATAGGGGCTTGATCTGCTTGATCTTGGTTTCCTCTAGTGGCCCAACTGAGCTTCCTTGGTCCTCCAGGTCCTCTTCTTCAAGCATATCCTCATCCTCAGCCTCTACAGCATCCTCTAAGCTCGAATCCTCCCTTCGTTGGTAGATATAGTCAAAATCAATTTCCATGTTGGTCGATGGTGGATAAGTTTGCCTTTGGCCTTCATATATAGCAGGTTGAGCAAGGCTGGGAAATCGATTATGCCTTCCAGATCTATGCCGTCACTGCCAGTTCAAGATTGGCCAAATCTCTGCGAGGCTAAGATGCAGTTAAATTGGTCATTCCAATGGTAGGTCCAGCCATGGATCACATGATCGGGCCACAATTATCTCTTCATCCTGTACGCAAGCCCAATTAGCTAGGTTATTTGTAGCTTTATTCCCTTCTTGGTAGGTGTGGGCTATGGTAACATTCCCTATTTCATCTAAACATTCCCAAATTGCCTCCACTAGATATTTCAATTTCCAATTTAAGATTCTTCTGGTTGTGATCGCATTGATGCATATCATGGAATCACCTTCTATATCCAAGTCAACTATTTGATGTTCCTTGCAAAGCTAAAGTCCATGGAGCAGAGCAGAGAATTCGGCTTCATTGTTGGTGCTAGGAGGCAGCTTTTTTAAAAGGGCCTAGATTATGTTGCCATAGGAGTCTTGAAGGATGACCCCGTCACTGGAGGTACCCGGGTTGCGCTTTGCCATGCCATCAAAATTTAGTTTCAGTCTTCCTGAGGGTGGAGCAACCCATTTGGTGAGGGCACACTTCTTCCTTTCTTCAGCCTTATCTAAGTTGTAACAGTGGTTTCGGATTATCAAATCTTGCCAATGCTTCCTCATCTCCTCGTCCCATCTGGCAAATGGTGTCGGGGAATAAAACAAATATAATTAAGTTATATATAACTATAAATATTAAATATATAATATGTTTGATCTAAATATATAATTTTATAATATTATATTATACTTATAGATATAATCTATTTATATGATATATACTATTATTTTATAATATTATTTTTAACAATCTTTAAAATAAACAATATTTTAATTAATGAAACCATAAATCTTACACAATTGACTCATCTTTTAAAAAAAATTGGCCCCAAAGTTGGATTAGATTTCTTAACCACTAATGAGAAAATCATGCAAAAATATATGTAGAAAGTCAAGTAGAATTGCCCATGGATGGATGGCCATTACCGACATAAAAAACAAAAAGAACAAAATGTTGTATGCAATTGTATTTTTGTCTATGTCATTCGTTTGGTCATACTTACATCATTATTTTTCTTCCATAGAAGACTTGGCAATTGGGGCCATGGGGGACAAGGGCATGCTTTGCGTGACTCTGAGAGTCAAGCACCTTTGTAAAAGTTTTTGTGACTAATAATAGTACTCTATATTAGTCAAACTTAGGTAGATATGAATATATCCGCATGTGTGGCCATTAGATTAATTGGTAGTTGATGAGTGCATTCCAATTAGAAGCTGATAGTTTTTCCATCTAGATTGTCTCCTTCACTCTGATTGGACTTTAGATGAGTGTCTTGTATCTCAATGGCCAATGTCACTATTTATTATTGAAAGATTTTTGTGGTAGTTAATAAATCCCACGAACTAGAACTCGTGATTATCTAAAATCACCAATTGAATATATTTTATTGTAGGATCTTCTATGTTGACTGTAGGGACCCGCTTGGTCCAAACTCAAAATTTCAAAATTTTTACTTTATTAACAAGTTCTTATGAGATATATCAAGACTTTGATTGAGTACTCAGGAAAAACTTCGGCCAAAACGGGCCATATGTTCAAAACGAAACATGCTTAAGCCAACCCAGGCTCTTCTATTCTTTGGGCAAATAGGTTCATATAGAACTGGGTCAAACGGACCAATACTCTATCCAATCTGGGATAATTAAACATGACAGCCTAACAGGCTAAAGAGGACAAGAATCATTATGCTCTGGTGAGAGACTTCTGACTCCCTCGGGACCAATACAAGTTCATGAGTCACTTCCTGGAGACCACAGTCTACCCAAACACTGTACTGAGGATGTCGACCAGGAACACATATCATCAACTTGTACTCACCTCAATTTATAGTAAAGCTGGGTACAAGTAATCCACCCCGAGGATTCTTCTGAGTACTAGGAGAGTTCTTAAGTTACCTAGATAACCTTTAAACTAGGGATCAAGATTATGAAGTTGATTATAAGGAGTATACTATATCTGAGGGACCTGAGTACTAGGGGCATCCTTCGCTGTCCAGATTGCCTACATACGCTATATCCATGGGATCAAGGCCCTCTTCGGATGTGATCTACACAATGAATGTGAACATGTAGTTCTATCTTGCACTATGTTTAATGTAGCTATGAGTGGGTACACAGCTCTTTGTTGATTGCCACCCACTCAAGTGATATAATGGACAGAATTCCTAAGGATGTAATGAAACAACTTGCACAATATCTGAATATAATAGTAATATGCTGAAAATACTTGATAATAATATGCCACTTCGAGGGGGCAACCTCCTAATCCTCTTCGAGGGGGATACCTCCAATAGTCTTTAGTAAGAACACAATACTCAATATGATGTGAAATGAGACTCACTACCTCCTATATATACCTATATATGCCTAGGATATCACCCAGGCCAACTTAGATAGCCCTATAGAAGCCTTAGGCTGACCTAAACAACTAAATAACAATATAATAATGATAATATGACTTAATTAGGAGTTAAGATAGCCACAAGCCGACTATTCATAACCCTATGTACACCAATATTAAGGGTGTAGCATGCCCCCCTCTTCAAAGAAGCATTGTCCTCAATGCTAACCAAGTGTGGATTCTTTTGAATGAACTCCTCATCCTCCCATGTGGCCTCTTCAACTAGTAAATTCTTCCATTAGATGAGATACTGAGTGAGGGTTCTATTCCTCAGCTTCTTCGTGCATGTTTGAAGAATGTCCTCTGGTTCCAAAATTATTCTTCCTTCTTCATCGAGCTCTGGTAGTACTATTTGAGTAGGAATATTCTGCCCAATTACCTTCTTCAAACAAGAAACATGCAAAACTGGATGTATCTTTGTTGTTGGTGGCGACTCTAGCTTGTAGGCAACACTACCAATCTTTTGCATGATTTGGTATGGCCCATAATATCTTGGAGACAGCTTATTATTCTTTTTTTGTTGCTTCATTGAGATTTGTTTATAAGGCTGCAATCTCAAGAAGACCTAATCCCCAACTTCAAAATTTCTTTCACTACAATGTTGGTTCGCTTGTTGTTTCATTCGATTTTGTGCCATAGCTAAATTCTCCTTAAGTCTTGAAAGTACCTATTGTTGATGAAGCAAGTGGTCCTCTACTACTTGAACTCTTGGTGGCACCTTTAATGATGATGTGATGGAAGGAGGATGATATCCATAAAGTGCCAAAAATGGAGACATTTTTGATGAGCTATGAAAAGAAGTGTTATACCACCATTCTACCAGTGGTAGCCAATCTACCCATTGAGATTGTTTCTCTGAAGTGAAACAATGTAGATATCCTTCCAAACATTTATTAACAACCTCAGTTTGCCCATCTGATTGAGGATGGTATGAAGAACTATGAGCCAATTGAGTACCCAAACATGAGAATAAATCTTTCCAAAAGTGACTAGTAAAGATAGGATCATGATCACTGATAATAACCTTAGGTGTACCATGTAGCTTTTGGATATTCTCCAAGAAAACTTTTACCACTGCACTTGCTATAAAAGGATGTGATAATGCAATGAAATGTGCATATTTACTGAGGCGATCAACTACTACCATGATGACATTATGACCTTTAGATTTGGGGAGCCCTGTGATGAAGTCCATGGATACCTCTTCCCAATGTTGGCTAGGAATAGATAAGGGCTGCAAGAGACTTGGTGTCTTAATTGTCTCCCCCTTATTTCTTTGACAAACCAAACATTCAGCCACAAATTTTTGCACCTCACCTTTTAGCCCTTCCCAAAAAAAATCTTGCTTGACCCGATGATATGTCTTCAAAAATCCTAAATGACCACCAACTGGGGACTCATGTAGCTCTGTGAGAATCTTGTGTTTAAGAGTGGAATTCTTGTAGAGATACAAGCGCTCTTTATACCAAAGAATATCTCCCTTCAAACAAAACTTATCTGAACTACTAGGATCACTTTTCAATTGTTGGATGAGATTGCTTGTTGCAACATCATCCACTCTGCTTTGGCTTCTTCCACCCAATTTGCTTGTAATATTGAAAGGGCACACAATAAGGCTTCATCTTTCTCATCCTTCCTAGAAAGTGCAACAGTCACAATATTTTCCTTCCCTTTCTTATATACAATCTCAAAGTCATATCCTAAAATCTTAGTGACCCATTTTTGTTGCTCTTCAGAGGATAGTCTTTGTTCCAAAAAATATTTTAGGCTATCATGATCTGTCTTAACCTTGAAGTGTCGACCCATTAAATAAGGCCTCCATTGTTTAACTGCGTGAAGGATTGCTAGCATTTCCTTCTCATAAATAGGTTTGAGCTGATTTTTACCCTTTAATTGATGACTCTCAAAAGAAATTGGTTAACCTTCTTGCATGAGAACTTCTCCTATCCCATTTCTAGAAGCATCACATTCCACAATGAATTCCTTGGTGAAGTCTGGTGTGGCAAGCACTGGAGTTGTACACATAGCCTCCTTCAATTGCTCAAATGCTACATTAGCAGACTCATTCCAATGAAAAGAATCCTTCTTCAAGAGAGTGGTGAGGGGTGTTGCTATACAACCATAATTATTCACAAATCTTTTATAGTACCCTGTCAATCCCAAGAAACCCCTCAGTTTCTTAATGGTTTTTGGAATAGGCCATTCCATGATAGCCTTAATTTTGTTAAGGTCCACCTTTACTCCTTCATGTGAAACTATGTGTCCCAAATACTCCACCTCCTTAAGACCAAAAGCACACTTGGATGGCTTAGCATAGAGTTGATGATCTTTGAGTAATTGTAATGCTTGATCTACATGCTGCAAATGTTCTTCCCAAGTCTTGCTATAAATCAATATATCATCAAAGAATACTAACACAAAATTTCTCAAGAACTTCTTAAAAATGGAATTCATCAAACTTTGGAATGTAGATGGTGCATTGGTAAGGCCGAATGGCATCACCAAAAATTCATAATGACCCTCATGAGTTCAGAATGCTATCTTACAAATATCTTCCTCCTTAATCCGAATTTGGTGATAACTAGATCTAAGATCTAACTTGGTAAAATACATAGCTCCATTCAATTCATCTAGCAAATCATCAATGACTAGAATAGGAAACTTATCTTTAATGGTGTACATGTTGAGCACTCTATAATCTGGACACATGCGCCAAGTTTCATCCTTCTTATGCACCATCACCACAGGCGAGGAGTAAGCACTTTGGCTATGCCTGATAATTCCTGCCTCTAGCATCTCCTCAACAATTTTTTCTATCTCACTTTTTTGTATGTGTGGGTACCTATAAGGCCTGATGTTTGGTGGTTGGCTACCTGGAACTAGTTGTATGGCATGGTCATGATCCCTCTTAGGAGGAAGTCTTTTAGGCATATCTCCAAGAACCACTGAGTGATGATCAATTATTGCTTGTAAATCTGGATGAGTAGGAGCATTAGATTGAGAGACTTCTAATGAACATAGCTGGGCCACAAATCCATCCACTCCTTTCTTAAGCAACTTTTGCATTTGATGAGAGCTTACCATCTGTGGGGATTTTGCCTTCAACCCCCTTAGCTCCACTACCTTTCCTTCTAATTGAAATCTCATGAATAGTTCTTGGAAGTTCATCTCAATTGTTCCCAATGTAGTAAGCCATTGTACTCCCAAAACAATATCTACTGCACCCATGGATATTGCATACATTGGGGTATCAAGTTGATAATCTCCCATGGATAATTTAATGCTATGACACTTCCCCGAACAACTAACTATACCCCCATCTGCAATTAAAACCTGAAACTCTGGGGCTGGATATATAAAACAATTTAGATGAGTTGCCAACTTTTTGTTGATGAAATTATGAGTACTACCTGAGTCGATCAACACTATTACTTTCTGCTTCTTTAAGAAACCCACTACCTTGAGAGTTTGTGGTGCACTGAAACCTGAGAGTGCATGACAAGAAATGATTGGTTGAGAATCATGTGATTCCTCACTTGACTCCCTATCCTCCTCTAATATGGGTTCCTCCTCTTCTTCCTCACTTGGACCTCAATATAGAACAATTTCTTTTCACTACATTTATGTCCTCGACTGTATTTGCTAGCACAATTGAAACACAACCCTTTTGCTCTTTTCTCCTCAATTTGCTGTGGAGTCAACTTAGTAGGTTGAGGAAGAGAAGGTGCTGAATATCCTTTCTCTCTTGTCATATTAGCCCCTTGCTTTCTAGGAATCAAATACTTTGTTACATCCCTCCTTTTGAAAACAATTATGCTATTTACTTTCTTGCAAATTTCAGTAAATTACTATGTTGAGAACGACATGAAAACTGACAATTTATCTTACTAAGTTGTTATATGAAATTGCAGAATCTATTGATTACAATCAAGGTGATATGTAGACTAAATGTCTTTATAATAAATGCAATGATGTTTGAATATATTATATTTGGATCATAGATGCTTTGACCACAAAATTTTATGCGAGTCTGTCAATGCAGGAACAGGTGGATCGTGTTCGACGGAAGAGAAAGTATCTTCGAGAGAGAGTATAGACTCTGGAAACTAACCAAAGGTGTTTGTCACTGAGATCGCCAAATAGATAGATAAACCTGGGAACCAACAAGTAAGTCTTGTTTGTCGGTTTGGGTAGTTAATTTGTTTTCGATGTCAAAGGATAAAGTATAACATCCTAGTCGAAAGTCGTCTTGTAGAATCTTGGAGTCGTCGTTGGCGTCGTAAGTCCATCATAGCAAGTCGACTTAGTTAGACATTTACTATTTTCGTTTATAAGTATTTAATGAACCATGGTGTGGCAAAATAATAAATCTTGTTCTGTAGTTGAAAGACGTGAGAAGTCGACCTTGAGCATCTAACATTGTAAGAATTTGTTTGCGATATGATCAATCTGGCGTGATTGTCGTAAATCGCGTTGAACTTGTGTTGTGAATATTTTCTTTTCACGTAGATCGACGAATGTCGATTTGAAGCCATAGCGTGATGTAATTTATTTTAGTCATCGTGTAGCGTGAGTCTTTCCTTCTAGTTATGACTGTGATTTGTTGTCAATTTAACCTTGAAGCTTTCTTAATAAGTTGGTCTTTGTCTCCTTTTCATTTTCGATCAACACGATGCTCTAGCCATTGCCTAACCACCACCATGCTGAGCTTAACTCCGTAATACATCTTGTAGTGGCTTTTGGATGGAATTAGATACCTTGGTTATCAAGTGAAGGCAGAGTTGTTATGTCTTCTAGCGGACCACGTCGCCAAAGGAGCCACCACCTTTTGTATGGTCATGTTACATGAGAAGTCGGGTTCATAATTAGTTATGTCAACCCATGTGTTTAAGATTTACATCAACCGAGAATTCTTTGGAGGGATTTTTTTTAACCAAGACGTGAGAGGTTAGCTTGCGGATAAGAAAGGGTGTAACCATTATTAAATGTTAATAATCCATCACCTTAAAGTGTGGAGAGGCTTCAGTGGTTGTGGTGTAAAAGTAGAATAATCTGCGGAGAGAGAAAACGTTTTCCTTTATCTCTGCGCATCATGGAAAGCTGTTGCAACTTCCTTCGTGGGCAGAAGGAGTGCAGGGCAGCGTGGAACAGCAGTTTTTGAAGAGAGTTATCTTCGCAAGGTTGAGGGAGGAAGGAGAAGCCGTCGTGGAGGGAGAAACGACAGAAAGGTTGCGAAGGGAGAGTTATTTTCCTGTGCACCGTCGACGGAAAAAGGAAATCTATTGCTACGGATAAGGGAGTGCTTGTGTGAAGGCCGTCGCGGAAGTTAGAGTGGAGAGGATCTACTCCAACGTTGGAGGGAATCTAGGAGTCGGGTAAGGTCAGGGGGTAGTTAGTAGAGGAGGCTGCGAAGTTATGCGTAGGAGGAGGTCATTTTTGGGAAGAGCGAGAGTATAGTAATGGGATAGTGAGGAGAGCGAGAGGAGAGTAACTGTGTAGAAAGGCAGCGAGGGTATAGTAGCTGTGCAGTGAGGAGAACGAAAGGCAGCGAGAGTATAGTAGCTGTGTAGTGAGGAGAACGAAAGGCAGCAAGAGATAGTTACTATGCAGTGAAGTAACGAGAGGCAGAGAGATAGTTACTGTGCTGTGAAGTAACGAGAGGCAGAGAGCATTCGGTGTGAAAAGAGCACAAGGTGGGAAGATAGCATAAGTGGGATTAGAGCATAGTCGTAGGAAAAGAGAGGTAATTGTGTAGGAGACATCCACGGGTAGATAGAAGCTGCAAGAGAGTAAAAGGCAGCAGTGGGAAGAGAGTGGAAAGGTCATGGAATTGCCACAGTAACCTCCATTTTTAACAACAGGTTCATTTCCTTTACCATTTGTCTCAGTTTAAAACAGTAAGAAAGAGAGTCTCATATTTATGGAAGATTAATACGTTTAATATGAGTAGAATAGAATGACAACGTAAGTTTACTACGATTTCAGTGTGTGGTTAATTCCATGAAATAGCTTCATTGCTATGTATGATATGTGAAAAACTCAGAAACTGAAGTACGCTGTCTCATTACTGTGTTTTAAGATTAGAAAAACTCAGAAATAGAAGTGTTACTGCCTTCTAGGAATTGTAAACTTAGAAACTGTAACATTTCTTGTCATAAATGACATTGTAAAACAAAAGAAAGCTGTTCTCTAAAGTATATGCAATTAGGAACAAACTTATCTTGGTGCAAGACGTAATTTACCTTCTACGAATGATAGACAATGACGTAAGATAGAAGAGTTTCCTTTAGGACTGTATTATGAACTTAGAACTGCCCTTGGAGGTTTTAAACGATAGCTCCACAACAAGAAAACACGATGCTCCACGTGCATGCTGTGCAGGAGTCAAACCGCAGTTCTTAGGCATGTTTTGACGTAAAATTTAGTTTGTTGATAGCCAGAAAATGCAGTTGTAAACAGCCGACGTCTTATCCGTTTAATATCTTTATCTACATATGAAGGATTCCCAAACCTTTTAGATATTTTTACGACTCTCAGCTATATGAATCATATGAAACTAAATGACTCGGAAAGAGGAGTAGGAAGATAAAGTGTTGGTAATGTTTAGGAAACCATCTTGGTTCTGAAATGAACAATTTGAGTTGAAAACCTGCATGTGAGTCGAGATTACGTTGCATGCAACGATGCTAGAATCGTTTAACCTTGTAGACCATATGAGTCTGGAATCCTTGAATTTTAGGATAATGGAAAATGATTTAGATACTTGAGTATGTTGTGTTAACATGGGAACCAAGTAAACAAATTTGAAACCACTTAGGAGTGGACGTGTCTAAACAATGATTTTTTTTTACAGGATAATAGGATTATGAAAGTCTGAACTTGAGATTAGAGTAAATATTGCACAATGCGCTATTATAGGAGGATCTCCTAGCCCTTGAGGTCATCAAGGTCGGCAAAATAGTTCAAACTATACAAATAGGAAACTGTAGGATTTCGACCAGTTCAAGTCGAGTAGGGTGGGTGAACCAAGTTCATGCATTTTTAGAATGTTAACTAAATACAAATCCTTTGGCCAAGGTGGTGTACTATCCTCAAGTGCATCAAACGTTCACCGTAACTGGATGGCGTTTCTTGTGGAGGGTCGTGCATGACTAGAGGGTATCTAGGGATCTGCACGATAACAAGACACGTAGGTTACAACACCAAAGCTTAGATGGCAAACACCGATGGTTATCCTAAGTCTATCCTCTTGAGTAGGGTAGGGCCACTTCCAGTTAGGAAGGAGTGCGGGAGACCGACGGTCTATGGTTGGAGGTTAAGCTCCTTGAAGATACTTTCTCTTCCAAATATTGAGGAATTGTCGAGTCTTGAATGTGATGGGTTGACAATCGAGATGCATGGTAATGGTATGTTTCTGATATTTGTTATCTCAAGAAAATTTCATTTGTTAGAAAACAAAGTGTATTATGAATATCATTTCCTTCAGTTTATGAAAATGCAATCATGTTTATGATAAAATGAAAAAAAAATGTTGTATTGGATTATAGATGAGTTACTTTTGTATTTGATTACCTTGTAAAAAAAAATTTTACCGTTGTGAAAACTTAGTTACTTCTTGTCATTTCAGATGTGGATGTTACATATGGTATCAGAGCTAACCAGGTTCAGCACTAGGGCTGATGAGTCCACTAACCTGATTAGGAAATCATCATTATGCAGGTAGCTAATGATTTGGTTTATTGTGCTAGGATGGCATACACCAAGAGAACCGCAAGAAAATCCTTCGTGGGTAAGAAGCGTTATCTGCAAGCTAAGCAGAAACGACTTGCGATGGTCAAGACCATAGAGAAAACCAATGACGAGAATGACATTTGGCTCAATGATGTGGAAACTTTAGCCAATGCAATGTCACGACTTAAGCGAGTGAGGAGAGAACTCCTAGAGGGAGTAGCGATGGCGGTTCGAACCATGATCAACCGTTGCTCCTGGATTGAAACTGATAGTGTACCTATTAGTGTATCTGAGATTGTACCTAGTACTATACCCATGATCACTAGAGATCCACGTGTAATGCCTAGAGCTGAGATTATCGAGTTATCTTCTGAGAGTGAGTCTGAGGGGTATACACCTCGTGATTATGTGTCGGACAATGAATCCGAAGGTTACACTCCACTAGATAACACTATGTAGAAACATGAGATTTGTCTATCTCTAATGATGTAGAAACAATTTTGTAAAATGAATAAAGACAAAATTTTGGTTTGAGAACAATGATGATTATGATCAAATGTTGTGTTCTTTTGATGGTGTTTAATTTATTAAGCGTAAAACTGATTAGTATATGATTAAACAGGTGTAAAATTTCATTAGCATGGACCAATCAGGGTTTAACGAGGGGGAGGATCGGGAAGGTCATAACTCTCGGGAAAACTCCACTGACAAGTTGGATAGGATCCTCAACATGCTCACTGAAACCAAGGAAAGGTTGAACAAATGAGAAAGGAAAATAGATGAAACTGGTAACACAGAGGATGGAAACGAGAACTCACACTTCACAAGCAAGAGTAAGCATTGGGAAAATGGCACGTCAAGTGAACATCATGATGACAGTGAAGCCCAAAGAAGAACCAAGGATAGACTTGCCTTAGAGTTATCTAAGGATATGAAGAAGGTTAACCCTCCAAAGTTCGATGGAATGAAAACTGGAGATGTAGCTGAAGCATGGTTGACTGAAATGGAGAAATATTTTGAGATCAGAAACTACTCTGAGGTTACTAAAGCCATGTGGGGAGCCTATCAGCTGTCTGGGGAAGCATCCACTTGGTGGATGAATAAGAAAATGGAGTTGGAACTAGGTCCCTTGAAGGTGACATGGGATGAGTTCGTGGAACTATTCCGAAAATGATGGTTACCACAGTTGTATTTTGATCAGAAGCTAACGGATTTTCAAAACCTCAGGCAAGGTGAACTATCTGTGGTCGAGTACGCAGAAAAATTCACTAGGCTACTAAAGTATGTTCCCCAATACCAAAAGGACGAAAGGTTCTGAATCAGAAAGTTCATCATGGGACTCAACGCTCAGATCGGTGGTGAAGTGGAGGTGCATGGTCCAAGCACAATGGATCAAGTTTATGAAAAGGCAATAAAACAGGAGCAGAAGATTAAGTCTATCTCCGCTTACCGTGACAAGAAACGCAAGAAGTTTGATAAGAACTACAACGATCAGTCTTTTAAAAGGAAAAATGATAAGGGATATGGAAACAGGAGGTTTGATAAGGGAAATCGAAAGAATCAAGGAGGATTTGGTAATGAGCACAGAGGTAAAGATTTTAAGAGAAATGCAAATTTTAAGAAGAATGGTGATTCTGCAAGTAGACCATCTGAGAAGCGAGGACCTATAGGAGGATGTTTCTCGTGTGGAGGAGATCATTATGCCAATCGTTGTCCCAACAAGAAGCCGAATGGGAGGCCTAGGAACACGGAGCTTCCTTCACAATAGGAAGCCTTTTAGCAAAGGATTCATGCCGCTCGTGACAATCGGCAAGCGGAGTATCAAATCACTCCTATTGAGATGACAGGTACCTTATTTGGAGTCCCTGTTTCTATTCTATTTGATACTGGTGCAACAGAAAATTTTGTGTCACCTAGAGTTCTAAGTAAATTTTCTAGAAAAGATGGCTTTATGTCAAAACCTTGGACAATAGAGTATGCAAATAACTCAAAGGCACAGGTAGAGCAATGTTTGTTCGAAGCTAGGATTGATGTTTCTAACTTCACCACTGAGGTAAACTTATACGTAGCACCTTTAGGGTCCTACGATGTCATCCTAGGAATGAGCTGGTTGTGGAAACATCGAGCTAAAGTAGATTGTTTTCATAAAACCATTGAGTGTCTGGATGAGATGGGCAAAACTATAAATCTCCAAGGAATTCAGAGGGAAATAAAGGTTAGATCCATTTCATCAAAACAACTAAAGCGGGCTAGGTGAAAGGGGTGTCAACTTTTTGTAGTTAAGATGGACCTAGTAGAGGAAACCTCGGAGAAGCAATCTTTTGAGGAAAGATATCCATTTCTGTGCAACTTCAGAGACGTATTTCCTGAAGAGTTACCTAGTTTGCCTCCGAAGAGAACATTTGACTTTGGTATAGATATTAAACCAAGATCAGAGCCAATCTCTAAAGCTTCGTATCGTATGACTACCACTGAACTTATGGAATTAAAAGCTCAGTTGCAGGAGCTTTTGTCTAAGAATTTGATTAGGCCAAGTGTATCACCGTGGGGAGCCCCGGTTATCTTTGTCAAAAAGAAAGATGGAACTCTAAGGCTATGCATAGACTATAGGATGCTTAACAAGGCAACTATAAAGAACAAGTATCCCTTGCCACGAATTGATGATCTATTTGACCAAATGCATGGCGCATCAGTCTTTTCCAAGATAGATCTGAGATCTGGATACCATCAGTTAAGGTTGAAAGACGAAGACATTCCCAAGACAGCTTTCAGAACGAGGTATGGTCATTATGAGTTCACGGTGTTACCGTTTGGATTGACCAATGCACCTGCTGCTTTCATGAATCTCATGAATAGTGTATTCAGAGATTGTCTTGATAAGTTTGTACTAGTCTTCATTGATGATATTCTAATCTATTCCAAGAATGAAGAGGAGCATGCACGACATCTTCAAATAGTGTTGCAACGATTAAGAGAGCATAAATTGTATGCGAAACTCTCCAAGTGCACTTTCTTTCAGAAAGAAGTGCAGTATTTAGGGCACATAATATCAGCCGATGGGATATCAGTTGATCCGGCCAAAATAAAAGCTATTATGGAATGGCCTGAACCTACCAATGTGTCAGAGGTACGAAGCTTCATGGGTTTGGCTGGGTATTACAGGAAATTTGTGTTGAATTTCTCAAGCATTGCTAGTCCCATTACCTCCTTGCAGAGAAAAGGAAAAAGGTTTGTTTGGATGGATGAATGTCAAAAGGCTTTTGACTTGTTAAAAGAAAAATTAACAACCGCTCCAATTCTAAAAGTTCCTGATCCAGAGGGAGAGTTTGAGGTTATCACTGATGCCTCGGGGGAAGGATTGGGAGGTGTGCTTATGCAAGATGGTAGAGTGGTAGCCTATGAGTCAAGGAAGCTAAAAAATTATGAACAGAACTACGCTCCTCATGACCTAGAGATGGTAGCAGTGGTTCACGCCCTTCAGATGTGGTGACATTACTTGTTGGGAAGGACTTTTATTTTAAAATCTGATCACCAAAGCCTTCGCTACATATTCACACAACCTAATGTCAATGCAAGACAAAGGAGATGGCTAGAACTAATATCAAATTATGACTTCGAAATTTCTTATATCAAGGGCAAGGAAAACTGAGTAGTAGATGCCTTAAGCAGAAGAAGGCATATAGCCTCTATAATCTCCATACATGCTAACTTTAAAGAGTTAGTATTGCAAAACCTATCTGGGGATGAGTATTATGAACAAGTAAAACAGGCTCTGCACCTAAACCCTAAGGACCCAAGATATGACGGATTCAGTTTTGAATCCGATGGATTGCTAAGATTCAAGGGAAGAATTTATGTCCCTGATTCAGTGGAACTTAGAAACCTTGTGTGGAAGGAAGTTCACTGTGCTCCTTACTCTGGACACCCTGGTGTAACAAAACTGTTAGTGGATGTCAAGCCGTTATATTTTCTGGAAGGGAATGAAGAGTGATGCTGCAAAGTTTGTAGCTAGTTGTTTGGAGTGTCAGAGAGTTAAGGCAGAACACCAACATCCTGCTGGGTTGTTGTACCCACATGATATTCCGGAATGGAAATGGCAAGTTATTAGTATGGATTTTGTCCAAGGGTTGCCAATGTCTAAGAATAGGCATGATGCAATATTGGTTGTTGTGGATAAACTAACCAAGGTTGCACATTTCATACCGGGAAATTTGACAGATGGAGCACATCTTTTGGCTCGAAAATTTGTGCAAAAAATCTTCAGATTGCATGGGGTACCTGAAAAGATAATATCTGATAGAGATGCTCGGATAACTTCACGGTTTTGGCAAACCTTATTTTCTGCATTAGAGACTAAATTGAATATAAGTACTGCTTATCATCCTGAAACTGATGGTCAGACAGAAAGAGTAAACCAGGTATTAGAAGACCTTTTGAGAATGTATTGCATGGATCAGCAATACAGATGGGAGGAATATTTACCTCTTGTTGAATTTGCCTATAACAACTCCTATCATTCTGCCATTAAGATGGCGCCATTTGAAGCATTATATGGAAGGAAATGCCGAACTCCTATAAGCTGGGATAAGCTGGAAGATAGGATAAGCATTGGACCTAAAATGCTTGCTGATATGGAAGAAAAAGTTAAAGTGATTAGGAAGAGGTTGGCAGAAGCCAATGACAGGCAAAAGAGTTATGCAGATCACAAGCAAGTGCCTAGGCACTTCTCTGTTGGCGAGAAGGTGCTTTTGCGAGTGAAACCCCAAAAGAGTTCTATAAAATTCGGTAAATCTTCGAAATTGGCTCCTCGTTATGTCGGACCTTTCGAAGTTCTTGAGATTATCAATCCGATTGCCTACAAAGTTGCTCTACCTCCAGCCTTGTCTAAGATGCATAATGTTTTTCATGTTTCGTACTTAAAGAAATATTTTGTAGGTAATAACCACATCCTTAAGTGGAATTCCTTACAGATGTAAGAACCCAGGGTGGTTGTGATCGAGCCACTCAAGGTGCACGAAATGCGTAAACTTTGTTTACGTAATCGAGAAGTTTTGCAATGCAAAATACAGTGGGACCAATATGGCGAGGATAGCGCCACTTGGGAAGACTACAAAGACATTTATCAAAGATTTCCAAAACTTTTTAAAGACATTAATGTTGCATTATAGAAAGTTTGTTTTAAGTTTATGTTTTTGCTTGATAAACTTAATCATCGGGGACGATGATTTTTAAAGGGGAAGGATATGTTACATCCCTCCTTTTGAAAACAATTATGTTATTTACTTTCTTGCAAATTTCAGTAAATTACTATGTTGAGAACGACATGAAAACTGACAATTTATCTTACTAAGTTGTTATATGAAATTGCGGAATCTATTGATTACGATCAAGGTGATATGTAGACTAAATGTCTTTATAATAAATGCAATGATGTTTGAATATATTATATTTGGATCATAGATGCTTTGACCACAAAATTGTATGTGAGTCTGTCGATGCAGGAACAGGTGGATTGTGTTCGATGGAAGAGAAAGTATCTTCGAGAGAGAGTATAGACTCTGGAAACTAACCAAAGGTGTTTGTCACTGAGATCGCCAAATAGATAGATAAACCTGGGAACCAACAAGTAAGTCTTGTTTGTCAGTTTGGGTAGTTAATTTGTTGTCGACATCAAAGGATAAAGTATAACATCCTAGTCGAAAGTCATCTTGTAGAATCTTGGAGTCGTCGTTGGCGTCGTAAGTCCATAATAGCAAGTCGACTTAGTTAGACATTTACTATTTTTGTTTATAAGTATTTAATGAACCATGGTGTGGCAAAATAATAAATCTTGTTCTGTAGTCGAAAGACGCGAGAAGTCGACCTTGAGTGTCTAACGTTGTAAGAATTCATTTGCGATACGATCAATTCGGCGTGATTGTCGTAAATCACGTCGAACTTGTGTTGTGAATATTTTCTTTTCGCGTAGATCGACGAATGTCGATTTGAAGCCATAGCGTGATGTAATTTATTTTAGTCATCATGTAGCGTGAGTCTTTCCTTCTAGTTATGACCGTGATTTGTTGTCAATTTAACCTTGAAGATTTCTTAATAAGTTGGTCTTTGTCTCCTTTTCATTTTCGATCAACACGATGCTCTAGCCATTGCCTAACCACCGCCATGCCAAGATTAACTCCGTAATACATCTTGTAGTGGCTTTTGGATGGAATTAGATACCTTGGTTATCGAGTGAAGGCGGAGTTGTTATGTCTTCTAGCGGACCACGTCGCCAAAGGAGCCACCACCTTTTGTATGGTCATGTTACGTGAGAAGTCGGGTTCATAATTAGTTATGTCAACCCATGTGTTTAAGATTTACGTCAACCGAGAATTCTTTGGAGGGATTTTTTTTAACCAAGACGTGAGAGGTTAGCTTGCGGATTAGAAAGGGTGTAACCATTATTAAATGTTAATACTCCATCACCTTGGAGTGTGGAGAGGCTTCGGTGGTTGTGGTGTAAAAGTAGAAGAATCTGCGGAGAGAGAAAACATTTTCCTTTATCTCTGCGCATCATGGAAAGTTGTTGCAACTTCCTTCGTGGGCAGAAGGAGTGGAGGGCAGCATGGAACGACAGTTTTTGAAGAGAGTTATCTTCGCAAGGTTGAGGGAGGAAGGAGAAGCCGTCGTGGAGGGAGAAACAGCAAAAAGGTTGCGAAGGGAGAGTTATTTTCCTGTGCACCGTCGACGGAAAAAGGAAATCTATTGCTACGGATAAGGGAGTGCTTGTGTGAAGGCCGTCGCGGAAGTTAGAGTGTAGAGGATCTACTCCAACGTTGGAGGGAATCTAGGAGTCGGGTAAGGTCGGGGGGCGGTTAGTAGAGGAGGCTGCGAAGTTATGCGTAGGAGGAGGTTGTTTTTGGGAAGAGCGAGAGTATAGTAATGGGATAGTGAGGAGAGCGAGAGGAGAGTAACTGTGTAGAAAGGCAGCGAGGGTATAGTAGCTGTGCAGTGAGGAGAACGAAAGGTAGCGAGAGTATAGTAGCTGTGTAGTGAGGAGAATGAAAGGCAGTGAGAGATAGTTACTGTGCAGTGAAGTAACGAGAGGCAGAGAGATAGTTACTGTGCTGTGAAGTAACGAGAGGCAGAGAGAATTCGGTGTGAAAAGAGCACAAGGTGGGAAGATAGCATAAGTGGGATTAGAGCATAGTCGTAGGAAAAGAGAGGTAACTGTGTAGGAGACATCCATGGGTAGATAGAAGCTGCAAGAGAGTAAAAGGCAGTAGTGGGAAGAGAGTGGAAAGGTCGTGGAATTGCCACAGCAACCTTCTTTTTTAACAACAGGTTCATTTCCTTTACCATTTGTCTCAGTTTAAAACAGTAAGAAAGAGAGTCTCATATTTATGGAAGATTAATACGTTTAATGAGTAGAATAGAATGACAATGTAAGTTTACTACGATTTCAGTGTGCGGTTAATTCCATGAAATAGCTTCATTGCTGTGTATGATATGTGAAAAACTCAGAAACTGAAGTATGCTGTCTCATTACTGTGTTTTAAGATTAGAAAAACTCAGAAATAGAAGTGTTACTGCCTTCTAGGAATTGTAAACTCAGAAACTGTAACATTTCTCGTCATAAATGACATTGTAAAACAAAAGAACGCTGTTCTCTAAAGTATATGCAATTAGGAACGAACTTATCTTGGTGCAAGACGTAATTTACCTTCTACGAACGATAGACAATGATGTAAGATAGAAGATTTTCCTTTAAGACTGTATTATGAACTTAGAACTGTCCTTGGAGGTTTTAAATGATAGCTCCATAGCAAGAAAACATGATGCTCCACGTGCATGCTATGTAGGAGTCAAACCGCAGTTCTTAGGCATGTTTTGACGTAAAATTTAGTTTGTTGATAGCCAGAAAATGCAGTTGTAAACAGCCGACGTCTTATCCGTTTAATATCTTTATCTACATATGAAGGATTCCCAAACCTTTTAGATATATTTACGACTCTCAGCTATATGAATCATATGAAACTAAATGACTCGGAAAGAGGAGTAGGAAGATAAAGTGTTGGTAATGTTTAGGAAACCGTCTTGGTTCTGAAATGAACAATTTGAGTTGAAAACCTGTATGTGAGTCAAGATTACGTTGCATGCGACGATGCTAGAATTGTTTAACCTTGTAGACCATATGAGTCTAGAATCCTTGAATTTCAAGATAACGGAAAATGATTTAGATACTTGAGTATGTTGTGTTAACATGGGAACCAAGTAAACAAATTTGAAACCACTTAGGAGTGGACGTGTCTAAATAATGATTTTTTTTACAGGATAATAGGATTATGAAAGTCTGAACTCGAGATTAGAGTAAATATTGCACAATGCACTATTATAGGAGGATCTCCTAGCCCTTGAGGTCATCAAGGTCGGCAAAATAGTTCAAACTATACAAATAGGAAACTGTAGGATTTCGACCAGTTCAAGTAGAGTAGGGTGGGTGAACCAAGTTCATGCGTTTTTAGAATGTTAACTAAATACAAATCCTTTGGCCAAGGTGGTGTACTATCCTCAAGTGCATCAAACGTTCACCATAACTGGATGGCGTTTCTTGTGGAGGGTTGTGCATGACTAGAGGGTATCTAGGGATCTGCACAATAACAAGACACGTAGGTTACAACACCAGAGCTCAGATGGCAAACACCGATGGTTATCCTAAGTCTATCCTCTTGAGTAGGGTAGGGCCACTTCCGGTTAGGAAGGAGTGCGGGAGACTGACGGTCTGTGGTTGGAGGTTAAGCTCCTTGAAGATACTTTCTCTTCCAAATATTGAGGAATTGCCGAGTCTTGAACGTGATGGTTTGACAATCGAGATGCATGGTAATGGTATGTTTCTGATATTTGTTATCTCAAGAAAATTTCATTTGTTAGAAAACAAAGTGTATTATGAATATCATTTCCTTCAGTTTATGAAAATGCAATCATGTTTATGATAAAATGAAAAAAAAATGTTGTATTAGATTATAGATGAGTTACTTTTGTATTTGATTACCTTGTAAAAAAAAAATTTACCATTGTGAAAACTTAGTTACTTCTTGTCATTTCGGATGTGGATGTTACATACTTCTCCTCTACCCTGCGTGCCAAGATAAAAGACTCATTTACTGAGCTAGGACTAAACATGCATACCTCATGTTGAATGTGATCCTTGAGACCACCCAAGAATAAATCATTCAAGTTCTCCTCTGTAATTGTATCCACTCTTAAGGATAGATTTTGGAATTTTTGAATATAATCCTTAACTGATCCTATTTGTTGAATTTTAGCAAGCTAGCTGAAGAAGTTGTCTGTCACACTATTGCTATATTGTGCTTGGAGTTCTTCTATAAAAATTGACCATGAGACGGTGAGACCCTTTTTTCTTCGATGAGTACAAAGCTAATGATACCAAATGAATTGATCTGGTCCTAGATATAGGGAAGCCATCGTGACCTTTTGTCCATATGGGATTTGATGTACTTCAAAAAAATTCTCCATTTGGTTTATCCATGTTAGAGGATCCTTACCATCGAACTTGCGCATATCCACCTTTGGAAAAAAATTCCTAGATCCCATAGGAGTATTAAAATTTGTGTCATTATTAGCCAACTTGAAGGTTTCACCTTGGTTGCTTGAGAACTCCTTTCTTGGTTCATTCATATAGGCGCTTAATATGCTACGTATATCTGATATATCTCCTCTTAGGTCAAACATATCCCTCTTAACCTCTTCCTTGAACTTACTTATTTCCTCATTGGGATTACTATCCTCTATTATTTCCTCATCCTTGTTAGAGGATTTCCCCGGTCTGGCAGCATTCTTTTTGCCTCTTGTTGCAGGCCCCGTCATGATGGAAACCAATATTTTTGAAATAAATCACACAAATGAAATGTAAATTTTTTAAAATTTTTACTGTAACTTATTAAGGCCATGATACCACTTACCCAGAAAAAAATCCAAAAAATTAGCAAATTTGCTGCCTTGAGAGCAAATTTGTTGGAAACCCTAATTTTGCAATAACTCACCTATTTTTGCTTCATTTCCTCTAAAATATGTACTGTATCTTCTTTAATATGGTCTTCAAAAACCCTTTAAAAATCCTAAAAAAATTCACTAAAATCTGAAAGTTATGCTCTTCCCAAAATCGCCTCCAATGTTGAGAAAAAATCTTGCCTCTATGGTGCCAAGATCATGCTCTGATACCATTTGTAATGAAACAACTTGCACAATATCTAAATATAATAGTAATATGCTGAAAATACTTGATAATAATATGCCACTTTGAGGGGGCAACCTCCTAATCCTCTTTGAGGGGGATACCTCCAATAGTCTTTAGTAAGAACACAATACTCAATATGATGTGAAATGAGACTCACTACCTCCTATATATACCTATTTATGCCTAGGATATCACCCAGGCTGACTTAGATAGCCCTATAGAAGCCTTAGGTTGACCTAAACAACTAAATAACAATATAATAATGATAATATGACTTAATTAGGAGTTAAGATAGCCACAAGCCGACTATTCATAACCCTATGTACACCAATATTAAGGGCGTAGCAAAGGAACTATTTTGCAAACACACCTCTTGGGAGTGTTTGAGGTTTAGGTTTTCAAGTGTGAATAATTTACCTAGCATGCATATTTCCCTGACAACGTCTTCCCATTGATCGTCCTACAATAATTTTTGATAGTTTCACCTTTTCTTTCTCTTTTTTTTTGTTAATCTTTTTAGTGAGGTATCCGAGGAGATTTTCCCTTCCTGCAGATTTAACTTTGACATGTTCCTTATTACTCCCCTATGATTTAGAGGGACGGTGTCTAGACATTATTGTTGCAGTTATGTTAGGCATGGGGTACTTGATTCAACACGACGACATTACCCGTAAACATGACCCAGAGGTACCATAAATACCGAACACTGCGAATGTTTGAGTTTGGACATTTAATTACAAGGTTTACCTATCTAGAAAAGAAAACTTATATGATAGCTTATAAGGAAATGAGAAGAATTAAACTTCTTTGCTTGCATGTAAAGAATAAGGCTAGATGTTTTTGATCCATTCATAAATACATAAGGAAGAGTAAAGTAACAACATTCAAACAATTGTAAACATAATTTCAAAAGATACTAATTCACTTACACTAATCACAAACATAAATTAGAAAAGATACTTATTCATTCAGTTTCAAGATGATATGATAGTTAATTTGCCGTATATCAAGTGATCTTTATTCAAGGTAAAACAATGATGTATAGTCACATATCAAATTAATCTTTGTTCCAAGAGTAGGATACTAGATCATTTCCTTGCATAATTTTTTCAAACTTATATGTACAATTAAAACCAAATTAAGGCTTGTAATCATAACAGGATAAGTTATCCAACACGAATTTAACTCAACTTCTTTGGTTGAGAATTAACAATTCCTAACTATGGTAAATAATGTCAACTTCTAGGTCAAATGAGGATTCTTCGATCACATTTTGAGATTAGGGAAATTGTTTCAAAACATTGGGTTTTCATTTTGTTCTTTCTAAAGCATTTAAGATTAACGATTGTTTAAAGAATTATTGCAATCCATCTTAGATTCTCACTATAGGCTTTTGCTAAATATTTGACCCAACCTTTTACATTGAAATCTATTCCTCAAGGAAATTAGTTCATTATTGTTCATTAAGATACTCTTATTAAACATTATACTTCTTCCATTGTTATCCAAGGACATGTAAACTCATATAAGGGGGCTCTATCCTTCACTTTGTCGCATAATTAAATTACAATATCTACTTAAATAGTTAGGATTGAAGTGTGTAATACTATTATTGGTTTATCAATAGTATTGAGCAATAGGGTACCATTGATCAATTATCAAAGTCTATAAAGTACCCATCCACATATTTCATGTTTGTTTGTATATGCGAGTTGAAAAACATTGGGGATGCATGCATGGCCACCATGGTGCGCAACTAGGCCTGTGGTGGAGTTGAATTTTCCAAAACCCAACAAATGGGAAAAAGAACAATTGAGGGCATGATGTTGGATTGTGTGGTGTGGAGGGGATTTTGATTTTATTATTAACTGCCATTTTATAAAGTATAAAAAAAAACACCAAACCAAAAGGAATCAACACAGTAAAAGAGAAAGTGGGAGTAATTCTTACTCCAACTGCTATTTTTGTCTCCGACCGTGTGAGAGTGATCATAATAATAATAATATTAATTAGCCGATAGGCTTTTAGTTGTGAGCATTATAGTGCTCGGAATTGTCTCACGCCATGCTTTCTTCCCACCGGTATGGTAATTAACACCGGCAAAGTGATAGCCATCTACAAAAGTCCCCTAAACCTGTTTCACACTGCCAAACATCTTTACAGTAGTCAGAAAATAGTTGTAACCATCAGGAAATAGGAAATCAAAGGAGATTGTTGGGATGAATCTATGCTTTGATTTGATGTCGACCTCTCTACATAACTATTTGATTTCATCTTTAATGTTTTGATCTGATTCACTTTGATTTATGTCGACCTCTCTACATAACTATTTGATTTCATCTTTAATGTTTTGATCTGATTCACTGTTCGCTGGCATATATTGTACGCGTGGTCTAAATGCAAACTTCTTTATGCATGTTCTCTGCCCTTTGTCACCGCCCAGACTCTATATAAATACAATTCAATCCATTAACTATTGTGCAATAGAAGTTTTAGAGACAAAGGCACTTATAGACTGTGATTCTCCAGAGACAAAGGTATTTACACACTGCGATTCTCTAGAATATCAAGAGTAAGTCTACTCTTCCATGTCCAATTGCTTTTTTAGTAAGTGTTTTTACATATTGCAAAATCTAATTTCTTTTTTCCTTCCTGTTATTTCTATCTTCTTCATTCCTATATTTGAAGCAATTGTTGCAAAAATGGTGTTTATTTGGGTTGTATTTCCATTTCAAGTAGGGTTGAATGTGATTTGAGCACACACCTTGCGTTGATTTTGAGTTTCTTGTACAAATTTAAATTTGTGGGTCTATGGCTTGACATGCTAGCGTAGCAAGGCTCGTGCCTCATCATGATGTTGTTTGTGTTGCTCCCCATGGACTAGACTATGCAGGTAGAGAGAGCCAAGGAGCTCACCACTGGCACCACTGAAACTACACTAGAGAAGCCGCAAATTTGTGTGAATGTTTTTTCTGTTGAGAGTTAAAAAATATGCGTACAGTTTTAGGATTAGGGTTTTAGTTTTTTTAAAATTAATTAGCCGATAGGCTTTATATGTGAGCATTGTAGTGCTCAGAATTGTCTCACGCCATTAAATTCTTCTCGCTGGTAGCGGATAGGGTTTTATTTGTGAGCATTTGTACTCAGAAAATGGTCTAATGTCGTTGTTTTTTCTCACAATGCTCTGAAAACTGTCTCTCGCACCGTCTAGACTTTAATAACAACTGTTGGAAAGTAAAAGCGTATCTCAGCTAATTAATTGTAAAGATCTACTACTTTAAATTTATACTGCCAGCACATATTCCTTTACAGTTTTCTGCCAACTGTATTCCGCTGCCAAATTCCCACTGCCCAAGCTCTATTTAAATAGAGTTCAATTCCCTTATTATGAAGTAGATTTTTTCCTTTGTTTGGTGAAGGTGTTATCAAAAGCATTTGCATATTTCCAACAAATTTACAGTCTACATTTTTCTTTTTTTAGATAGTTGATTTCTGAATTTTTTTTCAAGATAGGGTTTTGAGACAAATTTAAATAAATTTTTGTCCATGAATGGGTTTTGAAAAAAATTTAGTGTATGTTCCTAATAAATAGTTGTCCTTGGATGTGCTCAATAGGAAGTAGATATTAAATTTCCAATCTAATAACAACCAGTTGTTTTTTTAATGTGCATCGGGTTCTCAGCTTTAACTGTGTGTCCACTGTGATTGAAAATGGTTCCCATTTGATTCCTAAGAGAACCAGAGTGATACTTAATAGACCCATTTGTCTCTGTCATTCTTTGCAGTTGAGGATGATGAATCGCTCTCTGTGCTGCTCCAAAAATAGCTGAAATCGAAGCCTTGACGCGAGTATGGTGCTGTACAGGACTGAGTACATGCACTTCGAGCTCTCTGTAATGCACTCCAAGCTCTTTGAATTGGATCTGCATCTTTCACGTTTGGAAATTTGTGTAACTTTAGACAATTCTAATGATAAGGTGTCACGAAAGTTGCCCCTTAATCTTATGAACATCTTGTCTGTTGACGGGTTTCTTCCTCTGCCATAAAATTCTTCATATGTCTATTTTTAACTTGGATACTTCCCAGGAGATAAAGTTTATGTGTATGGATACTTATGGTTGGGTATAGTGGCCGGAATCAAAAGAAAGTGGCGTTACTCATGATAAGAAAGCCAGCGGTAGCTTCACTTGTGTTGGATATCTCCGTCACTTGTGTATGATATATTATATGTGTATATGTCTGTCAGATATAATTTACCTTTGCCAATAAATGTATATATGGCATGAGCTGTCCTTTGCAAATAAAAGATCTGAGATTTTCAAATAATGATTCAGCTGAAACTTTTTGAAGTTCATAATTTCCAACAGGAGGAAGGGAAAAAACTGGGTTGTTACTACGAAAGCAGATATCCCACAGAAAATAAAGCTTAGGGTTATGGAATCTAATTAGGGTGTACGGTGATCGAGAGAAAACAAACGAGTACATCTTACAAGAAACCCTAATTAGGGTTTTTAATATTTAATTAAGATTTAAGATTTAACGAACGGTTCTTTTTTATGACATCTTGTATCCGATATATGGCAATTATGTATTGCTAATTGATACAAGAGAATGCCCGTTTCTTTGTTTTCCTTAGTTTTATTTGTCATTGTTTTCAATGATATTTCAACTTCTCACTTGTTTTTTTGGATTGTTCTGTTTTTCCTAACGTTTTTATTTCTACTTTAAACATGTACAAATTTATTGTTATACATCTATTTGACTATTACTAAATCCATTAACTCTTCCCATAAATATCCTTTCGGCGGATCCCTTGAACCTCCAAGGGGTGCAAGTGCTAGTATAGGTATTTGTGTAACGTTATGGTGCATTGAATAAAGTGGTAGCGGTGTTTAAGATTCTAATAAAATTGCGTATCATTTAAATCATCTATCTTAACTATCTAAACATTTTCCAGCTTCATTCAATGATTTTGGACACTTAGACCTGTGGGCTATTTTAAGCAAACTTGGCATCGAACAGGGTATGGAGATACATCAAAGAATAAAAGAAGACAAATTTCATCAGATGTTGTAGTTGCAAGCTACCGGTTAGACATGTATTCAAAACGTGGAAGCACCGACAAGCCATGAAAACTGTTTTGACAAAATGACCCAAAGAAATGTGATCTCATGGAACGCCATGACAGCAGGGGGGTGTTCCATATGGTTTTGTTCAGAAAGGCCTTAGAAACTTTTTAAACAAATGAAACTGGCGAGTGTAATGCCCGATCCCTCAACATTTGCCAGCATCCTCATGCATAACGAAAAGGGGGGGAAATTTTGTCAGATATTATAGTTGGAAATACACTAAAAGACGTGCGCAGAACGTAGAAGCCCAGACAGGGCACGGGAGCAGTTTGACAAAATCCCTCAAGCACGTCTACAGAATGACAAAATCCCTCAAGAAATGTCGCCTTGTGGACTGCATCCATTGCAGGTTGACCTCAACCTAGATTCATTGGAAGAAGTTTGGAATTGGGCATGGACATACTTCAAGCTTGAAGACAAAATTTCATCAGATGTAGTAGTTACAGATGACAGAGCACACGAAATGTTTGACAAATACCTCGTTTGCAGGGTGTGCACACAGTGGATTTATTAAAAACAATTAAGAAACTTCCAAGAAGAAAAGAATTAGCAGATGTAAGATGACATTTATCCTTGTGCTTCCGTTGGACCTTTGGAATAGGGCATTGACATAAATCAAGGCATAAACGAATGGCAAACTACACAACACGCATGAACAGTTTGCAGGATATGCCGAAACTGGATTGAGGAAAAGGCTTTTAGAACCGTTTAAAAAAAAATTAAAATTAGCAGACACGAAATTTAGGAACAGAGTATGGATATCCGATCTAGCATAAGGGTTTATTTCACCTAAACATCAGAAAAACTTATACCCAGTTTGCAAATTGTATTATCCTAAAACATATCATCAAAATGAATTTCAAACTAAAATTTATTAACAAAATTCAAGAACCAGACTTGGTGTTTTCTTGCTCCATATCAGTTATTGGAACAGCTTCTGCACTGAATTTGCTGTTTCACCTACCTGTATGGGTTGGGGTCCTTCTAACAGGACTCAGTACTCTACTCATCCTTGGAGTGCAGCGGTATGGGATGCTCATTTTCAATTTCCAACTTAAATTTCATTTAATGCTTTCAGATTTTTATAGGTTGACATTTTGGCTTGTATATATGGACAACTGTATAAATATATATATATATTTGGCTAACATTTTGTGTCTAACTTATAAACCCCACTTCAATGATGTTTAGAACTTTAGAAGTATGTGTGTTTGAGATTAACCAACCTTGTTCTTGATTCACTTGAAAATCTCAGCTTACAAAATTATGCTATTACAGATCAGAAAATTGGAGCTGGCAATAACTATTCTAATATTTACAATGGCTATCTGCTTCTTTTTGGAGCTTGGACATGTAAAGCCCAATTTCAAAGAGGTCGTGAAAGGGATATTTGTTCCTCAGTTAAAGGGAAGTGGAGCAACTGGTCTTGCAATCTCTCTCTTCGGTTCCCTTGTTATGCCGTAAGTTACAGTGCATTTTCCCTTCAAAACAAGATTGAAAATTTCTGGGAATTCTCAAACTGAATATGCAGTATATTTTATGCCCAGGCACAACTTATTTCTCCATTCAGCCTTGGTCCTTTCAAGGAAAATTCCAGCTTCTGTTCCTGGAATCAATGTAAGTTTAATTCATGTATTGAGGTGGATGAAAAAGCAGATTTATGACCACCTAATTAATCAGCTAATTCTATTGCTGTAATTGTCAATGACGGTCATCTTGCAGATATTTCTTTATAGAGAGTGCATTTGCTCTATTTGTGGCATTTCTGATCAATGTGGCGATCGCAAGTGCTCCTTCATTGTTATGAACAGATAACTCTGCCGATTCTATATAAGTAATTTGTTTGTCTCCTCGGATAATCAAATATAAGATCCCCAGTACATAAACTATCATAATTGGAAAAGCGATTAATCCTATGAATACTGAAGCCACCTTCGGCAGACTATTATGGATCAACCAACGCACAAATCCTGTGCTAAGGTAGTATATGTTTATGCCTATGAGAATGAATCCCATAGCCCAAGACAAAATGGTAACCTACAAGCCAAATTTCTGGATGTTAGAAATCATTCCACACCTTATCATACTGTTACTTTTGAGAATATATTGTTACTTACTGAAATGGAATTTTTGTGAGGTCCCATCTTTATCTTGCTGCTAGTAAACTTCAACAATGGTATTAGAGCATATGGTAATTCAAAAGATAAGATCATCTACACAAACCATATGAAAGAAAAACACAATAATGTTAGTTCCTGAAAAAATATTTAAAATGTACTGTTTTTGATAATGTTAGCTGGAAAAAAAGAGTTCAGAACCCTATACAAAACGGCTCAAAATGTAGTGTGACTGATTATGCTCTGATTTTCAATCAGATGAAACATACCTGGCAAATGATAATTAGTTTTCCTGAGCCAGAATTCCCACTAATGATAGCCACCACCAGGCTTGGAATAATTGCAAGGGACCTTGTTACTATATTTCGCTTCCATGTCTTCATTTTTAAGTTGAGAAAGCCCTGCAGGTGTAGAAATTTCAAGTCTTAGGGTAAAGATTAGGAATATACACAAGTTATATGTAAAGACATTAATATGGAGAAGACTATTACTACATAAGTTATGCTGCTTATAAGTTGTTTTCACCTGCATCACATACTGAGCTGCGAATGTTCCAGTGATAGTTGAACTTTGCCCCGATGCCAGCAACGCCACTGCATATAGTGTAGAACTGCAATTCCCTACTATCGTCTGAAATGTGAGAACAAAAGCTAGATAAGATTTGCAGAGGATTTGACAGAGGTTGTGTTGGGTTTTGCTCAGTATTCTGTTTAGAAATTTTTAGTTAATAGAATCAATAGGCATAGTAGATTTGAGAGGAAAGATTTATTTTTAGTGAGTTTTTTTAATTGCTTTATGTAAACTATTTAAAACTAAAGCCAAAGTAAATGACTCTGACTTTGTAGACATGATATTTTCACAGTTCATGATATAAGATTGTCGAGTTTCTGGAAAAACTGTGTTGCTTTTTTACATTGACATTTCGGATCACACTCTGTAATTCCATCATCAGGAAGAAAAGAAGAGAATGAAGAGACATTCTCTTCTTTTCTTCTTGATGATAGAATCAAGATCAGAAACATTGATGCAAAAAGCAACACAGTTTTTGCAGAAGCTCTACAATCTGACTGACTTTTTTCTTGCATATTTTAAAAAATTGTATGTAAAACACTCTGGGTGTAGTAATCAAAGTAGCCTTACTTTCAAGAGAAAAGAGGCATAAAGGATGTCTATGTTCCCACAATAGTTTAGAATTTCATCAGATAAATTGGGCATCGAACAAGCAGCTCCAGTTACAGAAACGATCGCCACATTGATCAGAAATGCCACAAATAGAGCAAATGCACTCTCTATAATGAAATATCTGCAAGATGACTGTCATTGACAATTACAGCAATAGAATTAGCTGATTAATTAGGTGGTCATAAATCTGCTTTTTCATCCACCTCAATACATGAATTAAACTTACATTGATTCCAGGAACAGAAGCTGGAATTTTCCTTGAAAGGACCAAGGCTGAATGGAGAAATAAGTTGTGCCTGGGCATAAAATATACTGCATATTCAGTTTGAGAATTCCCAGAATTTTTCAATCTTGTTTTGAAGGGAAAATGCACTGTAACTTACGGCATAACAAGGGAACCGAAGAGAGAGATTGCAAGACTAGTTGCTTCACTTCCCTTTAACTGAGGAACAAATATCCCTTTCACGACCTCTTTGAAATTGGGCTTTACATATCCAAGCTCCAAAAAGAAGCAGATAGCCATTGCAAATATTAGAATAGTTATTGCCAGCTCCAATTTTCTGATCTGTAATAGCATAATTTTGTAAGCTGAGATTTTCAAGTGAATCAAGAACAAGGTTGGTTAATCTCAAACACACATACTTCTAAAGTTCTAAACATCATTGAAGTGGGGTTTATAAGTTAGACACAAAATGTTAGTCAAATATATATATATATATATATATATATATATAGTTGTCCATATATACAAGCCAAAATGTCAACCTATAAAAATCTGAAAGCATTAAATGAAATTGAAGTTGGAAATTGAAAATGAGCACCCCATATCGCTGCACTCCAAGGATGAGTAGAGTACTGAGTCCTGTTAGAAGGACCCCAACCCATACAGGTAGGTGAAACAGCAAATTCAGTGCAGAAGCTGTTCCAATAACTGATATGGAGCAAGAAAACACCAACATTAGTTACTAAAAGCTTATATGGTGCAAGCAAACACAGACCATAGTTACAGAAGTAGTGAATTATGAAAGCTTCAGAGAAAAAAGTTAGTAAGGTGCACAAATGACCAAAATAATTGAATGGACCTGCAAAAATATAAGAGTAACTCTTGAAGCCTTTTCAGTGAGCTTAAAAGAAACAGAAAAGAATCCTACAAGTCATTTCATTTTTCTCCATAGACAAAAAAATAATAATAACAAAAAAATTCTGGTTTGAAATGAATATAGATCTGTCTAATGGGTGCAGGCAGTTACCATTATAATTCCTATTGATTCTGTTAAAATAGATGCAGAATATGAATGTGTAATGTCAAACCTTCAGGGATGTCGGTTTGACATTACAGCCCCTTCTGCCAGAAGCCATAGTATGTAATTTACTTTTCTAGGGTACTCTGTTCTGCAATGTTCTGGAAGGTGCTTACCTACACAATAAGCAAGAAAATTAACTCCTGACTTAATTATTGACTAAAAGTAATAGTTTTTTGCCTAAGTATTCTGTGCAACTAACCTGTGGCAACTCCCAAATTGGCTGCTCGAGACTGAAGAAGCAGGGCAATAATACAGGCAAGGAGAATGACCCAAAGCAGCTACAAAATAGTACACAGTTTACTTTATTATTACAAGGACTTTACTCTTTTGGATTTTGAGTTATATCAAATCTCAGCAGCAGGAGGGGAAATTTGTGGATGTTTATTACCCTTCACAACTGAGTGTTCAATGTTCAGATGGTTGCATACCTCATACTTGTACGTTGCAGTCTGATTCCACTGAGAGAAACAAAAGAAGCCATTGAACAAGTTATCAACATAATCATTTGTAAACATTAAAAAAAATAAAAAGCTACTTACCGTTTCCAGGATCCAAGTAGGCTATGGACACAAGAAAACCCGGCCCAACATATGATATAAACTTCTTCCACTTGTTTATCTGTAGTGTATTTCAAACAATGTTAGATGACAGAACAGTAGACACTAGAAAAGCAAAATTTATGATGTTCAAGGTTACTATTTAAATATCAAAATAGTTTAATGGTTAAATAGTTAATAGTATTTTTAGATGCGAGAAAATGAACTGTTGGACAGAAGAGAACTGTACCAATTTTCTTATTATCACAAAACTTTTAATTTTAACATATGAAAAATGGTGAATAAATTTTGCATTTAACCATTAAACCATTTGATATTTAAAAATAACGTACAAAACTTAAAACCAAATCAGAATAATGCAGACATTCTAACTCTAACTCTGTCACTCTCCACTTTCCTTGATCAACAAAATAATTCACAGTCTTCAAAGCTAAATATTTCAGTTAAGTCAATGAAATTAGCAGACGTCATCAGCAGAGCCTACAACTTGATGCTTATCAACCTCATAAGTGGAAGTCTCATGGGCTCTCTCCGAATACCCATCTCGCCCTACAACGCCCTACAACGCCTTCCTCAGCCATTTAGTAGATTCAGCAGATAATATAAGCCACCCAAATTCTCTACAAGTCTTCACAGGTTTCAAGATCCAACTTATTGCACTGTATTTATACAGTAAATAATCTTAAAAAGTATTATAATAAAAGAGAACAAAAATAATTGAGAATTCTTTCGATAATTTTTATGTAGATATTTCATCACACAAAAGAGTATGAGGCATGAAATTTGTAAATATTCTATGAGATACACCTCGAAAAAAAACAAATTTATCTCTTGATACTAAAGACAACCCTTTATGTAGTAGCTTTTGAAAGAATACAAAATTATAAAACGAATGCACTGAAAAACGCCAGTCTGAAGAATAGTTTCCTGAAAAGCCTACAGCTGTAGATGAAATGCCAGCGCCAAAAATAGTTTTCTGAAACGCGTACAACTGTAGTATTTTCTTTTTAATTTTTGGTTTACAGACCGAAAAAGAAGCTCTGGCCAAGTATTAATTTCTGAGAGAGCGATAGAAGCATTTTTTAATGTTTACGACACGCAACATCCGCTTATGGAGTTCTCTTTCCGTCTAATTAATTAATTCCATTTCTCTTTTCGGTTCTGTTTTTCACCGGTTTTCTTGCTGAATTTTATTCGAGTGTGGAATTTGTATTGATGTTTTCCCGTTTATGCTGGCGTGAAATCCGTAGGTGGTTCATTTTTTATTTATAGCCCTTTGCCGTAAATCAATTCAGCTGGACGTTTATATTTTATCCACCTCTTTACCAGTAGGGCAGTGGGTGGGAAATTTTCAGACTTTAGAGGTAGTTTTTAATAATCTTCCCAGCTGGACTTTTGCATTATATGATTATTTTTTAATGATATTGAATTTTTAAATTTTTATTTTAGATTATAAAATATAGTTTAGTGAAATATTTGTAATATAATATTATAAAATATTATAAAATATACATTGTTATCTACATTGTTATTCCTCATTTTGCAACATCACTTAAAGAACACATATAAATATACATAGCTCCTCAAAGGTGTTCATCAATAATGCAAGTCTAATTATTACACAAGGTAACATGAACCAACATTTAGATCATAAAACATGTCAAGTCAATTTCACACAATATAGATTGAAATTACATCCATATGAAACCTATTACAAAAATTAGGGCTCCTGACTAGACACATGCCCATAGACCAAGATATAAACAAGAAATACCTTAGACTATCCCCAAACACTCTCAAGCTATAGGGAAAGCATGACTAGCATCAACCACCTCTTCCACCCAGGGCTTCACATCATTTGTAGACCAACCTCTATAATGACCCACTAAAGAAGGAAAGCACACACCATAGTAGATCTCTTGTTGGCACTAAGACCTATGCATTATCACTGTCAACTTCTAACCACTAACAATGATGATGAACATGTAAATTAGATAAAACTTTTCCCACATCTCCACAAAAATCCTACAAAACCCTAACTTCAAAACTCAACTATTTTGTCCACATTACCCAGTCACAAAGCTAGAGTGGAAAAAAAGCTTTCCTCCTCCAATCCCATAGGCTTCAATTCCATACCCACCTCCAAACTTTCATTATGCAAATATCTCTCTCTCTCTCTCTCTCTCTCATCCTCTCTCACTCTCTCTACCCTTCTCTCTCTTTCTCTCTTCTTTCTCTCTACCTTATCTATATCTCCATCTCTCTACAGCTCTCTATGTACCTCTCTCCCCCTTTGTACCTCTTTACATCTCTCTCTCTCTCTCTCTATATATATATATCTCCCTCCATCTTTCCCTATTTATTCCCCATTCTCTCTATTTATTCCTCCCTGTCTCTCTATGTCTCTCTCCCTCTCTATACTTCTCTTTCTCTATGTTCCACTTTATGGCTACATAAAGTTTATTCATTTGACATAGTGATATGACTCCATGAATAGTTGGCAGCTTCAAATTGATTTTTCTTAAATTGCAAATATAAATGTCACAAATGAATGTAGTACTAAATTATTGGAGAGAGAGAGAGGAGCGGACATGGAGATATACAAATATATATTTGTTTCTCATTTATAACCAACATATCATGTATGGTACCCCACTCCTGTCACCACCTATTCACTTGGTCTGAAATATGACAAAATAAATTTAACTATCTCGCAAATGTATCTAAGCACGAAGGGAGCAACACTATTGAGTAAAAATGCATTTTTAAGAGAATTGTGTAAATTTGTGTGATGGGAGCCTATTGTGTTCAATATCACTTTGACAAAACTTTTGTAAAGGTATCTCAGAGACATAGCATGCACACCATTTTTAGGTCTCAAGATCATTCTCGTATCATCTACAAATTCAAACAAACAACAATCTTTTCCCTCAAGATTTTATATTTTTAAATAATTGGGAATTCTTAATATAAAATTATCGCATGTCCAAATTTAATTTTCATCTATTTGACCTAAAGGTGTGAAATTATAAAACTAATGAGGGTCACTAAGTTTGATTGATCTTTGTATTATGTGATCTCCCCATTAGAGGATGCACAATGGGAGGCTAGATAACAAATGAACATGATGTAGGTGGTGGTCATGCTTATATTTGCAACACAATGCCTATTAAATGTAGGTGATGACTAATCTAATGCAAGTGAACCCAGATGCAGTGCATGAACAAGAATCTAGAAAGGGGATGTATGTAAATAGAGGCTACACACCAAACATGAAAGATCACAAATTTAAAGTAGCTACTAAGAAAAATATAGGGATCCTGAAATCCATTAACATTATGCAAATTAATTCACAACAGTTGAAAAAACAAAAAAAAAAAACATGGGCCATAGGGATATAAGACAACCATCATTCACTTAAAGACATGGCAATTCAACTTCCACTACTCTTCGGCATACCCATTGCACACCAAGGTGCGATTGCTAGTTTGTATATGTTCAAACTGTTATCCTCTGCACCTTCCATTTATTTATTTATTTTCTTTAAAACTTTGTAAAGCTTGGTGGGCAGATTCAAGGACTTCTATGTACGGGAAATCAACATAGCTGGTGAATTAGAGCTCTGAAGTACTAGTGCACTAATTTTTTTCAAAAGCCACAATTTAGGTATAATTTTGTTTGGATTGGATCTCTTATTTTCTTTAATGAAATAATTATTCTTAATTTGTTAAATTTAATTAGCCATAGGTTTATATGTGGGAGGTTAAATATGGTTCTAAAGTCAACTAGATCATTCAGGTCACACTTTCAATCTCATTAGAGTGTCAATGAGGAGATATGAGTGAATTTATTAGTATACTAGTGAAAGGTTTGTGATAATGGTTGGGGATGATAAAGGATGGAATGAGACACCTATGGAAAGTCTTTGATAAAATCTACAAACCTAAAAATAACCTATAAAATTAAGTTTGTTGAGTTCACTACTTGAACTAGGGGTGAACATGTTATTCACTATGGTGAACTCATACTGGTGAAAATTGGTGAATTCATTTTGATTTTAATGGTGAGTGGAATACAAAGAGTTTTATCATTTGATCTTCCATTTAGTTAAATTTTTCCATCTGTGTGAGGTTGTGAGGCTATAGGAAGTTCATTTGTTGCCTTTCCATGTTTAGGAAATGGTTCTCTCTGATTGTATTGTAGTAGTAGTCCATCTTCATGACTATTACAAATGTGAATGCAAGTTTAAAATAAAGTGAAAATGTGTTGCAAGTGTGAAAGAAGCTCTAGAATTGTTTGTAGTCTTATTGATGCCATGTGGGTATTGTAAACATTTATAATCAACCTATTGATAGTAGAATGGAGGTTATTTACTCTCTAGAGAGATTTGTCCACCCTATGTTAGGTTTTCTCCAAGGAAAATTTTGTGTTTAGTTTATGTGTGTTTCCATCTATTATTTTTGCATATGTTTGAGAAGACATTTGTATTTACTTGATTTACATATGTTATTGTTATTGTGACATCCATATTAACTGAATAATGTATTTCAGGGTCTTATTATAGATCCTTGCATTACAAATGTGTTTGCTAATAACAAAGAGAGGCATGACCTCCCTATTTACATATCAATGATTGATGTTAATGTGTGGTGGAAATGGATGTTGCTAATATGATCATTGATATCTTGTTGAATCCCAACACAAACTAATGCATGACTATGTATGGAGATTTTTATGGCATGTTGCTTGACAATGAATGCTAATTTTTTAATCTTTAATTATCACTAATTCCTAATGTTAGTATATTAGAACTGATGACTAATTCTTGCAATAGGATAATTTTTTTATGTTATATTCCATTGATATGATGATGTGCAAGTGTCCTAGGATGATGTGCTTATATACAAAACCCTACCTGCTTGATTTAGAAAAAGCTAGCACTCATGCCAATAAGTAATTGTTGAATACTAAGCTTGCTAACCTTGGAAAGTGAGAATTTAAATTATGGAAATTGAGGGACATAATCACGCCTATGACCCAAGCTAGGGAATACAATTATTTGTTGTAGATCCAATCCAAGATGAAAATAGTGTAATGGTATGCACTTTTCTCATTTATAAGAGAAAATGATTTAATAGGTTTACATATAAATATATATAATTCCTTAATGAATATACACACAAATACATACAATATGTAAATTATTCATATTATATATTTTAAGTATTAAAACATTTTGAATCAATCTTTGTGAACTAATTTTAATAATACAAATTTTAATTAATAAATCCTTAGACATATAGTTTTGTATAAAACTAAAGATAATAAAATATTACAAACTAATATACAAATTAAATAATAACCATTTTTCAATAGGTATTATTATTTTAATAAATCCTAAACTTCTAAGAAATAAATTTTCAAAAGTCACTTGAATTTAGAAGTTTATCTATTCAATTTTTTAGGATATTAAAAAGGCCTCATGTTTTCACAAATCACATGACAATAAAAGGGTACATAGAAAAAACAAGGTGGGAACATAATAATCACTAAGATTGATGGATAGGTAATTAAATTAGTATTAGTATAACATTATTTCAAATTTATGCACTACATCAAGTATTAAGAGTACTAAGGTTTTAACAATAGAAGACTATTATAATAAACATTACATAAGTGACTTTATGAAGATTTGTAAGTATGAGAATGACTTAAATAGAGATATTGTCTTGTACTTAAACTATACATACATGGAGCCCAACCATTAATATGTTGTAAACTCTCAATTGTAACATGTATAAGACTAGTTTATTTAATCATTTTGAATAGTTGTTATAGTATTTAATTATATAAACAATTAATACCTTTAGCATATGATATGACTTGAGAGTTTTCAACATATTAATGATTGGCCTCCATGTACATTTAAAGTTGAAGAAAGATCTCTATTTAAGTTGTTCTCATGTTTGTAAATTATTATGGAATCCCTTAAACGTTGTTCAAAATAATGATCCTTTAGTTGTTAATCCTTAGTACTATTAATTTAAAAATTTAATACATAGATTTGAAATAATTATATTTAATTATTTTGAACTAGTAGTTATAACTATTTAATAAGTTAATTGATACATTTATATTTTCTTATGTTGGAAAAATTGTTTTCACTAGAGTTATATCTAAAATGAGTTATATTCAAATTTGTATACTCTCCTTTCATTTTAATGGTAGAGTACAAAGTGTGATCTAAAATAATAAAAATTCTTACATAGTTTCTTTTCATGAACACTCTCTTTCTTATTATTGTGTCTTTTGATCTCTATATAACCTCACTTAGCCTCCTCTTTAATCAGCATATTGGTCTTTAATTTAGCATTTTCAATACAAATATCATGTATAGATTTGTGTTTTTAAGCATTTTATATGGTATGTAGATGTTTAGACAATATTGATGATGATTTGATTCAAAACTCTTTTTGTTTTTCCAAATTTTAGGTTGGCCATAAAAATATGAATAATATGAAACACTATGCTACTTTGTTTATGTTCAAGAGAATCTTTTAAATATTTGAACATCTAACTAATATTATTTAACCTTTTCAATACAATACATGTTTAGATTTGTGTGTTAAGAATTTTTATATGGTCTAAAAATGTTTAGATAATATTGTTTCGTTATATGATTCAAATATCTTTTATTTTCCTAAATTTAAAGTTTATAGTGTCTTTAAAGTTTATTGTGTCTTTAAAGTTTATTTGTCTTTAAAATTTATTTATTAAAGGTGCATGAAAAAGTTTTAAATCTTTAAAAATCTCTAATATTTCATAGTTTTTTCAATTTGTTCTGACTCTGAGCATGGATTCCAGTTTGGGTCAAAAATCAACTTGCCGAGTCTTAGCTGAGTCCGAGTCTTATAACACTGGTTGATCTTGTACAATACAAAACATTTTTTATTTTGATAGTGTTCGAGAGCTTATAGAAACATTTTTAGAGGTTAATGACATACTTGTTGAAACATTCCTCAAAAGGAGAAGATGTAATTGTCAAGGCCAATGGTTTATATTCTAGAAAGAGAGAATTGATTCTCAAGTCATGAATAGTATAGATGACAATAAGATTGATAAAAGTAATATCATTGAAAATCCTAATGACAGTTCAAAATGTGCTAGATGCAAACCAATGAAGGGGAATGTTGGCTACATTGGGGAATGCAATTCTTTACTCTAGAAACCTGAAACATGCATTGTGACAAAAAGTGGTGTTAAAGATTCAACATGAAACCCATTTCCCTAATTCTAATGAAGGATCTAAGTCTCCCAGGATGCTATTTGGAGATGTGATAACAAAGTTTGGATGGAAATCATGAGTTGAAAATTGTGAAAATGATGCTAGAAGGGTCAAAAAAATTACAAATCCTACTTGTTAATGATTGTTTTTAGACAACACAACAATAGAGTAAAACAATAAGTCTATCCTTGATAAGAATGTTATACAATCTTTTTCTCTATGATCATTTGTATTATGAATATGACATCCATACTTGCACTTGAAGTCTTTGAAACTCTTTCCACCAAGATGCTCATTCAATGACCACCACAGTTGGAGAACAACTGAAGTCAAATTTGCAGAATCATACCCAACAACTTGCTGCATATCCAATCTCGAATCTAGGTTTGAGAAATCCATCTTCCAATTTTTTTTGTATTTTTGATTTTTTTTTGCTTTTTTGAAATTTTCTATTTTTTTTTTGTATTTTTTGAAATATAAGAGATCTTGAAATCTTGAATCTTCTTTCAAAGCTCACTTCAAACTTTAATCCACTACCCAAAGTATCTTGTTGCTCTACTTGAAATGAAGAATGTCCATGTTCTCGCCCTCCTTCTAGTGCCAGAAATGTTGATGATTGTTTTTAGACAACTCAACAATAGAGTAAAACACTAAGTATCCCACTCTCTCTTGAATAAAGTTCTTCAAAGGCTGAGCTATGTGGTCCAATGAACTAAATTCAAGGTTCCTTATGATTTGTGATGGATAAACTCAGTGAATTGATGTGATAGTACTGATTTTCACAAAGGGATTTACACAAAATTCTTCTTACGTCATTTAGCTTATTTCTCATTTTAGTGTGGATGATGTATATACAATGCTTCAATGATAAAGAAAAGGAAAAAAGATAAAGGTTTAGAGGAACTAATCGAAGGTCAATGAAGCAATGATGATGCATGAATAGACAAACTCCTTAATCAACCCAACTCCACTTCATCAAGGATGCCTACAACTACATAGAGTTGGTGCAATCTCCTAAGGATAGAGAAAGGTTTTCAAATCATGAAAGCTTATATAAGCACCCATTAAATGGTGCAGCTCAAACAAGCATCCATAATTGAACCTAAGCAAATGAAGCTCAAACTAGTTTTACACAACACTTCACCAACAATGAATGTCAAAAGAATGAGCTAGGAGTTGATGAAATATTCAATACATACATGCATTACATCAATGAACTACTAATCTACTTCTAATCTACTTAGAAACATCTCTTCATTTCATCAAGATACAAGAAACCATGTTATTCCACAAGATAACACTTAATATCAAGTGAACTCCAATGTCTTTGCATTAATCTTGAGAAATATTTACAACAACTTCCAGTACTCTCAAAGAATTTTTAGAGTATCTTCTACTCTACTCTACTTTCTACCTGTCTACTAACTATTATATTTACAAATGAGGCAACAAGGCCTTTATATAGAGCTCCAAGATTACAATGAATGGCCATGATCAATTCAATTAGCCAAGGGCTAGGATCATGCCATCTGAGCAAGTAGTTACAACAAATTGCTATTTTTAGTACATAAGAGAGGCAATGAAGGCATGTTTTCCAAGAAGATAAGGATGAAATAGAATATTTTGAACATCTTCCACATGGACATCCTCTTTGTCTTCTTACTTGTTGAATGATGTGTTGAATGTAGTCAGGCGATGTGGTGAACTATGATTGAATGAGTAATGTGTACATGCCACGTAGGTGCCACCTCAGCATATTCCCAAATTGCATCATCTATGTGATGTCTTTGAACATGATTACTTTGAACTTGAATGCTTGGGATGTATCTTTGTTGATCTTGTCTTGTTCTTTGTAAGTTGAATGTGTATGATACATGTTTCTTATTTGTCTAGCTCTGTGATTCTTCTTCTCTTGCAGGATGTATGTCTTCTTTGTAGAAAGTAGCAAAGATGATGATGCTTTCTTCATAGAGAGTAGAGTAGATGATGATAATGCTTCATGGAGTAAGAGGCATCTCGGAGACTTGAAAATTGATAGAACTTGAAGTGATGGATGAATGTCTTCGAATGCTGTGGATAATAATGAAGTGTTCCTTTGGAGTGGCTATCTCCTATCTTCACTTTATTCCTTGCATGAAGGTGGTTCTAGGCATTTTACTCCTTAGCTCCATCAATGCTCCTAACTCTGTGATACTTCTTTTCCTTCAATCTTCCTGCAATACAAACCAAAAAACACATCAATCCTTATAATAAACATTTTATAACACAAAGGAATCATCTTTAAACATCTAAATAACTTGTCTCAAGTCTAGGCGCATATCTAGGTGTACAGAGAAGCTAAAGTGCTCCTAGCTTGACTTAGTGCAATTTAATGGTTTTAAATGCTTGTGAATGTTTTAAAATGCTCAAGTTGGACATAGTAAAGATCTCTCAACATTGATTCATGTTCTTTCAATACTAGGTGCTAATTCAAGGTTATCTAGGTGGAAATATGTGCCTCATCATGATGATGGTCTCAAGCCTCTTCTTGTCTTAAGCACATTTTGATGATGGTGGAGGTGTGATATTGTGCCTTGGTATAGCTAGATATTTACTTGAACTTTTAATGATTCAAATCATTTGGCATGCTCATGAGGAGTTTCAGACACTCAAGTACCCTCCAAAAATCAAAGATTCAACCATGTTCTGTCTAGGTGCCAAAGTAGGGTTGCACATAGGTAAAAGTGCGCCTAGACTTAAATTGATTCATACTTTCTATTTCAATGCTAAATGATTAAAACATGTCTTAGAATGACTTCTATCTTTCAGGCACCCACTACCTAATGTGAATTGATACATTTTCCTCCTAGGCACAATTTGAGGTTGGTATAGACTAAAAGGTGCGCCTAAACTACTTGAGCTCTTTGATTGGCATTTCATAACTTCAAGTATCCTCCCTAGTCTAGATTTGGTGACTTCCAACACTTTGCATTCCAAGGCACAAAAAGTGACTATAGAAGCAAGAATTTGCACCCTATCTTGATGTGATGTTCACAAACCCTTAAGGCACACTTTGGTAATGATCAAGGTGTGAAATTGCACCTAACATTAATGAGGGGTTCACTTCAAATTTTCATGATCTAAGGGCTTGTATGCACTTTTGTGAACTCTTCAAACTCAATACCTTCAATGTTCATAGTTTGAAACATGTTTTCTCCTAGGAACACATTTAAGGCTCCAGATATGATGAAGTGTGCCTAAACTCTCATTGGGTGATTTCCTTGCAAAACCTTCAATGTTTAAAACATTTTGAGGATCAAGTGATCATTTTCTACTATGACACCAAGATTTTATATTGAATTAGGCCTATCTTGATGAGGGTGCTCATTTAGGGTTCTACAGACATGAAAGTATGCCTAGACCTCCTTAGTGAATTTGAGCTAATGTGACTTTACTTGAAGCACCAATCCAAGGTGGTGTGAGATGAAAATGCACCTAGGCTTAGGATCAATCTTAGGAACTCAAGGTGAATAGTTTCTCTCTTAGGCATAATTTATCATTGATTTAAACTTCATTTGACATCAAGGTGCTAAAATTGGATACTACACATGCAAAAATGTGCCTAACCTTAAGATGAGTGAATTTGTGCGTAGACTTTAGGGTCATTTCCTTGTCAATTTTCAATGTTTAAGGCTTTTCAACATCAATTTCAATCAAGGCGCCATAGTTTGGAATGGTTCAAAGTTTGTTCTCGTCTAGGTGCAATTTAACGTCTCTTTCTTTAGGCATATATTTGGGTTTCAATCTCAGGGCCACATTTAGTGTTCTGGAGGTGCAAAAGTGCACCTGACTTCTTGGAGCAAATTTACGCCTAAGAAATGGAAGTCCCCAGGGTTAGGTATATTGAAAAATATATTTAAGTATAAGTTTGCGATAGGTCTGACTTTAAATATTTTTCAATATTCCTTTCAGGATGTTTGAGATAGGTCTCAGATCCATAGGATTTAACATGAAAATTCTAGAATTTGAGGGATCCACCAGATTTCAGACTTAGTCAATTTTCAAGATTTTTAGTATATCAGACTTAGTCATTTTTAGAATCTCAGAACATCAAGATATTATGGTTTGAAAATGATGATGCAAGACTCTTAAAAGGAAATTGGGATTGGTATGGAGATCTAGGACCTAATTCATCGCCTTAGAGACACATTTGACAACCAAAAAGAACACCTAACTTTAAAGAGCGAAGAGGATAAAGGAGCATGACTGCTTTCTGTGTGGAATTGAGAATTAAGCTTGATTAGGGTCATGTGCAAAGTGAAATCAAATAACTTATTCCTAGAATACAAGCCATTGAGGATAAGAGGTAGTGCATGAAACAACCAATAATGTATTTTGAAAAAGAGAACTCGTCATGATTAGCATTGTTGAAAGAAATAGCTCAACAACAACTATGAAGTGCAAATATTAGATGAAAGAAAAACTTGTTCAAGAAGATTGTCCACATCTAAGGGCTTGTTACTACTTTCTATAATGAAGTGGATTTTTTGTCATATATTTTTAGAAAAGTGAAGGACAACTAGGAGTTACTCAAGCCGCATGACACTCATTTGTAAGTTAAATTTTAGGTGAAATGTAATGAAGGAATAGAAGACAATAGAGAAAAAGACAAGTGTCTTTTGCTATTTTTTCTCTTTTTAGTTTTTGGAGGGGATGAATTTCACTTTCCCCATCCAACAAACCTATATCAATGTAATTGTGACATATTGTAAAGGGTTGGAAACCTACTTTTGAATACACCATATCAAATTTGTTGCTCCATTTCCTGTGATTTCATTTTTATGATGGTTTTCAATCTCTAAACGTATTTATTATATTTTCATACAATTAATTCATCAATGTTGATGGATCCAAAATGTGTTCGCATCACTGACATCTTGTTGATGATGAGATGTTCTACGTGGTCAACTTGAACACATTGACATGATTCAAAATTCTACATTTATTAAAACATATACTCTGAGAATGTTTCTTTAATTTGCACGAGCTTGGTGGTTGTTGCAGCAATATAGAAACATGATCATGTTTAGTCGCATTATATTTTAATTTATTTTGAAAAGTGTGTTTTCCATGTTTTTGAAATATTAAATGGTTAGAAAAGGGAAAAGTGATTATCTAATTTGAGTTAATAGTTTTAATTGTGGATTAACAATTATATGTAATTATTGTGTGCCTTGGGGAAGGCTTTGTATTTTATGTATTTATGTTTCAAAAATTATGGCTTCGGGTGTAATGCATTCTAATTTAATTATTAGAGTTATTTTCTTAAGTTAGAAATATTAAAATTATGGAAAAGACATTATATGTCATTGCTATGTGCTTGGGAAATATATTAATTTCTATTTATTAGAACTATCTATTTCTAGACTTTTGTCTTACATAGAATCACTTTATAAAGGAAATTAAATTTATTTATGTGAGTGTTTGGATTTTATGGAATGTAGGTACCTTGTAGAAATAATTGTATTAATTTAATTAGTTAATTTCCTATTATTTATGTAATGTCTCCTTCTCAAGCCTAACCAGTTGTGGGCCCGATAGCCTATTTCCTTGAGTTTTGATAAGCTATGTGGTATGGTAAATGGCTCCTTATTTGTGGAGATCATTGGTTCAATTGTTTTTGGGTTTCAGTTGATCGCATTGAGTTTAGTTGAGTTTCAAGATTGTAGTGCAGCTAAATTCAAAAGTTTTTTCAGTTTCTCGGATTGCTTACAAAAGTCGTATATTTTTAGAAAGTCATCCAGATGGCATCATTCTTCATCCCAAACTTCTTGGAGTACGTTGGTATAGTTTATTTTGTAGTTTGATGATGTTTGGGATTTTCTGTAAAGTTGGGTGTATTAATGAGCTATTTAATTATTATTTGCACTTTTATCTTCAAAGGATGGAAATAATTAAAAGTGCATAAGTGTTATAGCTCATTTAAAAAAGGAAAAGATATTTTAATTATTTAGATACTTAAGAGTGAGCGCTCAAGTTGGGAAAAGAGAAATAATTAAGTTGGAGGAAAAAATGTTATTATTTCCAAGAAATAATTCTTTTATTGCATAACTTACAAAGTGCCTTTATAAGGAGCATGAGAGCTCATTTTTTTTTTCATGCTATTGATTTTATAATGTTATGATGCTGGATTGAACCTAAGTGTTCTTCCTTCCATTCTCGAGGATGTCAACCCTCTAGAAGAAGATCAGTTTCTGTGATCAAAGATCCACCCTAGCTAGTTCAAGGTGATTTGATTCATAAATCACATAGAGTTGAATGGACTTTGATGTTTTTGAAAGGGAAAGAGAACCTAGCATGCACCTCACAACATCTTATATTTTACTTAAATAGATATTCAATAACTTGATGCAAGCACATACTACTATACCCTTAAAGCGGAAACATACATAGTTGATTTCCCATCACATTAACCCTTAGAGGAAAGATAATGTAGCTTTCAGATCTAAGAAAATTTCAACAACATAACATGTAAATTAATAATTTAATATCACAAAAGAAGAAGAAAATAGATAGAAAAGAGGAAACACCTATATATGTGGGGATATTAGAATTGTAGAATCACAAGATGAATAAAAAACATGAAAGATTGCAAATCAATACACACAAAAATCAAATGAAGTCACCATATATTAAGCTGAGAATAACAATGTACATATAGACAAGCAAGGAGTAACTGCCACCAAGAAAGAAGCAACTGTTGCCATGAAACATGGAGAAGACTAAGTCAAGGGTGAGTGGTGGCAATAGGTGGCGAGTTTGCATGTTGAATTGGGACACCTAACTAGCTTAACGATGTGTATTTTACCCACGTGCAAGGAAAATGCATAAGATAATATATACACTAACACCCCCCATTAAGCATACCTTAGGTGGGTACAAGAAGAGATGGGTCCTGACTACTAAGCCTGGCAAGGTACCCATTTACAAAGTAATCTCTCATGAAGTGGAGAAAGGTAGAAAACTCTATGGCAAAAAAACTACCCTCCAAAAGAGAGAAAATATGCATGAAAATTATACAGGTGAAGAAGTACTAGTTCTTTCACTAAGTACAATATATGGTTCCCCCAATAGGAGAGAAAATGATAGAAGGTCTATGAGACCCCCCATAATACATGTCCTTCAAAAGTGAGGCTAGATAGTATACAAAGAATGCAAATGTAGATCCAGGAATGCCGAACAATGTTCCTTCCCTTGGGAAGAAATGAAACCTTCTAAAGATGCAAGATATCTTCCCATGCAAGAATATGTATGTATGATCTTGAATCATGTTGAATCTGATCCAAGCATGATGATGTCCATGTCGATGTCTTCAAAGAGTACTCAGGTGTCTCCATCTTGATGTCAAAGGATGCCATAATCAAATCAAGTTCATGCCCAATAGATGAGGATATGATGATCCAGAACCATGTGTAGGACTATGTAGACCATGAATATCTAAAGTGGTCAGTGGTGATGCAACATTGCAGGTTCATCAAAACTATCATCGAAGAGAACATTGATGTCCTCAATGTGTGCTTTCATGTCAACAATGCAGGACTCTACAAACAAACAAGTGATGTCAGGTAGAAATTTCGTTCCAATGAGCAATGCTAGGAAGACTGATATCCTATTGCAAAGAAGCACCAAAATCTTGCGAAGAAGCAACTCTAGAATCTCGATCAACACTATTACTTTCTGCTTCTTTAAGAAACCCACTACCTTGAGAGTTTGTGGTGCACTGAAACCTGAGAGTGCATGACAAGAAATGATTGGTTGAGAATCATGTGATTCCTCACTTGACTCCCTATCCTCCTCTAATATGGGTTCCTCCTCTTCTTCCTCACTTGGACCTCAATATAGAACAATTTCTTTTCACTACATTTATATCCTCGACTGTATTTGCTATCACAATTGAAACACAACCCTTTTGCTCTTTTCTCCTCTTTTTGCTGTGGAGTCAACCTAGTAGGTTGAGGAAGAGAAGGTGTTGAATATCCTTTCTCTCTTGTCACATTAGCCCCTTGCTTTCTAGGAATCAAATACTTCTCCTCTACCCTGCGTGCCAAGATAAAAGACTCATTTACTAAGCTAGGACTAAACATGCGTACCTCATGTTGAATGTGATCCTTGAGACCACCCAAGAATAAATCATTCAAGTTCTCCTCTGTAATTGTATCCACTCTTAAGGATAGATTTTGGAAATTTTGAATATAATCCTTAACTGATCCTATTTGTTGAATTTTAGCAAGCTGGCTGAAGAAGTTGTCTGTCACACTATTGCTATATTGTGCTTGGAGTTCTTCTGTAAAAATTGACCATGAGATGGTGAGACCCTTTTTTCTTCGATGAGTACAAAGCTAATGATACCAAATGAATTGATCTGGTTCTAGATATAGGGAAGCCATCGTGACCTTTTGTCCATATGGGATTTGATGTACTTCAAAAAAATTCTCCATTTGGTTTATCCATGTTAGAGGATCCTTACCATTGAACTTGCGCATATCCACCTTTGGGAAAAAAATTCCTAGATCCCATAGGAGTATTAAAATTTGTGTCATTATTAGCCAACTTGAAGGTTTCACCTTGGTTGCTTGAGAACTCCTTTCTTTGTTCATTCATATAGGCGCTTAATATGCTTCATATATCTGATATATCTCCTCATAGGTCAAACATATCCCTCTTAACCTCTTCCTTGAACTTACTTATTTCCTCATTGGGATTACTATCCTCTATTATTTCCTCATCCTTATTAGAGGATTTCCCCGGTCTGGCAGCATTCTTTTTGCCTCTTGTTGCAGGCCCCGTCATGATGGAAACCAATATTTTTGAAATAAATCACACAAATGAAATGTAAATTTTCTAAAATTTTTACTGTAACTTATTAAGGCCAGGATACCACTTACCCAGAAAAAAATCCAAAAAATTAGCAAATTTGCTGCCTTGAGAGCAAATTTGTTGGAAACCCTAATTTTGCAATAAATCACCTATTTTTGCTTCATTTCCTCTGAAATCTGCACTATATCTTCTTTAATATGGTCTTCAAAAACCCTTTAAAAATCCTAAAAAAATTCACTAAAATCTGAAAGTTATGCTCTTCCCAAAATCGCCTCCAATGTTGAGAAAAAATCTTGCCTCTACGGTGCCAAGATCATGCTCTGATACCACTTGTAATGAAACAACTTGCACAATATCTGAATATAATAGTAATATGCTGAAAATACTTGATAATAATATGCCACTTCAAGGGGGCAACCTCCTAATCCTCTTCGAGGGGGATACCTCCAATAGTCTTTAGTAAGAACACAATACTCAATATGATGTGAAATGAGACTCACTACCTCCTATATATACCTATTTATGCCTAGGATATCACCCAGGCTGACTTAGATAGCCCTATAGAAGACTTAGGTTGACCTAAACAACTAAATAACAATATAATAATGAAAATATGACTTAATTAGGAGTTAAGATAGCCACAAGCCGACTATTCATAACCCTATGTACACCAATATTAAGGGTGTAGCAAAGGAACTATTTTGCAAACACACCTCTTGGGAGTGTTTGAGGTTTAGGTTTTCAAGTGTGAATAATTTACCTAGCATGCATATTTCCCTGACAAGGTCTTCCCATTGATCGTCCTACAATAATTTTTGATAGTTTCACCTTTTCTTTCTCTTTTTTTTTGTTAATCTTTTTAGTGAGGTATCCGAGGAGATTTTCCCTTCCTACGGATTCAACTTTGACATGTTCCTTATTACTCCCCTATGATTTAGATGGATGGTGTCTAGACGTCATTGTTGCAGTTATGTTAGGCATGGGGTACTTGATTCAACACGACGACATTACCCATAAACATGACCCAGAGGTACCATAAATACCGAACACTGCGAATGTTTGAGTTTGGACATTTAATTACAAGGTTTACCTATCTAGAAAAGAAAACTTATATGATAGCTTATAAGGAAATGAGAAGAATTAAACTTCTTTGCTTGCATGTAAAGAATAAGGCTAGATGTTTTTGATCCATTCATAAATACATAAGGAAGAGTAAAGTAACAACATTCAAACAATTGTAAACATAATTTCAAAAGATACTAATTCACTTACATTAATCACAAACATAAATTAGAAAAGATACTTATTCATTCAGTTTCAAGGTGATATGATAATTAATTTGCCGTATATCAAGTGATCTTTATTCAAGGTAAAACAATGATGTATAGTCACATATCAAATTAATCTTTGTTCCAAGAGTAGGATACTAGATCATTTCCTTGCATAATTATTTCAAACTTATATGTACAATTAGAACCAAATTAAGGCTTGTAATCATAACACGATAAGTTATCCAACACGAATTTAACTCAACTTCTTTGGTTGAGAATTAACAATTCCTAACTATGGTAAATAATGTCAACTTCTAGGTCAAATGAGGATTCTTCGATCACATTTTGAGATTAGGGAAATTGTTTCAAAACATTGGGTTTTCGTTTTGTTCTTTCTAAAGCATTTAAGATTAACGATTGTTTAAAGAATTATTGCAATCCATCTTAGATTCTCACTATAGGCTTCTGCTAAATATTTGACCCAACCTTTTACGTTGAAATCTATTCCTCAAGGAAATTAGTTCATTATTGTTCATTAAGATACTCTTATTAAACATTATACTTCTTCCATTGTTATCCAAGGACATATAAACTCATATAAGGGGGCTCTATCCTTCACTTTGTCGCATAATTAAATTCCAATATCTACTTAAATAGTTAGGATTGAAGTGTGTAATACTATTATTGGTTTTATCAATAGTATTGAGCAATAGGGTACCATTGATCAATTATCAAAGTCTATAAAGTACCCATCCACATATTTCATGTTTGTTTGTATATGCGAGTTGAAAAACATTGGGGATGCATGCACGGCCACCATGGTGCGCAACTAGGCTTGTGGTGGAGTTGAATTTTCCAAAACCCAACAAATGGGAAAAAGAACAATTGAGGGTATGACGTTGGATTGTGTGGTGTGGAGGGGATTTTGATTTTATTATTAACTGCCATTTTATAAAGTATAAAAAAAACACCAAACCAAAAGGAATCAACACAGTAAAAGAGAAAGTGGGAGTAATTCTTACTCCAACTGCTATTTTTGTCTCCGACCGTGTGAGAGTGATCATAATAATAATAATATTAATTAGCCGATAGGCTTTTAGTTGTGAGCATTATAGTGCTCGGAATTGTCTCACGCCACGCTTTCTTCCCGCCGGTATGGTAATTAACACCGGCAAAGTGATAGCCGTTTACAAAAGTCCCCTAAACATGTTTCACACCACCAAACATCTTTACGGCAGTCAGAAAATAGTATTAACCATCGGGAAATAGGAAATCAAAGGAGATTGCTGAGATGAATCTATGCTTTGATTTGATGTCGACCTCTCTACATAACTATTTGATTTCATCTTTAATGTTTTGATCTGATTCACTTTGATTTGATGTCGACCTCTCTACATAACTATTTGATTTCATCTTTAATGTTTTGATCTGATTCACTATTCGCTGGCATATATTGTACGCGTGGTCTAAATGCAGACTTCTTTATGCATGTTCTCTGCCCTTTGTCACTGCCCAGACTCTGTATAAATACAATTCAATCCATTAACTACTGTGCAATAGAAGTTTTAGAGACAAAGGCACTTATAGACTGTGATTCTCCAGAGACAAAGGTACTTACACATTGCAATTCTCTAGAATATCAAGAGTAAGTCTACTCTTCCATGTCCAATTGCTTTTTTAGTAAGTGTTTTTACATATTGCAAAATCTAATTTCTTTTTTCCTTCCTGTTATTTCTATCTTCTTCATTCCTATATTTGAAGCAATTGCTGCAAAAATGGTGTTTATTTGGGTTGTAGTTCCATTTCAAGTAGGGTTGAATGTGATTTGAGCACACACCTTGCGTTGATTTTGAGTTTCTTGTACAAATTTAAATTTGTGGGTCTATGGCTTGACATGCTAGCGTATCAAGGCTCGTGCCTCATCATGATGTTGTTTGTGTTGCTCCCCATGGACTAGACTATGCAGGTAGAGAGAGCCAAGGAGCTCACCACTGGCACCACTGAAACTGCACTAGAGAAGCCACAAATTTGTGTGAATGTTTTTTCTGTTGAGAGTTAAAAAAATATGCGTACAGTTTTAGGATTAGGGTTTTAGTTTTTTTAAAATTAATTAGCCGATAGACTTTATATGTGAGCATTGTAGTGCTCGGAATTGTCTCACGCCGTTAAATTCTTCCCGCTGGTAGCGGATAGGGTTTTATTTGTGAGCATTTGTACTCAGAAAATGGTCTAATGTCGTTGTTTTTTCTCACAATGCTCTGAAAACTGTCTCTCGCACCATCTAGACTTTAATAACAACTGTTGGAAAGTAAAAGCGTATCTCAGCTAATTAATTGTAAAGATCTACTACTTTAAATTTATACTGCCAGCACATATTCCTTTACAGTTTTCTGCCAACTGTATTCCGCTGCCAAATTCCCACTGCCCAAGCTCTATTTAAATAGAGTTCAATTCCCTTATTATGAAGTAGATTTTTTCCTTTGTTTGGTGAAGGTGTTATCAAAAGCATTTGCATATTTCCAACAAATTTACAGTCTACATTTTTCTTTTTTTAGATAGTTGATTTCTGAATTTTTTTTCAAGATAGGGTTTTGAGACAAATTTAAATAAATTTTTGTCCATGAATGGGTTTTGAAAAAAATTTAGTGTATGTTCCTAATAAATAGTTGTCCTTGGATGTGCTCAATAGGAAGTAGATATTAAATTTCCAATCTAATAACAACCAGTTGTTTTTTTAATGTGCATCGGGTTCTCAGCTTTAACTGTGTGTCCACTGTGATTGAAAATGGTTCCCATTTGATTCCTAAGAGAACCAGAGTGATACTTAATAGACCCATTTGTCTCTGTCATTCTTTGCAGTTGAGGATGATGAATCGCTCTCTGTGCTGCTCCAAAAATAGCTGAAATCGAAGCCTTGACGCGAGTACGGTGCTGTACAGGACTGAGTACATGAACTTCGAGCTCTCTGTAATGCACTCCAAGCTCTTTGAATTGGATCTGCATCTTTCACGTTTGGAAATTTGTGTAACTTTAGACAATTCTAATGATAAGGTGTCACGAAAGTTGCCCCTTAATCTTATGAACATCTTGTCTGTTGACGGGTTTCTTCCTCTGCCATAAAATTCTTCATATGTCTATTTTTAACTTGGATACTTCCCAGGAGATAAAGTTTATGTGTATGGATACTTATGGTTGGGTATAGTGGCCGGAATCAAAAGAAAGTGGCGTTACTCATGATAAGAAAGCCAGCGGTAGCTTCACTTGTGTTGGATATCTCCGTCACTTGTGTATGATATATTATATGTGTATATGTCTGTCAGATATAATTTACCTTTGCCAATAAATGTATATATGGCATGAGCTGTCCTTTGCAAATAAAAGATCTGAGATTTTCAAATAATGATTCAGCTGAAACTTTTTGAAGTTCATAATTTCCAACAGGAGGAAGGGAAAAAACTGGGTTGTTACTACGAAAGCAGATATCCCACAGAAAATAAAGCTTAGGGTTATGGAATCTAATTAGGGTGTACGGTGATCGAGAGAAAACAAACGAGTACATCTTACAAGAAACCCTAATTAGGGTTTTTAATATTTAATTAAGATTTAAGATTTAACGAACGGTTCTTTTTTATGACATCTTGTATCCGATATATGGCAATTATGTATTGCTAATTGATACAAGAGAATGCCCGTTTCTTTGTTTTCCTTAGTTTTATTTGTCATTGTTTTCAATGATATTTCAACTTCTCACTTGTTTTTTTGGATTGTTCTGTTTTTCCTAACGTTTTTATTTCTACTTTAAACATGTACAAATTTATTGTTATACATCTATTTGACTATTACTAAATCCATTAACTCTTCCCATAAATATCCTTTCGGCGGATCCCTTGAACCTCCAAGGGGTGCAAGTGCTAGTATAGGTATTTGTGTAACGTTATGGTGCATTGAATAAAGTGGTAGCGGTGTTTAAGATTCTAATAAAATTGCGTATCATTTAAATCATCTATCTTAACTATCTAAACATTTTCCAGCTTCATTCAATGATTTTGGACACTTAGACCTGTGGGTTATTTTAAGCAAACTTGGCATCGAACAGGGTATGGAGATACATCAAAGAATAAAAGAAGACAAATTTCATCAGATGTTGTAGTTGCAAGCTACCGGTTAGACATGTATTCAAAACGTGGAAGCACCGACAAGCCATGAAAACTGTTTTGACAAAATGACCCAAAGAAATGTGATCTCATGGAACGCCATGACAGCAGGGGGGTGTTCCATATGGTTTTGTTCAGAAAGGCCTTAGAAACTTTTTAAACAAATGAAACTGGCGAGTGTAATGCCCGATCCCTCAACATTTGCCAGCATCCTCATGCATAACGAAAAGGGGGGGAAATTTTGTCAGATATTATAGTTGGAAATACACTAAAAGACGTGCGCAGAACGTAGAAGCCCAGACAGGGCACGGGAGCAGTTTGACAAAATCCCTCAAGCACGTCTACAGAATGACAAAATCCCTCAAGAAATGTCGCCTTGTGGACTGCATCCATTGCAGGTTGACCTCAACCTAGATTCATTGGAAGAAGTTTGGAATTGGGCATGGACATACTTCAAGCTTGAAGACAAAATTTCATCAGATGTAGTAGTTACAGATGACAGAGCACACGAAATGTTTGACAAATACCTCGTTTGCAGGGTGTGCACACAGTGGATTTATTAAAAACAATTAAGAAACTTCCAAGAAGAAAAGAATTAGCAGATGTAAGATGACATTTATCCTTGTGCTTCCGTTGGACCTTTGGAATAGGGCATTGACATAAATCAAGGCATAAACGAATGGCAAACTACACAACACGCATGAACAGTTTGCAGGATATGCCGAAACTGGATTGAGGAAAAGGCTTTTAGAACCGTTTAAAAAAAAATTAAAATTAGCAGACACGAAATTTAGGAAAAGAGTATGGATATCCGATCTAGCATAAGGGTTTATTTCACCTAAACATCAGAAAAACTTATACCCAGTTTGCAAATTGTATTATCCTAAAACATATCATCAAAATGAATTTCAAACTAAAATTTATTAACAAAATTCAAGAACCAGACTTGGTGTTTTCTTGCTCCATATCAGTTATTGGAACGGCTTCTGCACTGAATTTGCTGTTTCACCTACCTGTATGGGTTGGGGTCCTTCTAACAGGACTCAATACTCTACTCATCCTTGGAGTGCAGCGGTATGGGATGCTCATTTTCAATTTCCAACTTAAATTTCATTTAATGCTTTCAGATTTTTATAGGTTGACATTTTGGCTTGTATATATGGACAACTGTATAAATATATATATATTTGGCTAACATTTTGTGTCTAACTTATAAACCCCACTTCAATGATGTTTAGAACTTTAGAAGTATGTGTGTTTGAGATTAACCAACCTTGTTCTTGATTCACTTGAAAATCTCAGCTTACAAAATTATGCTATTACAGATCAGAAAATTGGAGCTGGCAATAACTATTCTAATATTTACAATGGCTATCTGCTTCTTTTTGGAGCTTGGACATGTAAAGCCCAATTTCAAAGAGGTCATGAAAGGGATATTCGTTCCTCAGTTAAAGGGAAGTGGAGCAACTGGTCTTGCAATCTCTCTCTTCGGTTCCCTTGTTATGCCGTAAGTTACAGTGCATTTTCCCTTCAAAACAAGATTGAAAAATTCTGGGAATTCTCAAACTGAATATGCAGTATATTTTATGCCCAGGCACAACTTATTTCTCCATTCAGCCTTGGTCCTTTCAAGGAAAATTCCAGCTTCTGTTCCTGGAATCAATGTAAGTTTAATTCATGTATTGAGGTGGATGAAAAAGCAGATTTATGACCACCTAATTAATCAGCTAATTCTATTGCTGTAATTGTCAATGACAGTCATCTTGCAGATATTTCTTTATAGAGAGTGCATTTGCTCTATTTGTGGCATTTCTGATCAATGTGGCGATCGCAAGTGCTCCTTCATTGTTATGAACAGATAACTCTGCCGATTCTATATAAGTAATTTGTTTGTCTCCTCGGATAATCAAATATAAGATCCCCAGTACATAAACTATCATAATTGGAAAAGCGATTAATCCTATGAATACTGAAGCCACCTTCGGCAGACTATTATGGATCAACCAACGCACAAATCCTGTGCTAAGGTAGTATATGTTTATGCCTATGAGAATGAATCCCATAGCCCAAGACAAAATGGTAACCTACAAGCCAAATTTCTGGATGTTAGAAATCATTCCACACCTTATCATACTGTTACTTTTGAGAATATATTGTTACTTACTGAAATGGAATTTTTGTGAGGTCCCATCTTTATCTTGCTGCTAGTAAACTTCAACAATGGTATTAGAGCATATGGTAATTCAAAAGATAAGATCATCTACACAAACCATATGAAAGAAAAACACAATAATGTTAGTTCCTGAAAAAATATTTAAAATGTACTGTTTTTTATAATGTTAGCTGGAAAAAAAGAGTTCAGAACCCTATACAAAACGGCTCAAAATGTAGTGTGACTGATTATGCTCTGATTTTCAATCAGATGAAACATACCTGGCAAATGATAATTAGTTTTCCTGAGCCAGAATTCCCACTAATGATAGCCACCACCAGGCTTGGAATAATTGCAAGGGACCTTGTTACTATATTTCGCTTCCATGTCTTCATTTTTAAGTTGAGAAAGCCCTGCAGGTGTAGAAATTTCAAGTCTTAGGGTAAAGATTAGGAATATACACAAGTTATATGTAAAGACATTAATATGGAGAAGACTATTACTACATAAGTTATGCTGCTTATAAGTTGTTTTCACCTGCATCACATACTGAGCTGCGAATGTTCCAGTGATAGTTGAACTTTGCCCCGATGCCAGCAACGCCACTGCATATAGTGTAGAACTGCAATTCCCTACTATCGTCTGAAATGTGAGAACAAAAGCTAGATAAGATTTGCAGAGGATTTGACAGAGGTTGTGTTGGGTTTTGCTCAGTATTCTGTTTAGAAATTTTTAGCTAATAGAATCAATAGGCATAGTAGATTTGAGAGGAAAGATTTATTTTTAGTGAGTTTTTTTAATTGCTTTATGTAAACTATTTAAAACTAAAGCCAAAGTAAATGACTCTGACTTTGTAGACATGATATTTTCACAGTCCATGATATAAGATTGTCGAGTTTCTGGAAAAACTGTGTTGCTTTTTTACATTGACATTTCGGATCACACTCTGTAATTCCATCATCAGGAAGAAAAAAAGAGAATGAAGAGACATTCTCTTCTTTTCTTCTCGATGATAGAATCAAGATCAGAAACATTGATGCAAAAAGCAACACAGTTTTTGCAGAAGCTCTACAATCTGACTGACTTTTTTCTTGCATATTTTAAAAAATTGTATGTAAAACACTCTGGGTTTAGTAATCAAAGTAGCCTTACTTTCAAGAGAAAAGAGGCATAAAGGATGTCTATGTTCCCACAATAGTTTAGAATTTCATCAGATAAATTGGGCATCGAACAAGCAGCTCCAGTTACAGAAACGATCGCCACATTGATCAGAAATGCCACAAATAGAGCAAATGCACTCTCTATAATGAAATATCTGCAAGATGACTGTCATTGACAATTACAGCAATAGAATTAGCTGATTAATTAGGTGGTCATAAATCTGCTTTTTCATCCACCTCAATACATGAATTAAACTTACATTGATTCCAGGAACAGAAGCTGGAATTTTCCTTGAAAGGACCAAGGCTGAATGGAGAAATAAGTTGTGCCTGGGCATAAAATATACTGCATATTCAGTTTGAGAATTCCCAGAATTTTTCAATCTTGTTTTGAAGGGAAAATGCACTGTAACTTACGGCATAACAAGGGAACCGAAGAGAGAGATTGCAAGACTAGTTGCTTCACTTCCCTTTAACTGAGGAACAAATATCCCTTTCACGACCTCTTTGAAATTGGGCTTTACATATCCAAGCTCCAAAAAGAAGCAGATAGCCATTGCAAATATTAGAATAGTTATTGCCAGCTCCAATTTTCTGATCTGTAATAGCATAATTTTGTAAGCTGAGATTTTCAAGTGAATCAAGAACAAGGTTGGTTAATCTCAAACACACATACTTCTAAAGTTCTAAACATCATTGAAGTGTGGTTTATAAGTTAGACACAAAATGTTAGTCAAATATATATATATATATATATATACAGTTGTCCATATATACAAGCCAAAATGTCAACCTATAAAAATCTGAAAGCATTAAATGAAATTTAAGTTGGAAATTGAAAATGAGCACCCCATATCGCTGCACTCCAAGGATGAGTAGAGTACTGAGTCCTGTTAGAAGGACCCCAACCCATACAGGTAGGTGAAACAGCAAATTCAGTGCAGAAGCTGTTCCAATAACTGATATGGAGCAAGAAAACACCAACATTAGTTACTAAAAGCTTATATGGTGCAAGCAAACACAGACCATAGTTACAGAAGTAGTGAATTATGAAAGCTTCAGAAAAAAAAGTTAGTAAGGTGCACAAATGACCAAAATAATTGAATGGACCTGCAAAAATATAAGAGTAACTCTTGAAGCCTTTTCAGTGAGCTTAAAAGAAACAGAAAAGAATCCTACAAGTCATTTCATTTTTCTCCATAGACAAAAAATAATAATAACAAAAAAATTCTGGTTTGAAATGAATATAGATCTGTCTAATGGGTGCAGGCAGTTACCATTATAATTCCTATTGATTCTGTTAAAATAGATGCAGAATATGAATGTGTAATGTCAAACCTTCAGGGATGTCGGTTTGACATTACAGCCCCTTCTGCCAGAAGCCATAGTATGTAATTTACTTTTCTAGGGTACTCTGTTCTGCAATGTTCTGCAAGGTGCTTGCCTACACAATAAGCAAGCAAATTAACTCCTGACTTAATTATTGACTAAAAGTAATAGTTTTTTGCCTAAGTATTCTGTGCAACTAACCTGTGGCAACTCCCAAATTGGCTGCTCGAGACTGAAGAAGCAGGGCAAAAATACAGGCAAGGAGAATGACCCAAAGCAGCTACAAAATAGTACACAGTTTACTTTATTATTACAAGGACTTTACTCTTTTGGATTTTGAGTTATATCAAATCTCACCAGCAGGAGGGGAAATTTGTGGATGTTTATTACCCTTCACAACTGAGTGTTCAATGTTCAGATGGTTGCATACCTCATACTTGTACGTTGCACCTGCCTGTAAGTCTGATTCCACTGAGAGAAACAAAAGAAGCCATTGAACAAGTTATCAACATAATCATTTGTAAACATTTAAAAAAAAAAAAAGCTACTTACCGTTTCCAGGATCCAAGTAGGCTATGGACACAAGAAAACCCGGCCCAACATATGATATAAACTTCTTCCACTTGTTTATCTGTAGTGTATTTCAAACAATGTTAGATGACAGAACAGTAGACACTAGAAAAGCAAAATTTATGATGTTCAAGGTTACTATTTAAATATCAAAATAGTTTAATGGTTAAATAGTTAATAGTATTTTTAGATGTGAGAAAATGAACTGTTGGACAGAAGAGAACTGTACCAATTTTCTTATTATCACAAAACTTTTAATTTTAACATATGAAAAATGGTGAATAAATTTTGCATTTAACCATTAAACCATTTGATATTTAAAAATAACATACAAAACTTAAAACCAAATCAGAATAATGCAGACATTCTAACTCTAACTCTGTCACTCTCCACTTTTGTTGATCAACAAAATAATTCACAGTCTTCAAAGCTAAATATTTCAGTTAAGTCAATGAAATTAGCAGACGTCATCAGCAGAGCCTACAACTTAATGCTTATCAACCTCATAAGTGGAAGTCTCATGGGCTCTCTCCGAATACCCATCTCGCCCTACAACGCCTTCCTCAGCCATTTAGTAGATTCAGCAGATAATATAAGCCACCCAAATTCTCTACAAGTCTTCACAGGTTTCAAGATCCAACTTATTGCACTGTATTTATACAGTAAATAATCTTAAAAAGTATTATAATAAAAGAGAACAAAAATAATTGAGAATTCTTTTGATAATTTTTATGTAGATATTTCATCACACAAAAGAGTATGAGACATGAAATTTGTAAATATTCTATGAGATACACCTCGAAAAAAAAACAAATTTATCTCTTGACACTAAAGACAACCCTTTATGTAGTAGCTTTTGAAAGAATACAAAATTATAAAACGAATGCACTGAAAAACGCCAGTCTGAAGAATAGTTTCCTGAAAAGCCTACAGCTGTAGATGAAATGCCAGCGCCAAAAATAGTTTTCTGAAACGCGTACAACTGTAGTATTTTCTTTTTAATTTTTGGTTTACAGACCGAAAAAGAAGCTCTGGCCAAGTATTAATTTCTGAGAGAGCGATAGAAGCATTTTTTAATGTTTACGACACGCAACATCCGCTTATGGAGTTCTCTTTCCGTCTAATTAATTAATTCCATTTCTCTTTCCGGTTCTGTTTTTCACCGGTTTTCTTGCTGAATTTTATTCGAGTGTGGAATTTGTATTGATGTTTTCCCGTTTATGCTGGCGTGAAATCCGTAGGTGGTTCATTTTTTATTTATAGCCCTTTGCCGTAAATCAATTCAGTTGGACGTTTATATTTTATCCACCTCTTTACCAGTAGGGCAGTAGGTGGGAAATTTTCAGACTTTAGAGGTAGTTTTTAATAATCTTCCCAGCTGGACTTTTGCATTATATGATTATTTTTTAATGATATTGAATTTTTAAATTTTTATTTTAGATTATAAAATATAGTTTAGTGAAATATTTGTAATATAATATTATAAAATATTATAAAATAAAATAAATATTATTTAAATATTTTAAAGTATATTATAATATTTTAAGCTTGTATATTTAAATTAAATATATATATATATATATATTTAATAACGATATATTTATTATTTAATCATATTTATTAGTATCTGCTTTGGAGTACTATTGCAATGAGTTCGCACTTATCTAGTTATTAATCTATTGATTGGGATAGGATTGTTTTTCTTGTGGGGCAAATTTGATTTAAATTTGTACTTTTCCTACATGATAAATTTTTAACTAAAAATTATAGAAAAATGATTTATCTACTGTCATTGGCTGAAAAAAAGGACCTCTTCTCTACAGATTGGAGAGTGCAACAAAAAGCTATAAAATGCAGAGAGAATTTTGGTTTGAGGGGAGGATGTGGCAAGTAAACAAATTATGAACACAATTTTTTTCTCTCACTAGTTAAGTCATGCCTAAATGGATGCGATAATTATAAGAGGGAAGAATCATTAGTTTTTATGAATTTAATTTTTTTTGTTATCGAAGGGACAAAGTTATAATATTAATAATAGTATTAAAAATATAGGGCTCTACACATTTTATTTTATTTTATGAAATTAGATTTTTTTGGGATTTCAATTTTATTTACTCAAGAGTTAAAATCTAGTATTTCCAACCAATACCTAATCAACAAAAAAATTACAACCAATAGCTAATCAACAAAAAAAAATACAACTAAACAAATACTATAATAACAACACTACAAGGCAGGTACACTACGTGACACTTGTTTTGTATATAAAATTTATTTATATTTATTATTATATCTAAAATTCTATATAATAATAAAAAAATATTCTATATTTCTAATGTAATATTAGAAAATGTAATATTATAATTTTTTATATTTATATTTAAAAAATATATTTACTATTATATATTACTTTTCTAAAAATGATATTTAATTGTCAAAATTTTATTTAAGATTATAAAATATAGTTTAGTAAAATATTCTTAATATAATATTATAAAATAAAATAAATATTTTTAGTATATTATGATATTTTAAGAATTTATATTTAGATTAATTATATAATATATTTAATAATTATATATATTATTCAATTATATTTATTATTATATCTAATGTTTTATTTAATAAAAAATATTCAAAATAAATATTATTTAAATATTTTTAGTATATTATGCTATTTTAAGAATGTATATTTAGATTAATTATATCATATATTTAATACTTATATATATTATTCAATTATATTTATTTTACATATGAAATTTAATTATATTTATTATTATATCTAATGTTTTATATAATAAAAATTATTCTATATATTTCAAATGTAATATTATATAAGAGAGACAGGGAGGAGGGGAGGGGAATGGGTGGTGGGACAAGAGAGAGAGAGAGGCAATCACATACAAAAACAAAAACAAAAACAAAAACAAATGCAAATGCTATCTTATTTCCCGCTGCCACGAGTTAAATCTGTTGGTACAAGGTCAATAATTGGGCAACAATAAATTGAGGAGTTGTTACAAATTATTCTTAAAATATATACTAGATTTTAGACATTTTAAATCAACTTCATGTATCTACATTGTTATTCCTCATTTTGCAACATCACTTAAAGAACACATATAAATCTACATAGCTCCTCAAAGGTGTTCATCAATAATGCAAGTCTAATTATTGCACAAGGTAACATGAACCAACATTTAGATCATAAAACATGTCAAGTCAATTTCACACAATATAGATTGAAATTACATCCATATGAAACCTATTACAAAAATTAGGGCTCCTGACTAGACACATGCCCATAGACCAAGATATAAACAAGAAATACCTTAGACTATCCCCAAACACTCTCAATCTATAGGGAAAGCATGATTAGCATCAACCACCTCTTCCACCCAGGGCTTCACATCATTTGTAGACCAACCTCTATAATGACCCACTAAAGAAGGAAAGCACACACCATAGTAGATCTCTTGTTGGCACTAAGACCTATGCATTATCACTGTCAACTTCTAACCACTAACAATGATGATGAACATGTAAATTAGATAAAACTTTTCCCACATCTCCACAAAAATCCTACAAAACCCTAACTTCACAACTCAACTATTTTGTCCACATTACCCAGTCACAAAGCTAGAGTGGAAAAAAACCTTTCCTTCTCCAATCCCATAGGCTTCAATTCCATACCCACCTCCAAACTTTCATTCTGCAAATATCTCTCTCTCTCTCTCATCCTCTCTCACTCTCTCTACCCTTCTCTCTCTTTCTCTCTTCTTTCTCTCTACCTTATCTATATCTCCATCTCTCTACATCTCCCTATGTACCTCTCTCCCCCTTTGTACCTCTTTACATCTCTCTCTCTCTCTCTATATATATATATATATCTCTCCCTCCCTCTTTCTCTATTTATTCCCCATTCTCTCTATTTATTCCTCCCTGTCTCTCTATGTCTCTCTCCCTCTCTATACTTCTCTTTCTCTATGTTCCACTTTATGGCTACATAAAGTTTATTCATTTGACATAGTGATATGACTCCATGAATAGTTGGCAACTTCAAATTGATTTTTCTTAAATTGCAAATATAAATGTCACAAATGAATGTAGTACTAAATTATTGGAGAGAGAGAGAGGAGGGGACATGGAGATATACAAATATATATGTGTTTCTCATTTATAACCAACATATCATGTATGGTACCCCACTCCTGTCACCGCCTATTCACTTGGTCTGAAATATGACAAAATAAATTTAACTATCTCGCAAATGTATCTAAGCACGAAGGGAGCAACACTATTGAGTAAAAATGCATTTTTAAGAGAATTGTGTAAATTTGTGTGATGGGAGCCTATTGTGTTCAATATCACTTTGACAAAACTTTTGTAAAGGTATCTCAGAGACATAGCATGCACACCATTTTTAGGTCTCAAGATCATTCTCGTATCATCTACAAATTCAAACAAACAACAATCTTTTCCCTCAAGATTTTATATTTTTAAATAATTGGGAATTCTTAATATAAAATTATCGCATGTCCAAATTTAATTTTCATCTATTTGACCTAAAGGTGTGAAATTATAAAACTAATGAGGGTCACTAAGTTTGATTGATCTTTGTATTATGTGATCTCCCCATTAGAGGATGCACAATGGGAGGCTAGATAACAAATGAACATGATGTAGGTGGTGGTCATGCTTATATTTGCAACACAATGCCTATTAAATGTAGGTGATGACTAATCTAGTGCAAGTGAACCCAGATGCAGTGCATGAACAAGAATCTAGAAAGGGGATGTATGTAAATAGAGGCTACACACCAAACATGAAAGATCACAAATTTAAAGTAGCTACTAAGAAAAATATAGGGATCCTGAAATCCATTAACATTATGCAAATTAATTCACAACAGTTGAAAAAACAAAAAAAAAAAACATGGGCCATAGGGATATAAGACAACCATCATTCACTTAAAGACATGGCAATTCAACTTCCACTACTCTTCGGCATACCCATTGCACACCAAGGTGCGATTGCTAGTTTGTATATGTTCAAACTGTTATCCTCTGCACCTTCCATTTATTTATTTATTTTCTTTAAAACTTTGTAAAGCTTGGTGGGCAGATTCAAGGACTTCTATGTACGGGAAATCAACATAGCTGGTGAATTAGAGCTCTGAAGTACTAGTGCACTAATTTTTTTCAAAAGCCACAATTTAGGTATAATTTTGTTTGGATTGGATCTCTTATTTTCTTTAATGAAATAATTATTCTTAATTTGTTAAATTTAATTAGCCATAGGTTTATATGTGGGAGGTTAAATATGGTTCTAAAGTCAACTAGATCATTCAGGTCACACTTTCAATCTCATTAGAGTGTCAATGAGGAGATATGAGTGAATTTATTAGTATACTAGTGAAAGGTTTGTGATAATGGTTGGGGATGATAAAGGATGGAATGAGACACCTATGGAAAGTCTTTGATAAAATCTACAAACCTAAAAATAACCTATAAAATTAAGTTTGGTGAGTTCACTACTTGAACTAGGGGTGAACATGTTATTCACTATGGTGAACTCATACTGGTGAAAATTGGTGAATTCATTTTGATTTTAATGGTGAGTGGAATACAAAGAGTTTTATCATTTGATCTTCCATTTAGTTAAATTTTTCCATCTGTGTGAGGTTGTGAGGCTATAGGAAGTTCATTTGTTGCCTTTCCATGTTTAGGAAATGGTTCTCTCTGATTGTATTGTAGTAGTAGTCCATCTTCATGACTATTACAAATGTGAATGCAAGTTTAAAATAAAGTGAAAATGTGTTGCAAGTGTGAAAGAAGCTCTAGAATTGTTTGTAGTCTTATTGATGCCATGTGGGTATTGTAAACATTTATAATCAACCTATTGATAGTAGAATGGAGGTTATTTACTCTCTAGAGAGATTTGTCCACCCTATGTTAGGTTTTCTCCAAGGAAAATTTTGTGTTTAGTTTATGTGTGTTTCCATCTATTATTTTTGCATATGTTTGAGAAGACATTTGTATTTACTTGATTTACATATGTTATTGTTATTGTGACATCCATATTAACTGAATAATGTATTTCAGGGTCTTATTATAGATCCTTGCATTACAAATGTGTTTGCTAATAACAAAGAGAGGCATGACCTCCCTATTTACATATCAATGATTGATGTTAATGTGTGGTGGAAATGGATGTTGCTAATATGATCATTGATATCTTGTTGAATCCCAACACAAACTAATGCATGACTATGTATGGAGATTTTTATGGCATGTTGCTTGACAATGAATGCTAATTTTTTAATCTTTAATTATCACTAATTCCTAATGTTAGTATATTAGAACTGATGACTAATTCTTGCAATAGGATAATTTTTTTATGTTATATTCCATTGATATGATGATGTGCAAGTGTCCTAGGATGATGTGCTTATATACAAAACCCTACCTGCTTGATTTAGAAAAAGCTAGCACTCATGCCAATAAGTAATTGTTGAATACTAAGCTTGCTAACCTTGGAAAGTGAGAATTTAAAATATGGAAATTGAGGGACATAATCACGCCTATGACCCAAGCTAGGGAATACAATTATTTGTTGTAGATCCAATCCAAGATGAAAATAGTGTAATGGTATGCACTTTTCTCATTTATAAGAGAAAATGATTTAATAGGTTTACATATAAATATATATAATTCCTTAATGAATATACACACAAATACATACAATATGTAAATTATTCATATTATATATTTTAAGTATTAAAACATTTTGAATCAATCTTTGTGAACTAATTTTAATAATACAAATTTTAATTAATAAATCCTTAGACATATAGTTTTGTATAAAACTAAAGATAATAAAATATTACAAACTAATATACAAATTAAATAATAACCATTTTTCAATAGGTATTATTATTTTAATAAATCCTAAACTTCTAAGAAATAAATTTTCAAAAGTCACTTGAATTTAGAAGTTTATCTATTCAATTTTTTAGGATATTAAAAAGGCCTCATGTTTTCACAAATCACATGACAATAAAAGGGTACATAGAAAAAACAAGGTGGGAACATAATAATCACTAAGATTGATGGATAGGTAATTAAATTAGTATTAGTATAACATTATTTCAAATTTATGCACTACATCAAGTATTAAGAGTACTAAGGTTTTAACAATAGAAGACTATTATAATAAACATTACATAAGTGACTTTATGAAGATTTGTAAGTATGAGAATGACTTAAATAGAGATATTGTCTTGTACTTAAACTATACATACATGGAGCCCAACCATTAATATGTTGTAAACTCTCAATTGTAATATGTATAAGACTAGTTTATTTAATCATTTTGAATAGTTGTTATAGTATTTAATTATATAAACAATTAATACCTTTAGCATATGATATGACTTGAGAGTTTTCAACATATTAATGATTGGCCTCCATGTACATTTAAAGTTGAAGAAAGATCTCTATTTAAGTTGTTCTCATGTTTGTAAATTATTATGGAATCCCTTAAACGTTGTTCAAAATAATGATCCTTTAGTTGTTAATCCTTAGTACTATTAATTTAAAAATTTAATACATAGATTTGAAATAATTATATTTAATTATTTTGAACTAGTAGTTATAACTATTTAATAAGTTAATTGATACATTTATATTTTCTTATGTTGGAAAAATTGTTTTCACTAGAGTTATATCTAAAATGAGTTATATTCAAATTTGTATACTCTCCTTTCATTTTAATGGTAGAGTACAAAGTGTGATCTAAAATAATAAAAATTCTTACATAGTTTCTTTTCATGAACACTCTCTTTCTTATTATTGTGTCTTTTGATCTCTATATAACCTCACTTAGCCTCCTCTTTAATCAGCATATTGGTCTTTAATTTAGCATTTTCAATACAAATATCATGTATAGATTTGTGTTTTTAAGCATTTTATATGGTATGTAGATGTTTAGACAATATTGATGATGATTTGATTCAAAACTCTTTTTGTTTTTCCAAATTTTAGGTTGGCCATAAAAATATGAATAATATGAAACACTATGCTACTTTGTTTATGTTCAAGAGAATCTTTTAAATATTTGAACATCTAACTAATATTATTTAACCTTTTCAATACAATACATGTTTAGATTTGTGTGTTAAGAATTTTTATATGGTCTAAAAATGTTTAGATAATATTGTTTCGTTATATGATTCAAATATCTTTTATTTTCCTAAATTTAAAGTTTATAGTGTCTTTAAAGTTTATTTGTCTTTAAAATTTATTTATTAAAGGTGCATGAAAAAGTTTTAAATCTTTAAAAATCTCTAATATTTCATAGTTTTTTCAATTTGTTCTGACTCTGAGCATGGATTCCAGTTTGGGTCAAAAATCAACTTGCCGAGTCTTAGCTGAGTCCGAGTCTTATAACACTGGTTGATCTTGTACAATACAAAACATTTTTTATTTTGATAGTGTTCGAGAGCTTATAGAAACATTTTTAGAGGTTAATGACATACTTGTTGAAACATTCCTCAAAAGGAGAAGATGTAATTGTCAAGGCCAATGGTTTATATTCTAGAAAGAGAGAATTGATTCTCAAGTCATGAATAGTATAGATGACAATAAGATTGATAAAAGTAATATCATTGAAAATCCTAATGACAGTTCAAAATGTGCTTGATGCAAACCAATGAAGGGGAATGTTGGCTACATTGGGGAATGCAATTCTTTACTCTAGAAACCTGAAACATGCATTGTGACAAAAAGTGGTGTTAAAGATTCAACATGAAACCCATTTCCCTAATTCTAATGAAGGATCTAAGTCTCCCAGGATGCTATTTGGAGATGTGATAACAAAGTTTGGATGGAAATCATGAGTTGAAAATTGTGAAAATGATGCTAGAAGGGTCAAAAAAATTACAAATCCTACTTGTTAATGATTGTTTTTAGACAACACAACAATAGAGTAAAACAATAAGTCTATCCTTGATAAGAATGTTATACAATCTTTTTCTCTATGATCATTTGTATTATGAATATGACATCCATACTTGCACTTGAAGTCTTTGAAACTCTTTCCACCAAGATGCTCATTCAATGACCACCACAGTTGGAGAACAACTGAAGTCAAATTTGCAGAATCATACCCAACAACTTGCTGCATATCCAATCTCGAATCTAGGTTTGAGAAATCCATCTTCCAATTTTTTTTGTATTTTTGATTTTTTTTTGCTTTTTTGAAATTTTCTATTTTTTTTTTGTATTTTTTGAAATATAAGAGATCTTGAAATCTTGAATCTTCTTTCAAAGCTCATTTCAAACTTTAATCCACTACCCAAAGTATCTTGTTGCTCTACTTGAAATGAAGAATGTCCATGTTCTCGCCCTCCTTCTAGTGCCAGAAATGTTGATGATTGTTTTTAGACAACTCAACAATAGAGTAAAACACTAAGTATCCCACTCTCTCTTGAATAAAGTTCTTCAAAGGCTGAGCTATGTGGTCCAATGAACTAAATTCAAGGTTCCTTATGATTTGTGATGGATAAACTCAGTGAATTGATGTGATAGTACTGATTTTCACAAAGGGATTTACACAAAATTCTTCTTACGTCATTTAGCTTATTTCTCATTTTAGTGTGGATGATGTATATACAATGCTTCAATGATAAAGAAAAGGAAAAAAGATAAAGGTTTAGAGGAACTAATCAAAGGTCAATGAAGCAATGATGATGCATGAATAGACAAACTCCTTAATCAACCCAACTCCACTTCATCAAGGATGCCTACAACTACATAGAGTTGGTGCAATCTCCTAAGGATAGAGAAAGGTTTTCAAATCATGAAAGCTTATATAAGCACCCATTAAATGGTGCAGCTCAAACAAGCATCCATAATTGAACCTAAGCAAATGAAGCTCAGACTAGTTTTACACAACACTTCACCAACAATGAATGTCAAAAGAATGAGCTAGGAGTTGATGAAATATTCAATACATACATGCATTACATCAATGAACTACTAATCTACTTCTAATCTACTTAGAAACATCTCTTCATTTCATCAAGATACAAGAAACCATGTTATTCCACAAGACAACACTTAATATCAAGTGAACTCCAATGTCTTTGCATTAATCTTGAGAAATATTTACAACAACTTCCAGTACTCTCAAAGAATTTTTAGAGTATCTTCTACTCTACTCTACTTTCTACCTATCTACTAACTATTATATTTACAAATGAGGCAACAAGGCCTTTATATAGAGCTCCAAGATTACAATGAATGGCCATGATCAATTCAATTAGCCAAGGGCTAGGATCATGCCATCTGAGCAAGTAGTTACAACAAATTGCTATTTTTAGTACATAAGAGAGGCAATGAAGGCATGTTTTCCAAGAAGATAAGGATGAAATAGAATATTTTGAACATCTTCCACATGGACATCCTCTTTGTCTTCTTACTTGTTGAATGATGTGTTGAATGTAGTCAGGCGATGTGGTGAACTATGATTGAATGAGTAATGTGTACATGCCACGTAGGTGCCACCTCAGCATATTCCCAAATTGCATCATCTATGTGATGTCTTTGAACATGATTACTTTGAACTTGAATGCTTGGGATGTATCTTTGTTGATCTTGTCTTGTTCTTTGTAAGTTGAATGTGTATGATACATGTTTCTTATTTGTCTAGCTCTGTGATTCTTCTTCTCTTGCAGGATGTATGTCTTCTTTGTAGAAAGTAGCGAAGATGATGATGCTTTCTTCATAGAGAGTAGAGTAGATGATGATAATGCTTCATGGAGTAAGAGGCATCTCGGAGACTTGAAAATTGATAGAACTTGAAGTGATGGATGAATGTCTTCGAATGCTGTGGATAATAATGAAGTGTTCCTTTGGAGTGGCTATCTCCTGTCTTCACTTTATTCCTTGCATGAAGGTGGTTCTAGGCATTTTACTCCTTAGCTCCATCAATGCTCCTAACTCTGTGATACTTCTTTTCCTTCAATCTTCCTGCAATACAAACCAAAAAACACATCAATCCTTATAATAAACATTTTATAACACAAAGGAATCATCTTTAAACATCTAAATAACTTGTCTCAAGTCTAGGCGCATATCTAGGTGTACAGAGAAGCTAAAGTGCTCCTAGCTTGACTTAGTGCAATTTAATGGTTTTAAATGCTTGTGAATGTTTTAAAATGCTCAAGTTGGACATAGTAAAGATCTCTCAACATTGATTCATGTTCTTTCAATACTAGGTGCTAATTCAAGGTTATCTAGGTGGAAATATGTGCCTCATCATGATGATGGTCTCAAGCCTCTTCTTGTCTTAAGCACATTTTGATGATGGTGGAGGTGTGATATTGTGCCTTGGTATAGCTAGATATTTACTTGAACTTTTAATGATTCAAATCATTTGGCATGCTCATGAGGAGTTTCAGACACTCAAGTACCCTCCAAAAATCAAAGATTCAACCATGTTCTGTCTAGGTGCCAAAGTAGGGTTGCACATAGGTAAAAGTGCGCCTAGACTTAAATTGATTCATACTTTCTATTTCAATGCTAAATGATTAAAACATGTCTTAGAATGACTTCTATCTTTCAGGCACCCACTACCTAATGTGAATTGATACATTTTCCTCCTAGGCACAATTTGAGGTTGGTATAGACTAAAAGGTGCGCCTAAACTACTTGAGCTCTTTGATTGGCATTTCATAACTTCAAGTATCCTCCCTAGTCTAGATTTGGTGACTTCCAACACTTTGCATTCCAAGGCACAAAAAGTGACTATAGAAGCAAGAATTTGCACCCTATCTTGATGTGATGTTCACAAACCCTTAAGGCACACTTTGGTAATGATCAAGGTGTGAAATTGCACCTAACATTAATGAGGGGTTCACTTCAAATTTTCATGATCTAAGGGCTTGTATGCACTTTTGTGAACTCTTCAAACTCAATACCTTCAATGTTTATAGTTTGAAACATGTTTTCTCCTAGGAACACATTTAAGGCTCCAGATATGATGAAGTGTGCCTAAACTCTCATTGGGTGATTTCCTTGCAAAACCTTCAATGTTTAAAACATTTTGAGGATCAAGTGATCATTTTCTACTATGACACCAAGATTTTATATTGAATTAGGCCTATCTTGATGAGGGTGCTCATTTAGGGTTCTACAGACATGAAAGTATGCCTAGACCTCCTTAGTGAATTTGAGCTAATGTGACTTTACTTGAAGCACCAATCCAAGGTGGTGTGAGATGAAAATGCACCTAGGCTTAGGATCAATCTTAGGAACTCAAGGTGAATAGTTTCTCTCTTAGGCATAATTTATCATTGATTTAAACTTCATTTGACATCAAGGTGCTAAAATTGGATACTACACATGCAAAAATGTGCCTAACCTTAAGATGAGTGAATTTGTGCGTAGACTTTAGGGTCATTTCCTTGTCAATTTTCAATGTTTAAGGCTTTTCAACATCAATTTCAATCAAGGCGCCATAGTTTGGAATGGTTCAAAGTTTGTTCTCGTCTAGGTGCAATTTAACGTCTCTTTCTTTAGGCATATATTTGGGTTTCAATCTCAGGGCCACATTTAGTGTTCTGGAGGTGCAAAAGTGCACCTGACTTCTTGGAGCAAATTTACGCCTAAGAAATGGAAGTCCCCAGGGTTAGGTATATTGAAAAATATATTTAAGTATAAGTTTGCGATAGGTCTGACTTTAAATATTTTTCAATATTCCTTTCAGGATGTTTGAGATAGGTCTCAGATCCATAGGATTTAACATGAAAATTCTAGAATTTGAGGGATCCACCAGATTTCAGACTTAGTCAATTTTCAAGATTTTTAGTATATCAGACTTAGTCATTTTTAGAATCTCAGAACATCAAGATATTATGGTTTGAAAATGATGATGCAAGACTCTTAAAAGGAAATTGGGATTGGTATGGAGATCTAGGACCTAATTCATCGCCTTAGAGACACATTTGACAACCAAAAAGAACACCTAACTTTAAAGAGCGAAGAGGATAAAGGAGCATGACTGCTTTCTGTGTGGAATTGAGAATTAAGCTTGATTAGGGTCATGTGCAAAGTGAAATCAAATAACTTATTCCTAGAATACAAGCCATTGAGGATAAGAGGTAGTGCATGAAACAACCAATAATGTATTTTGAAAAAGAGAACTCGTCATGATTAGCATTGTTGAAAGAAATAGCTCAACAACAACTATGAAGTGCAAATATTAGATGAAAGAAAAACTTGTTCAAGAAGATTGTCCACATCTAAGGGCTTGTTACTACTTTCTATAATGAAGTGGATTTTTTGTCATATATTTTTAGAAAAGTGAAGGACAACTAGGAGTTACTCAAGCCGCATGACACTCATTTGTAAGTTAAATTTTAGGTGAAATGTAATGAAGGAATAGAAGACAATAGAGAAAAAGACAAGTGTCTTTTGCTATTTTTTCTCTTTTTAGTTTTTGGAGGGGATGAATTTCACTTTCCCCATCCAACAAACCTATATCAATGTAATTGTGACATATTGTAAAGGGTTGGAAACCTACTTTTGAATACACCATATCAAATTTGTTGCTCCATTTTCTGTGATTTCATTTTTATGATGGTTTTCAATCTCTAAATGTATTTATTATATTTTCATACAATTAATTCATCAATGTTGATGGATCCAAAATGTGTTCGCATCACTGACATCTTGTTGATGATGAGATGTTCTACGTGGTCAACTTGAACACATTGACATGATTCAAAATTCTACATTTATTAAAACATATACTCTGAGAATGTTTCTTTAATTTGCACGAGCTTGGTGGTTGTTGCAGCAATATAGAAACATGATCATGTTTAGTCGCATTATATTTTAATTTATTTTGAAAAGTGTGTTTTCCATGTTTTTGAAATATTAAATGGTTAGAAAAGGGAAAAGTGATTATCTAATTTGAGTTAATAGTTTTAATTGTGGATTAACAATTATATGTAATTATTGTGTGCCTTGGGGAAGGCTTTGTATTTTATGTATTTATGTTTCAAAAATTATGGCTTCGGGTGTAATGCATTCTAATTTAATTATTAGAGTTATTTTCTTAAGTTAGAAATATTAAAATTATGGAAAAGACATTATATGTCATTGCTATGTGCTTGGGAAATATATTAATTTCTATTTATTAGAACTATCTATTTCTAGACTTTTGTCTTACATAGAATCACTTTATAAAGGAAATTAAATTTATTTATGTGAGTGTTTGGATTTTATGGAATGTAGGTACCTTGTAGAAATAATTGTATTAATTTAATTAGTTAATTTCCTATTATTTATGTAATGTCTCCTTCTCAAGCCTAACCAGTTGTGGGCCCGATAGCCTATTTCCTTGAGTTTTGATAAGCTATGTGGTATGGTAAATGGCTCCTTATTTGTGGAGATCATTGGTTCAATTGTTTTTGGGTTTCAGTTGATCGCATTGAGTTTAGTTGAGTTTCAAGATTGTAGTGCAGCTAAATTCAAAAGTTTTTTCAGTTTCTCGGATTGCTTACAAAAGTCGTATATTTTTAGAAAGTCATCCAGATGGCATCATTCTTCATCCCAAACTTCTTGGAGTACGTTGGTATAGTTTATTTTGTAGTTTGATGATGTTTGGGATTTTCTGTAAAGTTGGGTGTATTAATGAGCTATTTAATTATTATTTGCACTTTTATCTTCAAAGGATGGAAATAATTAAAAGTGCATAAGTGTTATAGCTCATTTAAAAAAGGAAAAGATATTTTAATTATTTAGATACTTAAGAGTGAGCGCTCAAGTTGGGAAAAGAGAAATAATTAAGTTGGAGGAAAAAATGTTATTATTTCCAAGAAATAATTCTTTTATTGCATAACTTACAAAGTGCCTTTATAAGGAGCATGAGAGCTCATTTTTTTTTTTCATGCTATTGATTTTATAATGTTATGATGCTGGATTGAACCTAAGTGTTCTTCCTTCCATTCTCGAGGATGTCAACCCTCTAGAAGAAGATCAGTTTCTGTGATCAAAGATCCACCCTAGCTAGTTCAAGGTGATTTGATTCATAAATCACATAGAGTTGAATGGACTTTGATGTTTTTGAAAGGGAAAGAGAACCTAGCATGCACCTCACAACATCTTATATTTTACTTAAATAGATATTCAATAACTTGATGCAAGCACATACTACTATACCCTTAAAGCGGAAACATACATAGTTGATTTCCCATCACATTAACCCTTAGAGGAAAGATAATGTAGCTTTCAGATCTAAGAAAATTTCAACAACATAACATGTAAATTAATAATTTAATATCACAAAAGAAGAAGAAAATAGATAGAAAAGAGGAAACACCTATATATGTGGGGATATTAGAATTGTAGAATCACAAGATGAATAAAAAACATGAAAGATTGCAAATCAATACACACAAAAATCAAATGAAGTCACCATATATTAAGCTGAGAATAACAATGTACATATAGACAAGCAAGGAGTAACTGCCACCAAGAAAGAAGCAACTGTTGCCATGAAACATGGAGAAGACTAAGTCAAGGGTGAGTGGTGGCAATAGGTGGCGAGTTTGCATGTTGAATTGGGACACCTAACTAGCTTAACGATGTGTATTTTACCCACGTGCAAGGAAAATGCATAAGATAATATATACACTAACACCCCCCATTAAGCATACCTTAGGTGGGTACAAGAAGAGATGGGTCCTGACTACTAAGCCTGGCAAGGTACCCATTTACAAAGTAATCTCTCATGAAGTGGAGAAAGGTAGAAAACTCTATGGCAAAAAAACTACCCTCCAAAAGAGAGAAAATATGCATGAAAATTATATAGGTGAAGAAGTACTAGTTCTTTCACTAAGTACAATATATGGTTCCCCCAATAGGAGAGAAAATGATAGAAGGTCTATGAGACCCCCCATAATACATGTCCTTCAAAAGTGAGGCTAGATAGTATACAAAGAATGCAAATGTAGATCCAGGAATGCCGAACAATGTTCCTTCCCTTGGGAAGAAATGAAACCTTCTAAAGATGCAAGATATCTTCCCATGCAAGAATATGTATGTATGATCTTGAATCATGTTGAATCTGATCCAAGCATGATGATGTCCATGTCGATGTCTTCAAAGAGTACTCAGGTGTCTCCATCTTGATGTCAAAGGATGCCATAATCAAATCAAGTTCATGCCCAATAGATGAGGATATGATGATCCAGAACCATGTGTAGGACTATGTAGACCATGAATATCTAAAGTGGTCAGTGGTGATGCAACATTGCAGGTTCATCAAAACTATCATCGAAGAGAACATTGATGTCCTCAATGTGTGCTTTCATGTCAACAATGCAGGACTCTACAAACAAACAAGTGATGTCAGGTAGAAATTTCGTTCCAATGAGCAATGCTAGGAAGACTGATATCCTATTGCAAAGAAGCACCAAAATCTTGCGAAGAAGCAACTCTAGAATCTCGATCAACACTATTACTTTCTGCTTCTTTAAGAAACCCACTACCTTGAGAGTTTGTGGTGCACTGAAACCTGAGAGTGCATGACAAGAAATGATTGGTTGAGAATCATGTGATTCCTCACTTGACTCCCTATCCTCCTCTAATATGGGTTCCTCCTCTTCTTCCTCACTTGGACCTCAATATAGAACAATTTCTTTTCACTACATTTATATCCTCGACTGTATTTGCTATCACAATTGAAACACAACCCTTTTGCTCTTTTCTCCTCTTTTTGCTGTGGAGTCAACCTAGTAGGTTGAGGAAGAGAAGGTGTTGAATATCCTTTCTCTCTTGTCACATTAGCCCCTTGCTTTCTAGGAATCAAATACTTCTCCTCTACCCTGCGTGCCAAGATAAAAGACTCATTTACTAAGCTAGGACTAAACATGCGTACCTCATGTTGAATGTGATCCTTGAGACCACCCAAGAATAAATCATTCAAGTTCTCCTCTGTAATTGTATCCACTCTTAAGGATAGATTTTGGAAATTTTGAATATAATCCTTAACTGATCCTATTTGTTGAATTTTAGCAAGCTGGCTGAAGAAGTTGTCTGTCACACTATTGCTATATTGTGCTTGGAGTTCTTCTGTAAAAATTGACCATGAGATGGTGAGACCCTTTTTTCTTCGATGAGTACAAAGCTAATGATACCAAATGAATTGATCTGGTTCTAGATATAGGGAAGCCATCGTGACCTTTTGTCCATATGGGATTTGATGTACTTCAAAAAAATTCTCCATTTGGTTTATCCATGTTAGAGGATCCTTACCATTGAACTTGCGCATATCCACCTTTGGAAAAAAATTCCTAGATCCCATAGGAGTATTAAAATTTGTGTCATTATTAGCCAACTTGAAGGTTTCACCTTGGTTGCTTGAGAACTCCTTTCTTTGTTCATTCATATAGGCGCTTAATATGCTTCATATATCTGATATATCTCCTCATAGGTCAAACATATCCCTCTTAACCTCTTCCTTGAACTTACTTATTTCCTCATTGGGATTACTATCCTCTATTATTTCCTCATCCTTATTAGAGGATTTCCCCGGTCTGGCAGCATTCTTTTTGCCTCTTGTTGCAGGCCCCGTCATGATGGAAACCAATATTTTTGAAATAAATCACACAAATGAAATGTAAATTTTCTAAAATTTTTACTATAACTTATTAAGGCCAGGATACCACTTACCCAGAAAAAAATCCAAAAAATTAGCAAATTTGCTTCCTTGAGAGCAAATTTGTTGGAAACCCTAATTTTGCAATAAATCACCTATTTTTGCTTCATTTCCTCTGAAATCTGCACTATATCTTCTTTAATATGGTCTTCAAAAACCCTTTAAAAATCCTAAAAAAATTCACTAAAATCTGAAAGTTATGCTCTTCCCAAAATCGCCTCCAATGTTGAGAAAAAATCTTGCCTCTACGGTGCCAAGATCATGCTCTGATACCACTTGTAATGAAACAACTTGCACAATATCTGAATATAATAGTAATATGCTGAAAATACTTGATAATAATATGCCACTTCAAGGGGGCAACCTCCTAATCCTCTTCGAGGGGGATACCTCCAATAGTCTTTAGTAAGAACACAATACTCAATATGATGTGAAATGAGACTCACTACCTCCTATATATACCTATTTATGCCTAGGATATCACCCAGGCTGACTTAGATAGCCCTATAGAAGACTTAGGTTGACCTAAACAACTAAATAACAATATAATAATGAAAATATGACTTAATTAGGAGTTAAGATAGCCACAAGCCGACTATTCATAACCCTATGTACACCAATATTAAGGGTGTAGCAAAGGAACTATTTTGCAAACACACCTCTTGGGAGTGTTTGAGGTTTAGGTTTTCAAGTGTGAATAATTTACCTAGCATGCATATTTCCCTGACAAGGTCTTCCCATTGATCGTCCTACAATAATTTTTGATAGTTTCACCTTTTCTTTCTCTTTTTTTTTGTTAATCTTTTTAGTGAGGTATCCGAGGAGATTTTCCCTTCCTACGGATTCAACTTTGACATGTTCCTTATTACTCCCCTATGATTTAGATGGATGGTGTCTAGACGTCATTGTTGCAGTTATGTTAGGCATGGGGTACTTGATTCAACACGACGACATTACCCATAAACATGACCCAGAGGTACCATAAATACCGAACACTGCGAATGTTTGAGTTTGGACATTTAATTACAAGGTTTACCTATCTAGAAAAGAAAACTTATATGATAGCTTATAAGGAAATGAGAAGAATTAAACTTCTTTGCTTGCATGTAAAGAATAAGGCTAGATGTTTTTGATCCATTCATAAATACATAAGGAAGAGTAAAGTAACAACATTCAAACAATTGTAAACATAATTTCAAAAGATACTAATTCACTTACATTAATCACAAACATAAATTAGAAAAGATACTTATTCATTCAGTTTCAAGGTGATATGATAATTAATTTGCCGTATATCAAGTGATCTTTATTCAAGGTAAAACAATGATGTATAGTCACATATCAAATTAATCTTTGTTCCAAGAGTAGGATACTAGATCATTTCCTTGCATAATTATTTCAAACTTATATGTACAATTAGAACCAAATTAAGGCTTGTAATCATAACACGATAAGTTATCCAACACGAATTTAACTCAACTTCTTTGGTTGAGAATTAACAATTCCTAACTATGGTAAATAATGTCAACTTCTAGGTCAAATGAGGATTCTTCGATCACATTTTGAGATTAGGGAAATTGTTTCAAAACATTGGGTTTTCGTTTTGTTCTTTCTAAAGCATTTAAGATTAACGATTGTTTAAAGAATTATTGCAATCCATCTTAGATTCTCACTATAGGCTTCTGCTAAATATTTGACCCAACCTTTTACGTTGAAATCTATTCCTCAAGGAAATTAGTTCATTATTGTTCATTAAGATACTCTTATTAAACATTATACTTCTTCCATTGTTATCCAAGGACATATAAACTCATATAAGGGGGCTCTATCCTTCACTTTGTCGCATAATTAAATTCCAATATCTACTTAAATAGTTAGGATTGAAGTGTGTAATACTATTATTGGTTTTATCAATAGTATTGAGCAATAGGGTACCATTGATCAATTATCAAAGTCTATAAAGTACCCATCCACATATTTCATGTTTGTTTGTATATGCGAGTTGAAAAACATTGGGGATGCATGCACGGCCACCATGGTGCGCAACTAGGCTTGTGGTGGAGTTGAATTTTCCAAAACCCAACAAATGGGAAAAAGAACAATTGAGGGTATGACGTTGGATTGTGTGGTGTGGAGGGGATTTTGATTTTATTATTAACTGCCATTTTATAAAGTATAAAAAAAACACCAAACCAAAAGGAATCAACACAGTAAAAGAGAAAGTGGGAGTAATTCTTACTCCAACTGCTATTTTTGTCTCCGACCGTGTGAGAGTGATCATAATAATAATAATATTAATTAGCCGATAGGCTTTTAGTTGTGAGCATTATAGTGCTCGGAATTGTCTCACGCCACGCTTTCTTCCCGCCGGTATGGTAATTAACACCGGCAAAGTGATAGCCGTTTACAAAAGTCCCCTAAACATGTTTCACACCACCAAACATCTTTACGGCAGTCAGAAAATAGTATTAACCATCGGGAAATAGGAAATCAAAGGAGATTGCTGAGATGAATCTATGCTTTGATTTGATGTCGACCTCTCTACATAACTATTTGATTTCATCTTTAATGTTTTGATCTGATTCACTTTGATTTGATGTCGACCTCTCTACATAACTATTTGATTTCATCTTTAATGTTTTGATCTGATTCACTATTCGCTGGCATATATTGTACGCGTGGTCTAAATGCAGACTTCTTTATGCATGTTCTCTGCCCTTTGTCACTGCCCAGACTCTGTATAAATACAATTCAATCCATTAACTACTGTGCAATAGAAGTTTTAGAGACAAAGGCACTTATAGACTGTGATTCTCCAGAGACAAAGGTACTTACACATTGCAATTCTCTAGAATATCAAGAGTAAGTCTACTCTTCCATGTCCAATTGCTTTTTTAGTAAGTGTTTTTACATATTGCAAAATCTAATTTCTTTTTTCCTTCCTGTTATTTCTATCTTCTTCATTCCTATATTTGAAGCAATTGCTGCAAAAATGGTGTTTATTTGGGTTGTAGTTCCATTTCAAGTAGGGTTGAATGTGATTTGAGCACACACCTTGCGTTGATTTTGAGTTTCTTGTACAAATTTAAATTTGTGGGTCTATGGCTTGACATGCTAGCGTATCAAGGCTCGTGCCTCATCATGATGTTGTTTGTGTTGCTCCCCATGGACTAGACTATGCAGGTAGAGAGAGCCAAGGAGCTCACCACTGGCACCACTGAAACTGCACTAGAGAAGCCACAAATTTGTGTGAATGTTTTTTCTGTTGAGAGTTAAAAAAATATGCGTACAGTTTTAGGATTAGGGTTTTAGTTTTTTTAAAATTAATTAGCCGATAGACTTTATATGTGAGCATTGTAGTGCTCGGAATTGTCTCACGCCGTTAAATTCTTCCCGCTGGTAGCGGATAGGGTTTTATTTGTGAGCATTTGTACTCAGAAAATGGTCTAATGTCGTTGTTTTTTCTCACAATGCTCTGAAAACTGTCTCTCGCACCATCTAGACTTTAATAACAACTGTTGGAAAGTAAAAGCGTATCTCAGCTAATTAATTGTAAAGATCTACTACTTTAAATTTATACTGCCAGCACATATTCCTTTACAGTTTTCTGCCAACTGTATTCCGCTGCCAAATTCCCACTGCCCAAGCTCTATTTAAATAGAGTTCAATTCCCTTATTATGAAGTAGATTTTTTCCTTTGTTTGGTGAAGGTGTTATCAAAAGCATTTGCATATTTCCAACAAATTTACAGTCTACATTTTTCTTTTTTTAGATAGTTGATTTCTGAATTTTTTTTCAAGATAGGGTTTTGAGACAAATTTAAATAAATTTTTGTCCATGAATGGGTTTTGAAAAAAATTTAGTGTATGTTCCTAATAAATAGTTGTCCTTGGATGTGCTCAATAGGAAGTAGATATTAAATTTCCAATCTAATAACAACCAGTTGTTTTTTTAATGTGCATCGGGTTCTCAGCTTTAACTGTGTGTCCACTGTGATTGAAAATGGTTCCCATTTGATTCCTAAGAGAACCAGAGTGATACTTAATAGACCCATTTGTCTCTGTCATTCTTTGCAGTTGAGGATGATGAATCGCTCTCTGTGCTGCTCCAAAAATAGCTGAAATCGAAGCCTTGACGCGAGTACGGTGCTGTACAGGACTGAGTACATGAACTTCGAGCTCTCTGTAATGCACTCCAAGCTCTTTGAATTGGATCTGCATCTTTCACGTTTGGAAATTTGTGTAACTTTAGACAATTCTAATGATAAGGTGTCACGAAAGTTGCCCCTTAATCTTATGAACATCTTGTCTGTTGACGGGTTTCTTCCTCTGCCATAAAATTCTTCATATGTCTATTTTTAACTTGGATACTTCCCAGGAGATAAAGTTTATGTGTATGGATACTTATGGTTGGGTATAGTGGCCGGAATCAAAAGAAAGTGGCGTTACTCATGATAAGAAAGCCAGCGGTAGCTTCACTTGTGTTGGATATCTCCGTCACTTGTGTATGATATATTATATGTGTATATGTCTGTCAGATATAATTTACCTTTGCCAATAAATGTATATATGGCATGAGCTGTCCTTTGCAAATAAAAGATCTGAGATTTTCAAATAATGATTCAGCTGAAACTTTTTGAAGTTCATAATTTCCAACAGGAGGAAGGGAAAAAACTGGGTTGTTACTACGAAAGCAGATATCCCACAGAAAATAAAGCTTAGGGTTATGGAATCTAATTAGGGTGTACGGTGATCGAGAGAAAACAAACGAGTACATCTTACAAGAAACCCTAATTAGGGTTTTTAATATTTAATTAAGATTTAAGATTTAACGAACGGTTCTTTTTTATGACATCTTGTATCCGATATATGGCAATTATGTATTGCTAATTGATACAAGAGAATGCCCGTTTCTTTGTTTTCCTTAGTTTTATTTGTCATTGTTTTCAATGATATTTCAACTTCTCACTTGTTTTTTTGGATTGTTCTGTTTTTCCTAACGTTTTTATTTCTACTTTAAACATGTACAAATTTATTGTTATACATCTATTTGACTATTACTAAATCCATTAACTCTTCCCATAAATATCCTTTCGGCGGATCCCTTGAACCTCCAAGGGGTGCAAGTGCTAGTATAGGTATTTGTGTAACGTTATGGTGCATTGAATAAAGTGGTAGCGGTGTTTAAGATTCTAATAAAATTGCGTATCATTTAAATCATCTATCTTAACTATCTAAACATTTTCCAGCTTCATTCAATGATTTTGGACACTTAGACCTGTGGGCTATTTTAAGCAAACTTGGCATCGAACAGGGTATGGAGATACATCAAAGAATAAAAGAAGACAAATTTCATCAGATGTTGTAGTTGCAAGCTACCGGTTAGACATGTATTCAAAACGTGGAAGCACCGACAAGCCATGAAAACTGTTTTGACAAAATGACCCAAAGAAATGTGATCTCATGGAACGCCATGACAGCAGGGGGGTGTTCCATATGGTTTTGTTCAGAAAGGCCTTAGAAACTTTTTAAACAAATGAAACTGGCGAGTGTAATGCCCGATCCCTCAACATTTGCCAGCATCCTCATGCATAACGAAAAGGGGGGGAAATTTTGTCAGATATTATAGTTGGAAATACACTAAAAGACGTGCGCAGAACGTAGAAGCCCAGACAGGGCACGGGAGCAGTTTGACAAAATCCCTCAAGCACGTCTACAGAATGACAAAATCCCTCAAGAAATGTCGCCTTGTGGACTGCATCCATTGCAGGTTGACCTCAACCTAGATTCATTGGAAGAAGTTTGGAATTGGGCATGGACATACTTCAAGCTTGAAGACAAAATTTCATCAGATGTAGTAGTTACAGATGACAGAGCACACGAAATGTTTGACAAATACCTCGTTTGCAGGGTGTGCACACAGTGGATTTATTAAAAACAATTAAGAAACTTCCAAGAAGAAAAGAATTAGCAGATGTAAGATGACATTTATCCTTGTGCTTCCGTTGGACCTTTGGAATAGGGCATTGACATAAATCAAGGCATAAACGAATGGCAAACTACACAACACGCATGAACAGTTTGCAGGATATGCCGAAACTGGATTGAGGAAAAGGCTTTTAGAACCGTTTAAAAAAAAATTAAAATTAGCAGACACGAAATTTAGGAAAAGAGTATGGATATCCGATCTAGCATAAGGGTTTATTTCACCTAAACATTAGAAAAACTTATACCCAGTTTGCAAATTGTATTATCCTAAAACATATCATCAAAATGAATTTCAAACTAAAATTTATTAACAAAATTCAAGAACCAGACTTGGTGTTTTCTTGCTCCATATCAGTTATTGGAACGGCTTCTGCACTGAATTTGCTGTTTCACCTACCTGTATGGGTTGGGGTCCTTCTAACAGGACTCAATACTCTACTCATCCTTGGAGTGCAGCGGTATGGGATGCTCATTTTCAATTTCCAACTTAAATTTCATTTAATGCTTTCAGATTTTTATAGGTTGACATTTTGGCTTGTATATATGGACAACTGTATAAATATATATATATTTGGCTAACATTTTGTGTCTAACTTATAAACCCCACTTCAATGATGTTTAGAACTTTAGAAGTATGTGTGTTTGAGATTAACCAACCTTGTTCTTGATTCACTTGAAAATCTCAGCTTACAAAATTATGCTATTACAGATCAGAAAATTGGAGCTGGCAATAACTATTCTAATATTTACAATGGCTATCTGCTTCTTTTTGGAGCTTGGACATGTAAAGCCCAATTTCAAAGAGGTCATGAAAGGGATATTCGTTCCTCAGTTAAAGGGAAGTGGAGCAACTGGTCTTGCAATCTCTCTCTTCGGTTCCCTTGTTATGCCGTAAGTTACAGTGCATTTTCCCTTCAAAACAAGATTGAAAAATTCTGGGAATTCTCAAACTGAATATGCAGTATATTTTATGCCCAGGCACAACTTATTTCTCCATTCAGCCTTGGTCCTTTCAAGGAAAATTCCAGCTTCTGTTCCTGGAATCAATGTAAGTTTAATTCATGTATTGAGGTGGATGAAAAAGCAGATTTATGACCACCTAATTAATCAGCTAATTCTATTGCTGTAATTGTCAATGACAGTCATCTTGCAGATATTTCTTTATAGAGAGTGCATTTGCTCTATTTGTGGCATTTCTGATCAATGTGGCGATCGCAAGTGCTCCTTCATTGTTATGAACAGATAACTCTGCCGATTCTATATAAGTAATTTGTTTGTCTCCTCGGATAATCAAATATAAGATCCCCAGTACATAAACTATCATAATTGGAAAAGCGATTAATCCTATGAATACTGAAGCCACCTTCGGCAGACTATTATGGATCAACCAACGCACAAATCCTGTGCTAAGGTAGTATATGTTTATGCCTATGAGAATGAATCCCATAGCCCAAGACAAAATGGTAACCTACAAGCCAAATTTCTGGATGTTAGAAATCATTCCACACCTTATCATACTGTTACTTTTGAGAATATATTGTTACTTACTGAAATGGAATTTTTGTGAGGTCCCATCTTTATCTTGCTGCTAGTAAACTTCAACAATGGTATTAGAGCATATGGTAATTCAAAAGATAAGATCATCTACACAAACCATATGAAAGAAAAACACAATAATGTTAGTTCCTGAAAAAATATTTAAAATGTACTGTTTTTTATAATGTTAGCTGGAAAAAAAGAGTTCAGAACCCTATACAAAACGGCTCAAAATGTAGTGTGACTGATTATGCTCTGATTTTCAATCAGATGAAACATACCTGGCAAATGATAATTAGTTTTCCTGAGCCAGAATTCCCACTAATGATAGCCACCACCAGGCTTGGAATAATTGCAAGGGACCTTGTTACTATATTTCGCTTCCATGTCTTCATTTTTAAGTTGAGAAAGCCCTGCAGGTGTAGAAATTTCAAGTCTTAGGGTAAAGATTAGGAATATACACAAGTTATATGTAAAGACATTAATATGGAGAAGACTATTACTACATAAGTTATGCTGCTTATAAGTTGTTTTCACCTGCATCACATACTGAGCTGCGAATGTTCCAGTGATAGTTGAACTTTGCCCCGATGCCAGCAACGCCACTGCATATAGTGTAGAACTGCAATTCCCTACTATCGTCTGAAATGTGAGAACAAAAGCTAGATAAGATTTGCAGAGGATTTGACAGAGGTTGTGTTGGGTTTTGCTCAGTATTCTGTTTAGAAATTTTTAGCTAATAGAATCAATAGGCATAGTAGATTTGAGAGGAAAGATTTATTTTTAGTGAGTTTTTTTAATTGCTTTATGTAAACTATTTAAAACTAAAGCCAAAGTAAATGACTCTGACTTTGTAGACATGATATTTTCACAGTCCATGATATAAGATTGTCGAGTTTCTGGAAAAACTGTGTTGCTTTTTTACATTGACATTTCGGATCACACTCTGTAATTCCATCATCAGGAAGAAAAAAAGAGAATGAAGAGACATTCTCTTCTTTTCTTCTCGATGATAGAATCAAGATCAGAAACATTGATGCAAAAAGCAACACAGTTTTTGCAGAAGCTCTACAATCTGACTGACTTTTTTCTTGCATATTTTAAAAAATTGTATGTAAAACACTCTGGGTTTAGTAATCAAAGTAGCCTTACTTTCAAGAGAAAAGAGGCATAAAGGATGTCTATGTTCCCACAATAGTTTAGAATTTCATCAGATAAATTGGGCATCGAACAAGCAGCTCCAGTTACAGAAACGATCGCCACATTGATCAGAAATGCCACAAATAGAGCAAATGCACTCTCTATAATGAAATATCTGCAAGATGACTGTCATTGACAATTACAGCAATAGAATTAGCTGATTAATTAGGTGGTCATAAATCTGCTTTTTCATCCACCTCAATACATGAATTAAACTTACATTGATTCCAGGAACAGAAGCTGGAATTTTCCTTGAAAGGACCAAGGCTGAATGGAGAAATAAGTTGTGCCTGGGCATAAAATATACTGCATATTCAGTTTGAGAATTCCCAGAATTTTTCAATCTTGTTTTGAAGGGAAAATGCACTGTAACTTACGGCATAACAAGGGAACCGAAGAGAGAGATTGCAAGACTAGTTGCTTCACTTCCCTTTAACTGAGGAACAAATATCCCTTTCACGACCTCTTTGAAATTGGGCTTTACATATCCAAGCTCCAAAAAGAAGCAGATAGCCATTGCAAATATTAGAATAGTTATTGCCAGCTCCAATTTTCTGATCTGTAATAGCATAATTTTGTAAGCTGAGATTTTCAAGTGAATCAAGAACAAGGTTGGTTAATCTCAAACACACATACTTCTAAAGTTCTAAACATCATTGAAGTGTGGTTTATAAGTTAGACACAAAATGTTAGTCAAATATATATATATATATATATACAGTTGTCCATATATACAAGCCAAAATGTCAACCTATAAAAATCTGAAAGCATTAAATGAAATTTAAGTTGGAAATTGAAAATGAGCACCCCATATCGCTGCACTCCAAGGATGAGTAGAGTACTGAGTCCTGTTAGAAGGACCCCAACCCATACAGGTAGGTGAAACAGCAAATTCAGTGCAGAAGCTGTTCCAATAACTGATATGGAGCAAGAAAACACCAACATTAGTTACTAAAAGCTTATATGGTGCAAGCAAACACAGACCATAGTTACAGAAGTAGTGAATTATGAAAGCTTCAGAAAAAAAAGTTAGTAAGGTGCACAAATGACCAAAATAATTGAATGGACCTGCAAAAATATAAGAGTAACTCTTGAAGCCTTTTCAGTGAGCTTAAAAGAAACAGAAAAGAATCCTACAAGTCATTTCATTTTTCTCCATAGACAAAAAATAATAATAACAAAAAAATTCTGGTTTGAAATGAATATAGATCTGTCTAATGGGTGCAGGCAGTTACCATTATAATTCCTATTGATTCTGTTAAAATAGATGCAGAATATGAATGTGTAATGTCAAACCTTCAGGGATGTCGGTTTGACATTACAGCCCCTTCTGCCAGAAGCCATAGTATGTAATTTACTTTTCTAGGGTACTCTGTTCTGCAATGTTCTGCAAGGTGCTTGCCTACACAATAAGCAAGCAAATTAACTCCTGACTTAATTATTGACTAAAAGTAATAGTTTTTTGCCTAAGTATTCTGTGCAACTAACCTGTGGCAACTCCCAAATTGGCTGCTCGAGACTGAAGAAGCAGGGCAAAAATACAGGCAAGGAGAATGACCCAAAGCAGCTACAAAATAGTACACAGTTTACTTTATTATTACAAGGACTTTACTCTTTTGGATTTTGAGTTATATCAAATCTCACCAGCAGGAGGGGAAATTTGTGGATGTTTATTACCCTTCACAACTGAGTGTTCAATGTTCAGATGGTTGCATACCTCATACTTGTACGTTGCACCTGCCTGTAAGTCTGATTCCACTGAGAGAAACAAAAGAAGCCATTGAACAAGTTATCAACATAATCATTTGTAAACATTTAAAAAAAAAAAAAGCTACTTACCGTTTCCAGGATCCAAGTAGGCTATGGACACAAGAAAACCCGGCCCAACATATGATATAAACTTCTTCCACTTGTTTATCTGTAGTGTATTTCAAACAATGTTAGATGACAGAACAGTAGACACTAGAAAAGCAAAATTTATGATGTTCAAGGTTACTATTTAAATATCAAAATAGTTTAATGGTTAAATAGTTAATAGTATTTTTAGATGTGAGAAAATGAACTGTTGGACAGAAGAGAACTGTACCAATTTTCTTATTATCACAAAACTTTTAATTTTAACATATGAAAAATGGTGAATAAATTTTGCATTTAACCATTAAACCATTTGATATTTAAAAATAACATACAAAACTTAAAACCAAATCAGAATAATGCAGACATTCTAACTCTAACTCTGTCACTCTCCACTTTTGTTGATCAACAAAATAATTCACAGTCTTCAAAGCTAAATATTTCAGTTAAGTCAATGAAATTAGCAGACGTCATCAGCAGAGCCTACAACTTAATGCTTATCAACCTCATAAGTGGAAGTCTCATGGGCTCTCTCCGAATACCCATCTCGCCCTACAACGCCTTCCTCAGCCATTTAGTAGATTCAGCAGATAATATAAGCCACCCAAATTCTCTACAAGTCTTCACAGGTTTCAAGATCCAACTTATTGCACTGTATTTATACAGTAAATAATCTTAAAAAGTATTATAATAAAAGAGAACAAAAATAATTGAGAATTCTTTTGATAATTTTTATGTAGATATTTCATCACACAAAAGAGTATGAGACATGAAATTTGTAAATATTCTATGAGATACACCTCGAAAAAAAAACAAATTTATCTCTTGACACTAAAGACAACCCTTTATGTAGTAGCTTTTGAAAGAATACAAAATTATAAAACGAATGCACTGAAAAACGCCAGTCTGAAGAATAGTTTCCTGAAAAGCCTACAGCTGTAGATGAAATGCCAGCGCCAAAAATAGTTTTCTGAAACGCGTACAACTGTAGTATTTTCTTTTTAATTTTTGGTTTACAGACCGAAAAAGAAGCTCTGGCCAAGTATTAATTTCTGAGAGAGCGATAGAAGCATTTTTTAATGTTTACGACACGCAACATCCGCTTATGGAGTTCTCTTTCCGTCTAATTAATTAATTCCATTTCTCTTTCCGGTTCTGTTTTTCACCGGTTTTCTTGCTGAATTTTATTCGAGTGTGGAATTTGTATTGATGTTTTCCCGTTTATGCTGGCGTGAAATCCGTAGGTGGTTCATTTTTTATTTATAGCCCTTTGCCGTAAATCAATTCAGTTGGACGTTTATATTTTATCCACCTCTTTACCAGTAGGGCAGTAGGTGGGAAATTTTCAGACTTTAGAGGTAGTTTTTAATAATCTTCCCAGCTGGACTTTTGCATTATATGATTATTTTTTAATGATATTGAATTTTTAAATTTTTATTTTAGATTATAAAATATAGTTTAGTGAAATATTTGTAATATAATATTATAAAATATTATAAAATAAAATAAATATTATTTAAATATTTTAAAGTATATTATAATATTTTAAGCTTGTATATTTAAATTAAATATATATATATATATATTTAATAACGATATATTTATTATTTAATCATATTTATTAGTATCTGCTTTGGAGTACTATTGCAATGAGTTCGCACTTATCTAGTTATTAATCTATTGATTGGGATAGGATTGTTTTTCTTGTGGGGCAAATTTGATTTAAATTTGTACTTTTCCTACATGATAAATTTTTAACTAAAAATTATAGAAAAATGATTTATCTACTGTCATTGGCTGAAAAAAAGGACCTCTTCTCTACAGATTGGAGAGTGCAACAAAAAGCTATAAAATGCAGAGAGAATTTTGGTTTGAGGGGAGGATGTGGCAAGTAAACAAATTATGAACACAATTTTTTTCTCTCACTAGTTAAGTCATGCCTAAATGGATGCGATAATTATAAGAGGGAAGAATCATTAGTTTTTATGAATTTAATTTTTTTTGTTATCGAAGGGACAAAGTTATAATATTAATAATAGTATTAAAAATATAGGGCTCTACACATTTTATTTTATTTTATGAAATTAGATTTTTTTGGGATTTCAATTTTATTTACTCAAGAGTTAAAATCTAGTATTTCCAACCAATACCTAATCAACAAAAAAATTACAACCAATAGCTAATCAACAAAAAAAAATACAACTAAACAAATACTATAATAACAACACTACAAGGCAGGTACACTACGTGACACTTGTTTTGTATATAAAATTTATTTATATTTATTATTATATCTAAAATTCTATATAATAATAAAAAAATATTCTATATTTCTAATGTAATATTAGAAAATGTAATATTATAATTTTTTATATTTATATTTAAAAAATATATTTACTATTATATATTACTTTTCTAAAAATGATATTTAATTGTCAAAATTTTATTTAAGATTATAAAATATAGTTTAGTAAAATATTCTTAATATAATATTATAAAATAAAATAAATATTTTTAGTATATTATGATATTTTAAGAATTTATATTTAGATTAATTATATAATATATTTAATAATTATATATATTATTCAATTATATTTATTATTATATCTAATGTTTTATTTAATAAAAAATATTCAAAATAAATATTATTTAAATATTTTTAGTATATTATGCTATTTTAAGAATGTATATTTAGATTAATTATATCATATATTTAATACTTATATATATTATTCAATTATATTTATTTTACATATGAAATTTAATTATATTTATTATTATATCTAATGTTTTATATAATAAAAATTATTCTATATATTTCAAATGTAATATTATATAAGAGAGACAGGGAGGAGGGGAGGGGAATGGGTGGTGGGACAAGAGAGAGAGAGAGGCAATCACATACAAAAACAAAAACAAAAACAAAAACAAATGCAAATGCTATCTTATTTCCCGCTGCCACGAGTTAAATCTGTTGGTACAAGGTCAATAATTGGGCAACAATAAATTGAGGAGTTGTTACAAATTATTCTTAAAATATATACTAGATTTTAGACATTTTAAATCAACTTCATGTATCTACATTGTTATTCCTCATTTTGCAACATCACTTAAAGAACACATATAAATCTACATAGCTCCTCAAAGGTGTTCATCAATAATGCAAGTCTAATTATTGCACAAGGTAACATGAACCAACATTTAGATCATAAAACATGTCAAGTCAATTTCACACAATATAGATTGAAATTACATCCATATGAAACCTATTACAAAAATTAGGGCTCCTGACTAGACACATGCCCATAGACCAAGATATAAACAAGAAATACCTTAGACTATCCCCAAACACTCTCAATCTATAGGGAAAGCATGATTAGCATCAACCACCTCTTCCACCCAGGGCTTCACATCATTTGTAGACCAACCTCTATAATGACCCACTAAAGAAGGAAAGCACACACCATAGTAGATCTCTTGTTGGCACTAAGACCTATGCATTATCACTGTCAACTTCTAACCACTAACAATGATGATGAACATGTAAATTAGATAAAACTTTTCCCACATCTCCACAAAAATCCTACAAAACCCTAACTTCACAACTCAACTATTTTGTCCACATTACCCAGTCACAAAGCTAGAGTGGAAAAAAACCTTTCCTTCTCCAATCCCATAGGCTTCAATTCCATACCCACCTCCAAACTTTCATTCTGCAAATATCTCTCTCTCTCTCATCCTCTCTCACTCTCTCTACCCTTCTCTCTCTTTCTCTCTTCTTTCTCTCTACCTTATCTATATCTCCATCTCTCTACATCTCCCTATGTACCTCTCTCCCCCTTTGTACCTCTTTACATCTCTCTCTCTCTCTATATATATATATATATCTCTCCCTCCCTCTTTCTCTATTTATTCCCCATTCTCTCTATTTATTCCTCCCTGTCTCTCTATGTCTCTCTCCCTCTCTATACTTCTCTTTCTCTATGTTCCACTTTATGGCTACATAAAGTTTATTCATTTGACATAGTGATATGACTCCATGAATAGTTGGCAACTTCAAATTGATTTTTCTTAAATTGCAAATATAAATGTCACAAATGAATGTAGTACTAAATTATTGGAGAGAGAGAGAGGAGGGGACATGGAGATATACAAATATATATGTGTTTCTCATTTATAACCAACATATCATGTATGGTACCCCACTCCTGTCACCGCCTATTCACTTGGTCTAAAATATGACAAAATAAATTTAACTATCTCGCAAATGTATCTAAGCACGAAGGGAGCAACACTATTGAGTAAAAATGCATTTTTAAGAGAATTGTGTAAATTTGTGTGATGGGAGCCTATTGTGTTCAATATCACTTTGACAAAACTTTTGTAAAGGTATCTCAGAGACATAGCATGCACACCATTTTTAGGTCTCAAGATCATTCTCATATCATCTACAAATTCAAACAAACAACAATCTTTTCCCTCAAAATTTTATATTTTTAAATAATTGGGAATTCTTAATATAAAATTATCGCATGTCTAAATTTAATTTTCATCTATTTGACCTAAAGGTGTGAAATTATAAAACTAATGAGGGTCACTAAGTTTGATCGATCTTTGTATTATGTGATCTCCCCATTAGAGGATGCACAATATGAGGCTAGATAACAAATGAACATGATGTAGGTGGTGGTCATGCTTATATTTGCAACACAATGCCTATTAAATGTAGGTGATGACTAATCTAATGCAAGTGAACCTAGGTGCAGTGCATGAACAAGAATCTAGAAAGGGGATGTATGTAAATAGAGGCTACACACCAAACATGAAAGATCACAAATTTAAAGTAGCTACTAAGAAAAACAAAGGGATCCTAAAATCCATTAACATTATGCAAATTAATTCAGAACAGTTGAAAAAACAAAAAAAAAACATGGGCCATAGGGATATAAGACAACCATCATTCACTTAAAGACATGGCAATTCAACTTCCACTACTCTTCGGCATGCCCATTGCACACCAAGGTGCGATTGCTAGTTTGTATATGTTCAAACTGTTATCCTCTACACCTTCCATTTATTTATTTATTTTCTTTAAAACTTTGTAAAGCTTGGTGGGCAGATTCAAGGACTTCTATGTACGGGAAATCAACGTAGCTGGTGAATTAGAGCTCTGAAGTACTAGTGCACTATTTTTTTTCAAAAGCCACAATTTAGGTATAATTTTGTTTGGATTGGATCTCTTATTTTATTTAATGAAATAATTATTCTTAATTTGTTAAATTTAATTAGCCATAGGTTTATATGTGGGAGGTTAAATATGGTTCTAAAGTCAACTAGATCATTCAGGTCACACTTTCAATCTCATTAGAGTGTCAATGAGGAGATATGAGTGAATTTATTAGTATACTAGTGAAAGGTTTGTGATAATGGTTGGGGATGATAAAGGATGGAATGAGACACCTATGGAAAGTCTTTGATCAAAGCTACAAACCTAAAAATAACCTAGAAAATTAAGTTTGGTGAGTTCACTACTTGAACTAGGGGTGAACATGTTATTCACTATGGTGAACTCATACTGGTGAAAATTGGTGAATTCATTTTGATTTTAATGGTGAGTGGAATACAAAGAGTTTTATCATTTGATCTTCCATTTAGTTAAATTTTTCCATCTATGTGAGGTTGTGAGGCTATAGGAAGTTCATTTGTTGCCTTTCCATGTTTAGGAAATGGTTCTCTCTAATTGTATTGTAGTAGTAGTCCATCTTCATGACTATTACAAATGTGAATGCAAGTTTAAAATAAAGTGAAAATGTGTTGCAAGTGTGAAAGAAGCTCTAGAATTGTTTGTAGTCTTATTGATGCCATGTGGGTATTGTAAACATTTATAATCAACCTATTGATAGTAGAATGGAGATTATTTACTCTCTAGAGAGATTTGTCCACCCTATGTTAGGTTTTCTCCAAGGAAAATTTTGTGTTTAGTTTATGTGTGTTTCCATCTATTATTTTTGCATATGTTTGAGAAGACATTTGTATTTACTTGATTTACATATGTTATTGTTATTGTGACATCCATATTAACTGAATAATGTATTTCAGGGTCTTATTATAGATCCTTGCATTACAAATGTGTTTGCTAATAACAAAGAGAGGCATGACCTCCCTATTTACATATCAATGATTGATGTTAATGTGCGGTGGAAATGGATGTTGCTAATATGATCATTGATATCTTGTTGAATCCCAACACAAACTAATGCATGACTATGTATGGAGATTTTTATGGCATGTTGCTTGACGATGAATGCTAATTTTTTAATCTTTAATTATCACTAATTCCTAATGTTAGTATATTAGAACTGATGACTAATTCTTGCAATAGGATAATTTTTTTATGTTATATTCCATTGATATGATGATGTGCAAGTGTCCTAGGATGATGTGCTTATATACAAAACCCTACCTGCTTGATTTAGAAAAAGCTAGCACTCATGCCAATAAGTAATTGTTGAATACTAAGCTTGCTAACCTTGGAAAGTGAGAATTTAAAAAATGGAAATTGAGGGACATAATCACGCCTATGACCCAAGCTAGGGAATACAATTATTTGTTGTAGATCCAATCCAAGATGAAAATAGTGTAATGGTATGCACTTTTCTCGTTTATAAGGGAAAATGATTTATTAGGTTTACATATAAATATATATAATTCCATAATGAATATACACACAAATACATACAATATGTAAATTATTCATATTATATATTTTAAGTATTAAAACATTTTGAATCAATCTTTGTGAACTAATTTTAATGATACAAATTTTAATTAATAAATCCTTAGACATATAGTTTTGTATAAAACTAAAGATAATAAAATATTACAAACTAATATACAAATTAAATAATAACCATTTTTCAATAGGTATTATTATTTTAATAAATCCTAAACTTCTAAGAAATAAATTTTCAAAAGTCACTTGAATTTAGAAGTTTATCTATTCAATTTTTTAGGATATTAAAAAGGCCTCATGTTTTCACAAATCACATGACAATAAAAGGGTACATAGAAAAAACAAGGTGGGAACATAATAATCACTAAGATTGATGGATAGGTAATTAAATTAGTATTAGTATAACATTATTTCAAATTTATGCACTACATCAAGTATTAAGAGTACTAAGGTTTTAACAATAGAAGACTATTATAATAAACATTACATAAGTGACTTTATGAAGATTTGTAAGTATGAGAATGACTTAAATAGAGATATTGTCTTGTACTTAAACTATACATACATGGAGTCCAACCATTAATATGTTGTAAACTCTCAATTGTAACATGTATAAGACTAGTTTATTTAATCATTTTGAATAGTTGTTATAGTATTTAATTATATAAACAATTAATACCTTTAGCATATGATATGACTTGAGAGTTTTCAACATATTAATGATTGGCCTCCATGTACATTTAAAGTTGAAGAAAGATCTCTATTTAAGTTGTTCTCATGTTTGTAAATTATTATGGAATCCCTTAAACGTTGTTCAAAATAATGATCCTTTAGTTGTTAATCCTTAGTATTATTAATTTAAAAATTTAATACATAGATTTGAAATAATTATATTTAATTATTTTGAACTAGTAGTTATAACTATTTAATAAGTTAATTGATACATTTATATTTTCTTATGTTGGAAAAATTGTTTTCACTAGAGTTATATCTAAAATGAGTTATATTCAAATTTGTATACTCTCCTTTCACTTTAATGGTAGAGTACAAAGTGTGATCTAAAATAATAAAAATTCTTACATAGTTTCTTTTCATGAACACTCTCTTTCTTATTATTGTGTCTTTTGATCTCTATATAACTTCGCTTAGCCTCCTCTTTAATCCGCATATTAGTCTTTAATTTAGCATTTTCAATACAAATATCATGTATAGATTTATGTTTTTAAGCATTTTATATGGTATGTAGATGTTTAGACAATATTGATGATTATTTGATTCAAAACTCTTTTTGTTTTTCCAAATTTTAGGTTGGCCATAAAAATATGAATAATATGAAACACTATGCTACTTTGTTTATGTTCAAGAGAATCTTTTAAATATTTGAACATGTAACTAATATTATTTAACCTTTTCAATACAATACATGTTTAGATTTGTGTGTTAAGAATTTTTATATGGTCTAAAAATGTTTAGATAATATTGTTTCGTTATATGATTCAAATCTCTTTTATTTTCCTAAATTTAAAGTTTATAGTGTCTTTAAAGTTTATTGTGTCTTTAAAGTTTATTTGTCTTTAAAATTTATTTATTAAAGGTGCATGAAAAAGTTTTAAATCTTTAAAAATCTCTAATATTTCATAGTTTTTTCAATTTGTTCTGACTCTGAGCATGGATTCCAGTTTGGGTCAAAAATCAACTTGCCGAGTCTTAGCTGAGTCCGAGTCTTATAACACTGGTTGTTCTTGTACAATACAAAACATTTTTTATTTTGATAGTGTTCAAGAGCTTATAGAAACATTTTTAGAGGTTAATGACATACTTATTGAAACATTCCTCAAAAGGAGAAGATGCAATTGTCAAGGCCAATGGTTTATATTCTAGAAAGAGAGAATTGATTCTCAAGTCATGAATAGTATAGATGACAATAAGATTGATAAAAGTAATATCATTGAAAATCCTAATGATAGTTCAAAATGTGCTAGATGCAAACCAATGAAGGGGAATGTTGGCTACATTGGGGAATGCAATTCTTTACTCTAGAAACCTGAAACATGCATTGTGACAAAAAGTGGTGTTAAAGATTCAACATGAAACCCATTTCCCTAATTCTAATGAAGGATCTAAGTCTCCCAGGATGCTATTTGGAGATGTGATAACAAAGTTTGGATGGAAATCATGAATTAAAAATTGTGAAAATGATGCTAGAAGGGTCAAAAAAATTGCAAATCCTACTTGTTAATGATTGTTTTTAGACAACACAACAATAGAGTAAAACAATAAGTCTATCCTTGATAAGAATGTTATACAATCTTTTTCTCTATGATCATTTGTATTATGAATATGACATCCATACTTGCACTCGAAGTCTTTGAAACTCTTTCCACCAAGATGCTCATTTAATGACCACCACAGTTGGAGAACAATTGAAGTCAAATTTGTAGAATCATACCCAACAACTTGCTGCATATCCAATCTCGAATCTAGGTTTGAGAAATCCATCTTCCAATTTTTTTTGTATTTTTGATTTTTTTTTGCTTTTTTGAAAATTTCTTTTTTTTTTTTTGTCTTTTTTGAAATATAAGAGATCTTGAAATCTTGAATCTTCTTTCAAAGCTCACTTCAAACTTTAATCCACTACCCAAAGTATCTTGTTGCTCTACTTGAAATGAAGAATGTCCATGTTCTCGCCCTCCTTCTAGCGCCAGAAATGTTGATGATTGTTTTTAGACAACTCAACAATAGAGTAAAACACTAAGTATCCCACTCTCTCTTGAATAAAGTTCTTCAAAGGCTGAGCTATGTGGTCCAATGAACTAAATTCAAGGTTCCTTATGATTTGTGATGGATAAACTCAGTGAATTGATGTGATAGTACTGATTTTCACAAAGGGACTTACACAGAATTCTTCTTACGTCATTTAGCTTATTTCTCCTTTTAGTGTGGATGATGTATATACAATGCTTCAATGATAAAGAAAAGGAAAAAAGATAAAGGTTTAGAGGAACTAATCTAAGGTCAATGAAGCAATGATGATGCATGAATAGACAAACTCCTTAATCAACCCAACTCCACTTCATCAAGGATGCCTACAACTACATAGAGTTGGTGCAATCTCCTAAGGATAGAGAAAGGTTTTCAAATCATGAAAGCTTATATAAGCACCCATTAAATGGTGCAGCTCAAACAAGCATCCATAATTGAACCTAAGCAAATGAAGCTCAGACTAGTTTTACACAACACTTCACCAACAATGAATGTCAAAAGAATGAGCTAGGAGTTGATGAAATATTCAATACATACATGCATTACATCAATGAACTACTAATCTACTTCTAATCTACTTAGAAACATCTCTTCATTTCATCAAGATACAAGAAACCATGTTATTCCACAAGACAACACTTAATATCAAGTGAACTCCAATGTCTTTGCATTAATCTTGAGAAATATTTACAACAACTTCCAGTACTCTCAAAGAATTGTTAGAGTATCTTCTACTCTACTCTACTTTCTACCTGTCTACTAACTATTATATTTACAAATGAGGCAACAAGGCCTTTATATAGAGCTCCAAGATTACAATGAATGGCCAGGATCAATTCAATTAGCCAAGGGCTAGGATCATGCCATCTGAGCAAGTAGTTACAACAAATTGCTATTTTTAGTACATAAGAGAGGCAATGAAGGCATGTTTTCCAAGAAGATAAGGATGAAATAGAATCTTTTGAACATCTTCCACATGGACGTCCTCTTTGTCTTCTTACTTGTTGAATGATGTGTTGAATGTAGTCAGGCGATGTGGTGAACTGTGATTGAATGAGTAATGTGTACATGCCACGTAGGTGCCACCTCAGCATATTCCCAAATTGCATCATCTATGTGATGTCTTTGAACATGATTACTTTGAACTTGAATGCTTGGGATGTATCTTTGTTGATCTTGCCTTGTTCTTTGTAAGTTGAATGTGTATGATACATGTTTATTATTTGTCTAGCTCTGTGATTCTTCTTCTCTTGCAGGATGTATGTCTTCGTTGTAGAAAGTAGTGAAGATGATGATGCTTTCTTCATAGAGAGTAGAGTAGATGATGATAATGCTTCATGGAGTAAGAGGCATCTCGGAGACTTGAAAATTGATAGAACTTGAAGTGATGGATGAATGTCTTCGAATGATGTGGATAATAATGAAGTGTTCCTTTGGAGTGGCTATCTTCTATCTTCACTTTATTCCTTGCATGAAGGTGGTTCTAGGCATTTGACTCCTTAGCTCCATCAATGCTCCTAACTCTGTGATACTTCTTTTCCTTCAATCTTCCTGCAATTCAAACCAAAAAACACATCAATCCTTATAATAAACATTTTATAACACAAAGGAATCATCTTAAACATCTAAATAACTTATCTCAAGTCTAGGCGCATATCTAGGTGTACAGAGAAGCTAAAGTGCTCCTAGCTTGACTTAGTGCAATTTAATGGTTTTAAATGCTTGTGAATGTTTTAAAATGCTCAAGTTGGACATAGTAAAGATCTCTCAACATTGATTCATGTTCTTTCAATACTAGGCGCTAATTCAAGGTTATCTACGTGGAAATATGTGCCTCATCATGATGATGGTCTCAAGCCTCTTCTTGTCTTAAGCACATTTTGATGATGGTGGAGGTGTGATATTGTGCCTTGGTATAGCTAGATATTTACTTGAACTTTTAATGATTCAAATCATTTGGCATGCTCATGAGGAGTTTCAGACACTCAAGTACCCTCCAAAAATCAAAGATTCAACCATGTTCTATCTAGGTGCCAAAGTAGGGTTGCACATAGGTAAAAGTGTGCCTAGACTTAAATTGATTCATACTTTCTATTTCAATGCTAAATGATTAAAACATGTCTTAGAATGACTTCTATCTTTTAGGCACCCACTACCTAATGTGAATTGATACATTTTCCTCCTAGGCGCAATTTGAGGTTGGTATAGACTAAAAGGTGCGCCTAAACTACTTGAGCTCTTTGATTGGCATTTCATAACTTCAAGTATCCTCCCTAGTCTAGATTTGGTGACTTCCAACACTTTGCATTCCAAGGCACCAAAAGTGACTATAGAAGTAAGAATTTGCACCCTATCTTGATGTGATGTTCACAAACCCTTAAGGCACACTTTGGTAATGATCAAGGTGTGAAATTGCACCTAACATTAATGAGGGGTTCACTTCAAATTTTCATGATCTAAGGGCTTGTATGCACTTTTGTGAACTCTTCAAACTCAATACCTTCAATGTTTATAGTTTGAAACATGTTTTCTCCTAGGAACACATTTAAGGCTCCAGATATGATGAAGTGTGCCTAAACTCTCATTGGGTGATTTCCTTGCAAAACCTTCAATGTTTAAAACATTTTAAGGATCAAGTGATCATTTTCTACTATGACACCAAGATTTTATATTGAATTAGGCCTATCTTGATGAGGGTGCTCATTTAGGGTTCTACAGACATGAAAGTACGCCTAGAACTCCTTAGTGAATTTGAGCTAATGTGACTTTACTTGAAGAACCAATCCAAGGTGGTGTGAGATGAAAATGCACCTAGGCTTAGGATCAATCTTAGGAACTCAAGGTGAATAGTTTCTCTCTTAGGCATAATTTATCATTGATTTAAACTTCATTTGACATCAAGGTGCTAAAATTGGATACTACACATGCAAGAATGTGCCTAACCTTAAGATGAGTGAATTTGTGCCTAGACTTTAGGGTCATTTCCTTGTCAATTTTCAATGTTTAAGGCTTTTCGACATCAATTTCAATCAAGGCGCCATAGTTTGGAATGGTTCAAAGTTTGTTCTCATCTAGGTGCAATTTAACGTCTCTTTCTTTAGGCATATATTTGGGTTTCAATCTCAGGGCCACATTTAGTGTTCTGGAGGTGCAAAAGTGCACCTGACTTCTTGGAGCAAATTTGCACCTAAGAAATGGAAGTCCCTAGGGTTAGGTATATTGAAAAATATATTTAAGTATATGTTTGCGATAGGTCTGACTTTAAATATTTTTCAATATACCTTTCAGGATGTTTGAGATAGGTCTCAGATCCATAGGATTTAACATGAAAATTCTAGAATTTGAGGGATCCACCAGATTTCAGACTTAGTCAATTTTCAAGATTTTCAGTATATCAGACTTAGTCATTTTTAGAATCTCAGAACATCAAGATATTATGGTTTGAAAATGATGATGCAAGACTCTTAAAAGGAAATTGGGATTGGTATGGAGATCTAGGACCTAATTCATCACCTTAGAGACACATTGGACAACCAAAAAGAACACCTAACTTTAAAGAGCGAAGAGAATAAAGGAGCATGACTGCTTTCTGTGTGGAATTGAGAATTAATCCTGATCAGGGTCATGTGCAAAGTGAAATCAAATAACTTATTCCTAGGATACAAGCCATTGAGGATAAGAGGTAGTGCATGAAACAACCAATAATGTATTTTGAAAAAGAGAACTCATCATGATTAGCATTGTTGAAAGAAATAGCTCAACAACAACTATGAAGTGCAAATATTAGATGAAAGAAAAACTTGTTCAAGAAGATTGTCCACATCTAAGGGCTTGTTACTACTTTCTATAATGAAGTGGACTTTTTGTCATATATTTTTAGAAAAGTGAAGGACAACTAGGAGTTACTCAAGCCACATGACACTCATTTGTAAGTTAAATTTTGGGTGAAATGTAATGAAGGAATAGAAGACAATAGAGAAAAAGACAAGTGTCTTTTGCTATTTTTTCTCTTTTTAGTTTTTGGAGGGAATGAATTTCACTTTCCCCATCCAACAAACCTATATCAATGTAATTGTGACATATTGTAAAGGGTTGGAAACCTACTTTTGAATACACCATATCAAATTTGTTGCTCCATTTTCTGTGATTTCATTTTTATGATGGTTTTCAATCTCTAAACGTATTTATTATATTTTCATACAATTAATTCATCAATGTTGATGGATCCAAAATGTGTTCGCATCACTGAAATCTTGTTGATGATGAGATGTTCCACGTGGTCAACTTGAACACATTGACATGATTCAAAATTCTACATTTATTAAAACATATACTCTGAGAATGTTTCTTTAATTTGCACGAGCTTGGTGGTTGTTGCAGCAATATAGAAACATGATCATGTTTAGTCGCATTATATTTTAATTTATTTTGAAAAGTGTGTTTTCCATGTTTTTGAAATATTAAATGGTTAGAAAAGGGAAAAGTGATTATCTAATTTGAGTTAATAGTTTTAATTGTGGATTAACAATTATATGTAATTATTGTGTGCCTTGGGGAAGGCTTTGTATTTTATGTATTTATGTTTCAAAAATTATGGCTTCGGGTGTAATGCATTCTAATTTAATTATTAGAGTTATTTTCTTAAGTTAGAAATATTAAAATTATGGAAAAGACATTATATGTCATTGCTATGTGCTTGGGAAATATATTAATTTCTATTTATTAGAACTATCTATTTCTAGACTTTTGTCTTACATAGAATCACTTTATAAAGGAAATTAAATTTATTTATGTGAGTGTTTGGATTTTATGGAATGTAGGTACCTTGTAGAAATAATTGTATTAATTTAATTAGTTAATTTCCTATTATTTATCTAATGTCTCCTTCTCAAGCCTAACCAGTTGTGGGCCCGATAGCCTATTTCCTTGAGTTTTGATAAGCTATGTGGTATGGTAAATGGCTCCTTATTTGTGGAGATCATTGGTTCAGTTTTTTTTGGGTTTCAGTTGATCGCATTGAGTTTAGTTGAGTTTCAAGATTGTAGTGCAGCTAAATTCAAAAGTTTTTTCAGTTTCTCAGATTGCTTACAAAAGTCGTATATTTTTAGAAAGTCATCCAGATGGCATCATTCTTCATCCCAAACTTCTTGGAGTACGTTGGTATAGTTTATTTTGTAGTTTGATGATGTTTGGGATTTTCTGTAAAGTTGGGTGTATTAATGAGCTATTTAATTATTATTTGCACTTTTATCTTCAAAGGATGGAAATAATTAAAAGTGCATAAGTGTTATAGCTCATTTAAAAAAGGAAAAGATATTTTAATTATTTAGACACTTAAAAGTGAGCGCTCAAGTTGGGAAAAGAGAAATAATTAAGTTGGAGGAAAAAATGTTATTATTTCCAAGAAATAATTCTTTTATTGCATAGCTTACAAAGTGCCTTTATAAGGAGCATGAGAGCTCTTTTTTTTTTCATGCTATTGATTTTATAATGTTATGATGCTGGATTGAACCTAAGTGTTCTTCCTTCCATTCTCGAGGATGTCAACCCTCTAGAAGAAGATCAGTTTCTATGATCAAAGATCCACCCTAGTTAGTTCAAGGTGATTTGATTCATAAATCACATAGAGTTGAATGGACTTTGATGTTTTTGAAAGGGAAAGAGAACCTAGCATGCACCTCACAACATCTTATATTTTACTTAAATAGATATTGAATAACTTGATGCAAGCACATACTACTATACCCTTAAAGCAGAAACATACATAGTTGATTTCCCATCACATTAACCCTTAGAGGAAAGATAATGTAGCTTTCAGATCTAAGAATATTTCAACAACATAACATATAAATTAATAATTTAATATCACGAAAGAAGAAGAAAATAGATAGAAAAGAGGAAACACCTATATATGTGGGGATATTAGAATTGTAGAATCACAAGATGAATAAAAAACATGAAAGATTGCAAATCAATACACACAAAAATCAAATGAAGTCACCATATATTAAGCTGAGAATAACAATGTACATATAGACAAGCAAGGAGTAACTGCCACCAAGAAAGAAGCAACTGTTGCCATGAAACATGGAGAAGACTGAGTCAACGGTGAGTGGTGGCAATAGGTGGCGAGTTTGCATGTTGAATTGGGACACCTAACTAGCTTAATGATGTGTATTTTACCCACGTGCAAGGAAAATGCATAAGATAATATATACACTAACACCCCCCATTAAGCATAGCTTAGGTGGGTACAAGAAGAGACGGGTCCTGACTACTAAGCCTGGCAAGGTACCCATTTACAAAGTAATCTCTCATGAAGCGGAGAAAGGTAGAAAACTCTATGGCAAAAAAACTGCCCTCCAAAAGAGAGAAAATATGCATGAAAATTATACAGGTGAAGAAGTACTAGTTCTTTCACTAAGTACAATATATCATTCCCCCAATAGGAGAGAAAATGATAGAAGGTCTATGAGACCCCCCATAATACATGTCCTTCAAAAGTGAGGCTAGACAGTATACAAAAGATGCAAATGTAGATCCAGGAATGCCGAACAATGTTCCTTCCCTTGGGAAGAAATGAAACCTTCTAAAGATGCAAGATATCTTCCCATGCAAGAATATGTATGTATGATCTTGAATCATGTTGAATCTGATCCAAGCATGATGATGTCCATGTCGATGTCTTCGAAGAGTACTAAGGTGTCTCCATTTTGATGTCAAAGGATGCCATAATGAAATCAGGTTCATGCCCAATAGATGAGGATGATGATGATCCAGAACCATGTGTAGGACTATGTAGACCATGAATAGCTAAAGTGGTCAATGGTGATGCAACATTGCAGGTTCATCAAAACTATCATCGAAGAAAACATTGATTTCCTCAATGTGTGCTTTCATGTCAACAATGCAGGACTCTACAAACAAACAAGTGATGTCAGGTAGAAATTTTGTCCCAATGAGCAATGCTAGGAAGACTGATATCCTATTGCAAAGAAGCACCAAAATCTTGTGAAGAAGCAACTCTAGAATCTAATGAAGCAATAGTGGGAGGTGGCAGAATATCTGCCAATGCAGGAGGTGTAGAGAGAGGAGATACAAGTGGTTATGCCTCTATGTCATCAGGATAGGCAAGTCTTGAGGGTAGTGGCTTGATCTCTCTTGTTTCTTTTTTCTTACCATCTCTCTTTATCTATCTTTCTCTAGCTCTCTATCTCTCTATTTCTTTCACTCTCTCCATCTCTATCTTCCCTTCTTTCTTCCTCTATCTCTCTTTCTTTCTCTATCTCCTTTCTCCATCTCTCTATCTTTCTCTCTCTGACCATCTTTCTTTCTCTCTCCATCTCTCTATCTTTCTCTGTCTAACCATCTTTCTTTCTCTCTCCATCTCTATCTATCAATTTCTCTTTATCTGTCTCGGTCTCTAATTTCCTCTCTCTATTCCTCTTTCTCTATCTCCCCTTCTTCCTCTATCTCTCCCCTCTCTCTCACTCTCTTCTTTCTTACTTCTTATCATCTCTATCTTCCCTTCTACTCTCTCTCTCTCTCTCTCTCTCTCTCTCTCTCTCTCTCTCTCTCTCTCTCTCTCTCTCTCTCTCTCTCTCTCTCTCTCTCTCTCTCTCTCTCTCTCTCTCTCTCTCTCTCTCTCTCTCTCCCTTGCATAACTATATCTTCATCGCCCACTTCCTCTTCCTTGCACTTATATAACTATTCTATATACAAAATCTCTATTGTAACTATATTTATTAGGTATATTATATTTGATATGATGTAAATTATATATATATTCTATTTTTATATATACTTACATATTAATGATAAAATAAGAGTGAATGTATTTCTAATATAATATATTGACTCTCGCTCTCTCTCTCTCTCTCTCTCTTTCTATTCAATCCTTGCAAAATAAAACCAAGGTTAGAATGAATATATGTCCATCTCTCTCTCTATTCAATCTCCCCCCCTCTCTCCTATATTATATTTAAAATATCTAACAAAACTATAATATATAATTGAAACAAGTATGTAAAAATAAATATCCTTAAGAAAATACAAATTTCCAATATTATATATATATGATAAAATAATAAATTATTTTAATTTATAATATATCATATTTTTTATAAAACTATAATTTTTTGGAAAAAAATTATTAAATTTTTTGGAAAAAAATTATTAAATTTTTTATTGATTTATTTTATTTATAAAATATTTTATATTATATTTATATAATTTATTAAATATATATTCTATTATTTCTATATTTAATAATACATATTATAGAGTATATAATATATAATAGATAATAATTATATGGTTTTCAATATATAAAATAAATATAATTGATTAATAAATATATATAAATAATAGATTTATTTATTTATATATTTATATATGTTCTATTTCATATAATTACGCTGAGAGGCAGGGATGGAGAACAAGAGTCGAAAGATTTTGATTCCATGTAATTTTATAAGATTCCAATAAAAAATAGGATATAAGATTCTAATCAAAATATATAGACCAGATGGAAAACTAATAATAATAATATATGTGAGAGTAACGCTCTCTACCTAATAATTATCTCTTTAATTAATCATCCCCTCAGGAAATAATATGGACATGGATCGCACTTCTTCACCACTGTACTAAGAAAACAAATTTTTGCATTTCCTTTGCTCTATGAAAAGCCAGTCTTCACAACCAAGAAAAACATGGATACAAAATTAGCAGATTATGAATTACCTAATGTCATTGGAACCGTCGGCAAAATCTACTCTGCAATAAACATGTATAGCAAAGAAATCTACAACAGACAGAGGAAAGTGCAGCCCTAGTTTAGATATATTCCATTAACAATTGTGTAAGATGTATTATTGCCAATCGTTAGCTAAAGAAATGGTATTATAGATATCCACGCCCAAATTCTAAAACTGGATAACCCTGTTAAGAGTCTCCTCAGATGAAATCATGGAGCTCCTCTACAATCAATGCCACACAGAACAAGACCAACAAATTGGAGATCACGCTTGAGAAGGATCTAACCTAGGATGTTGCTACTTTGAAATAGAGCACATTTCATTTTTTTAGATCAATCAACATCACACTCCATGCCTTACTGCCATTAAAATGCCTCTGGAACTAAACAAAATAGTACTACCTAGATTTTCAAAATCTATGGGATTGCTCCTTTTCTTCTAAAAGCTATGAGCTAGCACTAATCAACCTGAGGATCTATGCATCTCACCTACCTTGTAATAATAATTTGGAATAGTGCACATTTATTCCCAAGTGTTTGGAATTAATAGACACTGCTCCTTATTTGATTATTCCCCCCCTCTTCATGAATTCGGTTGTTGCAATCTCATTTTAGAATGTGTGTACAATGAAAAAAGACAAAATTTGGATACCTATCTTGTAGTTGACATTGTTGACAAATCTGGTCTGAAATTGTAATAATCGAAGAAGTGTTATTTTCTATTTTAATACTTAGGATTTTAGAAACTCTTAAACTATCACAAAAATTGCCTCAAGTTTTATTAGTGTTTTGATAGTTTAGATTGTATTAGAAGTTAATTGTTCAAAGTTAGTGTTTTGGTGGTTTAGATTGTATTAGGAGTTAATACATCAAAGATAATGTTAATATATTTTAATTTTGTTGTTACATTAAAGTTCAAGTTATTAGTAAGTGCATAATTACTAAAGTTAGATATAATTGGGAGAGCTTGCAGGTAAGATTGAGGGTCTCACCATTTAATAGGTAATATGTCAGATATTAAGGTAAATGATAAAATATATTTCAAAATAGTAAATTAATAGAGTTTCAAACCAAAATATTATGTGTATTTATTTGAGAGAGAGAGATACACACAGAGAGAGTGAGAGGGGAGTGATGGGAGAGTTTTCACATTCAGACTAAAAAATCCATTTGCAGAAACCACAAACAAAGAGGATTCTGAAATAAGAGATAGAAAACACAAGACAATTCCTTCACTATGATAGGAGATAACAAAAACAGAAGCGACAAAACATGATGTAAAGAGATTTGACTTTAATATTCAAATTGCTAAGCATTACAAAATCATGTATTGGCCTACAGTCGGCCTCAACAATAAAAGGATTCAGAAAACAAAAACAAATTATCCCCACAGCTCTATCGATCTTCTCTGTCTACTCGACCATGACCTCCTCTTCATCTTAACTTCTTTTATTTATTTCAACCCTTGATCACTCTCTCTTCTGCGCAAAATATATCTCTCAACTATATGATAATCGGTCCTCTACTTCACTACACACTCAGACTGTCACCTCTTCTCCTATATCCTTAACCTACCTTCTCTGCCCCTTATCTATGTGAATTACCTCTCTTTTTAAAGTAAAACAAATACTTCTCATCAGACTAGAAAACAAAACCATAATGCCCACATTCAGCAATGCAATAAAAATTGGAGTTGATGTTAAGTGCTAACGATCAGCAGCCACCAAACAGTATGAGGGAGATAATAGTATTTACTATTTTGGAATGCATGATTTGAGGTGTTTCAGACCTTTCGTTAGTAATGACAGAAATAAAGCATTGCTATCTTTAGCCAAAACTACGAGCCATGATTTCTATAGAAATATGCAGAATATATGTGGTGACAAGAAGATCATCATAGGCTGCACGAACATAGAAAACAAAAACCCCACACTTAAAATAAATGCAAACCAAAATTAGAGGGAATGGGATGCCACTGCATCAGACCCCCCAGGTAGAAAAATTCATGAGCTCCTACTCATGAGGTCCATGATTCCATGTTTTTCTTTTTCCTCACTTTCCAGTTTCTTAATTTTGCACTTCCATACTTGTATTGTCACCTTCAAAATTTCGCTGTCTGCATTTGTCCACTTCTTTCGCTTTGTGCATACTTCCTCCTTCGATTCTCCTTATCAACTCCAAATCTCCACCATTCTGACTCATCATCACAATCGTCTAATGGCATTATCTCAAATGAAAACAAAACCTCATCGTTATTTTGTGTAAAAGAAATTACCTCCAGAATATTAATTTCTGCAATGTTATTTGGTAACAGTTCTTCTACCTCTTCGATATCCTCTGGTTCTTTCATTAAACTTTATTTCTCTATTGCTTCTGCCTTCACTAAGTCTACACTTTCACCTTCCAGATTTGCCTTTGAACTATTCTACACTTCTAGTTGTTTATCCTTATTTGCAAACATGGTTTTCTTTTCATCTTCATTATATTTATCATCTTTAGAAATAAAAGCATGAACTATAGCATCAAACTTAGAATTACCTTGAACATCAACATGATCAATTTTGAACATCTAACAATCTACACTTTTGTCATTTCCTATCACTGGATAATCTTCTTCCTTATGAGGATGTTTGCAGTCCTCATCAGCATCCTCTGCATTCTTTCTGTCAACTTCTTTTTCTGTTGCTAGCTTACGATCTTCTACTTCATTCTTTCCTGCAATCGCATTAGCATTAGGAAAATAATATTTTTCCAATGCATCCATTCTTCTTGAAATCTTTTGCAAATTCTCACTGAACGTTCTCTTTTCCACACCATCCCAATATCTACCCCACGATGGTATAACAATGGGTCTTCTAACCGCAATCTTCATCTCCCAACTTGCACCCTGCAACCAATATTCCATGCCTCCTTCTCTACCCTTTACAATTATAGGTCTCCTCTCTCTCCTACAAAAAAATATTCTAGGGTTTACTTGAGACACAACAACCTCTCCTTTCCCACACCCACTAGTCCTGGCTAAGTTGCCTCTCTTCGGTGATCTACTCAGCACTCAAGACCAACCTAGCTCTGATACCACTTGATGGGAGAGTTTTCACATTCATACTAAAAAACCCAATTGCAGAAACCACAAACAAAGAGGATTCTGAAATAAGAGATAGAAAGTGCAAGACAATTCCTTCACTATGACAGGAGATAACAAAAATAGAAGCGACAGAACATGATGTAAAGAGATTTGACTTTAATATTCAAATTGTTGAGCATTACAAAATCACATATCGACCTACAATAGGCCTCACCCATGAAAGGATTCAGAAAACAAAAACAAATTATATCCATAGCTCTATCGATCTTCTCTGTCTACTCGTCCATGACCTCCTCTTCATCTTAACGTCTTCTTTTATTTATTTCAACCCCCGATCACTCTCTCTTCTGCGCAGAATATATCTCTCACCTATATGATAATCGGTCCTCTACTTCACTACACCTCGAAACTATCACCTCTCTTCCTATATACTCAATTGAACTTCTCTCCCCCCTTCTATATGTGAATCGCCTCTCTTTTAAAGCAAAACAAAAGCATAACACCCACGTTCAGTAGCACAATAAAAATAGGAGCCGTCGATGTTAAGTGCTGAGGATCAGCAACCACCAAACAATATAAGGGAGATAATAGTATTTACTATTTTGGAATGCATGATTTGAGGCATTTCAGACCTCCTTGCCTTAGTAATGACAGAAATAAAGCATTTCTATCTTTAGCCAGAATTGCCAGCCGTGATTTCTATAGAAATATGTAGAATATATGTGGTGACAGGAAGATGCTCATAGGCTGCACAAACATAGCAAACAAAAAACCCACACTTAAAATAAATGCAAACCAAAATTAGAGGGAACGGGATGCCACTGCATTAGGGAGAGAGAGAGAGAGTTTTACTTTTGTGAAACATGTTAGCATTATAACATGCTAGTGTTATGGCTCGGTATTACTCAGCCTTAGGCTCGGTAATACTGAGCCCTAATGCTAGCATGTTATGACTTGAATGGGACCAAAAAGTCATGTGGCGACTTTTTGGTCCCTCATCTTTGCACATATACCCTAGGGTTAAGCATATAATTAAGGTTAGGATTATAAGTCAAATTTAGGATAGAATTAGGGTTAGACTTACAGTTCAAATTTAGGATAGAATTAGGTTATCATTAGGGTTACAATTAGAGTTATGTTAGTATTAGTGTTAGGATTAAGGTTACGGTTATGGTTACAATTATAATTATGATTTGAATTAGTGTTTGGATTAGGATTGGAATTAGGGTTAGGGTTAGTATTACAGTTATGAAAATAATTAGGGTTGGAATTATGATCAAAATTAGGACATGGGTAAGGTTAGAATTAGGGTTAGGGTTAGGGATAGAATCAGAGTTATTATAATCATAATTCTATATCTAACTCTAACCCAATCCCTAAACAAAATCCTAATTCTGAATGTAATCTTCATTCAAACCCCAACTCTAGCTCTAATTATGACAACTTATTTGATCTATACATTACATTTAGCATATATTTCTATGAACATAATGATAAACCTAATTAGATTAAAACCATAACCCTAATATTATAATATAGTTTAGATATATAATTATAATAATATATTATATTATATAATTAATATAATATAGGTATATTATATATTTTTCATATAATATAAGATATAATTATAATTATTATACAATTTATTATAATAATATATCTAATCTATATTATAATATTATATTATATAATTATAATAATTCTTATAATTATATTAACATAGTTGTAATTAGGCTTGCGGTTACAAATGCTACTAGCATACCTATATTTAAAAAATATATCTGAAGTACGCCGAGAGATATCCTTCTTGAGGCGCCTATTTATTTTATCAATTTACCACACATAGGTGGATATAGGTGCCTCCAAAAGGATATCTCTTAGTGTACTTTAGATATATTTCTTAAATATAGGTATGCTAGTATTAATACATTTTAATTATTTCTAATATATTTAATTCAAATTACAAATATTTTATTGGATATAAATAATTATAAATAATATTGTTTTAAAACTGACGGCAAGTAAAGGTGAAAGAAAGAAAATGGTGAAAACCAATCGGACATACGCCTGCGAATGAAAAATAGATGATGATAAGTGAAATGATGTCAAATGGTCAGATTTCTTTTCATCGTCTTGCATCCTGTATTGAACATTTTTTGCCGTTGATCTTCTGGCCAATTCTGTCCCTCCATATTTTTACAAAAAAGATTATAATTATATGTACAACAAACCACCTAATTTTATAATGAATTTACATTCTAGAAGTAGTTTTAAGACGTCATAATAGATTTGTAAAAACCACCTAATGGGCCATTACATTTTCAATTTATAGACAAAGACACATGCAAATTGCAGAAATGTAATAGTTAGCAAAGCAATGTCTAATTGTTTTCATTATCTAGCGTTCCTAAATGTTTTTTTCTAACAATTTTTAGTTAATGTTTTTATTTTTCATAAAAACACAATTTTATCTATATATATCATATTTTCCCACTAAGTGGAACAATCTTTCAACTTTTACAGATATTAGTATGTAATGTCTGTGTAATATATTTTTAAAATTTTTTTGGTGTATAGATCAAAAAAGAAGCTCTGGCCAAGAAGCTAAAAATCACCCCTAAACAAGTTCAAGTTTGGTTTCAAAATAGGAGATCAAGGTAATAACCCCCTCATAGAGTAATTCATTTTATCACATATAATCTATTTATCAATAGTTGAAAATCAAATTTATTACAATAAAATTTGTAGGACGAAGTTGAAGAAAAAAGAAATGGATGGTAAAGTGGGTAAGAGAAGTTACAGGTCATTGAGAGAGGAGAAGAAAAGAGTGCAGAAAGAGTTGGTAGAAATGAAGGATGTGAAACAGGTAGAAGAAATAACATCTGCATCGTACATGGGATTTCCTCAGAGTGGAATCCATGATTGGTTTAATGTAGTACTCGGTTTGTGTTTGTTTCCACTGCCTTTATTATATTCAACCAATCATAGATTCCTCTCTAAGGCCTATCATCTCTTTCAAGCCTTGGAATCCTATTGAAGCTGAGCCTCCATGCACACCTATCAGGTCACCATTCTCATCTTGACCAGCACTATATTTGCATACATGTTGTAGCAATACTAGTGGAATAAGTATTAATTGCGAAGTGGGCCTGTCATAATATTTCCAAAAGTCTGCCCTGATTTTCTTCGTTCTGTTACTCTTTATGTTTATGTTTATGTAATTTTGTTGGCAATATGTGTTGTCATTGATGTCAACATAATAGATGGAAGTTTATAGACATACTTGTACAAAGAAAGAGTCAGTATGGTCAAGGAAAATCTCTGGGAGAAGAGAAAATAGTCTAAGTATGGATCAATTTTGGGCTTGAACATGATGAAGAGATAAACAATCATATCCTTACATGATTCGTGCATATAGACATACATATCTCATCAGTTCGAAGTATCGCACTCGAGGGTAAGAAGTAAAAAATTGTCCAAGGCATTCACAGTGCACATTCTAAGGTCGAGTCAACTTGAGTTGGTCCACACTTCTCGACAAAGGAAGTTTTTGCCTTGCAGTTCTAAAGATAGCCTCTTGCATGTATTAACATGATATCTCCAAGGTTTCAACCCCTCATATATTCAGCATGAAAAGTTACACTTGGGATAGTACATCGACCATCACTTAGATAGAGCATAGTAGTAATGGGGAGATAATGGAATTTCTGCATTCCTCCGAAAGAGATTTGTTTGTCATGTGGTTCTAAGGAGTGACTAAGATTGGAGTGACTAAGATTGGTATGATATATGTTATAATGGAGTTTCAAGTGGTTTGATGGTCCACAAAGACAATGCTCAAGTGACTGAGGCATCAAAATGTACTCTGGAGCCTAAATGCACAAGTTAAATTCTACAGATGTTGAAACATAAATAGTTCTACTCCTTGAGGTCATGCAGAGGTTCTACATGGTTCATAATACATTAGGTATGTTCTGCATGCAGACACTCTTGATTCTCCGATACCACATCAAGCATTCAAACAAAGTTCAAGTATAATTGTCCTCCAAAACTATGATTACTTAAGCCATTTTTGAATTCCTCTGGAAACTCCAAAAAAAGGTGTGTGGATCTGATAAGTTGCATACATTGATGTCTTTATCCATTTTCAAAAGTTTTTAGGCCTTGCATTCCACTGCAACATCATATTTTGAGTTGTGAAGATAGACAAGATGTTGAGGAGATCTCATCAAGCTCTGAATCTTTAGAATAGGAAGAACCTCCACCTCAGCTTGTTCAAAGGTCTACAAGGTGTAGACAACTACCAAAAAGGTATGGGTATTCTCCTAATGATTGAAGATGTATGTTTTCTTTAAATACTAACATCGATGAACTAAGATTTGTACAAGAGGTACTAGGTATGAATGATGCAGAGTCCTGAAAGATTTCCATGGATGAACAAATGATGGCATTAAAAAGGAATGATACATGGGACCTAATACGATTGTTTGAAGGAAGGAAACCTATTAGATACAAATGGGTGTTGAAATTAAAAAACATTGGTCCAAATGATAGTATTGAGAAATACAAAACATGATTGGTTGCAAAAGGATACTCCCAGGTTTAGAGGATAGATTATGGTGAGATTTTCTCCCTAGTTGCAATAATGACATCCATTAGATTTTTGTTATTTATTGTTACATCTTATGACTTAAAGGTCGAGAAAATGGAGGTGACAATGATATTCCTTCATGGTGGCTTGGAGGAGGACATATATATGACACAAACATAGTACTTAGTGGTTAAAGGTAGAGAAAGTTTGGTTTATAAAATGAAAAAATCCTTGTATGGTTTGAAATAGAATCTTAGGATGTGGTACCAAAAGTTTGATACATATGTGTTGAGTTTGGGGTTTGAACATTCTCAATCTAATCACTTTGTTTATTTTAAATCTGATAATGATCATTTTCTTTGTTATTGCTTTATATGTTGATGACGTGTTTATTGGCAAACAAAAAAACTTTTGATTTCAAAACTTAAATTTCAACTCTCTACAAAGGTTGAAATGAAAGATCTTGTGTAATGAAACATATTCTTGGGATGGACATCAAAAAGGATAGACCAAATAAAAAGCTTTCACTTGGCCAAAGTAGGTATGTGAATTCAATTTTAAAAAGGTTTAACATGTAGGATTGTTGTTTCCTGGATAACTAGAATCTAGTTGTTTCCCCTTTGTTTCTCTCCCTTAGTGATTGTTTTCAAATCAGCTCTTCTTTTGACAATATCCTGATTAAAAATGCAGTTTCTGATAAGATCTTCTGCATAATCGAAAACATGCTTGAAACCAGGCCTACCAACCACCAACTTGCTTTGATGGATAAGATGCTCAAGATCAAAATATTTCCTGTTGTCCACTGCCATTTTGGAAGCCAATAGCCTAGAGGACAACAATTACAATTACTCCCTAGCCATTATTTGAAAATCTAAGAAAAATAAAGATGCCAGCAGGAGTGTCCTCTTTTTGTGGTTTCTGAAGTGGAACTTGTCAGCTTCATTTAATTGCCAAATGATTTCCATAAAGGCAATCGTTGTTGGCACATATCTTGGTAAAATATGAGGCTGCACATGAGATCCATAAACCCTAATGACTGTGAAATTGGAGTGCAAGTACTAGTCCCCTCAATTATGATCAATATTTGTTTCACGTGCCAAGTCACAAGGTCTCAGAAACCTCATAACCTTTTCAGATAGTCTGGTAGGTCTGTGACAGCCTACATTTCCCAAGACTACTGGCACAAAATACTCAAAGATTACATAATTGGAAGAGGAACAATGCATGCCCCAAATGTATGTCCACCCCTAGACTGGCATCGGAGAACCATCATTCTTCAAAAATTTCAACCTTGGACCAGGGTGCCATATACTTTTACTACTATATAGAATAAGATGGCATATCATAGAATACCACTTGTAGTTGATGATCCTACCATTTGTCTTTATATTATCCAATTCATTCATGATTCCATCAAAAATATAATTTGCAAAATCAAACTTCCTATTCAACTTCACATTCTGAATGTCTACCGCTAATACCATCAAAGAAATAGGAACCTGGGGCTTTGCATCTAGAGATAAGACCTGGTAGAGGGCATAGTATGTTTGAATGAAGTAACCCAGAAAACTGTCTGTATGAAAAGGTGCCTCCTCATGATCTAGGATCTTGATTGGTTTGTCAACACTATCTTTGACTCTATGTTTTGGAAACCACACCACCCTATAACCACACTTGTCTTTGGAACATACTGCCTTTTCAAAGAGCCCAACTCAATTGGGTGATTTGCCTCCCTGTCCAGTCTAAACAATTTACCCCTTGCCTTGCTTACTACTGCCTTAGTGGCAGGGTTATATGCACTAGCAAGTGCCCTAATCAGCTCAACATTGACAAAGACATTTGGCACTACCAACTTCCCTAAATCCAATGTGTAGATGTTTGGCATAGGACCTCGATGATTTCTCTTCTTATAGTAGTAGCATAACAAATCCCACACTTGTAGAACTATGATAGCATCTCTAACATACACCACATTATCCATAAGTCTATCAAACAAAACCTCAGTTCCGTGAGAATGTTTAGCCTATTTGGAAGAGCCAAGGAACTGAATCATTATGTCCTCTTCTAATTCCCTCTTCCTTTTTCCTAGGAGGGGTTTGGGGCAACTCATATTTTTTGGAGGCAGTGGAACCTAGAACATTTTGGATTCCTAGGTTACCTACCCTATTAAGTCACTACAACAAAAATAAATGCATATGCAGAAACTTTGCTCAACAAACCAAAGGATGCTACCATAGAAAGGTTTGGCACATATAAGGAGATCATGGATAAGATGGACAAGAAGAATGTGGAGGAGCATTTATAGAAAAACAAAGAAAAACTGCATAAACTATGGGAAATGTCACCCCAGGTAGGTACATCTCTACCACAGAGTACATCATCAGCCTCACAAGCCACTGCAAAAGCTCTGCAAACTACTACATCAGATCCACATATGCAAACCTCACCACAAAATCCTAGGAGGTTAGGAGGAGTGCATTTGTGGTAGCTAGTGCACAAGCTACACCACAATCAGCATCTTTGACACAGATAGTGTCTACAAGAAGCAAAGTAGCATTAGAAACATTGGTAAAATTAGGTGCAGAGAAGAAAAAGGCACCTAGGAAAAAGTAATAAGCTGAAATAAAGAAAAACTAATCTCCAATGGAGGAAACATATGAGGAAGAAGGGGAAGAGGAAGTCTCTCAACTACAAAAGAAAAATAAACAAAAACAAACAGAATAGGAGATTCCATAAGAACTATTGAGCTTAGATGCAATCCTAAATGGGATAGAATGTCATGGGTTACTCCAAGAAACAACAAAATTATATAGTGAAGTATCTGTTGAGAACAAGAAAATAATTGAAAGAGCTATAATAACATATTTGATAAAAGGAAACAAGACAATGGATGAGATTTTGGGAAAACTACCAAAGAGTCTAGAAGAAGCCTTTAGGCAAAGATGGGAAAAAGCTCTAAAATTAGATGAGGATCTAAGACAACAAGCTATTGATGGAGTTGGTATCTTGATTTCTATAGAGGAGAAGGACAAATTAGCCCAATTACAGGCTAAGGAGCTCAAATCAAAGCAAAGGGTTGATACCCTTATAAATATGGAGCAGGTGGATAGAGAAAAGTTCCAATTAGAAACAAAGCAAATAACAAAGAAAATCTATCATTCTATGAAGGAGATAGAGAAAAATGCAGCACAACAGGAGACATCTCCTCTACAAAATGAAGAACAAAGGGTTTCTCCTCCACACAATTCAAACACAGATCAAGAGGACTAGAAAATGGAAGAGGAGGCACTAGATACATGGGATAATCAACAAGATAATCAAGATGCATCCTCCTCTACTTCCCCTATTCAATCGATTAAGGATTTTTTGGCACAACAAAAACAAATACAACCTATGGTAACACCCTAGTTGATACAATTGCCAATAATAGGAGGGCTAGTGAACTTCTTAGGTATATCACCTATTCAAAAGCTACAACTTGGTAATATCATCCACTCCATAGTGAGGGAAGAAATTTTACAATAACACATAGAGGGTAGTAAGATACTACTAGAAGTTGTAAATATAATTCAGAAGAGATTCCAAAAGCTCAAAGGGATACAACCTTACCACCAACATAGCAACTGAAACAATGTATGCAAAGCTTCAAAGTACACTCTACATATTTGGAGAATAAGATAGAGGAAAGAATAATGAAGCAAATGAACTAGAAGAGACTAGTTGATGCATCGAACAAATGTGCTAAGGCACACAATAAACTAGAAGCCCAAATAAAGAGCACCTAGTAGGCATGGAGGAGGCAAAGGTACTATACCAATTTTGTTTATAGTGGCCTACTACCATTTAGAATATAAAGGACCAGATAAATGCATTAGAGACACAAATAACACAAGTAGCTAGTACTTATGATCTCATACCAGATACTAATGGTGCCATAAGGGCACAAGTAGAAACATTGCATTCCCAACTCTAGCAGTTCCATGATTAGAGGGAACAAATCAAAGTACAAATCAAACAATTGAGAGAAGAGGTAAGCATGAGGTTAACATCCCTAACTAGTGTGTTTACTGAAGCTAAGCAAACTACACAAAAGATACAAGTACCAAATACATTGGGTGATGCAGAGGATACCTATATTTAGTTAGAGAGCCAAATCTAGATTTTGACATCAGCCAAGAAGCAGTGAGATACAACTCTGGCCCAACTTAGAGTGATCTAGAAAAGCATCCTACCTTCAAATTGATAAGAACATGTCATGAGGACAAGACATAGTTTTACAAGGGGAATGATGTTGGCAAATTACAAGGCAACCAGCAGAATCTATTGCAGGTTACCGCAAGTGGCATGTGGAGGGTACAACCAGTACACAAAGAGGTATTTTGGGAAAACTCACACCTCTAGGTGAATACACAAGATATACATGTAAGTAAGTTGTAATAAGAGAGGAGAGTGAGATAGATATGTATAAGGCAGAGACTCAGACCCATCGGTATGAATGCATATGTGACCATTGGTTGTGAATTTATATAAAGGAGATATAAGGGTTCTCATATGTATGTGTATCTTATGAATGCTTTGCTTGAATTAGATTATACCACATAACTTATTTCCTTAATGTTTATCTATGATTCTCTCACTATATGACTGGGGTATAAATTGACTTTAGAGACTTGACTAAGGACCAGATCTCCGGACTGGTTCCTTCCCATTTCTTGCCAACAAGGTTCTAGAGAGAAGGCTATACTTAACAAAAAATAGCACTAGGTCTTTGAAAATTTACACAGAATTTTTGTAGAATGACCACTAAGACTTTTCAATACAATTCTTAGGACACAATAATTCTTATGAATACCAGAGTGTAGAAGAATTTTACTTACCCTTATTTGGCACTTCGAAAACCGTGATTCTTCTGCAACTTGCACTCTCGAGAAAATCCTCGATAGCTCTAGTCTTCTTTCTTCCAACAAATTTGTTACATTCAATATGAGGCATCTCAAAATGATTAAAGGTTCTTGAATGGTGTGATTTAACTAGCCATCACCTCTATAGTAATGGCCCAAGAAAGAGAAAATTTTGTGTATCACTTGGTAGTCATTCCTCTCTTTAAAATATGAGCCATCGATTTCTGTCAGAAATTGAGAGGATCAACAACTGACACTTCATCGTAGAAGCTATTTAAAGCCTTTTATTAAAACTATATCACGTAATTCATTTGTGATGCCTTAGAGATTGACACCTGTTCAACAATGGATGACTCAACGAGAGGGCCCCACCTAGATCTGAGTCCCTTATACCAAAGGCACCCTGACGTCAGGTCTTCCTACCATAAGGACACATGGCAGACTGCTGCACCATCACACTCCCACCTTGCAAAGGCTTTCATAAAATGCAACAAGAGAAAAGGTTTGTGAGGCAAATAGAAAATTGCCATATAGAGAACTTGGCCCACCACCTGCATCAGGAGTACTTGCATCCTGATAGTGACACTTAGTAGAGAAATGCAACCCCGTATTTTAGACAGGCTAGAACACCTTTTGAATGTGATGAGAAGTAACTTCAACGACACTAATAGAAACATGCCACGGTGGAGAGGGAATCCCAGTGAATATACACATCCATGTGTTAGTAAACCACACACACGCAAATTTCATAGTGCGGACATGAAAGAAACATGATGTAGGGAATGAACATGATGAAACCACAATGTGACACATAGCGTGTAACAAGGATGGGAGAGAGGACCACCAACAACAGGCAAAAAGGAAAAATAAAAGATTTTTAAAACAAAACCCATCCATGGACTTAGTCGGTAAGGAAACAAAAGGGGTTGGTAACCCAAACGAACCTAGGGACATCAAGTTGTGACTTAAGATTTGGGAACTGATTGAGAAGGTCAACAATGAAATGGACATAAACCCTAAACCCCTAAAACACAATGAAGCAAAACCCTTGGTATTTAAAATTTTCACATAGAAACACCTAAAATGCTGAAAAGACAGCAAGTCCTAATAGACCCTACATGTTTTGAAAGGCTTTAAAGAATAATCCTACTAAAAAGGGAAAATATTCATCCATGTTGAACACGAGAAGTCTTCAAAGATGGCATGATCTCTCTAGAGACAATACGAGGACAAGTCTTCTACAAGAAACTCAAATGGAAAGGAGAGAGAGTACGAGACATGATTATCTCCCCTGAGATTACTTAATTATGAAACCAACAAAAACAAAGGAACAACCACAAGATCACCTTGCTAAAATTACATAATCAAGAAGCCCCCAGCATAAAACAATTTTGACGCTTTATATTTATTGCATATACAATTGCAACTTGTCAAAAAGTGCTAAGTGATTTTGATGTTGATCTGTTATATATGCCAAAATAAGGATACAATGTTGAAATTAGAAATTTACTTCAACCTGCAACATATATAACAAGATCTAGCAATGTTCCTAAAATTCACAATGAAATTTTTTGATAAAAATCAGAATTAGAGGTCAAATTTAGACCATCAGATCTCGCAAAATACTACTTTAAATTAGTATTGTAATGACTTGTTGGAAAGCTTTTAAAGTCCTTTTTCCAATGAATCCAAATTCATTTTTATTAGAGACCTATGTGAGGCATATGACCTTATGCAAACAAACATATTTTTTGGGAGAAAATAATGAAAGAAATTCTCTAAGGGTCTTGGGCCAAGTGCTCCGATTTTGACAAAATCACAATTGATCTATCTATTTTTGGACCTTCTAAATGAGAAATTCTCTAAGGGTCTTGGGCCAAGTGCTCTGATTTCGACAAAATCATAATTGATCTATCTATTTTTGGACCTTCTAAATGCAATGGCGGAGTCGAATTTGTTCCACAATTATGGCAATCTGCTAAATCTTGCAAGAAACTCCCAAATGAACACCCTCACAAATCTAGCCTTCAATGCCAAATTTGGGGATAAAAAAGGTAAAATGCATTATCTCAAATGCTTTGGACTCGATGGTTAACTTAAATTTACTCCATCAAAATCCAAATGCATCTATAATAATAAAAACCACAAAGAGGAACCCCATAATCTAATCTCTCTCAATCTTTTTTGATTCTCTAGATCATCATTCAATGGAAAAGAAGAGCAAATTAAGCTTTTGAGGAAAACAAGATCTCCAATCCTAGATCTTTTGAAAGACTAGCTCTTGACACTTTTTTGCTCTGATACCATGTACGATTTGGCTATGGAGATAACCACCTAAGGTCAAAGAGCTTTAATGAAAGCACAAAAGAGATACAAAATTAGAGAATAATTCTATCTATCAAATGATGCAAATACACAATGAGATTACAACAGATTACATGAGGTGTGTGTATATATGATACACCACCAATAGATGTGAATGTACAACCAATGTGGGATACATAAGATATAATCACATATGTGCACAACATCTCCACCAAGCCAGGAATGTATAAGTCACTTAATGGAAGTACAACCCACCCAAGTAGATACCTACGTATTGTACCTTACACACACCCCAATTTGCCTTAGTAAAATACTAACCCACATTTTGTTTTTTTGATTTTCAAGTTGCTTAAGATAGATCTTTGTTTTGAGTCTTTTCGATATGTTTAAGATGGCCTCCTTATAGTATTCTTAATCAAAACTCATGTGGGAATCTTTTAGAAGTGGTATGGAAAAAGTTTGGGTTGGAAACGTTAAGTTTTGAAGACCTTGTAGAATTGTAGGGTTTTCATGACTGAGGGGAATTTTTGTCCCAAGTCTTTTGGACTTTCACATCCCTACATAGTCTTAAATTTTGGCTTTGCGTTGAATTTGACCCTTTAGGGAATCTTCCCTCTCACGCATCCAATCCCGCAACCACGAAATCTTTTATATTTTGAAAAGTGTAAAACCCTCAATATGTCCAAACTTCCTTGAAATCTTTGCATTTCTGTACAGTGTAAGGTTATAGGTTTGCGGACATTTCAAGAACTTTTTCCTAACTTTCAAAGGCCACGTCTCCTCCCAATTTCTGCTTCTCCACTTATTGTTAATTTGTGGGTTTGCGGGACATGGGAGGATGTTTGCCAACCTTTTAAATTCTCCACTTCCTTTCACACTCTGTAACTCCGCAAAACCCTAATATGCATTTTTTACTCACGTGTGAATGGAGCCTTTATAAAATAAGCTTATCATATGTTTCTCATTTTTGTTACGAATTCATTTTCAACATCCAAACGCTCTCCTGATTGTGGTCATCAACTCTCCCATGCATTTCTTCATCAAATTTGCCATTTCTTGATCATTTGCACAATTCCTAGTAGATTCCTATTGTGGGACTTGGTTTGCAAGCTTTTTAGGGCAGTATTGAAGTTTTGGCATTTCTTTTGAGTGCATTTTTCCAAGTAGGTGTCACGATTTCACTTTTTGGATTCTTATTTCATGGGTTAAAATGTAATTGAAGTAATATCAAATGTTTAATTATCATTTAAATTTTGTTTGCATGTTTATTCTACAAAATTTCTCATTTGTAGGTCAAAGTAGTTAAGGTTTTCATCAAAACTACATTTGGATGCATCCTTAATAATGGCAAACCTAGAAAATTCATGACTACAAATTCATTAAACATTAAATTTGGTTCTTCATAAGCTATTAGGGCATGTGTAATGATGGTTTGTTGATTTGTTAATTTAAAAAATATTAATAGTTTGCCCTAAGTAGTCTTATGGGGTTCCAAATCTGAGACGTCCAATCTGGTCAAAGTTCGGAGTTCCTTTTAAGATTCACATTTATGCATGAAAACACTTGCAGGTTTGTAGAACTTAGAAGGATGTTTGTTTAAGTTACTAGTTCCTCATGTCCTTCCAACTCCCACTTCACATAGTGAAAACTTGTGCGTTTGTGGGATTTGGAAGGATGTTGGTCTTAATTCCAAAGTTTGAGGTTCCTTCTGAACTATGCATTTCCACATGATAGATTAAGTTACGATTTTGGGTAACTGGGATGTTGGCCAAGGTTCCTAGGTTCGCGAGTCCTTCTGACTCCCACATCTCCATAGAAGTGAAAACTTGTAGGTTTGTGGGGCTGGAAGGGATGTCCGCCAATGTCTGAAGTCTACTTGTCCTTCTAGATTCAACTTTCCTGTAGGCTTATAAAATAGTCATAATTTGATTTTTAAGGACCTTTCTTTTGAAATTCCTTGCACTCATTCAATATTTTGGCCTTTACAAGAATACTATATGACTACTTATAGAGCTAGATCTATGTAGTACAACTTCCAAGCAGTTGTCCCACCATCAAAGATCACATCCACCCTCTTTGAAGTCTCAAATATAAACCTAAGTCACATTGACCTATATGAATTCAAAACTAGGATGTATCGAGATGTAAGGACAAGGGCCAAGTGTATGGTGAGAAATGGGATAGTGTAGGAAGTTGGATTTCTCACCTTAGTACAATCACTTGAATTAATAATGGCATGTGGAAAACACTATAAACCAATGACTAGAAGGATTGAAGGGGTGGAAGGTGAAGTGTTCTTGGATCTAAGCCCATAAAGCATAACAGAAACATTCCATATTTCCCACCATGATGAGGCAGTATCTCTAAAAATGGTAGATGGCATGGATGTTACACCCCATTTTTGATGGACCGATTTACTTTTAACTTTTATGATAAAATACAATTTTGATGCAAGATGATGTCATCATGATATTTGATGTTTTGGTGAAATAGTATGCAATAAGATGTATTTGCATGTGAATGAATACATGTTATTTAATCAACATTATCCTTATGTTGTGATTCTTAATGGCTAACTACGTGAATGTTGCTCAAAGTGAAATGTAGGATAATTTCTTGCCCTCCAAAGAGTGAGGGAGAATATCACCTAAGAGAGGAGAATAGACTTCAGAAAATTGGGTATTGCCATCTGAGTTTCTACACACTCATGTAGGTCTATTTTAAACCATGTTGAGTCAATTTGAGTTAATAACATAATAGATAGGTTAAGTTGAACCTAGTTGAGTCGAGTCGAGTCGAGTTCTGTCTTGGTATCTTTTCCATTAATGGAAATTATAAGGTGTTTAAGTTATATTGTCGATGTAAATCGACTATAAGAAATTGTTATTAATATATATATATGTGTGTGTGTGTGTGTGTGTGTGTGTGTGTGTGTGTGTGTGTGAGATAAATACTTATATATATATATATATATATATATATATATATATATATATATATATATATATATGTATGTATTATAAATATATAATCATTCTTTGTAAATTAAAATTTGTATTCGATTATGCACTTCGTGGGCATTATAAGCCGCCATCAAAGGCTATTTATAAGGTTATGTATGAATGATGACAATGCCACCTTTTCCATATTATAGGTGGTAGTTTTAGTGAATGCAAGTTAAACTCTCTTGAGTGCTATATCACCAACTTCTGGTGGCAGTAGCATGAAAAGTGTTTAAACTTCACTAAGGCCACAAAGTGGTGGCATCAGTTCCTAACTTGTTGAATGCCTCATCATAACTTTTAATCATGGCAATTTAAGCCATATAAAAGGCATTGTTTAGAATGGCATTGAAGCATAGTTCGTGCCCTTTATGCAAGCTAAGTGGGCTATGATTCCCTAAACTATTTTGAAGCTACTAAGTGGCAAATTCCAATTGTTTTTCAATTGCGAATGGGAGGAGTGATAAGAGATTACAGTTAATGCTCTTGGAAGATAGATATTCACTTGCACATTTGGGGAAGTAGAGGGAAAACACTAGTAAAACGATGAGATCTAGAAGCTTGGACAGTAAGAGAAAAAGGGAATCAAGCTTGGGAGAGGAAAGACTGTGGAATGATCTCAAATAGGTTCTTTTCTTATTTATATTTATCCCGATGCTCTGCATATGTTTGTACTCTACACATGATTGTGCTCTGCATGTGTTTATCTTATGAGGCCAATAGCCTATTAAAAATTACTGTATATTATGAATTGTTGTATTTACATATACATGAAATTGTTTGAATATGGTCAGAGGTTTTATATCCTCTACGGTTGAATAAAATTATTTTTATGTTTTATTTTGCTTACAACTAATGTTGTTGTTAGTTTTCTATAGGAGTATCTACAATCTCTTAGAATATAGATGTCATACTTATTCGGTCGGCTTTGTGTTTTGAGAGGCCAACGTATTTATATAACATTTGGGTTTTGTGAGGTCGGCAAGTATATAAACCATTTTGTATTATAAGGTTGAACCATGTTTTGAGAGGCTGACATATATATAAATGTATACCCCCTGTGTTTGATGTGGCCAAAAAACTATATGATATTGAGGTCGAATTATTATAAGTTATGTGGTCGATAGAAGTACTGTGTTCTTTGGCAGGAAAACTTTGATATCATTGTGATATAGTTGTAGTAGACTTTTTATCGATATGCCAAATTTGATATCATTGTATTATCATTGTATAAGTTGCATGTCCCTGTATAAACATCAACACTTCTATATATAACTAAACTTTTATATAAGATATTATTTTATTGATGAACTCATTGCACATTTTGTCAATATTCTTATTATGAGACCAGGAGGGTCGAGTCGATGATGTTTTGTCATGTTTAACTAAAGTGCTTAAAAATAGTAGAGTAGTTACTCTTGTGGTTAATAGAAAGGACTTGAACAAGTGGCAGTAGCCAAGACCCAAGATGTTACTAGAAAGTAACAAGAGTGTTCAAAGTTAGAGAAACTAACCAACCCAGTCATGTATTGACTTTGTTGGCAATATGTGGTGTCATTGATGTCAACACTTAGAGTGAGGTTAGCACTCAGTTTGTGATGATGATTGTAGCAATATAGATGTAGTGATGTCCCTGATGTTCATGGTTGGATGTCATGCCTTGATCAGTAGGTCAAGTTGTTTTGAGCATGTGATGATTGTAGTAACAGAGATGTAGTGAGATGTCATGTGATGTTCATGGTTGGATGTCATGCCCTTATCAATGTTGAGTCAAGTTATTTTGAGCATGCTTATGGTCAGCAAAGATGATTTAATGATGAAATATTAAGATGGGAATTATAAGCACTGAGATGAATGATGAAATATTAAGGCGGGAATTAGAAGCACTAAGATGAATGATGATACATTAAGCTATGCTGAGGATGAGAAGATGTTGCTGATGACCTATGACATATTACATGATCCCTCCTGTTGTTCCTGTATACACCTAAAAGTGACACGACTCTATCTAAATAAATATTATTAATATTTATTTCAGTTTAATTCCTCTATCGATAAATGAATAAATCAATTTATTTATTTGATTCACATTCCTCCACAAAATTAAATAAAATCATTTTATTAATTAAAATCTTCCAAGTTCTTCTACATTAAATAATACCAAATTATTTAATTAATTCTTCCAAAATTCCTCTAAATTAAATAATATCAAATTATTTAATTACCTCTTCTAAATTCTAAAGTCATTCTAAATTTAATAATGTCTAATTATTTAATTAGTTCTTCTAAACGTAAACTATCCTCTATATTTAAATAAATCAAAACATTTATTTAAATTATTCTTTTTCCTCCAAAAATGGATTAACACCAAAATTAATCCATGAAAATTCATGTGCACACTTAATTAAATATTTTAATATTTAATTATTTGTCCCCTCACCTATATGTCCTTTTTATCCTCTAGTTCCAATTAGTTAACTCATAAATCAAATCAGTTAACTAGTTAGTCAATTTTGTTAACTGGACAATCTATTCAGTTAACTCTTCAATCTATTTTTGTTAACTCCCCTGTTGCATGATAGACCAGGACACTTGTCCTCTTCCTATTCGCCCACATCCTCTCAAATCTTCTCAACCGTTGATCCTCTTATACATTCTATATCATTGATCTTCACTCTCACAAGTCTATAAATACAACCCCTATTCCTCCATTTGAATAATCCAAGCTTTTACTAAACTTACTTTGCAGGAATCATAGCGCGCCTTTGGCACCAAACACCATTCCATAGCTTGCGATCACCATTTTTATTTGTATTGAAGATCCTCTTCATTACAAGAACTATCATAGTCATTTCTCTATTGTCATCTTGAAGAAAAAAGAAAGGAAGTGTGCTTTCTGATGGCTTCATTCACATGAAAGATCAATTTGAGGTTAGGCGACCAATGGATGCCATGAAGTAATAAGGTTTGCAAAGTATTGTTCTTTGTGTTTGAATTTTCATTATTGCAATTTCTATTGAGTTATTGGGTTATTATTAATTATTGATATATTGCTCCACATTTTTCTGTAACATTTCTGGCACCCACAGTGGGGGCCTAGCCCCAATTTAACCTCAAAATTGAGTTTTTGTGCATTAGGTTCTGTACATAGGAAGTTTTTGTGCATCTGCTCATTGGTAACACACATCTATCCTCTGTAGCAACACATCTATTCAATCAGTGCATATACTCACTAAATTAGCGCATCTACTCTCTGAATCAACGCATATATTCGACTTGCTCTTTTATTTCCTATTTTGGCGCTTTTACTCTCTATAACTGTGCATCTATTCTTTCTTTTAGCACATGTACTCTCTGTAACTGTGCATATACCAGATCTATGCATCTGTGCTTTGTATCTGCGCATATATCCTTTGTAATTGTGCATTTGTTCTGATAGGGTGCTTGAGATATTTCTTGTGATTTTTCTAACGCTGACATCTCTCGCAGGGATATTCTCAGATCTGATTTGTAGGTTAGGGGCTGGTTAGACATTTAGTTGCATTGTTAACTGACATCATAGATCTAATTAGCAAGGAAAGTAATTGGATTGTTCATGGAAAATCTTATCTAGATCTAAATAGGAAGGCTGTAATTTGAACTTGTTGCATCAACAACTCAAACATAGTCCCAACTAGGAGGATCTAAAATCGAACCATTACTTTATATTTGCTTCCTTCAAAGTTAAGGAATCTTGTGTGTGCCCAAATAGCATAACTCATTTAGTTTTTTTTTTCTTTTAATTAGGATTAAAGAACCATTGCTCTCCGTGTTTTCAGAATGATAGTAGGCCTATGCTCTCCCCTTTCTTAGGTGACTAGAATGCCAAACCTATCATTTTGAATGTTTAACCTTTAGAGAGGCCTGCCCTTGGATATCCTTCCATCCAAGTGGAACGACCTTAAGTGGTATCAAGCTAAAGCCAAGCTTTGCCTAGCCACTATAAATAAATTGTGCTTGAGGCGAAAGCTTCATGCAACAAGTGCTGATTAGTTATATTGATAGCCAACCTCCCCCAAAATCCTCCAAGGCGCAACCCTTGAAGGCTAGGAGACTCAATAATGGAGAGTAGCGCTGCCACACGTATAACCACTTGAACGGTTGCCCTTACTGATTATCCATTGTTTTAGAGGCCAAAATCCCCTATAAACTGATGCCAGAAAGAGTGGTTATCATCTTCCTAAGACGACTCAGATACTTACGATTCAATAGTAGAGATAACAAGGAAATCCTAAGGTTTGCGAGCCTTAGGAGCCCAGAACTTGGTGTACCAGAGAAGTTTGTGCACTTGTAAGGGGAAGCCCATGTCCCTAGTTCCTAAGTTATCCACTTCGAATAGTATAGCTGGTGTAAAAACCAAGTGAGAATTTGGTTTATATTGCCCCTACCATCCTAGGATTTGTACTTGTTTTTAGTCAAAAAAGTCAAAAATCTTTAAAAAATAAAAAATCATGAAAATATTCTTTCTGTTTGTTGTGTCTTTCTTGCCATAGTTGAAAAATCAAATAAAAAAGACCAACTTTTAGCCAAATAAAACTAATAACATTGAAAAATTAGTCAAAAATCAATCAAAGATCAATCAAAAATCAACCAAAAACACAGAGCTACGCATTTATTCATTCCTGCTATGCTTTTGCTCCATCCTGTGGTGCATCTACTTTTTGCTGCACATTTGCTCAATCCTGTTGCGCATTTGTTCAATTCTGCTGTGCATCTATTGTTCACCAGTCCTACGCATCTGCTACTTGTAATTGTGCATCTGTCCTGTATTTTGGCTCATGCACTTTTTACCAGTCCTGTACATTTTCTCTCTGCTACTATGCATTTACCCTCTACTCCTGCGCATTTGTTTCTACGGATCTGTCATAGTGAGCTATTTCATACATTTGCTGAGAAAAACAATTATCATTTCAAGCACCCATGTCAGCCTTGTTTTAGTTTCCCAGATTAGATTAATCGTGCAAGTCACTTATCCCATCCATTTCCACAACATAGCCACTTTCCAACACTCACCTCATCTAAAACTTCCCAAAACTTCCCCCAACCAAGTTAAAGTATCCAAACTAGGTTACGACAAGGTAATTTTAGATCATATCAGCCTCAAACAATCACTAGTAAAGTCTCCATTAACAGGATATATCACCCTTCTCTCCCAGAACTTTCACTAGTTGTGTGGGTGCAAAGCTAGTCCCTATCAAATAATTAGATTCCTAGCATCCTTATTTGTGGCTATCCTTTTGTATCAACTGATTCGTTTGACACCATTGATCCAAGAAAACCCTTGTCAAAATCCTATCACCACAAGTATCCCCTTCACTACAACATCCAAGCACATCTCGTCAAAGCACCTAATCTCACTCCACCCCATCCCAAGTCACATTGCATGGTCCTAACTAGATCCCAAAAATAAAAACAACTTGAAATGGCAAGCACATTGGACAAAATTGTCCCATCCCCTCATGACAGTGATGAGGAGATTTCTCATGAGGACATTCTACAAGCTCAACAAGACTGAAAATTCCAATGCATGATGGACAAAGTACTCAGCCAAGACCCTAGCAAATTCTTTCTTCACCTAGCAAACCAAGGAGTTAAGCTCCCCAAAGACTTTGACGTCAACGCGTTAAAGGATACCGAAGAAGAAAGAATCCATGAGGATAGCACATGAGAGGAAAGAACCATAGACAAAGGCAAGACAACCATTGACTCTACAAACCCTCTAGGCTTATTGACTCAACAAATCCAAGCCTTACAGCAACAGTTCGCAGACATTCAAACCAGAGCATCAACAAAACACTATTCTCTAGAGGATATTTCACCATATCCTTTTGACAAGACCTTGATCATAATAACTTTCCCCTCAAAGTTTGAGGTACTAAAATTTGACAAGTATCACAAAAAGGGTGATCAAAGAGACCACATCAAAGAATTTAGTGCAACATGTCTTGAAGTTGGCCACAATGACACTTATCTCATGTGACTATTCCCAAGGAGCTTGGGAGGACAAGCTATGGAATGGTTCTCCCGACTACCTCCCGGCATTCAAACCTTCAACAAACTGGTGGATAAGTTTGCCACGCACTTCTACAACATTGAGCATGACATCTCACTGTTAGATCTTTGTAACACTAAACAAAAGGGTGGAGAATCCTTTGCCTCTTTCTTACAAAGATGGAGATAATTGGCAAGCAAATGTCCACATCACATACCAGAAAAACAAATGCTTGAAATGTTTGTCCACAACCTGCATGCTGACCTCAACTACCAAATTCAAATCCAATGCCCTACTTCTTTTAGTAAGGTCATTGAGATGGGTTTGCTCATTGAAAAGGCTTTGATAGCAAAAGGCCAAATCAAACTTTACAAGAACCCTCCTAGTGCAAATGTCAACACAGATAAATCATGAATTTGGACTAAAAATAGGAACATAGTCAATGATAGTGTGGTTGATGCTAAAGTAGCTGCTCCTAAACAACCAATTTTCAATCTCTCAGGAGCCTTAAACAATGCAAGATCAAGCAAACCTGCATCAAACGAACCAAGACAACGGTATAACTATCCTCCTAGATGAAAATTTACACCACTGGGGGAGTCATATGAGTCTGCATTGATAAAGTTGTTGGCAAACAATGAGATCACCCTTCCCGCCACAAGTGATTATGAACCTCTAGTCAAACCTCCTTGGTGGGATGATAATGACTTATGTGAATATCACCGAAATAAGGGACACAAAACTAATGACTATTTCATGCTCAAACACACAATTCAAGACTTGTTGGACCAAAAAAAGGTATCACTTGATGGGCATGCCTCTAATGAGGATCACTTAGCATTCAAGAATCCACTTCCCAACTACGAGCAGGGAGGGCCTTCCAATAAGAACAACAACAACAACAACAACAACTGACAAAATCACAATAACGGGAACAATGATGCAAATTACACAAACATGCCATTTGAATACACTGTTAATTGCATATTAGAGCATATCTCGCAAATCAATGTGCCCACGTCTGGCACATAATTGGATTCCAACACTAACTCTGATTGCCCTATCACTACCTGCTATGAAAAAATCACCTTGCATGCACTACCTCCAAGGCCATCACCATCACCATCTACCATTATTCGCCATCCGTTGTATTGTCCATCTACCCATAAACTCATGAAGGATGTGATCCAATGGCTATTAGCAAGGAATCAACCATGCCCATGTCATACAACACCTAATGAAGAGCCTATCCATCAAGAGCCTATTGCAGAGCCGCCAAACATGTCCATTGTCCCAACCCCATCATGTAATCCATTACCAATCAAGCCTATTGAAGAATTTTCTACCATGAGTCTGAGCCACATTCCACTCTACCCTTATGTCGTCGAGCACCTCGAAGCTATCGAACCTATCCAAGAGTCTCCCACTTCCACTTCCATTCAAGGAAATCAAGATCTATGTTAAGAGTACAATCTAAAGCATGTAGACTATGCCATCAACCCTCCAAACTCAGAACTCAAAGATCTAGGGTTCTTCTTCGACTTACGACAGATGCCTTCTGAGGCAAAATTAACAAAACAAGGAAACCCTGCATTATACCTGCAAGTGTGGATCTACGACACATGTATCAAACAGACTTTAATTGACGAGGGAGCAGAAATTAATGTAGTTCCTTTCTCCCTATTCGAGAGGATGGGCTATGGGCACACTAACATCACCACTTCACGAGATACTCTAAGCGGGTATGATAATCTGAAGATCGCCACCATCGGCAAGATTACCCTCCCAGTAACCTTGGGACCTAAGACCATTCCTACCACATTTTGCTTCATCGACAAAGACACGAGATATAATCTGATCCTTGGAAGGCCGTGGATACACAGGATGAAAGATGCACCCTCCACATTATTTTAGGAGGTTCAATTTCTAAATTTAGGGAAAATATGTCACCAAGGGGGATCCAGAACCTTTCAGCATAATAAAGACCACAAACACCATAGAAATCAAAACTCTAGAAGCAAGCCATTACCAAAACATAAGGAAATGGTTCCCAAGAATAAGACTATTGAAATCATGGAATTGATTGAACAAGATGGACCACTCCAATCCCCCTTAGAGGTATTCATGATCGACAACCAAGAAGCTTACAAACTCTTCCCTTGCATAGGAGAGGAAACACAGAACTGAAGGCCCAATGTTTGAAAGCACCATGTTAGATCTGAGAAATGCAGACCCACACACTTTCTCAGATGTTGAGGAGGACATATCAGAAGGTTACACACCGTTGACACCATTAAATGAGTCACGCATCCCCGACACACCAGAAGAAATAGAATCGTATGAACCAATAATGCCCATGGAAGAGGTGCATTCCATTGATAACAAATCAACAATGTCATCGGAATGCTACCAAGGATGTTCATGGTATCCAAACCGCGAGAAGAACCAACCACCCCTTCCTCGGTTTAATCAAATGAACTTGGTGAATGGGAAGCACCCTAGGTGGAAATTGAAATGGTCAAAAGACTTCTCGATGAGGATGAAGAAAGCAAAGGCCTCTTTCACACAGAATGGAAGATGCGAGTGACAGTCGGTGTTGACGACCCTGTCATCTTTGAACTCCCACATAGTTACATAGGATATGCCATGGACTTAAGACCAGAGCCCAATGGGAGGACAAGTATAAGCTTTGTCCCTCCTGATGAACAAAGGAAGCCACAAACTCCTCTTGAACTATTCCAATTCTTACAAAGAATCCATGAGGACCTGAAATAAAAATCTACATGCAAGAACAATTCGATCTATTGATAGAATTACTCAAATGTGAAGGAGTCCTATATTGGAACCCCTCCCATCAACATGCCTTTCAGGATTTATGGCATCTCATAATGCCAAGGGAAACCATTAAGTTGGCACCGATGGATTCAAGTGATGAACCCTACAGAATAGGAGAATTGGTCTTGAGAAGAGGTAGTACAAAAACAAGGAAAAGAGATGAAAAAGAGTCTTTTTGGAAGACTGGAAAGGCCCATACATGGTTAAAGCAAATAGTGGCAATGGTGCTTATCTCTTGTCCACAATGGCGGGAGAGGAATTTGGCAAAGCAGTCAATGCCTTTCACCTCAGGAAGTATTATGTCTAGAAAAAAAACCAATTTTTTTTTGTAAAACTCAAAAGTGTCAAAAAAAATAATTTGTTTTCTTGCATTTCTGTATCATTATGTTCATCTTGCATTACTGTCAGTGATTTGCTCTTGTGCTATTTTCCTTGCAGTAAGGTGCCTTGGGTTGCCTGGATATACGTCATCTTTTCAAGACCTAGAGATTCCCCATCTTTCACAATTGCCATTATCCCCCTTCATTCACAGTGACTCTAATCAAAATCCTAGTTCTTATCTTTACACCGATCCCAGTCTTAATGAGTCAAGATTTCAAGTCTAAATGGAGTAAGTATTCAAACCTACAGTGTTCAAAGGAAGCTTCCAAGTAGACCTTCCCATTTCTTCCCTAGTAGTAGAGAAGTCCGACCGGATTATGAAAAATTTAGGTGGCACTTAGCCCCTTATCTTTCTTGGCCAAAAATGTTAGGAAGATCAAAACTCTGAAGGAAGCAATCTAAGATACGAGTGAATAAAAGAATGAGTGATCAAAATAAGAGTGTCAAGTGAAAATTGAGAGATCAAAGTATTGCATATCAAGGTTCCTGAAAGCATTCATTTCTTGAAAAATCAAAATCCAAAAAAAATGAAAAAAGTCAAGTGAGAAAAATACCAAAAAAAAGTGAAAAGCAAAAGAAAAAAAAAAGAAAAAAGAAAAGGAGAGATACAAAAAAAAGACTGAAAGAGAGAAGATTGTTGAATGTCCATACTCTTGGGTGGAGATCAGTCTAAGCTTGAAGCCTCAAGAGTGACATTCTAACAGAGAAAGAAAGGTACAAAGCACACACATGCACTAGCTAAGCTAAACCGACAAGTCTAGTAGTCTCTAGGATCATCTTCTATCTAGGAACCCTTGTTCTTTCCCGAATATCCTTTACCCTAGGTCTATCTTGCTTGCCATCTATGATCTAAGTCTAGTGAACATTAATAAAATTTGTTACTTGTCTAAGTTGAAAGCTTGTCAGATTATCTTATCTAGATAAAGATCAGTGTTTAGCCTTTAGCAAATCCTAGAAATCGGAAACACTCTGTAATTCATTTCACTCCCCACTTGAGTTTTCCCTAAATCCTATCTCATAGCCTTGAATAGGTGTCTTATATCAGGACAACCTGCCATCCCCTAAATTGAAAATCATATTTAAGAGAAGTCATTTTGTTTGTCCCACATTGCATTCATGCCAACATCAGAAAATGTCTCAAAACAATAAATTTCAATGTCGCATCTCATGGCATTCAGTAGAAGTACACATTGCCTACTGTCATCCGTCATCCGATCGTATCCATTTCGCCAAACCACCTAATGATAACCTATCATGGCTTGATACTCTATCAAATTTGTCTCCTTACAACGTAAGGTTTATCCAGTATCCTATCCATAGTGTCAGCCTGTCGTAGCATCCATCGTCAGTATCTTATCCTCCCAAACTACGTCGCCTCTGCGTCTTCACGTAGGCAAAGCCGTCTTGTATCAATGTGTCCTAGAGGCTCCTTTCCCATCCATCCCATCCGTATCCGCACTGTTTTCCCATCACTTAGGTCCTAGGTCCACAAAGTTCGTCACCCTGAACTACATTGCCTCTGCGTCGTCATGTAGGCAAGGCCATCTATCAATGAGCCCCTGAGGCACTAGGTCAGTCCCTTAGGGCCCGTTTCTCTGTATCTATTTGTCAGTTCATCCATAATAAATCAAACCTTCACCTGACTGGGGGCAAGTCCTCGACTTGGTTACAGAGTTGGATCTGACAATGCCACATGTTCTAAGAGAACACCAATAAGGATTCTGATACCTTTTCACTAGACACGCAAGCGCAACAAAAGCACACTTCCAAAGCAGAAATTTTGACCCAAAACATCAACCTATCCAAAGCAAAACAAACAAGTACCTAAATACTCAAAATAATTTTATCTAAATTATGGCAAGAAGACACATCTAATGCAATAATGTTTTGTGTTTGTGAAAAGGTTAAGTTACAGAGTCTTGATTTTTGTTATCATGTCTTTCTACGCTACTCAAGGATGTCAAAAACTAGATATGCTATGATGGGGGCATGATTATTATTATTATTATTATTTTAATGCACCTGGTAAACTTTTTAACGTGACCGGCAACGCTAGTGCGACACGCCCTCCAGCTCCACGCAAATGCTTTTGCCCGGAGCAATGAACCGGTGAGGCCACAACTAGGGGACCTCATCCCCTAGGAAGAACACTTCAAACCCATGAGCTCATTGGCCCAGCGAAGGTAAAAAGCCTTACGAGCATGTTGGCCCAGTGGGGGTTTGAACTCTGGTGGCCACCACTACATCCTGAGTGACTTAACCACCAAACCATGCCATCATCGGCAATGGGGCATGATTATTTTTATGTGTTTGCTACTTGTGGATTTATTTTTAGTAATGTGAAGCCTTCTCTAAGGACATGATCAAACACAATGATCATCGAGGACATCAGAGGTCTAAGCATGAAAAAGGGGCAATCCTTGTATGTTGAAACACAAGAAATACTTAGGTCATCTAGATTCAATTTTGACTAGATGCTTGTATTAGATTACTATATCAAAATCCATGTAAGGGATACTCAGGTCATCATGGTTTAATTATACCTTGATGCTTGTATTTTCTTATAACATTTTAAAACACAAAAAAATAAAAAATGCCCAATGATGAAACAAGCACTTCAAAATACTTGCAATATCAAGATGACAAATATCCGCATCCATCCATCAATAAAGATTCTATTTGTAGTTTCAGAGTTTACCAAAGGCTTGTGATTCCTTTGTTCGTACTTCTTCTATCAATCTACTTTCAATCTATCATTGTGTCTTTCATCCTTGTGCAGTCAAATCAAGCAATGATCCAAATGTAAGTCCATCCTTAAATCCATACCAATCGAGTAAATCAATCTTGTCAAATCATCCAAGCACAATTAGTGGTCTTGATCCTAATCTCATTGTAATCCAACTCATTCAATCATAATTATCAGTGGGATATATCCTTCCCACGCCTATCATGTTGATCTAGGGATCTATCATTCCCCACAATGACAACACTACCTTCGTGTTGATCTAGGGATATATCATTCCCCGCAATGACAACACTATCATCGATCATTATCAATTAATCATTGGTTTACAGTTGGACAGGGGAAATACCTTGTTTGTTCTTGTATCATTTGTGCATACTTGCTTGCTTGCTTGTGTGTGTTATCATTTTATCTTGCATCACGTATCATTCAACTCTTTCTTCATCCTATTTTTCTTCCGTGTCCACCAATTTCTTCACCCTAACCTAACTATTCAACCTTCTTCATCATGAGATTGTCCATCTCACGCCCTCAAAATTTTCTTCCCATCCAATCTCCTGAGGGGGCATCCTAGCCTCGTAAACTTGAACCAGGGGCAAACTGGGGCACGTATCATTATCAGAAAGTATCTATTCTTTGAAACAACATGATAAAAACACATTGCATCAAAGAGGGGCAAAATGTATACACCTAAAAGTGACACGACTCTGTCTAAATAAATATTCTTAATATTTATTTTAGTTTAATTCCTCTATCAATAAATGAACAAATCAATTGATTTATTTGATTCACATTCCTCCACAAAATTAAATAAAATCATTTATTTAATTAAATTCTTCATATTCCTCCAAATTAAATAAATTCATTTATTTAATTAAAATCCTCCAAGTTCTTCTAAATTAAATAATGCCAAATTATTTAATTAATTCTTCCAAAATTCCTCTAAATTAAATAATATCAAATTATTTAATTACCTCTTCTAAATTCTAAAGTCATTCTAAATTAAATAATGTCCAATTATTTAATTAGTTCTTCTAAACTTAAACCATCCTCTGTATTTAAATAAATCAAAACATTTATTTAAATTATTTTTTTTCCTCCAAAAATGGATTTTAACGCCAAAATTCATCCATGCAAATTCATGTGCACACTTAATTAAATATTTTAATATTTAATTATTTGTTCCCTCACCCACATGTCCTTTTTATCCTCTAGTTCCAATTAGTTAACTCATAAATCAAATCAGTTAACTAGTTAGTCAATTTTGTTAACTAGACAATCTATTCAGTTAACTCTTCAATCTATTTCTGTTAACTCCCCTGTTGCATGATAGACCAGGACACTTGTCCTCTTCCTATTCGCGCACATCCTCTCAAATCTACTCAACCGTTGATCCTCTTATTCATTCTATATTGTTGATCTTCTCTCTCACAAGTCTAGAAATACAACCCCTATTCCTCCATTTGAATAATCCAAGCTTTTAGTAAACTTACTCTGCTGGAATCACAACATACCTTTGGCATCCAACACCATTCCATAGCTTGCGATCACCATTTTTATTTGTATTGAAGATCCTCTTCATTACAATAACTATCATAGTCATTTCTCTATTGTCATCTTGAAGAAAAAAGCAAGGAAGTGCGCTTTCTGAGGGCTTTATTCACACGAAAGATCAATTTGAGGTTAGGCAACCAATGGAAGCTGTGAAGTAATAAGGTTTGCAAGGTATTGTTCTTTGTGTTTGAATCTTGATTATTGCAATTTCTATTGAGTTATTGGGTTATTATTGATTATTGATATATTGCTCCACATTTTCCCATAATAGTTCCTAAGTTTGTATGTGCTATTATATGAAGGTCTTGGCCTTCGGAAGTTGGTAAAGGTTTTTGCTGCAGAGAATTGCCTGAAAGACTGTCTGGTAAAACAAAACTCATTCTTCCACATTTGAAGATATGGTCATGCGGTTCAAAAGTTACGTCCAGTATGATGTAAAGGTGCTAAATCCAAACTTTTAGATCATTTGTCCCTCCGCAGTGAAATTTATGAAAGACAGAGTTCTGATCTGTGCTATGCCAGAATCAAGTGATGATGAGGACTATTTGGAATGCTCTGCATTCCTCCGCAGTGATAGATATGGCTATGTGGTTTTGAGGATATGTTCACAGTAGTGTATGAGTGCATCCGTGACATGAGTTTCAGGTGTTTTGGAAGTCAGCAAGCTTATTTTTCAAATGACAATTGTGATACAGTTGTTTCGGATCACTAGTTGTTCTCAGGACATATGCTGATGATGTGCACCAATTTGTTGTGGCATGGAATGGTACATTGACTGATGGAAGATGGTCTTGATGATCTTATGTTGTCTCTTGTTGCTCCGTAAAGTGTTTTCCTTGTCTCTCCGGAATTGATTAAGGTCTGGAATGATGATATTAATAGGCTATGCCTCTGTCTAGCCGACTGAAGAATGTTGTTGTTGTGCGGAGGTCAAGGAATGTTTAGAGATGATCTATAGCTCCTGCCAACCAATCTAGAAGAAGAACAAGCAATGTTTAAGCATTCATGAGTACCGCCAAGATTGTGAAGACTGATGTGCTACATGTTTAATGTTTTCTTGCTTAAGGGTTACCTAATTTAAATCTGTGTAATGTGTGGATGATATTCCTTGAAGAATGGTATTGTGAAGGATGTTTAGGATTGGACTAAGCATGTATTGGGATCCGCAAGGCATGTGTTTCCTTCTGGTGTAGCGTGTTGTTAATGATAGGGCTTTCCCTATGCATGTTTTCATGTTGTGATCTCTGGCCGACTTGTAAAATGTAATATTCTTATTGTATTGGCTGACTTGTAATGAAATCAATGTAATGTCATGTATATATTGTAAACCTAGTTGATCTAGGTGAGGTATGATTGCGAAAATGAAATTATGAATCTATAAAGAGCAAAATATGAGTATCATATGCATTGTGATGTGTGACTAAAGGAGAAAGAGCAAAAGTGTTAGAGGCTATCATGGTTCATCTTGAAGACATTTTTTGTAATAGAAGAGAAGTGAAGAGTGTGCCTAATTGATCCAATCATCAGAAGAAGTAGAATTGCAATCATCAAAAGTGTGATCTTCAATGTCAGTTTTCAAGCAGTAGAAGGATTGTCATACTGTAATCATTTCTAAGTTCATTCTCAGTTCAAGGAGTAGTTGCCTCCTTGGGTTGTAGCCCTAAAAAAAAGTCTACAGGGAGTTGTAGCTTCCTTGGGAGTGACCCTAAAACAAAGTCTTCAGAGAGTAGTAGCTTCTTTGGGTTGTAGCCCTTAAATAAAATCAATATGGAGTAGCAGCTTCTTTGGGTTGTAGCCCTAAAACAAAGTTGTAATTTTAAGCTTCATATATTGTGAATCAATCCTCACCATGGTTTTTCTCTTCTTGGGTTTTCCACATATATCTGGTGTTATGTGTTGATGTGGATTGCGTTAATCTTTCATGTTTATGTTGATGTTGTAATGCTTAAGCTTTAATCTGCTCCAGAGGATTTGAAGTTTGATCAAATATTGATTCACCCACCTCTCAGTATCCTAGTGTGTTCAACAAACTTAATGAGTCATCATTATACAAACAAGATCATTATGAAAAGTCAAACCATTTGGTTAAATACAAGTTTGAGTTAACCATAGGACATTAAAGGTTTCCAAGTTGAGTTAGAGGTGATAAATGTATGACTCCACTTTTTAAAGAAGTGGTTGAATTTATTCAAACTTTGGCCAAAGTAGGTGTAAAAGTCTCTTCATGCATTTGGCGGTTCACTGTGTCATACTTAGTTAGAGAAGTCTATAGTTGTATGATTGTGTTGGTTATATAAGACACAACACTAGAAACTTAGATGGCATTACTAGGGGGTTCTTAGTCTATACTCTTCGTTGAAGGGTAGGGCCACTTCCAGTTGGAAGGTGTGAGGGGGACCATCAGTCTATGGTTGGAGGTAAAGCACTTGGGTGATGCTCTCCCTCTTGCAGATGACACGCTGAGACTTGTGAAACAAAAGGTTAATCCAGATAAAGAAGTCCTGACCATGTACTTATTTGTAAATTATAAATATGTTTACTTGATTATAAATCTGTTGTTAATCAAAGTATGCACCCAACACTAAGCTATCAACTTAGCTACTTGTTGACACATGGGAACACTCCTAGGCCTGTGGGTTGCCTAAAAATTGGAGTGAACCTCCAAAGTGAGCTGACTCTCTTGGTAACTTCACCTAATCTAAATGATTTGCCAATGAAAAGGATAGAAAGTAACTGATAATGAAATTCTAAAATCTAAGGATATTTTACTAGAATTTTAACTTATTTTGATGCTTTTACTCACAATCAATTTCTCAGGACAATGACTTTCACAATCTCTTGTGTGCATACAACACAAAAATGATTTGGATGAAGGTTTGAAATCAAACACAACATGCAACCTGTATTATATGAACTTTTGCACTCACACCTGCAATAGTAGGACATACAAAGGATCTAAAAGAAAGTATCACAATGAAAACATCAAACTACCATTGCAAAATGAGACAAAAATCAAGATAGGAATGCTCTGTTGTTTCTATTAAACTGAGAGTATAAAAAATGAGAATATGAGCACAAAAAGTGTTTACAAGCTCTCTGTAGGTGAACAAGAGAGAAGAAACAATAATCAGAACTGCCAAAAAAATAAGTTTTTCTCCAATATATGCCTCTAATTTTTCCAAAATGGAAAAATAGGAAAAATCTGTGAAAATCTCTCCAAAAGCTAGCCTCTGAGTCATTTTCAAGATCCACTAAAAAGCTACCAAAAAGAACACTAAAATGCCTCAAACTGAAAAGAAAAGCTGCCAAACTGATATCCCAAGTGGTCCCACCAAAATCTCCTCAAAATCAAGCTTTATCTGATCAATAAAATCTCCAATTTGCCCAATTTTTTCTCAATTTCACCAAGAAGAAAGAAAATATTAAAAGATATGTTTTAGTCAAGATTTACTTTGTTTTAACTGCATAAAAATAACAATTATTAAAGCAATTTATAAAAGCATTGCTTTAATAATGTTTTACAAAGATTTGCAGTTTTGTCTCTTGATTTGACTCGATTTGGTTTTTGCAAAAATAATACAAGACTTGAATGAAATTTTGCCAAGTATAATATATTCTATTTGGACAAAAAATCATAAAAGGATAAGGCACTATTGAAGGGTTTAAAAAAAAATATGAAAGACCCCTAAGGTCTGTCTTCTATTTGGTTTACAAATCAAAATCTAAAGTATATGGGATTTTGGCTTATCTTCAAAAGTGACTAAATAGCCTCCAAGGAATAAAGCCTAAGTATTGTATATATCATGGGATATAATACCCTCGAGGGTATTAGTTGAGGGTTTGAAAAAATAATTCAATGTGATAAAAATCACCATCGAACTAGGGCCAAAGTGGAACCCTAACACAAAACCATTCTATGCCCTATCTTTTCGGGCTCATTTTGGACTTTACATTTTTTTATGATGAGGCTCTACTACTCAGCTGCCATGGGGTTAAGGTTTGGGTTAAAATCTTGCATCTCTCTGCTATTCCTGAAGGATTTTCATGGATTCTCTTGAAGATTCCGATAGGAAATAACAAGGTAATCAGTTCTCTGTCAATATTAAACCATATTCTTTGCATTTCAACACTGGTTTCTGATCTTAGGCCACGACCATGAAGCTTTTTTGATGCATTCTTTTATCTCTGCTTCTTTCTGTTGACACATTCTTGGCAAAGGTTGCCATGAAGAACCATTTCTGAAGCTGGTTCGAGCCCTTCCATGTGATTTCAATGCATGATTTTATAGACAATGAAAGATAACTTCTTTATCTCGGATATTTTTTCATTTCCTGTAACTTTCTTGTATATTCTATTCATTAGAGGTCACGGCCAAACTTGTATCTTTGAGTGTTTTTTGTTTATATGAGCTCAAAAACTTTCTATTCTCCTTTGTATCTGAGACTTCTACTTGAAGCCCCAAGTGGGTTTAACTTGCTATGAGAAAAAGACTCACTCTAGCTGCGACTTTGATGGCACAAAAATGGGTTTCTTATTTATTTTCTGTATGCAAAAGATAATGAAATCACATTGTTCTTCATTTTTGAAATTGCAAAAAGATAGACATTATACTGGGCTGTGGCTATATTTGGTATATTTCACATTTTCTAAGTGTTTTTTAAACCCTCATGGGCTTGAACCCTATACCTTCTCCTGTATTTGACGTGATTCTCAGCTTTTCAGGACCTGTTGACCAAAATGACTACTTTTCTCCACTTGAAAACTGGCTGACGGAGGCATTTTTAACATTTTCTAAAAAAACAAGAAAAAAATCTAAGTTTGCCAAGGTTGGGTACTCCCAGCCTCTAGGGGCGCCTAGGATTTCTAGACTTAACCAATTTGAGGATTTTTTAACTTTTCCTCATTTTTTGGTTTCATCCTACTTTGTTATTCATTCTTTGTCAGTTAGCTATTGCTCAGTAGTTCTTCACCTTCTGAACAACATTGAAAACTTGAAACTAACCCTTGACAGATGAGTTCCCTTCATTAATGCACTCAGAGTTTGTGCTTTGCCTTCTGAAAATGTAGAATTAACCCAGTAGAGAAAACTCGATCTTTTGTAGATTTTGTCTAGACCACCTTGATCGTGAAGCAAAACCAGCCAATCAGAATCAGGCACGACACTTGAATCAGAGATTCTATTTTTAGAAAGTTTTTTCAGTATCCGTATCTCAAGAAACCCAGAAAACCTAATTTGACGTCTATTTTAAGAAACTTTCTAAAAATAGAAAATTGATATTTTTAGAAATTTTGGCTTTTTGACTTTTTTTGATGTAAAATTTTCTAGACTTGCACAAAATGCCTTAATGAAGCAAAAAAAATTATTTGGCACAATAATTGGCTCTGTCTGGGGACCATGTCAGATACTTACAGCATAGGAGAACTGGGAATCTTTGGAGTTTCTAGCTTAGACCAGTGCCTTATCCATTGGGCAGTAGAGTCAGGTCATTTTCCTAATCACCTAGAATAAGACTTTGCCCTAAAAATCACCTAGGATTGGACTTCCTAAAATCACCTAAGAGTTGGAACTTCCCAAAACACAAACAACACAACTGTCACATTATAGAAAGGGAAATACATTACAACATAACGATCACATCACAGAAAGGGGAAACACATTACACACACAAACACTCTTTTTCTGAGCAAGGACAAGAAAAACAAAAACTGTTACACAAAACCATCAACTGGTTCAAAAAAATATGAGCCTTTTCTCTTGAGCTGTGAGATTTGTCTTGGCAACACATAGCTTTTCTTCCTTTGCAACACCTTCTCGAAGAGCCACGATTCTGGTGGGTAATCACGTTTAGGCCACGAGAAGTTCATGATGAACTGATTGATACGCCAGAGCTCAGGTTGATCAACTTCTTCCAAAGTGAGAAGTCTTTGCAACACGTGAAGGTACATAACCTCTTTTTGAAGATATGAAGCAATATCTTGTGGCCAAAGTATACTTGTGGGAACGGTAACCACCACATATAAAACTTGACTTTCTTCATTTATGTCTTCAACATATGCAATCCTAAACTTTGTCAATGTATCATCCTCTGAAAAAGGTTGAAGCTGCTGATACAGAATTTCTGTCATTGGTTCCCAGCTTACTAGATCTACAACTGTTATCATCAATTTATGTAGAAATTTAGGTACTTCATCATCTTTAACGATCATGTCTTCATCCATCCAATCCTTAGAATCTGAGTGCGATAAATCATCAAAATTTGAATCTTCGAGCACTTGATCATTATTAGAGTACACTTGATGGATAACATCTTTACCTAGTAGTTCACTTCGCCATCCATCATTTTGACTCTCATCAACCTCCATAGAGCAATTTTCTTCAATAAACGTATCCTCGAGACCAAAAATACGGATATCTCGTAGAATCTCATCTTCAGTAACCATGTACCCTTCTTTTGATAGACAAACAAGATCAAAAACATATTCCTCTAGGATTTGTGTTTCTTCTTCATCTACTTGATTGATCTTGCTTATGGGAAATCTCACAAAACACTTGTCGAGAATTTCTAACTTTTCCATATGGTTCTCTTCAGTGACCAAGGATGAATATTCCATGAGCTTTTCCTCTCCACAAGTCTCTTCATATATTGCATTTTGTGTCGACTTTATCATATTTGTTTCTCTTTCTTGCACAAGTTCATGTATAACCTCTGAAAGTTTAGCATCATCTTCTTCACTAGTGTGTATAAAAACTTCTGAGATGAAGACGAGCTAAATTGCAAAAGAAAATTTACAGTATCCTCTACTGAAGAATCACTCTCCAAGTGATGTAGAAAACTATCGAGATCCAATGATGAATCTTCCATATGATCTCTAGTTTTGAGAAATTCCTCCAATGATGAATCATCTTCAAAATGAAGAAGATCTTGTTCTTGCTCCAATTGCAATGATTCTTTGGTCTCTTCTCCTTTGAATGTATCTAACACAGGGTCTTCAAACCAGCCCTCAAAAGATGAGAAGAACAAATTGAATTCACCATTGCTCTCTACAGCATATTTGATCTCTTCCTCGTAATTTTGCTCTTGAGAAGATTGTTGCACTTCTTCTTCCTTAGAGAAAGTATGCAAGTCATACATTTCTTCAGGTTCGTCCATCAACGATCCTTCTTCATATTCGAAGAAATTATGTAAATTTTTAGCTTCCGATGAACATTCATGTTCCATATGCAAACACATGATGTCGCTTGAAATAGAGTTAGGAAAATGATCCCTTCTAATATTTGATTTACATTGGTCAAATCTCTTCATAGAGCCGCCATCGGATTCATCAAAGAGACGTCCAAGATTATCCAAAAATCCTTGATTTTCATTTGATGCTTTTAATATTTACATGAATCTTCTCATCTCAGGGCAATTTTCTCCATCATGTTGTTTTGTTACGTGGAACAAGCAGTAGATTTGTATTGCAGAAGACACATCTGCCTCTTGACGCATAGGTGATACTTGACGCACAGGTGAAGCAGGTTGATCACTGACATAGTTAATGAAAGAATCTTGTATACTTGAAGGAGATGGAACTTGCTGAAGTGGTACAACATTCAAGGGCACCAATGGGTTGATTGAATCTCTTTGGATCTTTCCTGAAGTGATCATATGATCTTCTAATTCAATAGCATACTCCTGAGCTTCTTGCAGTTCTGTAGTGTGTCTTTGCTTGAGGTAAAAAGAATTTTTTGAAGATTGTGCATTTGTGAAACAACTTAGCAGAATTTCTGATGAAGGATTCAAGGTGTTCACGATTGTTCCAACCAGACGGTTGAATCTGGCCATGAACTCTCGCATCGACTCACTTATGTCTTTCTTGATGTTTGAGAGTTATGCAAACAAGACATGACTATCTTCTACAAGCTTGAAACAGGCGGGAAATCTCTCCCTCATCAATTCCCAACTTGTGATAGAGTTGGCAGCAAGGTGATTAAACTATTCAGCTACTGAGCTTTGCAATAATTCCACAAACAGACACACTGCAACATCTTCATGTGCAACGCCAAGAATTCCACAGGCAATGGTGAAGGTAGAAATGTGCTCATCAAGATGCTGCTTGCCATCACCATGAAACTTCAGAAAACTTTTTCTTGATCCTTCAGGAAGATCATGGTATTTTACTAGTGCCAAAGGTCCAATGTTGATACCCCAAGGCAATGGGGGTGGATGCCTCTGATTCAAATTATCGTGATTGTTATTATTTGCATCACCCATTGCTCTAGGCTGGATTACTGGTTCCTCTTGAGGTTCTTCCTGCTTGACTTCAGGAACTAACTGGACTTCAGGAACTATGTTGGATGCTTCTCCAACTTCTGTAGGAATAAGATCTTGGAAGAAAGTTTCTGTAGTACCGTCTCTTCCCCTTCTTGTATAAACCCTGTGAGCCAGGATTATCTACTACCACGCGAGAGGTGGTAACACTGGTCTTCAGGCCGCAAGATCTGCTTTGTTTTCTTCTTCGTCAAGAGTAGTAGTTGTGTTTCTCCACTGAGTAGGACTTTCCTTTTGCACAAATACGAAACTCGTCAGGCTACTAATGATGTCCCTTTGCTCTCCTTTCACCTGTATAAGATTTGGTTGAATAGTAGGTGGTGTAAGATTTGGTTGTTGAACAAGAGTAGTAGGACGCCAGATAATCATTCCTGTGACATAAACTTAAGCTTGCTTGAAGTTTTATGCCTTGTGCCCCATGGTGGGTGCCAGAAAATTGTTGGCGTTTCAATTCGCACCTCTGGAATGTGAGTTGGAAACGAACAGCTATGCACAGATAAATTGCTCTTCTAGTATGAGGGGAAGTTCCCTTTTTTTTAATGTTTGCCTTAAAAGATAAATAAATTAAACTTTTTCCTATCTTTTTGCTTCTCAGCTATGAGCACAAGGTTATAAAACTCTATCGCTGCAACAGAGGTTTTCTTTTTTAAAATTCTAACTACAACTAGTCCTAAACTAAATGACACTTTCGATCACCTAAGTAAATTCAGAGCAAAGGGATCAAAAGTTAATAGAGAATGATTTATTTTAGCATAAAAGCTCAAATAAACTTCTTCTAGATCACATCAGAAGACTCATTGTACTTTAAGATGAAAAATGAAATTAATATTCCGCAAGCCACACATCTGATGACAAAACTAGATGATTGTGAGATAGAGAATCAAAGCAAATGGTAGGCATGAGATTTCTATTCCCAATATCATAAAGTTATTACAACTCCATGACAATGATATTATAGCAAAAGGCAGGCATACAATATGCGATCAAACACTGGATAACAGATAACACAGAGTGAACAAGCACTTGAAATAATAGTTTTTGCAGGCTAGAATAGGCACGACAAATTTTGCTATCACAATTACAGCTCCCCTAACAATGGGCAAAGCTGCCCTTATTTATACTAAATCAAAGAAGTAGGGAACCTTAAAATCTCCTTGATTTAACCTAACAAACTTGCCAGCTCACAAGCTTTATTTCTATTCTAAGACAAAAATTACAACTAATAACTGCATTAAAACAATGTGCTTTAAAGCAAAGAAAGCTCCAACTATTACAAAGTGATTTTTTACTATTTTAAGGATGGATAAGCTTTGAATGAAAGAAAATGCTTTAAAACAAAAAGTATTGAGTTAAACCTGCTTTCTTTTCAGTCACATCCCCATCTTTATCATTGCCCTGTTGGTGACATCATCCACTGATATAAATATATTGCCGTAGCTGCCTATTCTTGGCCTTGAGGGCTGTTTTATCTTCTCCGTCCTTCAACACTCTCTCCTTCAGATTATCTGCTGCAACCTCAAAGGTATTCACATCCGTGCGCTGGGTACTTCTACCAAGAGTGGCTTTAACCACCTTGCAATCATTGACATTCTTATCTTCCAACGGTGTTACAATTTCAAGAATGATCTCTCCATCAGCATTTTTTTCTGATATTTTCCTTCGTCATTGTGCCACACCTTGTATTCTTCAATAGAAATGACAAAATTCTCCTTCCACGATGGTATTGAGAAATATTTCTCAATGTCATTAGGCCTGAGGCTACAAAGTACTGTATACTAAAAAACTTGAAGAATGCCTATGAACACGCCTATGTTTGGAAATATTTTGGACAAAAGGCTAAAAATTGTTTGCTGATTTCTTTTAAAAAGCAGCTTTCGAGAGAAAAAGCTGGCACATGGGTTTTGTAGACAATCTCGTTCTGAAGCAACCCAAATCGTCAGATTTTGAAAAAGTCGAGGATTTCCTAAAAAAGTAGCAAAAAAATAGATTTTGGGAAAACTAAAATTTTCTAATCTTCAAGAGGACGTAATTCCAAATGAACCCATTTCGATGAAAACTGAAAAAGCTTCGGCTCTGTTTCTGAAAAGTGATGCCCTAGAAAAATGGACCTTGAAAAAGCGCTCCTCTGTGCTTACCAATCCTGAAACCATGAAGAACACTGAAAAAGCACTCCATTTGGCTTCTCAAATCTTCATGAGAAGAAAAAGATGTTTTCTTCCTCTGGACGCAACCTGCAAAGATAATGAATAAAGGAGGCCAAAAGCTTGTCTTTATAAAACATTAGGGCGAAAAAGCAGCTTTCTTTGTTAAAGCACAAAGCTTGAATCTTATCCATGAAGAAAGCATCTTTTAAAGCACAAATCCAAGTTGATATGCTCGAATAGGAAGAATCCCTATTTTATAGTTGCCTATGGCTTCATGTGTGAGATGATGAAAAATATCTTTTTTGATGATGTCATCAAACACATGAGGTTGCAAAAGTGTTAGCCAATTTTTACTTTCTTTTTGAAACTTTTGCACTCATTTTGACTCCAGCGTGGCCTGCCTCTAACTTCAACAAGACAACAAACTATCACTGTTTGACCGAAAAAGCTGACTGATCATGGCACCTTGAAGAGTTATCAATCTTGATTTGATCCCCAGCCTCGAACTGACATTCTGACGACGTTTGACTGTAATTTGACTTCTGGAAACTATCAACGGATGAAGATCAGGAAGTGGTTGGATGAAGGCATCATTGGAACATGAAAAAAAACTATCTCTAGAGATCCTAGGCACCCCTAGCCTCCAGGGGCACTTTTGGACTCATGCCTTAGTCAAATTTTTGATATTTTCAACTTTTCTTCATTTTTGGAAAAACATGAAAAATAAACTAAGTCTAGAGATTATGGGCACCCCTAGCTTCCTGGGGCACCTAAAATTCCATGCCTTAGAAATTTTTTAGAATTTTTCAATTTTCATCTGCAAATCTTGAATTCTGCCAGATTTTGAAGGTCCCTACCTGATGTATATTTCAAAATATATTTAAGTATATGTTTAGATATTGAATTTCCTATACTTTAAATATTTTGAAATATACCTTTATAATGTTTGAGATAGGTCTCAGATCCATGGGATTTAACATGCAGATTGTAGATTTTTGAGGATCCCCCAGATTTCAGAGTTAGTCAGTTTTTCATGGCTTCAAGGCATCAGACTTAGCCAATTTAACATCTCTTTCTTTAGGAATATATTTGGGTTTCAATCTTAGGGCCACATTTAGTGTTTTGGAGGTGCAAAAGTGCACCTGACTTCTTGGAGCAAATTTGCACCTAAGAAATGGAAGTCCCCAGGGTTAGGTATATTGAAAAATATATTTAAGTATAAGTTTGAGATAAGTCTAACTTTAAATATTTTTTAATATACCTTTCAGGATGTTTGAGATAGGTCTCAGATCCATAGGATTTAACATGAAAATTCTAGAATTTGAGGGATCCACCAGATTTTAGACTTAGTCATTTTTAGGATATCAGAACATCAATATATTATGGTTTGAAAATGATGATGCAAGACTCTTAAAAGGAAATTGGGATTGGTATGGGGATCTAGGACCTAATTCATCACCTTAGAGACACATTGGACAACCAAAAAGAACACCTAACTTTAAAGAGCGAAGAGAATAAAGGAGCATAACTGCTTTCTGTGTGGAATTAAGAATTGAGCCTGATCAAGGTCATGTGCAAAGTGAAATCAAATAACTTATTCCTAGAATACAAGCCATTGAGGATAAGAGGTAGTGCATGAAACAACCAATAATGTATTTTGAAAAAGACAACTAATCATGATTAGCATTGTTGAAAGAAATAGCTCAACAACAACTATGAAGTGCAAATATTAGATGAAAGAAAAACTCGTTCAAGAAGATTGTCCACATCTAAGGGCTTGTTACTACTTTCTATAATGAAGTGGATTTTTTGTCATATATTTTTAGAAAAGCGAAGGACAACTAGGAGTTACTCAAGCCGCATGACACTCATTTGTAAGTTAAATTTTGGGTGAAATGTAATGAAGGAATAGAAGACAATAGAGAAAAAGACAAGTGTCTTTTGCTATTTTTTCTCTTTTTAGTTTTTGGAGGGAATGACTTTCACTTTCCCCATCCAACAAACCTATATCAATGTAATTGTGACATATTGTAAAGGGTTGGAAACCTACTTTTGAATACACCATATCAAATTTGTTGCTCCATTTTTTGTGATTTCATTTTTATGATGGTTTTCAATCTCTAAACGTATTTATTATATTTTCATACAATTAATTCATCAATGTTGATGGATCCAAAATGTGTTCGCATCACTGACATCTTGATGATGATGAGATGTTCTATGTGGTCAACTTGAACACATTGACATGATTCAAAATTCTACATTTATTAAAACATATACTATGAGAATGTTTATTTAATTTGCACGAGATTGGTGGTTGTTGCAGCAATATAGAAACATGATCATGTTTAGTTGCATTATATTTTAATTTATTTTGAAATGCATGTTTTCCATGTTTTTGAAATATTAAATGGTTAGAAAAGGGAAAAGTGATTATCTAATTTGAGTTAACAGTTTTAATTGTGGATTAACAATTATATGTAATTATTGTGTGCCTTGGGGAAGGCTTTGTATTTTATGTATTTATGTTTTGAAAATTATGGTTTCAAGTGTAATGCATTCTAATTTAATTATTAGAGTTATTTTCTTAAGTTATAAATATTAAAACTATGGAAAAGACATTATATGTCATTGCTATGTGCTTGGGAAATATATTAATTTCTATTTATTAGAACTATCTATTTCTAGACTTTTGTCTTACATAGAATCACTTTATAAAGGAAATTAAATTTATTTATGTGAGTGTTTGGATTTTATGGAATGTAGGTACCTTGTAGAAATAATTGCATTAATTTAATTAGTTAATTTCCTATTATTTATGTAATGTCTCCTTCTCAAGCCTAACCAGTTGTGGGCCCGATAGCCTATTTCCTTGAGTTTTGATAAGCTATGTGGTATGGTAAAGGGCTCCTTATTTGTGGAGATCATTGGTTCAGTTGTTTTTGGGTTTCAGTTGATCGCATTGAGTTTAGTTGAGTTTCAAGATTGTAGTGCAGCTAAATTCAAAAGTTTTTTCAGTTTCTCGGATTGCTTACAAAAGTCGTATATTTTTAGAAAGTCATCCAGATGGCATCATTCTTCATCCCAAACTTCTTGGAGTACGTTGGTATACTTTATTTTGTAGTTTGATGATGTTTGGAATTTTCTGTAAAGTTGGGTGTATTAATGAGCTATTTAATTATTATTTGCACTTTTATCTTCAAAGGATGGAAATAATTAAAAGTGCATAAGTGTCATAGCTCATTTAAAAAAGGAAAATATATTTTAATTATTTAGACACTTAAAAGTGAGCGCTCAAGTTGGGAAAAGAGAAATAATTAAGTTGGAGGAAAAAATGTTATTATTTCCAAGAAATAATTCTTTTATTGCATAACTTACAAAGTGCCTTTATAAGGAGCATGAGAGCTCATTTGTTTTTTTCATGCTATTGATTTTATAATGTTATGATGTTGGATTGAACCTAAGTGTTCTTCCTTCCCTTCTTGAGGATGTCAACCCTCTAGAAGAAGATCAGTTTCTGTGATCAGAGATCCACCCTAGCTAGTTCAAGGTGATTTGATTCATAAATCACACAGAGTTGAATGGACTTTGATGTTTTTGAAAGGGAAAGAGAACCTAGCATGCACCTCACAACATCTTATATTTTACTTAAATAGATATTCAATAACTTGATGCAAGCACATACTACTATACCCTTAAAGCGGAAACATACATAGTTGATTTCCCATCACATTAACCCTTAGAGGAAAGATAATGTAGCTTTTAGATCTAAGAAAATTTCAACAACATAACATGTAAATTAATACTTTAATATCATGAAAGAAGAAGAAAATAGATAGAAAAGAGGAAACACCAATATATGTGGGGATATTAGAATTGTAGAATTACAAGATGAATAAAAAACATGAAAGATCGGAAATCAATACACACAGAAATCAAATGAAGTCACCATATATTAAGCTAAGAATAACAATGTACATATAGACAAGCAAGGAGTAACTGCCACCAAGAAAGAAGCAACTGTTGCCATGAAACATGGAGAAGACTGAGTCAACGGTGAGTGGTGGCAATAGGTGGTGAGTTTGCATGTCGAATTGGGACACCTAACTAGCTTAACGATGTGTATTTTACCCACGTGCAAGGAAAATGCATAAGATAATATATACACTAACACCCCCCATTAAGCATAGCTTAGGTGGGTACAAGAAGAGATGGGTCCTGACTACTAAGCCTGGCAAGGTACCCATTTATAAAGTAATCTCTCATGAAGCGGAGAAAGGTAGAAAACTCTATGGCAAAAAAACTACCCTCCAAAAGAGAGAAAATATGCATGAAAATTATACAGGTGAAGTAGTACTAGTTCTTTCACTAAGTACAATATATGGTTCCCCCAATAGGAGAGAAAATGATAGATGGTCTATGAGACCCCCCATAATACATGTCCTTCAAAAGTGAGGCTAGATAGTATAAAAAGGATGCAAATGTAGATCCAGGAATGCCGAACAATGTTCCTTCCCTTGGGAAGAAATGAAACCTTCTAAAGATGTAGGATATCTTCCCATGCAAGAATATGTATGTATGATCTTGAATCATGTTGAATCTGATCCAAGGATGATGATGTCCATGTTGATGTCTTTGAAGAGTACTCAAGTGTCCCCATGTTGATGTCAAAGGATGCCATAATCAAATCAGGTTCATGCCCAATAGATGAGGATGATGACGATCCAGAACCATGTGTAAGACTATGTAGAGCATGAATATCTAAAGAGGACAAAGGTGATGCAACATTGCAGCTTCATCAAAACTATCATCGCAGAGAACACTGATGTCCTCAATGTGTGCTTTCATGTCAACAATGCAGGACTCTACAAACAAACAAGTGATGTCAGGTAGAAATTTCATCCCAATGAGCAATGCTAGGAAGACTGATATCCTATTGCAAAGAAGCACCAAAATCTTTCGAAGAAGCGACTCTAGAATCTAATGAAGCAATAGTAGGAGGTGGCAGAATATCTGCCAATGCAGGAGGTGTAGAGAGAGGAGGTACAAGTGGTTATGCCTCTATGTCATCAAGATAGTCAAGTCTTGAGCGTAGTGGCTTATCTCTCTTATTTCTTTTTTCTTACCATCTCTCTTTATCTATCTTTCTCAGCTCTCTATCTCTCTATTTCTTTCACTCTCCATCTCTATCTTCCCTTCTTTCTTCCTCTATCTCTCTTTGTTTCTCTATCTCCTCTCTCCATCTCTCTATCTTTCTCTATCTAACCATCTTTCTTTCTCTCTCCATCTCTATCTCTCTATATCTCTATCTTTCTCTATCTCTTTGTCTCCCTCTATCTATCCATTTCTCTTTATCTGTCTCGATCTCTAATTTCCTCTCTCTATTCCTCTTTCTCTATCTCCCCTTCTTCCTCTATCTCTCCCCTCTCTCTCACTCTCTTCTTTCTTACTTCTTATCATCTCTATCTTCCCTTCTATTTTTTCCCTATCTCTCTATCACTTCTATATTTCTCTCCCCCTCCTCTCTCTCTAATTCTTATTCTCTCTATCTCTTTCTCCCACCCTCTCTCTCATAAATATATATCTATTTTATATAGGAATCTCTCTCTCTCTCTCTCTCTCTCTCTCTCTCTCTCTCTCTCTCTCTCTCTCTCTCTCTCTCTCCATTTGTCCATCTCCATCTCCCACTTCCTCTCCCTTACATAACTATATCTTCATCGCCCACTTCCTCTTCCTTGCACTTATATAACTATTCTATATACAAAATCTCTATTGTAACTATATTTATTAGGTATATTATATTTGATATGATGTAAATTATATGTATATTCTATTTTTATATATACTTACATATTAATGATAAAATAAGAGTGAATATATTTTTAATATAATATATTGACTCTCACTCTATTCAATCCTTGCAAAATTAAACCAAGGTTAGAATGAATATATGTCCATCTCTCTCTCTCTATTCAATCTCCCCCCCTCTCTCCTATATTATATTTAAAATATCTAACAAAACTATAATATGTAATTGAAACAAGTATGTAAAAATAAATACCCTTAAGAAAATACAAATTTCCAATATTATATATATATATATATATATATATATATATGATAAAATAATAAATTATTTTAATTTATAGTATATTATATTTTTCAAGAAACTATAATTTTTTGGAAAAAATTATTAAATTTTTTATTGATTTATTTTATTTATATAATATTTTATATTATATTTATATAATTTATTAAATATATATTCTATTATTTCTATATTTAATAATACATATTATAGAGTATATAATATATAATAGATATAATAATTATATGGTTTTCAATATATAAAATAAATATAATTGATTAATAAATATATATAAATAATAGATTTATTTATTTATATATTTATATATGTTCTATTTCATATAATTACGTCGAGAGGCAGGGATGGAGAACAAGAGTCGAAAGATTTTGATTCCATGTAATTTTATAAGATTCCAATAAAAAATAGGATATAAGATTCTAATCAAAATATATAGACCAGATGGAAAACTAATAATAATAATATATGTGAGAGTAACGCTCTCTACCTAATAATTATCTCTTTAATTAATCATCCCCTCAGGAAATCATACAGAAATGGATCACACTTCTTCACCACTGTACTAAGAAAATAAATTCCTACATTTCCTTTACTCTGTGAAAAGCCAGTCTTCACAACCAAGAAAAACATGGATACAAAATTAGCAAATTATGAATTACCTAATGTCATTGGAACCGTCAGCAAAATCTACTTTGCAATAAACATGTATAGCAAAGAAATCTGCAACAGACAGAGGAAAGTCCAGCCCTAGTTTAGATATATTCCATTAACAATTGTGTAAGACGTATTATTGCCAATCGTTAGCTAAAGAAATGGTATTATAGATATCCATGCCCAAATTCTAAAAATGGATTACCCTATTAAGAGTCTCCTCAGATGAAGTCATGGAGCTCCTCTACAATCAATGCCACACAGAACAAGACCAACAAATTGGAGATCATGCTTGAGAAGGATCGAACCTAGGATGCTGCTACTTTGAAATAGAGCACATTTCATTTTTTTAGATCAATCAACATCACACTCCATGCCTTACTACCATTAAAATGCCTCTGGAACTAAACAAAATAGTACTACCTAGATTTTCAAAATCTATGGGATTGCTCTTTTTCTTAAAACCTATGAGCTAGCACTAATCAACCTGAGGATCTATACATCTCACCTACCTTGTAATAATAATTTGGAACAACGCACATTTATTCCCAAGTGTTTGGAATTAATAGACACTGCTCCTTATTTGATTATTTCCCCCCTCTTCATGAATTCGGTTGTTGCAATCTCATTTCAGAATGTGTGTACAATGAAAAAAGGCAAAATTTGGATACCTATCTTGTAGTTGACATTGTTGATAAATCTGGTCTGAAATTGTAATAATCGAAGAAGTGTTATTTTCTATTTTAATACTTAGGATTTTGGAAACTCTTAAACTATCATGAAAATTGCCTCAAGTTTTATTAGTGTTTTGATAGTTTAGATTGTATTAGAAGTTAATTGTTCAAAGTTAGTGTTTTGGTGGTTTAGATTGTATTAGGAGTTAATACATCAAAGATAATGTTAATATATTTTAATTTTGTTGTTACATTAAAGTTCAAGTTATTAGTAAGTGCATAATTAGTAAAGTTAGATATAATTGGGAGAGCCTGCAGGTAAGATTGAGGGTCTCACCATTCAATAGGTAATGTGTCAGATATTAAGGTAAATGATAAAATATATTTCAAAATAGTAAATTACAAGAGTTTCAAAACAAAATATTATGTGTATTTATTTGAGAGAGAGAGATACACACACAGAGAGTGAGAGGGGGAGTGATGGGAGAGTTTTCACATTCAGACTAAAAAACCCATTTGCAGAAACCACAAACAAAGAGGATTCCGAAATAAGAGATAGAAAACACAAGACAATTCCTTCACTATGACAGGGGATAACAAAAACAGAAGCGACAAAACATGATGTAAAGAGATTTGACTTTAATATTCAAATTGCTAAGCATTACAAAATCATGTATTGGCCTATAGTCGGCCTCAACAATAAAAGGATTCAGAAAAAAAAAAAATTATCCCCACAGCTCTATCGATCTTCTCTGTCTACTCGACCACGACCTCCTCTTCATCTTAACTTCTTTTATTTATTTCAACCCCTAAGCACTCTCTCTTCTGCGCAAAATATATCTCTCAACTATATGATAATCAGTCCTCTACTTCACTACACACTCAGACTATCGCCTCTCCTCCTATATGCTTAATCTACCTTCTCTCCCCCTTATCTATGTGAATTACCTCTCTTTTTAAAGTAAAACAAATACTTCTCATCAGACTGGAAAACAAAACCATAATGCTCATGTTCAGCAATGCAATAAAAATTGGAGTCGTCGATGTTAAGTGCTGAGGATCAGCAGCCACCAAATAGTATGAGGGAGATAATAGTATTTACTATTTTGGAATGCATGATTTGAGGTGTTTCAGACCTTTCCTTAGTAACGATAGAAATAAAGCATTGCTATCTTTAGCCAAAACTGCCAGCCATGATTTCTATAGAAATATGCAGAATATATGTGGTGACAAGAAGATCATCATAGGCTGCACGAACATAGAAAACAAAAAACCCACACTTAAAATAAATGCAAACCAAAATTAGAGGGAATGGGATGCCACTACATCAGAACCTCCAGGTAGAAAAATTCATGAGCTCCTGCTCATGAGGTCCATGATTCAATTTTTTTCTTTTTCCTCACTTTCCAGTTTCTTAATTCTGCACTTCCATACTTGCATTGTCACCTTCAAAATTTTGCTGTCTACATTTGTCCGCTTCTTTCTCTTTGTGCATACTTCCTCCTTCAATTCTCCTTATCAACTCCAAATCTCCACCATTCTGACTCATCATCACAATCGTCTAATGGCATTATCTCAAATGAAAACAAAACCTCATAGTTATTTTGTGTAAAAGAAATTACCTCCGGAATATTAATTTCTGCAATGTTATCTGTTAACAGTTCTTCTACCTCTTCGATATCCTCTGGTTCTTTCATTAAACTTTATTTCTCTACTGCTTCTGCCTTCACTAAGTCTACACTTTCACCTTCCAGATTCGCCTTCGAACTATTTTGCACTTCTAGTTGTTTATCCTTATTTGCAAACATGGTTTTATTTTCATCTTCATTATATTTATCATCTTTAGAAATAAAAGCATGAACTATAGCATCAAACTTAGAATTACCTTGAACATCAACATGATCAATTTCAAACCTCTGACAATCTACACTTTTCTCATTTCCTGTCACTGGATAATCTTCTTCCTTATGAGGATGTTCGTAGTCCTCATCAGCATCCTCTGCATTCTTTCTATCAACTTCTTCTTTTTTTGTTGCTAGCTTACGATCTTCTACTTCATTCTTTCTTGCAATCGCATCAGCATTAGGAAAATAATATTTTTCCAATGCTTCCATTCTTCTTGAAATCTTTTGCAAATTCTCATTGAACTTTCTCTTTTCCACACCATCCCAATATCTACCCCACGATGGTATAACAATGGGTCTTCTAACTGCAATCTTCATCTCCCAACTTGCACTCTGCAACGAATCTTCCATGCCTCCTTCTCTACCCTTTGCAATTATAGGTCTCCTCTCTCTCCTACAAAAAAATATTCTAGGGTTTACTTGACACACAACAACCTCTCCTTTCCCACACCCACTAGTCCTGGCTAAGTTGCCTCTCTTCGATGATCTACTTAGCACTCAAGAGCAACCTAGCTCTGATACCACTTGATGGGAGAGTTTTCACATTCATACTAAAAAACTCATTTGCAGAAACCACAAACAAAGAGGATTCTGAAATAAGAGATAGAAAACGCAAGACAATTCCTTCACTATGACAGGAGATAACAAAAATAGAAGCGACAAAACATGATGTAAAGAGATTTGACTTTAATATTTAAATTGTTGAGCATTACAAAATCATGTATCGGCCTACAATAGGCTTCACCCATGAAAGGATTCAGAAAACTAAAACAAATTATCTCCATAGCTCTATTGATTTTCTCTGTCTACTTGTCCACAACCTCCTCTTCATCTTAACTTCTTCTTTTATTTATTTCAACCCCCGATCACTCTCTCTTCTACGCAAAATATATCTCTCACCTATATGATAATCGGTCCTCTACTTCACTACACACTGAAACTGTCACCTCTCTTCCTATATCCTCAATTGAACTTCTCTCCCCCCTTCTATATGTGAATCACCTCTCTTTTAAAGCAAAACAAATACTTCTCATCAGACTGGAAAACAAAACCATAACACCCACATTCAGCAGCACAATAAAAATAGGAGTCGTTGATGTTAAGTGCTGTGGATCAGCAACCACCAAACAATATAAGGGAGATAATAGTGTTTACTATTTTGGAATGCATGATTTGAGGCATTTCAGACCTCCTTGCCTTAGTAATGATAGAAATAAAGCATTTCTATCTTTAGCCAGAACTGCTAGCCATGATTTCTATAGAAATATGAAGAATATATGTGGTGACAGGAAGATGCTCATAGGCTGCACAAACATAGCAAACAAAAAACCCACACTTAAAATAAATGCAAACCAAAATTAGAGGGAACGAGATGCCACTACATTAGGGAGAGAGAGAGAGAGAGAGAGAGAGAGAGAGAGAGAGAGAGAGTTTTACTTTTGTGAAACATGTTAGCATTATAACGTGCTAGCATTATGGCTCGGTATTACTCAGCCTTAGGCTCAGTAATACTGAGCCCTAACGCTAGCATGTTATGACTTGAATGGGACCAAAAAGTCATGTGGCAACTTTTTGGTCCCTCATCTTTGCGCATATACCCTAGGGTTAAGCATATAATTAAGGTTAGCGATACAATTAAGGTTAGGATTATAAGTCAAATTTAGGATAGAATTAGGGTTAGACTTACAGTTCAAATTTAGGATAGAATTAGGTTATCATTAGGGTTACAATTAGAGTTATGTTAGTATTAGTGTTAGGATTAAGGTTACGGTTATGGTTACAATTATAATTATGATTTGAATTAGTGTTTGGATTAGGATTGGAATTAGGGTTAGAGTTAGTATTACAGTTATGAAAATAATTAGGGTTGGAATTATAATCAAAATTAGGACAGGGGTAAGGTTAGAATTAGGGTTTCCAGAGTTAGAATTAGGGTTAGGGTTAGAATTAAGGTTGGGGATAGGGTTAGGGTTAGGGATAGAATCAGAGTTATTATAATCATAATTCTATATCTAACTCTAACCCAATCCCTAAACAAAATCCTAATTCTGAATGTAATCTTCATTCAAACCCCAACTCTAGCTCTAATTATGACAAGTTATTTGATCTATACATTACATTTAGCATATATTTCTATGAACATATTGATAAACCTGATTAGATTAAAACCATAACCCTAATATTATAATATAGGTTAGATATATAATTATAATAATATATTATATTATATAATTAATATAATATAGGTATATTATATATTTTTCAAACAATATAAGATATGATTATAATTATTATACAATTTATTATAATAATATATCTAATCTATATTATAATATTATATTATATAATTATAATAATTCTTATAATTATATTAACATAGTCGTAATTAGGCTTGTGGTTGTAGATGCTACTAGCATACCTATATTTAAAAAATATATCTAAAGTATGCCGAGAGATATCCTTCTTGAGGCGCCTATTTATTTTACCAATTTACCACACATAGGTGGAAATAGGCGCCTCCAAAAGGATATCTCTTAGTGTACTTTAGATATATTTCTTAAATATAGGTATGCTAGTATTAATACATTTTAATTATTTCTAATATATTTAATTCAAATTATAAATATTTTATTGGATATAAATAATTATAAATAGTATTGTTTTAAAACTGACGTCGAGTAAAGGTGAAAGAAAGAAAACGGTGAAAACCAATCGGACATATGCCTGCGAATGAAAAATAGATGATGATAAGTGAAATGAAGTCAAACGGTCAGATTTCTTTTCATCGTCTTGGATCCTATATTGAACATTTTTTTCCGTTGATCTCTGGGCCAATTTTGTCCTTCCATATTTGTACAAAAAAGATTATAATTATATGTACAACAAACCACCTAATTTTATAATGAATTTAAATGCTAGAAGTAGTTTTAAGATGTCATAATAGATTTGTAAAAACCACCTAATGGGCCATTACATTTTCAATTTACGGACAAAGACACATGCAAATTGCAGAAATGTAATAGTTAGCAAAGCAATGTCTAATTTTTTTCATTATCTAGCGTTCCTAAATGTTTTTTTCTAACAATTTTTAGTTAATGGTTTTATTTTTCATAAAAACACAATTTTATCTATATATATCATATTTTCCCACTAAGTGGAACAATCTTTTGACTTTTACAGATATTAGTATGTAATGTCTGTGTAATATATTTTTAAAAAATTTTTGGTGTATAGATCAAAAAAGAAGCTCTGGCCAAGAAGCTAAAAATCACCCCTAAACAAGTTCAAGTTTGGTTTCAAAATAGGAGAGCAAGGTAATAACCCCCTCATAGAGTAATTCATTTCATCACATATAATCTATTTATCAATAGTTGAAAATCAAATTTATTACAATAAAATTTGTAGGACGAAGTTGAAGAAAAAATAAATGGATGGTAAAGTGGGTAAGAGAAGTTACAGGTCATTGAGAGAGGAGAAGAAAAGAGTGCAAAAAGAGTTGGTAGAAATGAAGGATGTGAAATAGGTAGAAGAAACAACATCTACATCGTACATGGGATTTCCTCAGAGTGGAATCCATGATTAGTTTAATGTAGTACTCAGTTTGTGTTTGTTTCCACTACCTTTATTATATTTAATCAATCATAGATTCCTCTCTGAGGCCTATCATCTCTTTCAAGCCTTGGAATTCTATTGAAGCTAAGCCTCCATGCGCACCTATCAGGTCACCATTCTCATCTTGACCAGCACTATATTTGTATACATGTTGTAGCAATACTAGTGGAATAAGTATTAATTGCAAAGTGGGCCTGTCATAATATTTGCAAAAGTCTACCCTGATTTTATTCATTCTGTTACTCTTTATGTTTATGTTTATGTTAATTTTGTTGGAAATATGTGTTGTCATTGATGTCAACATAGTATACATTAATGTCAACATAACAGATGGAAGTTTATAGACATACTTGTACAAAGAAAGAGTCAATATGGTCAAGGAAAATCTCTGGGAGAAGAGAAAATAGTCTAAGTATGGATCAATTTTGGGCTTGAACATGATGAAGAGATAAACAATCATATCCTTGCATGATTCATGCATATATACATACATATCTCATCAGTTGGGAGTATCGCACTCGAGGGTAAGAAGTAAAAAAGTGTCTAAGGCATTCACAGTGCACATTCTAAGGCCAAGTCAACTTGAGTTGGTCCACACTTCTCAGCAAAGGAAGTTTTTGCCTTGTAGTTCTAAAGATAGCCTCTTGCATGTATTAACATGATATCTCCAAGGTTTCAACCCCTCATATATTCAGCATGAAAAGTTACACTTGGGATAGTACATCGACCATCACTTAGATAGAGCATAGTAGTAATGGGGAGATAATGGAATGTTCTACATTCCTTTGAAAGAGATTTGTTTGTCATGTGGTTCTAAGGAGTGACTAAGATTGGTATAATATATGTTATAATGGAGTTTCAAGTGGTTTGATGGTCCACAAAGACAATGCTCAAGTGACTGAGTCATCAAAATGTACTCTGGAGCCTAAATGCACAAGTTAAGTTCTACAGAAGTTGAAACATAAATAGTTCTACTCCTTGAGGTCATGCAGAGGTTCTACATGGTTCATAATACATTAGGTATGTTCTACATGTAGAAACTCTTCATTCACCGGTACCACATCAAGCATTCAAACAAAGTTCAAGTATAATTGTCCTCCAAAACTATGAGTACTTAAGCCATTTTTGAATTCCTCTAGAAACTCCAAAAAAAGGTGTGTGGATCTGATAAGTTGCAAACATTGATGTCTTTGTCCATTTTCAAAAAAATTTAGGCCTTGCATTCCACCACAACATCATATTTTGAGTTGTGAAGCATTACATAAGGTCCGAAAGACCTTGTTCTCTACATATAGATATACTTCTTGTCTTGCAGATACACATTTTGGCATGATACTTCTTCTACAAGGAGTATGGATGTTGTTGACTTCGTATGCAATCAAATCCTTGGTCCACAACAAGTTTGTTATCACTTTGCATGTGTTGAGGCTAACCTATGAGTATAGCTACACATTACATTCAATATTGTTCTAGATGCTGACCTAATCAATGTTTCAAGATTTTGTACAGGATATATATAGAAGATATAATTCATTTGAAATGCAATTAAGGTGTATTTGAATATAGCAGAGTAGAGTAAGAGATGAAATGTGCAAAATTAGTTTGAAGACATGTATTGAGCAAGAATGGTAGACTGCACCATCATCATACAATAGATGTGTTCTCCATAACAATCCTTATATCTATACTGTCATTGTAATAGCAGCAAGTTGTGCATTTAGGGAGTAGTAGCTTCCTTGGGTTGTAACCCTAAAAGTTAAAGTTGTAAATCAGGGAGTAGTAGCTTCCTTAGGTTGAAACCCTAAAACAATGTTGTAATACCTTTTTATAGTGATCATATTATACTATGAGCTAATCCTCACCGTGATTTTTCTCTGTTTTGGGTTTTCCACATAAAAAACTCCGGTGTTATGTGTTGCTATTAAATTGCAATCTTTCCTTTATGTTTGCAAAGTTATTCAGTTTTATCAGCAAATGTTTGGCTAAATCTTTTAAAGGTGTTGATTCACTGCATCTCAGCACCCTCTAGTGTTCAACAAATTTTTTAATTAAATTACATTATTATTTATGAGTTAGAAAATAAATAAGAGCATTTCTTATTTTAGTTATTAAATAATAAAAGTGAATTTAAAATGAACTAATTGAGATTTAAAAGGAATAAAGATAATTATGCTTTATTATTAAGATTAAGTTATAAAAATTAAAGCAAATGAAAGATGTAAAAAAAAAGAAGATGATTGTGTTTCGTGATTTATTTCTACTTTATTGTGCTTTGTTTTATTTTACTATTAATATGAGAAGACATAATAATTTTATATAATATATAGATATATTGGAAAGGGGAAGGAGAAAGAGGAGAGACATATTTTATGCTAGAGGTTTTATTGAAAAATGGAGGAAAATATTTTTTGGTTTTATTTTTTTGAGAAGATTAGAGGGATTCTCATAGGCAACGTCTGACATATACTCTGTAAGTATGATTAGATCACAAGAAATGATGCATTTGATTCTTTGTAGAGTGATAAATAGTTAATGCATTTATATAGTCATTGTGAAAAAAAATTGTTCTTTTAATTGTTAATGGCAATATCGTTGTATATTGTCCTCCTATTGTGCTATGAATAAATTATTTTGTATCTTCAAAATTAAAATTTTAATGGTTGGAAAGTTGTCAATTATCTATTATTGAAGCAATTTTAATTCTATAAAAGGATGAATTCCATAAAACTATCTCTCCAAGACTACTGATCATCTTTATCTGTAATTTACATAGTAAGCCAATAGAATATACCCTTCATATGTATTTTCCCTTTCAAAATCATGAGAATCAATACTAAATAGATGTTAAAATAGGAACATCAGATCACAAGTTTAGGTTTCAAAGTTAATGCTATTCTAACAACAACAATAGGGCTTCATAAGATTTCATATTATTTCAGGTAATGGACATATGATATTGGGTTGATACAGTATCACATTGGGAAATCATATACGGGAGTTTCTTATTGAAGAAGGGTAGATTTTACACATTAGCATTGATGGGTGAATATTGACATATTATCAATTTTTTTCTAAGGGTAAACCATAATTCATAACATCTATAGACCTAGCTTTATATGCTAGTAATTTATGGCTCTACTTAAACATCATTCACTTCAACGGTCAAACAGTCAATAGTATTTTTACACCTTATCCACATTTTGTAACCTCTTTCTCACATGCATTGTTTGCAAATGATACAATTCTCTTTGGACAGACTAACAAAAGGGAGGCACTAGCTATTAAGGAGGTGGTAGAAAATTATTGTCATGCTTCAGGTTAGAAAATGAATGAAGACAAATCTAAAATCTACCTCTTCTATACCAGTGATGAATCTAGATATGAAATTTCAAAAATCTTTAACTTCACTTTGGATTCTCTGCCAAGTAAGTACCTTGGAATACCCCTTTTTAATGGCAGACATAAGTTAGTTCTATGGAAAGAAGTGGTGGATAGTTTGGAATGCAAGATCGAAACTTGGAAGGGAAGGTGGCTCTCTCTAATAGGGAGGATTACCTTGGTGAAATCTATTTTATTAGCTATTCCAGTGTATATGCTTTCCTCTCTCCAAATACCTAAAGGAATTTCAAAACAAATAGGTAGAATTTGTAGACACTTTCTTTGGTAGGGATCTACGGAGGATAAGAAAATTCATCTCATCTTATGGGATAAAGTATGTAAACCCACACCTCGAGGAGGTGCAGGTGTCATCAACCAAGATCTGTAGAACATGGCATTAGGAGCCAAGCTAGCCTAGAAAATGTATAAGAAGCCTCATTCTAAGTGGGCCAAGTTGATGTATACAAAATACTTAGACAATGACTCGCCAAAGAGAATTTTCACAGTTGCAAATCTTCCAAAAGGCTCCTCCATATGCAACTTTATTGTGAAGAGTAGAGAGGTGATTTTACCCAAGTTTTCATGGGTAATCCATAATGGTAATAAGGCATACTTCTGGAATGACTCATGGAATGGTCGACCTATACTTACAAAGAGAACTGATTTGAAGGATGCAGAGCTATTTCTTAAGAATTAATGGGGTGAGAAGGTTTTGAGTTATCTTCAGGTTGACTGGAACTACATCCCACCCAGAGCGAGTTGGAGAGATTTTTCTGAATTTGATATTCCTGAAGATCAAAAATCCATCCTCAAATCCATCTTAGAAGATAGAATTATTCACCCTTTACAAAAGGAAGATGAATTAATTTGGTTGGGTGATGATTCGGGCTCCTACAAGGTGAAACAAGGTTATAAATGACTTTCCTCTAAAGGTGTTGTGAATTCCTGTACACCTATGTTGGTCAGATGCCCTCCTCCCAAAAGCAAGTGCATTTGTATGGCTTACTCTTAGTAATAAAATTCTAATGAGTGATAGGATCCATAAATTGGCTTTAGGTAAGAGTTTCAACTGTGTCCTGTGTGGAGAAAAAGTAGAGACTGTGGATCACCTCCTCCTGCATTGCAATTATAGTAAAAAAAGAGCCTAGATTTGGTTGTGCAAAAAGCTAGATTGGTACTCAGTCCTCCTGAAAACACTTGTGACCCTCTTTAGAGGATGGCCCTATCTCTTCCAAGCGTTCACCTTTCATAACTTATGGATAATACCACCATCCTTACTAATTTGGCACTTATGGAAAGAAAGGAATTTCAAGATTTTTGGGAATAAATCTAAGCCCCTACACCTCTCTCTAGAAGATTTGGAAACATCTATTGTGGAAGTGTTGAATGCGAAACTTAGAAGGGAGACTACATGGACTTCTTGGGACAGTGGGGTTTCTCTTAATAGGAGCAGCTTAGAAAAAACTACTTTGGGTTCTCTTGTGCAGAAAAATGCTCCTAAAGCGATTTGAGTGGATGTGAAATGGAATCTACCAATTTGCCCATATATTAAAGTTAATGTTGATGGTGCTAGCCAGGGCAATCCAAGCCCTTCAGGAATAGGATGTGTGCTTAAAGATTCAGTGGGTAATCTACTGGTAGCTAAGTGTATAAAGCTTCCTCAGCGCACAAATAATACAGCAGAAGCTTTCGTAGTTCTTCATGGTCTTCAGTTAGCCCGAGAGTTTGGAGATTGTAATGTTTGGCTTGAAGGTGATTCCCAAGTGATTATCTCAGTGGTTCAATCCAAGAAATCAGAGATCTAGCATCTTTCTTACATCTTGAATTAGGTCTGGGTCCTCTTAGGCAAATTTAAATCTTTCAAAATTTCTCATTGCTACTAGGAAGCGAACAGGGTCACTGATTGCCTAGCTAATAGAGTAGTTGATCAGGTTAAACAGGTAGCTCTCCTCACAGCCACACAGACTAATTGGCCCCTAGGCTTGCAAACATTGGTTGAAAAAGACAAGATTTTCTTCTAATTCTAGGTTGTTTAGTGCCGACTCGTTCTCGTCCGAACTGCCACTAGCTTTGGTTCCGTTGGTTGGGATCAGGCCTGTCATGTTCATGTATCTTGGTGATACGGTTGGGGGTTAGGTTCGATAGCCTACCTGCTTAGGCTAGCTGACACCTGGCAAGAATTAAAGTCATAACAGAGCATTCAAGCCTTCTTGTAGACATATTGAAATTTGTACCCCCTCCAACAAATACAGTGTCAAGCCAACCTATTAATGAGTGAGGGTTTTATTAATCGAGGTTGGTTGGCTCATGGAGAGCGGGTTGTTTGTCAGTACTCAGACCATAACTTCATGAATGCCCATTGGCTATCATTCTTCTTGCCTCCATTCGTTTCTTGCACAAATCCTTTTCCCATAGTGTATCCTTGTTATTTGTCTTAAAGCACCTTGTGAGATGATTATTCTGTCAGAACTTTTAAGAGATTGAGCATGCCAAATCTGGCCTAGGGATTGGGCAAGGACGGTTCACAGATTTTTTAAACCTGCAGGATGTCACCCTCTTTATAACCATTTTTTGTGATTTTTTTGCTACATATTTTTCCCGCGTCCTTGCTCCAGCAACTGTGTTATTGGTGCGAATCCATAGTCTTCCATGGCAGAAACAAGGCTAAACTAGAAACTCTTTTTCTCACCTCTAGAATGGGAACTAGAGGTACGTGGTAAGGTGAGGGTCTTAGATCTCTTAACAATTATAGAGCATGATGGAATGCTAGTTTAGTTTGTTGTTAGATGCGTCATGGGCCATAGATGGATTAAAGGTTATGCAAGTAGGATTCTCAACTACTCTGATATAGTCTCCCAGCTCCTCTCTAATATTATGGATATTGTGTAGGACACGAAATATGTGCACAAGCTAGCTTCGAGTCTCTTCTGTAACAATCTTTACACTATTGATAGGTGGGCGGAGGTGGTGAAAGGCTATGAGATGGACCTAGGTGAAGCCTAGATTTGGGGCCTCTTTGAGCTCCAAACTCTCAGACAATCGGTGTCGCATCAAGCTATCTACCATGTGCTTCAATCCTCTCTAAAATCCCTTTCTAGCGAGGTGATTGAAAGGGAACTTGCAACCCTCAGTTTCATCTTTTCTAAGAAGGATGCCAAGTGCATCAAAGATACCTTAACGGGAATTAGATTCTTTAGAATTCAAGCCTTGGACATAGCACCTTGCATCCATAGAGATGCATTTGATGATCCAGAGGATGGCGATGAGGGTGACCAGGGTGAAGTTGGGAGTACTGCAAAGCTAATGAACTTGGATGTGGTCCCAGCTGCTAGTGCGGCAGCATAAGGTGACTCCAGTGGATGGGTTTCTACTTCAGCTTCCTTCTCATGGTCGTGCTCCAGGGATTTCATTGGGTGGCATTTTTCCTCTTTTGTTCTAGGCGGGTGATGGATTTATAGGAGATGATGGACGGATGTGAGTCTTTGGTCGAGGTTAGTGTTGTGGATGGTCCTCATGTTTTTGGTACTAGTTTAAGAGTGTTCTTTGATGCTTTCTATGTTTTTCTTTTGTTCTCATCGACATTTCATGGACTTGTTGTTATCATGTTGTGTTCATACCGGCCTTATGATTGTAAATGCTATTGTTTATTGTTAAGTTTTTTTTATGCCAGTTGATACATTTCTATCTTTCCTTATAATTAAGTTTATGGTTATAATATAATGTCTGGGTGGCTCTATCACCTTTTTCAAAAAGAAAAATTACTCCTTATCCACAACAAAAAGTGGTAAATATTTGTCCTAATTTTATTGGTTAAAATTGACTTTTGACTGTTGGAGTGGATGATGTCTAAAAACAACCTTGCAAGAATACTTGGAACTTCATGCTAGCTCCTAAATATTTTCATTATGTGTCATGCCTCAATATCTTAATACCTTGCAGACTTTCCCTATCCTTTATTCCTCCATATTTTGCAACAAATCAACACCTGTATTTCTGCACATGCTGTAACAAATCAATGCCTCTATTCCCACATTTGGTGCACAACATATTTGACAAGATCAGCATTCAAGATTTCCAACCAAGGAAAGAGTTTGGAGCTCATGTCTTAATCATGTTTACATAGAAAAAGTTGTGAAAAAAATATTTTAGCGATCAGAACAATATACATCCTCTTCACAACAACTATGCAAAGAACCTACTGACACTAATGATCTAGTTTAAACTAAAACATGATACATCCTCCTCATTATAACTCTACAAATTACCCATCTCTAGCAAGGGGTTATATGTGCATGCATGCAGTTGTTATTACTATTCCAAATGCTTCTAATTTTAAGGATCTAGTGCAATCGTCATCATTGTCATCATCTATACAAACTAAAATATGCATCCATATATGTATGAAGGGATGTTTAGATACGGTAGTTTGGAGTATATGTAGTCCTAATTGGAATGGTAGTCCTGAGTATATGTATGAAGGGATGTTTAGATATGGTAGTCAAGTGTTCTAAACACATTCTATACATATGCCTTGCAATGGTCATTGCTATCATCTCTAGGGAAAGGTAAGTCCCAATACTGTTCTAAACAAATAATCTCTCTAGAACTTAATAAATCAAGTAATGTAGATGGTCATGTGTATTCACACTTTCTAATAATAGGCATAAACTAGCCGAAAGTGGAAGCATATTCAATATTTAATGTGGGTTATGTAAGCTAGCTAGGATTATATGTTTAGATAGCCTTTCACCACATGTATTCACAATTTAACCACTTGATCTCAATATTTTAGATATCATGTAGTATAATTTTAGCAATTTCAAAGTGATATATTCAAATAATGCAGAAAAAAATTTGACCACATGTATGCACATTTTAACTACTTGATCTCAACCCCTTAAACACTATGTATTATAATTTTAGCAATCTCAAAATGATATATTCAAACAATAAAAAAAAAGCTATATTGCATCTTTGAAACTATTTGAAACAAGGGCCGCGTTGTAGTAGCAATCCTTGCATAAAGTTGTATTTTTGTGAAGTCAAAATAAAGGAAAATGTCACAATTTTAATAATGTATGTTGGATAATTAGATAAGTCAAGTGCATTAACTGAAAAAGAAGTCTTTGAAGATTTGAATACCAAGCTAACTATAGTCAAAGAACCAAGAAGGTTTCGATGTCTAGCTAGTTACTTATATAAAGTCAAACTCCATTGGCTTAAAAGAATATACATTTTACATTTAAATTAGCAATCTTGACATTGTGATACATAGCTTAAATGATCTCTCTTGTTACTATCATTGAACCATGCAAAATTACATGAATGTATATCAAAGAAATAAATGATTGTGACCTTGCTCAAGCTCATTCCAAATAACATATCAAGGAGCATATCCCTGAAACCCTGAAGATGACCTTTTAGGTGGTAAAGAGTGAGGCCTTTCACACCCATGACTCTCATGATAGTCTTTGGTGTAGCTTCTACAAATTGGTTTAAACTATAAGAAAGCATGAAAAATAAATCTCTATTGCAACAACATGTAGCAATTATAACAACAAAGATGAAACACATAATTATGGAAGACTTTGTATTGCAATATTAATGTTTGCACAAAATATTTTTCAGTTTTAAACCATATTAAATAATTATTATATACAACTAACTCAAGGCAGAAATGATTTCTGCATATATTCAAAAAGCAAAATTATAATAATTTTAAACATGCTATTCAAGTAACACCTTTACTCACAAGTCGTAACAATATATTTGAGATTTGAAGAAAAGAGTTATATAGTCATGTACAGATTCTCCCAAACCAATGAAATGTCAATTGTGAAACTTTGTCACCCATTAATAAATGATTGAAAAATAAATTTCATTTTATTTTAGAACATATGAAAAATTTAACACAAATTTGACTAGGAGCAACTTACAAACCTTGCCAATGTTAGTAAACTAACCACTATGCCATGTTCTGAATGTAAACTAACATCAATAACAATTGTGATTTTAAAGAAATTTTCATGGCATTAAATATGTCAACTTATTCTCATCACATTTGAGAAAGCAAACATAATTCAATGATGTTATGCTCACTTATGCTTAAACAACTTGAAAACATCCATAATATAACCACCTAACAATGTTCATGATATAAATGTGTTGTTTTCCTTCAAATTTATTCACAAACATCCTATGAGAAGAGGACTGAAAAATATAATTTTGGTAAAATGTTCATGAAAACACATTTTTAAGAATACAAATTCCTTAGAACAAAGATTTTAACAGGGGAACATTTTATACTACCATGTGATGACACATCTTTGAGGCTATCTATCAAAAACTCCACATGCCTTGTAGGTGCTTCCTCATTCTATAAATGTGTCTAGTAGAGAAATTCCAACTTGATATTATTCAAAACTGGATATCACAAGTGAGATATGGGATATTGTTCTAGCCATAAGGGAAAAATGCTTTAGGGTTATTGTGTTGATACCATTATTGCTTGGTTTCCAAGGAGGTGTAGATGATGGTGGTGTTGCATTTGGTAGAGCCATGTAATGCACTGATAGTATCAGACAGTTTGTAGAGGAAAAAAAATTGTTATTAGAGAAGCCTAAAAATGATCTTGGCACTAAAGTTCACAACTATGTTTTCTTTTATGGTCTTAGAAATTATGGAAGACTTTGTGAAGGTGGTCCATTTGCCACAACAAGATTTATGTGCACAACAAACTTATGTTAGTGGATGATCGCGTTGTCTTGATTGGATCAGCTAATATAAATGATAGAAGTTTATGGGGATCTAGATATTCTAAGATAGCCATTTTGTAGAAGATAATGAATATGTTGATTCATATATGAATCGAGAACCTTGGAGAACAGATAGATTTTCTTTTAATCTTCGAGTGTCACTCTGGTTAGAACATCTTGGTCTTTAGGGTCCAGAGATAAACAACATTAAGGACCCTCTATCTGAGGCAATACATACACTTTTGTGGAGAGAAATTACAGAGCAAGGATGTTGGCAAAGGAAGGATGCTAGTGAAGGTGGTAGAACCTGGTCTTATGCCTGCCAATTGCATTCGCATAGAAGCTTCTAACGAATCTCCAACAAATCCATTTTGACATATCCTGTAATCATTGCATTTCATGAGATGACATCGCATTGAGGATTCTGTCAAACAGCTCACGTGCCTTGTCTGGGCATCTACGTAGACACCGTAGAAATAACTTTTCAAAGTGGTGTTGATTAGAGAATTGGGGAAATTTTGGGAAGCCCAATCTACTTTCTAGATTCATATATGACATCTCTCACTCTCCCTCATAATTATAAGATTTCACTGCTCCTATGTCACTATGCAGAGTTTTTGTATTTGGTGTACTTTTTTCTATTGCTAATTTATTTAGTTTTAACTACATCAAAGGAAATTCTTTAATTCCCCTTGAAATGTGTACTAAATTAAGCAAACATGGAAACTATAACATAGAATAGTTTCAGAAGTATGGAATATACCATAATTTAAAATCATGGAATATGTATTCTTTTGGACGTGCTCATTTTATTTTATAGTAAACTTGTTTGATGCCCACTCCATGGGAAAATATGCCATACTAGATTTTGCTACTTCAATTATTTTTTCAACATTTCTTAAATCTTGATAATGTCTCAGCAAAGATAATAAGAACTAGTATTGATTTCTTTCTACGTGTTTGCAAGTTTGTATGTCTTTGCCTTAAAATGTGAATCAACTCAAAGCAAGATTTCCATGCTTCTATATTCCTAAGATTCACTAGGAAAAGAATTTCATGGTCAAAACTTTATGCCATTCCTTTAGAGGAAAACTTTGGCACTCGCTCTAATACCACTCCAATACAATGGTCTTCCATTTCTAGAATGCACATCTAGAAAGAGACAAACAATCACAAATAGAGAGTTAATTTGCATGCAACCTTGCTAGAGAGATATAGATGTGTAGAAAGCAAGTGATGTACAACGACCTTTGTAGGACCTATGAGGTCACACCAAGTAATGATAATTACAAATTTTATGTAGGAGATGCCACTGGTCACTAGAAAATCCTTGAAACAGCTTGCTGGTGGTACACGGTGCATCATAACTCTCTAGCCACTTAGTGAATATGATTAACACTGAAAAGGCCTATACCATCCCACAAGGATATGAATCATAGAGGGTTTCATCTGCAGAGGCATCTAAGCCCATCCAAAAACCTTAGCCAAAACTTATCTCATTACCCATGCTTTCCTATCTAGATTCCTAATGCCTCAAGATATATTCATATGAGAACCATGCATCACAAGTATAAACTGAACTAAACAAATAAATATATGAATGAATAAAACATAAGCACATGTAAGTATTTCCATCTCTAATTTTAGGCTCAGACAATGATATACATGTCTGTACCTAACGCAACCATGCAGAAACACCATTAGTACCAGCTACGAGGAAGACTCGTGAAGAACCCAACTCTTTGATCTCATGCCAATAATCCTAAATTACTCTTGCCTGAAATACCATCTATTGCTACTATTAGAGGAAATATGAACAATAGAATTAAGCAACTAAGTATCCAATAACTCAATGAAATTGATGCAAATACAATAAACCAAGATATTACCTTTGTAGACCGATTTACCTCATAGCTTCCATTGTTGCCTATCTCGTACCAATCTTGTGTATTCAATTTTAGCTCTCAAAAGTTGTACTTCCTTGCTGTTGAAGATGACAATAAGAGAATGGTTGTAGTTAGATAATGCAATGAAGACTAAACTACAAATGTAACTCTAATGAAGATGGATGATTGATAATGGAGACATGGTTGGCTGATGGTGATGATAATGAGATTACATAAATGCAATGAGACGGTTTTGCCAAAGGCACGTTGGTAGGATTCCTGCAGAGTAAGATTGCAAAAGCTTGAGATGAATGCAAAATGGGTGTGAAGACCTTGCTTATATAGGCTAAGGAGAGGCCAAGTGTCCAAGTCTCTTTTCATGAGTTATGGGAGTTAACAAAATAGATTGAGGAGTTAACTGAATAGACTAACTAGTTAAGTGAATTGATTGATTAGATAACTGATTTGATTGGGGAGGTTACTAAATTGATTGATCAGTGAACTCAATTGACTAATTAGTTAACTGATTTGATTAATAAGTTAACTAATCTTGATTGGAGGAGAAATAGGACATGTGGGTGAGGGAATATTAGCTAATTAAATATTAAAAATATTTAATTATGTGTGCAACATGGTGGGGTGGAAAGGTGAGGTGGAAAGGTGATGTGAAATTATGAAATTAGGACTTTAGAATAGAGGAATTTGAGATTAATTAAATAATTTAGGATTATTTAATTAGATGAGACTATAGAAGAATTAGGTAATTTAATTAAATAAATTAATTTTATTTAATTATTGGAGGGATGTGAATCATTTAAATAAATTATGATATTTATTTAATTGATAGAAGAATAAGAATAAAATAAATATTAAAATATTTATTTAATTTAACTTAGCCTTTTTTAGGTGTATACAGCTGCATAAAAAATCTAATCATTTTCTATAACATTACCATAATGTTGTTCTTACAACACATGCATTATATATCTTCAACAAGGAAAAAAGCTTTAAAACCAAAAGCTTGTAGCTGCCATAGAAATACTCTGGCTTCATGCAATTATGAATGACTCTAAAACAAAGATTCATGTTATGATAAAACATTAGGGAGCAATATAGTATTGAGTTTGTCCTATTTTTTATTGGACAAGATTTTCCCCATATTTTTAACTAATGGTGAGAAAAAATGAAAGCAGTTCAATTAATTTTTTTAATTTGAAAATTAAACGAAAGAGTTCAATTCATTTTTCTTAATTTAAAAATTATCTAAAAATTAAAACCTTACTATATGAATGAATTTTTTTGGTTTGCACGTTGATCAAAACAAATAAATATTTGCTAGAGAAAACAATATCAACAATATCCCTATTGTAGGTAGGGACTAATAATAGAGACATACAAATAACCAGGTGCTAAAAGCGTTGGCTTCAGTCCTCTCATACCAATCATAAATAGATATGCAATCTTTACAATATGACATAAAATCATCAAAGCAGTGAATTTGATGACACGTCTCAGATTTCAAATTATATCACCATTTCAATGTAAAAAAAACTATGAGAAAATAAATAAAGGGTACAAAATTATTCACCAATTAAATGTTCTTATTTAGATTAGCAGTTGCACCGAATTTGTGCGCAATAGAATAGCTGATAGGAATTCATGTATACAACTTGTAAGTTTACTATATACACTAAAGTATTGATGTTAAGTCGATGAATATTCTTCAATAGGTCTACAGTAATATATCAGAGATGTCAAGACAATAACATTGGTATATAATACCATTAATAAGTGCAAGATGAAATCTTCTACTAAACACATGAAAATAAGAAAACAATGTAACATCATCCATTAAATTGATTTAGTTGCCTTAGTTCAACATGCACAAGAGAGAACAACAAATTCTAACCACAATTTAGAGGAGCTCTAAACATACCAATGCCTGTACTTTATTCATCCTAAAAAAAATGGTTGAAACATCCCTAGTAATTACAAAAATTGAACCCACTATCATGTAATATCTAAGTTCTTTTAAATCATAGAACTGACATTATACTCAAACAAATGAAATTATTATTTTGACACAGATTACCCAGAACGTTGAACACAAGCTGGTCTTATATTCTTCAATAGGTCTGTAGTAATATATCATAGATGTCAAGATAACATTGGTATATAATACCATTAACAAGTGCAAGTTGAAATTGATTTAGTGGCCTTAGTACAATATGCACAAGAGAGAAAAATGAATTCTAACCACATACAACTAAAAATTAGTGCACAAAGAGTTCAATGAGAAGGAATGTAAATCTTTAGAAGATCATTTGTAGAATATTGCATTAGAGGATATAAATACAATTATAATCTAAAAGCAAGAATATTACATTGAAGGATATAAATAGAAGTTGACTTGTGATGAACTACAATAGTAATCAGTGGAACTTCATAGATAAACATAACTATATACTTGCCTTTGGTGAAGGTCAATGATGTAATACACTATCTTTAATTTGATCATAAAGTAAAGTAAACTATTTTATTCATTCTGATGATGAAGAAAGATACAAGACACATCTAAATACTGTGACGATATAGTTATGCAACCATCACACAGTTACACAGTTAAAACTAAAGATAGTTAAAACTAAACCAACTGCCAACTGAACAATGTAGTAACCAACCAAAGCTAACATTCCCCCCTTATTACATTGTTCTTGCAATAGTACCAAGGTACCCCCCCTTAATGCTAAAATACTCAACAAAGCTGATTAAATAATATGAATACATATTTTATAGAAGATCTTCTCCCAAAGAACAAATCCTGAACCAAGCGAGGCTCCATCATGCTATCTCATCTACCCTTGGAAAGGCGTAGCTTCGAGCTGTGTTCTTGAGCTCTTTAGTCCCAAGCTCTCAAATCACAGAGTCTTGAATTATTCGACAATGGACCCTAAGAGATATGACAGATCTTTGCCATGTTGTCTAGTGACCGCGAAAGGGTATAATTCAAAATCATATACTCTTTGAAGCTCGCTGGACAACAATCCATATTGAGCTCAACACCAAACCCCAAACCTGTCTCCAAAACAAAATCTTCACAAAACATACATTCTTCAAATCTGTCAGCTCTGTCAGCAACAACAAAGAAAAACAAAACAACCAAAAACAAAAACGCTTCTCATGCAAAGCATCATCTCAAAGCGAGAAGCTAACTTGAGATGATGGAAAATCCTCCATCCTCTGATGCCGCCTGCCTCCAATATGACCTTGCTTAAAGGGCATATCCACATAAATTAATAGCACCATCTGGTGGATCCTCATCCTTAATATCTGGTGGATCCTTATCATCTTCAATGCAAGTAAGATTTCCTTCATTTTTGAGCTTTCCTTTAAGAACATCACTCGATCGAGTTCTACAATCCCAAGCTATGTTACCATTTTTCTTACAATAAAAACATTTGATTCTCTCTGATCTCTTGTAATTGCTTCTTGAAAATAATGCTTTCTCTTGAGGATCATCTTCTGAATCTTCTGTTGTTCTCCTCTCTTCTGATAGAAGAGCAGAAATCATACCTTCTAGAGTTTGTGAAGATATTTGACTGAGAGTAAAAACAACATTGTTGTATTTTGAAGGCAAGCTATTTAATAGGATGGCCCTAGCATCATCATCATCTACTGTAACCTTAACCTCTGCTAGCTATCTAATGAGAGACTGCAAGTTACTTATATGATTTGACATTGTGATTCCATCTTCCATCTTAAATCAAAATAATTGAAGTTTTAGAGAAAACTTTGCATTAACGGCTTTTGCTCCAAATAATTTATTCATATTTTCCCAAATTTCAGCTGATGATTTATCCAAATCAATATGGTGCAATTCGGTGTCAGAAAGAGCAAGGCCAATTATAGCCTTGGCTTTATCATCTACTACTCCAATCTAATAACTTATTTGCATCTGTAGGTGCTTTTTTCTTTCCACTTACTATTGCCCATAAATTTTTATTCATTAGTTGCATTTGAATTTTCATTCTCCAAGTATGAAAATTGGAACCAAAATACTTGTCTAATGGGATCTCCATTTAGATAATACTCAAAAGATTGACTTCTTACTCAGACTTAAATATATTTGCTTATAAAATTTGCACTTCCATACACACTTCAATACATACCAATTTGAGATGATAATGGACATCCACTTTTCTTTGATTGCCAGGTTTTGCAGACTATGTCTTCCTCCTTCAAGTGCCTTATGGAGACTGCTACAAATAGCTTGGATAGAGAAACTTCAGTCCAGGTAACAACCGCTATATCAAAGAGCACAAATGTCTTCAATCTGCCTACAAAGGCCTCCAAACTCGATGCTTCCTTCGAAGGTTGTTTCCTGCACACCTCAGCAGAACTCGATCGCCTTCTATCCTACTAAGGCAAGCTATTCAACAACACCTTCCAATAAATGGAGTAGACCATTTCGAATAGCTAGTATGGCATTCAATTGAATCTGGTGATGGATGAATAATCTCCTCTATATACCCAACCCAACCATATATCTTCAAATGAGAATAGTAATCAAATGAGAATAGAAACTATGCATTCAACCCCCAGCCTGCAAAACAATACTGCAACTTACAGAAACAATACCGCAACTTCCTTCATGATCTTCACGTATTCTGATCCATTCAATAGATCCATCAAATTGTTCTCGTGGGAGATTTGATGCTAGTGAGAGACGTGCCTTGGGAAATGATTGTAGATTCCTGCAAGAGGTTGCACATCATGAAGGGCTCAGAAACTATTGGCTTAGCTCCGAATCAAGTGGCTCCAAGACCACGCCATTTTCAATGCTCTTAGAACATGCTCCACTTTACACAGTAGACTGATGCCTCACATCACACTTCCTCTATGGCTGCTCTGATACGAAATAAAGTAAAGTAAACTATTTTATTCATTCTAATGATGAAGAAAGATACAAGACATAGCTAAATACTGTGACGATATAGTTATGCAACCATCACACAGTTACACAGTTAAAACTGAACCAACCGCCAACTGAACAATGTAGTAACCAACCAACGCTAATAGATCATGTTAGAAAATATGAGACATTTTTGCATGGGTTATGGTGATTTAAGAATGGCGTATTTCAACTTTAGATGTATGGTCTTGACAGAGGGGGTAGAACTCAACCCTTGGCAAATTGTAGTAATTATGGTCCATGAAGTAGTTTGTTAAACTTTGAACAAGACGCTGCGAGAAACCTGTTTTAATTTGATTGAAGAATACACACATATCAACCTCTAAGATAGACCCATAATGTTGCACATGAGCTATAAGAGGATATCTGGCAAAATATATACTATTTACCACACCAATGGAACAAAGCTTTAAAATATTGTCTATGTTTCTTGCTGTCTAGTTTTGTGCAATTACATGTAGGACAATAATATCAATAAAATGTTCATTTACAATGTGAACAGTGAAGGGACCATCTTGCAATTGTAGTGCCTGCAATATTGAATGTTCAACCCTTCAATGTAGAAGTGCCAAGTATTATATATCATATTTTTTACATATTCAATTCACCTGTTTGCATACCAGCTTGAAAGCAGCAACTACATGACATCAAAAGGGAGAGGATCCATTGTAATGTTCAAGATCTGCTATCTGTGATGAAAAAGACTCATGGAAAGGATGAGCAAAATTTACTTGTTATGAGAAAGTTACAGTGGCTACACAAGAGCTATATTAAACATTGTAATTGCAAAGCATGGGACAATAACAAAGCTAAATTAATCTACAAAAGAGTTATATTGAACATTGTAATTGCAAACCATGGGACAATAACAAAGCTAAATTCAACCATAAAAGCATCACTGTAATTTTCCCTCTGTATATACAAATGTAACATATAAATTTCATTAGTTACAAAATACATATGCATTTTTTCCTCTGTATGTACAAATGTAACTTAAGTGCAAGTACAAGTGGTTTCAGATTTATAGGTCTCCATACTCATTGTAGAGAAAATGTATGGTCTCAATAGATATGGTAGAGGTCACTGCTTAAAGAATTGGAATGCTTGGGTTTTGATGGGAGTATTTGAATTTTAGTTTTACAGAGTGAATATGAAATTTTATATGGTGGTGGGTCTAGATATGGTTCTCAGGCCATTCTTGTGTCTTGACCAATCGATTTCCTTCATTTTTATCTGATCTTACTAACTCTAAAAATCATAAACTTAATTGTCCTAAACTGTAATTCCTCATGAGAACTGGATATATTATAAGAATCTTGTAGATGCAGTTTGAAAGGCAGAGGTCACAAAGTTCTTGGTATAATGCATACGACCACTTGTTGAAATCTTGAATGTATATTTTGACACACCGAGTGTCATTGTCAACAACCAAATGAACTTTGTGGTCATACTTGAAGTCAAAGAACTCATAATAAGATATATGTGGTGTGGTTCTTACATGCTCTCGTATTAGCTTCGACATTTTTTCTTCAAGTAGATAGGGATTTGTAGCTCAAATATCCTAAGTATGATTTCCTCTGGAAGGAGGTAGTGGAAGTTCTGGAACAAGCTTGTGGTCCATGCCTCTTTATTCATGTATGATTGTGCTTCATATATTTAGCAATGTTTCTATACCATGATCTACATTTCCAACAGAAATATGCGAACTGGATTGTAGCAAACGACTTGCAAGGTATATCTTAACATCGAATTTAAGAATATATGTATTAAATACTACAGTGATGTAAGCAGATAGTGCAAAGATGACCGTTGCCACATGTATAAATGGATTAAGAGAATTTAAATATATATGTATTAAATACCATAGTAATGTAAGCACATAGTGCAAAGATGACCTTTAAGTTCAATTTTTTTTTCATTGAAAATTAACCATAAAAAGAATGTGATGATCCTAAATTTTTATCCATGAAAACTAAGAACTCCACTGAAGTAGTGTTATTTGTTTTCCCTTTCTCAAAAAAAAATTTCACCAAATTCAGTTTACTTATTATTCACTGAAATAAATTTTCTGGTCAATAATTTTTTGTTTGTCTTCGAACGTGATATTTCACTGTCCAATGTACGCATTTTCGAAAAGAAATAAATGACGTAGATTTTTTAAAACTTTGGTTATGGAAGAAAATTTGGAGGCTGAATTGGGCTAAAAATTTCCGTTTTTAAAATATTCAAACAGCGGCCGAAAAACCGAAAAAACGGCGGATGAAAGACGGCAAAAATAGCGGCAGGAAAACTGAAAAAACGGCGGATTAAACACCCTAAGTCCTGGTCCCTAACAGCCAGGATGACGATTTTCCTGGGAGCAGAAGATCCCACTAAGAAGCCTATCCGCTAATAAATATATTTACATGCATAACATGCAAAATACATAACCCAGCAAATCATCTGTTTGTGACCTACATCTGCCGTATTTCAAATATCCTTGTACATTATCTGATCAATCAGCCATGGTAGATCCCTTGGAGGAGGGAACTGAGATCTTGCTCGATGCTGATCAAGATGTGAGGTTACATTCATTTAATAACTCACAGCAAAAAGAATAATGAGGCGGTGGAAGTTTGGAATATTGGGAAAGAGTTTGTTTTTAAAAGCTAGGTCCAAATAATTTGGCAGAGACTAGTAACCATACAGCCCTCCTGTTTAGGGTTGCAATTACTCAAAAGCTAAACATAGTTCCAATTAAAACATATAGTTACATGTGCATACGCTGCCTCTTCTTTGAAAAAGCTATTCGGAATATGTCCTGATTTGGGTAAAGGAAGGAGAGTAGAATATGGCATGTGCAAACACTTAAACCAGCCAGAGAAATAGCAATAGGATTGAGGGTGAAAACTGAAAAGAGGTTACATCTTTCCCACCTCAGTAATCATTTCTTCCCCACACGTTACTCCCAACAAGAAAAATGGATTATGAAATTGGTATTCCTACCCAAGATCGTGGTCATGTGGAGACGCCGTGTCTTCAGTTCAATTATTAAAAAAAAAAAAAAAACATATGCCTTGTGAGGGACCTAGGGGAAAGAGGCCAAAGCTGCCCACCCTAACTTCACGCACGTCAAGTTCATAGTTAGACATCAGATTTCGACGATTAAGCCCATATGCAACTGAAGACCTTAAATCTATTCTTTCAGCGTCTGGGCACTTATATATTTCACTCTATGATTATGTGATTATGTGCACATGGGTCCAAAAAGTGTCTCGCTATCACATTTGTGTACTTGTCTTCATTTCATTGGTTAATTTATTAGAGTTATGAACATGTATTGGTGCATTTGTAAACATGTATAAATGTTGTAAATATGTATTGGTGCATTTGTATTAATTTATTAGGTTGGTATTTTATATATATTGGTTCTCTTTAAAAATTTAATTGAGTCTAAGTGATTAAAAACATGGGCGACAACTAGCCCCTTTCCCCTACGACACAAAAATGAGCTTAGTTTCACTGTCTGAGTAACCAATCCACCATTGCCGTCGATCAGAACAATCAGAAATCCATTCCCAATCTTGACAAGTCGGAAGACAAAGTGAATCGAGGAGAGATCTCATATTGTACGTAAATTGCATTGGCTTTTCGACGAGATAAATAATCCCTTTATTGCGATGTACAATTTCTACTGTTTCTGCTCCCAAGGACCACTCTTCTCATTCCAGATTTGGCCACTACTAGCAATGAGCATCATTAAATAATAATAATACAACATTCTATTCTGTGTATATAAATGAATGAAAAATAATCCATCCATCCTTCTATACATGTGATGTAGGCACTAAAGTTACTTGCCTAACTGCACTCTACTCCCAAAATAATAAATAGTTATAACTACTTGTTCAAAATAATTAATGCCTTCTCCCCCCAAGACGTGAGAATCTTGTCTTACCTCGTTTGTAGTTTCTAAAACTATCCACACTATCCACACGTATTTAATCATTAGAAATATTGACTTGTATTGAATAAGCAGCGTTGCAACAACGAACTGTCTATCCATGCACATTTCACAGTATTTATTAATTAATTGAAATTCAGAATACTATTATATTATGAATTTCAATTGGTCAAATGGGGTAAAATGTGCAACTGGATAGACGGCCACAATTACAATGAAAAAGTATATTTCAAAGAGTATTCAAAATTATATAAGTTAGTATTATATTTCATTTTTAATAAAAACATTTACAATTTAATAATAAATGATTAAGGTTAATTTTATGAATAATGTTATTTGTTTTAAATGTTTTAATTATATCTTTTAAGGAAGTTTATTTGTTTGTATTGATTAATATAGGGTTAAAAAATTTAAATACATTATAATATTTATGTTTGCAATGGTGAAAAATATATATTTCTATCATTTTTCTTTATGTTTTGGGTTTACTTGGATCACAATATCTTAAATTCAATAATTAGCTTACAAGTGGTATGTTCTTGTGTGAGTTCAACTCGACATCATACATCTCCATCCTCTTTAGCATTGTTCCTTATATTTGCATCCCTGGTCCTTAGGCCTATTTTTACTACCTTCAATTACATTTATAGGTGAAGACTTGACCTGGGTCATTTCAAAGTCACATATCTAACCTTTGTACTTTAAAAATTTAAGATTCAAATCCTCACCTTATTGACCACTTCACTAGCCATTGTAAGTTGATGTAGCACACACTTTGTTAATTTGTGGGTTTTCATTCACTTATTTGAAATCATGTTGGTGATCACCTATGACTTATGCAAGAACGTGTTATAGAACATTCTAGAAGAATTATCAGAGCACATAATTTGAAGCATGTTGCCTGCTTCCATGTTGTCTTTGATCTTTTATTTAGAGTTGCAAAGTTGATCTACTAGGGGTCTCGCTAAGGACAACATGACTCCTAAAATTCAAAAGATTCCTCAAAGGTTCTTGTAAACATCACAAGTCCTTATGCACAATCATATTTTAGGAATTAGGGCAAGCAAAATTCAATAAAGCATATTCTAGTAGATCAAATCATTGAATTGTAAGGTTAGGTCCACATATTGGTTTAGATCTCTTCTAGAAAAGATCTAGTCCACTATAATAAAATAACTATATACATTATGTCTAACTATATTAAAATAACTTGTATATTTGTATTACTTTCAAGATTCAAAAATATTAAATGAGTTGAAGACTTGAACATGAAATTCCTTGTTTTTTGAAGTAAAGATCTTAAAAAAACCAAACGGTTTTTTAAAAATTATAGTATTTACCATAATATTTACAAAATTCTGCACTAATTACTAAAAACTATGTTAGTAACCTTCCTCTAGGATCTATTGCAATTTGAATTTTGGGCTAAGCCTAAAAGAAATATTGTCACTTGACGGACGCACTCGAATCAAATTTTGCCTACAAAGGGATGAGAACTAATGGAAGGAGTTAGCATTGCATCGAAAATACCATAACCCCTATAGTGGCAACTCGCAAATTACCAGTGAGTACTTCTCAAAGTGTTTGAAGATTCTGTGCAAGCCTCATTGTTCTCTGCTCCAACTTCAGGAGTGCTCCCATAGAAATGATACATCTGAACTCATCTCCAAGAATTTGTAAAGTCTCTTGCAAGAAGTGCCAATCCATTGTTGCCACTATAGGCAAGTCAACTCTAAGCTATGGTCGGACAAACATTTGCACCACCAATACCATTGATGTCATGGATTGTGTAACCCATGGAAAATTGGATAGGAAATAACGCACTACCTCATATTGACATGACTCCTGATATCAAATTTTAGGTAGTCGATGCGAATGACTTCCTTAATTACCACCTTTACTTCATCTGTAAGAAAATTGAAGATAATGTTTAATTGATTTGCAAGGTTGGTCTAGGGAAAGTCAGCTCTCTACGATTAGAACAAAAGAACAAGAGAAGCTACGTGATCTCATAGGCCAAGATTTGAAGAGCTCAGTAAGGTTTCCACAAATGAAGAAAGTAGAAGAATATTATAATGATTGGTCAAGCGTGTAATTAAATATGTCTTCATTTATGTAATTTAAAACTAAATTAAATAAATGTTTTATTTAAATTGAAAAAAATAAATAAGAATACAATAATCGCATCCATGTGATACTTTGAGTGAAAGGATGGCCTTCCAGCTTCAACATAATATTACAAAAGTTCAGATATTATTTGTACATATCTCAAAAACTATTTGTATAGATAGTATTAGTGTACAACATTAAATGCAAATGTTATAGATGATCACATGGATTGTAGTGTGGTACAACTTTTCTTTAAAGCTTTTCTAAATTAAATAGAAATATTAATGATATGCTCTGAGGCCTTTTCACAAAAAAGTATTGCACCAATGTGACGCAAGGTATGTGCACACAACTTTCAAATTAGGGTGAAAGTTCAAAACTGTCACACTTTGTAAAGAAATCGACAACATAATTATATTTATCAACTTAAACCGTGAAAAAGTCATATGTATGTTTTGAATATTAAAATGACATAAACTAATAAAATGTAAGAAATTTAATGTAGTTTATGATTATAATTTTTTAATTTTTTAAAAAAATTAGTTGGATATTTTATTTTATGAGTTTAATAGATGAATTTGAATTGTTGATTTTTTTTAAAAATGGAACGTCAAGAAAAATATAGTAAAATTATTTTTTTTTCATTAATTTTTTTCTAATTAGACAACTCAAATATCTAGTGCATGGAAAAAAAATATTTTTTTATGAATAATTATTTTTTAGTATTTTTCAAAATTTAATTTAATCAGAACAATATAGTTTTTATGGGATGTCAACTTTTGTACATTTTTTTATTTTTTTAAAAACAAAAAATACCCTCTTGGAGAAGTTTCTTTGCTATATTGTACTGTATAAATTTAAAAAAATTTAAATATATTTTACCTATATTTATTTTCAATTTCTAATCTGCTGCATATTTGATTATAGTAATGTACTTGTAATAAATTTAAAAATAATGCTAATATATATCTAAGATTCTGAGATCTACCAAAGGGTATTTTTAAATTTTCATGAAACCACATTTTGGTTAGAGAAATTTGGAGTTGAACTTGAAATTTTGTTCATTTTTTTGAAAATAGGAGGGTTCACTGCCACATGGATGTCACATAGATAGTTTCAGGCAAGACAATATCCACCAAAAAGGTATCATGTGAAACTCTACCACTCCAAACCTTCAATGTAAATTAATACTTTTTCAAATTTGAAATCATATTATATGGATTTAAAAATTTTGGGCAAAAAGTTTCGCTTGAAATTCTTTATCCCACACAATGCCACATAAGTGTTACATGGTTTCGAGTGAAACCTTTTAGTGTTACATGGTTTCAAGTGAAACCCTTTAGCTTGAAACTGTTCAAGGCAAAACTATTTCTAGAGAAACTATTTAGTTGGCCAAAAATGTGACACGTGTTTGAACTTTTACCCATTAGTATTAACTAGAAACCAAGAGTACAAAAATCATATTTAAAAATTTATATTACATTAAATTTTAATTTGCCACCATGATTAAAAATTTATATTACAGTAGGTGTTAATTCACCACCTCAATTAATTCTTTTATGGAAAATTAAGGTTTGATTCACCACCTCAATTAAAAGAATTATTAAAAATCTAGCCTATATTCGCCACCTCAATATTTTATGGAAAATTTAAATCCTCATTCACCAATTTGATTAAAAACAAGAATGAATTTTGGGTTTCAAATTGCCCACAATTTTTTAAAAAAATTATAATCTAACATAAAATAGCCACCCTTTCTATGACTTCACTTCAATTTTTAGAACAAATCATCAAGATGGTTATATCACAACATAGAGGATTCACCATGATTTCTATAGAATTTTCCAACAAACAATTCTTAAAGTTTACCCTAATCTATAGATAAGATAATGGGATCTCTATTATCTCATGAATCTAGATTGAATAAGAATAATATTTTTCTTTGGAGAATGCATTTGAAGGTCACAGGTTTCATTTGGTAGAGGAAGAAGAAGGTCAAGGTCAAGAGAAAGAGGTAGATATAATAATCAAAGAGAGGGAATGAATAGTACAAATCGAGGAGGAAGGACAAATCAAAATTTCAATTCTCTAAACTCTAGAGGGCATAACACTAATCAACAATCTCAAAGGTATGACAAGTCTAATATTCAATGTTATTATTGCAAGAAATCTAGTCATTATGCACATGAATGTAAAAAAAAAGTAGATGTGGGAAAACAAAATATAAAGTTTTCAAGAGTATTTAATTCAAGGATATTATTCATTACATGTCATGTTGTTCAAGAGAGCTCAAGTGATATTTGGTTTTTAGACATTGGGTGTAGTAATCACATGATAGGAAATAGAGATTTGTTTGCAAGTTTAGATTGTTCTATGAAGTCAAAAATAAAGTTGGGTAATGATAATACAATGTCAATCATGGGTAAAAAAGAAATCAATGTTGTTATAAAATATGGTGAAAGAAAGTTTATTACAGATGTTTATTTTGTGTCTAGATTGAAGAATAATCTCATAGGTATTGGACAACTTATAGATAAGGGTTATAGAATAATTTTTCAAGATAATGTTTCTACCATATTGGATAGACCTCATGTTAACATGTTGATTGCAAGGGTTGAAATGACAAAAAACTGAATGTTCCCACATCAAATGAAGAAAGAAAAGACAATTTTCAAGAACTAAAAGCAAATTGTAAGGCAATTTGATCAGACATGGCTATGGCATCTAAGTTATGGATACCTTCACTTCAAAGGATTGAGCTTATTGCAAAAGAAGCATATGGTGAGAGGTCTACCACCCATTGAAGAGCCAACTAGTTCATGTGAGATTTGGATTTTGGCAAAGCAACATAGGGTAAGTTTTCCAAACAAAGCAAGAGCACCATTAGAACTTGTGCATACTAATTTATGTGGTCTAATGCAAACCCCATCATTAGGAGGTTGTATTTATCTTCTAACCTTTAGTGATTTTAGCAAGAAAACATGGACTTATTTTCTCAAGAAGTCTAAAGCCTTCAAAATGTCCAAAGATTTCAAAGCATTGGTTGAGAAACAAAGTGGTCTATACATCAAGGTACTCAAGTTAGATAGAGGTGGTGAATACAAGTCAAATGAGTTCTTATTTTTTTTGTAGATTTTATGGAATTAAAAAGGAATTTACTACAGGGTACACACCACACCAGAATGGTGTCACAGAGAGGAAGAGTTGAACAATAATGGAGATGGCTAGGAGCATGCTAAAGGCCAAGCACTTGCCTAATGAATACTGGGCAGAAGCAGTAGCATGTGGTATATATTCTAAACAAATCTCCTACAAAGAGTGTCAAGGATAGGATTCCATGGGAACCATGGAGTGGTAAGAAACATAATATGTCTCATTTAAGAATTTTTGGTTGTTGCATATGCACATATGCCAAAAGAAACAAAAAAAAGTTGGATGATAGAGGCAAAAAATTTAGTTTTATTAGTTACTATAAATAGTAAAAACCCTACAAGTTGTACAATCCTATTACCAAGAAGATAATCATTAATAGAGATGTTGTATTGAAGGAAGAAGTGGCATTGTATAGTTGAATTAATCAATATACATGATTAGCAATGGATTCAACAAAAGCTGCAATGAGTCTACATTATACACAAAGATCAACAAGCAAGGTTAGATTTTGATCATTTGTTTATATGTTGATGATTTAATATTTACTGGAGATTTGTCTGTAGACATATCTAAATCAACTATGAAGAAAGAATTTGAATTGACAGATTTAGTATTGATGAGATATTTTCTAGGCATTGAAGTTGTATAATCTGATAGAGGCATTTTTATTTGTCAATCAAAGTATGCTAAGGATACAGAATGTTGAATTGTAATCCAACACCAACTCTAGTTGCAAAATGAATTAAATTCACTAGAGAGGACAAGGGGTCTAATCTTGATTCAACAATGTTCAAAAGACTTATTGAAATTTTGATGCACCTTACAACTACAAGGCCATATATTATTGTTTAGTAGTGAAAAAGAAGGGGGGAAATGTGGTCTAGGTTTCAAAGGCAAATCCTCCCTTCTTACCAAATATTCAAGGGCATATCAACTGAGTTGAATCTCCACTAGTAGGAGCAATCACCTATCAGGTTGGGCTACCACTTAGAACAATGTGGAAGTTTAGATGTATCAAACAATATCACAATTTAATGCTCAATTTCACTTAAAACCCTAAATATGCAAAACAGTAAGCAAATTATTGAATTACGGCAAATCATTTCAGATCAAGGTGAAGGACAGAGATATTTAACTCACTTTTTGTTGAAGTTTAGAAAGTAAAACAATCAGGGACATGTGGACTAATACCCTAGTCCAAGGTACAACTTTCGTCATAGAATCTAGAACTTTCGACACTAATCTAAACTGTATCTTCCATTTTTGCCTCAGGAAAAATGTAGGACATAGGATCTAATGCCCTAGTCTAGAAATGTTCATTGGAGTCCTCTTCTTGCTAGATCCTGAATCTTTGATGCCGACAACCTCCTTTCTGTAACTTCATTCTGTGAAACTCGGTACCTGTAACCTGCAATCACAAAGGAGTGTGGGAGGGAGTTGTGGTGTTTAGAGGCTTTCCTTAGTCAAACCCCATAGAGACATTCAAGTCTTCTGAATGTCGTTGTTAGATAAAAGTGTGTATCCCAGTGGGATAGAGGCAAAAATCTAAATGATAAATGATTGAAAACACAATAGATATCATGTGTAGATCTCATGGAAGGAAGATGTTCTTCATGCCATGAGGAGATGGAGTCAAATCTGCAAATACAAACATAATAACAATGCTCTGCTCTACAACATAATGAATATTTTGAATGCTCTATAATCACCAATATGCATAAAGTCCATCTAGTTTACAAATGAAACCTTTAGATTGTGCTTATATATGCAACTACAAACATCCTTGCTAAGAATTTCATAATTCAACTTGAGATGTTAGCATAGAACCTAAATAATGGTCATAAAACCAACATTTAAATTTAGGGCATACCCAAAATAGGGCAGGACTAGGGTGCTAGCACCCAAGTCCACCCCCTTGTTTTTGCTCAGGGATCATTAAAATAGCACCTCTAGGTCCTATTTGCCATAAGACTTCATGGTTTTCTCACTGGGAGTCAAAATTAACACACAAGATGCTCTAAATGCATTCTACGGACCTGGAAGCTAAACCTTAAGAGGGAAAAGCCCCCAAGGGGACATTTTTTGACATAACATTTAGCCCCCTCTTCAATGTATGTATAAACGCAAGGCCAATACATGCATTAAAGTATGGTCAACAAACACGGCAAACACGCCATGCATGCAGTGAATACATGCCACACACATTGAAGACAATGATAGGCATGCAAAACACAAAGAAGATAGTTACAGTCACACAAAACACAAAGAAGGCAGCATTGAAGACACACAAAACATAGTGAATATAATGAATGTAGTGATTATTTTTCTTTCTCTTTTTCTCATATATATAAATGCAAATGCAAGTACAAGAAAAGTAAGCACACAAACCATAATGTAGGAGGGACCCATCGCGGCCAGTCTTTAGACTGCATATGGGGCAATAGGCACATAATTCAAATCTTAGAGTATAGGATGGACTCATCACCACCAGTCTTTAGACTATGCTTATGACAAACATGCCATACACACACACATGGAAGACACAGAGAAAACACAAAAAACAAGAGATGTAGTGTACCTATTTCTAGATTCATCAGCATCTCAGGCACATCACAGGCACACACCATTGATTGCGCTTCGCCACAACAATCATCAAAGACATGCTTAAGGGTTAATATAGTCTCAAATCCACTCCCCATCCCTGAAGAGGACTTTTAGAAAATGATAGGATGTGGAATCTCCTCGATAAATACACCATCCTCGCCTCCGTAGAGGGCTTAAGATAAAAGGATATACACAATATCCTACATCTGCAGAGGGCTTAAATGATTGCAATAGATTCAAGTTTTACAAACACACTTTGCTAGCATCTAAATCAGATAGCTTGCTTTATATATTCCCCCACCTTAAGGTGGTTTTTTTCATGTACCGATATCAAGCACCTTAAGGTAGGAAGAAAACACACAAGGGAACACAAGCTCTCACAAAGCCCATGCCCCCCGGAGGTGACATGTACTTTACAATCACCAAATGTTCCCACAAACACACAATTCCCTACAAGAAAAGGTGTTAGCATCCATATAATCATGATAAACAACAATGCATGTAATCATTCACATAAAGAGTCAAGGAAAACAAGATCCAAGATAGACAAAGTGCATGGAGCAACATTATTGTTATGTTTTGTAAGTGCGATAAGACAACATCAAGATATTACACGGAGTGATTCTACTATCCAAGTGTTGGATAATATATATCAACCTTGTCATCATATATGGACTAGGTCCATTTTTTATTTCTCACCAAAGGGACACTAGGTCCACATTAGTATAGTATGACTATGTTTTTCATCATCTGCCCACTAGATAGAACCACTAGAGGAAGGGAAACAATAAATCAAGAGGAGAGAAACAAATATTTTAGGGACAGTCACATAGGAGGGTGCCCCCAAGACACCAACCACAATGCTATGTATGTCAAACACAACACACAACAATCAAAATAGAGGAGAAGCGATATAGAAGAATGATGATACAAACAGAAGAAGGGTCATAACAGAGGCGGTCTCCTAGTATCCTTGACCTTACAGGAGTATCAAGGGTCATCCTAGGAGGCCTAAACAACATATAACATATCATGGGGAAAACACAACACAGAGGTAAAGGGTTAGAAATACTTACCTGCCAGTATAATCGTACTAAAATTTGGAACTTGCAAGCCTCTTAGAGAGATGCTCTATCAAGTTTTTTGCAAAGCTTGAGTGGTTCTTATGAAATTCTTGTTTATTGTTAGGAAGTTCATATGATGCTTGTTTCTCAAATTCTTGTGTATGTGAAATTTTTTGTTTCTTATGAGGAGGAGAACCACTATTATTTCCAATTGATGATAATCGTCTTACTCCTTTCCTATCCTTAGCTCTTTTTCTTTGTTGAGTTCATCTATCAAAGTGACAACAACTATCTTGTAATATCTCAATCTTTTCTTTTGTCCTGATCTCTTGCTTCGGTTGTTCTTGTTGTTTTTCTGATGCATTTTGGTTATCTCCCGACCCTTGAAGGGATAATGGAGGAGAAACCTCAGCATAAATACCATTCCTTCATGGGTGAGGTAATACATCAATATTTTCTTGTCCATCTCTATTGTAGCAATAATCTCATCATAGTTCAAATAGTCATCCTCTATTTCAAGTGTATTTTGTTCCATAATATTATTATTGGTATGCTTAGGAAAGGGATTAGTGAAAACCTGTAAATTCTAATTCGGTCAAGCAATCAACTTATTTCCATTCACCCCTGATACCTATATAATATTTGAGTCAATGAGGTCTTGTATTTCATGTTTAAGAGGCATACATCATTCAATATCATGCCCTTGTTGCCGATAAAAATGACAAAAGGCATTAGCATCAAAATAATGTCCTTGCATTTTACTAGGATCCATAGGTTTAATTGAAGGAAGCTTCATGAGGTTATTACTCACAACTTGATTCGTGATAGAATAATAGGATACAGATATCAGAGTAAACTTTCTTTGTTGATATGGTGCCTTCTTCGGATTAGTGATAGCAGACATGTGTGAAAATTTGTTTGAATTCTATCCATTAACCTTGATGAAAGTCTTATTATTCCTCTTAAAGTTGTTTTGTGAAGGCCCACTTGTGGATTGACCAACTTGAGCCGATGAGTTCTGATTTTCATACTAACTAGATGAAAGTTGATAATCATGAAGGACGGTACATAAATGTTGAAAGGAGTTACACTTCATCAAGAGAATCTTATCATAGATATTAGGTTATAAATTTGTAATAAACACCTTTTAAACATCCTCATCCTTCATCTAATATTGAATTTGTGCATTGAGAGATTGATCCCCGCCATCCAGGAGAGAAGAGGTGAAGGAGTCAGAGTAAAGGAAGGTGATGACTTCTGTTTACCTAGGATCCTCTCTCTCAATCCAAATAGTGATATGAAAAAAACATTAACGGCCAAAGAGTCTAGGCTTAAAAATGTTGCAATTTTCTTTACATGATTAAATGTCAATAAACTTCCTTCAAGAAGGTTCTTTGATAATTGGTCAGGCTCCATTTGGGGGAGAAAACTGGAGATTCAAATTTCTTTTTGTAGAATGGTCAAGCTTGGTTTATTTGTCATCTTCTTGAGATCTAATAACATGCAGAAAAAGGTCTTGGAGAGGAGCTTTTGGAATATTGGCCCCAAACTTTATTTAAATCCTTTCCATGGGCACCAAATGTTTCACACAATGAAATTTTGTTTTGCACAACCCCAAAATGGTTTATTATTAAAAACGTACCTGAACTATTATGGAGTTTCCTACCACAAATGTTAGAACCCATCAGGAAAGTCTTGAGGATTGATGAGACTAAGGTTTTCCTTTCTCATATGAACGCAAGAGTTCTTGTTTTAATTTTTTGGGGATGGGAATAAATGAGCCTAGTTAAATAAATATTTGAATTTATTTAACTAAAGTTAAACTATATATGAATGATTAATTATTTAAATAAATATTTTTGATTTATTTAATTAATGTCAGAGGAATAGTGGATTTATTAATTAAATAATAGAAAATTATTTAATTAATATTGGAAGGGAAATTGGAATAATTAATTAAATAAATAAGATCTATTCAATTAACTATAGGTGATAATTGGAATGGTGATGATATGATTTTAGGTCTCTACATTTTTCCCCTCTTCGAAATGACATTAAAATGATGTCATTTCAAAGAAAAATAAAACATAGCACTTTCTGATGAGGAAGGGTTGATAGGATGCTCCGATTAGTTGGAGAAAATGATTAATTAGGATGGATGGATGATGCCCCCTTAAGAGGTTAGTCAAGAAAAAAGAGTGCAGGTGGGCTCTCGAAAGAAGCAACAAAACTAAAAGGATGATAGAGGAAAAATGAGGAGAAACATAAGAAGAATAGGTGAAAAAGGCCCAAAAATAAAGAAATGAGGTGAAAATGAGTGAAGAAGGGTGAAACATTTGATTAGGGTCAGTAGGGGTCTATAAATAGGGATAGGGAGTGAAAATTATTCAATTTCACTCTCAAGCCTTAGAAGAAATTGGAGCTTAACAAATAAGGAGTGAAGAGAAGATGGAGAATGTACTAGTCCATGAGCATCAGGTGAGGCAAATTCAGATGTATAGGAAACCTATAAACATAGGGGCATTGGTATATGGTATCTCTTAGCTTTAGGTTATTTTTAGTTCATTTATTGTTAGTTAGGATGGGGAAGGAAAGTGGGTATTTCTAGTTGTGGAGAGGGATAGTCTTCAGGGTCAGTTGTAGAGGGCTCAAGTGGATGTGCATAGACTAAGATAGGAGAGGGTTTAGGTGAGGGCTACAGTGATCATAACAAGTTTGAACTAGCTAGTGGTAGATGTAGGCAGAGCAACAATAGAGGTAGCATGAGATGGGAGAGAGGGGATGTGCTATTATAGGTAGTGTCAATAGAGCATAGGGAACCCTCCTATGTTGAGCACACTAGAGCAGGTCAATCAGATTTGGTAGATTAAGAAGATGGATTTACAGAGTATGCAACCACCTCCTCTATCACCTCCTAGAGGAGTAGGAGCTCCCTTAGGGTCCATGCAAATAACACAAGCTAGAACTAGCTCTATTTTGATGTATTTTTTATCATGTACATTTATGAAGTATATATTTTTGTGACATACAAACATTTCATATATGCTCTGTGGTGCTCAATGTAACCCATTTTTTGATGATATATGACGATAGATTTATACCATGATTTTGAGTTTGATTTTCATGATTTATGATGCTATGTGATGTGATTTATTTATTCTATGTGATGATTACAGCTGCACATGTGATGGATGATTTTCATCTACATATTATGTTGATATTGATGTGTATGCATATGTGATGGATTATTAATGATTATGGATGTGCATATTTGATTTAATTGATACTATGATAATGCAATGATGTGATAATGGAGAATGCAAATTGATTTGATGTATGTTATAAAACATGTATATGATGTAAATATATGGATGGATATTGTGATGCATGCATAAATTAGATGGCTATTGAAGATGATTGATTTTGATGGATATGTGATTCACATGATAAACATGATTTTGATGTAATGATGGATGTGTAGTTTTGACATGATTCTGCTATGATCATGTATCCATGATTTTGATATGATGGTGTATGCATGATTAGATGATAGTGATGATTTTATATAAATGCAATGGATATATGTGTATATGTGATGGATGTAAATGGATAATGTAATGAATGCATAAATTTTTTGTTCATGGTATAACTACTTTAGAGGAAAATGATGAATGATAGATAGAAAATAATGACTCCTAGATAAAGGAAAATGATGATGAATGGATGTTGATTAAATAGCTGACTAATCAAATAATTAATCAACTAATCATTTACACATTTTAAACCATGATTATTTAAGGTAGGCAAGATTGGAAATGGATAATGGAAATGGACAATGATGAATAAAATGGATAAGTTGATGAGTGGTTTGATTTTAAATGTAGGTATTATGCTGAAATGTAGTGAGAATTTATTTTGATATACGATGAGATGTTATGCAACATGGTACAAAGATCAAGGTGATGATGTATCCCATGGATAGGACTGACTTGCAAACAACAAACAAAAGGATGCCTTAGCACATCACAAGGCATTTAATGACCTTGGTGGGTACTCTGATGAGATAACCAATAGACAAAAGGATAACCTATCACATCACAAGGCATTTGATGACCTTTGTCACATCCCATTTATTTTTCCTAATTACAATATTCGATTATTAGCGAATAATTAGGAAGATAATTGAGTATGCTAATTATCTTTTGAATTGTGATTGACATGATTTCTAGTAATGATTAATCATTTATGAATGTATATTTATGATAATGACTAACTATGTGTTTTTGTTTTCGTGAGTATGGCATAAACTATCGACACTCTCTCAGATTGGAGAGAGAGAGTATCATTGGTGAGAGGGTTCTAATCGTTTGAAGGCAACATGTCATGATCGGATTTGTTCACACACTCACCTAGGTGAATTTAACTTAGGTTGCATTTGTGCGAATTAAATTAATTATGTTAATTTTTAGTTAAATTACACTATTATTTATGAGTTGGAAAATAAATAAGAGCATTTCTTATTTTAATTATTAAATAATAAAAGTAAATTTAAAATGAATTAATTGAGATTTAAAAGGAATAAAGATAATTCTACTTTATTATTAAGATTAAGTTATAAAAATTAAAGTGAATGAAAATTTTAAAAAAAAAAATTGTGTTATGTGATTTATTTCTACTTTATTGTGCTTTATTTTATTTTACTATTAATATGAGAAGATAAAATAATTATTTTATATAACATATAGATATATTGGAAAGGGGAAAGAAAGAGGAAAGACATATTTTATGTTAAGAGTTTTTATTGAAAAATGGAGGAAAATATTTTTTTAGTTTTTTTTTTTCTTTGAGAAGATTAAAGGAATTCTCTGACATAAATTCTCTAAGTTTGATTTGATCACAATAAATGATGCATTTGATTCTTTGTAGAATGATAAATAGTTAATGCATTTATATAGTCACTGTGTTTATTTGAAAAAAGTTTTGTTCTTTTAATTGTTAATGATAATATCATTGTATATTGTCCTCCTACTGTGCTATGAATAAATTATTTTGTATGTATCTTCAAAATTAAAATTTTAATGGTTGGCGAAGTTTCAATTATCTATTACTGAAACAATTTTTTTCTATAAAAGGATGAATTCCCTAAAACTCTCTCTCCAAGACTACTGATCATCTTTTATCTGTAATATACATAGTAAGCCAATAGAATAGACCCTTCATATGTATTTTCCCTTTCAAAACCATGAGAATCAATACTAAATAGCTGTTAAAATAGGAACATCAGATCACAGGTTTAGGTTTCGAAGTTAATGCTATTCTGACAACAACAATAGGGCTTCGTAAGATTTCGGATTATTGCAGGTAATGGACATATGATATTGGGCTGATATAGTATCACATTGGGAAATTATATACGGGAAATTATTTGAGTCTACCATTTTTTTAAAAAGTGGCTCACCTCTAAACAAAAACATACTTGTTTTAGCCAGACGCCATTTTAGAATGGCCTTCATACGATTCAAATTTAACTAAGGTATTCTTAGTAAAAGGAGGCGTGGGATATATGGATCTCTCTTTTCAATATTCTACTTATTAAACAATTTTATTGTATTTTCTCTTCTGTGGAAGCTTGGTGTGGGTATGGGTCGAGGATCTTGATTTTATGCTTGTTGGTTGCAATTGATTGAAAATTTATGAAGTCGTTTCATCTAATTTATTGATGTATAATTTTGAAATTCATTTTTTTTCTTTGAGGCATGGTAAATAAACTCTGGTTTAGTTTTTTTTAACTTTTTGTATACATGGTTGCCACTACTGTACTTAAATATCATCCACTTCAATGGTCAAACATTCAATAGTAATTTTACACCTCATTCACAATAAAAAGTGGTTAATATTTGTCTTATTTTAAATGGCCAAAATTGACCTTTGATTGTTGAAATAGATGATATTTAAGATGGAATGATGATGGATTCAGTGCGTAAGGCTGTCCTTGAGAGGTTTGCATGTTGTTGTGTCATTTGTTTTTGTTACTTGGGAAATTAAGATGTGTATTAGAAGCTTGTCCATAGTATGTCTATTTGTCATTGAATATTAATTTAGTTTTTATTATAAATAAAATTAAAATGGAATCAGCCCCTTCCAAGTACTTATGCCAAATACCTTTGTCTCCACTGTTTTTGATACAAAGGAAGAAAGTCATTTATGAGTAAATAAATATTCTTAAAGTTGTATGACTGTATGAAAGACAGTACTTGTTTAATTTACTTGATTTTTAATGTATAGTGTTATGTAAAGGCATTCAATGTGCATTCATTAATCATTTAATATTAAAAACATATCATAAAGAGAATTTACTATATACATCTTTTGATTGAGAGTACTAAAAGGAACATAAATTGTATTATCAATCTAGAACATTTGCATAGCTAAAAAAATATTATACTTGATTATTTACATGAACATATAACCATTCTTTTCATGGGTTAAATCATGGGTTAAATGAGGAGAACATGACACTAGAGATTGATCAACCTCCATAGGGTAATTCCTCAATATCTTAATACCGTGCAGACTTTCACTGTCCTTTATTCCTTCATATTTTGGAGCAAATAAACTCCTGTATTTCTGCACATGCTGCAACAAATCAACGCCTCTATTGACACGTTTGGTGCACACTGCACAGGGATCTTCAATGCAGCAATAGACAAGTTTGAACGCCCAGCAATGAATTTTGCAACACAGCAACGATAAAAACTCGCACAAAGATTAAAAAACATATTGATTGTTATTTTTTTTAAAGTACAGAATGACATTTTAGATGATTACAGAAGAACATTTTATACCTCCCTTTCATAATTTCTAATAAAAATAATGCATTTTCTACAAATTCTGTCACTGCACCGACAGCCCTATGATATGAATAAGATAATAAATAAAATCAAACAAAATAGATTTTTCAATGAAAAAGAAAGGCAAGGGCGGCATAGAGACAAATAAAGGTGAGAGAAAAGCCAACGAATCGTAAAAACCACCGCGCTTGCCCCTGAAATGCTATGAACCTCTGACTGTGATAATTTCAACAGAGATCTGTCAATTTCTGATTATTTGCAGAAATTGACTTATCTCTGTTGGAATCATCACAATCCACTTGGCAGCAATCTATATCTAAATCATTATTATTTTCTGATTATTTGCAGAATTTGCTTTTCCTGCGCGTGGTTGGTGGTTATTGCAGCAGTTAATATGGACGTCATTTCATATAATTAAATCAAACAAATAATAATGAGAAAACAATCGCTAACATCTCTGACATGGATAGCCATTATTCATTTCCCTATCCTACTTTGCAGTAAATACACACGTATTTTTTAACTCTCCCTAGCTTGCATCAAATATTTATATTTAATATTTACTAGCAATCATATTTAATCGCACTTAATGTGCAATGGGTACGACCTATAGCTATATGGAATGAGTGTAATTTTTAATTAATTAGAAAATCACAATGAAATCTAACAAATTTTTTTGTGGTAAAAGAAGTCATTGACCATAGTGTGTAGTGCAAGGGAGTGAAGTGCATTGTTAATTAAACTATTTAATAATCTAATATTGATATTATAAGTAGGCAATCCCCCCCTTCTTCTTGAGGGAGAGATATGCACTATCTTGTATTTGGGCACATTAATTGTAGTTAAAGCTCAAGGGGGCATGTTTATCTGCTTAACACCACACCTGCAACATTGCAGTGAATGTGACACCCTAATGATCAATATATCCAATATCAATTGATGTTCTTTCAAATGTTAGTAACTGCCCTTTGTCCTTCAACGGTGTGGTTGTTTAATTATCTTTTAATCTACGTTTCATCTAGAATGATACATTGTTAGATAAATTAAATATGTTTTTTTTAAATTAATGATGTTTTTAAAATTTTGTTAAATCTTTGGGAATATTTTTTTAAAAGAAAATATATATATTAAATTTATGGAACAAAATATTAAAAATTATTAATTACATTATAATAGTAAAAAATTTAAATTTAAACGTAAACAATTTAATTCTATATTATAAAAATCGTTACAATATACTAGTTTATGTTATCTATCAACTAGAAATTAATATTTTTTAAATTTATGGTACTAGTTTATGTTTTCTATCAACTAGGAATTAGTATTTTTCAAATTTACATAGATAAAAGAAAGTAAGTTAAAAACAAAAAATAAAAGGTTGGTTGTTGATTTTTCACACAAATCAAGCATTGGCAAGAAGAAAAGTAAAACTGATACAAGTTCAATCATGTTTTGTCTTTGTTGCCAATGAAATGGATAACCTCAGTTTCTTCACTCCATTTTATCGTGTTTATGCAGTTGTATGGTGCACTTATTTTGCGTTGTGGACATGAGTATGATATAGTGACCACCCAACTTTGATGAAGGGCACCATGATTGGAGGGTATACCTTCTTCATTATGGTGTCTGTCCTGTATATTATTTGTGGTGTTACTGTGTTTGTGTTTCAAAGCAGTAAAATTGTGAACCTATTGATCTATATTGATTGTCGCAATTTTTAAAGTTTGTTCCAAGCTTCATATGAAATAACTGGAAATGGCACTACGTATTTATTGAATGCATTCCTTTAGCTTAAGAATTTGTTTTTTAATAAGAAAATTGAATGCTTAAAATTGAATTCTTTGTTGGCAGTAGGATGCTTTTGATGTCTCAGAATGTGATGGCAAGGGAGTCATTAAGCATGGTGGCTCCATCAACTTAGGGACATGCACCAACAACATGGTGAGAAATGAAGCATTAATAAATGGCTTAAAATTGGTTAAATCAATGGATGTGTAGAAACTTGAAGTTGAAGGTGACTCGATACTAGTAATAAATGGATGTTGCACAAGAACAAGTATGAATTGGAGGTTGAATAGCCTTCTAGAAGAAGCAATGCAGATCAATGAAACCTTTGATCAAATCCTTCACATGTTGCTACAAGGAAGCTAATGGGGCGGTAGGGTGTTTGGCTAATCATGGAATCAACCAATTTTCACTCCCATACAAAATAGTGTTTTAAAAGAAACATGGGATGGTTTGATCAAATTTGTGTCCTTTCAACCACCCTACAAAATATGAAATGTCCTAAATTCTACCACCCCACCTTTTATTTTGATTAACATGCATGTGATACAAATCGATCCCATAAGAATCTTGGCATTGGATTACGGTGACCAATCTTCCTTAAGATGAATTGAATACCATCTCTATCCCATGAGTAGAGATAATCATGGCAAATGTCTCTAACATTGAATATAGAAGGACTCTGCAATGTATTTGATATGTCTTATTGTCAATGCAATTTCGTGTGGTGTGCTCTAAATTAATTTTGTGGTGGTAGCCATTATAAAAACTTGTGAAATGACATGCTATCACAAATAAAGCCAGTCACAACCCTCTCTATCATGGGCTAGTGGCAAAGAAGTAGTTGCAAGCCATCTTCAGTTGTAAAGAATCGATGGTAATGGGGTTTGTAAGAGAGCTCATGGGTGCAAACAAAATCAATGAGGGTGGTCATCTTCAATTAAAGGCAAGCATTAAAGCTAACTTTATTGCCAAGTTCTCAATGGCACTACTCAACAAGAACTTGTGAACATGGCTTCTTCACTTATTCCTCCCTAATATCTATAGAGATCAAATGCTCAAACCTACCTCAATAAGAGGATAAAGTGTCAAGTGGTGCAAGAGAAGCCACAATGGTAAATATATGTTTGATGCAAAAGGAGATAATAACCTTATATATACGGATTCAATAGGTATGCACCTATTGTAAGGATGTAAGCAAGGTTATTGAGAAAATGATGGCTGCCCATAAAAATGGGCTTCTAGAGGTTTCTAGCATAGCCACGATGCCTAAGCTCATAGATGGAAAAACAATTCCCAGTAAGCTGTGATAGGAGATTATCTAGGGAGTGAAGCTCCATACTTTAAGTAGCAATAATATAGGCCCTTTCTAATTAGTTGCAACTAGGGATAAAGGAGGTCAATCTAAATATTAGGGAATGCTAGGAAAGTTGGTGTGTGGTGTGGTTAGGTGGGGAATCCATGGTAATCCAAATTAACTTTAGGTAAACCATTGATGGGGTTTGTTGTTGGCCAATGAATGATACTAAGGCCAAGTTTTTCATGAACATCACTTGTGCTTAGAAATATTACAAATGGCTAGTTACTTAAATCCCTTTTAATCATACTATTGTCATGCATCGACCAACATATATGGTCATTTTTGGATGTAATAATTCAGGAGCCAATTACCAAAAAAAAAAGGTTGTAACGTAAGATGCACAGACTATTTAAAATGGATGACTATATGCAACAGTAATAAAAATAGAATAGGATAATGCATATGCATATCTAGATTATAACATGTAATTAAAATGCTTTTGGGCGAGTGGTCCAATAGAACCTTCACTAGCGTAACAAAAAAATATGTTTTACTATTAGTATATACTGTCATATATACAATTTTGAAAAAAACATTTAATAAATTATATTGTATGGCCTAGGACAATTTTAAATTGTAAAGTACAATCTAAAACTAAAAAATTTGGCTACATGACATCAAATTCCAAATCCATCTTCACCCTTTGTCCTTGAAAGAACCCATCAAGGGGAGGGTAATTCTATTTTTATGGAGCAAGTATTGTTTTAGAGGAAATAATCTAATAGATTAAATAGATTCACATAAATTTGTTAGTATGCGTATAAGAACAATCTATAATTTGTTAGTATGAGAATAAGCATAGACATGGGAGGTGGGATTCCTTGATCCATTAGTCAACAAAATTGTAAAGCATCCTTGCTTTGAGCAAATTGTTCGAGCTACTCACAAAGATATTCAATTATATAGGCCTTAAAAGAAGTACCAACTTGAAGAACTTATAACAGTTGGAATTCGGTGAACTATAGTAATTAGTGTACAATTAGAAAATCATTTGTGTAACATGTGTTGAATAAGTCCGTTTGTGATAGTCTTCACTGACGTAATAGCTTCATCAAGCATCAATATGCAACAATGCCTTAGTAATGCCTCCCCCAAACAAACAAGCTGGCACTGACCTACCCTCCACTTTTTTCCATTTTCGGTAACTGTAGAAAAGATTATCATGTTAGATTGAATCTTGTGGAGAGAAAGGGAAGTGATTGCACCAAAACTATGGGGAGTTTGAATAAAAAACCATTGTTGAATTAAAAAAATTCAAGAGAGTGGTATCTAAGAGTGTGTGAGCTTATGAGTTTTAATTTGAGACTCTAATATCTAAGTTGTCTTATGAGTTGCATCCAATGCAACATCCACAATGCAATGTTTGTTGGTAACTTGGCAAACATCATTAAGAGAAAGACACTGCTAGTATGATGATGAATGATTGTGCATGATGTTTAAAGATGTTTTTATTGATGGCAACTGAGATTGTGACATAGCTTTTGGTCCGGTGAAGAAGACTTAGTCATTTTGGCCAAGTGTTGGCAGTACACAAGAAACAATGATAGAGAGGTAGTGTAATGACTGGCATTGGTCCACAGTTGAAGATCAGATCATGTGGTTCTAGTATGTTGTTTGTAGTCCTTAAGTGAACTTATATTCAAGATTTTATCTCTTGATAAGTACCAGAAGCATATCTTCAAACATCCTAAGTCTGGTAGAGCATAACAGACTGCTATTCATCGCTGAATACTCAGTTGATTTGGTTTGGATTCCTCCGATGTTGAATATCTTGATATGTGGTTTTGAGGTGTTGTAAAAACTTGTATGAAGTGTCTGAATCCATAGTTGTAGGTTTTGAAGTCCACCAGAAAGATAGTTATAAGCTACTGAGTATCGCTACATAGCTTGACAGAGTCTAAGTTTTGATGGTCTGCATTTTTCTGCAAGAAGATATTTTTCTTTGTGGTTTTGAAGGTATGATCTATGATGTCTAAAGAGTCTTTGATATAATTTTGAGCAAGTCCTGTGGTCCGTCATAAAAGATGTAGTCTAATAGTTGAAGTGTTCACTAGTGGCAGTCTGTGTTTTAGGTCGACATGATAAGTTTAATTTGTATGTGAGAAGTTCTATTGTTTAGAACTTAATCCTAAATGGTGGAATAGTTGAGGCCAATATATGTGAATGTAATTTAAGTGTTGTTTGGGTCCACTGTGAATTTTGGTGAATGAATTTGGCCAACAAGTTACTTAAGGCATGACTACATGCTACACCTTATTAGACCAACCTAATATGAAGACTTCATGTGTTGCAGATATATATGGGATTGACTTTGATGCCTCAATGATGATATGCAAATGTAAATGTGAAGTATAGTGCAAGTGACAAGAGCAAAGGATGAGAGATTTTGCTTAATGTATAAGTAGAGCAGTGAAACAAAGTAGGACTCAAGATGAAGAGTTTTGAGATAGTGTTTCTGAGCTTCATTGGAACTGTAACCATGCATGTGTAGATGTAATATAAGTAGTTCAACCTGGTAGTGAGCCATTCTTCTTCCTTCTTTAACTCTCTAGGCAATGAGCCTTTCTTCTAGTGAGCCTTCTTATAATTTGGTATTGTTATTATATAATTATTGTGAGCTAACACTCATCGTGGTTTTTCCCTGTTTAGGGTTTTCTACGTAAAAATTCTGGTGTTAATGTGTGATGCTTTGTGGTTGCTAATTCTGTATTTAGATTGCTTTGTTGTTATCAAATGTGGAAAATAGATTAATGATTTAATAAATAAAAATTTTAATAGAATATTGATTCACCCCCCTCTTAGTATTCTGGGTGTTCAACAATTGGTATCAGAGCCTGGTTCCTTGGAAGAAGTCTAACAACTTGAGGAAGATCTTGGAGACTAAACACATGGCAGGTAAAAAATTTCCTACTCCTCCTAAAGAAATTGACTCAACTAAGACTAAAGAAGAAGAATGCATCCTTGTCAATGAAGAAGAACTCAAGCTTTCCCTTGAAGATCTTGAAAAGGTTGAATTAGAAAATAGGGATTTGAAAGATAATGTCAAGGAAGCAAATGAGTGCATCGAGAAATTGAGGGATAAAGTCAAGAAGTTCAAAGAAAAATATAAGGAGGTTAGTGAATAATTGATTCGGCAATTGACACCTTGAATGATCTGAAAGTGGAAGTTGTAAAAAGAGAAAAAGTAGAAGAAAGCCTAAATTAGTTGGTAAAAAGCAAAACTGAAGACTGCACAAAGCTTGAACAAGAAGTTGTGGATCTAAAAGCTGATCTGAAATAGGCATGGATTCAAGAAGATAAATTTAGAGTGAGTGCTGCCCAACTTGATAGAATACTTGCAAGTTAGAAGAGTCCTTATGACAAAGAAGGCTTGGGAAATTTAAGAAAGGTGAAAGTTGTAAAGCCGGTCAAGAAGAGAATGCTGAGATAAAAAAAGGACAAAGGTAAACAAATCTAGAATCAAAGGAACCAAATACTCAAATGTACCCTTCTTTCAATGGTTATTGTAATGCATGCAATAAGTTTGGTCATAAGGCTACTCAATGTAGGAGTAGAGTGAATCAAAATATTCCATCATTCTCTGGTCAGTGTTTCACTTGTAGTAAAGTAGGTCATAAAGCTAATGAATGTAGAAGTCAAATACGGAATGGTTACAACAGTGGAAGGAATGTTCAAACTTTCAAAGGTAACTGCTTTATATGTAAGAGGTTTGGTCATAGAGCTAGTTAATGCAGAAGTTAGCTGAGGAACAACTATAATAATGGAAAGAATGCCCAATCATTCAATGGGAATTGTTTTGCATGTAATAAATTTAGACACAAGGCTAACCAATGTAGATCAAGGATGAATGAAAGGAACAATGGATAGAGAAATGTTGTATGTTACAATTGCAACATGCCTGGACATATTACAAGATTCTGTAGAAGCAAGAATATGAAGAAGGATAATCAGGCTGAGATGAAGAAACTGATACAAAAGGCAAATTTGACAGAGATCAAGAAGGAGATGAACAAGATTTGGGTTAAGAAGGAAGCACATGAGGTCAAGAATGGGTCTACACCAGATTCTAGTGCAGGTACTTCCATTGGGAAGTAAAGCAGGAGCTCTAGATTAGGGGGAGCGTAAATGCAAAATCCTATTCTCCCATCTAGAAGTGTGGTGCTGATATCCAGCATGAAGATATGAGATGTAAGACAGAATTACATATCTTTTGGAGAAGATTCTGATAGAAAAGAACCTAACACGGTGGATTGCAGACCAATTTAGATCGACTATGGGTGGCATAATAAGGGTTTGACATCTTTTTATAAGCATATATACATGCAAACCTAGATGAATATGATCATGGAAAATTAGGGGACATTTATTTGAAGGAACTGACTAATGACAATTTTGAGTTAAAAGAAGAATATAGTGCCCTGGTTGAGAAGAAATTGGATACTGTTGATGACTGTTTTGATGCAATCATAACAATAAGTTAAAATTCACATATAATGAACTGAAACTATACTTGAAAGATAAGAAGGAATCATTTGAGATTCAACTAATCCCAACTCTACAATGGTTCGGTTGGTCAAGTTCAGTTGGTTAATGTGAAGCTGTAATGTTCAAGGGGCCTTACGTAGTTTAGGTTTGTTTGGTGGTTTACTGGCCTAAGAATATGCAAAAAGGTCATAGATTTCAACAAGTATTCTGTTCATTTGCATACAAGTGATACTGTGCTGCAAGTTTCAGAGGGTTTTCTTGAATTTTTGCAGCTTTCTTCTTTATCTATTTATGAAAACTATCTACTTATAGCTCGGTTATACATGCTTCTTCAAATTTGAGACAATTTCCTTTGGATTTCTACGTTTTCAGCTAAATATTTTAGATGGGTTGGGAAAAGTTAGAAAGATCTAATCTATACCTCATTAATCTACTGAAGGATCTAATTGTTTCTGTTATGCACTATGTAAATACCACAGTAATTTGATCAAATCCACAGTAAAAACCTTAAATGCAAGTTCTGAGCATTTTCACAAACATACATTTAAAATTGCAAGCTCTCAAAGAAGATATTTCAAAATACAAAGAAGGGCAGGAGAACACTCAGAAGATAGATGCAGAACTCCAGATTCTATTGTATTAGAAACGAATAGTCATACATGATTTACAATGTAAGAATGACTCTTAGTTTCATTTATCATACTACAGAGAACTTACAAGTTTTACAGATACAGTAAGGCAGCTAGACATTCCACGCGCACCTTACTGCAGACAAACAGGCAACCTCCTTCTTCTACACTAAACTATGCTAAGCTAACTTGCTGTGTTTTCCTAGAATCCCTGTTGTAGGCCCTAAAAATCCCTGTTGTAAAGTATTACAGTGTAGAGAGGCACAATATAAAGACATTCTGATTGTCCTCACTACAGCAAAAAACCTAACTGAACCCCTGGTTCAAACCCTTGGTTACAGCAATAAATGCAGGTGAACCAGTTCTCAAAAATATCTCTGAGCGGTGTCAAATCTGGGCGAAATATTGCCCCTTCTGAGAAGTTCCGGCAGCTGGGTAATAACTTCTGTTTGTCTGTTGCAGTAATACCTTCAGCTGCGACCTTATTCTTTACTTGAATGGCCTTGACTTTTCGCATTTCATCCTTATCTTCTTGCTCCTGAGATCAGATCTTCTTCCTCCATGAGGTCACTGTGTTGACTTTCCAGCTGCTTCCTCAACTGCAAGCCTGCAAGACAAGACAAGCAATAAGTATTCCATTTATCACATAAACAGCAGGAAATTAAAATAAGTGTTTAAATCCAGGTGACTGCGCAAGATTGTGGAAATCGGATCAGAATGCACTCAAAAACGCACCCAAAATGCGCTCAGACTGCTCAAAATTCATCGGGTCAACTATCGCTGACCGGGAAAATGCCACAGGCGCCAAAAAAAACACTTTAAAATTCCACCGCTTCATTTCCTGCCCATCGGCATGACCAGCACTATCGGCGCGTCAAAAAACATGTTGGTCGACATTCACTTCATCATCATGATATTCTAGAAATATGATGCTCTCCCTCCTGAAGGTCCAGATGACGTCATCATGATATTTCGCTTCTGCATATTGGAGAAAAGAACAACATCATCATCATCATCATGTTGAAGAAGAATAGGAGGATATGAATATGATCATGCTGCCGAGGAAAGGAAGATGATGGTGACGTCATCATGATATTCGGGCTTCATTGAAATGCTAAGGATGACGTCATCATCATGTTCAGTTAAGTTCAGGGGATAATTGTGATATCAGGTCACCTAAGGAGCATGATCAGGATGATGAATGTAATATGACCCTTTTTACGGCCAAGGTAACCCTCTCGAAAGATCAGGATGATGATGATCATCATCATATTTGGGGCTTTTGTCAAACTGGGAATAAGACGTCATCATCATATTCGGGAAACGGATCGTGCTTTGGGAAATATCCTGTCGAAGGGAAAATGTGATGATGATGCTCATCATCAGGATAGTTGCTATTTCGTTTATCAGATCAGGATGACGTCATCATGATATTCGGAGCCTTCGTTAAACTTAGAACATGACGTCATCATGATATTTCACTAACCGGATCGTGTTTGGAAAATATCCTGCCGAGGGGAAAATGTGATGATGATGATCATCAGGATCTTTCAAAAGGTCTTACTTCATCGGCAGGAGGACTTCACGAAATGTCGGGTGAACAAACAAGATCATGATGATCTTGACAACAGGACAGGATAAAATATGATGATGATGATCCTCATCGATTTATCATGATGACGTAATCATCATATTTCATTTTCGGAGCACAAGGATGAGTTGAGGTCATCATGATATTTGCGCTAGGGTGATATTGTAAAATATGATCATGCTGTTGAGGAATGCAATATCGACTTCTTCTGAATAGATAGGGTGATCATCATAATATTGCAAAAAAGGCGATCAGGAGGATATGAACATGATGATCGTCTTTATCGAATTATGATGATGATGTCTCCACTTAGCGAATTTCAGCGAATGACCCGTGAAAGATCAGGATGATGTGAAGTCGTCATCATCATATTTCGAACTTCAGCAAATATCATGATGATGACTCTCCGATAGGTTTTGAACATGTGCATGCAAATATGCCGAAGGTGGATTTTCTAAGTCAGGGTGATCTTATATTATCAGCATGATATTTTAATTTTAGGCGATGCAAAGATATCATGATGATGTTCGCGATACAAAGACCGCTCGACGGGGAAACTTACCTTGACTTAAAGTTGATGTCATCATGATATTTGAACCTCAGGATATTATCGGGGGGGGTTCAAATATGATGATGATGATGTTCTTCATGTAACCAAAACCGAGTTTATAAAATATGACCTTCCTAAAAAAAATCATGATGCTGATGATGCGCATAAGGCCATTTGACGGGTAAAGGGCACTACCACCTAAGATTGACGTCCGGATATTGCGACTGCATGATTTTTATCAGGTGATAGACCAAGATCATGATGACCTTGACAACATAACAGAAATATGATGATCCTCCTGCGAATATCAAGTTTGACCAAAACTTTGACCGTGCATAACTTTCACATACGGAAGAATTTTCAAGTGAAGTAAAAGGCAAACCTGCATGGAATTTCAAGCTCTTTCTAAATATGAGGTCACAGAAACAAAATATGAACTTTGACAAATTGACCTCATGATGATGACCTACCTCATCCAATATCATGATGATGATGCACCTGACCTTCATTTTTACCAAACCGCCAGAAAGCAGAAAAAACACAAGCAGAAGCAAAAAGCAAAACATCAGCAGGGGTCCCCATTTTGCTAAGGAGCATAATGGGGCGTGTTGTGAACATCACAACAACTAGCAACCAAAACAAAACAATTAAATTCAGAGTGTTCAAGGAAACTAGATGAAATTAACTCATAACTTCCAACTATCTTTCCTGCAAATTACTATTCAGCTTGAGACTTAAAGTGTTCAATAAAGATGCATGAATTTTCATTTTCAGTTTAGTTGTGTGCATGTGATTAATTATCCTCATCTTGAAGATCGGTTGAACAAACCAGTGACTAACATTAGCCTACGTAGGTGAGGATATTCCCTCATAGCCGACCGGATAGAGCCTTGCTGCCAGCGAGCGTCCATAGCCCCGGCAAGGTTATCGTTACAATTCTCCTAAGTAGAGCCCCACTGCCAGTGAGCGTCCATAGCCCCGGTAGAGTTACTTAGATGGCTTAATCTGGATTTTCAGTATAATCCGCTTTATTTATTTATTTATTTATTTTTTTTGTTTTCTAATTTTGAAAGATTTCATAAGATATAGCAATTTGTAACTTCATGATGCAAGAAGTGGGCACTTGCTGAAATTAAGCTGAGAATTGTAATGGTAGCAAGGGTGACCTCTGATTTTTCACCTAATATCTACACTGGTAGGTTCAACAAACCCAAGGATTTTAGGTGTGTCATCGTGAGAAACCTGCTTCGAATTCTCAATCACATTTATTGAATACAAAACTTCAGAAGATGAACAACTCTCTACATTCATGACAGTGACAAATTATGTGTAAATTGCAAAATGGTTAACCTGAATATCCTAAATTATATACTGTTTTGAATGGTTGCTAGTTTTGCTCCTTAATACTCTACAGTAAAATAAAGATCCCCGCTGAGGAGACAACAAACAAACTAAACAAACAGGCTGTACAAACAACATAACAACAGAAAAAATTGTACAAACAGAAGACAAGCTATACAAATAGCCAACCCAAGAAGAAAACAGCAAAAGAAGAACTGCACATTATCTACAGCACTTTACATTAAGAAAAAGGGACTGCCTCATCCTGACCTTCAAGCCTGGAAGTAGTGTTTCAAATGCTGGCCATTAACTGGTAATGGCACATCTTCTCCAGTCAAGGTCTTAAGTCTAAATGTGTTATCTCCTATTATTTCTGAGATTTGTAATGGACCCAGCCATAATTTATCAAATTTTCCATGGCTTCCTTTCTTTTCATGTGCTTTGTCCCAGCACAACACTAAGTCTGATATCCTAAATGTTTTGACCCTTGCCCTTTTGTCAAACCACCTCTTAACAACTGCTTGGTGTTTGGCAAACTTCTCGAGGGCTTGACCTCTTTTTTCCTCTAGTTGCAACATTTGCACTATTCTGGCTTCCCTATGGTTATCAAAGCCTAGATATTCATTGGCAAACTTCCAGGTTGGTATTCTCAAATTAACCGGAAGTATGGGATCAGTCCCATAAACTAAGTGATAAGGTGTGCTACCTAAAGCTGTTTTAAACTTGGTCATGTCTACCCATAATGCATATCTTAATAGGGTATTCCACTCTCTAGGACTTTTGGCAATTAACCTCTTGATGATGTCTAATAAAATTTTGTTTGTTGATTCAGCCAGTCCATTACCTTGAGGGTAATAATTTGAAGAAAACCTTAGAATGATCCCATATTCAAATGCCCATTTAGAAAATTTTAAAGAAGAGAAAGCAGGGCCGTTATCACATACCAATGAATAGGGCGTTCCAAACCTGGTGATAATATTTTCTTCAAGGAACTTGATAACTACCTCAGTTGTGGAAAACTTGCAGCAGGTGGCCTCAGTCCACCTTGTACAATAGTCCGTTACCGTCAATATAAATTTGTGTCCTGCAGAAGATGGGGGATTGATGACTCCGATAAAATCCAAGCCCCACTGTGCAAACGGTCTGGACTCGATCACAGGCTGCAGTGGATTGGCCAGATTTCTTCCTTTGTCTGCTGCTGTCTGACAGGTGTGGCAACCTCTGATGTGACTCTTAGTATCTTTGAATATAGTGGGCCAGTAATAGCCCGCTCTCAGTATTTTGTGTGTTGTAGCTAGATGGGAACCATGGCCGGTTCCGTACTTATCATGTAGTTCTGTCAACACTCTATCAGCTTCAGTTCTGTTTATGCATCTCAGATAAATTCCATCATGGTTCTTCTTGAATAGAAGACCTCCTTGCACCATATAATGCTGTGCCTTAATCTTCAAAGCTCTCCTCTGAGAAGCCTTCATCTTGCTTGGGTACTTTCCAGCTATCAGGAAGGTGCTTAAATCATCGTACCAGCCTGATGCATCTTGGGAATTCAATACATATTGCTGTTTTATCAGATTTGGATCCATGTTTGCTATTGTCTGCACCAGCGCCTGCCCTCTGACCAGCTTTGCGGGAATGATCTCCATGTCGAATTCTTGCAGTGTGGTGATCCATTTGGCTCTTTTTTCTCTAGGCTCGTTTTGCATCAGCAACATCTTTACTGCTGCGTCTGGTACTATGGCTTTAATCTGGCTACGCAGAATGTAGTGTCTGAATTTTTTCACAACCTTCACCAATGCGAATGCCTGTCTTTCGATATCTAGATATCTCAGCTGTGCATCCTTCAGAGGCGCACTCATAAATGCTATGGGCCTCTCTTCATTATTTTCACCTTTCTGTGTCAAGGCAGCCGCAACAGAATGAGAAGATGCAAAGGAATAGATGTAAAACAGGCATGTGTAGTCTGGACTTGCCAATACAGGGGCATTAGAAATTGCCTCCTTGATATCTTCAAATGCGGCTTTGGCCACTGGCGTCCATTCCATCTGTGCATCTTTCTTTAACATGGCATTCAATGGCTGCACAATCTCTGCAAATCCTGTTATAAACTTTCGAACAAAGTTAATTTTACCAAAAAATGATTTCAATTCTTTCCTACTATTTGGTATTTGCAAATTTTTTATGGATTCTATTCTATCCGGATCAATTGAAATTCCATTTTCAGAAATGACATGGCCTAATAATTTACCTTCAGTTACGCCAAATATACATTTCTTAGGATTAAGGGAAATCCCATACCTTTCACATCGCTGGAGTACTTTTTTGAGGTCCTCCGCGTGGGTGGATGCATCCTTGGAATACACAGTTAAATCATCCATATATACAACAATACATTTACCTGATAATCCACGAAAAGCAACGTCCATGGCCCTCTGAAAAGTGGCACCTGCATTAATCAGACCAAAAGGCATTCTTCTATATGCATAATTTCCCCATTTGCAAGTGAAGGTGGTTTTTAGTCTATCTTCTCTGTCAATTAAAACCTAGTTATAACCTGAAAAACCATCTAAAAAAGACATCATCTTTGCGCTATTTACTGCTTGCAGTACTTCATCTATTGGGGGCAAAGGATAATTATCTTTTTCAGATGCCTTGTTTAAATTTCTAAAGTCTACGCACAACCTGATGTCTCCGTTTTTCTTCCTCACTGGTACCAAGTTAGCTACCCAGACAGAATGTCTGACTGGAAAAATTATTCTAACGGACAGTAATTTTTTAACTTCCTCAAAGATTAAAGGCTCTAGAATGGCATTTACAGGCCTCTGTTTCTGCCTAAATGGTTTGCCTTCTTTTCTTAAAGGTATTACGTGAGTTATGATGGACTCATCAAATGTTTTCAAGTCTTCATAAGTCCATGCTATGACATGTTTATATTCTTTCAGAACATCCAGAACCTCCTTTCTGATTTTCTCAGAGCAAGCTTTCCCAATTAGTACATTTTGTGGATTTAGCTCAGTCCTTAAGTTATGTAAATCACACTTACCCCCTTCTGTTTTGGGTAAGTCTTTCTGTCTTATTATTCCGTCGAAGTCAAAGATGTGTTCTAATTCAATTACTCCTTTTGGCAAGAAGTTGCTCTTTAAGTTGATCATATCTTCTTCGTCCCATGTTACTTCAGGCCTTTCTTGTTTATCAATGATTTGGGCCTCAAATGCCTCATTACAAGTCAGAAAATTAATAATTTGCTGATCCTCTCCAAATACCTGAAAGTGTGTAACGTTGTCTGGTATACTGGGCACGTTAACTAGCTCAACAGCAAATCGTCTTAATCCTGACAGTGCCAATAGTTCTAATGTACTAGCAGCAACTGCTAACGCATCTGGCCTGTGGTTTAGCTCTCTAGGAATATGCTCTATGTTAAAAGCATCAAATGAATCCATTAAACCCCATACTCTATGTCTGTAACTAATCATCTTCTTATAATTGCAGGCATATAGTTTCCTCACTTGTCTGACTACTAATTCAGAGTCTGAAAATACTCTGATGGTTTTTACCCCTTTCTTGATGGCCATGACAAGTCCTAAAATTAGGGCCTCATATTCAGCAATATTGTTAGTGCAGGAAAATTGTAATCTATATGCTGCCAAATGAGATTTACCTTGAGGATTTATGAGTTCAATACCCGCACCTGCGCCCTGTTTTGATTTGGACCCATCACATTTTAATGTCCACATGCCATCTTTACTTTTCTGATCTTTTACCTTGGCATACGTTATCCCTTTTATTGCCTGTGGGGTGTTATCTTGTTTATTCATGGGTTTTTCCGTTTGGTTATCTTGCATATGTGTGTTTTTAGTTTGCAACTCAGAAAGATAACTACCCTCGTCCTCTATTTCTTTCCCTAGATCTGGAATCAAGGCACTTATATTATCCTGAACATATCTCTGTGCTGGATCAGGATTCTCATTTTTCTCTTGTGACTCTATCCTCCCTATGCACTTTTTGTATTCATATTCAATGATGTCTTTGCATATTTCACAATTCTCCTCAGAATGTTGTCTATCATGGACTCTACACCTATTTTTATATAACTTACATTGGACTGGGAGATTGTGTGTAACACACTCTTCCACCTCTTGTCTAATGGCATGACCAAATTTGTCTATTGCATTGTTTTCCTCATCTGAAGAATTTCCGTCAGATTCAATGAATAGTGCGGTTCTATTGCTGACACACTTCTTTCTAATGTTTAACATCATAATCTCTTCAATCTGCATCCCATTGTTGGTAATTCTATAGACACCTGGTTCAACAGCAGCATATAATATTTCATTAGTTCGATTATACTCTGTTATCATATGTTTCATTCTGGGCTCTGCCCCTATTCTGATTTGGTTTGGGATGCCTCTCCATGGTAACCACATGTGTGAAAAGTCAGTAGCCATATATCCGTTTAATGTCTTGGACCAATCCCTACTTAGCAACATTCCATAATTTACGGGTATATCCACTACTTGAATGTCAATGATTTGGCTTACCCTAGGGTCTGAAGCTAACTGCACTTGTATGTTCATGAGTTCTCCTATCACGCTAACCTCGGTCTTATCTAATTGCGTGACAACCTTGGCAGATTTGGTGGGAGTCAGCCCGAGAGTTTTACATATTCCTAAGGGCATTACGTTGGCTGAAGCACCAGAATCTACCATGCAATTGTGTATATTCTTCCCACACAACCTAACAGTTAACAAGAAAGGTTGAGTATCCCTCTTATCCGCATGTATTACTACATTTGTATTGGAAGGGTGCTCAACTTTCTTACCTTTCTCCTTAGGTGGTGAATCACTATTAGGAACAGTTATATCAGCAGACACCTTGTTTGTTATGGATGCTTCCAGGGATTTTAAAAAAACATTTCTGATCCCTGGGGTCTTCAATAATTCATTTAGAGGTATACTGACCTTAATTTTCTTTATTTCCTCTGATAAGTAATTCATTAGTCTTGTTGTCTCCAATGCTTCTGTCTTACTTGTTTGATCCTTTTGCACTGTTGTTCCATTATTTGTGTGCTGACTAGCTTTAAGTATGGCAGGATTGTTGCTAGCATTCTGATCTGGGGGTGTATTGATGTTATTCGGGGGAGTGGAAGTGGTGAAAGGTCCTCCCGGCCTAGGGTTGTTCCTCAAATTGTAGGTGTGACCCTTATTTGTTTGTTGAAAGGCTTGCACCTCTTCTGTTTCATTTAATATCTCATTTTCAGATTCGAAAGGAAACTGAAAAGCATTTAACACAAAGGCTGATTCAGGATAAAGACTTTCACAACAGTATGGTTCATCCTCTAGCAATTCATCCTCTTTCTCTTCTGCAGTTGCAAAGGTAAACATTTCTAAGACTAATGCTGTGTCATATTCTGAGGGTACTACCTCATTACCCTTAGGAATGAGAAATTCAGAGGTAGGAGGCTGTACATCTATGTTGAAAATACTAGCTGCCAAGTGGAACTGTGGACAGTCGTGCTCAGCATGGGCATTGGTATTGTGAAATCTGCACCAATTTTTGGGTGCTGTATTGGCCATTTGTATGTTAGTTATTTGTTTTGCACCATGATTATCTGTATTCTCAAAAGGAGAAGCCAGAGTACCGTTGTTGGGCCCAGTGTTCCATGTCTTGGGTGGCCTAGGTTGATTCTGATTTTTGTTATTATTGCCCCAGGTCCTATTATCTATCACTGGCCCCCTATTTTGCATTGGTTGCCCCTGACTGGGGCCTTGATGCTGATTGTAGTTTTGGCTCTGATTGTACTGCTGATTTTGGTTGAGACTATAATTCTGATTTTGGCCTTGGTTGTGATTTTGATGTGGATTGTAGTTTTGGTTGCTTCTGCCATAGAGATTCTCATTTCTTAGCTGTGTCACTTCGGTTGTTAATCTTTTCAAATGTGCAGTAATCTCTTTGATTTCTTCCCTATCCTCTTGTGCTTTTGCCACAGTTACATCCCTAGGAAGTTGGAAGAAAGGCTGACCATTATTTTGACTGTTATTGGAAGTACTAGCCATGTAAGGAGTTATAGCTTGGATTGGAGTAGGATTATACACAGGTGTGTAAGAAGGAACCGGATTTACCAGTGGAGCATGCTGCACAGGGACTCCATTCCATGGGTGTGCCTGATTCTGCACCCCAAAATTTCCTCCAAATGGACTGTAAGTTGTATGTCTCATTTCTTGGTTCACTGAGGCTGCCTCTTTATAGGCTTTGGATATTGAATCTATGTCAGGTTTTCTTTTGACAAACATGGCAGTTAAAGGATCCAAAGTAGCATAGTACATAGCCAACAAGGGAGTATCATCTATGGTATAAGGGGCCACTAGCCTAGAATAGGCCTTTTGAAATCTGTCATTGAAATTATCAATTAGCTCTCCCTCACCTCGCTTTATAGCAGCCAGTTTATGATACAAAGCACAAGGGTCAATGGGTCCTCTAAATCTTGACAGAAATGCTTCTTCCATAAGTGCCCAGGAAGAAATGTAACCATTGGGTAAGTTTACGTACCAGCTAGAGGCCTGCTCATTAAAGGTGTAAGCAAACAATCTACACACAACATCCTCGTGCTCTAACATAGCCCTAAAACATGCTTCCTTAAATATTCTAATATGATCTTCTGGGTCTTGATGCAACTGGTATTTGGGACATATCTTTTCCGGATTTTTTGGCATGTCATGATAATCATTGAAGAATATGGGAGAATTGACATCGAAATAAGCCATTGTAGGTGTTTGAGCTTGACTTGAACTTGCAGAAATACCTGGATTGATTGGTGGATTAGGATTCAGAGGAGGATTGAGACCTCCAGGAGTGCCTGAACCAAGATTTAAAGATCTGAACAGTGATCTATCAGGACTTACAATACTACGGATGTTAAAAGGTGACCCAGGAGGTGTTCCAGATGAACTTCCCGCTTGCGATATCTTTGGATTCCAAATTAAAGGGCTTTTACTTCGCCTTGTATCAGGTAGTTGCACAAATATATCTCCTGAACTGGACCTAGACCTAGTCACTCTGTTACTGTCGTTAGCCAGTTTGAAATGAAACCTAACTCAGGCAGGCCCTCCTTCTAGCGCCAGAAAACTGTTGATGACTGTTTTGATGCAATCATAACAATAAGTTAAAATTCACATATAATGAACTGAAACTATACTTGAAAGATAAGAAGGAATCATTTGAGATTCAACTAATCCCAAGTCTACAATGGTTCGGTTGGTTAAGTTCAATTGGTCAATGTGAAGCTGTAATGTTCAAGGGGCCTTACGTAGTTTAGGTTTGTTTGGTGGTTTACTGGCCTAAGAATATGCAAAAAGGTGATAGATTTCAACAAGTATTCTGTTCATTTGCATACAAGTGATACTGTGCTGCAAGTTTCAGAGGGTTTTCTTGAATTTTTGCAGCTTTCTTCTTTATCTATTTATGAAAACTGTCTACTTATAGCTCGGTTATACATGCTTCTTCAAATTTGAGACAATTTCCTTTGGATTTCTACGTTTTCAGCTAAATATTTCAGATGGGTTGGGAAAAGTTAGAAAGATCTAATCTATACCTCATTAATCTACCGAAGGATCTAATTGTTTCTGTTATGCACTATGTAAATACCACAGTAATTTGATCAAATCCACAGTAAAAACCTTAAATGCAAGTTCTGAGCATTTTCACAAACATACATTTAAAATTGCAAGCTCTCAAAGAAGATATTTTAAAATACAAAGAAGGGCAGGAGAACACTCAGAAGATAGATGCAGAACTCCAGATTCTATTGTATTAGAAACGAATAGTCATACATGATTTACAATGTAAGAATGACTCTTAGTTTCATTGATCATACTACAGAGAACTTACAAGCTTTACAGATACAATAAGGCAGCCAGACATTCCACGCGCACCTTACTGCAGACAAATAGGCGACCTCCTTCTTCTACACTAAACTATGCTAAGCTAACTTGCTGTGTTTTCCTAGAATCCCTGTTGTAGGCCCTAAAAATCCCTGTTGTAAAGTATTACAGTGTAGAGAGGCACAATATAAAGACATTCTGATTGTCCTCACTATAGCAAAAAACCTAACTGAACCCCTGGTTCAAACCCTTGGTTACAGCAATAAATGCAGGTGAACCAGTTCTCAAAAATATCTCTGAGCGGTGTCAAATCTGGGTGAAATATTGCCCCTTCTAAGAAGTTCCGGCAGCTGGCTAATAACTTTTGTTTGTCTGTTGCAGTAATACCTTCAGCTGCGACCTTGTTCTTTACTTGAATGGCCTTGACTTTTCACATTTCATCCTTATCTTCTTGCTCCTGAGATCAGATCTTCTTCCTCCATGAGGTCACTATGTTGACTTTCCAGCTGCTTCCTCAACTGCAAGCCTGCAAGACAAGACAAGCAATAAGTATTCCATTTATCACATAAACAGCAGGAAATTAAAATAAGCGTTTAAATCCAGGTGACTGCGCAAGATTGTGGAAATCGGATCAGAATGCACTCAAAAACGTGCCCAAAATGCGCTCAGACTGCTCAAAATTCATCAGGTCAACTATCGCTGACCGGGAAAATGCCACAGGCACCAAAAAAACACTTTAAAATTCCACCGCTTCATTTCCCACCCATCGGCATGACCAGCGCTATCGGCGCGTCAAAAAACATGTTGGTCGACATTCACTTCATCATCATGATATTCTGGAAATATGATGCTCTCCCTCCTGAAGGTCCAGATGACGTCATCATGATATTTCGCTTCTGCATATTGGAGAAAAGAACAACATCATCATCATCATCATCTTGAAGAAGAATAGGAGGATATGAATATGATCATGCTGCCGAGGAAAGGAAGATGATGGTGACGTCATCATGATATTCGGGCTTCATTGAAATGCTAAGGATGACGTCATCATCATGTTCAGTTAAGATCAGGGGATAATTGTGATATCGGGTCACCTAAGGAGCATGATCAGGATGATGAATGTAATATGACCCTTTTTGCGGCCAAGGTAACCCTCTCGAAAGATCAGGATGATGATGATCATCATCATATTTGGGGCTTTTGTCGAACTGGGAATAAGACGTCATCATCGTATTCGGGAAACGGATCGTGCTTTGGGAAATATCCTGTCGAACGGAAAATGTGATGATGATGCTCATCATCAGGATAGTTGCTATTTCATTTATCAGATCAGGATGACGTCATCATGATATTCGGAGCCTTCGTGAAACTTAGAACATGACGTCATCATGCTTTTTCGCTAACCGGATCGTGTTTGGAAAATATCCTGCCGAGGGGAAAATGTGATGATGATGATCATCAGGATCTTTCAAAAGGTCTTACTTCATCGGCAGGAGGACTTCACGAAATGTCGGGTGAACAAACAAGATCATGATGATCTTGACAACAGGACAGGATAAAATATGATGATGATGATCCTCATCGATTTATCATGATGACGTAATCATCATATTTCGTTTTCGGAGCACAAGGATGAGTTGAGGTCATCATGATATTTGCGCTAGGGTGATATTGTAAAATATGATCATGCTGTTGAGGAATGCAATATCGACTTCTTCTGAATAGATAGGGTGATCATCATGATATTGCAAAAAAGGCGATCAGGAGGATATGAACATGATGATCGTCTTTATCAAATTATGATGATGATGTCTCCACTTAGTGAATTTCAGCGAATGACCCGTGAAAGATCAGGATGATGTGAAGTCGTCATCATCATATTTCAAACTTCAGCAAATATCATGATGATGACTCTCCGATAGGTTTTGAACATGCGCATGCAAATATGCCGAAGGTGGATTTTCTAAGTCAGGGTGATCTTATATTATCAGCATGATATTTTAATTTTAGGCGATGCAAAGATATCATGATGATGTTCGCGATACAAAGACCGCTCGACGGGGAAACTTACCTTGACTTAAAGTTGATGTCATCATGATATTTGAACCTCAGGATATTATCAGGGGGGGTTCAAATATGATGATGATGATGTTCTTCATGTAACCAAAACCGAGTTTATAAAATATGACCTTCCTAAAAAAAATCATGATGCTGATGATGCGCATAAGGCCATTTGACGGGTAAAGGGCACTACCACCTAAGATTGACGTCCGGATATTGCGACTGCATGATTTTTATCGGGTGATAGACCAAGATCATGATGACCTTGACAACATAACAGAAATATGATGATCCTCCTGCGAATATCAGGTTTGACCAAAACTTTGACAGTGCATAACTTTCACATACGGAAGAATTTTCAAGTGAAGTAAAAGGCAAACCTGCATGGAATTTCAAGCTCTTTCTAAATATGAGGTCATAGAAACAAAATATGAACTTTGACAAACTAACCTCATGATGATGACCTACCTCATCCAATATCATGATGATGATGCACCTGACCTTCATTTTTACCAAACCGCCAGAAAGCAGAAAAAACACAAGCAAAAGCAAAAAGCAAAACATCAGCAGGGGTCCCCATTTTGCTAAGGAGCATAATGGGGCGTGTTGTGAACATCACAACAGATACCTGGTTGGATTTTCCTGTGGTCTCAGATGATGCCTGGGTTCGGTATATCTTGAGTAGGATTCATGTTGTGTTCTTTTGTCTTGATGTGCCTTATATGATAACAAAGGATGCCATCAAAGCAGTTATTGGCATGTGTTCCACCGGAAATGTTTCGACATTGAATTCTATGAAGAACAATATAGTAATGTAGTTGACAAGACCACAATTTGATAAAAAAACATTAACTATAAATGATATTGTGAATCCATTGGTGAGATTTGCATCAATGGTTATTGGTTATAAGGTCTATTTCTCCAACAGGGAGAACTCAGTCTCTACAATAGCCATATATACAACATATGATATAGTTAAGAACAACACAGACTATGACCTATGTGATTTTATCTGGCAACAATTGATAGAGAACCTAAAAAGGACAAAAGACACAAAATATCCCTTCAAGTATGGAACTCTAATCATCTGCCTATTCTTCTATTTTCTAAGGGAGTTATCAGGTATGGATAATATTGATTGGCTTGGTCATTCACCAATAGTTGCACAAATTAGAAATCATTTGCAAAGTTTAGGAAATGCTGATAAACAAAATGCAACACTATGGGGTTATTTCAAGAATTTCCAAAAGAAAATGTAGGCTAGGGCTAGAATCCCTAAAAAAGTTGTAAAGAAATATGAAAAGGACATTGTGTTCATGGTGGATAAGGACAAATGTCTCATGGAGGTTGTAGAACCTAGAACCGTATGGGTCCCAGCCATGGGATATGAAGTCACAGAGGAAGTTTTTGTTGGATTGGCTGATTTGATGTTAAGAAAACCAAAAGACCTCGAGGAGGGAAGATTTGGAACATTTGAAGATTTATCACTTAAAGTCCATTTGGAACAAAAACAACTAGAAATCAATAAGAATGCAAGGAAAATGATAGATGAGTTTGTCAAAAGCCAAGGATTTATAGATGAACAAATAAATGAAGCAAGAGAAAAGGCAGAGGCAAACATCAAAGACTCTAGTGAAGAAAGAGGAGAAATATGAGAAAGAAAAGCCTACATCTAGCTCTAGGAGAAGAACAAGAGCCTCATCCTCAATAGCAGCTACCATTGAGGTTGAGAAATAAAAGACAGAGTCTATAGAGTAAGTGCCAAAGAAGAAGCCAGAAGAGAAGAAGAAAAGAAAGAAAGCAAAGACTACAAAGAGAGTATATGTAAGCCTTGGAGGAGAAGAAGAAGAGGAGGAAATAGAAACAAATGAGGAAGTTAAAGAAAAAATGAAAAAAACAAATGAAGCCACTACTGAGAAGCCCTCCAAAAAGGCCAGGGATAAGAGGAACAAGAAAGAAGAAAAGACTAAGAACATAAAAGAGGAAGCAACTATATCCTTGGAAGCCATACTCAATGTATTTGTTCAACATGGAACCCTGAAACCCATTGCTGATATGTATGATGAAAGATCTAATGCTGATAAGGTAATAATTGAGACAATAGTTGTAAGCTATTCAAATATGTTTAGTAAAACATTAATTGAAGTTATAGATCAATTACCAAATAGTTTAGCTAGCATCATGACAACAAGAAAAGAAGGGGCCATGGCCAGAGATGTTGAAATAAAAGAATATGTCTTGCTGAAACTTTGTCTAAACATCACAAGAGAAGAAAAGGTCAAAGTCACTAAGAAGCTCAGTAATGAATTTAGAACCATGAAAAGAGTCAATGCTTTGATGTTTGGTGACATTGAGAAACTGGTAAAGGGGACTAAAGAGATAACACTAAAGGTGTTACATGAGCTACAAATTTCAACTATTGTTGACATTGATGAAGACCAACAAAATACTAGTGTATATAATGTAATTTCGGAGACAAATGTGGAACAAAGTACAATTAATCCTTCGGTGGGCATAGGGAATGAAGAAGAAGTGAATGCAGAACAAAGTATGGATCAAGGTGGAACACCTCCTTTGGTAAACTCTGAGAAAGTTGAAGAGATGAAAGAGACTGAGGGAGGAAAGAAGTCTGAAGAAGTAAAGGCAGCTCCAGAAGAGAATATACCTAAGAGACAAGAAGAACAAAGAGAAGAGATAAATGAACAAATGGTAAACAATCCTACTTTGGAACCAGAAAGAAATGAACAAGAGTAGAAACAAGAACCTCCTTTGGAGAGACAAGATACTGAGGCATCTCAAGTTGAAGAGAATAGACACTACTGACTCTTTGAGAGAGTTTTGGAGAAGCAGAAGGAAGCTTAGATTTTGACTGCGCCTGAGCTATTAAAAGGACCTATCAACCTTGCTTCTAAGTCCCCACTACATAAATTAAGACTTGGGACAATTTTTCAAACCACTGCACAGGAAGAGATATTGAAATCTCATATGGAGGACAACGAGATGATAGAAGATGCATTGACAATTTTTGAAATGTTAATGCCTGGAATAAGGAGAGATACATCCTTTGCTCCTGTTGCACAAATGAAAAAGCTAATGGAATCAATCAACTCTCATTTTGAGTCCCTTGAAAAGGCTACAGGAAAGAAAGTAAGGGCAGAGATTGATGACAAAAGGTTAGTTGAGCTTACTGGCAAATTTGCTCAAGATATAATTTTGCTAGATAAAAGTGGAGAGTATGCATAGTTGGCCCTTAAAGAAGCTAGTGAACTATATCAATTTTGTCTTACATGTCTAGATAAGACTAAGGGCATAAAAGATAAAATAGATAGATGGGAAGCTCAAATAATGAAGATATCCAGAACCTATGACCCAACAAAAGATGCTATTGGCAATCAAAGGGCACAGGTTGAGACTATTCATTCTAATATACATAAGTTACAGACCCAAAGGGAGGTCATAAAGCATAGAATGAGCTAGCTCTAGGAGGTAGCAAGCTTCAATATTGCATCCCTAACCAAGCTACTAGCAGCAGATAAGACTAGGCAAATCATTGAGGCCCCCGCTACTGTGAAGAAAGCAAAAGAGTTAGTGTCCCAGATTAATGGACACATACTATTTTTGAGCAATGTGAAGACCAGTTGGGATGAAGAAGTAGTGCAACTAAAGAAGATCTGCAAAGATGTTCTCCCTAAAAAATAGTAAGCATTTTGATTTCACTTGTATATATGCAAAATAGTTTTGTAATTTTGGCAACTTGCATAAATCTTAGTACCATATACCTTTTCCATTGATGTCAAAGGGGGAGACAAAATGAAGCATGTGAAAAATATTTGAAAAGTAAGAAGAAAAGCATGAAGCCAAAGGGGAGTTGTAACAGTTTTTCACACCAAGTGTTGCCATCAATGCCAAAGGGGGAGATTGTTGGCAACTTGGAAAACATCATTAAGAGAGAGACACTATTGGTATGATAATGAATGATTATGCATGATTTTTGAAGATTATGTCATTGATGGCAATAAGAAAAGGAATGATATTGCGACAAAGATTTTGGTCCGGTGAAGAAGACTTAGTCATTTTGGCCAAGTGTTGGTAGTACACAAAAAACAATGATAGAGAGGCAGTGTAATGGCTGACATTGGTCTGCAATTGAAGATCAGATCATGTGGTTCTGGTATGTTTTATGCAGTCCTTAAGTGATCTTATATCCAAGATTTTAGCTCTTGATAAGTATCGAAAGCATATCTTCAAACAACCTAAGTTTGGTAGAGTAGAACACAGTGCTATTCAGAGCAGAATACTCAGTTGATTTGGTCTACATTCCTCCAGTGTTGCATATCTTGATATGTGGTTTTGAGGTGTTGTAAACTCTTGTTTGAAGTGTCTAAATCTAGAGTTGTAGGTTCTAAAGTCCATTGAAAAGATAGTTATAAGCTACCGAGTATCGCTACATAATTTGATAGAGTTTGACTGTGACAGAGTCTAAGTTATGATGGTCCGCATTTTGCTGCGAGAAGATATTTTGATTTGCAATTCTAAAGGTATGATCTGTGATGTCTAAAGATTCTTTGATATGATTTTGAGCAAGTCCTATGGTCTACAGTAAAAATGTAGTCTGAGAGTTGAAGTGAATCAGTGGCAGTCTGTGTTTGAGGTCGACATGATAAGTTTAATTTGTATGCGGTAAGTTCTATTGTTTAGAACTTAATCCTAAGTGGTGGAATAGTTGAGGCTGACATATGTGAATGTAATTCAAGTGTTGTTTGGGTCCGATGTAAATTTTGGTGGATGAATTTGGCCGACAAGTTACTTAAGGAATGACTACATGCTACACCTTATTAGACCGACCTAATATGAAGACTTCATGTGTTGCAGATATATATATATATATATATATATGTATATATATATGTATATATATATATATATGTATATATATATGTATATATATATATGTATATATAGATATATATATGGGATCTAATTTGATGCCTGGGTGATGATATGCGAATGTAAATGTGAAGTATAGTGTAGGTGACAAGAGAAGAGGAAAAGAGATCTTGCTTAATGTAAAAGAAGAGCAGTGAAACAAAGAAGTCAAGATGAAGAGTTTTGAGATAGTGTTTCTGAACTTCATTGGAACTGTAACAATGCATGTGCAGATGTAATTTGAGCAATTCAACCTGGCAGTGAGCCATTCTTCTTCCTTCTTTCATTCTCTAGGGAGTGAGCCTATTTTGGTAGTGATCCTTTCTTATAGTGATCATTTCTTTGGGCAATGAGACTTCTTGTAATTCAGTATTGTTATTACATAATTATTGTGAGCTAACACTCATCATGGTTTTTCCATGTAAAAATCCTGGTGTTTATGTATGATGCTTTTTTGTTGCTCCTTTTGTGATTAATTTGCTTTGGACGAAGGGATTTCTTTTTTCTTTTTTTTTTTAATTCTTTTTTTGATTTTTTTATTTTTGGATGGGATAGGTGGATATGAGGGACTCAAGTGTCTAGTTCCATGAAAGGTGATAGTTCCGCTAGATGGAGGTCATCGCATCGCCCATGTCAAATGTCATTATGCCCATACATGTCGGTAAGGGATGATGTGAAAGAGGTAGACAGGGTAGGTAGATGATGGATTATGATGTGGATTATGTAGGGAAGGTGATGGATTATGATGTGGATTATATAGGACTTATGTAAAAGATGAATGGGAGGCTTAGCCAAAAGCATGGACCATAGGAAGGTGATGGGTGAAATATGTAGGATAGTGGATTAATGACATGGAATGGAAAGGAACCATGACTAATGGTTGAACACACTGTGATAGACATTGAAGCTTTTGATGAGGAGGTGGTGTAGGAAGTAATGGGGATGTTTTCTTAGGAGATGGGTGACGAAGTGATTTAGGTACCCACATAGACTTAGTATTTTTATGACTTTTATTTTGCTTGTGGGATGGAATATGAGATTCTTGAATGGAGTGGGAATGTGAGATGGAAGTGGATGGTTGGGATTTTTGAGATGTGGATGCCTCATTTAACTTCCTTTCCTTTTTCTTGGGGACCCAAACCATTTTATTTTTGGCCTTTTCTTTTAGAGGTATGAGCTTATATAGATTTTTAGATGGATTTTTCTTTGATTCTTTTCTTTTGTGTCCTAAAGCATGAGGACCCTTAGGATTTTTTGCTTTATAGGTAGAGGCATCCAAATTTTTACTTTTGAATCCTATGGACATGGTGGGATGAGTGGAAGCTTCATGTTTAGACAATGTGTGCATTGATTGGTCATGATTAGGATTTTTAGAAGATCTATGGATAAATGGATAGGGGGATTGGATAATGGGGATATTAGGTGTTGGAAGTAATGGTGGAAAAGTTGATGGTGGGATATTAGGAGTTGGAAGCAATGGTGGTAGAGTGGCTGGAGGAAGGTGTATAGTCACATGCTTTTGACATTTGTAAGATGATGGAGGTGGAATGACAACATATGTTTTGGGTGTATGATAGGATGTGTAGGATTTGGGAGGGAAAGTGTACTTAGGAGATATTGAGGAAGTACTAACATCTTTAGATTGATTACCTTGGGGTGTGTATCCGAGGCCATATGAGCGTAGAGGGACCTTGACATGGATGGGCTCCAAAATACCTTGTTCATGAAGGCCTGAGCCTTTACTTTGGTAGTTCATGTTTTGGAGTATGCAGTGGATAATGGGACTAAGTGTGGTTTGGGAACTAGACACGAATTCCTTATTGGGTGGAAAAGATGAGGTGGACGACAAAGGTTGTTGTTGTCCTAAGGAAGAACATTCATGAATGAGGGAGAAAGACCAAGTGGATATGATGGATTTGAAATATGGTTGATAATAGATGTGGAAGGATCATTAGGATCTTGATTATGTTCATTATGCTTACTAAGATCCAAGGTATTTGTTTGATTTTCTATGCTTTCTTGGGAGGCATGTGTCTCATCATAACAAGTGGAAGCTTGTGCATTAGGGCTAGATGGAGGATGCATGGAAGGGGTGTCTTTCTCATGGATAGGTATTGGATCAAGTTGCTCATAGATAACTTCTTCATAGGTAATATATTGATCATAGAAAATATATAGGTTATGGATAGGTTGGATGAAAGTGATTTGATTGTGACTAGGACTAGGGCTTGATGTTTCCACATGATTAGGATCATACAATCTTGACATAACTCTTGTGGTTTCATGGAAGTGAAAGTGGGAGACTCTTGGCTAAGTTTAATAGGTTCTTGATATTCATAAATAAGAGAGTATGATGGAATTTGACTTGAGCTCATGATAAAAAGCTCTTGAATAGGATTGATGGCTTGTGGGTCACATGATCCAGGGTTGTAGGAATAGGGAAGGTGTTGGACTCCTTCATAGGCTCATGAATGGGTGTTTGACATGGGGGTGTTCTATCCCTTGCTAGTAGCTAATGGATCACATCCTTCATCAGGGTATGTGTGAATGGACAATATAGAGGATGGACAATAATGGTGGATGGTGTTGTAGGCTTATGATCATGATAAGGTTGAGGGCTAATTAGATTGGATGAATTAGAACTAGGTGGGAGGATAATGGAATTTGGCATATTAGGATTTGAATTTGATGGAGGAATAGTAGGATTGGATACATTAAGGTTTGGATTGGATGGAGGGATAATAACGTTGGATGGATGAAAACGTTGGTGGATCAATGGACTAGGAGTAGGATCGCATGGTGGTGTTGGGATAGGACTAGTAAGCTCATGGATTGGAATTTGAGTGGATGGTGATGGGGGATTCTCATAGAATGCAAAGTCTAGATTGGTATCTCCCTTGTCAAAGGTTATTAGGTCTTGTAGCATAGGTGGAGTTAAGTTTATTAGGTCTTTCTACAAAAGTGGACTTGAGCTTGCTTGATTTATGTACAAAGGGCCACTTGACCTTGCATGTGCTTCTTATAAGGATACTTGGTTGCCTTGTGGATGGGTTTGGTGGTGTGTTGGAATGAGGAATTGGAAAATTTTGGGGTGGACACTGATAGGTTGATATGGCATTGACATGATAGGTAGATAGATTAGGTTGTCCTGATGGTGAAGGTGACACATAGGGTTGTGGTTGAATGTGTTGGAAGTTGTGATGGTGTTGTGGTGGAGGGATTGTATAGGATAATGTTTGTTGAGATATAGATTGATATGGATAAAGGTTGACATTGGAAGAGGTGCGATAGGTTGATGAAGGGGTGATGGGACAAATGCAGATGGATGAAGTTGATATGAAGTGGGAGGTGATGACATGTAAGGTTGAGGTGGCATTGGTTGTTGATAATGAATGGATAGAGGATGATGTGCTTGTTGGGTTTGTGATTGACAAGTGGCTATGAGGTATTGGGCTTGCACTATGAGATGTTGCATTTGATGTGCTTGACTTTCTTGAGGTTGAAGTTGTTGGATGATGCCTTGGAGACTTTGTATAGTTTGTTGGCCTAAGGGTTGTGGTGCTTGATAAAGTGATTGGAGGAGGTCTTGGAAGTTGGGTACCATGTCTTGTAATGTTGGCATGACCGGTGTCACTTTTAGCCAATGTTTGATTAGGATTACGGTGATGACTTAGAATGATTCTAGGATGTGATTTCTTGAATGACTAGGATGATTTGGCTTGGAAAGAATGGATGATGTTGCAAATTATTTATTGATAGTTTGGCTTGGGAAATATCAAACACAAAATTTCACATGTAAATGCATGAACACACACATCAAACACAATGTACAATTTTCCTTTCAAGATTAAATGTTATGATTAAGCAAACACTTGAAGACACATAAACAAGCCTTAATGATTAGTCAGGTGGGGTATGGCCAATTAGGTCTTAAGCTAGGTTGCACAAGGTTGACTACAGAAATAGATTGAAAGTGAAATCCTATCACATAGCTGGGAGAAAGGGGTAACCCACCCTTCACCTTCACTTCCCAAAGGTATAGTGTTCTTTGGGGCTTAGCCAAGAGTGACAAGATTCCAACTCCAAAGGAGGGTGTCTTTTGATTCACACCTCGATTGAGGTCATCCCTTAGAGTGGTGTATCTCCAACTAGGCCTCCTAAGAAGGGTATGACAATAGAAAATCAAGTGATGTGTTTTTGATCTCCAAGATCACCTTGTAGTTTGAGGAGAGACCATACACATATCCACTTGATTCACACTCGCAGTTGTTAATTGACCCTTAGAAATGAAATGTGTGTAAGCAAACAATGGAAGCACTTGTTCTTTTAGATCCCCAAGTTAAATGTGTAGGAAGACACTTGTTCGTTTTAGACCTAATTTTTTTTTATGTATGATTGAAGAGAAGATTCATTTTAGAGTCCAAATCAAAGTGTGTTTGCAAATAATGATTAAGAGATGAAAGATGGAAAGAGTGCACTTGATTATTTTTCATCGTCAAATCTGTTGTAGATCCTGATACCAATGTTGTCCCAGCTCCTTAGATTCACCTGAAATCCACCAAGGCCAAGAAAGAACAAGTAAACTTCAATGCGATTTCAGATATTTTTTTTTTTGACATAGCCAAATTAGATTTGATTGTTTCAAGACATTTTTGGGTGTCCGGCCTGTCTTGTAAGTTGTAATGCAAGTCTGCGTAGAATATTGCAGAGCTAGTGCATCTCCCCAGAATCAATACTAGGTACCTACCATTTAAGATTTTCCTATGTAAAAATGTTCAGATAAAGTATGATTTGTTTCAAAATGCTAGGTACCTACCATTTAAGATTTTTCTATGTAAAACTTCCAGATAAAGTATGATTTGTTCCAAAGCTTTATCTGTTTCAAAAGCAAAAAGGAAAAGTATGATTCCTTTCTTCTTCAAGAAATTCCGTGAAGAGCCCCAAATAACTCTTGTACAGAACAGTGCAGATGGACTCCACATTTCCTGTACAGAACGGATTCCACATTTCTTGTACATGTATTTGAGCTCCTTAAATGAACGCCATTCAAATATTAATCTCAAATTATTTGAGAAACATGGCACCCAACCAGCACCAAGAACAACACTGAATATTATGCCAAATTCATCACCAGCCAAAAGCCACAGCACCAAGCTATAGGGAAACTGGCTCCAAGGGCAGCACCAAGGGACTAGCTCCAACCAACACCCAAAATCATTACTGCACCAAGAATTTAATCACACAGTCTCTTATAACTTTAGAAGAGAAAAAGACTAACACCCTGTTGGCAGCAAACAAGCACAACATAAACTATTGTCTGAGCTCAGGGAGGGAGGGGACAGACACTTCACACTCAGAGCATCGATTAGCATGGTGTGAGGTTTGATAGAGAAACACATACAAGGGCCTTTAAATCCCAACGAAATAAAATAAATGATGCACACAGAGAAAAAAAGTGGCACCAGATTCAATAATCCATTGTTAAAGTAACGCATGCTATGGGAAATGTGAACATTTGAGTTCCACAATTCTATCCTTCACATCCCTCATTTCAGTCATGTTTCATCGCACAACCAAAATCTGGGTAAAGATTCAAGTAGTATTTCCTGATTCTCTACATCCACCTCAGCCAAAACCTGCTGAATTGGCCTGCCAAAACATCCCAAGGGCACTTTCCTTCCCCTTGGATCCACCATACCATGTAACTGTGCCTATGAGGATTAAGAGGACACTGATGAAGACTAAGTGGCAAGTGCTGCAGTTGTCAATGTTGTATTATAAACCCTATGTTTCACTGAAAATTTCTGGATTTTACCACTAACCAAATACTCTAACTCATAGTAAGAGGTCATGGTCTAAGGAAAGGGAGAAAATGGCACTGAAAAGGACTTTCACAAATCCAACAAGGAAAAGGATAACAGATCATTTTTACAGCAAAAGCCTCAAGCGCACACACAAAAAGGAGGTAGAATCTAAACAAATTCAGAGCAAACAAGGCCCACACAAGGGATGCACAAAGTAGCACCAATGATGATAAAATTAGTGGCACACCTCCAGATGATGTTTCTAACTTCACACTCTACCCAAGACCTAAGTTAGGGTTTTCTCAGGAAATTCCCTGGATCCAGCTTCGGTTCGTTCCAGGCCCGGGTTCACAGTCCAGTCCACCGTGGATGCGGGCAGGAACTATGGCCTTTAAATTTTTTTGGTTACAATTTTTTCTGGTTTTTGCTTTTTCTTCACAATCTAAGTTTTGTTTGTCATCAAATTTCACGGAAAGAATAAATAAAATGACCATGTACCTCGCTGCTACAAACTTGTTTCTCAGTTAATAGCTCAAGACTTGTACAAATGGTCCTGTTACAGTTAGCATCATCCCCTCCTGCCTTTGATCGTTGCCATTATCTGAAGACTGAGACGGAAGGAAGCCAAGAAGAATGTGGTAGGAAGGCCATCATTCCCTGATGGCTTCTCCTTCTTCTACTTACTTTTCTATCCAATGATGGTGTTTTGATTGTATACGATCTTATAAATTTTATTATAATATTAGTTACTATGTATTATTCTAAGGTCATTCATATCGATTGCATACAATGCATTAATATAAATAATGTGTTATTGTTATAATAATATTGAAAGTTATTATAATAACCACATATCTTTATTTTATGTAGTAATGTATGTTATGTGGTTATTAGGTTCAATAAGAGATACGTACCATTTAAGGTTTTTCTATGTAAAAACGTCGAGATAAAGTAAGATTTGTTTCAAAAGCTTTATCTGTTTCAAAAGCAAAAAGAAAAAGTATGTTTCCTTTCTTCATCAAGAACTTAGGTAAAGAGCCCCAAATAACTCTTGTACAGAACAGTGCAGATGGACTCCATGTACAGAATGGACTCCACATTTCTTGTACAAGTATTTGAGCTCCTTGAATGAACACCATTCAAATATTTTTTAGACTCTTGGGACAAACCATACTGCTTATAACTACTACAGAAAGCCTGTGATTTATTTGGAATAATGATGAAGAAACATGCGTCATCCCCTCCTGCCAGAACTGTATCCTGTTTTGATAAAAAGCCCAACTGTGTGCTCTGATAAGGTGCATATAAAAAGCATTCTCTGAATGTCCCGTCTAGCAGTAATTTGAGCCTCGTTAGAGAATTTCCATTTTGAGTGTTGTTTCTTGTTGATAATTACTTTCTGTTTTGAGATCCGTGACTAGTAGTATCTTCAAGTAGTGATACGAACTGGAATTGAGAGGTGGTCGGTAGGCTCAGATTAATCTTAATGGAAGTATTAATTACTTTGGTATTAATTACTTTGTTTTCCTTGATATAGTCTTCTAACAGTATGGTTTAATGTAGGTTCCCAAAAAAAAAATAATGCAGTTGCAACTTCAAAGATTTAGAATCAATGTTTTTTAATTTAAATATTATTATTATTTTTAATTTAGTTTGTGGTTTTGTAAAAATAATTTATTGTTGTTTTTATATCAATATATATTTGGAAGAAATCCTTATTATCAAGGCCTGTAAATAATAGGGGTTGGATTATAGTTTCATAGTTAGACAGGGTGATTGGTTGTATCACATATACAATGCTCTCACTTTATGTCTTCTATCACTAATTACTTTTATCTACATGCTATATGGTGTACTCATTGAGCTATCTTGTCCATGAAATACATTTAAAATTTGTAATTATATTAATTTCTATAAAAATTATTTAATATAAATCTTTAATAATTTCCATATTTTTAAGGAATAGCTTGATGTCACTTCTATAAGGTTTATTTTTATTGTAATCTTTTAAATAGATATAAAAGTGAAACAGAAAAACAATGTTTCCTTAGTTAACCTAGGGTAATTGGTAAATGCAATCAAATATGCACAAACAACATAAGTTAATATAAAATATAGTTGATAATTCAAAAACTAGAATGATGTTTTTTGGAAATTGAATTATATAATTATCATGATATAGCAATGTAAGCATAAGCAATAAGTGTAAAGAATATAGTATGTAAGTATATGGGTTAGAGATTGTACTGGTGAATAAGAATGTTTCCCTTCACATGGATAATAAAATGGTGGTGCAACTCTCAATGAATTGGTAACAATTATGTAAGTATAAGTATCAAGATAATGACATCAAAAAGCATGGGCACATAAAGGTTAATAAGATAAGAAAACCCTAGTAGGTAAATTATTGATAATGTGGACAAGGGCTCATAACTTGGTATAATATTGGAATTATGGGGTAAGTCCCCAAGGTATAGCAATAGTAGGCACAATGTGGAGATGAGGGAAGCATGATGCCTCCAAACAAAAATAGATGGGGAGCACTTATTGTAGTGCCTCCAATGTAAAGATGTATCCAAGGAGGTGTGACATATAGAAAAGGGGAAGGCATGATGCCTTCCAAGTGCAAATGCTAAAGATGTGGTTGTAAAAGCATAATATGTTTTTAAAAATTAAGGGGGTGGGGGAAGACATGATGCCCTCCAATGTAAAGGTATGGAAAAGTGAGCTAAATGTGGCATGGGGGGAATCATGTTGTTTTCATTTATTTATCTTATGTTTTTACATTGTTTTGGAGCCCTATGAAAAGTAGAGTAATGGCTAAATATGGAGAACAATGCAAGTACTGATGTAACTACAGATTGGAGGACAATGTCACATGACCACTATTAAAAGGTGCTTTCTTAGTTACCAAGGTAGAAAAAAATGACAGTATCACATTATAGGGAGATTGTGACTATACACCCTAGATTTGTTAAAATATTATCTAAGGTTAAGAACCTCCTAATATAACCTACCTTGCTACCAAGACAAATTTCAAGCTATATAAGGAACAACAGACTAACTCATTTGTCACAAACATTTTCTCACAAGATGAGTATTCTTAGTCATGTTGTTAGTAGAGGATAGATGGAAGTTTCTCAAGAGTATTGTATTTTATAGCTTTGTAGGTTCAAATTTTCTCTAGAGATGGGTATCATGGTGAATGTGTGCATACTTTCTTCTCTAGAGCTTTAAATTGTGTAAGTATAAGTGTTTTCGTAATGCTTAATGCTATTGGTGCAAATACTTGGCTTGATCTTTATCCTTTCCTCTAATTTCCTTTATGAAGGTGAGTGATCATGGCCAAGGGAACTCTCACTCTGGGGTTACAATGGATCCCCTTCAAGAGATGTGATCCTACTTGGTAGAACCTATGTCAAGAATCTCTCTCCTTTACATGCCAAATTTTACAATAAGATGTTATCTTGATTTTTTCTCTCTGCTAGCTTAACGAGGATTCCATAAATTATAAAATATATTATACAATAATAAATATAGTTATATTACATATTATATATAAAATAAATTAAATTAAATTGTAAATAAATATTTAATTTCAATATACGACTTTATATAATAATATTATTTTTAAAATATGTTAAAAAATTTATATTATTTTAAATATACTATATAACAATAAATATAATTATATTTGATATTGTATATTATATATAAAATAAATATAATTAAGTTATATATAATTATAAATATTAAATATATAATATGTTTGATCTAAATATACAATTTTATAATATTATATTATACTTATTAATATAATCTATTTATATAATATATACTATTATTTTTAATAGTCTTTCAAATAAACAATATTTTAATTATGGAAACCATAAATCTTACACGTAATTGACTCTATAGTCGTCTTTAAAAAATTTTGGCCCCAAAGTTGGATTACATTTCTTAACTACTAATGAGAAAATCATGCAAAAGTATATGTAGAAAGTCAAGTAGAATTGCCCATGGATGGATGGCCATTACGGAAGTAAAAAACAAGAACAAAATGTTGTACGCAATTGTATTTTTGTCTATGTCATTTGTTGGGTCATACTTACATCATTGTTTTTCTTCCATAGAAGACTTCAAGTCAAGCACCTTTGTAAAAGTTTTTGTGACTTAGAATAGTAGTCTATATTAGTCAAATTTAGGTAGATATGAATATACCCGCATGTGTGGCCATTAGACTAATTGTTGAGTGCTTTCCAATTAGAAGCTGATAGTTTTCCCATCTAGAGTGTCTCCTTCATTCTGATTGGACTCTAGATGAGTGTCTTGTATTCCTATGGCCAATGTGATTATCTATTATTGAAAGATTTTTGTGGTAGTTAATAAATCCCATGAACTAGAACTCGTGATTATCTAAAATCACCCCTTGAATATATTTTATTGTAGGATCCTCTATGTTGGCCATAGGATCCACAACCTTCACCTTCACCATGGGTATTGCCACAACTCGTCCCACTCAAAATACATTGCCTATTGCCAAAACTCGTCCCACTCAAAATACATGGCCTTCCTTGCAACCCAGACTTAGAACACACACAAACCAAAATTGACCTTTGACTTTTGAAGTGGATGATATTTAAGGATTGGGCCCAGGGTCTATGTGAGCATAGCCCTATGGGGCGATGACCTATTGAATTTTAACATTGAATCAAGCATAATGAAAGGGAGATTTATAACCTCCATACACCCAACAACAAACTAACTACTAACATGTCTAATGTGTATTTATTTAATTATTTACTAACCTAATAAACTAATATTCCACCAAGTACCCCAACAAAAATCGATTGGTCTCTATTAGGAAACATTTTTAGAATTTTATAGAAATTGAAAATGATGAACATTTATCCTTTTAAATGACTGAAAATAATAAATTTTCCATAACATCTGAGAGGCAGCAACCTGAGATTCCTAATTACCAGTTACTTGCTGATGCGAGATACATGCATTGGAGATGCCATTTCAAACAAGGCTACAAGAATAATTCCTAAAACCATATCCCTAAACAGAGTAGTTTATTAATTTAAAATTAGAATCATTCCTAAACAGAGCATATAATGTTGGATGGAAATAGAGATTATAAACAGCGTATACAGCAAAAGCCCAGCACTGAGAGCCGCTCAAGGCCAAGCCAAGGCCATGGCTTCAAGTAGGCCTTGTGATCAACACATTTTAATTCTATTATTCAGGATGCTTAGTTTGTTTATTCTAAAATATTTGTAGTCAATGGCAGTGTGTCAACATAGTAGCTTCATAAATATGATGTTGTCAAGACCTTTAAATTTTGAGTATTGAATGTTAGGGAAAGATTATAAAAGTTGTCTTAGAGGATCTAAAGATCTTGTTCTTACAAGTTTGAAGCTATTAGTTGAACAGTCTCTAAAGTACAAAAGATTTTATAGATAATCTACTTGAATGGTTTTTACTAAAGATTTTATAGATAATCTACTTGAATGGTTTTTACTACTCTTAAGTTAATAATTTTATTTTCTGAAGATTATACAAGTAGTTAATTATTTATCATCTTGAATTCTTTGTGTGCTAATTTTTGGTATGCATGGATGATAATGTGCATTTTTATTATGAATGCTCCCTGCCCCTAATAACATTACAAGAGTTTATGGATTATTTTATATAAAATATAAAACATTTCAAAAAACTTTATATTTTGGAAATTAAGAAATAACACATATATAAATATTTTAGAAAGCATTTATTTCATTGTGAAAAGAACCGAGACAATTATAGTGTGGGATAAAAAGTATAGATATGCAATTCCTAGAAAATGGTAGGGGAATGCCACATGATACTATTGAACAACATGGAAATATTAGGGAAATTATGTGCTAGGGCAGTTTTTTTTTTGGGAACTCAAGAGCTGAAGGTAAATCTTGATGAAGTGAAAAACATGGTTTTAGATAAGTGAGGAAGTCACTAGGGCATCAACCCTTGACTTAGCAACGTAGAAAAGTAGAATCATTTCTAAACAGAGCAGTTTATTAATTTAAAATTTGAGAAGTAGCAGGTGAAAGGAAAAAAGTGAAGGAGCATTGAGTGACCTGGAGGTATCTGGAGAAGATAATAAGGCCAAGTTCTACTTCACACAACACTGAGAGCTCCTGTGCTTTCTTCAGAAGACCGCCATGATGTCAAGCATTCATAACAACATCGAATGCTTAGCCTCAATTACTCTGAAGGCGTAGCCCTCCTAGGTCGACAATCACTGTGATAGCAACTGCAAGGAAAGGGAGTTTGATACCCGAAAAGGAAATTGCATTCCCGAGCAGTCTAGTCTTTTTGGGAATGCGTTAGGTGAGTCAAGGATCCCCTCTGCCATCAAATCACAATGCTCAGCATGCCATCACTTCGCCAACCACCAAATAATCATTTCATTTCGACTCTTGGACCTTTGTCTTCCTCCGTTGCCTACAAGTTGTATATCTATGTTCTTTTCTTTTATATTTTGATTGCTGTCATAAATGTAATTAGCTGATGGGCTTTTATATGTGAGCATTGTAAGGGAGAGGGGCCAGTTTCGGCCCACGCCCTAATAACTGCTATGTTTTTAATCACTTGACCCCCAATTAAATTTTTGAAAAGAACCAATACATGTAAAATACCAACCAAATAAATTAACACAAATGCACCAATACATTTGTAAATTAACTAATGAAATTAACACAAGTGTACAAATGTGATGGCGAGTGGTTACCGGCACGTCGGTGTAGATGTATGGGGCAACATGTTGAAATGACTATTTTTCGACCCACGTGGACATAACACATCCTACAGGGAAATGTATAAGTGCCCAGAAGCCGAAAGAATAGCTTTAAGCTCTTCAGTCGCATACGAAAAACCAAAAAAAATCGTCAAAATTCGATATGTCTAGCTATGTGCTTGACGTGCGCGAAGTTAGGGTGGGCGGCTACTAGGCCCTCTCCCTTAGTGCTTGGAAAATTTTCTCACGCCAGAAAATTTTCTAAACTCATTGGGTTGTTTCTATCCGTGTATTCCTTGAACCTCCTATGGGTGCAAGTGCTAGTTAGTTAGCCTTATATGTGAACATTATAGTGCTCAGAATTGTCTCACACTGTAAAAAAAAAAAAAAAAAAAGTTAACGCCTAAAAAGTTTCTCAACTTTTGATTATTATAAACTCTATAGCTATCTCTCTTTAAACAAAGATTATTATAACTTTTGATTGTGTTCCATAGACAAAATCTAATAAATATCTTCAATGGAGTAAAATCCCATCACAAACTTAGTGCCAAAAGCATGCAAGAACATATCAAAATTGGTATGCTCCCAAAATTGATTGACCATTAATCTATCTAACAATTTTCTAGATCACTAGCAGAAATAGATCAGCGGAAAGGAATAGAAGAGATTTGCACTCCAGTATTCTTTCGAAAGATATTTGCACAATGGCTTGGTATAAGAAACGAAAGATGCAGTGGCAACATTAAACATAATGTAGGGTTTCAGCATAAACTATCCTTAAGTATAAACTTCATAGGCTTCATGAGTAGAGGAATACAGTCCAAGATATTTCTCAAGGTGATGATGACAAAGGGATCCATATAAATAGCATTAGCAATTTAGCTTAATAAAGCCAGGGAAAGATAAACCTAGGTCCTAATAGAATCAGTATGATCCCAACCTTAAACAGTTCACCACACATGTAACCCAATTGACCTAAACTTGATTAGGGTCATGTGTGCCACATGTTCATCACTTCATAAACTCAATCTGAAACATGATTTAGGTAACAATATAAGTGAGGGTTAGAGGCCAACAACAAACTTCCTGCACAAGCTATACACTAATATTATGCCGATACAATTTACTTGATTCGGGTAGAAACTGCACAACTACACTAACCAAACCAAATTTGTTTTTTCCTTATTATCTCTTCTAGAGCCGAGTGATAGTGACTTATGCTCAATTCATTTAGAAACTGTACAATCAAATATTTTTTCTCTTTGTTCTTATGCACTATGTTTCTTTTTTCATTTAGTTTTGGTTAAACTGTGTGTTGACAGTTTTATGGTCACCATGAAAATAGCCCAGCCTAAATTCAATAATTAAATGAATGCTAGTCAAAATTTGAGCTACAGAGGATGGCATCCTATGGTGAGCAGTATACCAGTCATCAAAGGAATGATTAATAATATTACAATTATTAATACTGCCAGAAGCAATGGATATCCCCATATCAATCTTCGTGCAACAGTTGTACAATTTGGCGTCTCTATGCACGAATTGAACGCTGGAGTTTGTAAATGATAACTCAATGTGAATAAGGTTCTCCTCCAATCAATTATCAGTCAAACACCAAGTAATGGAGCGAAGTATTAGAAAATGCAATGGTACAACCTAAGTCAAATTTGGCGTGGCAAATATGGTGTACAACAACTTAAGTATGGCGCCTTACTTGTCAGTCGTTCCTATCGGCGTATTCCTTGAACCTCCTATGGGTGCAAGTGCTAGTATTATTTTTTGAGATGAAAAGTCTCGGGTGGGAAATGAGATTCTATATCTTATGGACATGATCTCATTTTTCGTGCTTTGAATTTTTGGTTAGAATTGTTCTTTTTTATAGGTCTTATGTTAGAATTGTATATTTCTAGTCACATGGATATGAATGTTATGTGTTTTGACCTCATTTCCCTATGTTTTGACTTTTTTGTCGAAGTTAACTTTTTTGTCAATATTGAATTTTTGGTCAAAGTCAACCTTTTTATAAGCCTTATGTTAGACTTGTATACTTTTGGCCACATGGATATGGGTGTTATGTGGTTTGACCTTATTTCCCTATATTTTGACATTTTCTTGTCATAGTCAACTTTTTGGTCAAAGTTGACGTTTGGTTGAACTTGACCTTTTAATAGGCCTTATGTTAGAATTGTATACATCTAGCCACGTGGATATGGGTGTTATGTGATCTGACCTCATTTTCCTATGTTTGACTTTTTGGTCAAAGTTGACCTTTTTATATGTCTTATGTTAGAATTGTATACTTCTTGTTGTGTGGGTATAGGTGTTATATGGTTTGACCTCATTTCCCTATGTTTTGACCCTTTTGGTCATAGTTGACTTTTTGGCCAAGGTCAACTTTTTGTTAAAGTTGACCTTTTTATAGGCCTTATGTTAGAATTATGTACTTCTAACCACGTGGATATGGGTGTTATGTGTTTTGACCTCATTTCCCTACGTTTTTACCTTTTTGGTCAAAGTTGACTTTTGTTCAACATTGACATTTGTATCGGCCTTATGTTAGAATTGTATACTTTTAGCCACATGGATATGAATGTTACGTAGTTTGACCTTGTAATGTCCCCTTCTAGCAAGCCAAAATTTTCACAACCTTGCAAACAATTTCAACTTACCAAAAGAGAACATTAGTATTCCATTTTTTATTTCCTTTTAATCTTGATGATAATCATAAACATAACCATATACTATTTGTCATTTCATAAATCCATACATCATGATTCTCCTTGGGTGAGATAATCCTTATGCCTCTTATTAACCTCACCTTCCACCTTGTGAGAGAAGATTCGTTAGGTAGGTGATGTCATCTCAATCGTATGGGTCCATTAATATTATTCCTTAGTTCGTCAACTAAGGCCCATAATTCCTTAGTTCGTCAACTAAGGCCCATTCCTTCATTATTTAAATTGAAGGTCCATAGCAATATCCTTGATTCGTCAATCAAGGCCCATAATATCCTTGATTCCTCAATCAAGGCCCATTCCCATGGATTGATCAATACCTACCATAACTATCTAACCCACCTTCTTAGTGTTAGGTGGTTAATAAGGAAGTCTCGTATCTACCCTTGGAATTCATGCCTTTGTTCCTTCATACTAATCTTATCATTTATATTCTTACAAATCATAAATTGAATAAGTAAATATAAATACTTACCTGCTGGAGCTTTACCTTGTGTTTCTTACCTTGTTCCATGGAATGACTGATATTATTTTTATTATATTGTTGTTGTTGTATATATATTTTATAATATATATTTTTCACTTCCTTTTTACTGCTGATATATATATATATATATATATATATATATATATATATATATATATATATATATATATATATATATATATATATATATATATATATATATATATAATGCAGATCTAATGTTTTCCTTCTATTTCACAACCTTTATTTATTTCCCTTTCAAAGGATATGTTCGAACCTGTCTCTTATTATTTTTATTACTTTATATTAATTGCCTTTTGTGGTAAAACTAGTTCTAACCATACATAACTCCATTATCATAAGAGGATGGGTTAAAATATGTTTATTTATTTTATTTATATTTATATTATATCATTTATATTATAATAAATGATATATTATATATTTTATATTATTTATACTATATCATTTATATCATAATAAATGATATATGATTTATATTATATTATTTTTATTTATATTATAATGTAAGATAATTATAAGAATATTTGTATTTATATTATTAGATATATTTATAATATATTATATTTATATATATTGTTATTTATAATATGGATATTATATTCTAATTATAATAAAATATTCATACAAAAATATCAATTATTAAATAATATATAATGTATGTAATTATTTCTATCATCCAAAATAAGGTATCCTATAATATTTTATAACATTATATTTTATTGAGGTTTATGTACACAATAAATATTTTGAGCTAGTAGCGTTACGATAGAGATATTTTAATTATTTTATTTTACTAGTTATTTTATTCTTATTTATTTTTTTATCTTATTTACTCATTACTCATTACATATTTGTAAGTAATTTTTTTTTTTTGTTGCATCATATATTGAGTAAATTTTAATTTTTTTAATGTTAATATATATTTTTAAAATATTTCAGAAATATATTAAACACCATTATTCCTACAATTCATGAAATTCTCTTTTATTTATTTATTTATTATTATTGTTATTATTATTATTCAGTTGACTTTTTGTCAAAGTTAACTTTTTGGTCAAAGTTGACTTTCTATCAAAGTTGACTTTTGAACTTAGGAATGGATACTTAGTCTTCCTATGGGTTTTTTGTAGAAGGCCATATTCCTTTTACATCATTGTTTGATCTTGACGATTATATGTATGTTTATTGATGTGATGATGTCATACCTTGTTTTCCATGCTATTTCCATTTTGAGAAAATGATGTTTTAACATGCATTGATGGATGAATAGTATTGTGGATTTGGAGTGTTTTCCCTTCTCTTCTCCAATGCATTAAATGGTATGTTAGTGATGATGTATTAAAGAAGGATGTGTTTGGATTTAAAAGTATTGATACTTTTGTGTTAAACTCTTTCCCTTCTTTGCTTGGTTGAGTCACGAGTAACCTTGTGGTGAATTATGCGTTGAACTATAATATGTGTGTATTCATGTGTGGGTGTGCATTGAATTATACTAGTTATTTGATTCCCTTTGTGTTGTGTTGGGTGTGTGTGGAACCCATGTTCAACTTTGTGTGAATTACCTTGGAGTCTTGCTGAGACCCTTGTTTGTGTGAGATGGCTTGATAGTGATGTTGCCATGATCTTCTTCTCCATAGCTTGGAGGTCTCCTAGAGTGGCATAGACATCTATTGCACTCAACGATGGCAATATGATAGGGTGGTGGGTAACATCTCCCCATTGGTTCTACAAGAAGATCTCTTACAAGCTAAAAGAGTTCCTTGTGTATTATTTACTTTAAATGATCAAGTTGTATCTCATGCCTATTAGAGCGCTTTAGAGGTGATTTATTAATGTTGTAATATTATTATTTGTGTAATTTAATTATTGGAGTGTGATTCTTCCATGTTTAGGAAGTGGCATCCATCACGTAATTATATTATGATTTTGTTTGGTTGGAAAATGAACCTTGTTTGGAAAGGAATTTTATCATGTTTTAGCAATTTCTTTTGATGGAAATGGTTAAATCAAGATGTTGGAGCCCTTTGTTTATTGTTGTAAAGATATCTTATGCCATGTTTATGATTTAGGTTGTAATGTGCCCACATTATGACTGAGAGTCCCATATTTCTATTTGGTCTATCTCGACATTGGTGTCGAATGAGCATGGCATTCTGTATGGAAATTCTCACACATTTTCTTGTATGTTAGCATGATTTGGAATTGTATCTTATCTAGATTTTGAATTGTGGTTTTAGTTTCATTTTGCTGAAATGGATAGTATTTTGGATGCAATGTGTTTAGATTCTTTATGGATGCTTTTTCCTTGTGAGGTCTTGAAATTGACCCTCCCTGTGGTTTTTTGGTCATATATTGGCATGTCTCATCTTGTTGGCCTTGTGTCCATTTCTGTTGCCCTTGTCTTGCTAAGAAGAACATGTTCTTTGTTTCTTCCTCCTCGCTTGTCCCTCGATGTCTTCCTTTCTTACCATTGGTGAACTCCTTCATTTTGGGTAGTGCTTTCATCATTTATGTGACTTGGATGTTGTCAAGTGTAGTTCTCTTGCTAGCTTTTGGGCTCTTATTTAGTCCACTTGAGGTGTTGTGGTTCTCTAGTTTTCTTGATCGACTGCGAACTTTCAAACAATGGATACTTCTTGATTGCTTTGATTGGGGAGACTTTCTATTTGGAAGTTGTTTTCCTTGGGTTTCTTATCCTTGCCATGTTGATGCTTGGTCATCAAGTGTCATAGCTTGGGAGTCATTCCTTCTCTTGTGTTAGGTGATGTGCCTCACACTAAGATGGCGGAGGGGTCAACTCCCTTGGTTGTGGTCATGTACCTCCTAGTTGTCCTTTTAGTGTGGGTTTTCCCATGTGTTTGGTCTTTGTTTGTGTTTTCATGGAGTGTACTTGGGGTAGTAGACCACCCTCATCTGGGTTCATGTGTTTAATTATGAGAGTGAGAGTGGTTGTAGCCTAATGTCTGAACTTTCTTATGGAGTAAGCTCTACCCTCTCGTATGGTCATCTTGGTAGATACAACAAATGATGAACAAAGTCTTTGGCTTGTGTTGTTCTTGATGTGGGCATTGACCATGTGCATGGCAATTTTCTAGGTGCCTTATAGTCTTGTCCTAGATTGCCATTATGTGTTGTTGTGGTCACTTTTGTGCTTAGTGTGAAATTGTGACATGCAAGTGTTACAATTGCATTAAAATTTTTTTGTTCATCCAATTTTTATCTTCAACATTAGTTCGGGGCATTCACCATTTGAAACACAAACTCTTGAACAAAACCTACTATTCTCCCTTTGTCAAACTTGACTATTAAACTTCTTTTTTGGATAAAGATTCAATTGCTAAATAACTAACATGGTGAGTCATGGCCTTCAACTAAGATATTGATTATTGAAAATAATTATGCCAAATGGATGTGACCCAAGGAAACTGAACCTTCAAGAAACCTAATACTCCAACTTCCATCCTACAATTCTATGGATTCCCTTTCATTCTTGTATGCCTCTAAATGCCACTTGAACACTTTTAATTATTCAAGAAAGTCTACTATACATCAAAAGAGTGTTTGTTGTTTTCCACCTATTGTCTAGAGAATGGCTCCTCAACATATATATCCTAAAATGTGTTGGTTGGATCTCACACAAACTTCCTAAACTTGTGTGGTAACACATGACACCTTGGGGACATGCTCATGAACACTCTATCTTTAAAAAGGCAAAAGTCTACTTCAAGTGATATGCCCCATGGAACACCAATTTCACAACCAAAGGCCTCCACAATAACATTGTTGATTACTCATCCCCCAACACACACAACCAAAATTAACTCCAAACTCATAACACACTTTAAACCAAAATACAACAGCTAGTCCACTTACAAACTAACCAAAACAAAGCAAAATGATAGAAAACTCTTTCTAAATAATGCAAGATTGCTTGAACCCTATAATACTTCTATGCCAAAAAAGTTTGTCAGATAGACACCTAGGCTAGAAAAGGACAAAATAATGAGTCATGGCCAAGTATTCTAAAGAGAATCATCACCGTCCATTCAGAAAAGGATTTCCACCACATCGATGGGAGGCGAATGAACTATAAGGAAGGAAAGTCAAGGTGAAAATGATTTACTAACACAAAGAGAAAGGAATATAGAATGTATGATTCAAAGATAGGAAAATACCTAGAGAAAATAGAAAATTAGGAGTGTGTTAAGTACACTATGTGCAATCTTTTTGTAATTGCAGAACCGAGACTGTAAAGTATACTCAATCTAAGGAACCTTTACTAAATGTCAAGAACTTTTGATAAATAATATAATGAAGCATTTACTCCAAACTGAGTTATATGAATGGAGGAAACCATTTAAAAACTCTTAAAATGGTTAACTAGGAAAGTTTTGCATAAAAAATTAAACTAATAGCAACATATTTGTGCAACACTATCCCACTCTCACGCATCTGAGCAAAATATTAAGAGGATATATCTCGAGGAACTGTTATGCTTCAAGTGAGCTCTCAGGTCCTCCTGGTCCTAAAGATAGGATGGTGCGTGTATTCTATGGTAGTAACTATCCAGCCCTGTATTTGCATGGGAGATGGATGTCGGATGCCTGCCATACCATCCATTGTCATGCGCCCACATCTATACGTACCCTATATCCCAATCATTCTGCAACCATTGTAAGTTGAAGTGATTGATTTGATATCAGCGATTTTTTTAATGTCAAATCAAGTCCAACTTCTTTTGTCCTCTGTGCAAGCCTGAAATTTGATAGTATTTGGTCGTTATACAAGGTTTTAGAGGGTATATGACAAATTACAATGCAAAGTTTTAACCGGCAGTACATTCTAATTTTCCAATTATTTTTTAATTAAAATCAAAAACTTTATAAGTTTACTTTTAATTTATTATTGTTTTTTCAATTTTACAAAATCTATGGTTTTGGAATAAGGTATTTACTTAGGAATATAGTTAGCAATGAGTGTTCAGTGGATGTCCCATTTATTCTACGAGAGATGGGTAACTCTAAACCACTACTCATAAAATATGGGTTAATGAGTTTGACTCAAAAACTACTAGTTAAATCTTAATATAAATATCATATTTTATATGTAAGTTTTATAATATTATTATTTATTATATTTTTTAATTAATTTAAAAAAATTATTATGTGGAGAGGCATTTCAGGATTGTCTACATAAAATCTAAAACACATGGACATATATCTTTTGAAAAATTTAAAACTATAAAATTAAAAATAATAATGAATGGTGTCTTTTCCTAAAGTGAAGCTAAAGGTCACATACAAAGTAAAACAAGTATATATATATATATATATATATATATATATATATATATATATATATATATATATATATATATATATATATATATATATATAAAATAGTACAATATTCACAAAAAAAAGGGTTGGTAAACAAGCACATTCATAGAGTGTAATTGGACATAATCCAAAACAAAGACAACATTAAAATAAGGCCAAACCCAAACAACACTAAGTAGTTAAAGAAATGCCAAAAGAAGAGGATCATTATCATGAGGTTTCCCCCACACATCACTAGGGACAACATTGTTGGTCTCGTACAATGATTTAACAACTGAGCTCTTAAAATTGTAACTCAGAGATTGGACATCTAACCTGAGCAGATGTCTTAATCACTATGGAGATGCATTTCACTTGTCAACCCAGAGACGTGAACTTGAAATGGGTCAGCACAGTATGTGCACTAAGAACTTCTAAAGTAGCCACATTCATTCTATAGCTAAGAAAGACATAATGCTGAAGATAACTGCTACAAAGGAAATAATAGGAATGCTGAACATTAACCAACAGCTATTCTAGGATCAAGTACATGACAAAAAGTAAAAGTCTGGGCAAACAAATAGGAAACTACTTTGTCTTCTTTGGCTGTGGGAATAGACACAAAATAGAATTCTAGTGGCTGTAGGAACATTCAATGCCAGATTTAACTAAATGCTTAACAGAAAATGTAACTAAACTAGAGCGTGGAATTCTCACCAAGTGGGCACCCTTGGATGAGTATTCCCTAAGACAAATGTAAACTCAAAAATGCAAACTTACAACTTCATTTTATTCATTTGAAAAGATGAGTACAATTGAACATTATAATTGTATTACCAACAACTGGATAATGCAAGTACAATCTCTGAATAATCAACAACAACACCTCAGAAAGAGTATCAAAGTCTTATTTATAGAAGGAAAACTAAAAAACTAACTACCTAGTAGGGCAGTCAACTCCAACATAATAGGAGGATGCCTCATTATGGAAAACATAGAAAGTGGAAAGGAGGTTACACATGTAGGGGAATCTGGTCAAGCAAGTTGCTTTAATGTAGATCTAGCATAATAGTAACTCCTAAATTTGCTCAACAGGTATTTGAGATTAGTTACAAAGTGATTGCCTTCCCTCCATTTGACATTTGAACGATCACCATGTTTGACTTTTATGGTAAGCAACCAACTAGCAGAATCTTCCTCTACTTTATGGATGCCGATTATATCTGCATAACAATATTAGTACACACAATAATTGCACATCTGTAACTACCTTGGAGTGATATTCACTAACCATATGTAAAATTAACATAGATAGTTCATATAGCATGTCTTTGTCATGAAAGAATATAAGAAATGACCTACGCTCAACAAGTTATTGCTTTCTGGTAATGACATAAAAAGATCAGGATTAAACTACCAAAGTCCAAGATAACTACAACAAATGGATAATAAAGTTTAACAAAATTTAGTCATAAACTAGACTCATCACTCTCCCCAACCTAAGACTTTGCTGGTCCTCCAACAGAGGAAGGATTGTTCTTTTGCTTGGTTAATGCCCTGAAATTAGCAACTGCCAATTGTCCTGTATCAGTTTCTCTGGTGCGTGAATTAGGATCCCAATAGAACCCTTGCTACCTATCTAGCCTACTCCATCTTTGTCTCTCTTCAGCAATATCATACTGGTAAAATCTATAATTTGGCATAGGCCACAATAGGATAGGTGGTTGAAAAATTAAGGGAAGCCAGAATTGTCCCTTTGTCCTCCCAATCTGTATATATCTATCCACTCTTTTACATGCTGCAACATAATTCTGTAGAGAGTGAGTCTCTACTTGTTTTAGCTCATCAGATAGACTATTCCACCTTTGTGTCAAATGTCCCTTCACAGATTCTCCAATAGAGTGTGCAATCTTTTCATATTCTCTATAAGCTGCTTCTCTTTCAGGCAAGATTTTGTTACTATAACTTGGCCTATAAAGCATTCTATGCCAATCATTGAAAATGCTTCTTGGATTTCCAGATTCAGCTCTAACATGCAATGGAGTGTTGAATTCTAATTGATTATAAGCCCTAAACTGTTGTCCCCAACTAACCTCATTTTGCATCCAGGACATAAATGTCCTCAACTAAACATCCCCAACATACAACAAGGGGTTCCACTCATGCTCTTGGGATATAGAAAAATTATGTAAGTAAAATTCAGACAACAAATTCTTTATTTTTGGAGGAGCAATCCTATAAGCATTGAAAAATTCAAGAGGAGATTCAATGGAAGGGTTCAAACCAGAAACAATCCTTGCTAACTTAAAAGAGAGGTATCTTTCCTTCAAATGCAGAGCATAGACTTTCGGGGGAGTCCTGCATTCTAATACCTGAGGCACTAAAGTTGCCATACTATCCACTCTTTCTTTTAAAGTTGCAATTTCTGCATTCTTTTCTTTAATCTCTTCATCCTTCTTTTGAATCATCCTTTAATCTATGTTTCTCCTTCTTCCATTCTTCTTCTCTCCTTTGCATATTATTCCACAAATTCATGGCTACCATGTGCATTGAAAAATTAGGTTTGTGTATTCCTACCAAAGACTTTCCTGGCACAGATGGTTGATATTCATGTAGCATAGGTTGCAGGGTTTCTGATTGCTCAGCCAATTTTGGCTGTAGGATGTCTTGCTGCAGGAACTCTTGTTTAACTTCATGTTCCTATCTCTCAATATGCTCAATAGCAGCGACAAGGTCTGCCAGAGTTACATCTGCTGCTTCTTCAATTATGTCTTTTTCTACATCATTCTCATGCCCCATTGGGGCCTCTGTATCCTCAACTATCATTTCCTCAACCCTAGGGCTTGTCTGTGTAGACACACCAGAGGTAGGCTTAGTAGGTTTTGATTTACTAGAGGGACTCTCCAGTTTCTCTTCAGTTGCAGGAAGAACAATATCAACTTTCTATTCCCTAGAGTGCAACACCTTCCTTTCTGTGGTTTGCTTTTTGGTTTTACCCCTCTTTATTTCTGCCCTTCTCCTCTATGCCCTAATTTGAATTAAATTACTAGAGGGATATCCTCATTGTCAGAATCTGAAGAACTTTCTTTGTCTACATGCTCTACTTCAAAAGAGCTAATCTCAATAGCTTGTTTTATTGCAGGAGGGTTTGCATTGGAAGTTGAAGTTCTCAAAGCAGCTTCAATAGAACACACCCTTCTTTGAGTTCTACGATGTTGCAACACAACCACAGGTTGCAAATGGCTTGGTCTTATTTGATCAATATTTAGAAATTCCTCCCAAGTCATATTAGATACATCATGAAGAGACCTTTCAACTAGTAATATTTTTGAGTCTCGGTGACCATAATTGAGAGAAGGTGATAAAGCACTTTGGATCATTCATTCTTCTCTCATGCCTCATATGATTCAGCAATTTCAAATGCACAGAATGAAGGTTTGACTGACGACCTTCACAAATAATGTACTTCACCACATGGATAGCAAACTATTTCCATGGCTTAGGCAGAAAGGTTCTTTTGGCTCCCTGCTTGTCTATAGTCAATGGTGGATCACTAGGTTTAGTAAACTCAGCTCTAGCTAACCTGACATCTCGTGCTATAGGGTAATTCTTGCCATCAACAAGCAGACCTATAACTTCTACAATTCTTTCCTCAGTAGCCAACACCTCCAAACCTCTTACCATGGCTTTACCATCAGTAAATGTCTGAGCAAATTCTAACGCAACATTTTCATCAAAACCATTTAGCTTCAAGAAATAGTCCATCCATCCACAATTTCTAAATTCAGCCTAGCTACGTGCATCCTATAACAATACATCATGAATTGTGGGTTCATTCCGAATTAATCCTCCTCCCATTGACTTAGCTGCCTGAAAACAATCACACTGCAAAGGTTTTTTATGCGAAAAGTTTGAAAACTAACTTCACCTTCCTGCAACCCTGTTAAATTTTCAATAACTCATACTATCTGTATTTTCCTTTTCAGCTTCTTTTCTTAGGAATGCAAGACAAGGGTGGTATAGGCATTAACGAATGATCGATGAAGGCTGTCATCTCACACTTGTGAGCCATCACCTCACTTAGAATTCAAATCATTCAATTTTAAAACTTTACTGACATTTTGGCATCAAGCATATGGATGCACTGACATGTAGACATCATATTAACACTCCCTTCCCAACCTAATATGTAGGCATGTGTGCACACATGCGGAATTGATGCGTGATAGGACAAGGAAGGGAATAATGACATGCTACGAGAAATATCGATATTAATGTACAATAATTAAATGAACAAACCACAAGATAATTAAGAGAGAATTATTAAAGTGTGTGTATCTTGATTTGTGGAAGATCAGTTGCAAGAATCATGGAGAAAGTAATGGGTAATGCTTAAGAATTTATTAAGCAATGAACGAAAGTGGAGTGGGCTGAAGTGAGATGGGATGAAGTGTAATCAATACACATGATGGAAGAGAGAAAAATGGTTATGGGTGGTTGGATGGGCAAAGAAGTGAAAGAGTGGACTCCCACAAATGTGGAAGTCTTTATTATGACAAGTGTTGTACCTTGGTTAGCCAGAAGGAGAGACACTAGGTCCACTACCTTTGGCTGCAGGAAGTTCAGGAGTTGCATGTTGAGTAAATTGCTGTAGGAATTCTTCTTTGGAGGCTGGCTTGTGATATAACCTGAGTCAATGACCATTGACTAATAGCTTAAATCTAATAGGATCAATAGTATCAAGTTGAATAGCACCATTGGAAAAAACTTCATCAACCTCATATGGTCCTAGCCACCTTGTCTGTAATTTTCCTACTTTATCTTGATACCTTGAGTCATAAAGCAAACCCTGGTCACCAGGTTGGAATGTCTTATCTTTGATGTATTTGTCATGCCACCTTATTCTCTAATTCTGCACCACTTCTGTATGATGTAAAGCTTCTTTTCTCATCTCATCCAAAGCATTGAGCTACATGATTCTTTCTTTTTATGCCTTAGATAGATCCATCCCCAAGTCAAGTGCAATCCGAAGAGTTTTATGTTCAAATTCAATAGGCATCATGGCTGTTTTGCCATACAGTAATTCAAAAGGAGTAAAACCTGTAGTTGTTTTCCAAGTTGTCCTATAGGCCCAGACAGCTTCTGGCAACCTATTTGCCTAATCCTTCCTATGGACAGCCATAGTTTTGGTCAAAATGGCTTTTATTTCTCTATTAGTCACCTCAACTTGGCCATTAGCCTGAGGGTGATAAGGAGTGGATTTCTTGTGCCTTATGTTGTATTCCTGCACTAGTGTTGCAACTAAAGTTGAGGTGAATTGAGCTCCTTGATTAGTCACTAATTCTCTGGGAACTCCATACCATGTAAAGATTTCCTCATAAAGAAATTCTGCAACGTTACTATCTCTTGCATGCTTCATGGCCTTAACTTGTACCCATTTAGTTATATAATTAGTGCATACTAAGATATAAGATTTACCATTAGATGGAGGATCAATAGATCCTACAAAATCTAATCCCCATTTATCAAATGGAGTAATCACAAGCTGAGGATAAAGGGGTATCTCATCAGATTTTGTTGGCCATCCCATCCTTTGACAGCTATCACATTTTTTGGTATATCTTGCTCCATCCTTGTATAGTGTAGGCCAGTAATAACTTGCATTCAAAATTTTTATTGTTGTTCATTTGGCTACAAAATGTCCTCCATAAGGTTCATTGTGACAGGCATGCAAAATGTCATATGTTTCATCTTCTCTCACACATCTCCTCATGACATTATCTGGTCTAGTGTAGAATAAACATCTAGCAATCCATGAAAAAGGAAAAGACTTTTCAATAAGTACCCTTCTTTCCTTAGGAGAGAAGTGAGGAGGGACTCTTCCTGTTACAAGATAATTGGTTGTGTCAGTATACTAGGGTGTTTGTACAGTGAGTGAAAACAAATGTTCATCAAGAAAAGAGTCATCAATGACTTGGTTATCCTTTGATGTAGTCATTCTTGAAAGAAAGTCTACAACCACATTGGCTTTTCCTAGCTTATCCACAATAGTGATGTCAAATTTCTGCATTAACAACACCCATCTTGCTAATCGACTAGATATGAGAGGTTTTTTCATGAGATACCTAATGGTTGCATGATTTGTGTGCACAAAGATTTGATAACCGATTATGTAGTGCCTAAATTTATTAAGTGCATAGGTGATTGCTAACATTTCCTTCTCTATTACTGTATAGTTGAACTCATCACCCTATAAGTTTTTGCTAATAAAATAAATAGCATGCTCAATGACTCCTTCTTTCTGGCCTAAAATTGCTCCTATGGCATAATCTGATGCATCAGTATGAATGTGGAAAGGAAGTTCCCAATTGGGGCCTTTAAGTACAGGAGCATGGGTTAAGGCTACCTTTAAATAAAAAAATGCTTTGTCACAGTCTTCATTCCACTGAAATTTAGCATCCTTTGTAAGAAGAGTATATAATGAGGATGCCGTTTTACTAAATTTTTTTATGAAATGTCTGTAATACCCTGCATGACCCAAGAAACTTCTGACATCCTTTTGTTTTGCAGGAATGGGCAGATTGATGATGACTTCAATCTTCGCTAGATCTACATATATTACTTTTGGAGAAATGTAGTGGCCAAGTACTACACCTTCCTGCATCATCATGAAGCACTTTGCACTATTTAAGGATAGGCTGTGATCTTCACATCTTTCCAACACCTTGCCTAAGTTTGCTAATGCCTCTTCAAAAGTAGCACCATAAGTAGTGAAATCATCCATATAGATTTCCATACGATCATTTGAGATATCAGAAAATATGCTAATGACTACTCTTTGGAAAGTTGTAGATGCATTGCATAAGCCAAATGGAAGCACTGAGTAGGCATATGTCTCCCAAGGATAGGTAAATGTTTTTTTTCTCTTGATCTTTAGGTGCAATTTGAATTTGATTGTAACCACTGAATTCATCCAAAAAGGAAAAGTACTGCTTTCTTGTGAGTCCAATACTTGGTCTATGAAAGGAAGGGGAAAATGATCCTTTTTGGTGGCAAAATTTAATTCTCTATAATCAATACAAACTCTCCATTTTCCTCCCTTCTTGGGCAGAAGAACCAGAGGGGACATGCATTGGCTATCTGAGATTGGGTAGATAAATCCTGCATCTAATAGCTTCTATAATTCCTCTTTGACAATTTCTCTTAGTGAAGGGTTGATTCTCCTTTGTGGTAGTCTTATTGGTATACAATCTTCCTTTATATAAATCCTATGGGTGCATAATGTAGGATCCAATCCTTTCATATCATGATAATCCCATGCAAAAGCATTTTTATGTTTCTATACCAAATTTTCCAAGGACATCTGTTGTGCTTGAGTCAAGTTGCTATTAATATTGAGATATCTTTCTTCTAAAATTTCCACTTGAATTGTGAAATCAACCATAGTTACTTCATTAATTCTAGGTACCTTAATTTCTTGTGGAAGCAATGTATGTAACATACCTACTGCTACAAGAAAAATTAGAACAAGCATCCTTGTTGGATCAACATAATGAGAGGATGATGCTTCCTCTACTTCAAAAAGATTTTGAATTATATTAGATAACACCTCCTCCTCTCTTTGAAGCTGCAAGAAAGAATTCTACCTATCATCATAAGCTACTCCATAGAATTAGCTTCCTCTACCTCTTCACCAACATGAGGCCAAACAGGATTATCCATATCGTGAGATGGCTATGTAGGTGGGTAAAGAACAAGTGTTTTAGTGCTTCTCCCATAAGAGATGGTCATGTCTCCTGACTGGCATCCAATATAAGCATCTGTTGTGGCTAAACATGGCCTTCTTAAAATGATGGGGTATCCTTCCAATGTAGCTTTAGGAGAAAGTATCATGAAATCAGCTAGATATTCCCATGAGTCCAAGGATACCACAAGATCCTTGATTATCTCATCAGGTTTAATAGTAGAGCTATTAGCAAGCTACTAGATAGTAGGAGTTGGTTGCATGGTTGCAACATTTAGTTGTTGCAGGATATCCTTTGTCATTACATTTATGGCTGCTCCCAAATCAATCAGAGCATTTCTGATTTGGATTCCATTTATAACAGCTCCTACTATAGGACTTCCTGGATCATTATATTTGGGAGTAGTCACTTTTCCATGCATGATGTCACCCAACTGTCCCACCACACGAACCATAGTGGGGTCTTTCCTTTTTCTACCTGGCTTCTTAAGACATGCTTCTTTAATTGCTTTGCCATATATAAGAACATCTTTTATGGCTTGAAATAGACGGATCTTGACACATACATGTTTCAACTGCTCTAGAATGTCAAAGGTGGGTTCCTCTACTACTACCTTTTGTTTCATAGTTTCTAACCTTTGTGGAAATGGTGGTTCTTGGGGAGTCTGTTTGACTGTCATTGGTTGAGGATTTGTAGGTACATTTGATTGAATGGGGGTTTTGTTAGGTTCAATTTCTTCCTCAGAAAGCTTAGTAATGACAGGTCTTGAAGGGGCTACTAAGATAGTTCTTGAATATAGATGTATATCACTTACATTCACAGCATATGCAGGGAGTTGATTTGGATCAGCAAAATATACTGGCTGTTGCTATGGTTTACTATTTGGGTTATGTGAGGGTTGAGCTGGTAACTGAGTAGGCTTAGGTGTATTTGAATTAGATCTAGCAAGTGGAGGCATTATAGCAGGTTGTTGGGGCTGAGGAGGTGACTACATGTAATTAGTGGTCTAATTTGGCCATTGTTGTCCTCCTCTCCATTGAGATGTTTGCTACCAATTTCTTAGAGGTGATTGCCAATTCCCCAGAGGCTGCTGCCACTGGGGTGTAGGGTTTTGGTAATTTAGCTAAGCATTTTGAGGGTTGTTCCAAGGTTGAGGTGGATATCCTCCATAACTAGATGGAAATGGTTGTTGCCATTGATTACAAGATGCATAAGTATTAAAATGTGGTCTAGCATATGATAATGGATCTGGTGACATACCTTGTCTTGGAGCCCATGGCCTCCTTTGTGCAACATAGAAGACTTGATCCTCTTCAACTTGTATTGACTTGAACTCAGGTGGAATCTTCTTGCTATCAATGTTAGCTACCAACTTGCATCTGTAATCTCTCTTCTTTTGTCTGGAGTGTGTCCAACTGGGTGGCCATATTATTTATAATATCTTGTTTAAAATTAAATAGTAGGTGGCTTATCTCCATCCTTGAAACTCCATTGGTAGAGGTTTTGCCCATAAGGGAATGGTAACCTCTTCCTTTCTTCATGGCTGCTCTGGAATAATTAAGGCACAACTTCTTAATATCATCCCAAGACACTTGGGTAATATCTCCTCCTCCCATTAAATCCAAGGCATATGTGCATTTCCCACTTATTCCCCTGAGGAAGAGCAGTTTCTGAGAGTCTTCGATGAGTGCATGATGGGGATACTTTTACAAACAAAATACGAACCTTGAGATGTAATCCTCCAAACTTTCATCTTCTTTCTACTACATTCTAAAAACATCATTTCCTCTCATATCCCCACTCATATAGTAGTCTTTATATTTCTCAAGAAATTTATCTTTCATTTCTTCCCAGGTATTGTCAACATCACTACTTAGACTCATAAACCACCTTAATGCAACCTCTTTCATGGTAGTAGGAAACAACTTAAGTTTATGAGCATCAGTAGTGTAGTCATAGCTTCTACAAAGGATATCAAATTCAAACAAGAAGTTATCTGGGTCCTCTGTTGCAAGTCCATAGAACTTGGGGAGAGCTAAAGCAAGTATGGTCTTGAGATTATCCACTTCATTTTGAAGAGCAATGGGAAATGCAAATGTTGGTTGATTAGGTACATTTTGGGCAGCCATGACTTCTTGACCTATTATCAAGGTAAATGGATATTCAACTAGGTTTGGGGTATCTTGTTCTTAAGAGGATATTTCAGAATTATTCAAATTAGGGAATGCATCAAGGAAAGGATTCACTTTTGCTTCTTCTGCTAGGTAAGTTGAATCATTAGGAAGGAATCTTCCTAAAGCATCTCTTCTCCTACCTCTATGCATGCAATATACTCAGTATTAGCCACTTCTCACACAAAAATTGTTGATGGGTTATAGATGGTTTCTTCCTAACTAAAACACATTTTAAGGAAAAATTGTAAACAATAATACTAAAAATGACTCCAAAGATCTTCTTAGTTTGACACCATCCCTGACAATGACACCAAAAATGTTGGTCTCGTATAATGATTTAACAATTGAGCTCTTAAAACTATAACTCAGAGATTGGACATCTAACCTGAGTAGCTATCTTAATCACTATGGAGATGCATTTCACTTGTCAACCCAGGGATGTGAACTTGAAATGGGTTAGCATGGTATGTGCACTAAGAACTTCTAAAGTAGCCACATTCATTCTATAGCTAAGAAAGACATAATGCTGAAGATAACTGCTAGAAAGGAAATAACAGGAATGTTGAACATTAACCAATAGCTATTCTAGGATCAAGTATATGACAGAAAGTAAAAGTCTGGGCAAACAAATAGGAAACTACTCTGTCTGCTTTGGCTACAGGAACAAACACAGAATAGAATTCTAGTGGCTGCAGGAACATTCAATGTGAGATTTAACTAAATGCTTAACAGAAAATGTAATTAAACTAGAGGGTGGAATTCTCACCAAGTGGGGCCCCTTGGATGAGTATTCCCTAAGACAAATGTAAACTCAGAAATGCAAACTGACAACTTTATTTTATTCATTCAAAAAGATGAGAACAACTAAACATTATAACTGTATTACCGAAAACTAGATAATGCAAGTACAATATCTAAATAATCAACAACAACCCTTCAGAAGGAGTATCAGAGTCTTATTTATAGAAGTAAAACTACAAAACTAACTACCTAGCAGGGCGGTCAACTCCAACAGAATAGGAGGATGCCTCATTATGGAAAACATAGAAAGTGGAAAGGAGGTTACGCATGCAGGGGAATATGGTCAAGTGAGTTGCTTTAATGCAGATCTAGCATAAAAGTAACTCCTAAATTTGCTCAATAGGTATTTAAGATTGGTTACAAATTAGTTGCCTTCCCTCCATTTGACATTTGTACGATCACCATGTTTGACTTTTATGGTAAGTGACCAACTAGCAGAATCTTCGTCTACTTTATGGATGCCGATTATATCTGCATAACAATATTAGTACACACAATAATTGCACATTTGTAACTACCTTGGAGTGATATTCATTAACCATATGTAAAATTAACATAGATAGTTCATATAGCATGTCTTTGTCATGAAAGAATATAAGAAATGACCTACACTCAACAAGTTATAGCTTTGTGGTAATGACATAAAAAGATCAGGATTAAAGTACCAAAGTCCAAGATAACTACAGCAAATGGATGATAAATTTTAACAAAATTGAGTCATAAACTAGACTCATCAAACATCATTAATACTAAATAGGCTCCCAACCAGTGAGAGCACCTTCTTTTTTAGGGTTATCCTCTAAGAGTTGTTGAGATGAACCAGAAAAATGGCTATCTCCAAGGAAGGAAACTGACCAAAATTATGGCAACTAAACCTACCATGCCCATGAGAAGAGGTGTAAGGTAGCCTGGAGGGTTGAGACGAACCACCATAAGCAACATTATCTCTAAAATCCTAAGGCTAGGAGCCATAAGAGGGGGATCCTGTATCCCTTCCTGTAGACTGGTTGTGACCACATTGACACCCTTGTGAAGGGAAAAAAGGATTAAGTTGAACCCCAGCAATAGTGTAGGGGGAATTCCATTAATGAGCCAGCAACTCCTAAAGATGATTACTAGGTGTCCCACTTGAAAAGATCTTGGGATGATTTTCATGTTATATTGCTTTTTCATTCTCATGAGGTAAGAATCATGTATTTGGACACCTCTTAAGCATGTTTCATCCATCATTTCTAGTTTAGCTAATCTTACTACTCGATACTCCTCATTATTCAATAGTCCTTATAATGACACTCTCAAACTAGGTAGTTCTACTTCCAAGGGTAACACTACCTCTGACCCAAAAGTGAGGGCATAGGGAGTGGTTGCAATTGGAGTTCTTATGCTTTTTCTATAAACCTAGAGAGCTAGATATAATTGTAAATGCCAATCTCTTTTAGAGTCCTTCACAATTTTGACCAATATTGATTTCAATGTTTTTTTGTGGCTTAGGCTTGTCTATTCCCATGAGGATAGTAAACTGAGGGAGAGTTATGATTGATGTGGAACCTCTCGCATAGTTCTCTCACTTGTGGATTTTTGAATGATGACACATTATTTGTCACTATCACTTGGGAATCCTGAACTGACATATAATTCAAGATTCAATATGAATTTGGTGATTATGAGTCTTGAAACTGTAGTGAGTGGCATGGCCTCTACCCATTTGGTAAAATATTCCATTGCAATGATGATGAAACAATGTCCATCTATTGATGGGGGAGATATCTTCCCCACCAAGTCTAAGCGCCAAGTGGAAAAGGGCCAAGGGGTAACTAGTGGATGCAAATCTCTTGTTGGTGTATGGTGGACATGGGCGTAGGCTTGACATTTTGGAAATCTTTTTACAAATTTGACATAGACTGAAGCATATAATTGGCCATCTCCCATAAGGTTCTATATTTCTGCTTGGCCACACTATTCTACTGAGGAGTGTATGGCACTGTGTGCTGATGAAGGATACCTTGAGCACAGCAAAAATCCTAAAATGCTTGATTGACATTTTTCTCTCCCACTATCTATATGAATCTTCTAAAGGGAATGCCCTAACTACTTCTCCACAAATGCAAGGAATGTCATGAAGAATCGAAGAACCTCATCCTTGTACTTCAAAAAGTACACCCATGTGTGTCGAGAGAAGTCATCACTAAAGGTGAGCACATACTTAGCCCCTAAAAATGAAGGAGTTGGGAATGACATAAGATCACTATGCACCAACTCAAGGAGTGTCAAAGCATGTGTGACCATACCCTTCGGAAAAGGATCCCTATGATGTTTGCTAAGAACACAACCTTGACAAACTCCATCAGAATAAGAGATTTTAGGTAGACCAATCACCAAATTCTGTGTGCTCATCTGTTGAATATATATGTAATTCAAATGCCCAAACCATTCATGCCAAAGCTTGCTCACAGAATCTACATGAGCAATAAGGGATGATCTTGATGAAGACTCAAATCCATCAAACCTATACAAACTAGCCACATCATCAACTTTCCCTATAGCAACAACCTTCTCAGGATCTTGTAACTCTCCAATAGTCACATTAGTGGGACAGAACTCAACTACCTTCCCATCACCATGATGACGAATCTGATAGACAAAAAGCACATCCTACATCTTAAAATATTGTGCTTCTTCATAGCTTCCTCCAATGCTGCTAACCTCTCAAAACAATGTGCATCATTATGCCCTGACTTTCCACAAAAGGAACAATTTTTGTTCTTCTTCTTAGACTTAGAGGATGACTCCTCAAATTTAAGAGGAGGTGGAGGACTAGTCTTCTGATCATTCTTCACCTTAGGTTTGGAGGGAGGCTCACCACCTATAGACAAATCAGTCTTGGGCTTCTTCTTGTTCTTACCCTTGGACTTAGAAGATTGAGCCATCAAAGCATGACTCTTAGGAAGAGTGTCCACCTTGAATCAACTTGGCCTACTCCATAGGCAATTGATCACAGAATTCCTCAAATGAAGGCATCTTATGATCTTCTCCCATAGCATCCATGGTAGAATAGAAGGTAGAGGCAAACACTTGAAAATGACCTCTTAGCTTAGACAAGATCAAGAAAATACACTCATCATTTTGGCATAACCACATCCTTTTAATTGCGAAAAAAATCAACTTGAACCGAGCAAGGAAATCCTGAATAGTGGGGAAGGCATCTAGAGAGAGAGAGGTGAGATCAACTTTGAGTTGCAAGATCTTAAATTGAATGACCTTACCATACAACTTGGCAAGCTTATTACACACTTTTTTAAGTGTCTTACACTCCGCAATATGAAACACCAAATTATCAGACACATGGAGATCTATGAGTCCTCCAACCTCATCCATTTTGTTTCTATGAACAAATTACTCAAATGGTTTAGTGAACTTAGGTTGATCGACATCTAACATTTTCTAAAGACCCCTAGATTGCAACAATTGTGATATTTTAAGCTTCCATATGTGATAGTTGTGTGGAGTGAGAAATTCAATCCTTGGGTCCAACATGATAAACAAAGGAACACAAAGGAACCAAAATGCAGTATACACCCCCCAAAATGAATGAAAACTAAATTTGCAATTCCCAACACCAAATTTGCCAAGTAATACTAACAGATGTAACTGAAACAATTTGCAACTTTAAGCTACTTGAAATGTCAAAGAAATGGCAATTTTTTTACAAAATACATCATCCAAAGTGAAGTTCATCGAAGTAGCTTTGCGACAGTATCTTGTTTGTCAAAAACAAACTCTGTTTACAAAAATTGCACAAGTTTGAAAAAGAAGGACTATTTTAAGCTCTTCTACAATCTTCCAGAGTTGTTAATCACATCATATGACCACAAAATATGAAAAGGCAGGAGAAAGTCATAGTATAGTAAGGTTTCCATGCAAACCATAACCAAATCCTTGCACAAGCTTGGGCTTTTGGAAAGCGCTCACAATGCAAGTGATGTCAGTGTTGGTATATAAATACCAAAAAACAACTTCACACCAACAATATGGGACTAAAGTCCCTTGATCATGCCCAAAACAAGCCGCAGACAGGGCCCACCATTGTTCTCCTCAGCACAAAGATCAAAACTCTAAGAAATAACTATTGCAAACTTTATAATGCATAAGGTCTGATCGACCAATCAATGGCATGTTGCTACGAATGGTGTACTAACAGGGTTGCAGAATGCCTCCTCCAAAAAATAATGAAGCCGCAGTTTTCAACATCAAAAAAAGATCAATGTCGGAACATGCCAATATTTTTGGCAGACTTAGGAATAATAAAAGTCTACTCATAATATAATCATAAACAAAGATGAACACTCCTTGAAAGAGTGACAGTTAGGGCTAATGAAATCTGAAGCATAAACAAATGCAAAGAAATGCCACGGAACTGTTGTGATGGTGAAAATACACGAGTTCTCTAATGTCTGCGCACAAATAAATTCAACCTCCTCCACACAAAAAAAAACCAGAAATCCAAAATTCAAACCAATCTCAAACCTGGTGAAAACTCAATGAGCAAGAAGGGGCTACAGTCATAGTTTCTCTAATACCATGTTGACGCACCCAAGAGCTTGTATTTCAAGCCAAAACTACCTTCACCAAACGCTGAGAAGCAACACAAGAAGTTATTTCACCAAGACATTAAAAATATACATTGGGAATGAGATAAAATACAATGTACAAACATTGGTATAAATAGCCAGGTAAAATGAGGTACAGGAATACCAACCTCCAACTACCTCAATGACAAAAGAAATAAATACACCTAATCATTAGCCTATGTAAACTTAAGTCTACTCTAAAAAATCCAAACTGAAATAAGGGAATTGTAAGCTCCTAAGCCACATAGTTCAATTACGCCATCTAAGCCTACCTATTTAGACATCAACATTCAAAAGAGAAATATGACTGCGAAGCTTATTTCTATGGATTTCTAAGCCATTTCTACCATGTTGGATGTACCACTTGCAAATAAGAACCCCAAAACCTTATCTTCCGTAGTCACAAATGCTTGTAGAACCAAAATTGTAGAAATTACGACTCCTCTGGTGGATAAGAATGATAAGGAGCTCTTGCCATCAAACTACCAAATATTTAGGATCAACTTAGGTAAGAAAGCTAGGCAGTCAAACATATAGGGTATGCAAAATACTATTTCTACTATGGTGTCTCACATGAACAAGGATCATAAGACCAAACAAGAGTTGAAGGGCAAGGTTCGCCAATTGACTTCATTCATGAAGCAACTGATAAGTCCTTTATAGTCTTTGGATGGAACTCTTATTGCTCCAATGGTGATATCACAACAAGAATTCTCAGCCCTAGATGAAATGAAGTGTATCTCAACTTTTACCAAATAATGGATGAGTGATTTGTTTACCTATAGCTCCAAAGTAATTGATCAAGCCATGACTATGCATGGTAAGGTCAAAGGAGATAGGGACTTGGTAAAAGCTTTCATGGATGAATTGGATGCCTATGCATAGAATCTTCATCGCCTTGACATGATGCCAAAAATGAAGTCTGATGTATTGTAAGTGAAGGCATACTAGATAGGGCAGATACCTCATTCTTGGATGAATGGATAGAAATCATAAATTTGAGGGAAAATTTTCTGGAAGAAGGCATGACTAAGCTCAAAGATGTCCACAATGATATGGTGGACATATAATGAATGTCCGGGAACTAATTTATAAAATAACGTGACATTTTTTTAAAGATGATCAAGATGTTAATGATGTAGCAAGTCTCAAACATCATCTAATGGAAGTGATACACTAGAATCTTGATTAGCCCATATGTTTTAATCCTACCTCATTTGATAAGTTAATATCCTTGATGTTTTTGTTCAAAGAATTTGAAAAGCATATGCCAAGGAGGCATATAGAGTAGTATCAAATCTCCAATGCATATGTTACCTACCACTTTAAATCAAAATTCGTCAATGGGACAAATATGGAAGCGATGAATGAGTCTTTGACTACATTCATGGAATATAGAAGGAAAGAAAAAGCCAAGGACAATGAAATTATTATTGAAGATGCCAACAATGGGGAGAGAGTCGACAAGGAAGAAGCTCCTTGAGCTTGGTGCAATGCATCTTCTTCTTTTTCAAATGAAACATTTAAATCTCTTAAGGTAGACTTATTTTAAAATTTGATTTTAGGCCTATGGTAGCATTGAATTTTGTGTTCCAAGGGGTTGTCTATTTATAGGAGGCTCATAAGCATTGTTAGTGGTTGGAAACTAGATAGAGGAAGTAGAGCATTAAGTTATTCATTTTGCATGGTTAATTTTCTAGGCAAACTCAAGTTCTCCAAATTGGGTCATGCTATAACGAACTATTTTCTAAAATTCAATTGAGAAAAATGGAATCCAAGGCATGCTTACGTAGTGAAAAATCTTTCAAATTAATGGACAATAGGAGGTGATGTATGGAATTTGCATGTTCAATACAACACTTTTATATGTTTTCTTTGATTTGTCAAGTTCCTTACACACTTGCACTGCTTTGTGTTAATGGTTATATGCAATACAAAACAAGTAAATTTGGTTTATTGTGATTTCATTGTCTCAAAGAATTGGAAATTAAATGCATTGCAAAATAAACTCATTTTATTTTACTTTTTCTTTAAACCTTAATACCTTTTGTCTTTTCTTTTAGATCTAATTATACAAGGTTAGGAAGAAAATTTGAAAATCTATTGTTTAAAAGCTTAGATCTAGGATTTGTAAGTATACTTATTGTTGGTGATAAATTTTGAAATAATATTTAAATGCAATAAATCTTTGAAACAATCTATCAATACAAGTTCAATCAATAAAATTGATCATTTGTGCAATTAATCACTTATTTGGGTAACAAATTTATTGTGGCTTGATTATACTCCAAGATTTCTATATCACAAGCCTTTTAAAAAGGGAACAACTACATACACCATTGAGTCATCTTGCACTATCATGACTTGACAACATAGACCTTAGGGTAAGTTGATCTTCTTAGGAGGTTAGTATCATTTTAGGAGAGGTGAAGTGATCTTGTGAATTTACCTTAGTTGTTGAGTGTGTCAAAACACCCATCAAAACTACCTAAGTAAGCTTATCCTATTCTAGGTGCATATAATGAAATAAAATAAATAAACTAAATGCAAAAAAATAAAATAGTGCACTAATGATAGTAGTTAGTACAGAAACTAGAGTTAATACTAGTGCATAGATTGGTACATGTTGATAACTGAGAGGGGGGGGTGAATCAGTTATCCTAATTATTTCTTCTTCTGATCTTTCTTATTAATCAATGCAGCATTGAATCAAACAAACAAACATTACCATGAAATGAAAAACACATGACACAGTATTTTTGACATGGAAACCCTGTTAAGGGAGAAAACCACGGGGTGATTAACCCAAAGATTATTCTCTATTAGAAGAATAAGGAATTACAAAATGGCACTTGCCAATTAGGGCTCACTGCCTGAGCACACTGCTCACAAAGAGGCACACTGCCTACAAGGAGACACACTGTCTACAAAAGAATGTTATACAATACTTGAACTGATTGGAAGCATCTACATATGCTGAAGTTCAGTTCCGGTTAGGCTCAGTACACTGATCTGCTGCACTTCATTTTTTTTCTTCTCTTTATTCTGCTTTCCTTTCACATACCGGATCTCTCTGGCTGTTTTTGCTCTGCTCTATACTTTTTCGCATTCCACACAACACAACAACACATTTCACAACTGAATCCATCCTCTATATATATCCGCACTAGTGATTTCATTATCTTTCTAGTCGGCAACCGGAATAGTCTATCTTCTCACAAACTCTGTTCTGTCGGCTGAATCCTTGCATACCAAGTAATGCGGATCAAGCATATACTTGTAGATATCATTAATCATGTCGGCCAAACATGATTCATGCCTTCACAACCTTTACCATCAACAGTAACACATCCAGAAAATAGTTTGATGTTCTGTCAGTTAGTTCTTCCTCTGTTCTCATTGTCACTCAGGAATCTGGTACTCAACTATTCATAACTTTTTCCTTGTCCATCACCGAAGGCTATATCCTTGGAATATACCACTCAAGGTAGTCCTCTTGACTTCCCCAAATCCGCACTGCACCAAGACACTTCATCTGAGAGATCCGGACCAATCTGTCAGACCTTGCCACATGCTCTGTTCTTGTTCAACGGACCACAACAGTCTTCATTCTGGCTTCCGGTAGAGACACACCATGACTTGCGGATATGTGGGATGACCTTTGTTGCCATCAATGACAACAACCATGATTCCATATAGTGTTTCTTGCCAACAATCTCCCCCTTTGGCATTGATGGCAACACTTAGTGAAAAATGACTAAGTGTTTACACTATGCTCCCCCTTGGCTGATGCTCTATCTTTATATACAATTTTCGGAACTCCCCCTTGGTTGGATTCCTCATTTTTCACTGCTCCTCACTCCCCCTTTGACATCAATGGCAAAGGGTAGGGTCCGCATACAAAATTTTTAAAAATTTACTATACTTAGCCACATATTACATACTCACATAAACTGAAGAATGTCTGCAAAGGATGTCTTCAATTGGATCAGTTCTGTAGCCCAACTTTCCTTCATTCTATCCAAAATTGAAATGTGACCACTCAACAAAAATGCAAATGCATCTGCCCTTTTTAGATCTTTCGGATCACTTGTCTGGGCTGTGATTTGAGCTTCTGCTATGGCCTCATGCATGGCCTGTAGCTTAGGGACAATTAACACCCTGAGCTCACTCAACCTACTTATTCTATTTTTCCTTTCCTTCTCCAATTTCTTGATTTCACTCAAGACTGCAACAATCTGACATTCTTGATTTGTTATAGAGGAAGAAAGAGGATCAAAACTTTGAGACAAGCTTAGTAGTGTGTCCTCTTGCTCTTTTATTTTCTTCTCAATGTCCACTGTTACCTTGGACCGGAGATACAAAATTTGTATATTTCACCGCCATCCTTAAGAGCATTTTCTAAGCTCTTTATCCCAATGTTCATGTTTCTCCTATCATTAATGATCAAACCCTGAACCTCAGAGAACCTTTTATCCAAAAACTCCTTCCGGACCTTTTCTTCAGCTGATTTTTCTAGAGATTCAAAATGTGTACTAACACTGTTGACTAAGGTTTTGAGATTACCGGAAGAGGAGGTTGTGGGATCCTTCTGAAAAGATGGCATGATCTTTTCCAGCACTCCAGATGCTACCTCCATAAGCTCACAGTCTTCCATGTGAGATTTCAGTAGTTTCTCTTTGACTTTCTCATTTGCAAATGAGGCTATTTTCATTGTTTGTACCGGTGACAAAGAGTCAAAATCTAATGGTCCTTTTAGCAGGTCTGGTTCATCAATTTCTAGAGTGGCTTTTGTCAAGAATTCTTGAACAGTTTGTGCAGTGTCTCTTGCCAGGGATAGATGTTTCTTCTCTTCTGCAGTTTTGTCCTTTGGAATCTTTTCTCCTTCCTTACTCTTACCACTTTCAGTTGTGGTTTTCTCTGTTGGGGTCTTCTCTTTCTCTGCATCCTTGGTGCTGTCAACCTCTCTTTCTTTAATTACTGCTTCTTTCTCCTGTAGTTTCTCTTCTTCTTGGGATCCGAAGACTGTAGGGGAAACCAGAGGAGAGATGTTAGTCTGTTCAAGGGCCACTTCTTCCGGAGCAGATGATTCCAAGTCCACAGCTGTTTCTGCACCTAAGTCCTCTACAACAGGAAGATTAAACCTTTTGAAGGTTTTCTGGAGAATCTCTTCAGTGTCCTTGGCTACCTTGTCGGTCTCACCAAGCATAAGTTGATTCATCCTTGCTTTGCTCCTGGATTCATCCTTGCAGTCTTTGAATACCATGTTCATTGTTTTGTGATCAATTGAAGGATATAGCTGAATAGCTATCTGTTCTCTGATCTCAAGGTCTTTTGCCATGGCATTGTTCTTTCTTATTTCTAGTTCCTTATCTAGACTCTTAGGAATTTCGAAGATAATCTCAATAAAAGCTTTATTGTAAATGTTCAGGTACCTGATTGTAGCTTCCTGTAGGATCTTTTGATCTGCCTCATTGTAGTCATCATAGAATTCAGCTACTGGTTGAAGGTTCCCATCCATAGTGACTGATTTGACTACACTGTCTAGGGACAGAGTGGGCTTTTCAGCAAATTCCTCTGCCATTTCTTCCTTGTCTTGGCCTGTGGAGGGTTTCCTGGATCCTTTCTTCTTCTGCTTCTTTATTTCTTTTACTCCCTCATCTGACTCAGTTTCCTCTTCATCCTTTTGGCTTTCATAAGCCCTTGTGGCTTTTGTCTTAGATCTTTTACCAGATGCCTAGACTTCCGGTTTTGAACTTTTGGTTGTGGGAGGTGTAGATCTTTTTGATGATCTAGTCCGGGTGGAAGTTTCAACCGGAACACTTTCTTTACTTTTCTTTTCTGCCTCTTTCTTTTCTTCCTCAGCCTTTCTCCTCTTTTCCTAGTTGGCATCAAGTGCCTCCTTTGGAATGCCTAGGCCTTGAGCAATATTCTCTACTTCTTTTCTCACCTTCCTTTTGATTTCCAGTTCTCAGAGTTCAACATGAATTTTGATACTTAGTTCCTCAAATGTTCCGAACCTTTCTGCCTTTGGATCTTTGGGCTGACTTAGCATGTGTTGAACATGCAGTTCCACTATCTGTTCATCCACTTCATACCCCATGGGCATGATCCATACAGTTCTTGGTTCTACTGCCTCCATTAGACACTGATCTGTTTCTACCATGAAGCATACTGTGTCTTTGTACTTTTCAACAAGGGATTGGGGTATTCTTTCTCTTGCATGCATCATGCTTTGGAAGTTCTTGAAATATCCCCATAGAGCTGTATTTCTTGCTTTAGCATCCCCAAGTCCATGCAAATAATCTCTGATTTGGATGGCAACCAGTCTGTCATTCTGCCATATCCATCCACTGGATCCGGGAAGTTCATTCATGTAGTAAAAGAAGAGACAAAGGATCAGATTGCCATACTTGAAGGAGTTTTTCTTGTCCTTCTTAATCTTCTGCAGATTTTCAAAAAGTTGGCTTACAAGAAGCTCACACAAGTCATAGTCTGCATTCTCCTTTAACATTTGATAAGCTGTGTAGATTGTAGTTCCCGGTATTGAATTTTCCCTACTGGAGTGATAGATTTTGTAACCAATTATCATAGATGCAAATTTGACATCCGGTTCAGTGATGTCATCAACTGTCCTAGCTCTCTTGTCAAACTTGGATCCGGTTGCATCATTAACTATCTGATTTTTGACAGACTTGAGAACAGGTAATCCACCGGATGAGTGCAGACCGGTTACAGCCCTAATTGCATCTTTGGTGATCTTGAAGGGCTTGTTCAACCATCTTCTTCAAAACAGGGGAAATGAATGCACTGTGCAAAGTGTTTGTCCCGGATGGCTTTGTACTGAGGTTTGATCTCAAAGGAGTCATCTATCAATTGTTTGTGATAGATATCCATCAATTTTGATTCTCCAAAGTCTTCAAAATTTGCATGGATGTAAACCCTAATGTCCTCCGTATGTAATACACCATGCGGAACACTAGAGAAGGCTCCTAGTGGGTCTACCTCCAAAGATTTGTATGGATGTTTCTTGAATGTGGGGCGAGGTCTATCAGAGATCTTAACTATATTCAGAGTAGCCATTCTTCAAAGATTTGCAGTGAGATAATGAAAACGGAGAATACCTTATGCGCCTTCAGTTTGCACGGACTGGTTGGATTGATTTCTTTATGCAATGACTTCGGCAGGAGATCTTTGGTGTGCTTGATGAATCTTGTTGCAGAGCTCCACTTTTCGTTTCTTCTTGAGTGCAGAATGAGCAAATGATTTATGAGAAATCCCTTATATTGCTCCGCAAACCCTAATATCTGATGGCAATAAATGCTCGACCTATATTATTCCAGTTTGCCTTATTTGGATAACTTGAAGAACCGGATCAGTCCTGGTCTATGAACATCGTGCGGAACCATGAACAAATCAAGATAACACATCACAAGGACATCCCAAACACTCTGTCCAATCCGTAGAATAAGATAATGCACTTCCGGATCTCTCTGGACCCTTTTGTAATCCTCTGTCATTCTAGAGCATCTCCCGGAACAGGTCTTGCTTGATCGATCACAACTTCTTGACATCTTCATGCGGACCTCTGAAGTCTTATCTGGATCATCTCAAGACTTATATCTACAAACCCTTTACTCCGCATCTTGTGCCACATCCGGCACCATTTGATTGGCTGGGGGAACAAGATTTTCTTTGAGTCTCCCCCTAAGCCAGAGCTCACCTTTTAATTTCCAAAAGGAATATCAACACCAGAGTCTGGTGCGGATCCAACTTCTATATTCTCTGAACTTTTCTTTACCCAAATCTTGTTCATCTGATTCCTAACTTCATCCACATTCGTCTTTTGTTTACCCTTGTCTTGAATCTGATTATACACTGGACCTCTTTTGTCCTGATTCTTGCTTCTGCAGACTTTTGCATTATGACTGGACCTATTACAGATTTGGCAAATAACATTTCTTTGCATATTTGACTGATAACCTCTTGATCTGCATTGATTAGCCATATGACCTACTCTATTGCATGCAAAGCATCTACCATTGAATGATTTGTTTATTTGCATATTTCTGCATTCATGATACTTGTGTCCATACCTTTTGTAGTTAAAACACTGTCCAGAGAAGGATGAATTAATCTGATTCATTCTCTTTCTGCACTGATTAGCTTTGTGACCAAAGTGGTTGCAGCTGTGGCAGTATCCATTGAAGGATGGATATCTTTGAGCATTGGGCTGTCTTACCGGAGATCTTCTAGGCCTATTCCTTGGATTTTCTGATCCAAAATTCTTTTGACCGGATCCGGAGCTTTCTCCTTTCTCATATCCCAAACCATACTTGTCATCTGTCTTCTTTTGACTTCCAAGAAGAACTTCAAGTTGAGCAGAACTTATCTTGAATTTCTCTTTATATTCATTTGCTGTTTGAAGGTCTCTTTTGAGAGAGACAATTTGATCCTCAAGTTTTTCTTCATTATCTTTGGCATCTTCAAGATCAGATTTAAGATGTCTGATAATTCTGTCCATCTGATGGCATTCTTCTGATTTCTCCTTAAGAGATTGCCTTAGATTGTCTTCAGCTTTTCTTTTCTCTTCAATTTCTTGAGTAAACTTTATAACTCCTGATTCCATTTCATGTCTTACCATAATGACTTCTTTTGATAATTTTTCACATAACTTGGTTTTCTCAGTCAATTCTTCATTTGTATTGCTTTCTTCACTTTGTCTTGCCAATTGTTGGAGCAGCTCCTTTCTCTTTTTCATAGAGAGACTTAATTTGTCCTTTAATTCTCTCATGAATTCATCAACCTGTTTGAGTCTTTCCTTTAATTCATTGACTTTAGAGTTTGACTGTTCAAGATCCTCAAGGGCAGTCTTGAGTTGCTCCTTTAAACCATATGCATCCATTTGAACTCCCAGATCTTCCTCAAGCTGTTAGGCTCTATTAGGAGGAACTTAGCTCTGATACCAATTGTTGATAACTGAGAGGGGGGGGTGAATCAGTTATCCTAATTATTTCTTCTTCTAATCTTTCTTATTAATCAATGCAGCATTGAATCAAACAAACAAACATTACCATGAAATGAAAAACACATGACACAGTATTTTTGACATGGAAACCCTGTTAAGGGAGAAAACCACGGGGTGATTAACCCAAAGATTATTCTCTGTTAGAAGAATAAGGAATTACAAAATGGCACTTGCCAATTAGGGCTCACTGCCCAAGCACACTGCTCACAAAGAGGCACACTGCCTACAAGGAGACACACTGTCTACAAAGAATGTTATACAATACTTGAACTGATTGGAAGCATCTACATATGCTGAAGTTCAGTTCCGGTTAGGCTCAGTACACTGATCTGCTGCACTTCATTTTTTTTTCTTCTCTTTATTCTGCTTTCCTTTCACATACCGGATCTCTCTGGCTGTTTTTGCTTTGCTCTATACTTTTTTGCATTCCACACAACACAACAACACATTTCACAACTGAATCCATCCTCTATATATATCCGCACTAGTGATTTCATTATCTTTCTAGTCGGCAACCGGAATAGTCTATCTTCTCACAAACTCTGTTATGTCGGTTGAATCCTTGCATACCAAGTAATGCGGATCAAGCATATACTTGTAGATATCATTAATCATGTCGGCCAAACATGATTCATGCCTTCACAACCTTTACCATCAACAGTAACACATCCGGAAAATAGTTTGATGTTCTGTCAGTTAGTTCTTCCTCTGTTCTCATTGTCACTCAGGAATCTGGTACTCAACTATTCATAACTTTTTCCTTGTCCATCACCGGAGGCTATATCCTTGGAATATACCACTCAAGGTAGTCCTCTTGACTTCCCCAAATCCGCACTGCACCAAGACACTTCCTCTGAGAGATCTGGACCAATCTGTCAGACCTTGCCACATGCTCTGTTCTTGTTCACCGGACCACAACAGTCTTCATTCTGGCTTCCGGTAGAGACACACCATGACTTGCGGATATGTGGGATGACCTTTGTTGCCATCAATGACAACAACCATGATTCCATATAGTGTTTCTTGCCAATAGTACAACCATGGGGACAATAGTAGGGAAAACACTTTAAATGGTTCAACCAAGTAGTATGATGTTTGGAGCTAATCTTATGGTAGGTATAACAAAAAAAAACCAGCTTGTCTAATATTTTGTGTATCTAATCATTACAACTTGCACACAGATACCTCAATTTGTGAGTACCCCAGCAAAAAACATTTTAGCCTAGAATGTTTTTGTGAAAAATATTATACATATGCCCTAAGTAGTTCCATTGTAGCTACCAGTTCATGTGCACTATGAGATATCGATGAAGTTTCCCTAATGTAGAGGAACCAAGAAAGCCTCAGAACATTCCCACAAGTGTGTTCAATCTTGTGGAGAGCAAGGGAAGTGAATGCACCAAAACTATAGGGAGTTTGAATAAAAAACTATTGTTGAATTAAAAAAATTCAAGAGAGTGGTATCTTAGAGTGTGTGAATATGATTTTTAATTTGAGAATCTAATAATCTAAGTTGTCTTATGAGTTGCATCCAATGCAACATCCACAATGCAATGTTTCACAAAGTCTAGGAGTTGGGATGGATATTAGGCACAACAAGTTTCTTACTAAAATTTGGGGACGACAAAGGGATGTTGGAAGGATGGTGGCTAAAACAATATTAATTTTTGAAAAAAATAATTATAAAAAATAATAAAAGAAATTTCAATTTACCATTTATGCAAACAATTTGATAATTAATTGAACCAATATTCCAAACATAGATAAATCAAAATGGCTTATATTAATAGTAGAAATACTTAGAATCAAGATTGACTTGGTAAATGAAAAGTATAAATGGAATTAATTATTTATGATTTAATTTTAAAAAGGTAAGAAAAAATGTTGTATTTCCATCCAATGCAACCCAAAATAGTTTTTTTAAACCAAAGAAGGGGTATGTGGATGACAACCCCTAGTGGGTTTAAGGGGCAACACCCTTTGTGGGGTCTAAAGGTAACACTCCTAGCATGTTCCTTATCATGGTATACAACAAGGTCGAGGGGTAAAGTAGCCACCACCAAGCCCAAATAAAGGCCTTTGAGGCCACATGGACCTTCATGGTGCATGGTATTTTCATAATTTTGCTTATTTCAAGTTGGTATGTGATAAGAAATAACAAATACAATCTAGAGTATTAACAAATGTACTAAGATTAAGTGGTAAATTTAGAAATTCATGACTTATCCAATTTGTAGACAAAAGCCAAGAATTGAAAAAATAAACTTGAAGTGATTGATTCTTATATCTACTTGAAATTCAAGGTTAAAAAAATAAATACTAAAAAATAAATCAATTGATATTAAGTAAAGATTTTAAAAAAGACTAAATAAAGAGGATAGTGTAAAAGTTACAAGAGTGGTTGAGTAATAGACATTGAGGCTAAAGGTGAGGGTTGTGTAGCTAAAGAAGTGGAATGTCATTTTTTTAAAAATTATTTTTCTTTTTATTTTGTTTTCTTCCTAAGAAAAAGTAATAAGGATTTAGGCATAGGTTAAAATCTTAGGCTTGGGAAAAACTTTTCAGGCCTAAAATTTGACTCAAAGTCGAGACTTGACAAAAACTCAACAAAAAATTGGAAAACCTTGACAAAATTTTTGAACACTAAAAATACAATTAGAAAATAATCTTAAAAATATGCATAAAACTGAATTTAGAGAACTAATAAGTAGTTTTTCATTAATTTATAGATCAAAAAAGAATCTCAATACACATCAAGTATCATATCATCATAAATTATTAATCCATATTAATATATTCCATTTATTCTACAAGTAAAACTTCTAAGTACTTATATGGGAGACCTCAAAGTGGATGGTTATAATTTCTTTTGACAAAGAACAAGTGTATCATACACAACCACATCCAATGAATACCCATGTCACACCTTGTCTTATGCTTCCTCTTATGCCACCACATCTACTATTTCTCTCTCAAGATTAGTGATCTCATTCTTTGGAATCATGGGATCCACATCATCAATGATCCAATCTGAATATGGATCTATGTCATCAAGGTCATTGGATTCATGTATGTACCCTCACTATAGTTTTTGGTACATAGATGAATGTTGCATCGCACAAAAGAAACATCATTTAAGTACTCTTGGTGTGAATGACCTCATATATCTTGCAATTGTGCTCATACCTAGAAGTGCTACAAGGCTGGAACAAAATGCAGATGCAAAGTTTTAGAATATTAGGTGTTTTACACCATAATCATCCAACCTACAACTCATCAAAAATCATGTCTCTAAGGTCTTCATCAATGAGCATCCTCTCTATGCATGTATTGAGGCCATCCATGATCTCCTCATCAAACTTTAAGAAAACAAAGAAGAAAAACCTCATATTCAAGTAGTAGGCAACAACATGAATGTGTTGGTGGAGTTTTTAATTCCACCTTCAATCAATAATGCACCAAATCGGTTCATATTTTTTGTTTGATGGTATAAAAGTGTTGTATTGCCTCCTTGGCCTTTTCAATGGCCTCATATAGGAAACCCATGGTGTTTTTCTCCCCGTCCACCAACTGTAGAACCCTCACCAAAGGTTCTAACAACTAAAAGAAAATAATATATAAAAAAAAATATGATTTTGAATGACAAAAAAAGAAGTAAAATTATAAAAACTTATTATGGAATATCAAGTTGAGAATCTCATCCATATAGTTGGTAAAAAAAAGTTATTAAAAATAGTCCTTTCTACCATCTTCCCTTCAACCTTTTTTGAATAAGGAGAGTCCTCCCACCTATCACTCAAAAACCTCTACTTAAAAATAATAGTGAGGTTGTAATACTCTACAGAGTGATAAAATTGGTGGAAAACAATGTGACACTTGATCACACATTCTCCTTACCACCGATGCACTCTCTCATTAGATTAAGCACCCAAGGGTGGTTGTAGATGTATTTTGTTATGTTTCTTGCATCCTTCACCATAATTTTGACCCACCCAAATTTGATAGTATCTTCAAGGATTAGATCAATGCAATGGGCAACACAAGAGCTCCAATGGTAGGGTTTCTTGCCTCTAGTAGCCTACCAGTTGCCACATATGCTATTGCATTGTCTATCATAGCTTGGACAACATTCTCCACACCCACCTCCATCACCACCTTATATAATATGTTACATAGTGTTATTTCATTAGAGGCAATGATTGAATTCATGAACACCAAATGTCTATATGGATCCATCATGAAGTTAATTAGGGTGTGGTTCCTACCACCCATCCATCCATAAAACAAAGCAATGCCACCCTTTCTTTGTCAAACCGTCTTTTGTTCCTCCAACAACAACCTGCTCAAATCATAAGGGCTTGGTTATTTAAACCCTTTCTTGTTATTGTCCATGTAATGACAATTGACTTCTAATAAGGGTTGCTTACAACCTTAAATATATGTTATTAAAGTAAAAAAAATGGCAATTGTTAACCTCAACTCAGTATGCTTCTCTTGGTTCTATGCAGTAGCTTCAAGAGAAGGTTGGGCACTAGAAATGTTAGGTGAAACAAAGAAACCATGTAATTGATTGTGATGGAAAATTAAACTACCTATGGTAGAAGAGTCACACATATGTGGGTCAATGCAAGAGCTCACTACTTCAATCTTAGGAGAGGAATGGAACCCATTACAACTGCCATTACCATAGTGATTCTTTTCTTTTGTGTTTTTCCTCTCCTCATATGAAGAAATGAGAGGATTAACCTCTCATATAACCTTAGGCTACACTTTATTAAAGAAAAACATCTCTTCCAAGGAACCATGTAAGATGATATCTTAGGTAGTTGATGCCTATTGTCATCTTCATTCTATAATATTTACACACTACTAGTTGTGTTTGTCCCCCCTAGGGTTCCATGCTTCCAACCAAAGTCTCTAGGCTTGCCACAAACATTGTTGCTTCAATATTCCATATCTCAAACCTAAAACTAAATTTGAAATTGTAGTATAAACCAAAAACATTAAGATTAGAAAATGTAAACCATAGCAACTAGATAAATAATAAAATATAAAAAATACAATAATAAAACCCTAGAATGAGAAAAAAAACCAAAAAAAATATGAAAATAAAAAACACAAGTAGGACATTGGTACATACATTTCAAATGCTGCCCCAAAACTTATCAAATTAGACCAAGATCACATAAAATCCATTGAAATTGCCTACAAATACACCATGAGTTGCATCCAATGCAACACACACAATGCAATGTTCCATAAAGTCTATGAATGGAGGGGCATGGGGATAGATATTAGATACAACAAATTCTTTACCAAACTTTGGGGGTGAGAAAAGGATAGCAAGAGGATGGTAGCTAAAAAATATAAATATTTGAAAAAATAATTATAAAAGATAGTAAAAGAAATTGCATTTTATTATTTGTGAAACAATTTGACAATCAATTGAACGAATATTCTAAACACCTAGATAAATCAAAATGGTTTATATCAATAGTAGCATTATTCAGAATCAAGATTGCCTTGGAAAACCAAACATATAGATGGAATCACTTACTTATGATTTAAATTTTATTTAAAAATGTTAATTAAAAATGTTGCTTTTACATTTGCTACAACCCAAAATATTTTTCTTTCCTTTTTAAAACCAAAGTGAGGGTCTAGGGATGGCAGCCCCTTATGGATTGAAGGGGTAAAACCACTTGTGAGTCCTAAGGGAAACACCCCTAGCACATTCCTTGTCATGATATAGGACAAGGTCAAGCTTGAGGAATAGAGACCCCACCACCAAGCACAAATTAAGGCCTTTAAGGCCATATGGACCTTCATGGTGCATGTTATTTTTCATAATTTTGCCTATTTCAAGTTGGTCTTTGATAAGAGATAACAAATACAATAGAGCATTATCAAATGTACTAATATTAAGTCGTAAAAGTGGAAATTTATAATTTATCCAATTTGAATACAAAAGGCAAGCATTGGTAGAAAAATCAAACTTGAAGTGATTGATTCTTATATATAGTTGAAATTTAAGGTTCAAACAATAAAAAATAAATCAAATAATATTGAGTTAAAGATTAAAAAAATAAATAAAGACTAAATACAGAGGATAGTGTAGAAGCTACAAAAGTGGTTGAGTAATAGACGAGGTGACAAAGGTGAAGGTTGTGCAATTGAAGAAGTGGAATATCATTGTTAGGACTAGGGGTGATATTCACCTTGCAATCCTTTTAGACTAATATGATTTATTTAGTTAATACTCAATTAATTATGTGTACATCTCCAAGGATCATGGAGAGCAACAACTTGGATGTCCACATGAGGTTGGGGGTATTTATAATTAATTATTATTCTCTAAGCGACTTGGAATGTGTGTAAGGGGCATATTGTGAGAAGAAGCACTGTAGGGCATTATTGTACACTTGGCATTAAGTGGAATCGGATATATATGACTATTTATAGTGTTGTAAGAAGTGTAAGAATCATCTATGACATTGTAAGAAGTGTAAGAAAGCATCTATGATGATGTTTAAGAAGTTGGTTGTCTTTTTTGGATCTGGGAAGTTGTTATTTTATCTTCTAATGGATTGTTTATGTCCTCTAGTGAAGTTGGACAACCAAGTTCATAATAAAAGTCTTGAATCTTGTAAAAAGATGTTTGTAACTCCCAGACACATGTCATGAGGTATCTTTTAAATGTAGACTACTTGGCTTATGGTTCAAATTCATTGTATTGGAAAGAATTTATTGTTTCTTGTATTACATTTGCCTATATATTGGAGCCATGGGATAATATGTATGTTTTATAGGTTATGTTGCTATTGGAATGCTATTGGACTAAAGGGGAAGTTTTGTTTTTGATTAGATCAGCTAGAAAAGAGGGTCGAGATCCCTATACAAAGCAGCCCCTAGGGAAAAACAAGGCCAAAACAACCAGAAATAGCACATTGACGACACACTAGAAAAATAGCTGCAGTAGGCAGTAGGGAACAACTAAGAAAAAGTAGAACCTGTTCTAATAGGATAAACACCCTTTGCCCGAGAATGAGTCAGGGAAACATGCTTAGGAAGACCACACTTCCTACGGTGAACAGCAGTCCATAAGATGTCATCCTCTCCGATAGTAGAAGTGGGAGAAGAAGGCAGTGAAATAATTACACACTCCTTAGAAGGGGAAGGAGCAAGAGAAGATCCAATCCCCACAGCATCAACCCTAGCAGAAGCGGAAGGTACACTAGTAGCAGCAATAGAGGACATCTTGGCATCAGAGGTTGAAGCTGAAGAAGGCAAGACTGAAGAAGAAGAAGCAGGAACAGAGCCACAAGGAATCTTTCCTGAGGCTGGAAGAGCTGACAAATGAGCAGAGGAATTATTAGAAGAGTCTAGAGAAAGTGAGGGAACTGAAGCACCAGCCAACCCCTGAGGAATAGTCCCAACAAGAAGCACATCCTCATCAAAGGATACATCCTCTTGAGAAGAGAAATCCTCCTGGGAATCACCAATAGTCAAGTGCATTAGGAGAGCATCTTTCCACCAAGTAATAGCACCCTTGCTACACATGAGGGGGCAACCAGAGGCCAAATGTCCTATAGAAAAACATCTTCTACATCTGAAAGGAATGCCCTCATAATCTAATAGTTGTTTCTAGGGCCTATCCCCTACCATCAAAACTACATCTCCATTAAGAGGTTCTGAGATGTCAATATCCACAAGAATACGGGCTATTGTGGAATGCCCTATGAAGGAAGTAGTAGAATCAACCTTGAGGAAACAACCAATAGCATTACCGATGCCCTCATAGCAAGAATCCTCCCAAAACTATAGAGAGAGATTTGGGAGACAGACCCAAATGGGTCTGATGTTAATCAGCTCTGCAAGGGGGTTAAAGGATATAGTCCATGGTTTAATGGAAAGGGAATGTTCTCCCCATAACCAAACCCTACCATCGAGAACTAAGTCTCTCTACTCTAAGGAAGAAAAAACCACAATAAAGAACCCTCTTGTGCAAGGATACAATTCAATCTTACCTTCAACAAGTGGCTTCCATGACTCTAAGACCCAAGAATGGAGGTTGGGCAGAGAGGGCCAAGAACTCTTAAATCTACATATCACACCATTATTGTGATAGTAGTCCTCATTTTCTGTGACTTCTGGACCACACGACACAATAGGAGACTCTCGAGCACAAGGGATAGGCTAAAGGCAAAGCTAAGGTGAGCGAGAGCGAGCCCCGAAGCTAGCAACAGTAGTCAAAAAAGATTTCTTTGGGCCCCCAGGAACCCGGAGACTCACCACAGGCACCCTACTATCATTATTCTCGACAGTGTTGCCACCAATCACAATCTCCACTAAGTCTGTTGCAGCATCAGATAGGCCCTACAGACTAAATCCCACACCTTGAAAGCCTAGAGGATCCTTACGGCTAGCGTCAATAGCAACTATGTCCTTAGCAGGAAAAACTATGACAGTTATAGGCTCAGCCCTGTGCATAGGCAAACTCCTGTGCACAAGCCCTTTTGAAATTTTTGCACTCGTTCTCATACTTTTTTTCTTAGGGGAAGTTTTGTTGATGTACTCTATATTTCAGATTAATACAATCTTGTACTCTCTTTGGTGGTGGGTTTTTTCCCTAAAATTGTTTTCCCCACATATATCAGTGTTCTTATGATTATCAACATCTGGTATTAGACTCTAGTTGGCTTGATTATGTTGGGATAAGGTGCCATTAACCTTGTAAATCCCATTATTGTATTATTCCATTTATTATTTGTAATTACCCATAAGGGATGTATAAGTTTCACCGGTAGTGGTAAAAATTATTTACTATCCATAGTAATTACAGAGTTACTGCACAGTAAGTCCAAGAGTTACCGATGGTAGTTACGGGATGTCATTTACTATGGTAAATGGTAATTGGTCAAAATGGGGTGCACATGTGGAGGAATAATCTATTTTTAGTGTTATGGTGCACGTCATAAATGTTGTAAGATGTAAGAGATTTTGTGACAACTGTAAGTTGTCATAAGAATCTATGACACTTATAATAGCATATGACATGTTAGAAGATGATGTAAGTGGCTATTTTTGGCCCTAAGGTATTCAAGCTTGCATGGGCACATTTTCCAAGTGTAGGATGCATGTATGACATCATTTATGACCTTGTAAGAGCCTATTCTTGGCCATGGACACCCAAGGTTGTATTGTTGACTCTTGACAAGTGTTATGAGCTTGTAAGAAGTCATTTAATGTCTTGAGGTTGTGTAAATTATATATAAACCATAGCATAGTAGATGAGATGCATAACAATTTACAGGTACCTAGGGTCTGCCAAAGTGAAGGTTGGAGGATAGAGGAAGTGAATGTATTTGTAATCTCCTTTTGTGAAGATAATACAACTTGCCCTCCTTTCTTGGTGGTGTTCTTTTACTCACAAGGGTTTTCTCCATGTTAAATGCTTGTGTTATATGCTTCTTTCTTCGTCTAGTATATTTCTGTATTATGGGTTTACGTTTTGATACAATCTCCATTGTTAATAGCACACAGTTAAAGATTGCTAAAATTTATCTTGAATTAGATTTCCATTAAAGTAGTGTTGCTTTCATTTCTAACATTTGGTATCAGAGCTTGGCTAGCTTTGACTCTTGGGTGGTAGTGTGGAAGCTATAGCTACAGTGGGAGATTTGGTTGTGTTTGTTTTTTGTAGATCTTGTGTTGTTATTATGGCTGCACCCACCGTTGCATCAACCTCTTGATTCAACATTGAGAAGTTCAATGGAATGGGGTATGAGTTGTGGAACCTAAAAATGAAAGATTTGTTGGAAGAAAGAAACCAGTGGTTAGGTGTCAAAAAAGAGAATAAACTTGATGATGTCTCTCAAGATGAGTGGGATAGACTGGATAAGAAGGCACAGGGAACCATCCATTTGTGTCTTTCAGATTCTATGTTGCTGAATGTCATAAAGGAAGAAACCACATACAAATTGTGGAATTGGTTGGGTGAGATCTACCAAGCCAAGAGTATGGTAAATAAACTTTATTTAAAAAGGAAGTTGTTTTCTTTGAAAATGAAAGAGGGTGAGGCGGTTGCAAAGCATTTAAATTCTTTTAATTTGTTGTTGAGTCAGCTTGCTTTGGTAGATTTTGAAGTTATTGAGGAAGATGAATGTATCTTACTTCTTTGTTCTTTACCTGAGTCTAAAGATAAAAAATGGTACAAATTTATACCTGGAATTATTAAGAGGATGTGTGTGGGAGGGATGGTCTCATCCACTTTATTTATTAGTCGACAGGCTTATATGTGGGTGTTTGCCTAAAAAAATGTTAGCATTTTACTTTATTTTTTTGGGTCTCTAGAGGCAGTTGCATTTTGATTGTATTTTCACCTTCATTTGGCTTGAATTTTGTTGCCTCGATTTCCTTTTTCCCCAGTTTTCCTTCCAAAAATTGCTGGCATTTAATTTTATGTTTTGGGGTTTCTCTCTAGGCAAGTAATTTCACTCGCATTTTGTTTGTATTCACTCTAGGTTCCGCATGCCCGATGCCCTTCCTCCCAAACCTGCGTGCATAATTCCAAATTTCATTTCGTCATTTGGTTTGAATTTCGTTGCCCTTTGTGAATTACCTCAAGTACCTAAGATACAGGGTGCTAGGTCGCAAGGACACCTCTCGGGTTAAAAAAAAATTCCTTTTTCTGCATTTTTTATTCTAGGATTTCTATTGTACCATTTTAAATTTATATATACTGATTGTTGGTGTATATCAATTGATATTGATTGATATATTAATTGATATATCATGAGAGGATTGTTAATTTAGTGAATTATTCTAAAATTTAGTATCTAGGTATCAAATAAAATTGGCTGATATATCAATTGATATATTGATGAAAATTGATGAGATTGTTAATGTAGTGAGGTAAAGTGAGGTATAAAGGCCTTATCGAATGTGAAAAATAATAAAAGTTTGCCTTCTTCACGTGATCTTAAAATTCAATTCATTAACATTGTATGTGGCCGATTCCATTTCTCTTTAGGCTTAATTAATTAATTCCATTTCTCTTTCTCCTTAATTAATTAATAGTTATTAATATTTAATATTCTTTTAATTCTACATATTTTGTATATGTTCAAATTGTTATCCTCTATGCCTTCCATTTATTAATTTTTTTCCTTAAAACTTTGTAAAGCTTGGTGGGTAGATTCAAGGACTTCTATGCACGGGAGGTTAGTGTAGCTGGTGGATTGGAGCTCCGAAGTACTAGTGCACTAATTTTTGTCAAAAGCCACAATTTAGATATAATTTTCTTTGGATTGGACCTCTTATTTTCTTTAATGAAATAATTATTCTTAATTTGTTAAAGTTAATTAGCACATAAGTTTATATGTCGGAGGTTAAATATGGTTCTAATGTCAACTAGATCATTAGGGTCACATTGTTCAATCTCATTGGACTGTCAATGAGGAGATATGAGTGAATTTATTAATATACTAGTGAAAGGGTTTGTGATAATAGTTGAGGATGATCAAGGATGGAATGAGACACCTCCGAAAAGTCTTTGATCAAAGTTACCAACCTAAAAAAACTAGAAAAGTAAGTTTGGTGAGTTCACTACTTGAACTAGGGATGAACATGCTATTCACTATGGTGAACTCATACAGGTGAAAATTGTAGAATTCATTCTGATTTAAATGGTAAGTGGAATACAAAGGGTTTTAGCATTTAATCTTCCATTTGGTTAATTTTTCGGTTGTGAGGCTATAAGAAGTTCATTTGTTGCCTTTCCATGTTTAGGAGATGGTTCTCCCTCATTGTATTGTAGTAGTAGTCCATCTTCATGACTATTACAAATGTGAATGCAAGTTTAAAATAAAGTGACAATGTGTTGCAAGTGTGAAAGAAGATCTAGAATTGTTTGTGGTCTTGTTGATGCCATGCGGGTAGTGTAAGCATTTATAATCAACCTATTGATAGTAGAATGGAGGTTATTTACTCTCTAGAGAGATTTTTCCACCCTATGTTATGTTTTCTCCAAGGAAAATCTTGTGTTTAGTTTATGTGTGTTTTCATCTATTATTTTTGCATATATTTGAGAAGACATTTGTATTTACTTGATTTACACATGTTATTGTTACTGTGACATCCATATTAAGTGAATAGTGTATTTAAAGGTTTTACTATATATCTTTGCATTACAAATGTGTTTGCTAATAGAAAAGAGAGGTGTGACCTCCCTATTTACATATCAATGATTGATGTTAATGTGTGGTGGAAATGGATGTTTCTAATATGATCATTAATATCTTGTTGAATCCCAACACAAACTAATGGGTGACTATGTATGGAGATTTTTATGGCATGTTCCTTGACGATGAATGCTATTTTTTTAATATTTAGTTATCACTAATTCCTAATGTTAGTAGATTATAACTGATGACTAATTCTTGCAATAGGATAATTTTTGTATGTTATATTCCATTGATATGATGATGTACAAGTGTCTTAGGATGATGTGCTTATATACAAAACCCTACCTACCTGATTTAAAAATAAACTAGCACTCATGCCAACAAGTAATGGTTGGATCCTAAAATTTCTAACATTGGAAAGTGACAATTTAAAATATGGAAATTGAGGGATAAAATCACGCCTATGACCCAAGCTAGGGAATACAATTATTTTTTATAGATCCAATCCAAGATGAAAATAGTGTAATGGTATGCACTTTTCTAGTCTATAAGGGAAAATGATTCCATTGGTTACATACATATATATAATTCCATAATGAATATACACACATACATACAATATGTAAATTATTCATAATATATATTTTAATTTTTAAAACTTTTTGAATCATTCTTGTTGTGCAAAATTTTGCACTCCATTTTAATTTTTTTTTAAATGTCAGATGCCAAATATAGCTCAACTAGATGAGCCTAATCACAATTCAGCAAGTGTAATGAAGACTCCATCACTTCAGGCTCAGTCCCATCAAGTAAATCAAAGTTACAACCTAATGAAGATGTACTTGTTCTAGAAGGAACAGTTTCACAGTGTAGTGCTGCTGCTAGAAGCGAAGTCCATAAATCTCCAAATCATGAGCAAAGTCTATTAATTTTCAAGCTTAGCCTATCTAGTGGAATTGGCCCTTCCTATGAGATAGAGGCCATTGTCAATACGGGGAAGACAATAATTTTAAAGTGTAGTCAATATATACATGACACCAGTATATATAATGGAACGACATTGAAGCATGTGCTACATCTTATACTAAGAAGGGACTTTGTTCATTAAGGCTTTATAATATTAGCCTTTACATTTTGAGGAAGTCAATCAGAATTCTAGGTGCATCTTATAAGGTAAGTCTCAATTTGAAGTAAAACAAATGCTTAGCATTATGAGATGAAGGCTCAGGGACTAGGAGCCAATCACAAAATGAATGAGACATAATGCTATGATCACAGTGACCTCAATGAAGGGCTCAAAATAGTAATGTGTAGGTGTAAGTATCAGAGAAATGGCCTCTCTTAAGATACATTCATGGTTGCCATTCAGAGAATGGATTTCATTCAGCTCTTCACAGCTAGTCATAAGGTTTGGCAGCTAGTCATCAGGTTGATGCCACAGTTTCTAATAAAAATGGCTCAATTTTTTCATTTAAGATTGGCCTCTATCTAAATTAAAGCCACCACTATTAGAGACACATCAGCCATAACAATGAGGGTGCCAGCTATTGAAAAGACAAGCCTTAGTTTAGCAATCAATTTTAGATGATTAAAATGCAATGATGGCACAATCAAGGGATCGGCCTCCATGAAGTTCACTGCCAGTATAAAATCAAGGCAAAGTATTTTAGATAAAGGCATCACTCATCAGATAAAAGAGCCATGTCTAGCTTAATATAGAATGAAGAGTGACCTCCTGAATTGTAGTGTAACTATTTCTTGATTAGTGAATTTCTTGCGTTCAAGTTGGATGGTAATAGAAGAATGCAGCCAAAAAGGAAGACACAACTCATATAAATAGATAACACTCGGCCTCCAGATGATGAGTGGCAAATATTCAAGGGATCAACCTTTAGCGAGAATGACGCCACTATAAACTTCACACTCAGCCATTTCAAATAAGTAAATGCTGTGGCATTTGAAAGGAGAGGCACCGCTATGGAAGAAGGCGTGACCTATTACACCAGAATGGAGTCATAAGTTCAAACATCAACTATTCATTAATTTTTAATAAGATTCCACCAGAGAGGTTCAACCTGAGGAAAGAGAGACATTTCTAATTCAGAGGATGTTGCCTATGATAGGCATGATCAACATAAAGGGATCAGCCTCATTTGATGAGGGCATCCAAAGAGGGACTTGATTCATAACTGGCACTCCATTGTCTTTAAGAAAATGTCTAGCAAACATTAAGAAAAGCATCACAAAAGAGATGTTGTCCATAATTCAAGCCTTGGTCATTTAAATAAAGCCACCACTGAGTTTAAAGGCACCATCAAAACATGTAGGGGCATATCATCATATCTACAGTATCATCAAAAGTGTAAAGCAACTAAGGCTTTAGGGTTTCAAAATACACAGCTACAGCTACGTTGATGCAAAAAGGATCTAATGGTTCAGACTATAAAGGAAATGGACCCTTGGAGAGCACCAAATGGAAGCACCTAAGGATGTTTTAAAGTTTCTCAAAGAGCACCGAAAGCCACCATGTGGGAGTAGTAGTGAAGAGAGCCAAAAGAAGACTACCAGAGAGATCCATGTGGTTGAGCCCAAGCAAAGAAAGATAAAATGTTTCATTTCATTTTATTAGTGCAAATGTGTCATGGGAGTGAAAGAAGAAAAGTTAAAGTCCTATATTAAATAAGAGTTTCTTATTATAAGTGGTGGCCCCTCCTCAGAAGTTGAGTTTTAATATAAGTTTCATTATTTTTAAAAACTCATGAGAGAAGTCAAGTTAAGATAAAAAAAATATATTTTTATTAAAGCCTCTCATAAAATGGTGGGTCCCTTGGGAATAAAGTAAAACTTTATTAGTGACTCTTGTTTTGACTTTTACAGGAAGTGAAAAGATGCAGCCCTAAAATAAATTGTAGCTACTTCATTCTTCACTAGCAAGCTACAGGGGGAGAGCAGTGGGAGATTTTATTTTCTCACACAAGCTAAAGATGCAGGCCAAATATATTTCCATCCATGAAGAGGAAAATGGTTCACAGCTACAATTCAGTTAAGATTTTCAGTTGCAGATATAGTCACTGCCAAATTTTGTGCCAAATTTTGGAAGAAATATCAGTTTCAGATATTTTGACAGTTGTGAAAGATTTTCAGTTGCAGAGATCTTCAACAGGTTTTGGTTTTTTGGCTATAAAAGGTAGGTTTGGGTCAGAGTTTTGGGAGTTCTTCATAGAGAGTTTTAGCACATAGATCAGATTTTACAGAGCAACAAGAAGATGTTTTATTCTTTGCTTTAGCAGTGTCTTTTCAAATGAGAATGTAATATGTTATTTTGTGCAACCATTTCTACCTTTGTAATTTGTTATTGTACAAATAATAAGAGATGGTGTTCTGTGCATATACGATTTAATTTTTGTTTCTTATTTCTTTAAGTTTTTGTTTCTTTTCCTCTATCGGATCTGTTTATCAAACTGGGTTTAATCATGCATCTTTGCTCTTTAATATCTCAGTTAACCTTTCAAGGTTTGACATTGTGTTGATTCGGGTAGTTGTTTTAATCTGGCATATCACCATAGGGTTAGATTCTATTTCATCTTGTATCTATAATCTTGTTTTTCCTTCTATCCTTTTCTCAAACCCCCTTTGAAAATGGAAGAACCAGCTTCCTCAAAATCTGGAGGTCATTTCAGGGGTCAATCCCACGTCTCTGAATTTTCCCATGGTGCTACTGGATTAGACCCACAAATTTATGCATCAACAGTTTTTGGCACACCCAGTGGGACTAGATTGAAAGACTTGGATCTTTGTTTTCACTTAATCTTTGCCCTCTTTTTTGTGGTTTTGATGGAAAGTCATAGAAATATCTACTCACAGGAGCATGAATCATCCATCTAGTGACTCTACTGAAGACTCTTTCTTAGATCTTTTCTCATGCAGATCATGGCAGCCCCTGGTATATATGTGCATCTGAATATTCAAAGAGATCTACCCTTTGTGACTTGGGATTCAAGTCCTCTTGTTCTTCAGTAGTAGGTTCAGGTTCCTAACACAGCATGGAAGGCACTTCCTCACTTTCTTGGAGATGGCGCAGTTTGCACTATAGATCACATTCAAGATGTTGCAAGTTTATGCTCTATTCATAATGTCACAACTGAGAATCATGCCCTCTTTTTGCTGGCATCCTCCCTCAAAGGAAAAATAAAAGAGTGGTATAGAGGATTACAGCCTGGTTCAATCACTAGATGGGATTAGCTTGGTAGGCTCATCTACAATCATTTCAGAGATAGAACAAATGTTAGCACTCTCACCCATAATCTTATCACCATCAAAAGGCATCCTATGGAGCCCATACCTGATTTCAATTCAATATTTGACAAAGTATGGAAGAAATTCTCTGTTGATATTAGGCCATCTCCAGTCTTTGCATTTCTTTATTATTTAAAAGCTTCAGACCCTGAGATATCTGTGATGATCCAAGCCCTAGGAGGTGAAACTCTTCCCCAGTCATAAGATCTTGCCATTAAGGCTGAAAGTAACCTCATAGTGGCTGGTAAGTTGTCTCCTCTACCCTTAGAACCATTAATGCTTCATGCAAACAACATATACCAAGTTCTTTCTTGCATTCAAATGTATACCTATTCTAATCCACCCACCCTCCCTACTAATTTGTCAAATCATGAAGAGGAGATGAGTGCTGTGGAAGAACTGATAAAAACCCTCTCCCATGAGCTGAGTGAGCTAAAAGATCAAGCCATGTATAATGCTGATCCAATTTTTATACCCCTAAGTTTGTATGAACACTAATCTGAATATAGCCAAAAAGACCCAATAATCTCCATAATTATGCATTACGAGGCTCTATAGCTACAAATCAATCCATAAAAGTCATAGATCAGGTGCTTTGTCACTTTGACATCCAAGAAGAATCAAGTTTCAAGAATCAAATTATAAACAAGATAGTGGCTCCTGTGTGTTCTTCTGGTTATCAACAACATGCATATGTAGCAAGGTTTACTTCAGAAACTCAGTCAAGTCATGGAGAAGATTCAGAAGTTGATTATGAGGTGACACTTCTAGAAGCTGAAAAGTACTTCAAGAGGGGCTTTGAAGCTAAAAAGTACTGGGTCCAATCTGATGCTGCATCTATACTTCATTTTGAAAAAGACATTGGAAGGGAGTTTTCTACAGAGTCTATCAAGAATGACTGTTTCTATTTCAGTTATGAGGTTTCACATTTTGAAGAAGATAGCACAAGTATACATCAGGGGCAGCATGATGAAGATTTGTTCTCACTTTTTCAACAAGGCTATCAACTAATAGATGTAGAAGACCCTACCATTGACCAAGTGGACAGTTGTTTTACAATGCCTATTGAGGATGATCATAAAGAAATTTTTAAAATAGAGGTAGATGCCTGTGCTAATTTGTTTTCAATTTTTGAAGATGGTTATTATCTTCTTCTTGATGAAGAATCACAGCTGCAAGAAAGGATTTATAAGGATGAGAATCAAAGGAATATTTGTAAGATCCAAGAGTCACAAACTGAGTCACATTATACACCTTTCTTCCTCTGAGGGGGAATTCCAATTAGATTCAAGGTTGTGATGGGCAGCTTTGTCTCTTGCATACCTAGTTTTGACACTATCATGGGTCATAAACCTATTGAAGAGTTTGCAAGAGAGGTCACTGAGGAAGTATGTGGATAGAAATTTTCAAATGCAATCAGAAGAATAAGCTTCGATGGTTGATTTCCCCTTCCCACCCTCCACTGAAGCAGGCACAGTATGCAAATCAACTTGATTGGTGCTTTGACGAAAAAGAGGAACCTTCAGAGAAAAGGAAGATGAAAAGGTACAAGTTTCTATTATACTTTTTGATGTGTTTCGCCTGGTCAGTTATCAATGTAATGTGGATTCATTGGAGAAGCATCATCAAATCTGGCAATTACTTTTCTGTCCCAGTGAATGGGCATGTCCTTGTGTGTTTTAGTTGTCAGTAATTAGATTTAATATTCAGAATAAGCTACAATAGTAGCCTTAGTTTCAGATTCAGTCAGTTTGCTTTAATAAATATCAGTTGTTGCTATGAGGATGAGTGGTTAGTCTCCGTGGTTCAATAATGCTTTAGTCTCAGCAATTCAGTGTCTCAGATTCAATGGTTTGTTTTTAGTTTCAGTTGTGTATCAGTTTTGGATAAAGATGTGTCTTCAGGTGGTCCTAGTTTGTTCAGCCTATGTGACTCTATATGCCTACTAGATAAGGCTTCGTTGTGAAACCAGAGATGCTGGGGTTTGAAATGGGCACGCCCATTTTCCCAATCAGTTGCCAAGGATTGTTGTGCAAGTTGAATGACGATTCCATCACTTCAAGCTCAGTCCCATCATGTAAATCAAAGTTACAACATAATGAAGATGTACTTGTTATAGAAGGAACAATTTCATGGTGTAATGCTGCTGCCAGAAGTGAAGTCTATAAATCTCCAAATCATGAGCAGAGTCTATTAATTTTCAAGCTTAGCCTATCTAGTGGAATTAGCCCTTCCTTTGATACAGAGGTCATTGTCAATATGGGGAAGACAATAATTTTAAAGTGCAGTCAATATATACATGACACTAGTATATATAATTGAGCAACATTGAAGCATGTGCTACAACTTATACTGAGAAGGGACTCAGTTCACTAAGGCTTTATAAAATTAGCCTTTAGGTTTTGAGGAACTCGATTAGAATTCTAGGTGCATCTTATAAGGTAAGTCTCAGTTTGAAGAAAAACAAATGCTTATCATTATAAGATGAAGGCTCAAGGACAAGGAGCCAATCACAAAATGAATGAGGCATAATGTTATGATCACGAAGGCCTCAATGAATGGTTCAAAATAGTAATGTGTAGGTATAAGGATCAGAGAAACGACCTATCTTAAGACACAGTTGTGGCTACCAATCAGAGAATGGGTTTTATTCAGGTTTTCACAGCCAGTCATAAGGTTTGGCGGCTATTCATCAGCCTAATGCCATGGTTTCGAATAAAAGTGGCTCAATTTTTTCATTCAAGATCGACCTCTATCTAAACTAAAGCTGGTAGTATTAGAGATGCATCAGCCATAACCATGAGGGTGCCAGTTATTGAAAAGACAAGGTTTAGTTTAGCGATCAATTTCAGATGATCAAAATGCAATCATGGCACGATCAAGGGATCAGCCTCCATGAAGTTTACTGCCAGTATAAAATCAAGGCAAAGTATTATAGATAAAGGTGTCACTCATTAGACAAAAGACCCACATCTAGCTTAATATAGAATGAAGAGCGACCTCTTCAATTGTAGTGCAACTATTTCTTCTCATGACATACTTAAGGATTTGATTAGCGAATTTCTTGAGTTCAAGTTGGATGGTAATAGAAGAATGCAGCCAAAAAGGAAGACAGAGCTCATATAAATAGATGGCACTTAGCCTCAAGATGATGCATGGCAAATATTCAAGGGATCTACCTTTAGAGAGAATGACGCCACTATAAACTTCACATTCAACCATTTCAAATAAGTAAAGGTTGTGGCATTTGAAAGGAGAGGCACCACTATGGAAGAAGGCACGACCTTTTACACCAGTGTGGAGTCATAAGTTCAAGCATCAACTATTCATTAATTTTTAATAAGATTCCACCAAAGAGGTTCAGCCTGAGGAAAGAGAAACATTTCTAATTCAAAGGATGTTGCCAATGATAAGCGTGATCAACATAAAGGGATCAGTCTCATTTGATGAGGGCATCCAAAGAGGGACTTTGTGTATGAGGAAAATCAATTAATCAGATGATAAAATCAAAACTATGATAATAACTAAATAAAAAACCCATAACATAAAGAGAACTATCTAAATAAAAAACCATTATCAATAAATCAAATGAAATAAGAAAGCTTTTACCTAGATTATGTTGTTCTCTTTGTTCAAATGTGGATGCTTAATAATATTGTGAAACCATGTTTGCAACAAGCAAGTGTAGATGCTCAAAGATCAATATCAAAAGATCGTAAAGGTGCTCAATCAATGCAATGTATGCTCAAAGCGTTGTTAAAGGATGCCTGAGGATAAGTGATCAAAGAGGATTTGTGAAGAAGATGAGGGGGGTTTCTGTAGGTTTCAATGAAGATCAATCAACGGTCCAAATAATTCAAAAAGAATCAATAGAGGAGATAAAACAAATAACCATGATGAATGTGCACATGACATTTGTCAATCCATAAGGATATTTTTAGTAGAATATGATGAAAACAAGATTGATTGAATAGATAACTCAACTTGTAATTTTTTTTTTTTTAGAGTTCTAAAAATAAGACTGATTGTGCATGAGTTAACAAGATATTTTAAGAGGAATTGGAAAGATAATTGAAATTAAATAAATAAATTTATTTAATTGTTTGTGCATGATAGAGGAATAGATAAGATATAAATATTTAAATAAATTAAACAAATAAATTGATTTAATTTATTTTGTGTGATGAAGGATAAATAAAATATGTGATTATATTTTATTTTTAGAAGATTTATTTTTTAGAGGAAAAAGCAAATTAAATAAATAAATTTATTTAATTGTTTGTGCAAGATTAGAGGACATAGAAGATTATAAATAAAATACTTGATTTTATTTATTTTTAGAGGATTGAGATAATTTAAATAAATTTGCATGATTTATTTTAATTTTAGAAGAATAATTGATTTAATTAAATAATGTAAATTATTTAAGTGTAGATAAGAAAGAATTTGTGATGAACTAATTAAATAATTGGATTTATTTAATTGACGTGGACTTGAAATTTGAAAGAGGATAATGATTTAATTAAATAATTAAAATTATTTAATTTTGGAAGAATAAAGTTGATTTTGCTGAAATTAATTAAATAAAGGGAATTTATTTAATTAATGTTGAAATTATGTGATTTGGAAGAATTCAATGAAATTAATTAAATAATTAGATTATTTAATTATCGTTGAATGTAGGTGATTAGACGGATTAGATGAAAATGCAAGTGATTCGAAGACATGATCATTCTAGGGTGTCTACATTTTGCCCCTTTTTGATGCAATGCAGTTTACAACGTTACGTTAAAGAAAATGATTGTTGAAGACATGATACAATTTTTGATGCCCCTGTGTAGCTGGTGTAGGATGCCCCCTCAATAGGAAAGACAGGGAAGCGATAGAAGGACTGGGTTAACGCTTAACTAGAAGATTGTGTTGGAGATAGGTGAGGTTGGATAGATGATAGAAGAAAGGAGATAGGAGAGAACATGAGAGAAAGACTGTTGATGGATCATTGCTTGAAAAACTATATAAGGCCATGGATAATGGATGGTGTAAATGGATGAGCTTGTTGCATTGGTTTCACAAATGTTTATAAAGAGCAATCCTAGTTTTTGATATAGCACGTGGATAGTTCGCCACCAAGGTATAAAAGACCAAGGTGCTGTGATATTTGAGTGCGTGGATGTTGACTTTGCAAGCAAGCGGTTTGAACTTAGATCTCTTAGACATAATATAACCTTGTTGTACATGTAATGAGACATAGTCTTTGAACATAAATAAACTTCAATACGTGTAAATGCAAGAAGAATATTAATATGTAAGATGCTAGGTCATAACACACACAAGATAAATATGTTGCCAAGAAAGATGCTAAAGATCATTCCTCAAACACGGCACACAAAAGCAATGACTATGCCCCCAATCCGTACTATATTGCAACGTACCAAGATTATAGATAAATCAAGGTAGCCTTGAATAGGTAATGGAAAAAGGAACAAAAAGATAAACCAAAAATCAAATTGACTGACTTACAAAGTAAATATACAACCAACATATTCTCTTGCCAAAGAGGTTGCTCATGATAGATTGGATAGGAAAGATAACAGTCTTATTGTAGGAGCTATGTGTCCGTTAAAGGGGGCTATCTACCTAAAAGATAATGTCTTGCTTTAGGAAATGCCACATTGCATATGAGACGCGTGTGTTGGTCTCGATAATGGAACATTTTGTAGAAGACAAGCCTGTTGATCTGGTGCTTTGGTTAAGCTGGACTTAGCTAATGTTGGCAATCGGAACAGTAGGACAGTAGATGACTCCAAAAGCAAGCTGCTTTGCTTCAGGTTTGCTAAGAACTTTTGCTTTGAAAGGATGCATTAGCTTGTTGTTTTGCTGCTTGAGTTAGTCAAGTCGAGGTGAATGGATTTTGATAAATGGAAGACTAGAAAGGTGACATGTCAATGGATTAAGGTGGGTGAAGAATGATGAATCATATGTGCCTGAGTACTGGATACATCCTTCATATTCTAGACTGCCTACATATCCTGTATCCACGGGATCAAGGCAAATTACGAGGAAAGATGAAAAATGATAATATGTAGTTCTGGATAGACTGATGAGATGGGTCAAGGTGTTTGAGCTTGGGTTGGGGAAATGATGAGATCTTATATACCTGAGTACTAGATACTTCCTTCATATTCTAGACTGCTTACATACCCATATCCATGGGATCAAGGTACCTTAAGATCAAGAAGAGATGATATGTAATTTTGGTTGGTGTGATGATGTAGGAAAAGCGTTGGGAAGATAACAGCCTTAGCGTAGGAGCGATGTGTCCATTAAAGGGTGTTATTTGCGGAAAGGAGAAAAGATTAAAGAGATTGCTAACCAAGAACAAGGACCCACTCCTAGACCTAGGTTAAGGAAAGAGTTGCCCCCATTATGGTAGAGGAATTTGCATGGGTGACTGACGAAGAAGATAGAAAGTTTGACCTAGGACAAGATAGTGTTAACTATTGACATAGATCAAGACGTGGGATGACGATGATGGACATTGACAAATTTCCAAGCTATAATAGATAGGGAGATGGAAATGTAAACAAGGTCAATGGTTTTATTATGGATGGATGGATGAAGTTTATTGTGAAATGGAAATGGAATGAATAGGACTTGATAGATGATGGATGTTGACTCTACACATAGTGCCTATTTGCTAGGTTTTCACTATGATACTTATCAAAGGTGCTTGTTTACCAGTTTTTCACCATATGATGGGTTATTTGTGTGTTTTTTATTATTATTATTTTTTTTGGAATACTCTAAGGATTAGACATGGAACTTCTTAAGATGGACACTATTACATGGCTCATCTAGACGAATGTAGTCAGGTGTAGCTAAAGTATAAGCTCCTGATCTATATGTTGCTGTCACAATAAAGGGACCTAAGCAGTTAGGCTCAAACTTGCCCTTCTTCTCTTGGTCTGCCTAATTTCTCTAATTCTCTTTGAGTACAAGATCACCAACTTGAAACTATCTTTCTTTGATCTTTTTGTTATTTTGATAAACGTGGAGATGATTGAGCGCGGCAAGGTGTCTTTCATCTAGTAGTTCTAGCTCAGCTAATCTGGTAGTGCGATACTCCTCTCCATTAATCAGGTCCTGCATAGATACTTTGAGGGATGGGATCTCGACCTCTATAGGTAGGATGGCTTCAGAGCCATAGACCAAGGCATATGGTGTGGCACCAATTGGTGTTCTGATACTAGTACGGTAGGCCCATAGGGCGGGATTGAGTTGTAGGTGCCAATCATGACCAGCTTCATTGACCATTTTCTTGAGGATTTTGAGAATGGTTTTATTGGAAGCCTGAGCTTGGCCGTTACTCTATGGATAGTAGGGAGTTGAAAAGCGATGTTGGATATTGTATTGTGTGCACAAGGCACAGACATCCTAGTTCTTAAATGGTCTCCCATTATCAATGACAATGGCTTGGGGAATACCATACCGGCAAATGAGGTAGTTAAGGATAAACTTAGCTATTTGCTTACTGGTGATATAGGTCATGAGAATGGCTTCAACCCACTTTGTGAAATACTCAGTGGTGGTAATGATGAACTTATGTCCATTGGATGAGGATGGGTGGATTTGTCCTATGAGGTCGAGACCCCATTGAGAAAAAGGCCATAGAGTAGTCATAGGTTGTAGTTCATGAGCTAGTGCATGAATTAAATCTCTATGCTGCTGGCATTGTAGACATTTCTTAGCAAACTGTGTAGCATCCTATTCTATTATAGGCCAGTAGTAACTTGTTTTGAGTATCTTCTTAGCGAGATTAGGACCAGTAGAATGCGCACCACAGACACCTTCATGTATGTCTCGTAGGGTAGCTTCGGCTTCTTCCGCGTTAAGACATCGTAAGAGGATACCATCGAGACTCCGGTGATATAGTGTATCACCCAGAATGGTGTAATGGGAGGATTGACAAATAAAGGTTTTGTGTTGGGTGGATGAAAGGTCAAAGGGAAAGGTATTGTTTTTAAGGTATTCATAGATATCTTCGTACCATGGGGAATTGGGACCAACAAGTTCGCAGATGATTTCAGTAACTAGAACGTCGACGACGGGTATCAACAATTGTTCGATCAAGAATTCACATTTCTGTGTATTTGTAGGCATGTCAATAAGTGACCCTATAGAAGCCATAGAATCTGCAGCTTTGTTATGATCTCTTGGAATTTTCTCAAATGTGATGCTAGAGAAGTGTGGTTTGTAGGCATCCACTAGTTTCTTGTAGGGGACCAACTTTTCATCTTTTGTTTGGTACTCATCTGTGACTTGTTGAATGACTAGTTGTGAGTCTCCATATACCTATAATTCTGTGATGTCCCATTGAACTGTTGTATTGAGACCTATGAGGAGTGCTTCATACTTAGTAATGTTGTTGGTGTAAGGGAATGCAAGTCGATATGACTTTGGAATATAGTCATTTTGAGATGTGATGAATAAGATGCCGGCCCCTGATCCATGCTATGTGTAAGAACCGTCAAAGTACAACTTCCACATTATTGAGTTGGAAAGAGCGAAGAGATTCTCATCTAGAAAGTTTGCTACCATACAGTGTGTATCTGTCATGGGTGCTTCTGCTAGTTGATCTGCTAGGGCTTGCCCCTTGATTGCTTTATGATCCATATACTCAATGTCGAACTCACTAAGGATCATGACCCATTTAGCTAGTCTACCTGTGAGCACTGCTTTTTCTAGTAGATACTTCAATGGATCAATTTTTGCTATGAGATTAGTGTGTTGGTTTAGCATGTAATGCTGTAGCTTTTGGGAAGCAAAAACTACTGCTAAATAAGCTCTTTCCATCGATGAATAATTGAGTTCATATCCCACCAAGGTTTGACTGATATAATAGATTGCATGCTCTTTTCCAGACTCATCATGTTGTGCCAGAAGGGCCCCTAGGGCTGAAGTTGTAGTTGAGATGTATAATATCAAAGGTTTATTGGCAACTGGTGGAACCAATACAGGAGGTGTAGCTAGATACTCTCTAAGCTGATCAAATGCTACTTGACACTTATCATCCCATCAAAATGAGACATCATTTCGGAGCAAGTGTTGAAATGGTTGACATTTATCTGCTAGCTGTGAGATGAAATGTCGAATGGATTGCAACCTTCCCTGAAGGATCCTTAATGCTTTGAGGTTCTTTGGTGGAGGCATCTCCACTATAGCCTTGACTTTTGCTGGATCTACTTCGATGCCTCTATGAGATAAAATATATCCCAATAGCTTCCCTAATGTTACACCAAAGACACACTTCTTTGGATTGACTCTTGGTATTTATCGAGCCTGTCAAAGATCTGTCCTAGAACTTGTATGTGATCTGCCCTAGAAGATTTAGCTAGCATGTCGTCTACATAGTCCTCCATGATATGATAAAAGAGATCGTGGAATATCACTGTCATTGCTCTTTGATAAGTTGCCCTTGCATTCTTTAGACCAAACGGCATGACACACCAACAATAATTACCCCACAGACAAGTAAAAGTTATTTTATGTTGATCTTCCTCTACTATCCTTATCTGATTGTAGCTAGAGAATCCATCCATGAGAGAAGGCATTTCATGACCTGCTGTCAAGTCTACTAGAATATCAATGTTTGGTAATGGAAAGTCATCTTTGGGACATGCTTTGTTAAGATCTCTAAAATCATTACACATGTGGATGCGCCCATTGGGTTTAGACACAGGTACAATGTTTGAGACCTAATTTGAATAGTTAATAGGTTAGATGAACTTTGCATCTAACAACTTCTGTATTTCCACCTTTACCAAGAGAGCTATCTGTGGGTGCATCTTCCTTAGTTTTTTCTTGACTAGTTTAACTAATGGATCCACTATGAGATAGTGAACAACTAGCTTAGGGTCTAACCTTGGCATATCAGTGTAGGTCCATGCAAAGTTGATGGTTCTCTGTAAGAAGAAATTGTTAAGATTCTTGTGCTCTGTTTCTAATAATGATGCTGCAAGGAATGTGGTCTTTGAATTTTGCTCTGTTCCAAGGTTTGTCTCTGTAAAATCTTCCACTAGGAGAGCTGACTTCTCTTGATACATAGATGGTAGGGGAAGGTCAAATCCTCCATCCTCAGGTGCCATAGTTGGGTTTTCACCTTTGGATACGTCCTTTGTTTTTACTATTTTGTGATCGGGAGGTGCCATAATGTGGTTTTCACCTAGAGATCTTTCTTTATTTTTACTTTTGCAATTGGAGGATTTGGCATTCTCACCAAAATAAACTGTTGGTTCTAGTTCCATTACAAAACTTGTTTTGTGATTGCCCAGAGGGATACCATCCTGAAGTCCCATGAACTCAGCTAAAGCTTCGTCATTCTAAAATACATCTATCATGGGGGACCCTTGTTGGTCCCAATCGATAAGTTCAGGGTAGACAAGTGTTACTTTTTTGGTGTTTGTGGTGGATGTTAAGGATACAGATGATAGCATGAAAATAGAGGATTCAGTAAATAGGTTAGTCAGATCGGGGGGAAAAGTTTCAGCCACCTTGTCGAGGATACCCTCGATGTCCAAGGCGTGTGGTACCTTTCTACCAAATCCTAATCCCTTCTTGTCTAGTTTCTTTGTCACAATAATTGGTTCCATTGTTCCTTGATTCTATTTTCTAAGGCCACCTTTGCCTTTATAGCCCATGTTTTTGACTATCCTTAAACCATTGCCATATTGCTTGACTGGTATGGTGACTAGTTCTTTCTCCTTGTAGAGCCAAGAAGAGATGTCCTCAATAGTTTCCTCTTCCACTCTTCTTTCATTATACCTGCTTCTACAGAATCTTGCAATATGACTGGATCGGTTACAATTGAAGCACACAACATTTCTTTGCCCATTTGATTGATTTTCTCTTGATTTACACTGATTAGCTATATGTCCAATTCTATTGCATGCAAAGCATTTTCCATTGAAAGAATTGTCATTTCCTCTATTGTTAGAGTTATTTATTGTCATACTTCTGCATTCATTGGATCTATGACCATACATTTTACACTCGAAGCATTTACCGGAGAGGAATGGACCACTTTGATTTACTCTACTTCTGCACTGAGTATCTCTAAGACCAATTTTATTGCAATTGAAACAATTTCCATTGAAAGATGGATACCTTTGAGCATTAGGCTCTCTTACTGGAGGTCTTCTAAGTTTGTTACTTCCATTCCTTGATTGAGAATTTCTTTGTCCGGATCCAAAGCTTTCACCTTTCTCATATCCTAGACCATACTTATCATCTGCCTTCTTTCGACTTTCAAGTAGTACCTCAAGTTTAGATGAGCTTATCTTGAATTTCTCTTTATAATCATTTGCAGCTTCTAGGTCATGTTTGAGAATAACAATTTGCCTCTCAAGTTCTTCTTCATTTTCCCTAGTTTCTTGTAGGTATGATTCTAAGTGGCCAATTATTATGTCCAGTCTACAGCATTTTTCTATTCTTTCTTTCAGAGATTGATTCAGTTTTTCTTCAATCTTCTTCCTTTCTTCAATTTTCTTGGTTAGCCTCATCACCCCAGATTCCATCTCATGTTTTAGGACAACAACTTCTTTAACTAACTTCTCACATTCCTTTGTCTTCTCTTTTAAGGCCTCATCCATGTCATTGTCATCATTCTGATTTCCTAGTTGAAGAAGTAGCTCCTTCCTCTTTTCATTAGATTTGCTCAATTTTTCTTTTAAGGTTCTCTTACAGTTCTTTGACTTCTACTCTAGACTGATCAAGATCTTCTAAAGCAAGTTTAAGTTGTTCTTGGATGCCATCAGAATACTTGAATGAACCCATTAAAAACACCTTCCTAGATCTTCCTCTGAAAGGAAGAAAGGTATGTGGAACACACTTCCTATGCTAATCTAATGAGGGAAGTAGAGTGCAAATTATTTTAAATCCTTATAATTACACTAATGTTAACACAACAACAGAGATATTACAGCAATACACATACACATAGAATGACACAGAAGAAAGAGAGACAAGATATAACGTGGGGAAAACCCTTTCGAGAGAAAAACCCCACACTCCAAAACTTGCACAAGGTATTATCAAAATTGAATATGGTTTACAATACACTTTCAATGTAATCTCTTAGGAGTCTTCGACATTCATATCTAGAGATATTCGGAAAGCATAACAATACATGTAGATCACATAATACATCTCCTCAAGGCACTTGTTTATAAAGAAAATACAAGGCAAAAATGGCTCCACATTGGGATGGGCATCCAACATGGCCTCGTGGCCCAAAAGCCATGCCTATGGACACTTGTCCAACACTGTAGGATGCCTCTAACACTTCTCAAGTCACCCCATCCCAAAGAGGTCGCCTATTTCCAAAATGGGCTATGACAGATGCTCTTACAAATCTTACTACCATCATAGAATCTGTCATAGATGTCATAACACACCCATTATAAGAGAATCTATCATACATAGGCTATAAATAGCATATTCTCTTCCAACATGTCATATTCCACCTTGGGGCACCCAAAGATGCATTTTTCAAAGATTATCTTCAACACATGTCTTCACCTATCATAGAATCTTCCATTTCTGACTCTTACATGTCATAGATTTGTCATAAGGATATGTCATAACCGTTTTGGTCAATATTCCCTTACACACTATCCAAGATGTCAACACATGGAAAAATATTCCTACCACTAAGTTGGATGCCTATCTCCTCATGTGAGGACAAATTTACAACTTGTCATCTTTCGTGTAGGATGACACATCACCGTGCCAACTCCCACAAGATGACAACATAGGATTTGCAACCTAATTACACAATAGGCAATAAATAAATAAATACAATGTAATATAACAAGGAATTTACCAAGGTTGAGACACCTTAATTCCCAACATTCTTCCACTTGTCGAACACCTTGTAAGTGCCAATGGAAATAATAGGATTTAACTGCTATAGGCCGAAAGGCCCATAGACTTTGAACACCATCTAAACTTCTTTGTGCTCACTGGTTTCATCAATGCATCTGCAACATTCTTCAAAGTCTCTACCTTCTCCAAATTCACCTTCCCATCCTCTACCATGTCTCACATGAAGTGAAACTCTGCATCAATATGCTTTGTTCTAGCATGGAAAGTTAGATTCTTTGCTAGGCAAATCGCACTTTGACTGTCATACCAAATCAAAATATGTCCTACATCAAGACCAATATCTGAACATAATCTCTTAAGCCAAATGGCTTCCTTACAAGCACGAGTTGCTTCCATATACTTAGCTTTTGTTGTGAACAAAGCAACCATAGGTTGTTGCTTACTTATCCAACTAAAAGCACCACCAAACATAGTAAACAGATAGGCACTGGTGGATCTCTTGCTATCAATGTCACCTGCCCAATCAGAGTTCACAAATCCACGAATACAAATTAAATGCGGAGGTCCTATGACATTACCATGATACCATATGGAATACTCAGAAGTACCCCTTACATATATGAACACTCTCTTAACTGCATCTCAATGTACTTGTCTAGGATTAGCCATAACTCGACTAGGGACTCCCACTGCTTGAGCAATGCCTGGTCTTGTGCAGACCATATCATACATCAAACTACCAACAACACTAGCATAAGGTACTCTGCTCATGTCCTCCACCTCACTAGGAGATTTTGGACAATCATTAATAGACAACTTTGTCCTCAATGAAATAGGAACACACAATAGTCTACAATCTGCCATGCTGAACCTATCCAACATGGTCTTCACATACTTACTCTGGCTTAACCAAAGTTTTCTATTAGCATAGTCTCTTCTGATTTCCATTACTAGAATGTACTTGGCTACCCCTAAATCTTTCATTTTAAATTATGTTGACAACTAAGACTTAAAATCAGAAATCATGTTTTTACCCTTACCAATCGATAACATATCATCAACATATAATGCAAGAATGAGAATACAATCATTGTCAAACTTATAATACACACAATGATCCGATTTTGATCTTAGAAATCCAATTGATAACACAAAGGCATAAAACTTCAAGTACCACATCCTAGGAGATTGCTTCAAACCATACAAAGACTTTTTCAACTTGCAAACCAAATTTTTTTTACCTTTCACTATGTAATGCTATGGTTGTAACATGTAAATCTCTTCCTCCAAGTCACCATGAAGGAAAGTTGTTTTCACATCCATCTACTCCACCTCTAAGTCATAAGCTGCTGCAAGAGATAATAGGAAATGAATAGATGTCAGCTTTGTAATGGGAGAGAAAATTTCACCATAATCAATTCCCTCCACTTGTGAGTACCCCTTCGACAACCAATCTGGCCTTGTACTTTTCAACACTACCATACGCATTGAATTTTTTCTTGAACACCCATTTGCATCCAACAGGTTTCCGTCCTTCAGGCAAAGGCACCAAGTTCCATGTTTTATTCTTTTCCAAAGAAGCCATCTCATCTTCCATGGCCTCCTTCTAGGAACCTATATCTTTCATGCCCATAGCCTTTGTTATAGTTCTAGGTTCATCAGTGTTAGTAAGCAAGGCATAAGTACAACTAGAATCTAGCAATGACTAACCAAACGTCTCAGGTTGATTTCTTATTCATGTAGACCTCCTCAAAGGCTAAGGTTGAGGTTTTGCTTAACCATTTGAGTTGTTAGAGCTTTGCTCATCATTAGGTCTCATAGGGTCTATTGGTTCATTTTTCTTAGGGGTCAAAAGAAACTGAACCATATCCTCTTTATTTTCTATTTCTTCTGGCTGTAGAACAATAAGAGAAGGTGTTAGCTCTCTGAAAATAACACTTCTTCTATACAACACTTTTTCAACCACAGAATCACAAAGCTTGTATCCTTTCACACCGACACCATATCTAATGAAAATATAGTTAACAACCTTGTTTTCCAATTTAGACTGTTTCTCCTTAGGCACATGTTTATATGCCTCACAACCAAAAACACAAAGATGTCTATCTAAAGGATTCTTACCAGACCACACCTCAATAGGTGTCTTACCAACAAGAGCTGATGTAGGAGACATGTTTACTAGGTAGAAAGCAGTGGCTATAGCTTCAACCCAAAACTTTTGTTCGAGGCTTGCTCCACTAAGCATACTCCTAGCCTTCTCCATCAATGTCCTGTTCATCCTCTTTGCAACTCCATTTTGTTGTGGGGTATAAGGAGTTGTCTTATGTCTTTCAATCCCTTGCTGTTTACAGAACTTATCAAACTCTACCGAACAAAACTCACGATCGTTGTCAGTCCTCAAACACTTAATCTTTTTACTAGTTTGATTCTCAATAAAAGCTTTAAACTCTTTGAACTAACTAAAGACTCCAAATTTGCTTCTGAGAAAATAAACTCATGTCCTTCTACTATAATCATCTATGAAAGATACAAAATATATAGATTTGGAAATTGAAGGAACATTAACTGGACCAAATACATCAAAATGAATAAGATCCAATACACTAGAAGACTTGTGAGAACTAGAGTAAAACTAAACATGGTTTTGATTTCCATATATACAATGTTCGTAAAAGTTAAACTTGAGATTACAATCATTTAACTCCTCAATGAGGTTTTGATTTTTCAGGGTTCTAAGACCCTTCTCACCAATGTGGTCAAATCTCATATGCCATAACATTGTCTTTTCAGCAGGAAGTTTAACTTCTAATGCATGTGCACTACCATCAGAAAGTGTTACAATAGATTTCTTCATTGCATGTTCAGATGGTGGGGATGAAGTGACTACAACTCTTTTATTCGTGTCAAAAGAACTATTGCACTATGAATTGCATGCCTCCAGCTGAAATAGGGTACCTCTCCGACTACCCTTCAAAAGCACCATAAATCCTCTAGTCATCTTGCATCCATCCTTCAAAAAGACAACCTACACACTTGCACCACTCAACATACTTACAGAAAGCAGGTTCCGTGCCAAGCCTGAGATGTGCATAACCCTAGAGATCCCCTGCACTCATCCATCAGGGAATTGAATAGACATTCTTCCACAATGAATGATCTTCAAATGAGAATCATCACCTAGGTATACTCTTCCACCATCAAACTCTTCATACTTCATGAACCAGTTTCGATGAGAGGTCATGTGGAATGATGCACCAAAATCTATCAACCACAGATCATTAGATGCATGGGTGGCCAGGGCTATGATGAAGGCATCACCATCATCTTGTGACTTGTCAGAATCTGAATCTAAAGCATTCTTCTTCTTTTTTTCTTTTCCTCTTTGCATTCCTTTCAGAAATTCCTAGTTTTACCATAGTTCCAATAGAGAGCCTTGGACTTTCTAGGAGATTTGGATCTCCCACGGGATTTGGATCTACCCTTTTCATCTTTCTTATCCTTCTTTTTCTTCCCTTTCTCCTTGGGTCTTCCTCAAACCGCAAGAGCCTCTTTGGCTGCCTCAGAAGACTTTCTCCACATTTCTTTAGACGACAGTGAAGATACCACTTCATCCATTTTGAAAGTGGATGTGGTGCTTACAATAGTCATGACAAGATGATCCCACAAGTCTGGAAAAGAACAAAGTAAGGTCATACAATGATCCTCCTCCTCCATCTTCACACCAATGGATGTCAATTGTGCAACTAACATGTTGAAAGCATTCAGGTGATCTAAACCCAATCCTCCATCCTCCATCCTTAGAGAATATGTAACTTCTTTCTCAAAAAAATTTTGTTCACCAGGGATTTGTCTTGATAAACATCACCCAACTTCTTTCAAAGGTCTTTTGTGGTCTCCTCTTCATGGATATTTAACAAGATAGAATCAGCTAGATTGAGTCTTATGAGACCCTTAGCCTTCCGATCTTTGAGATCCCAATCAACTTGTATTCCCATAGGTCTCGATCAACAAGCATGTATTCCATATTAAGTTTCCACAACTCAAAATTAGTGCCATTAAACTTATCCACCTCTATTCTTCTGGATGTGTTTGCCATCTCCTTTTTGCAACAAGATTTCATAATACTCTACACAGACTCCCACTCAATCTAAGATCAGCTCAAAAAACCCCTACCCAACAACTAGGACCAAAGATGATCAAGCTCTAATACCAACTGAAAGGAAGCGGGGTACATGGGAAACACTTCCTATGCTAATCTAATGAGGGAAGTAGAGTGCAAATTATTTTAAATCCTTACAATTATAGTGATGTTAACACAACAACAGAGATATTGTAGTAATACACATACACATAGAATGACACAGAAGAAAGAGATAAAAGATATAACATGGGGAAAACCCTTTCAAGAGAAAAACCCCACACTCCAAAACTTGCACAATGTATTATCAAAACTGAATATGGTTTACAATACACTTGCAATGCAAGCTCTCAGGAGTCTTTGACACTTGTATCTAGAGATATTTCGGTAGTATAACAGTACCTATAGAACACATAATATATCTCCTCCTCAAAGCACCTGTTTATAAAGAAAATACAAGGCAAAAATGGCTCCACATTGAATTGGGCATCCAACATGGCCTCATGGCCCCAAACCCATGCCAATGGACACTTGTCCAACACTGTTGGATGCCTCTAAAACTTTTCAAGTCACCCCATCCCAAGGAGGTCACCCATTTCCAAAATGGGCTATGACAGATGCTCTTACAACTCTTATAACCATCATAGAATCTATCATAGCTGTCATAACTTACAGCTGTAAGAGAATCTGTCATACATAGGCTATAAATAGCATATTCTCTTACAACATGTCATAGTCCACCTTGGGACACCCAAAGATACCTTTTTCAAAGATGCTCTTTGACAGATGTCCTCACCTGTCATAGAATCTTCCATTTTTTACTCTTACATGTCATAGATTTGTCATAGGAATATGTCATAACCGTTTCGGTCAATATTCCCTTACACACTATCCAAGATGCTAACACATGGAAAAATATTCCTACCACTAAGTGGGATGCCTATCTCCTCATGTGAGGACAAATTTACAACTTGTCATCTTCCATGTAGGATGAAACATCACTGTGCCAACTCTCACAAGATGACAACATAGGATTTGCATCCTAATTACACAATAGGCAATAAATAAATAAATACAATGTAATAACACAAGGAATTTACCAAGGTTAACACCATAATTCCCAACATCCTCAAGTTGTTAAACTTCTTCTAAGGAACTAGGCTCTAATACCAATTATTGAAATTAGGATAGACAACTAAGAGGGGGGTGAATCAGTTGTCACAAAACTTTAACTTCTTGCAGCAATTTATCTTCTTTATCACTTATTAACAAATTAATGATATAACCATGGAGGCATAAATCAACAACACATGAGCAAAAACACAATCAACACACATAACACCAAGATTTTTACAAGGAAACCTGATTAAGGGAAAAAGCACAGTGGTGGTTAACCCACAAGAAATTATACTCTGTTAAAAGTATTACAAATGGGGAAGGCACATGCCTTTAGGGCGCACTTCCCAAAGCTCACTGCTCTAAGAGGCTCACTACCTATAGAAATTATTACAAGAAGATTACATAATGTTTGAACTAATGAATAGCATCTGTCAATGCAAAAATTCATTTCTGGTTAAGCAAAGAATAATGATCTTACACACTTCATCCTTGCTTTGCCCTATTTCACTCTTCAACCATAATCCGAGCTTAGATCTTTACTTTCGCACTTCTTCCTACTCTTTTCACATTTACTCCATCATCACATCATAATTACACACCAAAACATTTGAATCCATCAGCTATATATATCCGCATCAAGAAATTTAATCAACTGTAGTTGGCTTCAAGAAAACTTAGAACATTTATTAAGAACTCTGCTCTATCAGCTAAATCCATGCACAATCAACAATGCGGACCAAAAAATTGTGTTATCAAATCATCAATCATGTCATCCAATACCACTAATTATCACAAATTACTTAACCAATAGCCTTTCTTCATCTGGACTGAGATCAAATGCTAGGTTGGCATGTTCTTCTTCTGACTATACTGACTAACTGGAACCTGATACTCAAATGCTTATAACTTTTGAATCCTTCATCACCAGAGGTTAAATTTATAGATTTAGATAATCCTAACAATCCTTATCACTCCCTCAGATCTGCAACAGACTATGATTTACCACCAGAGAGATTTGGACCTAGATACTAGACCCTGTCACATGCTCTATTTTTTACTACCCAGACTTAGACAAATCTTCACTTTGACTTTTGGTAAGAACAAATCATGTAATGCGGATGTGTAAGATAGACTTAGTTGCCATCAATGACAACACCTATCATGTGTAACAATGCCTCTTTCCAATAGGGTTTAGGGGTTAGGAGTTTAGAGAGTGAGAGATATGGAGATAAAGGGTGAGGGACATGGCCAGAGACATAGCCAGAGAGATTGAGAGGTAGAGAGATGATAGAGACAAGGAGATAGGGGTTTAGGGTTGATCAAGTTTAGAGTTTAGGGGTTGGGAGTTTAGAGAGTGAGAGATAGGGAGATAGAGGGTGCTAGACATGGCCAAAGACATAGGCAGAGAGATTGAGAGGTAGAGGGATGATAGAGACAAGGAGATAAGGGATTAGGGTTGATCAAGTTTAGGGTTGATTGGGTTTAGGGTTTATGGTTGGTATATATGATGTATAGAATGGTGTAAGTGACTAACATATTGGCACTTATGATGTTCTAATGGCTCTTGTGGCTGGAAGAGGGTAGAATGACACCTGTGACTGGCTAGTTGTACAATGATGTTTGTGATTGATAGGTAGGTGCTACTAAGGAGCATATTGGCACATACGATATACAAAATGGTGCAAATGACTAATAGATTTGCACTATGATGTTCTAATGGCTCCTAGTGAGGTATTTGTTTAATTTTGATTATTTTTGGGACCGTTTGAGATCAAGCTTAGACAGATTTGGGATGGAGTTGGGATGAAATGGATTGGTTTAGGGATGATGAGAGGTGAAAAGGTCTAGATTAGGAATGATTTGGGAATGATTAGAATGGTTTTAGGGATGGTTTGAAGTAGTTTAGTGCTAATTAGGGAATGATTAGAATGATTTAGGAATAGTTTAGGGATGGTATTTGAGATGAAATCTAGGTTGATTTGAAAATGATTAGTGATGAAGTTAAATTGATTTGGATGTGATTTGGGATGGTGTGAAGTGGTTTAGGGATGATTATAAGTGGTTTAGGGATGATTAGAGATGAAATTGTAAGGATTAGGGATGATTTGGGATTGATTAGGAATGACTTTGGTTGGAATGAGAGCTTAATGTTTTCATGTTTTCACATTATTGTTTAGGGGGAAATTGGGATTTGTTAATGTTTTAGTGTTTGATGTTTAAATCCACTTTTCACCCTTAACATTCAAGGATCTAGGTTCAAGTGGAAAGGTACTATCATACCCTAGGTCATTGTGAGATGTAGGGAAACTTGGATTAGGGTGTTTAATTGCTAATTTTCTTTCTCCTATGCTTAATTTACCATCAAAACCCTAATTTCGTGAAAACAATAGTAAACAGATGAATTATAGAAAAAGCTCTTGCATAGGGAAGTAAAATGACAAGACACACAATACCTATTTTGGAGGATCTGAGGTGGAGAAGTTAGGGATACAGGAGCGGGCACCCAAGTCCAAGGTCCTATTTTCTTCAGAGATCTAGAAACTCAGTCTGTAACTCTTCCTTGTTGTTTTAGAGATTTTCCCATCATGGAAGTTGGAGGACTAATGAGCAGGTGCCCAAGTCCAAGGTCCTATTTTTACTCATGTTTTGTAATTCTCACACTCTAAGATGCTTTCCTACAACTTCACTTCATCCAGCTTCTCAACCTGTAACCTACAATCATTGAAACTTTGGGAGGGGGTTGTGGTGTTTAGGAGCCTACCTTAGTCAAGCCCCAGAAGGACACTTAAGTCTTCCCAACACCTTTGTTAGATAAAGAGTGTGTGCCCTTGTGAGGAAGAGGCAAAAATCTAATGAAAACAATGATTGAAAGCACAATGATATCACCTTGTAGTTAAGATCTCATGGGAGGAAGATGCTCTTCATTCCATAAGGAAATGGATGCTCAAATCTACAAATGCAAACACATAAACAACACAAGTCTACTCTTGGAACACTATGAAAGCCTTGAATCACCTTTAGGATGCATAAACATAACAATTCCCATCTAGTTTCTAAATGAATGTCTAATCATGCTTTTATATGCAACTACAAGCATTCCCACTAAGATTTAAAAAATTCAAACTTACCGTGTCAGCCTAGGGACCAACTAATGGTCATAAACCTACACTTCCAATTTGGGCCTGACCCAAAATAGGGCAAGACTAGGGCGTGGTTACCCAAGTCCTCCTCTCCTATTTTGGACAGGGTTAAGGTCAAGGGGTCCTTCTAGGTCCAATTTGTCATGAAACCTAGGTCTCATTCCATCGGGATGCAAAAATATGAAGCAAGATGTCCTAAATGCATACTAAAGACCTGGGAGCTAAACCTTATGAGGGAAAAACCTCCAAGGGGACATTTTCCAATGTTAAATTTAGCCCCCACTTTAATGTATGTATAAATGTGAGGCTAATTCATGCATTAAAATATGGTCACAAACACAACAAACGCACCAAGCACAGAGAAGACACACCAATCACATGGAAGACAATAACAAGCCTGCAAAACATGGAGAAGATAGTAAATGCATAGAAGACACATTAATGCATGGAAGACAGGCATGATTTCTTTTCTTTTCTTTTTCTCATATATATGAAATGCAAATGCAAGTACTGGAAAGTAAACAAACCTCCCATAATGTAGAAAGCACTCATCGCGCTAGTCTTTATACTACATATATGGGGCAACACACAACCAAGACTTGCAAAACCTCCCAAAAATGCAGGATGTACTCATCGCACTGCATATGGGGTAACAAACACACCACACAAATCGAGAACACCAAACACACACACTTGAAGACACGGAGAAAACATGGTAGACAAGCGATGGAATGTACCTATTTCTAGGTCCAACACCATCTCAGACACATTATAGGCACACACCAACTATTGGGCTTTGCCACAACAATCACCGAAAACATGATTAAGGGTTTAGTTAGTCACATAACCTCTCCCTGCCTCCATAGAGGACTTTTGAAAATGCAACCCCACCCGTGTCACAGAGATGCCTTACAGTGAAAAGGAAGCATGGCATACAACCCCACCCACATAACGTAGATGCCTTACACTAAAAAGGAGGTATGAGCTCAAAAGTATACAACCCCACCCACATCATGGAGATGCCTTATGGTGAAAAGGAGGTATATGCAATAGATTTCAAGATTTCAAGATTGTTCAAACACAATTTACTAGCATCTAGAATAGGCATCTTACCTTATATATGTCCCCACCTTAAGGTGGTTGATATCAAGTATCGATATCAAGCACGTTAAGGTAGGAAGAAAACACACAAGGGAACACAAGCTCTTGCAAAGACCATTCCCCCCAGAAGTGACACATACTTCACGATCACTAAATGTTCCCACAAACACATCCCTACAAGAAACATCTTAGTGTCTACAACATCATGATAAACAACAACATCAATGCATATGAAATTTGAGGCATGCAAGATTCAAGGTGGACAAAGTGCACAGAGTAGCAATATTGATATGATTTGTACATGAGATAGAACACCATCAAAATCACTATGCAAAAAGCACGAGTACTTCCACTAGCCAAGCGTCAGATAAAATATACAACCCCATCGTCATATTAGGAACTAAGTCCATTTTTTTATTTCTCTCGAAAGAGACACTAGGTTCGCATCAGTATAAATGTAGAAGAAGGTCACAATAGAGGCAGTCTCCTAGTATCCCGAACATTATGGGAGAATCAGGGGTCATCCCAGGAGGCCTAAACAATACATAAAACATCATGGGGGAAGCACATCACAAGAGAGATAAAGGGTTAGAAATACTTACCTGTAGGGTACCATCATTGTTAAATTAACATCAAGTGTGCAATGATGGGAGACTTTCTTTTCTTTAAAAGGATTATATCCAATGCCGCTTGAGTAATGTGTTGAAGTGGATTCTATAGGTACTCGAATCCCTTGTTGATTTACACCACATCCCTTATCTTCATATTCACAATTGTTATAAAGGATTTTAAATCCTCAACCATAAAGGTATGTCATTTCCTTAGAAGATGGGGAACCCTCATAGGTCTTGTAATTTGTGGTATAAGTGAGAGTATTGTTTTTATTTTCTACCAAGGGGACTTTGGGTTTCTTGGGTGCTTCAAAAGATTGGTTAGGTGAGATTGATGCTACTTTTGATGTGTCAAGGATGTTAATTTTATATTCTCCTATATTGCAAGGAATAAAATCTAATGGGCCCCAATCATCACCAAAGAGTGCATTTGGTGTTCTAGAGTCTTGCATAACATTATTCATTAATAGATCACCTCGCAAATTGTTTAAGCTCATATTGTTGTAAACTAGTTTTTGCTTTTCAATGTGTAAACTATCTAGTTCAGTATCGGCATGAATAGTGTGAATTTTATCTTTGAATATATTTTTGATTGAACGATGCAATGTGGAAGGGATTGCCCCCAATCCATGGATCCATGGTCTACCAAGAATCATGTTGTAGATAAAGAACCAGGCATGACATGAATCAAGGTAGGCACAATCACAAATCCTACATGTATAGGTAGAGTTATTATGCCCATGGTTTTTCATCCAACATTACCAAAGCCACGAATGATAATGCTATTTGGTTTGATTTGTGATGTGTCAGCTTAAATCTTATGTAATAAGTCAATGCCACAAACATTAAGAGCTAATCCATTATCAATCATAACTCTCTTAACCAATGTTTTACTTATTGTGACAAAGATTACAAGAGGATCATATTGGTTTTGAACTTCAATTGACGGTAATTCATGTGGTTGAAAGAGTATATTTGTTTTTGTTGCATGCATACTATCCAATACGGCTACTACATCATTAGGCTTAGCAGTAGGTGGAACAATCACCTTTTGTAAAGCTTCTTGGAGCATTCCATGATATGTAGGTGATGTTTGTATTAAATCTAAAAGAGAGATCTTGGCTAGACTAGCACAAAGCTATTTGACAAGATCATACTCTTGACCACTTTTATGAGTAAGACAAGGCTATGGAGGGAGTATAGGTTGGGAACATGGAAGAGGGACAGGCACATGTGGTGCTTGATTACTTTGCTTGTTATTATGGGTGTTGTATGTGTGAGCAATCACATTTTGAATACCCTGACTTCTAGGAGCAATTTTTTTGCATAGTCATAGATGTGATCTGGGGATCTACTTTGAACAGTAATCACTAGATTTAAGCAAGAGGGTGCACTAGGTGCCCCTTGGACAATCATCTTAGGAATAGTGCTATAAAGTTTATTAATCAATATTGAACTAACATTGTTTCCCTCTTGGTTGTACCCAATATCCATCCCCAAAGGATTTAATGTGAGAGACCTTTTCTCATCCACTAATGCTACATCTTGGCCAGGGAGAGAAATGGGATGAGAGGAAGGTACTATATCATTAGTCAGACTAGAGCTATCCATGGTCTTCTCATCAAAGGTTCATGAGTTTTCAATCAAAGGTGGAAGGTCTAATGGATTATCCATAGAGGTCTCATGTACCAAATGATCATTAGGTGAATAGTCTTTCTCTACCCATGAAGAATCCTTCTTGAGAGGGAGCCCTTTATCCACTAATGTTTAGTTTTCCAAAGAGGGTAGGGTAATGTTTAGGAATGTATCAATGATTTCATCCTCTTGTGCTAGTATATCCTCATAGCAGGAATAATCATTGAACATGTTTTAGCAATAGGTGTCATAGTTGAATGTCCAATAGAGATAAAGTCGTCTAGTGCATCATTTAACATATTGAAGTAATCATTATTAAAGGATGCACACAATGTTTCAAAAGATGAATAACAAGGAGTATCCATGATATAAGTTTTAAAATCCATGTAAAATCAGATTTTTAAAGCTTTTCACAAGTATGCAAAAATGACCTAAAATGCTTGATTTTTTGTACTTCATCAATGCAAGTGAGTGAAAGCAAAGGGTGTTGTAAGGATTTTAGTCAATCACAGAAAATTATATGTCTGATATCAGTCCAAAACAGCAATAGGATCCTTCTCAACACACTCTTGATGCAAATTCACGATAATGCCAAGTCAAAATATAGTGAAAATATGTCAAAATAGTCACTTTTTTCACCAAATCTCAATGCACAAGAGCATAACAAAGGGTGTTGTTAAGGAAATTATGATGGATATAGAATTATATAAGTAATAACAGCCCCTTAATGTCAAAATACCCAACACAACACTCTTTTAGTGCCACTTAAGGTAAAACCCTAGTGAAAATATAGCAATATTAGGCTATTTTTCACGGTTTTTCAATTCCAAGACCCAACAAAAGGGGTGTTGTAATGAATTTCAGGACATGAAGAAAATAAAATAAATGATATTATTCACCTCAACCCATAAAATTGGTCACAACACACTTGGAGTGCAAACTAGGTCAAACTACGTCAATGTGTAGTTTTTTGCCAAATTTTCAATGCAAGAGGCCAATCAAAAGGTATTGTGAAGTTTTTTAGGAGGGGAATAAATTTATTACCCTGATAAAAACCAATTTGTGAAAAAATACCCTTCACAACATGCCTATGGTGCAAGTTCAGAGAGTCGATAAGGCCAAATTTAGTGAAAATTGGTGTTTTTGAAGCCCTAGGTTTTAGATCTTGTCACAAAATGCTATGTGAATGTTTTAAAGTATGATTTATGGTTAAAATAAAATTTTATTAGATCTTAAAATTAATTCCAAGGTCTAATGTGCAAAATGCCAATGCAAATCTAATGAAAATGCATGAAAAATGCTAGTTTTTGTTGAAATTTTCTATGCAAAAATGGAAATATTTTAAATCTAAATGCAAATTTACACTAAAATTCAAGAATAAAACCACATTATAATTTTAATGAGCCTCTAAAATCAGTAGAAAAATCTGAAAGAAGATTTTGCCTACTAACCCTAGATTTTGGAATTACTAGGTTTAATGAAAATTGTCAAAATTTTTACAAAAGCCTATCAAATTAATGATGAAAATGCAATGCAAATTATTGAATTTTTGTATTTTTCTGTATTTTATATCAGATATAATGTAAAAATCATGAATTAGGAAAATTTAGAAAGAATTGATGCAATTTAGTAACCTATATGAAAATGCAAGCTAGGGTTTTCCAATTTTTGCAAATTTTTCAATTTTTTTGTAATTTTCTCAATGCAATACCATGAAAGACTATATGAATGAATGAAATAAATCCAAATATGAAGACACACATTTATAAAGTTGCAATTTAAGTCCAAAAACATGGGTTCACCAAAATGTTTAGGGGGAAATTGGGATTTGTTAATGTTTTAGTGTTTGATGTTTAAATCTGCCTTTCACCCTTAACATTCAAGGATCTAGGGTCAAGTGGCAAGGCACTATCATACTCTAGGTCACTATGAGATGTAGGGAAACTTGGATTAGGGTGTTTAATTTCCAATTTTCTTTCTCCTATGCTTCATTAACCATCAAAACCCTAATTTCGTGAAATCAATAGTAAACAGATGAATTACAGAAAAAGCTCTCCAACAGCGAAGTAAAATGACAAGATAGAATACCTGTTTTGGAGGATCTGAGATGGAAAAGTTAGGGACACAGGAGTAGGTACCCAATTCCAAGGCCCTATTTTCTTTAGAGATCTGGAAACTCAGTTTACAACTCTTCCCTGTTGTTCTGGAGATTTTCCCGTCATGGAAATTGGAGGACTAATGAGTGGGCGCCCAAGTCTAGGGTGCTATTTTTCTTCCTGTTTTGCAATTTTGACACTCCAAGATGCTTTCCTACAACTTCAATTAATCTATTTCCTCAACCTGTAGCCTACAATCATTAAAACTTTGGGAGGGGGTTGTGGTGTTTAGGAGCTTGCCTCAGTTAAGCCCCGGAAGGACACTTAAGTATTCCAAACACCTTTGTTAGATAGAGATTGTGTGCCCTTGTGAGACAAAGGAAAAAATCCAATGAAAATAATGATTGAAAGCATAATGATATCACCTTGTAGTGAATATCTCATGGGAGGAAGATGCTCTTCATTCCATGAGGTAATGGATGCTCAAATCTGCAAATACAAACACATAAACAACACAAGTCTACTCTTGGAACACTATGAAATCTTTGAATCACCTTTAGTATGCATAAACATAACAATTGCCATCTAGTTTCTAAATGAATGCTTAATCATGTTTTTAGATGCAACTACAAGCATTCCTGCCAAGATTTCAAAAATTCAAACTTACCGTGTCGGCCTAGGGACCAAATAATAGTCATAAATTAACACTTCAAATTTAGGCCTGAGGCAAAATAGGGAAAGACTAGGGCATGGATGCCCAAGTTCTCCCCTCCTATTTTGGGTAGGGTTAAGGTAAAGGGGTCCTCCTAGGTCCAATTTGTCATGAAACCTAGGTCTCATTCCATCGAGATGCAAATAATTGAAGCAAGATGTCCTAAATGCATACTAAAGACCTGGGAGCTAAACTTTATGAGGGAAAAGCCCCCAAGGGGACATTTTTTGATGTTACATTTATAGATATTGGGAGAGATATGGAGATAGAGGTTTAGGGTTACTTCCAGGTTTTATGGTTTAGAGGTTAGGGGTTTATGGGTTAGGGGTTAGGGTTTAGGGGCATTATTTATGGTTTAGGGGTTATGGGTTAAGTTTTAGAGGTTTAGGTTTATGGTTTAGGTAGAGAGGTGAATAGGGAGATATAGAGGAAAATGAGCCTAGGAGAGATATCTCTGTCTCCTCTATCCCTCTCTCTAACTATACCTACCTCTCTCTATCTCTCTCCCCCCGCCTCTCTATCTTGTTCTAGATCTCTTTCGATCCGCTCCCTCCAACTCTACCTTTCTATCACTCCTTCCCTCAATATTTGAGGTTTACATGAGTTTAGGGTTTCTCAAGTAAATAGGGTTTAGGGTTTAGGGTAAGGGTTTAGGAGAATTATTTAGGCTTTAGGGGTTTAGGATGCTTGAGTTTAGGGTTTAGGGTCTAGGGGTTAGGGTTTAGGGTTTAGGGGTTAAGTGTTTAGGGTTGCTTGAGTTTAGGGCTTAGGGTTTAGGGTTTAGAGAGAGACAGAGCGAGGGGACCAATAGAGATTGGGAGAGATAGGGAGATAGATGTTTAGGGTTTCTTCTAGGTTTTATGGTTTAGGGTTAAGGGTTTTAGTGGTTTAGGGTTGCTTGAGTTTAGGGTTTAGGGTTATGGTTGAGGTAGAGGAGAGAATAGGGATCCCTGTCTCTATCTCGCTTGACATATGGATCCCTATCTCTTAATCTATCCCTCACTACCTCTCTCTCCTCTTTATCTCTTTCCCCATCCCTCTACCTCTCTAAATCTCTCTCCCTATGTCTCTATACATGTCTTGATCTCTTTCCCTATTGAGATATCTATCCTCATAACCCCATCTCTTAATACACCCCTCTCTACCTCTCTCTGTATTTCCGTATCTATCTCTCCCTTGCTAGATCTATCTCCCTATATCTCCCCTCTCTCTATATATGTATCTCTATCTTTCTCCCTCTATATACCCCTTTCCCTATCTGAATCCCCATCTCTCCCTCTCGCCATCTCTATCTCCACCTATCCTCTCTATCTCCATGTCCCTCTCTATCTCTCCATGTCTCCCGATCCCTCTCTATATATAGGATAGAGAAATGAAGAGAGAGAGAGAGAGAGAGAGAGAGAGAGAGAGAGAGAGAGTCTCCCATGTAGATACAAGGTTACCTTTATGTTATCATGCTTCCCAGAATGCACTCACATTATAACGTGAGCGCCTTATAATGTGATTGCTTTTTTGGAAGCATGGAAAATGGTAAAAAAGCATGTGGGGTCTGTGTTTCAGACCCCAAATGTCTGTTATTCCTACATTTCATGAGTATATCAGACATGAAAATGCTTTTCATGTTGTTTGACTAATTGAGAATCATTTTTATATCAATCCACCACCTTTTCTTGTTTTTTCAATGTAGAAGATGTGATTTTTCATGTTTTTGGAGAAATTTTGATTATTTAAACTGAAAGTTTCATGTTTCATGTGTGATTTTGTTTCAAAGCTAATTATCATTGATATATAGATTGAATTTGATGATATATGCTTTTTTTTCCATAAATTTTACTAATCCTATTCTAGAATTATATAGAATTCATAATCAAACTTGCAAAAAACAAGAATTTGAGGATTTTGAAGCCATCTTTTGGAGAATTGGTCAACTGTAATATCGAATTCTAAGGGATGTTCAATTTATGTCCATTTTAATTCACATATATATGTTCTTATGTTATTTATGTCTTTAAATGTCTATATGTTTTTTATGTTCTTTATGTTCTAAGATATATACATGTCTAGGTATATCAATTAGTTCAGTCAAAGAGACTCCAAATTCCTCATGCTTCCACCTTGTTTGAGCCCTTCATGCCTTCATTTCACCTATTTTCAGCTATACAAGAGAAAAACATTATCAAATACTTCATAAAATAATTTTAGCAAACAATTATTTTTCATACTCATATTTGAGTGTATACATGGAGCCAAAATTGATTTTGGAAGACTCTTAATTTTTGCCCTAGGATGATATATAAGGATTTAATCCTTAATACATGTATAACTCAATTCATTTAATAGAACCATGCATGAAATGATAGTTTTATTACAAAAATGGAGGAAATGAGCACCACAACCTATTTGAAAAATTGTTACAACTCACTTTGATACCACTCAATCCATAAAAAATATGAAGGAGATTATGTATTTACTTCATCAACATAACAAAATTTTAGAGAAGAGAGTTATATAAGTAAATATATGGACATACAAGCATCATGACACAAGATAATACAAAGGGAGTTACAAGGAGATAAAACACTAAAAAAGAGGTTTTCATGAGTGTAAGATAGTCATGTAAGTCTATATAACAATACACTATCATAGTCATGACCATCATGAAGTTGTTTTTAATTTATGCATTACTTAATATGTCTTTGATCTTTTGTCATGAATATCCAGAAGGTTATCTTCAAGGGTTAATGTTCTTTTGACTATCACAAATCTCTTGGACTGGTTTAAGACTATTGGGATAGTCAATTTATGTTGATTACAATCCCCTTCGATGGCATTCATTTTGTCATCCTTCAAAATCGTCTCCATACAACTCATATATGTAAAACATTAACCATACAATTCATGATTTCCAAACCTAAAATAATGATTTAATACTCATATAAGAGTCCAAACAATGGCCTTCAAGGGGCAAGATAGCCAAGAGCAGTCAAGGTGATGTTCTTAAGAGTTGATAGGGTCAAAGGGAGGCTTAGTATTAGAGATATACCTTTACATAGTGATCTTTCAACACCTTATGGTTTTAAATAGTTTTGAAGTCTCTTGGCAGCCCTATTTTCATTTATGGAAATACTCATGATAATCTTGAAGGAAAAAAACTATTATGCACATCAGTCCACTATGACTATCATAGTATTAGAGTCTTTTGAAAACCTTCCCAACTTTCTCCTTCATAAGATTCATAGTTTGTAATTCAAGTGTATTAAATGTATGCCCTAAATGTCCTCTTTCCATTCAAGTGTATACTTCATGATTTGTTATTCAAGTGTATACTAGATATGACTTTGTATTTGTATTCGAGTGTATACTCTATGACTTGTATTCAAGTGTATATCATGACTATGTATTCGAGTGTATACTCCATGACTTTGTGTATTCCTTTGTATACTTGGTACATTTTGTGATTGGAAAAAAGGTGTGAAGAATCTATATGAAGGTCTTCCAAACCTGCTCAAGGAGTTTTGAAGATTTCTTGGCCATTATTTGACAAAGTGTGATGACTGTCCTAAATGATTGCGCATGATAGTATTGGGGCAGCAATTGGAAGTTCATCAAATCTAAGTCTAAAAGTTTTGGTCATGCATATTCCTTGTTGGGAAGGGGTCTTAGAAGATCCTACAGACTTGAACAAAGGATTTTAGATCATTCTTCAAGGGTTAGACAAGTTTTAAATTATGACTGTCCCAAGAGGACTAGTTTTACAATCATTGAGTAAGTGTTGGTACCCAAGCAAGTTAGGGTTTGCTTTTGAGAGGTGCTTAATACCTATTGGAATCACCTTTAGAATTTTTTAAATAGGCTCTCAAATCTGTATTGAGGTTTTTGAAAGCATCTCAAACAATGGAGAACATGCAAAAAGAATTTGTCAATTTGTCGATTTGAGTTTGTCTAGGTCTTGTAAATATGTGTCAAGTTGTGTTTTAAAGTGTCAAGGCATGTTTTGATGTTATAATAAGGTCTAAGAGATCATTTTGAATATGTTTTAGGTCCTAGGCGGTTATTTGAGGTTCATTTTTCAAGTATTGTAAAAGTTAAAATATTGCAATGTGGTTTAAATGCAAGAAACTGGTTTGTGACTCTTTTCCACCAATGTGAACACTTGACAATTTGTGGATTGGATTTATAAAGGATGTATTTCTTGTTTACAAGTTTGTAGAATGTAGGGGTGTGAATTTTTTGTATGTGTGATGATACCCTAGGCTGGCAGAGCTATTGTTTTGAGCAAATTAGAGGTACAGAGATAAGGTTTGATGGAAAAATAGTTAGAGGATCATTCCAAGTGACTGATTAAGCATGTGAAGACATAATTGAATAATTTTGAGGCATTAGCAAAGAAAAATAGGCTTGGGAACATAGACTTTCTATAAACCCTCATGATACAAGCATAGAATTGACATTAACAAGGGTTTTGTAGTTTAGGGTTTTGGTAGTGTTTCTCATTGACAAAAGTGGTGGATTTGGACCATTTGAGGTCTGTATTGAACATTGAAATTTAGTTTGGAAGTTTGGTACAAGGATTTTGTGGATTTGCTTTGGAAAATAGGGCTAATTGCCCTTTCCTAGGAAATGAAACAATTAGTTTTTGGGTCTTGTGTTGTAAAATGACCTATATCTGTTTTAGGATATGTTTTAGAAGAGCTTAAAGGGTATCCAAAAGTGTCAATAGTTTTGGGTTTCATTGCCTACCCTAAGAGAAAAGTTTTGACAGTCCATTTTAGAGGGCTACTAGCTTAGGACAGTCAAAGAAAGAAGGACCTATGGTAGAAGCATTTAAGTTGCATGAGGCGTGTTGATACATTGAATTAGTCTACACTAACTTGGAAAAGGTTCTACCAAGTGATAAACAAAGCAATAAGTTGATGGTTCTTCATTTGATGGTATGTTTTCCAAGTTACCATTGAGTCATGGAACCAGTCATGAGCCCATTGTTGTGAAATATGCCTCCTTTGAATTGTGTTGAACCCCTACATTGCATCACTTTTGGGTTTCTTTTCATGAACTCCACCCTTCCCCTACATCATTTATGACTTCGTGTATTTGAGTGTATAGTCCATGACTTTGTATGTTCAAGTGTATACTCCATGACTTTGTGTATTCCATTGTATACTTGGTGTGTTTTGTGATTTGGAAAAAGGTGTGAAGAACCTATGTGAAGGTGTTTTAGAGCTACTCAAGGAGTTTTGAAGCTTTCTTGACCATTATTTGACAAAGTGTGAGGACTATCCTAAATGATTGTGCATGACAGTGTTGGGGCAGCAATTGGAAGTTCATCAAATCTAAGACTAAAAGTGTTGTTTGTGCATCATTTATCACTTTTTATGTTCAAGTGTATACTGCATGATTTATATGTGTGTTCAAATGCATACTCCATGACTTATGTATGTTCAAGTTATCTTGATATGAGGTGTCTTATTCAGAAGTTTGTAAAACTTTGTTATTCATTCTGACTATGCTATTCATTGTCATTATAAAATTTCTAATTATCATTGTCTTATTCTTCATTCTTGTATAAATCATCATCATGCCAAGGAAATGAGAAAAGACTCTAACACCAAAAGAGCATGAAGCTGAGAATGAGAGGAAAAGAGAAAGAATGAGGTGAATTCGGGAAAGTAGGAAATTGTCAACCATACAAGAAGACATTCCACCATTGCCAATTGAACAGGATCGTGACACGTCTAATGAAGCTAAGAGAGAGATTGAATTGGCAGAACAAAGGGAACGAATACAAAACCTCCATGCAATGAGGAAAGTGAATCTCCAAGTTGGAGGCACTCCATCATCCACAGGTCAAGTTGAAGGAACACTATCATTATCTTCTTGAATTGGAGACACTCCATCTTTCAGAGGTGAAGTAGAAGGCACATATGTATTTTCTTCTCAAGTTGGTGACACACCATCATTCACACCTCAAGTTGAAGGTACTTCATTTTCAACCTTTTCACCTCTAATAAAAGGTATGTCATCTATCCCATCTCAAGTAAATATTGAAGAAATTCCTAATGTTTAGTCTACTTTACCAAATAAAACGCCTCCTAGAATTTTGCATAGGAGGCCTAAGTTTCTAATTGAAATTGATGAGAATGTATTAGAGCACATGCAGGATAAGATTCCCATGCACGCTTGCCAAAGATATGTGGATAAGATATGGAAATTATTCTTTAAGAGTTTAAATGAAATTAGAAGATGTCAGCTCTTTGTTGAACTGATGAGAAATCTAAAATTTAGGCCCACTATGAAGATTCTTGGCCTAAGAACATCGAATGCCTCAAGTGAAAAATTAATTGTCAAGAATCTAATGAGTGTGTATGAGAGTGTGGGTTCCACCTCATACACCAAGGATAGTAATGTCACACGACATGTCATTACATCGACAATTGTAAGCCAACAAACAAAAAAAGCTTGCCTCATTAGAAAGACAAGTCAAGCATTGAAAATAAATAGAAAAACTCTAATGAGAGCCGTTCAAAGACATCAAAGAGTTGAGCATCCAAACACTAATGAATTATCAACATTCTCTGGGAGACTCCCACAGAAAGACAAAGTTGTTATCGAATCTTTGAGATCACTAATTGAAGACTTTTGGAAGAATTACACAAGGGTATCTCTGAATCAAAGGGATGTGGTAAGAAGGAGAATTGGTAGTTGAAACCGTGAGCCACATCCAAAGCATTTTTTGGATATGACTCAAACACAGTTTTTTGGTAATTTTTTAGAGAAGTATCCTCAAATTAAAATTTCTCAAAGATATTTTGAAATGCTAAAACCTTTCTTTGTCAAAATAAATCACACATGCACTACTTGTTGTTGTAGATTACGTATTAAATTTTCTAACCATTTTGATGTTTATTGGTCTATATGTTTAGATTTGCATACTAACAATGTTTTGTAGGATTGTGGCATATGTGCCCCACCAACTACCTCGAGAGACTTCATATCAATAATTTTATGTGATAGAGAGGAAGGTCAAATATTCTACAAGAAATTATGCTTGGATGGCACATGTCAGCATTGCAGTGGCTTGCAATGTATGAAAATATGTGAAGATATGGAAAGAACACATGCAGTTGGAAACGAACTAGTAGAGTTTAGTAAGTATAAAGTAGTGGCATACAATACAAGAGATGGTAAAGAAGAAAAGAGGTGTGAATATGTTATTCGGAAGATTCTAGTGTATTGGTTTATGCTTATATTTTGTGACAACATAGTGTATAAGTATGTAAGACATGCCCATAGAGCTTGATGGTTGGACTTGCAATTCAAGTTATGCAAGGACACATTTCCAGTTGGTAGCATTGTTTCAGTCGTCGACATTCCAAAGAACTACAGTCTACAACCAGAGTGTGAGGTGCAATTCCAATATTATAACTTGACATAGGTTTCTATATTTATGCACATCACATTCATTCATGCGAATGATAGTATAGAGGATGACAGAAAGATCATAAGGGAGTATCATTTTTATATAAGTGATGATTGTATGCATTCCGTAGAGTTTGTGCAAGGTTGTTTTCAAGTGTTCTACAATGATTTGGCTAGAGGGGCCATATCATTTAGTCAACATATCATATGGTCAAATAATTGTGCATCACAATTCAGGAACTCACAAATTTTCTATTGGCTGAGCAGGAGGCATAATATTACAAGTGTTCAACATATGTGGAACTTTTTTGAGGCTGGGCATGGAAAGGGGGAGTATGATGGTGTAGGAGCGTGTATCAAAAGAGCCATAACACAAGAAGAGTTAAAGTATAAAGACAATGCAAAGTTGACAGATGCAAAATCAATCATCAAGTGGTGTAATGCTTTGATGGGTCCATGTAATGAAGGTAAGTCATCAATTCGTAGACTTTTTTGGTTGATAGATGATACTAACATTGCACCATATGAGGACTGTTGTACACTAAAAGGATCAAGTGAGCTACACTCTATTAGCTCAATTGTAGGTTCATGGAGTATACATATGTAGAAGATGGCCTGCTTTTGTTCTCCATGTACAATTCAAGCCTGGAATGAGTGTGAGTCAAATGAGTGGGTTGACGAATGGTAGTTCAGTTATCTTAGCCCAATTGACACGTATCAACCCTTGACGACACTAGAATTGACAGAGATGGAATCATTAGTTGACTTTGACCACATATCAGATCTAGTTCAACCAGGTAATATATCTACTTGCATAGTTAAATTTGAAATTCCTAATATTATCTTAAACTTTGTAGTAATATTATGTTTGATTGTGCCAGAATCAAATGCATTCTTGCCAAATGCTTTAGTTCCATGTAGTAGAAAGGTGGTAGGAGCAACATTTTGCATTCCATATCTTGTGGGGCCAAATGGACTACGCCAACACATCAGGGTGGGTGGGAACATGCCAGGGGAGGTCTTGTTTAGTGTGCCAAGTGCCCCAATTGTTCGGGGCAATAGGCTACTGGCAAAGTCTCTTAAGATCCCTAAGATGTAAAAACTACCAAACTTTGATGGAGTGGTTCTTGAAATTTGTAGTAGATGAGAATGTTTCATTTGGACCTATAGGTGCACATGGGGTCCATTCACAATAACCTCTCTTATTTTTGGTCAATTCCAGTCCATTTGACTATGCCAAAATCAAATGCATTCTTGCAAAATGCTTTAGTTTCATGTAGTAGAAAGATGCTAGGAGTGATATTTTGCATTCCATAGTTCGTGGGGTTGAACGGACTATGCCAACATGTCGGGGTGGGTAGCTAAATGCTAGGGGAGGTTTCATTTCATGTGCCAAGTGCTCCAATTATTTGGGGCAATAGGCTACCGACTAAGTCCCTTAAGATCCCTAAGATGAAAAAACTACCAAACTTTGATGAAGTAGTTCTCATAATTCATGGTAGCTAGGAACATTTTGTTTTGACCAATAGGTGCATGTGGGATCCATCCACAATAACCTCTCTCAGTTTTGGTCTACTCTAGTCTATTTGATTGTGCCAGAATCAAACACATTCTTGCAAAATGCTTCAGTTCCATGCAGTGGAAAGGTTGCTATGTGCGATATTTTTTGTTCTTCCCATCGTGGGGCCAAACCAACTATGCCAGCACATCAGGGTGGGTGAGTAAATGGTAGTGAAGGTCTCATTTTATATGTCAAGTGTCCTAGTCATTCCAGGCTGTAAGCTACCAACACCTAACACCTTTCATGTTTGCCAGTAGCTTGCGGCTCAGAATGACTGATATACTTGGTGCATGAAATGAGACCTCCCCTAGCATTTACTCACCCACACGAACATGTTGGTGTAGCCAGTTCAGTGCCATGATGAGCAGAACAAAAAAATATTGCACATAGCAACCTTTCCACTGCATGAAACTGAAGCATTTTATAAGAATGCATTTGATTTCGACACGGTCAAATAGACTAGACTTGACCAAAACTAAGATAGGTTATTGTAGATGGACCCCACGTGCACCTATAGGTCTAAACAAAATGTTCCCAGCTACCACGAATTTCAAGAACCACTCCATCAAAGTTTCGTAGTTTTTGCATCTTAGGGATCTTAAGGGACTTTACCGGTAGCCTATTGCCCTGAATAGTTGGGGCACTTGGAACACTAAACGAGACCTCCCCTAGCATTTACCCACCCACCATGACTTGTTTGCGTAGTCTATTCAAATACATGAGCTATAGAATGCAAAATGTTTCTCCTAGCACCTTTCTACTACATGAAATTGAAGCATTTTGCAAGAATGCGTTTGATTCCAACATGGTCAAACAGACAAGAGTTGAACAAAACCAAGAGAGGTTATTATAGATGGACCCTGCATGCACCTATAGGTCTAAACAAAATGTTCCCAGCTTCCATGAATTTAGAGAAATCCTTCATCAATGTTTGGCAGTTTTTTCATCTTAGGGATCTTAAGGGAATTTATCAGTAGTGTGTTGCCTTGAATGATTTGGGCACTTGGCACATGAAATGAGACCTTCCTTGGTATTTACCCACCCACCCTGACATTTTGGAGTACTCTGTTTGGCCCCACGAGCTATGGAAGTCTTAGAAACTTAGACGCATGTCATTTTGTTGTACTACTAGGCCTAGGGTCAGTCAAATAAGGAAATCTTAGAAGCTTGTTATTCCTAAGTTCTTGTGAAGCATCATTACATTTTATTTGTTGATCCTATGTAAGACCCTCTTGGTGTAGGTTATGGTGTTTGAGGTGTTAATGACAGTCCTTTTTAAAGGAAATTGGGTTGGTTAGAGAACTTGGGGGCAGTAAGATTGTGATGAAAGGTGGAGATAAAATCTACATGAGTGGTCATTATGTGATGTGACAAGACCTCTAGAGTGGATTTTGTAAAATTGGCGATTGAATATCTCATAGGTTCCTTGTAAAATAGGGCTAATTTTCCCTTAGGATAGCGATACAATCAAGATTTGAAGGTGATGTTCCAAAACAAAGGTATAGACAAGTTTGATATGTTAAAGTAGACCATAATAGGTATCTAAAATGCTCATTCTTTTGTATTTTTTCCATGTTGTGAATCATATTTTGATGTAATAAGGTCTAGAAAAGACCATCTTTATGTCTTAGAGTCATTTAGGGGTCAAGTGGTTAAGTATTGTCAAAGTTGTCACAATGTTGCTTATGCAAACTACACTTTTGGACCACTTTGAAGAAAATCAACGGTCATATCTTCTAAATGTTGGTTGAATCAGTTGGAAGATAGTTGGTAGATGATGTAATAAGCCTCAAAATGAAGGCATAGGAGGTGGGTTGTTCAAATTCTGGTGAAAAAGTAATAATAATACTCTATTTCTATTGTTATAACAATTTTTCTCTACAATTTTGTTGTTCTAGACCGTACCATGGTTCTGTACGGCACTGTTATGATTTGAAACTCATTGAATGTATTAAAGGCATGAGTTAACTTTCATTTGCACTAGATTTTGGTAAATTTCATAGAGGTTTGCAGATTTTAGAGGTATTTTTCTAAGACAACCTGTATAAGGGTAGAGTGAGGGTTTGATTGGGGAAAATGATGTTCTAAGTCATTCCACTTGCTATCAAGGCTTGTAATTTGGTGGAATGACTCCTTCCATGGTAGTATAGGTGTTCTCATGGTCTAGAAGGCAGAGGAGATATGTTGTTAGGAGTTGGAGTGATGCCCTAGGGCATATTTGTGTGTTTTTCAAGTGAAAATGGTGGTTTTGTGCTATAGTTTGATGAAATAGTGATGGAAAAGGTTGGATAATGGTGTTTTGACCATGTACAGGTGTATTTGAATGTGTTTTAAGTATTGGCCAAGGTAGTGGAGGCTTGGAACATGGATTTTCAATAAACCATTGGGTATTTGGCCTAAAAGTGAGGGTTTCTTAGTTTACTCTCTAAATGGTCATGGAACTTGAGTATGAACATGGATTTGGAAGTTTTCTAACCTATCTAAAGACTATTCATTAAGTTCTGGGGTTAATTAGGTGTTTTGAGGGTACTTCCTTTGTAAAAGAGGCCTAATTGGTGTAGTTGCAAAAAGGATCTGTCACAGTTTTTTGAGGCATTTGGTCATAAATAACCCATGTCTATCTTGAGATATGTTAACAAACTACTAAAAGGGTACTCCAAACTATTTGTATTTCCCTAAGATTGTGCCACATGTGAAAGATCTACCCTGACAGATCATTTTAGAGGGCTACAAGGCTAGAAGCCTAGTTGTGAAGGAGGTACTAAGAATCCTTGGTTTGAGTGAGAGGTGAGTGGTGGATTGGGTTAGTAGGAATGTTTGATCATCACCACTACATCAAATTGGTATCACATGTGTTAGTTTGAAGAGATTGAGGTTTTGGAACAATTTTTGGGTTTGTAGTCCTTGAAGAGTTCATGTTAAGTTGAAGAAGAGTTTGAGATCATAGCCATTGTTGTGAAATATGGTATCAATGGTCTAAATACCTTCTAGCACTGCATCAATTTTTAGGATAAGACTCTAAGGGAAGTCATTGAGTCTTTTATGGTGCAACAAGGTTATCACACCTATACTTTGGAATATGCTACCCTTGAGACAGTCCTTCCCAACCTTTTGATTGATATTGTGCAAGGTAGATCTCAAGGACAATCATAGAGGGATAAAATATGTAGCAAATGGTTCTATAGAAAAGTGTAAGACATGTCTAATGGATAAGGGTTCTTCATAGATTGATGGTATTGATTATTTTGAGACCTTTTGCATTTTGTGAAGATGGATTCTATTTGTCTTATACTTTATTTTACCACATCATAGGGATGGTAAAATTTTAAGATGGATGATAAAAGTGTGTTCTTATATGGTGGTCTTCATGGGAGATCTACATGGAGTATCATCAAAGTTTTATATAGGACTCTTCACTTGTTTTCAAGTTACACCATTCATTTCATAGTCTCAAACAATCCCTTGAAGCTTTGTATAAGAAGATGGATAGGTTCTTTCTTGCTTCTAGATTCACTTGGTACTATTTTGATATGATAGTTTACAAATTTAAGAATATGGATAGGTTCTTTCTCTCTCTAAATTTGAGTGTCTCAAAGAATTTTTGGTGCATTTTGAAATATACATGTCCATATCTCATCTTCTATATAATAGTGTGTGTATTTTATAGAATTAATTGATCTCAGCATAGGTTGTAAAAAGATTTTGAAGCATGTTTGAGGAATATTTTCGTGATACTACAGGAAGTTCATCTTTTAAAGGATTTTTCAAAAGTACACTACTATTATATAACCATGTTTGTATCAATTTGTATATACTATTTAGTTTTCTATTTGTTTTTAGTCATGTCTTAAGACTTACACAGACATTTTTCTAAACTTGAAACTTGACTATACCACTCAAATCTAATCAAGGAATTCATCTTGGTAATCTAGTCCTCCATACAAAATGATCAAAACTAGGAATTGTAATCAAGAGGTGAAAAGTTTGTATCAAAACAAATCAACCACCCTTCACTATGGAGTTATCTTGCATCAAAGCATAAAGGATATATGAATTTTGTAAAATGTCATAGTTGTAAGTACCCTGCAAGACATGTATGCAAAGTTTGGAAGCATATACAATGAACGTTCAAACCGTTTGACTCGATGCCTCAAAGAAATGTTGTCTCATGGAATGCAATGATTGCAAGATATGCATGAAATGGATTTGTTGAAAAGACTTTAGAAATTTTTGAACAAGTAAAAGCAATTGGCACGTGTAAAGACAAATTCCACAACCTTTTCCAACATCCTCCCTATCTATACACTAATATAGAATGTTTGGAATAGTGTATGGACAACCATCAAAGCATCAAGGATATAAGAAATTTGTCACATGCTGTAATTGCAGCTACTCTTGTAGACATGTATGCAAAGTGTGGAAGCATAGACAAGGAACATGAACTATTTGACATGATGCCCCAAAGAAATGTCACCTCATGAAGGTACATGAACTATATGGAAAGTGTGGAGGCATAGGTCCAAGGTGCATGAACTATTTGAAATGATGCCTCAAAGAAATGCCTAGTCCCACAGAATGCAATTATTGCAAGATATGCACAAAATGGATTATTTGAAAATGATTTATAAACTTTCAAGCAAATGCAATTGGCATGTGTAAAACCAAATTCTAATAATGGTAATTGATCATCATATTAAATATTGAATATACGTTGTCATATACATAATGTCATGAACATAACATCTAGTTTATATACAAAGCCATATAGGCATGTCCAAACAAATCCATATAGGCATAAATAAAAAATATATACATTGTTAGTTCATACAAATGTACATGTATACAAAGCCATCTAGGCATTCAAAAAATGTCCCAAAAACTAGTTTCCTATGGACTTTTATGAAATAATCAGCGACCCTTGCTTGACCGTGAAGATGATGAGCCAATCACTGACTCATCCTCTCTATGTTGTCGAGTAAACCTCTTCAATAGAACTCAATATAGATAGCTCCACTTGTTAATATAATCAAACAATATATGCACATTAATATAGAAAATGTATGAAAATGTATGAAATATGTAATTGATCACTTATTGCAACTTGATGATCACTCTCTATCATCTTGTCTCTCTCTACATCTGTACTTAGGCAGATTGGAGTTGTGACCTCCTATGACAATCATCAAGAAGTAAAATTGACTAAACATATAAATATCATTTATGTACATCAAATGATATGAGATAAAACAAGAAATACAAAATTATGACATTTTCATGTTATTGGCACATACCTCAGTCAAAGGATTTGAAGACATTATGGCTGCAGCAATGCCTATCTTTGCTAACTCATGAACATCAGAAGGAGTCTCCACTGTATTCAACATCTAAAAATAAAGTTCAATATTATTCAAACAAAATAAATACATAACATTATTTTAAAAATTCATAATGATTAGAAATGGTTAAATTTACCTCCATAAAAGTGGTGGTCTAGCATCCAGGGGACCAAGGAAACTGTGGAGCTGGTGGTGACTGTTCAAAATCATCAAATCGTCACAAAATAATATTACCATTGACATATCTACAATAATTACTCAATTATGTGATAAATTACATACCTACTAACTTGACCTCCTCTCATAACCCGCCAATGGATGGCTAACGGAAGCAAGATGAAGACTCTGACCTTGGAGTTTCATTGCACAGACAATTACATACATTATTTTTGACTTATATTATAGATAATCATATAAAATTATTTACAAATTTCAAATAACAATATACTAAATCAAGATGAAACTTTTAACAAATTACCTCAGAGTCAATACCAAATGTATGTTGTAGAAGATTGTCACTGAGAACAAGTTCATCCAATATGTCCTACCCCTGTGTCATAGCATCCTTCCCCTACATCATAGCATCCTACTGAGAGTCTTTTCATGCCTCCTACATCCCATAATCACATAGGTTCCCACATGAACTACACAAATTTGGGGACATATGAAACCTACTACTCACACTCTCATCAGCTTGGGTAAGATCATCAGCATGCTATGACAGAGTATGGGTGAGAGTAGTTAGTGAATGTAATGTCTCCACCTGAACACTCTCCTTCAAAGCCAAAGAGAGTGACCTATGATCTAGCCTCGCTCGGGGTATAGGCACATAGTTTTCATCTCCCTGAGCCCCGGGTCTATCTTGGGCAGAGCCACCACCTCTACCCTGGAAATCATGAATGTCAAAATAATTTGGAATCTTGTTGAGGACAAACTCACAATAGAGTTTCCTCAAAAGATATTGTGGTACCTCATCATTATTGCATGGACACTCATCGAAGACCATGTACCATCTATCCCAAAAGTGTTGGAATATTTCTTCATTCCTACACCAATGTATAGGAAACTGTTTGCAACTTTCTTGCAATCTTTGACCAATTTTGGGATTGATAAAGTGTTCACTTAATTGAGATTTTGTAATTTTTTCATTCTTGACTTGTTCATATGATAACTTGTCGGCATAATATTGCCAACACCTCTCCCTATAGTCTTGGAATTTGATGATTTGTTTTGTCACCATATCTGTGTGAACAACAATCTCCTCTAGTGATTTGCAAGTGCCCTCCTATAATCAATGGTTCCACTTGGACTGGTTAGGTTTTCAATAATAGTCTGAAGATGTTTCTTATTTTCTTCTATTATTCCCAGGTAATGTTCTTGATTATCCCTTACATTAAAAGGAGGTGAAGGTGGGTTTGGAGGGTTTTGGAGGTTGTTTTCAACCTTCTCAGCTAGATTTAGGTTTTCTCTTTCTCCAATAACTATAAATACAATATAAAAACAAATCAAACATTGAAAAATTCAAAATTTGTTCTCAAACTAACAAAATCAGTCAAACCCTACCTTCTTCCTGTGTTGGAGCCTCCAAATTTGCACAACAATGCCTTTGGTGGTGAGGTGGCATTGTGAATTTGTTGTTTTCTCTATCAAACTTGATTCAACAGGCTTTTCTTCCACACGCTCATGTTTCTCATTTTCTTCTTTATTGCTGTCAAAGGAATGCTTACAGTCGAATGGGCAAATCAAAGTTTTTTTTTTGCTTTATTTTTGGAGATGGTGGTGACTTTTTGGTCCCCCATCTCCTTGCATTTACCCAAGGATACTGAATCAAAAATACTTATACATGGAATAATTTTGTTGAGGAAATAAAAGGTGGTGAAGCAAATAAAAAATATGAACCACTAAACATCCTACTAAGATAAATGTAGTGCTAGAATTGTGAATGAGTATAGAACAATATCTTGTTTGTGCGTACTCAAGTTGAATCTTAATGTGTTTAAGTATATGGCTAAATTCTTGTATACTTGTGGTCT